>CM063294.1:11673951-12873951 GCA_032173965.1 Sitta carolinensis
GGAACATGTGAGTGTAGATCCAGGAAAAATCTGACACTAAGTAAATCATAATTATTCTGTCTTCTCAAACAGAATACAGGTTACTTAGCATTCTGATGCCTGAACCATCTGTGAAAAATTAGTTAGCTAATGAGCCAAAATATGTTGCAGCTTCTATGTGGGTATAAGGTGTTAACAAAGTAAATGTATTGCTGTTTCCCTGAGCATATTATCAGCAATATGATTTTTGGGGCCATGTGCTGAGCATTATGTGTTTTCTTTCCTAGGAAGCTTCATTTCAGTTAATTGTCTCTCCAGCTCCCAGGGAGAACACAGAACAGGCTGTACTACATCTTGACTGTATTTTGATGGAAGACTGAAAAGTCTGGGGTTCTCAATGAAGGTGAGTTTTTAAGAGGGAACATTTTGTGTTTACTCACAGACCCTAGGAAAGCTGACTTCTGTTTCATTGAACTTTAATGTAAATATGGCTGTTCTGAAGAACTTATTCTCACAGATCGCCATCTCAAAAATCTCTCTAGTCCCAGAGTCCAGACCTAAGGGAACTTCTTGGGTTTTCATTACCCTGTTTTGGATAATTTGGCTTTTGTCCCTCTTTATGATCACTTGTCCAGCAGTGGAGATCTGCTGCTGGGTAAATGGGTGTGTTTTGCAGCAGGGTGACTGTCTCATGTCAGGCAGGATCGCATCTTGAACTTGCTGGTGTTAAAAGGTGAAATTTCTGCCCTCCCATTACTGCCCTTCTCAGACATACCTAAATACAACTAAATTTTAACATCTGGAGGCCAAAAGATATTCAAAGCCAGATCCACCTAGGAGGAAGAAGTAATTTCATTTAGCAGTCCAAGAGACCAAACTGATCTTCTGAAAGGGCTGTTTGCATGTACTACCACATGTAGAATATTTTCTGGATTATCAACCTTGTTTTCATTCATCTGTGGCAATATCTTGGCATTGTTTGCCCATACAGAAGCAAGAAAAATATATGGTGAATGCTCCTGTAGTTTTCTCTCTAGGGTTCTTTCCTAACCATCTATCCTAAACGCACGAAAAACTGGTCTAGCTACAATGCCCAGCTTCTAAAACACACCTGATATAAGAGAGACCTGGGTCACAAACCTCCTGCAATCCTGGCTCAGAGGTTTTACTCTGTGGATGGAAGTGAGTGAAGATGGAGACTGGGTGAGAGACAGGATGACCGTGCTGGAGAGACACCTCATGAACGTCACCTTGCTCAGGGCAACCTGTCACGTGCAGGACCCCAGGGGGAAAACAGACACTACATGAGGACTGCAGGGAACTAGTGAGATTAAAACAATTCAAACAACAGGAACAAAACAGACACAATGGGACAAAAAATGGACAGGAACAGTTCCAAAGAAACACCATCAGATGGAAAATCAAGCATTCCTCCTTTGCCATTAGGCCCATAAGAAATTCGTTCTACATGCAGCCAGGATGAAAAAGAGGAAACAGAAAGAAATGTTAGAAATTTTTGGAGTCATGCCTAGCAGAGGGATGTTTGGAGTTGCAAAAGTAAAATGACTGATGTGATTTTCTTTCTTGTGGTTTATTTTTCTTAGAAATATGAAAAATGTCTCTTTCACATGCCAAAAATTACAAGACAGGTAGGATGTTCCTGTTTGTTTGTTTGTTTTTATGATATTGAAATTAGGATCCAAGAGTGATGTTTAAATAAATAATTAATTAAATAGAATCATCCCTGTATCCTAATTTCCATATTTGCAAGACTGAAAACAAACACTGGAAAGTGTGCAACAGAAAGCATCTCAAAGCTGTGAGAATATGTCCACCTTCAGCTGGAGGAACCTGAGTCATTTCAGAGCCTGAACTGCACTGGGTGCAAGAATTGCCTCCTGCACCCTGTGCACTGGTGGTGCAGGGTGTCACCTGCAGGGAGTCACCTCAGATGTGTCACATCAGCTTCTCTAAAGACACTGCTGAGAGGGGAAGTGCTGAATGGAGCGTGAGCAGACCTAAGAACTGTAGTCATCAAAATCCTTGGGTCTCATCCACTACCTGTTGATACATGTTTGATTCTTTGGGTTGGCTCTGGCTTGGGCACTGTGTGACCAGAAAAATCCTTCTGCAAATGGTCATCTGGTAATAATCTGGTTTCTAGAAATCCAGAGATCGTGGATTAAATGTCTCTGCATTGGGTTATGTTAGCAAACAACTATAAGGCCACACATACACTTCTGGTCAATATGCTTTCATTAATAAATAACTCAGTAATTAATTAAATACATTGGAGTATCATTCTGATTACTTAGTGCTACAGATTCAGATATCTAATGCTTTGGTAATCTAATGGTTTGGTTTGGTAATCTAATGGTTTACTAAACCATTGCAACTCATGTTCCTCATGATCCTAACGTGAGGAATTGATATGGCTGCTGCCAAAAGGAACCACACTCCTGATGTGTCCAAGATCACAATGCCAGTCTGTGGACTGTGGCAATGCTGCTCTGAGCAGGTCAGTTTTCATGATGGATGAAATTTTCTGAGCAGGTCAGAATTCATGTCCAGGAGTGTGGCTATATGCAGTGTCCAGGCTCTGCTACTAACTCAGGTCTGGGTTTGTGCTCTTAAAGAGTTCTTCTTTTTAAAGGACAGTCTCAGCAGATACCTCACAGGCCAGTAGGCAAAGGCATGTGGCAGCTGCTGGTCTGGGCTCAGAAATGCAAGGTTTGTACCCCTTTGGACTTTGTACCCATTTGGTGCTTGCTGGGATCTGAATTGACTCAGGGAATGAAAATGCCCACCCTTTGCAGGGCTTTTCAAAATGGACTTCCCACTTCTTCCAACCAGCATTTTGTTTTAGGAAACACCAAAATGCTTTCCCCATGAGAACTCCCTCTGCAAGCATGGATCCAAGCCAGGGTAGTCCCATACTCTGCAAAGCTGTGCAGTTCACATGGCACAGGATGAGTGTCCCTTCCGGATAAAGCTGTGAAACCAATGGTTACACCACAGCAGCCCCCTGCCATCACCTCATACAGCAGACACATTCATAGCCAGTGGATCAGCCAGGATCCAGTTCCCAAATGCAGGGCTTCAGGAGTTAGACGCTCCACTGCTGCTCAGTGGGAGCCAGGTGTTTTACTCCCCTGAGGTCACACTGAGTGGGCACACCCCTTTTCCTCCACCTCCCCCACCTCCTTGCCCCAAGCTTTCGTGATTAACATGGCAATGGAGATTGAACTGTGTGCATACATTGATTTGCTGGGTGGTTTGGCAAAAGGAAGCAAATCCAAGCTACTTACCTCAGCGCTGACCCCTTTGGCGTTGCAATACCATAGCCTTTGGAGTCCAAGTTACCTCCCACCTTCATGGTGTCGCAGGGCTTCCGCTGCTCGATGTACTCGTTCATGGTGGACTCCAAGAGGTATGCATACTTCCCTTTCGACTTCCTCACCCGGATCATCCCCTCTTCTGTCGTCCTCACAAAAACGGAGGGCTCGGCTGACTTCATGTAGGTCCACATCTTCTCAAACACCGCTATTTTGGATCGCTGCGTAGGACAGCAGAAACCCAGCAGAAGAGTTAACAGAGGTTTGGGTGCCCCTTGAGATTTCCAGCTTGGACTGAACACACATCTACACATCAAACGGGCCAAGGAAGGGTAACAGGCTGTTACCACTTCTGCACCAGGGCCCAGATCAATCCCTGATTCTTTTGGCCCATATTTGTGTACGAGTGATTTTGCAGATCAAACCAAGGGCAAACCAAGCTGGAAATCTGGAGACGGTTTCATTTGGAGTTGCTCAGAGAAGCTTCTTGTTAACATGGGGAAGCACACGGATATTCCATATTTGTGTTCACAACTACAGAATATCATATGCACTGGAGTCACTGCCAATCTTCTGGCAGGCTGTAACATGGAGAGGGGAAGAAAGTGAAGAAAAAAACAACCCAGACCTGAGCTGAGAATGAGAGAGGACGGACCTGGAGGACTCATCAAACAAGAAGCAAAGAAAAATGTTTGCATTAAAGTTTCCTTTTTACCCTAAAAAATTCTTTAGTGGAGCCAGCTTCCAGGGTGCCGTAGGCGATTTCCGTCTGCTTGGCCAAGTCCTCGGCGCTCTCGATGGGGGACACCATCCTCTCCACGGTGAGGAAGGCAGCCAGGTTAGCTGTGTAGGAGGAGATGATGATCAAGGTGAAGAACCACCAGACGCCACCGACTATGCGGCCGGAGAGAGACCTGGGCACAGAGAGGAGAGTCAGACAGGAGCAGGGTGAAGGGCTGGGAGGTGCAGCTTGCTCTTGCAGGCCCATCATTTACGTGGCCATTTACCCAAAGTCCAGCTGCTTCCAAGGCAGCCTAAAGTCTGTCTCAGTTCCTAATATACTTTTAAAGGTGTCGATGTAACTAGAGTGGGGATAAAAAAATTCACGGTGAAAAAAAATTGGCAATAAGCTGAGAGAATTTGCTTTGATTTTCAATTCCTTTCAGAGTACAATATTAGTAAGAGGACATGGAGATAATTATAAGAACGTTTAGCTGGGCAGGGGGCAATGCCCATCAACAATGCCTCTGTCAAGGTGTCTGTTGTACCATGCAGCCCTAGCAGGAAGGAGCACTCTCAGGTTTCTGTTGCTGTGATGACCCCAGGTATTAAAAAGCCTCTGTTTTCCCAGCCCGGGACAGAAGGAGAAGTCCAGATTTGTGGGTTCTGCTTTTCAAGGTTGTTTTTTTTTTTTTTTTTTCTTATCTGTTACATTCTTTCTCTGACCTGCTGAGATCTGTCCTGCAGGTCAGGTTGTGGCAGACTGCCTGCCCCTGGGGCGGTGTTAACTTTTTATACTAAAAGCTATGTGTACTTTATTTACAATAATTTTCCAATACCTATCACCTATGTTAGACAGTCTGTCTCTACTCTAAACCAATCGAGAAGTGTCACCATCACAGCAGAAGATGGAGGGCAAGAAGACAAAGAAGAAGGACAGGACATGCCCAGATTCCTCCATCTTTGCCTCTTGAACCCCCACTCTAAAACCCCAAAATTCTACTTTTTCACCCTGTGACAAATTAACTATTGTTCTACTCAAACTCTTGTGGCTTGTACATCTTCACACAAAGTTGGTAGTTTTTTCCACGGACTCAGATCAAAGGCACAGGTGTTTTTGACTCTGTGCCAAGGTGTCTGAGCCCCTTGCCAGGGTCTTGAGTCATCCAGGGCAGTCAGAGGAATGTCCTGGGTTCCACCTGAGCACCAGCATAAAACCAGACCAGCCACACAGCCCAGCTGTGATCTTTTGGTGAGCTCCTCCATCAGCTGAACTCTGAAAAAACAACCCCTGTGTTTTTCTTTAAGACATATTGAAGCTCAGAGAGGAGTTATGGTTTTAATGAATAACTTGCTACTGACATTCTCTCTTTTGTATTCAGCAGATGGTTAGACAAGATGTTCATAATAATGCTTTAAAACCTAGGTGTTTTGTACTGTCTGCAATCAAATAGCCAATTAACTGTAACCATTCGATAGCTGTAGAGGCAAATAAGTCAAGCAGGCATTAATATTAAAATATTCTCAAATTTTTAAGAGTGTAAGATGATTTTAGAATGATGTCAACATTCAGGCATTCTAGCTAAATTATTTATATGCTCCTCTTCTAGATTCAGAGCACCATCCCAGACAGGAGGGAACATACAATGCTGTTTGATAAAGCCAGACTGAGGAGGACCTGCCTCTGAGAAACATCATTCATTTCTCCACGGGGGACCATGTTTCAGCATTGTCTTTCTGCTGATCTGAGTCACTCTGCAGAAATATGGTTTATGGGATGGCAACAGAGATATCCCAGTCCAGCTAAGGGCTAAAGTTAGGTGAGATAAATGTGACCACCTTGCATCCCATCTGCAGAGAACACTCAGCCTGCAGGACTGTCAGCACATACAGCTTTACCATTTGTTTTGTATTTGGAGAGGAACTGGGGAGGGAGGCAGCTATAGATTCAACTCACACGTCTTCAGATTGATGAGGAAGAGGAAGAAAATTAGTCTGGATGATGTGTGCTCAGGGAAGGAAGTGCTCAGAAAAGGCACAGAGGCATTAAACAAAAGTAACCAGACAATGTCAAATACAACAATCTCTGCTGATGAAGGCCACTTTGAGCTGGCAAAATCCATTTGCATGGGAAATAATCACATTCATCTCCAGCTGCAAAATTATACAGCCTTTCCTTCCTGATGAGGCTGGGATATTTCTGCGACTCATTTCAATCCCTTCGGCAGCAGTCAGCCCGATTCCTGCCTCCAGACCCTCGACATCCTGGGGATGTTCACCACCAGCTGACCCCAGGGGGCTGCCTGCCCTCAGCTGCAGGTGCCTTGTGCTTCCTAGCTTCACACCTGGCAGTGACAGCATGGAAAAGTAACTTTGGGGTGTTGAGCCTGGAAGGAAACAGGGAGGGCTGGGGGAAGGGCAGAAGGGGCTGTTTCTTTCCCCAGGGAGACAGAAAGATGCAGACAGGATTTAGGTGTCCATCATGGACTGGCTTCACCTGGGCTGTCTCTGCTGCTGGTGCTGGGCATTCCTCCTCGTGGCATGAGGAGGGATGTGCTCACTCTCACAGACTGTGCAGGAAAGGAGAGGAGGTCAGCAGCCTGCCAGGGCTGCCAGCACAGCAGGGGCCTCGTGTCTGTGATGTTTTGCTGCTGACACTGAGGGCAGTGCTTGCCCTCTTTGCTGGATTGACTTGGAGCTGGAAGCTGTGAACCAAAACTGATTAAACGCTCATCAGAGAAAACACTCAGCACATGGGATCTCCCTTCTGCTCTGTGGCTGGGCAGCATTTACCACAAGGGAGAGCTGGCCAGTGATGGGGAATCTGGGAGGGCGGATCAGTTCAATAAAGAATGTAACAATAGTCAGATAAACATCACACAAGATGTGATCTCTTGTGACACCCCCGCGGCTCCGGAGCAGTAACACAGGCTGAACAGAACAGGCTGGGTTTCTCTTGTCTGTTTAGACTGAGCCCATGCCTGCTTGCCATGGCAAGTGCTTGCAAAGGCAGCATCTGTTACCACCTGGCTCTGCTGCCTCTGTAGACCCAGCAAACAGCAGTGCCTCATCACGGCACACACTTGCAAAGTGCCTTTGTAATTTAGGAGATAATATCTGATTTCTGACATTAGTGACTTCAGCACTAGAGAGCTAAGAGCCTGGTCAAGAACCAGTGGGACTTAGAGTTGTGTTTATGCTGTAGTAAGAGCACTCACAGAGGAGCAGATGCATCTTGTATTTTGAACTCACTGTGAGGTTTTGAAAGTCTTGCTCTGGAGCTAGGTAACAAGAAATGACCTTGTGTTTGACTAACAGAAATGTTCTGCAGCTTGAGCCCTGGCTCGAGTTTTTCTCACTAATGGGTGCTGTGGGGTTTAAATCCTCTTGCATGAGGGTGTGTCCCTGTCCCTGCTCAAGCCCAACACGAAGGAATCTGCTCCCTGCTGAGTGAAAGGAGTCAGTAACTCAGCCCCCAGCACAGCTAAGGTGAGACTGAGCACCGTGCTTAGGAACTTTAGGATGTGCTAAGGTTCAGATATTTAGATCTGTCTATTTGACCTCTGGATTCATTCATGGTCATGATCATCATAATCCTTGCAAATAACAGGGTCTAAAAAAATTAGATTAAAATAAGCAAGGGTAAGACTGTAAGAGGCTTTCATGAATGGGGTGCAAAAAGGGGTAAAATATCTTTTTTCAACCTGTGTTATTTCTTCTGCATCTAGACCCTTTTTTCCTACACAATCCAAATTAAGATACCTTGATTTCTTCTTCTATCCCTGCCTGTGCTGTGTAAAATAACACACATACCCCCACTCTTCTCCCTGGCTTGGGATCCTGCCTGTGCCTCCCAGAACTGGCAAGAACAGGATGCTCCTTTCCATCATTACCCTTGCAGGAGTAAGTAGAAAATACTCTGGCCTCATTATCCACAGTGCACAATCTACTTAAAATTAGAGCTGGATGGGAACCAAGATTTCAGGACCGTGGAAAACTCTGAAATTGTAAATAAAACCTTAATATTCTCATTTGGAATGCAAAGATAACGGTTGCAAATGTCCTCTAAAAGTAGCACTCTGAAAATGGTTGTTTTGGGTCTGTTCAAGCTTTGCCTTTCGCTATTACTTATAGTTTAATTTCTGAAAGGCCAAATGGTATAATTTTAACATGGTAAACAATTTTGTTTCTGCTTTCTCATTACAAATAATTTTCTTTAAGCTTTTATAGTACATTATATGCTTACCTACTGCATATATAATTTAAGAGATAATTCTGAAATGTACTATTTTAAATCTGCCCAATAAAAATACTGCAGATGGCCAAGCTGAAAGTAATAATTTTTTTTTTTTTTACTTACACGCCTTTTTAAAAACCTTTCCTTGCGAAAGTAACTGCATTTTCCCAACACAACACAGAAAGTAAGTTCCTTTTGTTCCCATGAAGAGATTCGTTCTAATGTTTTAGCCTTAGCATTGATGGATTCATACAGAAATAGAAAATCATGCATCTATAATCTCATTTCTTAAAACAAAATGCAGTCCTTGATCAAACAATTTTCTCTTTGATCTTATCCCTCATGGAAGGTGAGAAAAGCCAGCAGGAGTTTGCCTCTGCTTTGCCATCTATTAGAAGAAACAATACATTTTTGCAATAAAATATTAACAAGATCATCAGAAAATAGACAGAGTAAACCTCGTTGGAAAACTGTTCAAAAATCATCTCAGTTCTCTCCCACTTCTCCCTTCCCCCTCCCCAAATCCATTCCTTATGGAGAATTACACCTAAACTGACAGTGTTTTAATTAGAAGTGCAAATCTGGGATCCTGAAGCCATAGTTGCTTTGGGAGGATTTCCCAGATTTGCTGTTAAATTCAAGTCTAATAAAGGCTCACTTACTCAACTGACATATTTGTCACTGAATGAATTTATGCAAAACTGCTGAAAGAAAAGCTCTTCTGTGCTTGTGCTACTGATTGTGGGTCAAGCCCACTTTTGGTCTTCTACCCACACAGAGCCTCTGATCTCTGACATTACTCTGTGAATTTGATACTGATCTAGACAATTCCACGATTCTATCTGAAATCTGACTCAGTAGTGGA
This sequence comes from Sitta carolinensis, assembly GCA_032173965.1. Lineage (NCBI taxonomy): Eukaryota > Metazoa > Chordata > Aves > Passeriformes > Sittidae > Sitta > Sitta carolinensis. Next base: position 11,683,088 of record CM063294.1, read on the forward strand.
TTAATTGCAAACATTTTGCACCAGTTTTGCTCTTATTTTAAGCAAATTTTCGATATTAAACTCTGTCAACGTAAAGAGCTTTGCTTTTCCTCTGTGTCACAGACCATCTGGCATGGTTGGTCTCACCACTTTCCCTCTGTTCCTGACACAAACCCCAGATTTGCTCAAAAGGCAAAAGAAGGAATTCAGTGTGGGGTTGTGGAGCTGGGATCAGCTCTGGTGCATCCATCAAGTACAGACTGCAGAGCTCTTATCCTCTTACTCTCTGCTGTGCCATGGAGAATTTTGAATGAGCTCACAACTGTTTGACACAAAATTCAAGGGATTATGATGCAAGTTTCTCTGTTCATGCTGCATTACTAATTTTCTTGCCACATGAGCTTGCTTTTACTTATTATTGAATCCTAGCTCCAGGTACAGGAGTCTGGAGTCCTGGCTGCAGTGCTGAGTTTTAACATGCAGTGTCAGGAGAGCCCTTACAAATACAGAAGTAAGAATGTTTTCCACTGATATTCTCATTTACCTCTCCCAGAGGTGCAAATTCTTTCTTCATCTCTCACAACTTTTCTACAGAGCTAAGAGCTGCATATTTTTGTTCCCTGAGGGTAACACTAACCAGGGAGACAGGGTAAGGAAGCTGAGGATGCACAGGTGCTGGGAGTCCCATGCTGGCTCTGTCCTGGTTTTCTTTCTCTAATTCTTGTTAAAAAGAAAAGGAAAAAAATAAAAATAATTAAAAAAATTTAGGGCTTCTTAAATTTTGTATGTGGGCTGGAGATCTGCTCTTGTGATTTCAGGCAAACCCTGCCAGTCCATGTGACCCCCAAAGGCAACGTGCTGGAAGGAGGCAGAATGGGTTATGGAATCCTGCAGAAGTGCCTTTGAGAAGAGGCCTTGTGGATGCTCACAGTGTAAATATTGCATCAACTGAATGTGATCTCTGCAAATACACAGAATCTCCCAGATTCAATGGGGGGATGTATATCTGTGAGGCGTTAATTATAAATCATGGTTTATTTACTGTTTCTTTCTGCCTGAGCTAATGGCTTTGGACAGCAGTGTATGCTCCCTCTCCTACTGTTTCATCTCTTCTTTTGCAGAATATGTTGGCACTTTTTTACCCTTCAATTTCCCTTTAATGGGCAAAACCTCATTCTAAAATGAGTTTTCCTGCTTAGTCAGAAATGCATCATGCCACTTGTGGTTCTCCAGTCATTGGGCCTTGGATTACTGCAGTGCTAAGTATAAGCATGACTGCATGGAGCAGCTTCGTGCTGTTTTCAAGACATTCACTTAGCATTTTGACAGGCAAGAGGTGCCTAAGCCTAATCAGAGGACTAGCATCTAGGAGCTGGGGTTTTCTGTTCCCTGGGAAGCCCTGCTACTTTATGGGATCCTGGATAGCTTACTTCATCTCTCTAATTTAGATCCCAGCTGTGGGAGAAGAGGGTGAATCACATTTATGAACCTGTCTCGGGTGGGTGGCCTGGAGTGCTGGCCACCAGGTGGAATCCACCTCTGAGCTGCTGCTTTGCCCAATCCCCCTTCCTGAGACACTCAATCCCACGAGGCAGAGGCAGCACCAAGGGGCCCAGCCATGCAGGGGGTGAGGTGTGCACTCCACAGCTCTTTGCAGGTTGTGCCCTTCTGCTGCCTCAACTGACCCCAAACAGCGCCTGTGGATACAAACACAACTCACCTGCCCCACTAGTGGGGTGTTGGAAGCACTAGATGCCAAGCTGACATGGGCAGCTAGCCCTCTTCAACTTCAGCAGGCCCCACAAAAATACTCCAACAGAGCAGAACTGCAGGACTGAGGTAAATCCTTCACTCGAGGGACCTGCCATCCCTGCACAGCATCCCTGGCTGCTGAAATGAGAGGTGTAACCCTAAAAATGCAGGATAAGAAACTCAGATCTTCCAGAGGGCAGCTAAAAACAGTACAAATGCAGAGTCAGGATAGAGGGATGAGGTGGAGCCCTAAGAAAAAAAATAAGAGTGTAGCTGAAAGGCAGAGAGGTAGATCTGAAGACAGGCAGAGTCATCCTCTGAAGTAGAGGCACAGCGTGCCTCTCCCTGCTGCAGACAGAGTGGTTCAAGGGATAAATGTTTAGACAGTGATTTGCTGAGAAACACGTGGTCACTTTGGGCTGCTTGGCAGCTCCAGAGAAAGGCAAAGTCATCCCTCTTCTGCTGTTTTGCCAACTATCTCTACAAGGAATAAACCCCCAACTCCTGTCAAGCCTTTGAGCAAAAATTTCACTGTAAAAAAGGCTCTTCATGTATTTTTCTCACTCTGATGACATTTGTTCACTTTGCTGAGAAAAACTCACAAGGGGACAAGCATAAAATTTTGTCAGAAGCAGTTGCTGGAAAGCCCAGGAGATTCATTATTCGGGAACTTCCTCAACCTCAGGTGGCCCCAAATTTAACAGCACTCATCCTTCTTTTTGAACAACAGCCTATTGTACCAATGTCCTTTACTGAGTTGCTGGATTCCGTATGGTCTCCCACAGTCTCTTCTTCAAAGTCTACTTGATGAAAAAGCTTTTTTTTTTCCCCCAAAGATTTAATATGTTTTGGATTATATGCCATCAGTTCTTCATTTTTCCAAGATCCTCTTTAGCCATCTACATTTGCTCACATGAGAGCTCCATTTCTGAGACTTCTGGGCAATAATGCTACAGTAACTTAGTTCAGACTTCTTCCAAGTTATCTTGCCTTGGTGCATTTTACTTTATTTTTTTCCTGTCTTTTGTCAGATTTCCCAGTCTGATGAGAGAAAAGCTTTTCTCTGGAAGAAGAGTATTTTCTGCACTGGAGGATATTCACTCTGGCAATATTTCCAAATATTCCCTTCGTTTTCTCTCTCATTTCTAATTTAAAATGTCTCACCAAGACTGTCCAAGTTGAATTTTCTCTAGTTTCAGTTTTGAGGCTTTCTTTTTTCTAGGGGGACATACTATATCTCTTGTAGAAGTGGTGAGGAATGAATCTGCTCTCCCCAGGCAGTGATTTCAGAAGAGCTTTATGTGCACAGGTGTGCCTGTCTTTTAACATTAATACTCCCAAACTGTGAAGGGAAAACATGTTCAGTGTTTCTGCTGCCCCTATTTCACCTGCTAAGATCCATTTGGTGATTTAAAAAGAAAAATTGTAAAGGTTTCAGAAGCACTGCTGAGATGAAAAGCTGTCCCCTCCCTCTGTTTTCCACTCTGCAACCTGAGATTTTGCCTCTTATTGCACACTTCAAGCAATGAGAGGAGAGAAAATTCCTCCTATGGGAGAGCATCCTGTGCACTTGGCTCCTGCAGCTGGACCCTCATGGACTCATCACACCTATACACAGGGCACAAGTGCTTATTTTAGTTTATTGCTTTTTTCTTTTACCATATGAGGACTCATCTCCTTCCTTTCTACTCCTCTGTTCACACACTCGCCTTCTATTACTCCTCATCAGACTGAGTTGGGAGAATTCATTAGTGTATAAAACACCCTTTGAAGTTGTCCAAATAACGGTGATGTAACACTTTTGCACTTCTATAGACTCTTTTATCTGAAGATCAAAGTAGTAAGTTATGATTACCATGATTGGATTATTGCTGCTTAGCCTTTGGATCTGAGGGTAAGCATCAACTCTTCTGGGTAGGCACTAATCAGAATTACTGCATGATTTTATTAAATAGATTGAATGCCATCAAGTGTGCTGTTTAAGGACAGGGCTGTGTGCACAAGCTGTGTGCCCTTCCCTGCCATCTGAGCATATCAGCTGCTCTCCAGCTGCTCCTTTGATCCATGTGAAAATGGAAGGAAGACCAAGACAACATGGAGGACTTCAGAGGTGACACCACACTCTGCCCTCTCCAAATCCAGACTCCGTCCAAGCACACAAGGATTTTTACCCTGATTTCTTAGCAGGACCCACATTTTGCTTTTCCCAGTTACTTGCCTTCCTCAAGCCTTTCACAATGGATAACACAGTACCTCTGTCCTGTTTCAGCAAATTTGTCTTTACCTGCTCACCATCTTGGGGTGTTACAGTGGGCATTGCTCAGTGAACGAATGCATTCCTGAACTTTTCATGGAAAGGGGGTATGGTGCTCCCCCAGTTACAAGGACAAATGGTTGGGATGAAATCTGAGATAAAAGTAGAATAGGTCCAAAAAATGCCAAATTCCATTGGAATAAAGGCAGAACTGAGCCTCCCAGTGGAAGGCCAGCTGTGGGGGTGATACCAGCAAAGAGCAGCTGTGGATGCTTTTTGTGTTTTGTGAGCCAGAGCAATTTGAATCAAGGAGTTCAAAGCTCACTCAAATGTGTATCCAGTGAGTGTGCACATGATATCTCAGTGCTGATAAAAGTAATGTACAGCATATGGAAGAGTTATTTAAGTGGGGCTTCCCTGTGAAAACATGCTCAGGGCTTCCCATCTTAGCTACAGCATTTTTTTGGAGTGCCAACATTAAAGCAGTGTGTGACAGGCAGCCTTGTAGAGGACACCACCTGAGGGAGGTGGAAGCCTTTCAGCTCCTCACAAACCTAATTCTTTGACAAAAACACTTGGCAGTCGACCTAACTATTAGAGAGACACAGCCATGAACTGTCCTGACTGCAGACCCCAGCTGAGCTGACTGCTCAGGAACAACTTGTTACCAGGAGGAAAGGAAATGGAAAAAAGTCTGCTTCTCTTACTGACTGAAAATCAGTCCAAGTACAGCATAACAGGGGGTCGCTGGAGGCTCAGAGAGTCTCTTGCTGCAGGGAGAAAGAAGGCTTTGAGGGTCAGAAGGCAGCCCTGTAAACCTTACTGCTCCTCACAGTCCTGAGTCAGTGCCCAGCATTAGAAACACGAACAGCACCTTCCAGTTCCATGTCAGAGAACACAGAATGATGTGGGTTGAAAGGAATCTTAAAGTTCATTTCATTCCAACCCTCTGCCATGGGACACCTTTCACAGGGTGCTTCAAGCCTCATCAAACCTGACTTTGAACATTACCAGGGACTGGGCAGCCACAGCTTCTCTGGGTAACCTGTGCCAGGGCCTCACCACCCTCACAGGGAAGAATTTCTTCCTAATATCTATTCTGATCTACCCTCTTTCAGATAAAAATTCCCAAGATATTAAAAAAAATGGGAAATGCACTTTCCCCCCTGCTATTTTCAACTTTGTTTTCAACGAAAAACACGAGAAACATTTATTTTGTTCTGAAGAAAGAAATTGCAAAAGTATTTTTAGGCAAATATATCTGCTTTTAGATGAAGTGTTTGGTGACTTATTTTAAACACAGCTGGTGGAATGATTAGTGAATCTGTCACTCAATGGGAGGAGTTTCAGCAAATTTCTTGCTGTCCCCCAGCAACCTCAATGCTGAAGGCCCAAAGTCAGAGCTGTGGGAGAGTGATTAGATATGCCTGATGGGGAAAGCATCCTGAGGAAGTAGCTTACAGGTCAGTGGAGGAAGCATTCATTACCTCTGCAGCATTTAGACATTTTCAGATGGCAGAGCATGGAAATTCAAAAGACTAGTTTTTCCTTTACAGAATAAATTGCATCTTTGCAACAATGCTCTCTCAGTTGGTTATTTCCTCCTTCTGAGCCCTCTGTATCTTTCAGCACTTTCCCAAATGAAAAAAAAAAAAGGATAGCAAGGATGACTATTTTAAAAGAATTTCCATTTTCCCCTGGCTGCCACACTCTGGTTGCCATGGAAGTGCGCAGACTCCAAAGGGGACAGTTTTGTTGGATATTGTGCAATTTGTCAAGCTGTTCCTCTGGTGAGTCACTTTCCCTGGTTAAGAGCATTTTAGAAATCAGTGTGGTCATCAGTTCCTGGTGATTTGCAAGAGCTGCTCTTACCCTGTGACCCGATTTGGCTCTCCCTGGACATAATTAACTCTGCCAGGTAGAGATAATTGCAACATCATTTGATACACTTTTATAAGGCAAAGAGGACTTTTCCAGAAGTCCAAGTCCTGATTTTCTTACTTTTATTCTCAAAGAAAGTCAGCTCACCAGTTCAAGCACACCACCACAAATAAACGAACCTGAGCTTTGTCCCCACAGTACCATTAAGGCTGGCAAAGCCCTCTGAGATCATCGAGTCCAACCATTGCCACGGCACTGCTGTTAAAATTCCCCATTAAAACACGGCCCCGAGTGCCACATGCACACGCATTTTGAACACTTCCAGGGATGGCAATTCCACCACTTCCCTGGGCAGCCTGTTCCAATGCCTGACCACCATTCCAGTGAAGAAATTTTTCCTAAACTTTAATTTAAACCTCCCCTGCTGCAATTTGAGGCCATTTCCAAGGCAGATGCTTGGAGTGTCAGAGAAGATGCATAGTGAAATCAAGAAGAGTCATCAGATAAATACCCCTGCTCAGCCTTTTCAGGAAGGAATTAAATTCCTTTTGATTGCTAAATGCAGCTGGTTCCAATTTCTCTAATGCTAAATTTTTAGCAAAATAAGTAAGTAGCAAATCTAAGTTTACAAAGGATGAAACAGAAATAATTTCTTTGAAAAAAAATCTGAATTGAACCTCTTACTAAAAAAAAAACAACAACAAAAAAAACAAACCAGAAACCCCGACAACATTTTTTTTCCTTGTAATTAATTTCTGATTTAGGTTTTGCCCAAAAACTGGATAAAACCTTTCACTATTGGGAAGATATTGATAAAATTTAAAAGCGCTACTGTCTTTCAAAATCTGAAGTTTTCTGTGACTTTTTTCAATTGGGCTAAAAAGAAATGTAAATAAACAGGAAAAGGAGCAGAGGAAAATGCTCAGCATTAATTACAGGTACATAATAAATACCTTGTTTGCTCATCCCCAGACAAACCACTCTGATGGAGTGCAGCAGAGAGACTGAGGAGGAGTGCAGTGAACACGAGCACGCTGCATGGATCAGCCAGAGCACTGTTTCCATGTCACAAAAAACAAATAACCACGTCCACAAGATGCCTATAAATAATAGATTGTATCTATTGACTGGAGAGCAGCCAGCATCTATCTCTCTCCTTCCTGCCTGGGAGTGCAGTCATTCATCATCTCTGCCAGCAAACCTCCCTGCTCAGCGCAGCCAGCCCAGCCTGGGGTCACTGCTCCACAATCCACTGCACCCTGCAAAGCCCCTGGGTCCGGGCTCTGCAGGCCAGGGCAGAGCCTGGTAACTCTTTATCCCAAGCCAGCTGGAGGGAGGGTTGCACCTTGTGCCATGTGTCCCTGCACCCATCAAACCCCACAGTCTTCAGGGCACACTGGTGTGACCCGAGCATTTCCCAGCAGTGGGTCCGCTTTGCACAGGGAGAGCAGAGGGGTACAGGGGGCACAGGGAGCAGAGGGGAGCAGAGGGGAGCACAGGGATTAGAGGGGAGCACAGGGATCAGAGGGGAGCACAGGGATCAGAGGGAAGCAGAGGGGAGCACAGAGGAGGACAGGGGAGCAGAGGGGAGCACATGGAGCAGAGGGGAGCAGAGGGGGGCACAGAGGAGCAGAGGGAGCACAGAGGAGCAGAGGGAGCACAGAGGAGCACAGAGGAGCACAGGCTAGCACAGAGGAGCACAGAGGCTCTCCCTGCTCATGCAGCCCTGTTGATGCTCCCAAAGCTTCCCTGTCCAGCCTGGCTCTCTGTCGGACACAGAAGGGATGGATGAAAGCTTCATCCACCATTTCACTCCCAGCACAGGCTGACCACAACATCTACAGCTCTGTTCTCAATACGACAGGTTATTATGGGTGATTTCCAGGTTTCATTGCATGATACCCTAGTGTGCCATGATACGAGTATGCATTTCCCTTCTACTCACAGTAGATTTTGATCTGAATTCAAAGTATGTATACTTTTAGTTTCAACAACAAAGAGAGGCTCCAAGAAGTTGGGCTGATTTTTGGAGATCTTTATTTAGTTTTCCTCTGGCAAGGCACAAAGGATGTCTGCATTCACCAGGTGATATTGTGTAATATTTATCCACCTGCCAAACCTGAGATGGGACACGATTCCTACAATCAACTCAGCTCAGAGTAACTGTCTATTCTATCTCATGTTATTTTCAATTGAAGAATAAGTGTCTTTCTGGAAGATCTGTTTTAACCAAATGTATTTCATTCTAGTCAAACATAAATTTTCTGAGTCATAGGAACAGTAACTGGATTAAATTTAATAGTCTCCAATATACAAGAAATCTCTTTTGGGCTCAAACCATATGAAGCAACACATTTTGTGACAACAACAAATAGAAGATCAAGATAGGAAGATGACAAGAGATGCTATTTTGCTCCCTGTTTTTTTTAGCTTTTTATCCTGTTCACAACAGTCAAATTATTTTGCAGAAAATGATGGAGAAGATAAAAAAATAAAACTGATTCCTTGTTTTGCTGCCGAGGTTGGGAAGCCCAAGCATCTCCTCAGTCTCCTTTTCAAAGGCCTCAGGTCCATCCTAAGAGAGGAATGGCAGCAAAGTGCTGGACTTCAGCAAGGTCCTACTCCCCACAGCTGCTACACACTGCGGTTATTTTAAGCTCTGAAGACAATTTGTCAAATTACAGTTCTGAAAATGGTACAATGTGAGTCATATTTACTTCACATTTTTCTTTCGGCGGGCTCTCGCTATTGGCTGCGGGTTATTTATTACCTCTGATGCCTGCTCTGAGAAGCTCCTTCCTGGGTCTGTATTTCACATTTAATGAGTGCTTTTGCAATTTCATGACCGTTTTCTGAAGCTAAGGTGGCACTTTGCAAAGCCTGATGGTTTATGACCCATTTCAGACTTCACTGGTTCCTGCCTGTCTCTATGGAGCTGTGCACAGCTCCGAACTGCTGCTTCCCCTGACCCTGCCGGGTGTCAGCCCGTGCTTTGAGAGCTTTAAGGGCAACAAAAGGGGCTGTCTCACCTCAGCCAGGACAGATTAGTGCCCGTGGTGGGGGCTGTTCCACAGCCAGCGGGCTGCTGCTCAGTGATGGTGCAGAAGGTGGCACACACTCCAGCGGAAGTGTCCGAGAGCTCGCAGCCCCCTTGGTTTGAAGCCGTGTGTTTGCCATCAAGCCATTCCTTTATGCTTTTGGAGGATGGATTCCTTGCTCATGCTCATGTTTCAGCATGCAAAGGCACAACACAGGCTGCCTTCAGCTCCAGCTGGGGCTCCCCATGACTGGTTACTGCCTGCCTTTTGTCACATTCTCATGGGTGAATGAAGGCTTCAGAGCTTCAAGGATACCAGCTGACCTCCTGCAAGGAGGCTATGAGCAGGTTGCCCTCGGCTCTGCTCTCTCTTGGCCATCCACAGGTCACCAAATCCGCAGTGTGTCTTTAAAGTCCTTGGTATGTTGTCCTCAGAGTACTTGAAAGCCTGTTTAAAGCTCTGCCTAGTAAGACTGCCCTTAAAAAGGACAACGCCTTCCTTCAAAAGCAAATTTTTGTCTCTTTGGGGCATTGAAGTTCCCTGGGGACTGGTCTGAGACTGAGGAATACACATTTACAAGAGCAAGTTATTGCTGCAAACCTCACCACCCGCTGTGCTGAATGATGTGTCTGCAGTTTTGATCTTACTCTTTCTTTTAATGATAAATACATAGTGGCATAAGCACTTAAAACAAGCACGCCCTGGAAAAAAACCCAAACATCCAGACAAATTTCCCCTGCTCTTTTCCTAAACAAAACTGAAATAAACAATCCAAAACCTCTACAAAAACAAAATACTCCCCTGCACTTGCTCCTTTCTGCTGGGGAAAGAATGACAGAACAGATGTATAACAGAAGCTATTTATGTTGGTTAATGCATTACTGGGGAGATGCTGAGAGACAGTAGTGATAAGTTTAGAAGCAACTACATAGGAAATATATTAGAATAGAGCAGATATCCCCACCTGCCCACAGTGTCATTCTACCAAGTGTTCATTTCTGAGTGAGGTGTCACAAAAATCCTGCACTGGGCTCGTGTGAAATATACATGTGAAATATGGAGTGCACTCAGAGCCTTTCTGCACAACAACATCCTACAGAAATTCTCACTCTTCTGCTTCCTCCTGGCTTCCACATCACACAGAAATGTCCCTCTCCCCTTATAACCATCTCAAGGAGCTGTACTCAGAGAACTGGGAGTTATAATAATTCCCATATTTAATTTTTAAATTTTTATCATCTTGCCAGTAGTTGTAGCAGTCAGAAAATGCTCTTGTGTTCCATGGGAAAATATTGATTTCAATGAAATTGTAATTTTCATTATCAGGATGATTAAATCAACCAACATTAAAATAACAATGATGGAATAATTCTCATTTCCCATTTCAAAGCAAAATAAAACCACACTTTGATATGGTGATTCAAAGCTTGTTGTTTAGCTAGAGCAAACCTTGTTAGCTGAATCAAGCCCACTGATCTTTCCCTGCACTTTTTATCGAAGATGTTATCAAATTTGCTATTCCTCCCAGCCTCAGCTTCTCACCTCTCCCTGCTCCCCCTTGCATCAGAAACCACCTATTGAAATGACCCCAAAGGAAGACATTCTCTTTCCTAAATAAGAATAATGATGACAAAAAACAACAAGAATGAAAATCACAACAACCTGATCCTAACGCATGGGGCTGGTTATGAGACAGCAATAAAGTTGAAATTCCCTCTGCTGGGAAGACTTTCTGAATTCTCTGCCTGGCCTCCTACTAATCAATGATCAGATAATAAAACATATTCATAAAGGTTGTCACTATCAAAGTGCCCTGCAGGCTGTTATTTCCCTGCTATCACAAGCTCATTAACATTTGGATAAATTGGAATCTGATAGCCAAAAATCTGGTGCTCAGTCTTCCCTGCTGTCCCAGGGGAGCTGTGCTGAGCTGCACAGAGTTATCTCCACTTATCAATGGAGCTGTGCCTCCTTCTCATACCCTGAGCTTTGATGCCACCACAGCAGGCTGGAAATCAACCTCTGCCCGCTGTCTTCACCCATAAGATGGGTATTTCTGGATGAAACTTCCCTTGAAGAAAAGGGAGACAAAGCCCCACAAGGAAGGAAAAATTATCTAAGTTAATCACAATAGTCATTCACCAAGAAGTCCCTTCAGAAACACTTTGAATGTTGGGTCTTACTGAACTTTCAGGCAGGAGAACTATTGGCTGAAATGGGAAGCAGGATGAAACTTGGTGTTTCTCTAACCTTTTTAAAGGCCAGTAACAATTAAGCCACTCGTGTTCCATAATGTTTGACACAGACCATATAACCTTTCACTGGGCACCTACTGTATTTTTTCTCCCTACCTTGCTGAAAGATTTTATCTTCTCTATAATGCTAGAATCATCTTATTTCTACTAGCAACAAAATAAATGACTGACAAAATTTGATTGCAACTGCGTGGCTTTAGAAAAGCTTGTTATAATTTCTGTAAATTCCCTCAAAAGAACTCCCCAAGAAAAATTTAAATGGTATTTTCATGGTGTCAAGTTTGAGGTCTCAATTTCACAGCTGTGAGACCTGTGAACCTTCAGGCCCTTTCTGAGTCTGTAACTGATTCACAAAACCACACTTGGGTTCAGGAAGGGAGGTCAAAGTAGAACCTGTTCAGCCTCAAAGCACGCAGAAAGGTTAAACCACACAGACTGGAAAAAGGTTCATTGAGGAAGGCAACCCACCTTGGAGAAATATCACATCCTTGCTGCATGAAAGCTCCTAGGGAGAACCAGAGGCTGTTGAATATCCCAAACTCATTTGTCTGGTCGTTGGCTGGCTGGTCCCGTCCTTCCTCGAACTCCTCGGTGTGCCACTCGTACGGGCTGAAGCGACTCACCAGGAAGAGGACAACACTCACTCCAATGTAGGCAAAGACAATGCACATCCATATCTCGTAGGCCAAAGGATCCAGAAAGGAAAAGACTCCTGGTTTGGACTTTTGAGGTTTTTTTATCATTATTGATATACCTAAACTCATGAACGGTTTGGAAAAGTCTATAACTTCTTCTCGAACCAGAGTGATGGTTAATGGTGCCACAGCCACATCCGCCCTCTGAAAAAGGAGACAGAAAAGAGATTTGCAGACTGGGAATAAAATGTATCTATTAACTGCAGTGTATGATCCTTTGATCTCTATTTAACCTCACTATCTCAGAAGAAATCAGACAAAACCCATTCCAAGAAAAAGGTTAAAAAGGAGAAGCCCATAATATTGGTAGATTATTTCCATTTTATTGCTACTGATTACCAGATCTGTTTTGAAATCACAGCACTTTCTTTTTGCAGCCACCCAGCTCTTCTCATCTGATTTAACCACTGATGTCACAGTCTGATGAAGATGATTTTCTCTAAAAGAGCTTTATCATCCAGACATCAAAAGAGGCAAAGAAAGGCCAATCTCCTGAAAAAGGCTGTCAGGATGTTTACTTCCATCAGGAACTGCTTTTTGATTGCATAACTGATGCAGGAGAAGAGGAAAAATGTTCCAGCAACACTGATATCCACTCTCCACTAATTTTGCAATCCATCTTGAAAATGTAGAGGCTGGCAGCATTTACAGTGGAGCTACTGTCAGCAGGCACATCAGCCCCACTCCAACACAGTCTCACATGGACTTGGGAACTGATGCTCCCTGCATGATTCCCCTTGTAGGGAAGGGGAAATTAGACCCCTCTCTCCGAGGGATGACCTAAACATCACAGAGTATGAACTACCGGACCAAACCAGATTTAGAAGTGCAGGGTGCAGGTGTACATCCCTGGTGATGGAAATGAGTGGCTGGACAGAAAGTAATCTCACCCTTCTATTCACCGCTCATGTGTGAGTGTTTGAAATCTTTTTCTTCTTTCATCCTGCCATTACCATGCAAATATAAAATAGAGTAAAATTTGGAGACTCTACCCATGGGAAAGCATGACCTTTTGATACTCGTTCTTCTAAAAATGTAAAGAGAAAAGAATCTCAGAACTGTTGAAAGGAAACGTTTTGACATTTCCATAGGCACAGAACGTGCTGTCTCTGCCTAAATTAAAACGTTTTACTTGTGCTCATTGTTTGAGCTGCAGTCCTCTGGAGAACTCAGGCTGAGAGAGGGCAGCACTCCATCTAACTCCGGGGCTTGAGTGTGATCCCAGGTAGCAAGAGTGAGCTGGGTGTGGAGGCTGGGAACTTGTGGTGATGTGCTTCTTCAAGTTTTAAAATTCTTATTAAAGGTTTTGTTTTGTGTACCCTTCCACCCCTCCCCCTCCCCTGTTATTCCTATGTACTTTTCCCTTTCCCCAAGGTCTCTGTCCATTACCTCACAGTTAAGGTATTTTCTTTCTTTCCAACTGACCCTAGGGGATTGGATGAAAGGTTCAAGATGTATTCCCTCCTGCTGTTTTCTTATTTGTCTTACAACTGGTCAATTTTTCTAGAATCTGTCTAATTTGCCCAAAAGTGTTATCTCTTTTTTGTAACCACCCTCCTTTAAATGGTGATGCTCCCTGGGGCCCCGGGGGCTCTTTGTTTGGAACACCGCCAGAGCAACTTCTCTCGACCTGATGTGATAAATAAACTTCTCTTGAAACTCCGGACCGAGCCCCCCTCTCTGAGAAAGAACTTCTTGCCGTCTAATTCTGCTAGCTTCGAAGCTGAACCCCAAAACTAGAAATTATTGCTGAAAACATCTGCTCCAAGGTCTTCCCTTTGATCTAACTGGGAATCTGAAACAGAGCCGGGACAGAAGCAGATAAGCCAGCAATAGGAACTCACCCCATACACGAGCTCTCCCACCATGCCGTTCCAGGTCTTGGTGTCGGGGTCCCGCGCCCCGTACTTGCCGTCGCGCACGATCTCCAGCCGGTAGTGGTAGCCCACGTGCTTGGCGATCTCGGCCGCCAGCTCCACGCAGTAGCCCTCGTACCTCTCGTTGCCCTCAAACTGGTTGGCATTCTTCTTGAGCATCACGTACGGGTCCTCCTGGCACACAGAAGAGCAGCGTTGAGCCCCACTCCTCCTCCCAGGGGTGCACAGCTGCAGAGCAGCTTCTGGTCGCCCTGTAAAGCTCCAGCTTTGTGTTCCTGTGCCAAGGGACACAGCCAACACGCCGTGGGCTTATTCTAGATGGTATAAAGACTGATTTTTTTTTTTTTTTTTTGTTGTGGCATGTCCTTTTTACTCATGCAGAATCTGTGTGCAGCTCCTGCAGTGATGGACCTGAGGGGAATGGAGTAGCTGGCAGGATTTGGGTAACAAACCTTTCAGTGTAGTTCTGCAAGGGGTATTTATGTGAATTTTTGAAGGCATGCCTGCCTGTGTGGGCACAGGGAGAATCAAATCTGCTGGACAGGAGAGAGCCCTAAAGTGTTTAACTCAGTTTGGGTATTGTGTCTTCTCTGCAGACTCCCAGTAAGTAATCAGCAAACAAATTAGTAATATTTCATGTTTCTGTAGTGTAAGTGTATCCAATGACACAATACATGATACCATACATTGTGGGGTAGCTATTATTCCTTCATGATTATAGTGGAGATTTGCTTTTAAAGCAATGATTCAGCCTCTCCGAACAAAACAGCTTATCCTTTCCAAAACTGCAGCCCCCATTCTGTGGGATAAATACAAAGCACAGGTACAATGTTCCTAATTTACCTGTGTTGATGCCTCTGCTATCTTGTCATAATCTTTTGTGTTTTCTACACTTAAGCATGAGAGCTCTTTAATGCCTACTTAATTACCCACAGCAATTTGCAGATACCTTTATGAAACCAGCAGGAAACAGTAAGTGCTATTACTATTATTGTTGTTATTAGTATTATTGCTACTATAAAAATGATACAATACAAAGAAGGGCACACGAGTGGGAAGAGGGAGCCTGCACATCATCAGGGAGCTGGGGATGGAAGTCATGGCACTTACTAGGATGGTTGTGACTATGTAGGTCCTGTTCTGCAGGCTCATAGACTCATTGCCACTTTGAGTATCTACAGCTATTGGGACCAGCTTCTCATCTTCATTCCAATAACCAATCTGCCCAATAGAAAACCAGGATTAATATGTCTTTGGAATATTCACCAAGATACAGTAACAGGGTCATCCAAGCCAGATCAGCCTTCTCTTCATGTTCACACCCAGCCAGAGGTCTCCTCTCCTGATTTTTCATGCCTTAGGTTAGGGGGACAGGGAAATTCCCCATCCCACTGTGCCTCCAGCCTGAAAATAATAATGTGCATGATGTGCTACAGTAGCACAGTGCTTGTATGCATGAAAAAACATTTATCACATTGTACTGGTGATTATTGCCATTCCTATGGCAAGAGTTCACACTTTCCCTGTGTGACTTCCAAAAATTATTCTAATGGTGAGCTTGCCTGCTGCAGGGGCAGGTGCTAGAGGGTGATAAAAAATTATCCTGCAGCTGAAAGCTTGCATGAACATAGGATTGACTCTTGGGACATCTTGAGACAACAGGACAAAAAATCAAGTCAGACCTCTCCAGTCCTGTGCCAGTGTCAAAAAGTTTGGGGTTATGAATAAACTGAACACTTGTAAAGGAAAGAACTCTAAGGTTAAATTCTGCTTAATAATAATCAGGGATTTGAGCCGCTCTATCACTCCTTGCAGGTAAAGCAGAGTGCCAGAAAATATCTCTGGGAAGATAATGGTTGAGGTTATCCACTTTGAGGGCTTGATTTTATAAGAGGTCTTCCATCTCCTCATGTAAGAATGAAGCTGCCTGAGCTCTAATCATATGAAAGAAATCTCTTATCACAGTAAATGGGAAAAGGTATTAACCAGGGCATGACCAGGAACCTGCTGATGGCAGATTAGAGATCATAACAGCTGAGGAGAAAAAAAAATCTATGCAGGCTTCTAATCACTCTCTATTCACAGGCAAAAAGAACGGAAAGTGAGGAAAGAGCTTTCAGAGAGAGCTTCCAGAGCTCTAGTGGAGATATGGATGTTTGCTTTGCACCTCTAACCTGGTGGATCTAAAATACAATATGCATCATGGCAGTGATGGACATGCTTCCAAACAACTATTATTTCTGATGGTAAATACACAGAAAAATCAAGACATTCAGCCCCTCAGTTTCATCTCCTATAGACTCTCTCCAGACTGCAAACTTATTGAAGTTCAGAGACCCAAAGTGGACATGATGCTGCCTTTGTCCTCCTATGAATATTTGCAGTGGAGGAAGACTGCTTTGTACATCTTCAAAATGACATTTCTTTTATTTGTCAAAGAAAATTTGCCTTTTCTCCCTTGACTGTGGGGGGCTTTGATCTCACACCTGCTGCTTTCCGTGTAAGTATAAATTTTATATAGGGGCTGTAAATATGGAACTTTCATTATTTACATTTTCTTTAGTTTCAAACAAGTTTTTATCTTTCAGGGGACTGAGGAGACACAGAGAATGCCCCGTTCCAAAACAAGTGGTAGCTCTCCTTTATCAAGGAATATCTGAGTTATTCTCTGTACTTCAAATACATGGTATCTAAAGTGGGACATAAGCACCTAGAGTCAGATTTTCAAAAGGATTAGTGTTTCAAGGGCTTGGCATCTGTGAACAAGGCCAGATTTTTCAAAGAGCCTGGGATGCAGAAAGGGATCAAGACTTCAGAAGAGCACAAAGGTCTGTGTTGCTACTGGGATGTGGTTAGTGGTAAAGCTTTTGTCACTTCAAGGAGAGCAGAATTAGGTCAACATAAAGGGTTCACTTACAATGGTTGGGGCAGTTTCTGCCTGGCTCTGCCTCTGTTTATCCTTGGAAAAGTGGAAGGGCAAAGCCAGGCCTATAGCTGGGCCTGCACCAGTGCACTGTGCCAATAACAAAGGTGAGCTGACCAAGTTTTTGCCACACCTGAGATGCCCATGATGCTCTTGATAACACCTTCCAAATGTATTTTTTTTTTAGCAATATACCACGAGTCCTCCCCAGTGCTTGGCTTTGCTCATGCCTGGAGCTGGGAGTGCCCTCATTGTGACACCACAAACAAACCTGCAGGAGCAGGAATGCCTGTTGAGAGCCAAGCACACTGCCACTCAAACACGGGCTGGAACCTGACCCAGGATGTTGGGTCACTCTCTGCTTTACCTTTCTGATCCCATCGTGTTTCATCTCAATCACATGCAGGGTGTAGTTGGTCCTGCGTCCTTTCTCGTTGAACTGAACGTTGCCAGACAATCCTTCAAAACGAACCTTAAATACACAAATATCAATGAAGACAGCAAATTGGTCAGCTTCTCGTGCAGTGGTGATTCAGCAGCAGTGAGAGGGGAGGGGAAGAAGGGTGCTGAGTGCAGTCATTGCTCTCAATTCCATGCAGGGGAGACAGCACATCTGCCTGAATCTGGGATTTCACAAAGGCTCACTCTCTACAGCATGCCTGGCCACGGGCACAGCCATCCTCTTAACTAACTCTTTCATTTAAAAACCCTTTCTCTTAAAACTCAGTGGTTTAAAACATAGCTCAGCCTAAGAGTTAGATCACCAGTGTGAGCTCATCACCTCTGGAGATGTGACAGTGAGCTAAATCAGCTCTGAACTCCTTGTGGAGTTTTGTATTTTCTAAATCTGACCTGCAGTTGGGATTTGGTAAAGAATTTGTCAGCTCAAATCAGGAACTGTAAATCAGGAGGAAATACGAAACCATGGCCACAGCTGCCAGCCTTCATCTTTTGATAGAGAGGAGTCTGTAAGTTATTAAGCAAATTTAATTACCTCTGCACCAGATTAATAAAATCCAACAATTTAGTATTGACATTTGCATAGGAAACTTTGAACTGTAAATCTCTGCTGATAACACTGCTGAGCTGATGTGATGCTCACATCACATCCCACATCCTGAACATCCCCTTGCTGCAAAAGTGCCCAGCCTGGAATGGAGAAGGGCTCCTGACTGGAATCACACACCGTGTGGAGACCAGGCACTGGGGACCAGGAACATGGGAAAAAGAGTGCAGGTTTGGGTTTCTATGGGAAAAAGAGTGCAGGGTTGGGTTTCTATGGAGACCACCCAGAGAATGCTCCTTCTCTGCCTTTCCACTTGCTTTGGACAAACCTCTTGTCCCTGCAACTGAAGTCTTCCCACATGCAAAATGGGGACAGATACTTAACAGCCTTTTTAAATACACTGAGATCCTCAGAATAAAGACCCGTGGTGAAGGAATGAGGCTGTATCATTACAGAGGAAATCTGTTGTTAATCTGGTTAAACCGTGTTTGTTTTCCAGCTGTTATAACAAAGGTTTGTCACGAAAACGAACATCTGCCAGCATTTTCAGAAGCCCTTTCAAACCAAGAGGTATTCCTGGTGACATTTGGATAAACATGCTTTTCCCTTTTCACAAGACACAACATGCTCATATAAAATAGATGTGCTGAAAAAGCACCATTGTCTTAAGCTCTCCCAAGCCTGCTTTTTTTCACGTCTCCTTTGGTTTTCTTTTCAGGTTCTGACCGATTCTGAAGCTCAGGTCACAGGTGCTTGTGCTGTGTAGCTTTGTATGCACTAAAAGGCAGGTTTACAGCATCAATTTCTTCTATCTCAGTGAATGAACTCTTAATCCTGTGATATCCATGTGGCACTGAAACGGCAAAAGGGATCTCTGCTATCCACGCTGCAGGATGCAGCACAGCCTTTCTGCCATTCACCATCCTCTGATGGTAAATGCAAAATTCAAAAATGCAATGCAAAATTCAAAAATGCAGTGCAAAATACAGTGAGGACTGACTTCAGCTGTGCTAAGCACCAGTCAGGTCAACTGGAGACATGGAGCATTTAAGCACATTTGTGTATAAGACATGGATGGGCATGTGGCTCTTTGCTGGGACATCTGGAGCAGAAGGATGCTGTCGAGGCCTGCTGTTATACAGGGTTAGCCAGCAGTTAGGGACTAGCTTTCTGCTTATTAGATGTGCTGACCACATAATGATAAAAAAGAATTTGTTTAAAATTATCATAACCTTTTCAAAGTACAATTGACACCTCAGTGTAGTGGGTTTAAGCAATATTTTGTGGGCCTCTTCCTGCAAAAAAAAGATAAAAGGTAATCATCTTTAATAAAAACATACATTCTCCTGAAACATGCCAGATTTCTGTTTTTAAAAAAATGAAGAATGCTTCATATTTATTTTTGTCTTTGTTCCTGCCATCCATGAATCCTTGTTAGGAGGTTGTAGTGAGGTGGGGGTCAGTCTATTCCCCAGGCAGCACAACAGGACAAGAGGAAATGGCCTCAAGTTGTGTCAGGGGAAGTTTATATTGGATATTAGGAAAAATTTCTTCCCCAAAAGGGTTCTCAAGCATTGGAATGGGCTGTCCAGGGAGCTAAGTGGTGGAGTCACCGCTTCTGGAGAGATTTAAAAGATGTGTGGATGTGGCAGTGCTGGGGACATGGTTTAGTGAACTTGGAAATGCTGGGATAATGTTTGGGCTCAATGATCTCAGGTCTTCCAACTTCAATGTTTTTATGATTCTGTGGTTCCTTCCTACACTAAACAGGAATAAGGCAATTTGGGAGCTAATTCCAGATGTTTGAGTAGAAGCAACTAGAGAAACCTTTTGCTTTTAAAAAGCTTGTAAAATTTGAGGCATTAACAAATGGGAGGTGAAGAGAAAGCACACTGTGAACAGCTGTAAGAATTGCCTAAATTGTGAGTCTTTACAGAAGGGATAGCTCAAACCTTCAATCTTATCATAAGTTATTCTATTTCCATCTGCCTCTTTCTTGCTACATCACGAAATGCTGGAAGATTATCAAATTCATAGTTAAATTTTTTGCTAGGAGGATTCCTGCCCTGCCTGTTTCAGTCTTTTGTTCTGACCACCATGACTGAACTGGTTAAGCCTTTTTTAAATTATTATTTTTCATCTGTAAAGAAGCAACTTTTGCATATGGGTCTTTGTGTTCTTCACCCAGAGTCACTCCAGCTGAAAAATTAAGTCTTTTGAAATTCTTTTAATGAAGATATAAGGAAACTTCAGAGGAGATTTTCCAACACACACACAAAATTGTATTTTCTAGCTGTCTAATTTTGATATCTTATTCTCATAAATTCAATAAAGAAAAATGTTGGAGCAGCTATTGCTCATCAGAAGACTTACAAGTATTTCATGTTTATTAGGTAACCTATCTCCCTAATGCATCAGGGAGGCTGATTTTATTATAAGGGCTTGGAGAAGCTGTGACAGTGATTTGCCCAAGGTCATGCAGAAAGTCAGTGACAGGATTTGGAACAAATTGAATCCAAGCAGTAAAATCAAATCAGATGCAAGAATTGGTTTTAAAGGAATTGTTGTTTACCAGTAAGCCAAAACCAAATCAAAACAAAATACATGAGGAACTTTACATATGCTACAAATTAACCAAATAAATGTTATTTTTCTTGCCTTCTTCACAGTTAAGGAAAGAAGATGGGATAAGCTATATTTGGATAACACTGAACTAGCAGTATTTGCAAGGAATCCATCTATTTCTGTCAGGAAAAGAAAGAAAAGTGCTAGAAGTAAATGTCAGTCTCAAAATTTAATGAAATTTTAAAATATTCTACCTTGGTAAGTCTTTGATAAGAGTGAATTATTTTTCTCTCTTGCTGTAAGTTTCACATTGTATTTTTGTTTATTCAAAAATCTAAATTTTATGCAGGAAGAAAAAAGCAAGACCATCAGATTTGAGGAATAAACTACCTAAATGGCTGCTCTTAAGACTTTTATGATTCCTCACAGTATGAAACAAACTATAATCTGCACTTTGAGAACATTTTGGTGACAGCCAACAAGGCAAGGCAAAATTCATATGCATTCATTAGCAGGCTGGAACTGAAACTGACTTCACAGAGAGTCAAATAATCTGCAAAAAATACGTTCTGAGCAGGTCTGTGTCTTAGGGAGGGGAACTTAAAGATAGCAACCCTCGATTTTGTGGGATTTTGTGCCAGAGGAGGAACCAAGGCTGGAGAGGGGCCGGGAACACAAACCTGTGAAGAACAGCTGAGGGAGCTGGGGGTGTTCAGCCTGGAGAAAAGGAGACTCAGGGGTGACCTTATCTGTCCCTACAGCTCCTGAGAGGGGCTGTGCTCAGCTGGGGTTGGGCTCTGTCCCCATTCTGACAGAACCAGAGGGCACAGCCTCAGGCTGCACCAAGGGAAATATATGCTGGATTTTAGGAAGAAGTTTTTCACAGAAAGAGTAATAAAGTATTAGAATAATAAATATAATAAAGTGTATTGGGAAGCTTTGCCTGGGGAGGTGGTGGAGTCACCATCCCTGGATGCATATAAGAACAGACGGGATGTGGCACTCGGAGCCATGGTCTGGTTGAGGCGTTGGGCATGGGTTGGACTCCATGGTCCTGCAGGTCTCTTCCAACCTGGTGATTCCGTGATAATATTTTGGCTTCAGAACAACAACAGAAGCCGGCAGAGGCAAGGCCACACCAGCCTGCACCAGGAGCAGCAGCTCTCTGGCTGCAGCCCTGCGCCCCTCCGCGCCCTGTGCCCCGGAGGCACGGGCGGCTCCGCTCCCCGCGCCATTCCCGCCGCTGTTCCCGCCTGTCCCGCCGCCAGCCCGGCTCCCCACCTGCTGCAGGGCTCTCTGGATGTCGATGCCCTGGCCCCAGGGCACGGCGGGGTTGGCCAGGCAGTCGCCGGCGTTGCCGCGGCGGGAGATGTCGATGCGCTGCCGCCGCAGGTTCTGGAACGCCTCGGCCATCACCCGCACCCCGTCGTAGGTCAGCGCCGACGTGTACTGCCGAGAGACAGCGCCCGGGGAAACGTCAGCTCCTCTGCTCTGATGCCGTTTGGCTTCCACCTTTTTTTTTCCCTATTTATTTATTTATTTATTTAATTTATTATATTAATTTATTCTATATATTTTATAAAAATAATATTTATTTATTTACTTATTTTACTTCTTTATATTATATATATGTAAAATATTTAATTTTTAATTTAATTTATTTATATAATATATTTATTATTTATTTATTTATTTATTATATATATATTTATATTATATATATAATAGTATTGTATCTATACGATATTACATATTGTATATACTATATGTATATGCATATATACTGTATGTATATACTATATAATATATAATACTATATATGTCTCTCTAATATTATATATTATAATCCCTTCTCTATTGATTCCTAAACCCAAGATGCACCACAGAATGGTCACAAAATTGGGTGACTGATCCCGAGGTCTCACACTTTTATAAATTCTGGTCCATTAGCATATTAGAATCAACTGTCCAACCATGGCTCCATCCTCTTTGTTTTTTATTCTCATTTTGCCATTGTTTTTGTTCTTGGGTCTGGAAGTTGTCTTGGTATCAAGCTGGAGAAGGAATTGTTTTGTCTGTCTACTCTATGAAGAGAGCTTAGTAGCACTTAATATGAAACCTAAAACTACCCACTAAAATAGCACAGAATCTAAAAAATATAAAAGCTAGAACTTAAGGCATCAATATGTTCCCCGTATTCTTCATACATATATTTGTAGCTCTGTAGGCTATTATGTTAGCGGTTAATTTTCCTAGTAATTTTACATAGCCTTTCCCTAGGCAAAAAACTTAAAACAAATTCCAAAGCTCCAAGCCCTGAGAAGTACAAAGCCCCTGTGCTGTCTTGGTTCTTCCTGGGAACCAAGGTTGAGAACAACCCTGTGAGATAAATTTCATGGACAGAGCACAGCTAGTGCCGAGGGAAGGATCCAAGAAAGAAACTTGACCTGAGAAGAAATTCTATCATCCCTTATCCTCCTAATTGGTGCTTTTTATCAGTTATGTTGATTCCCTAAAACCTATACAAATGTACTCATCCCTGTGGGGATAGGCTTTTGTGGTCATCTTTCCATAACTACCCCTGAAAGCTTTCAAATAAAAATCTGTGATTATATTACCTCCTTATTTAAAAGTATCTCAAGTTTCATTTCCAGGTAAAGAAAAAGGCAGCACTCTGTCCTCACCTCCTGTCTATGAATTCAATAGCATCTTGCTCCTTGTAACCTCCACTGCCCTGTTGACTCCTAAAAGTTGGTTTTGACTTTTGTAGCTGGGAAATGAAGGAGAAGCTCCTGATTTCACTCCCTGAAGGAGACTCAGCCCTGAAAGTCATTCACCTGTTACCCAAGCATTTGTGTTTAATTAGAAGCATTGACCTGAACTTTTAAGGAACACATTATACTGTGTAAATGTGAGCTACGTGAAATCAAGAAACAAGGGACTTTTTCTGGTCACGGATGGAGATCAGAAAATTCCATCTCAATCAGCAAAAAAATCTGCAAAACATGAGTTTACTCAAGCAGAGACTTGTGCAGAAAGCAGTGTAAAACTCTTGGCAAGAACCATTAGTGTTAACTCTTTTTTTCTATGATCACCTACTGATTTAATTGTTTTCAACTTTCTTAAACTAATCCCAAAGTTAACATTTCTATTGCAGAGTGTTTGTAACAAATGTATTCATTTTCAAATGTTAAACAGAAAAAAACAATCTCTCCCTCCACTCACCCCTCAAAAGCTTCAGGGCTTTCTGTGTCAGGAATTAAAATACTTTTCCCCTCTGTTGTACACACTGATTTGAAATGCTCAAAAAGAACATCTGGAAAGATTTTTTTATCACTGGATGTCTTGTAAACAAGTCAAAGGTTAAGGACTTAATGAGGCTTTTTGTTTTTTATATACTGAACATTATGAGATATTTAATTCTTAGCTCTGAGGGGGTGAAAACTGGGAGACCGAGTGAATATATTAGATTGTGTATTTCTTAGGAGGCAGTAACTGCAGCCTGGTAAAATTCAGACTATGTTAAGGTAAATGGAACAGATAATGTTTGTAATTATATTGGGAGTTTCTCAAGTGAGAATAAAAAGCCATGTGTGATCACAGAGAGGTGAGCATAACTTGAACTGAGCCAGATGGAACCAAATGAAATGTGTTTTTTAATACCACTTGCCTTTGGCCTCTTCCAGTCCACACGTGGATGCTCTCTGGCATCGTTATTCCTCCACTGTTGCATGATCCTGGCAGGAACAGTATCTGTGTAATTCACCAACTGGAAGCCAGTGACATTGGCTCCACTCTCCCTGAATTTGGTCAGGTCAATGTCCATGAATCCCTGGTACAGGAGAGAAACAGGAGAAGCTCATAAGAGGAAGAAATATTTAGATGGGAGAGAGGAATTCTGCCCATGTATGAATATGGCAAACAGGTCAAGAAAAATATCTTCCCTCTGGGAAGAAAGTCCAACTCAGGAGAGGCACCTGTTCCCCAGCAATATTAAGAACTTGTTTTTCTCACAGGTTCCGAGCTGGCCATATCCTGCAGTTACCACCCAGGGAGACAAATAATCATATTAACAATTGCTCACTTGCAAGAAAGCTAGCAGAGTAATGGAAAAATGTATCCTGAATAATGCTGGATGAAATGAACAAAATTTGTAAAATATCTTAAAAGGTGTTTATCAACCAGCTCTAAATTTTATCCAGAATTGTTCACCCAGCCCTAACTTTCATGGACTCAGTCACCACTGGATAGGCTACTTCTTTTCAAATCACAGTTCATAGGGAAAACCAAATTCTGAACAACGAACTTTCAGCAGATCAGGAAGGAATTGGTTGGTCAGCTTCTTAAAGGAGTCTTACTATTACAAAAGCCAGTTCATAGAATTTTCTCATTTGAGAGAAAAGAAGGTGTTTTCTAGACTTTAGATTACTAATGAAATAAATTTCTTTCATTTCCTTATTGTTCCTGTCTACGTCTGTCTCTCTGCATGTGATGAACACACGTGTATAGATCGGGGCAGCACAGCAGAATTAGTCACCCCCTTGAGTCAGAGGTGGAAAACGGATCAGAGACACCCTGCAATACGGAGGAAGGGGTAATTTCTTGGTGTCCCAGCCTCCATCCCAACTCTGCAGCCCTGCTGCTGTGCAGAACTGTTTGCTGTGGCTCCTTGCAGAGGTGCTTGGCCAGGGCTGTGCCCTCCCTCTGTGTGTGGGACAGGCTGAGGTCTGGTGCTTTTTGCTTTGGAACACAAGCACAAGAGATGTGCTCAATTATTTGCACTGTCACCATCAGGAGCCTTAATGCCTGAGGGAGATGAATGGGAGGATTGTCACAACGGAGCAGCAGAAAGAGCTGGCTGGAGCTCTGCCTTCCCCCTGCCCTGCTGCTGAGGCTCCTCCTCAGCCTGCCCCCGGGTTTCTCTCCCTTGCTTGTTCTCAGACACACCACGATGGTGTGAGCTAAAAAAGCCAAGTTACATCATTTCCAGGAAAACACCAATCAGGTGCCCAAAATGATGCTCTCTGTTCACAGGCTGAGGGAGCTAATTAGCTGATCCTCACTTCCAAAGTCAGGATCGAGCCATTAGATGGAAACTGTTTTGGGAATAGACCTTGCCAGGAAAAGACTAAATTGCCCTCTCACATAAGTGTGAGACTGAGGGAGTCATAAGTGACTCAAAAATGACTTTAAAGACTCTCACACTTTTTCTTCCAGCATTTTGTAGGCAATTTGGCATCCACTTACAAGGCTGAGAATTGGATACTGGTGTACAGATGCTCTAAATAGATGGCTTGTTCTGCTTCAAAGTACAGTGATTTAGGTTAAAAGAAAAAAAGCAGTATTTTGTGTGTACCTGCTCCTCAGAATGCTGGTTAAACCCACATCAATCTTGTTTGTAATTGCTGGCAAAGGGGTTTCAGAAAGCCAGAGCTGTGATTAATGAATAGGAAATGCAGCAGGATAATTGTCCCTGACATCTTAATGCATTTCAGGCCAAGTGGGTTTTGACACATAGAGCTCCTAAGGTTCAGTAAGAGGGACCTCACAGGCTGCCAACTGGCTATTCATGGCTAGGACCAAATTACACTGACATTTTGCTCCTGGGAGGTACTCAGGGGAAAAAGATCTGTCAAAAGAAACTATCACAGAGCAACTTGAAGTTTGTGCAACCATCTCCTCTTTGGGAGACCTCCAAAGGCAGGAAAAAAAGTTCAAGTTCACTGCAGAGTATGAATAAGATAACTGGTGTGTTAAGCCCCCTCAGAATGCATATTTAAATAGGAAAAGTAAAAAAAAAAAAATAAAAAAAAATTTATGACAGCAGTGATGAGACCGTTGAAACCCCTGTATTTCACTGTTTTCCCCAAATGAAACCATTTTGAAACCCAAGCAAATATTCAACTTTATTCACTGGGATTCATTTTACATAAAATTTTTAAATAATCAGAATAAATGACAGGAATTATTTCTTCCTGAAGATTGCATTAATTTTTCCCCACTGATTTTTGACACCATTCAGGTTCTTTAAAAAGTGTGGAGACATCTGTAGATTTTCCAATCATTTAAAGTAGTTGGGACCATAGAGGACATCATTAACCTTGAAGATATCTTTGCATTTTGGCTGCTATCAACGGCTGAAATAATTGTTTTCACCTGTTATCCCTCCTTCACATGCCCCAGCGCAAGGACATTATAGGAATGCTCCTAATTACAAAGGAATTTTAATCACCACACTGAAATCTGCTCAGAGCAGGTCGGGGGAATATGAGAGGCAATGAACAGGGAAATCCAGAGGTCAAATATTTTAGAAAATAATTCCCAGAGCAGGTGAATTCTTGCTAGAAAACATATAAACATCAGAAGTTATGCAGGCTGGGTTTTGAGAATGCTTCCATTGACAAATGGAGGAATTCAATATGCTTTTCTGTGCTTCTGGAATATCAGTCAGTGCTTGTAGGAAACAGGAGAACAGGAGAGTTACAATATTTGCAACTAAAGAAATCATCAATCATCTGTCACTTTGTACTAACTATAGACACATTGCAAAAGAAAAGATCTTTTACTTAGTTTTCGATTGGCTGTATATGGGAAACAGAAAATAAATTCTTGAACCTTGGCTAAGGAAAGACTGTAACCCATGACTGAGGGCCAGCAGCTGTGCTTTTTCAGTAATATGTTTAGCATCAACCAGTCTGGGAAAGAACTCGCCCAGAAATGCCTCCCTCTGTCATCCAACCAAGCACAGCAAGAAGTGAACAGTGCTGGAAGGATGCACTCCATGTGGTCCCATGGAGTGATCAAATGCTTTTGAAACTGTTTCTAAAATTTGCCAGGAAATTCTGGGAAAAAAACCCCTTTGCAGCATGTCTGGAGCACAGTTCAGGGAAATGAGCTGAATCTGGTTGTGTGTCACTTGCTTCAAGCTCCTGACACCTGAAGCATTTGGGATGTGTCTGTTGGACGTGTGGGGATCAGGCTTCACCTCCCTACACAGCACTGAAATCCCCCCGGGGGGAAGAGGAGGAATATGGGCACTCAGAGTCCAGTTCCCAGAAAAGCAGGCACAGCGGGGCCGGAGGCAGCAGAGCAGCAGGGCCAGTGCCCAGGGGCAGGAGCTCCAGGGCAGAGAGCTCTCCTGCAGGCACAGCCTCCCTGGGATCCATCCCACCATCCCCTCAGCCACCCTAGGCAGGATCAGCTGAACCTTTGACTTAGATCCACTAACAAAACCACCTCAGCAAACCAGAGGATGTGGCTTCCTGCCTTGCACATGCCAGGAAAACGCCTGGCTCTCTCCAAATGCCACGGAATGAGCAGGCTGACAATAAACCACAAAAATCTGGTCCCTCTGCTGATGGGCTGAGGCAGCTCCCTCCTCCAGCCTGCTCTGACTCACAGCATCTGCACCACACTGTTCAGCAGCAGCCAGGCTGGGTTCAAAGGAGGGAACTTGCTCTTTAGCCCATACCACGGGCTCTCTCTGCATTAATGAACCTTGCAGAGCAATTATGTGCAGGGCGCTGCTGTGAGGAAATAATATGGGCAGCTATTACAGACCTTTGTGGCTTCAGATGGAAAACAGTTCTGGGAAGGGGTTTATCCTCACTGTGCTTTCCTTGATGCATCTGTTCTTTATGCTGTTCTTAAACTGAAAGCAGTTTTCAGCCAAAGGTTTTTTACTGTCCCATTCCCCGCCTTGGTTGCTGGGAGAGGCATCAGCAAGTCACACATTTATATTCTTCTCCACTGCTTGTGGGCTCAATAATCAAAGGAAATGCATAATGCAGGAAGACTGATGACTTGAAATGGGCCTCATGAATCCATCTTGATTAAGTGGTCCACAAAGGATCTGCCTTGAAAAGAAAGTCCCTCCAGAAATGAACCAGCTCCTAATTTATACCCTGGACACTATGAGGAGCCAGAACACAGAGTGGGCAGTGCAGGCAGCTGCCAGTGTAAGAAAAACCTCATCCATTTGTGCATGACCCTCCTCAAATCTGGAGCAACACTGACTTCCCTCCCTCTCTCCTTTCACCCTCATAATTCACTGCCTCACAGTCCCAAATCTCTGCCTTCTCTCTGCACACTGATGACCCTTGGTGGCACAGCTGCTTGTGGGACACCATCCCAGCCCATGGGAATGCACCACACCTCCAGCTTCTCTTTGTATTTCACTGAACTCACATTAATTGCTGGCCCTTTCCCTGCAGGTGCCTCCTGTGATGCCTTTGAAGCTGCAGTAGCACCGGCTGAGCTCTGGGCAGGCTGTGGCTCAGCAGCTCAAAATCCACCCTGCAGCCCAGCTGAAAACCTCCCTGCCTGTGCTCCAAGCCTCCTCCTTTCCTGGGATAAAGGACGTCAGAGAGTCTCCTTGAAGACAGACTTGTTTCTGAGAAACAGTGCTGTTTTCACTCCTCTTGCTCTCCAGATCTCCCCCAGAGACTGGCAAACTCAGCTTTGAATGAAGGGAGGGAAAACCACCCCTCTTCTCTTGAATTGCCTGGAGAAGGCTTGTTGGCTGAAGCTAACAGAGCCCACTCATCCCAGTGAGGAGTATTAGGGTTTTTAAGTCCCTTCTGTCTGGGATGAAGAGACTAGAGGCTGCTTTTTCTTTTCTTTAATAGGCTGCACACTGAAATATTCCTTTTCAAGCCAAAAACATTTAAGTAATTCACCCTGAGCTTGAGTGGGTGGGTGCCACAGAAACCTGTGGCAGCATTAGGAAACTGGCCCAGCTCTGTTTAAATGCATGACTTGCAATGCCAGACTACTTCTTTGTAGCAGATTTTATGATTATAAGAAACTTTGCAAAGCAAATTTTTTGCTTCTGAAGGGCTGTAGATCAGCTGAGTGAATACAAAGTGGCTCCTGTCATTCCAAGGTACACCAGTGACTTACTGCAGGGAGCAAGAAATCGAGTGCTTCCAGACAGAGCATCTCTAATACACCAAATTATCTTCAAGCTTAGCTTCTCCAGTGAAGCATCACTCCTCACTCCCATCACTTTGTATTAATAAGGAGGGTATGTCAAAAAAGAGCCCATCTGCTCCAGTCTCATTCCAGTGTGCCTTCCAATGGGAGAGGGCTGCTTCTCCTCTGCAGTTATTAATGTGTCAAATCCCTTTGCAGCAGCAAAACCTGTGAGTCCTCACTGTGACTTAGAAGTAAGTGAAGGAAGGGAAAAGAATGACAGGAAGAAGGGGGCACTATCAGACAGCTTCCCAACCCTGCAGCTCGTTAAGGGTGTTTTGTCCTGTCTATAGTTACAACACAAACCAAGGGAGGTGAGAATCCAGACTTTAAGCACATGGAGTGGGAAATAAACAGCAACTTTTCCTTGGTGCAGCTCTGCAGATTTTCTTTGTGATGTTACTTGCCCAGTCTTGTGTTACAGCGCATTCTGGATATAAATGACCATACACATCTTGTCAGAAGGCTCAGCCCAGGCAGGGGAAGGGATGTTCCAGGTAGATGTTTGTGCATTAGAGAGCTTTCAGGGTGTAAACTGATTTAAAGGTTTGGGAAATGTGCCGTGCAGTGGCAGATGCCATGAATTCAATTAAAGATATGATTAAGGGATGACCCAATCACAGTTTACAAGGACCAAAACATCAGTAATGGAATATTTTGTCCAGCAAATAGAAGCATAAATCTGGTCGAGGAAGCTGAAGTTAAGCATGTCCTGACTAGAAAAGAGCACAAATGAAGTCACCATGAGGCAGATTCTATGGATTTACACAACACCACTTGCCAGTGGAGCTGGGGTAATGGATTAGGAAACTGCAAATGGCTGAGGAAACCTGTTAGTTTAGCAACATGTTGCTGAAATTTAAGCAAACACATTTTCCCTTCCCATAGCTGTAATATAATCTGTCAGTTACTCACCTGATGCTCTGATTTTTTTAATCCACTATAAGTCACTCATGCTTTTGAGCCCTCATTAACTACTGTAAAAATCCTCCCAAGGTTGCTGTTCATATTCTCCTGGGTGGGCAATTTTTGTATCAAACCAGATAATTTTCTTATACATGAGACACTCAAGTTCAAGCAGAATTTAATTCAGGGCACTGCTGTGTCTTTTACTATCAGTAATTCAGATGAGATAAATTAGTTTCCATCTGAGGAGGAGGATTTAGGGACAGTTGAACCAGGGGAAATTGCATCACCTCTTGTGCTCCTAATTGGTGATTTTTTTATTATGCTTAATTATTTTAAATTATGCTTATTTGCTAAACTTATAACACTGTATTCACCCCATGGGGTGGTGGGAATTTTGTGGACATTTTTCCATATCTGCCCCTGGAGGCTTCCAATAAAGACCAACATTTCCATTACCTCCTATATTAATATTTTCTTGAACGTGTTTTGTTTTATTTCTAGGTTCCTTAAGGCATCACTGGTAACCTCCACCAGGACCACAACTGCCAGCAAAGGGAAATTGTCCATGGCCTAACTCAGTGCTGACACAGGCTGATGTAGCATGGCACAAGAAAAAGTGCTTACCTTCACTAATCAACACTGTTTTTATCTCTACTTTTCTCTGCTACCCCTGCCATCAGCAATCTCGTACACTTATCTATTCATCTTCAAAAAAATAAAAGAGCATTTGCTGAAAGAACAACTTGGACTAATGCACCAGGCAAGAAAAAAGAGGCTAAAACACTGTATGTGGCAGCTGTCTTTCATACTTTTCTTTTAAAGACAGGTCACATGAATGTCGCTTATTTAATGACAAGGATTTTTCTCTGCCCAGGAGAGCTGATGCTCTGCCACTACTGACAGCAGTCAGCTCACATCCATGGTGCAGGACAAACAGATGCACAAAGCCAAGGTTATGGGCAAAAAGCCTGAACATCAAAAGAAAGGAATCCCAGAAGTTTCTAAGCTTGTTCCTCTGATAGTATTGACTGTATTTTTTTTCCCTTTGTGGTTGCTAGAACTGATGATCTCAAAGGCTGAGAACAAAGCTTAGAAAAAAAAGACTCACATAAACAAACACTTTTAAAAGTTGCCAGATCTCTTTGAGTTCCAGAGGGAAGAGAGGGAGAGGAAGAGAGAGATGACTGCAAACCCCCAGTGCCAGTGCACCTGACAAATATCCAGGTTAGCTCTGGTAAAAGCTAACTGGGGTAACTCTGATGGGTACTGGTAAAAGGCCAGGATTTCATCAGCTTGCAACAGCCATGAACAGTGCCAAATTTGGCTCGAGGAGAGGCAGGGATGCTCACAGAAATCCTTCCACTGGCAGAGGGTTGCAGGCAGACCTTCATGGGATGGGCAGGGCTGGGGAGACAAGACAAGTTGTGTCTTTAGCAGGCATAGCAGGTTCAGAGAAGGATGTTTGCCCATGGCCTAAGGCGCAGAATGGTTTCATTTTGTTTGTGAACACAGAAATATTATTGTCTCACCTTGGCAACAGCAATTTCACTGAAAAAGAAAGCTGTTCCTGCTAGGAAATACCAGCTTTCACTTGCTGCTGTCAAATCCTGCTCAGCACTTTGCTACAGCTCACCCAGAGCAGCTGCTGGGCAAACACACAGCAAGGTTAATGCAAGGCTCTCTAATGCAACTCTGCTCATGGATTGGCTGTGGCCAGACAGGGAATTCCTCCATTCCAAACTGTGCCTATGGATGATTTTTTTTAGACCTATTCAGCCTGTGCATTGCTTTGCAAATCCATTTTGCATTCCGTATGGAACACCAGTTTGAGTCTGCTGCAACTGGGCAGTGAGTGCTGCTGCTTGGATTTTTTGGCTGTGTATAGCTCTGAACAAGCAAATAGCTAAAAAAAGGAGTTTCAGTGGGGTTATCCAGAAATGTTTCCCAGTATTTGCTTCCAATGTGTTGTTTCCATAACTATGACCCCAATTTTCCATGCCCAACTAGGTTAGGTGTTGAAAATTCCTCCCCTTGCTCCAGCTAGTGCAGGAAACTTGGTGGCTACGAACCAGCTGAGGATCCCCTTGACCTGATCTTCATACAGGGTGAGAGTCCTAAACTCAGGACTGCCTCAGCCAGCACAGGGCACAAAACCCAAGTCATTTGGAAACCCAACACTTCCAGGTTTTAGCTCTTAATTTATTCTCTGTCGACTCAGTGCTCCAGACTGAGCCACTTCCACGAGGCAGGGCTGTTTCCCAGGGTACGTGTGTGTGTGGGCAGCGCACGCCCTGTCATCCCAGGACATGTCTGCAGGGGAAGATGAGGGGTGTTTAAGGTCTACCACTACGAGTGTGAGTCAGTGGGAATAAATTACAGCATGCTACACCCTCGGAAGGCTCTCATCCAGTGATGAGATATCTTCAGGAGAGGGTAAAACCTACTGTGATCTCTTGGATCAGAGCATTTGTGCCAGGGTTTAACCCTGCCAGATGCCAGCTCCTGCCAGCCTCTTATAAAATCCCTGCCCATCCCCACCAAGGGAGGCTTGCTGTCCTTCCTTGCTGCCCTGGGGTCTCAGGAATGTGGGATCTTCAGGGCCTTTTTGCCATTCTCCTTGCTAAACCCATCATCCAGCAGCTCTCATGTGAGTTCAGCACACAGGAACTGATTTGGCTTCTGGTGTCTGAACCTGCCTATGTTGTTCTGCCCTGGAAAGGACCTTCTTAACCTTGAGGAGTGGCAGGATTTTTTTTTTTTTTAATAGTTTTCCCATGTTGTCAGACTATTCCCTACTTTTTTTTTTCTTTTTTTAAGTATTCCACTCTCTGACATTTTGCCCTTGTGTGATGGTTGGTTTTAAAGAGCAGGAAAGACCAAAAGTAAAGCTTGAATTCCTTTCACTCTGCTCCTTCTGACTGGAATCCAAGGTACTTGAAAAGTACACCAGTGAATGCTGGTGGTCCTATCAGACACTGTGGGACCCAAAACCCCTCCACTGGGCTGCAGTGGGAGGCAGAATGTCCCTGCAGAGGAGAGGGGGAAATGAAAAGCCTTTTGCTCCAAGTTAATTATTTATAACCCATGTTGTCTGAATATGCAACCTCTTCCAGACAGCTCTGTCCTCTCAGCATTTGTGCAAAGGCTGAGAAAACACATTAAATATGGGCCAAGTGTACTTTCTCTGGGTGAAGGTGGGACAGCGTGGTATCCTAAGACAGGGGAAATGTCCTTCAAATCTCCTACACCTGAGTTCAGTTCAGTTCACCTTGTGCCTTTCATGCATTTATCCTTATGAAACTGTGCAGAGGTGACGTTCTCATTCAGCCTTCCATGTGGGTGTACATAAAATTGCACAGACACACTCACTCCAGTGACTCCAGCTCACTTTGCTGCTTAACTTTAATGAAGGCACATTCATAAACATCCAGGACCTGGGTTATGGCAAATAATTTTTTTTTTTTTAAATTAGCAACTGAAGTTATAGGCTGCTCTGTAGTTTTGCATGTCTCCCCCTGCACAAGGTAACATTTTTATCCCTGTAATTACACGGTAGGCAGCCAGCACAGGGTGCAGGGTCAGTACAGGGCACTGCAGGGTAATGATGTGGCCATTTTTGCCTGGTAAATTACAGAGTTATCTTGGGACTGAGAAAAGGAGAAGGGCAGCAACTGCTTGACTAATTGATAGTTTAAAGTTTAATTACCCCAGGGCTGACGTGCTGCCTCCCAGATGCAGCTCTGTGCTGAAAGAACAGGTCCAGAGCCTGCACATGGCTCACCCCACAGGCAACAGGAGTCCCAGGGGAGCAGCCTCAGCCCCAGACTGCCAACAGCAGCCCATGCTCTGCTGTGCATCCTCCTGGATGGGTGCACACATTTGGGGAGGAGAGGATAGGAGTTATGCAGTGGAAGCCCCCCATTTCTGTCTCTTGCCTCTCCCCTAATCTCCCTAGGCAAAGAAATTTTCTGTCCTCCTGTGGGACTTGCTTCAGAAAGATGGTCCTGCCACTGCCCAATGCTGCTCTGTCCTCAGGCAGCACCTCCCTGCACTAAAGGGAGAATCCTTTCCTTAGAGAAATTTCTGCATTCAATTCTTTCCCTAGAGCCATGACAGTCAGAATTCATTTAGCACCAAGGGGAGAGTGATAAAATGACTTTGGTCTGCATCTGTCACCCAGCCAAGGTCAAACCACCACAAAACCCAGCACACTTGGAGATAACCTGCAGATAATCTTGCTGTCTCCAGAGAGAAAACTCCACAAGGAGAACACAGCAATAACTTTGGTATATTTTTGACCTAAAATGTGGATGAGAAAAAGGATGTACAGCTCAGTAATTATAAATTTAGTGCTTTAAAAAACTGTGAGACAGAAAAAAACCCCCACCAATTAGGGTAACTCACCATATTTGCCAGAATGTAGTGGTACCCATTCCCATTTTTTTCAAGCTTGATGATCTGCAAGATAAAAAGCAAGGGTAATTAGCAGAGATCAACTAAGGAAGGAGAACTTCAGTTATCTGCCCTTTCTCACTCTTATTTTTCCTTGCTGAGACTATTCAGCTGTGAGCAGGAAGACAGCAAAAGAAAAGTTCACAGTCTTATTAGAGGATGGCCAGAGTTTTTACACATGATATCTGAGCAGAAAATCTGAAATTAGACAGGACAAGATCCCCAAGAACATTGTACAGGCAGGGATAGAAAACAACTAAACCAACCTGTTTCCTGCAGGCTCAGGGGAGGGAAAAAAAGCGCCTTAACAAGATTTGTATTTCAGACACCAAAGGAACAAATGGGGAGTTGGAGTCTGTGTGTCCCATGGATGCAGCTGAGACATTAAGTGAGACTAGAGATCAATCTTGCACATCCTTCAAGCTACAGCCCCTGCTGCAAACACCTGCCTGGGAGAGATGGCTGGAAGCTTAGGTTATGGGTAAAGTTTTCTGCTTTGGTGCACCAGTGTAGTTTCAAACTTCATCTCCAGAATGAAGCTGTTTAGGCAAGCCACAGAGGATTCCCCTGCATGTCAATTGAGATAATTTATAGATTCATATGCATGGTGTCCCAATATATGTGCTTTGCCACTTACTCCTTTGTCTCTGACACTATAGAGTCAGGTTTTGATTTTCTTTTGTCAACACAATTGTTTACCAATCTGTAACAACAGAGTTTTTCTATGTTAGCTGGAAAAGTTTCCCTTTCTTTTTCCTTTTCCACCTGTTGCAGATTTGCCTGTGACTGGGGGGGGGGGGGTGTGGGGGGGGGCTGGACACACACAGAGTCACTGATCAGATGGCCCCTGTCTTTTTCTCCCTTGATTTAAAAAGAGTACAGAAAGAATACACCTGAAAAGTCTATTATTCTTGCTGACTCCATTTTTTCATTGAAATTCCTCTCCATTGATTTCCAGCAGCAGTGTTAAATTCTTACTAGTTTACTAGAGTCAGATACCATCTGCATTTGAGCTACTCTAAATACAGAAAGAA
The DNA here is from genome assembly GCA_032173965.1 of Sitta carolinensis. Lineage (NCBI taxonomy): Eukaryota > Metazoa > Chordata > Aves > Passeriformes > Sittidae > Sitta > Sitta carolinensis. The sequence goes on from CM063294.1 coordinate 11,718,681, forward strand.
GAAACTGGAAAAAAAAAAGTCCCAAACCAACATGGCCTCAAAGCCTGTACAAATGCAAGACTTGCCAGTTTCTGAGAGAACTGTGCTGTTTCCATGAGGTTTCTTGGCTGGCAACACTACCTTTTATTTCCATTGTCGTGTGAATTGATTCCGAATTGCTGCCTGCGTTGCCAACGAGCAGGCAAAATCTGCACAAACTGCAGTGAGGACAGAAAGATTCTCACAGCCAGAATGATCATAAAACCATTGCTGTGTCAGATTTAACCAGAAATCAATCCACCCAGGACCTGTCTCTGATACCAGGCTGGCAGCAGGTACTTGAGAAGTGTCAGATGAGGGCAGAGACTGATCCTCCCCATGGGACAGCACTCCCAGATTATCAGGAGCAGTCATTTAGGGATTTCCAAATGGATTATAAATGAGCTGACACTTGCTCCGTGCAACTGCTTCGTCTGCCTTAGCCCTTCTCTGATGAAGTGCTCTTGTATGCATAATAAAACTCATCTGGTTCTCAGCATTAACGTGGGGGTGGCAATTAACTCCAATGAAGGCTTCATTTAGAAGCAGTTCCTTACACAGCTAATGGCAGCTCCACCAGCTTCCCTGCACAGGATCCCTCAGTGTGGCTTCTGCTGAGGTGTCTGGAGCTCTCAGAAAAAACCTCTGTCTACCTAAAGCTATGAAGATGTGCACCTCATTTTGGGTGGTTTTCTGAGTATCTTCCACTGCCAGATCTAAGAAGCAAAAACAGACCAAACTTGTTCCTTTCCATTGATCAGCTGACTGACCTTTGCAGTAAGACCCCAGACCTTGTAGGAGGAAGGAGAATCTCTGGCACACTGGGATGTCTAAGAATTATGATCCAATTCCCCTTTTCTCCAGTGTCAACAATGGCTGGCATTGGCTCCTTCAGCCCCAACTCTCCTTCGTTATTTTATGAGGTGACAGAGCGGATGAACCGGAGAGGGCTGCCATCCAGCTCTCCCTGAGCTGTTAATCTTACTGCCCATCCACCTGAATTATGAAGCTCGTTTCCTGTGTTTTACACAGTTATTTGTGATCTTAATTTATTTTAAAATGCTTGCTCAGTCCTAATGTGTCCGGACAGCAGTAGCAAGCTGAGGTTATAATAGCATTTATCACTCCTCCTGACTGTGGTGAGAGGCTGTGCTGGGCTGCATGCTGATTGCTCACTTGGGCCACCTAGGTTTCATTACCCACTTCTTAATGGGCGAGTTTGACATCTATTAGAGAGAAATCCTCTCAGAGTGAAACACTGGCAGAGGAGAAATTCCAGTTACTCATTTTAATGAGAGACAAGGAAGAAACAATAGAGGGCTTTGATGGAACACAACCCACCGAGTACTTATTCCTTTAAGGCTACACAGCAGAACCCCACGGCAACCCACCCTGATCCAAGGCCTGGCTCACAAATGACAGGTACCTCAGCAAAGATAAATCAAACCCTTCAGACACGACACAGAGAAACCTCCTAGAGAGAAATCAGGTAATTTTTAACACAGAGAACACTGGCTCCTGCACAGCTGCTGTCACCAGAGTGTGAGGGCCGCCTTGCTGGAGTCACTGGTGTCATTTGTGCTTTGTGTACAGGGCAAAAATGAAAAGCAGCAGCGTGGGTGTAAGAGGCACAGGTGCTGGACAGCCATCCCCTGCTCACCATGGAGCACAAATCAAAAATCCACTGCCACCGAGAGACAGACAGGCTTGTCAGGGCAGAAGATAAATGCACTGAAATGTCCCTGAGGGGATGAGGCAGCACTTGGAATACCTCAGACAGTCAGAGGGCCAGGACAAACAGCACAGTGACATTCCCACAGGGGCTGTGGATGTGGTGGGCTGAGAGATCAGCCAGCAGCCCAAGTTAGAGCCCAAGTTACAGTCCCAGCTGAATTTCACATGATAACGAGCTGAACACTATCTTTGAATCCCTCCAGTCATCTGTAAACTATGAAAAACCTGGCATCAGTTTCTCACACTGGGACAACTACTTCTGCTCTCAGAAATCCTGGTGGACTTGGAACAGGAATGTAAAAAAGGATGAAATTGGACTACACAGGTCTGAAAATGTTGTTCACAGCCCTATCCCTCACTGGAGTGTTACCTCCCAGTCATAAATGTCTGCTGGAATTGCTCTGTAATTTTTGTAGTAAAACACAGCTTTGTACCTCTTCTCCCTAGGAACTGATATTTTTTATAGCATTGCAAAACAAATAATCACAATATCTGGATTTTTAGTGTTCTTACAAATAGCTTTTCCTATAGCTAGGTTTAACTCTTGCTCCAGTTACGTGAAAATTTTGAAAGAAAGACTTATTTTCCTGCTGAATTCAAGAAGACTAGGTAATACTTTATTATATAATTTAACATTCTGTTAGACAAACCAGGCTTTAAACCCCAACACTATTAATCTTAGAAATTTGAAATACTCTAAAGAAAAGCCAAATTCACTTTGGTCTTGTCCAAGATTTTGTTGAACTGCAGCTGCTCCATAGCCAGAGAGAAGATTTTACCCTCTGGAATAACCTTTCTCTTTTGTGAACGTGACCTTTGCTTTGAGGTTACAGCCTGCTCAATGCTTTGTTATTATGTGTAAGAGAAGAGCACCCAGAGACCTCCAGCAAGGATGGATCGTGCTCATCACTGAGCTGTGCATCCGGGGAAAAGTCAGCCCCTGTCCCAGACAGGAGCAGCTGCAGTGTGGGACAGGAGCTGACAGGTACCTTAGATAAGGAGATGTGTGAAGCACGAGGTACGAGTGAGCTGATTATGAGGAGTAAAGCAGAGGAAATTGCAGGGCATGGCCTGCAGGGCCCTTTCCAAACCCTTCCAGTGGTGGAGAAGGACTTGGTGTGAGAAGGAAAGGTCTTGTGGCTGGAGTGTGGACTCAACCCACTCTGGGCTTGTATTTGTCTCCTGTGCACAGAAATCCATATTCAGGACAGATGTACCATAATCCTTCTGTCCTGCTGGCACAGGGGTGAGAATTTGGTGCAGCACATGGAGGCTGGAGGACCAGGAATCTGGCAGTGCCAGTTCACACCTCCACCTTAACTCAGGAACTGGAGAAAGGCTCAGCAGAATCAGGAGGTGCCACATCTTGTGCTTGGAGGAATTAGCACAAAGCAAACCCACTGGGGGCAAGGGGAGTGAAGGGCTCAGCAAAGGAGTCACACAAGTAGGGAACATGGAGCTCACTCAGCATGAATTCATGAGGGCTTGTACTGTTCCTGCAGCTTTCCTGTTCCCACAATAGAACAACAGAGAGATACCTGCAAGCCCAGCAGCCTCAGGGCACACACCCCAATTCCAATGAGAGCCACAAGGAGAAAAAGATCAGGAAAGAATGGGGAGAACTTCTCCGGGGAGAAAAGACCCATCCTAGCCCACATGCAAGACCCCTCCCAGAAGGCCCACACCAACACAACCTTGTTAAGGATGATGTTCAGCCTCTCAGATTCACAGTCCACCACCACCAGCCTTTCCTTCTTCTTCTCCAGCTCCTGGAAGAGCATTCGGTAGCCCTCCTCTGTTGTTGTCAGGATGTTGACAGCTGTCACCTGCCAGTTCTTCTCAGCTGCAGTGTCCAGCACTTTCTGCAGGACTGACAGCCCTAGGGTGGGAGAGAAGGGGGGGAGCCAGGTTTTAGTTGTGCAATGGCAATCTTTCCATCCTCCTGACAGCCTGTGTAGCTGCCTCAAGCCAGGGTGGAGACAGAGTCATGGGAGTTCAGCAAAGCTACAGAAAGCAGCTAATAGTCTAGATCTGACCCAAACCCAGCTGGGCTGGAATGAATGACTCCTGCTTTTTCTGTCCTAGCACAGATGATTCCAGGTCTATTTTTCCTTTGTAATCAGCAGATCAGTCTCGTTGATTAGGCCCTGCTGTGGGATTCAGATAAGAACTCTAATCCCTGTCTTCCTGTCTGTCACTACCCAAATAACTTGATTTCTCTCAGCCATAGTTTTCTTCTCATCTTTGATCTGCTTAGGCTGTGTGCTCCTAGGGTTAGGGCCACCCTCAGCAATACAGCAGAGTCACACTCAGCATCCTTCTCTCTCAGCAGCATCTCATCTCATTACTTTTAGAATTATGTTGCTTAATTTATAAGCACAGCCTTCCAGAGGAGATGCACATAGCAATTCTCTGGAACTGTGCTGGACAACCCTGGACAGCCCTGCCTGCTGCAGTCCTTTTAGGCTATTCAGTGTGCCCATGCCTCATGACAACAGAAAGCAGGTGGGATGCTTTCATACCTTCTCCTTGTCTCTGAAGCCCTTCCTGTCCCTTCAGGGGATAATTATAACTTCCAGGACAGAGAATTGAATCACCTTACCTCTGCCCTATCCTTCACAAGTCTGCTTTGCAGCCTCCAAGCCTGGATCTCTAAAGGCATCTGAGAGCTGGGAAAACTGAATCATGGAGCAATGGGCTCTCTAGCTCTGTTCTGGTTTAGAAAGTTAGATAACATCTTCCATTACCCCACAAAAGTTTTTTGTTCTTTTACTCTTTTTTGTCAGAAAACTGAAATGCTCCAGCATGGGGAATTTGGAGTTTTCCAAGCTCGCTGCCAGAAACAGTCATGTCACACCTGGCTGTGGGCTTAGGTGAGACCTGAGCAAGTGTGTTCACATTTCCAAACTCAGGACTCAGTGGCCTTGAGCTTAACAGACCAGTTCAATATGGGACCTATTGTATTGAAAAAATTTCCCCATTTCAAATTCCGAACCATCAAATATTTCCCATGTGTTGATGGGGTTCGGATCTGACCCCTTGAACACACACTCACGCACACCAGGGTCAGGCTGATGCTTCATTTAGATCAACGCTCAGCAGAAAGGGATATTTAGGAGAGAAACAGAGAACAAGGAAGGCTGAAGTTGACCCAAGACCCACAACTTTTGGAGGTAAAAACTCCTTGTAGACCACTGCCTTTAACTGCCTGGTAACCCCTCCCCAGAGCTGCGGCTTACCCCGGTCAGCATCGTAAATGTACACAAACTTCTGCCAGCTGTAGTGCTCGATGACGCTGATGAGGGCATCCTGGAGCTCGGGGCGGAGCTGCAGCACGAACTGGTTGGAGGTTTCCACGGGGAAGCTGGGTGTGATGAAGCAGACGTGCAGGGCCCCGCAGAAGGACGTGAGCATGTTGACAGTCCGCCTCTCGTAAAACCCGAAGATGGCATAGACGCCCTTGGAGAACTGTGAGCAGACTGCAGGAGCAGAGGGAAAGGTTGTGAGGGCAGAAAATCAAGGAGGTTTCTCAGCAATGTCACCAAAATAAACCTATTCCCTGAGCTAAGCTGCAGGGTCTCTCTGGACCGATAATTTCTCCCAGGTGGGTGGGTTGGTGAAGGCAACCTGTGAAGAACAGAACTCCATGTGGCCATGGAGTGCCCTCCCTTGGCCTCCTCAGACCTGCTTTACTATTGCTAGGAAGAAATTACTTGAATTAAATCAGTGTCCCCAGGGCTCTGCTGAAGATTTTCGCTGCTTCTGGGGTAAAATGAGTGATCTGAACCTGGGAAACCCTGGGCAGAAAGAGGCTACTGCAGCCCTGGATGCATTCACAGAGCAGAAGGAAAGCCTTTGCACAGCAGCACAGCCCTTTGTGGCCAACAGTTCCAGAGGGAAAGCATGGATTTGACCTCAGGAACTGAGGAAACCACTCTGAGAGGGCATCTCTGCAAAGGTTCACCAAGGTTCAAGCAGCCACAGCACAGCTCCAGGGGGATCTGTCCTGGGGCATGAGCTGCTGGCACTGAGTTGGAGCCTCTGGCACCAGGAGGGTGCTGGTACGTGGGAACACAACTTTGGCAACTTCTGGTTTCCTCACAAAGCCATGGAGACAGGGCTGTGAGCCCAGTGAGGTATCAGCCGTGTCCTGGGAGGTCTCCACCAGGAGGGCTGGCTGGATTCTCTGGCAGGGGTCTGTCTGTCCTCAGCCCCTGTGCTGTGCAGCTCCCTCGGGTTGGAGCCCTTCTCTGGAGAGCACTTAATGAGATCGTGGGAGCTGCTGGGAAAATGCCTCAGGATCTCAGAGACACAGAGAGAGTTCACACTTTGGGTTGTAAAACTTAGCCCCTGAGACAGTCAGAGTCATTTAATATCACCCCTGTTTATGGCACATCCCAAGTTACCATCAATAAATCTCCAAGCCGGAGGTGGTGGCAGTGACAGCACTTTTCTTGTGTCAGAACTCTTGGCACTAGTGTCTCCTTCTCTTGTCACTCTGGCTCTGACGACCTTTGGCTGTGACATTTATACTGACTCGACACTTCACACCTCACTTGCCCGCTCTCCCAACGCGAGTGCAGGCTGAGGAGTTGGATGTGACATTCTGGGGTCCCTCTGTGCTGCTCGGGAATCCCCTGACCTGGTTTCTGCTGCTATCTGCCAGTACTGAACCTTCTGCATGTGTGGCTAGAGACAGGCTCCTAAACACGAGCTTCTAGCATCCCTAGCTGGGCTCCATGTGAGCTCTGGCCCTCCTGCAGGGACCCAAAGTCAATCCTGGCTGGCTTACAGCCACCCTGGAAACGATGGTCTTGTTCCTCACTTCGCTGCTGCCAGCACCAAACATTCAGAGGGAAGAACAAGAAATCCCACTTCCCACTGTGCCAAGCAATTCCCTGCTCCCATCTCACCCCCAGAACAAAGCACCAGGCTTCATGGTGGTGCTGAGAGATGAGAATGGAATCTCATGAGACTGAGGAAATTTTTTTCTTTGTCTTGGATCTGAGCCCAGTTTTTGGGCATCCCAGTCCCGCAGTTTGTTCGTGGGGTCACTCATCCTCTTCTCACTGATTAGCACCTGTGATCTCAGCATTTTCCTCCCACAAGGGAATTTGCTGTTCTGCAGGGCAGGGACACCTCAGCAAGCCTGAACTGAGATGGAAATAACCCCCTCTCCTTTTTATTTTCACAGCAGTGCCTCTCTTTGCAATCAGCAATTGTGTCTGTATCAGCTGGAGTCGCTGCCCTCATCATGAGACTGACACATTCAGGGAGAGAAGCAGCAGATAGGGATGGCAACAGTCTGAGCATCGTTTCCATGTGACTGGAGCCGTGGGCCTGATGAACGGTGCGAGGGACCATATGTGAGAGATCAGAACGTGATCTCCAGAGACCCAGGCTTCAGCCTCACTGGATGATTAAAGAGACATTTTCGGGACAGCTGAACAATCCGGTACAATTAATAATCCAGACAATAAACTTAGCTGGCTTGGTCCGTTTTGTTTTAGACAAGGCATGGCTTCCTTGGATTTTCTTTTCTATGCAAAAAGAATCTATCATGTTTCATATTTTATTTTTCTTTAACTCTGTCGCTCAGTCATGCTCAGGCATCCCTCCTACACTGTTCTGAGACATCATCAGTGCCAGCATTTGAAACAGATTGTACCAAAGACAACTGGGAGAGTGAACATTCTTTATCATTAGTAAGTTTGGAAAGAACCCTCACTTGCTTTGTACTTGCAGGATAAGGGGGGCCATGGACAAGAAAGATAATTTGGAAGAAAAAAAGAAGTCTTGCCGAGAGTTATCTCCCAAAGAAAAACAAAGAAACTCTTGTGTCAGTCTAGAAAAATGAAGAGTGAGAGCTGTAGCAACCTTTCTGGGACTGAACTTGGCATAATGTAAAAGCAATGGCTGCAAAATTATGTAAATCTCAGGGCTATTTTAAATTACAGATTCTCCAAATGAATTTACACAGTAAAACTAAAAAGGAATTACTTGCTTGTTATTTAATACACCAAGAGATTGCTGGAACTTCCTCACATTTCCTTTAATCATTTTATGGAGCAATTTTGTTAAATATTCTGTTCTCATTTGATTGCTATGCAACTTCTTAATAATCTACTACTAAGAATTGTAAGCCTTAAGTAGAGGAAGCAAATATTTTAAATGCTCTTTGTTTTTGTAGTGATGAGCAGTCACTAGCCTCTGACTGGTGGATTTCTAAAAAGATTAAGAAACATAAAAGGGATGAAGACTGTGCTGGAATGGAAGGTCCAGGAATTGGGGTCTTCTGGTCAGTAGGCTGGTAACCACATCACCCTTCCCAAGCCTTGTGCTGGTGATCTGTGAGCAGCTGGCTGTTCCCAGCCCAGCTTTTCCTGCAGAGGAGAGCTGCAGTCAGCCTGGAGACCAGCTCCAGCAGCTGAATTTGGACAGTTCCACCTCAAGCTCATTCCTGCAGGCAGGAATCTGGATGAAATCCAACAGCATAAATGTCTGCCTATCCCAGGATACGAGCATGAGTGAGGAGTTTGCTTGGATGCAAATGCAGGCATCTGTGGCTGTTTGCATGTGCTGCTCGTGGCCTTGGGCTGCAGGGTGGGAAGGGACAGAGGATGTCAGTTCTGGGCTGTACCTGTGCTCATATCTTACATCGAAATTGCAATTTATTACAGAAGAGTTTCCCTCTAAAGTAGCCCTTGGAAAATATAGTCCCTAATGATTGATAACTGTGGCAACTATTAGTGTTCTCCCTGATCAGTCTTGTTAAATGGATCAGTTTGGGATTTGTGGCTGAGGCATTCCAGGCCCCATGGACACCCCATATCCCTCCTTCTCCAGGCACAGGATTTCTCCCTGAGATCTCGAGTGCTGTCCAACGAGGTAAATTAGCTAAAAGCAGAGGCATTAAAAGGATAGTCACCTGGTTCTGCCGAAGAGACATTCTGGTGGCAGCCTCCTTCTCTCTGGCCACAGCTCTGCAGAGTGCCTGTCTGCAGCCAGGTGAGGCAAGAGCTCATCTGACTGCTCTGAAAGCTTTCCTAACTTACAGCAAAAATCAAACCAGTTTGTAAGCTAGTTAAAAATTGACTGATGTTGTCGAACCAGCAGGGGACACTGCCCCTCTCCCCCTGTGGAAGGGTAGTCGTCAGGTAGCTGATGTGTCCTTGAATTCAGATGAGGAAAAGGGCATCTGTGATTCACTAATTCTTGGAATCCACAAAAATCTAGGATTTCTAGTCCTGCAGGGTTTCTCAAAAGTTCACTTTTCATATGGAAATATTCAAGGTAGACGATGTACATCAGAGAAAAACATTGATTTTACTGAAAGCACACACAGGAGAGGACACCTATTTGGGGGCTGAAGAGAGGCAGCTCTGGCCACCTTTGCAGATGCTTCCACGAGAAAGAAAAACACTCATAACTTTAACTTGCACATTTTCTCTGTAGAAGAGGAAAGCAAAAGAGGTGTTTTGAGTCTGTAAACATTTATGGTAGATTTATTTTTTTTTTTTGGCTGCAGCTCTTACCCTGAGTGAGTAGATGAACGAGATTGATTTCTGTATTAGGAGAGTCAGGAATTTTGCAAGTGGGTATTTGACCTGATCCATGTTGTCATGGGTGAAAGGCAGATGTCAGATAAAATAGATATCTCTTTTATGTTTTGATTAAAGAAGATAACCCAAAAAGTTTCTCTCAGAAACCATCACCACAAAGAGAGGCTGAAATAGTCTTAGGATTTGAGGCAGGAGGAAGGGCAAACAGGCTGCACAGAAGGATGGAAATGGGGATTTTGTCTCCAGCAGTGAAGACTGTGCATTCTGCTGAGAATCTGCAAACAAGACTGCAGAAAGGGAACTGCTCTCCAGGGACACAGCTGGGGAGGAAGCCTGGTAGGAGATCCTGGCAACTGCTCATCTGCCATCTCCTTTAGAAGCAGAATTTTCACCATTTCACTGAGTTTAAGACCAGAAAGGGACATTAGATCATTTCTACTGACTTGTTGTATCTCGTGGACTATTAAGTTTCACCCTGGAGGGAGCCAATAATATGGCTTAGTTGGCTCTTAGGAGATTCAGCTGCTGCATGTGCCTCTGTCAGAGGACAGGAGTAGCAGAGACAGTGCTAATACCCAAAGATCAAGAGTGGTAAAAAAACTGATTAAACAAAATATCCCCAGATGTTCCTCACAAATGACTCATGTTCTCACTTGCAAGAGGGGACAGACACCCCAGATGGTCCCTGCCAGATCTCAGAGGCCTTCCTGACCCTGGAGAATGTCATGGCATGTAGGAGGGAAGACACTGCATCTTCTCCAGGAAAGCTGTTCCTAGGATGTATATGTGACCAAATTATTCCCCATAGCCCAAACAAAACAAACAAAAAATAAAAAGCAGAAATATAGATTCCAAAATAAGAAGAAATCTTTGAAACTGCTCAGCCCAGCACACACCAAAATGAAAAAAGTGTCCTTTAAAATTTGCAAGGTAAGTGTGGCCATACTTTGAGGGTAATAAAATAAAATAGTGACCTCAGTTATGTCAGTTATCCTCTACAAGCTATTAATGATGAGCCCTGCAATGCCTGCAGCCCCAATATCATCTTCATGTGCCCAAACCTCCTGGGACACAGAACCAACACCCTCACTTGCAGCAGAACATACTCATTGACAACAGTGGTGTCAAGAAGCAGCTCCCACATGCTTCCCTTTGCTCACTTGGAGTGTGTTTGTGCACATGTGGGAAAGAGGAGGGAGGATATGCATGCATAATTAATCCTCAGCATGCCCTGCCTGGAGGCGACCCTCACACGGTGATGGGGAACCTGACATCAGGTTGGCAAAGCTGGTGGGGTTCCAGGGAAAGAGCTGGTGTCTGCTGCAATTAGGCTCAGCTCAGCTCTCCTCCCAAATGTTTGTCCTCACAGCTCTCCACTGCGGCGTGGGTGCCAGAGCTCATCTCTTCAGCACATCCCAACGACAGCATGTTCCCACAGATTTCTGGAGCAGGGGAAAGCCAAACAGATTCTACACTCCCCCATTGTTCCACTCTTGTATTTAGCTGACAGCAGATATGTCCCACATATTTGATCAACTGCAAATCAGGCTGATGTGCTATCACAAGAAATCCATGTTTTTCTTTCGAATTCATACAAGGCACGGAAGCGTGCTCCCTTCCATCATTTCCCTGCACTGCTGCTCTAATGATCCTGGAAGCTGGAAAGTACTGTTGGTTTTTACATAAAGATCTGCTTGCCTTCCCTCATATTTAAACAATAATCTGTGACTGCAGAGCTGCTCATAAATGCATATGCTGATAGTTTCAGTTTTTCTGGGAAGTTTGCTGGCCTAACAAATTAGTCTTAGTTTGCCTGGCTGATAAATGATTTTTCCTTTGAGATCAAATTGGATTTGGGGTACTTCTTTCTCACATGTCCCTGAGTTTTAGGAAACTCAGTTTTATGGTGGTTTGGTCACCAAAAATTAATAACATGGACTCTCAATTATTTAAGTGAACTTTTGAATTAAAATCCTGGTGGTGGAAGATACACTCATGGGGAGTTGACTTCAATCTCTCTAAGGGACCAATTTAGGGTCATTGCTCTTTTACTTGTGTTCTTAACATCTTGAAACCTCCCTTTACTTTTCTACTAGAGTCTTTGAATGCAGTTCTTATCCAGTCTGACTGCAAAACAGAAGAAAAAATATCTAAGTATCAAAGGTCTTAATGAGGCCACTGACCTTGTTGAAATAAGGAAAGAAGGAAAATAATGATGTTTGTCAAGTTTGTTTTTTAAAGTATTTTCACTTTGGGATTGTTAATACTTTGTTGAGTCATGTATACCCAAGAATTAAATATACTGAAGGGTTTACAGTCAACACAAACTATTTCTGAGCACTTTTAATAGGAATTAGATGCAAATCTCCTGTGCAGAAGACACTGAGATCAGAAGCATCCTAAAGAGGGTCTCATTTCTTCTGTGGGTAGAATTCGATTATTATTCTAATGGGGACAGTTTGGGTAATGAGGATCCTGTGGTTAACAGATCAGATTATGTGTAAGGAGAAATGGGTCCAGTGCCATCTCCGTGTCAGGTTTGTTATTTAATCATGGTTTGGATCTTGGCTTGTGAGGCAACTGCTTTTCTCTGAGCCCATTTGTTCCAGTCCCTTTGGTCAGAGGCTGACTTTTGCACCACGCTCATACAGACCCAAAATAAGGCCCATTTCTGAGCTGGAAGCACTGATGCCATGCTCTCAAGCTGTGTAAGGCTCTTGTTGTCTACTGCCTTCATCTCTCCAGTGTCCCATACCAGAGTCACAGCTCTTCCACAGCCCTCCCTGCTTTCATAACTTAAAACCAGAAATGATGTGCAGAAGGGCTCTGTTGCCTGGAAAATACTCTGCATTTTTCAGCTCTAATGAAAGATCTGACCTTTCCACCTTGTCTCATTGTTTAAATGGGAGTGTTTCCCTCCATGCCCATCTGGCTCCTTCTGGGGGACAGCTAACAAACCCATTTGGGATACAGCTTTCTGAGAGCCTTTTGCAGCACATTTTTTCCTTGAAAATCTTAGAATCATAGAATGGTTTGGCTTGAAAGGGACCTTTAAGAAGCCAGAACTGTCTGACACTGTCATCAGGTCTTCTGGGCAGTCTGGCTTTTTGCTGTGCCCAGAAGGAACCCAGCAGAAGATGCTGCTGTGCTGGGTTCCCTTGGAGTAGCAGGAGCTCTGCAAGAGCTGCTGAACTCTCCTAACCCACAACCCTCACCTTGAGCTCCCCTGCAGCTGCTCCAGAGGGAAGGAGTGATCCCTCATAGGGTCCCCAGCTGTAAATGGGAGTTCCTATGGGACCCACGGCCCCAGGAAGAGCAGAGATCCCTGCTCTCATCTAACCTTCCACACTGAAATTGAAAACTCATCATTTGTCCTCATTGAACTCTCTGTGTCCGAAGCAGAGACATAAATATTAAAGCAAGATTACTACAAATGGAAAAGCGACAGCGACATTGTAAAAGGAGATGAGGAATAAGGGTTGAACCAATTTTCCTTCTGCTTTTTTATTAGATGGCCTTTTGTATTATATTAGTCCTTCTGAAGACAGTGCTGTACAAGGAAAACCAAGTACAGGATTATGGTGTAGAGTCTGCTGGGAAGCATGAACAACAACAAAGGGAAAGAGAGAGCACCAAACCCCAGAACATTAATAGAGTACACAGCAAACCTCTCAGTTCACCTCAGCATTTAATTCTGGGCTGTAAGTGCTGGATTATTAAAACAGTAAAAATTGTGGAGTGAGGAGTGGGAGAAGGGAAGATAAGCAGTGGCAGAAAGCAAATGTGTCACATAGAGAAGGTCTTGCTGCAGATGAAACACAGTTAGTCTTCAACAGCTTCTTTTCTTCCCCTAATACATTATATTGCTTCATAGACATTAAAGCCTCAGACTGTCTTCAGTGCAAGCCTCAGGTGCACTCAGATTTTGTAAGGGCCTGTCTTGAATCTGTCTACAGAGCTTTATACTTACCAAGCATAAAGATCCCTCAAACAGAACCTCTCACACACAGGACAGAGCATCATGTCCTTGGGGGCTTGAAGTGGCAAGTAGTACCTAAACCCACCAGCTGACACATTATTTCTAAATGTTCACATTTTCTATCCACTTCCAGGGCTACATTACAGGTATCTGCTGAGCTAGCAAAGCAGATGCTCCAAAACCTGCATGTGCTATTGCTGCCCCAAAAGTGCCACCTCTTCTGCAGTCACTGGATCATTAGTTTTCTGGCAGGAGGAGAGAAAGGCAGAAACCCAGCAAACAGCTCTCAGCACACAAGGATTAAGCTCTAGAGCACAACCCTTTTGTGCTACCTGTTGCACATTGTGTTCACCTGAGGTCTGTGAAAGCACCAATGGTTTTAAAACATATTTAACGTCTCAGCAAGGGCTGAGTTTGGTGCAGAATGACAAGATCCTTTGACATCTGAGAGTGCTGATTTTTGTGGGCTGAAGTGCCTCCCTTGGTGGCTCTTTGCTGCAGTAATGTCTTGGGGGGTTTTATTTTCCCTTTTCACATTAATGTTCCATTCCATTGTGTTCATGGCTTTGTTCAGGGCTACTTAATGTCAGGGGGAATATTACCATTTCTTCTCTGTCATTAGAACAGCTTTAATGCTGTCTGCATTGCGAGAGCAATAAATGATAAAGAGCTACAACATTTTGATTTCTGCAGTGCCTCAGAGCACCAGGTTTCACGGAAAATCCCAAACAAACAAGTTTAAGCTTGAGCTCTTTTAAACCCAGTGGGAGACTGTGTTGTCTGGGGAGCAGGGAGGCAGAAGTGTGACAGATGGCGAGATCTGGACCCATGGTTTGCAATTTTATGGTCTCTGGTGAAACTTCTGTGCAAGTTGCTCACTGTGGGTGGTGGAACAAACAATTTACATGAAGTGCATCCAGTCAGGGTGCCCAGATGGAGCTTCTGTGAAGGGGAGACACTTAAACCAGGGCTGCAAGCAGCTCTAGAGGCCAGTTCCCTCTCGTGGGAGGTGAAGACATCCATCCCTCTGAGTGTTATGAATGGTGGGGATGAGGCAACTGGGAGAACATTTCTCTGCCCTGCTGCTCCCACAAACCTGTGGGTAGACCTGAAGCCCCCTGGGAATGTGACCCAAAATACCAGCCTGGCTCCCCATCAAGACCTCCAGCAGAAATAAAGTGGAATTTGAGATTTTTTCTAAAAAATCTCAGGTGAAATTTATGTCATTTTACCAGCATGAGAAAGGGGACTTTTCCAGCTGCAGGCTTCTCCTGAACCTGCACTTGGACCCACAAAAATCATCTCCCACAGCAAAGTCACAGGACTGAGGGAAGGACCAAGATGAGGGAGAAGCTGCAAAGCACATCACCAGTTATGTAAAATGACCTTAGGTACACATCTTTTGCCTAAAAGACCTTTGGGCAACCAAACCCCTTTAATGTTAGTGATGGGGGGCATCAAATGCAAAGCAAAACTTTAGGAAAAACTTTTCAACTGGATATTTGACTTGCAGAGCTTGATATGTCACAAAGATTTGTACTAATGAAAGATAAAAAATCATCAACTTTACACAGAGGCCAGTGAAGACACCAGGAGCCTCTCAGTTATCCTGCTGTGGGACTGAGAAAATAACCTGGAAAAATGGGATGTGTGGCTTAGGGAGAAGAATGTTAGAGCATCTTTAACATTAGGAAAACATTGAGATCCCTTCCTGACATGCCTACTTACAAGCAAACACCTTCCCTACTGATTTCTATTCTGGGAGAATTTTTAAGTTGCTGGAAAAAGAGACTCTCCAGTGAGCTGCAGAGAGCAAGAGAGATCATGTAAAACACTGTGCATAATGCAAATTGCAGGGAGGCAAACGGCACAGGAAGGGGAGTTGCTCCAAACCCAGGGGTTGTTCATCATTCCAAAGCAGTGACACTGCACACACAGAGGCAGGTTCTGCCTCAAGCAGTCACTCAGGGTAAACCAAAGCTGATGACATGATTTAAGCAGCTAGTAAGAAAACCCCACTGCTTCTCAGCAGAAACTTTACCTGTAAAATATTATTTAGACAGAAAAGCAGCAGCAGACTGGAGGATGCTAATTTGTACCACTTCTCACAAGTATCAGAGACTCTTTCACTATTCACCAGGTGTTGCTCAACGCTTCTGTTGACATTACAGAGAAATGGCTCTAATGGAAGCCATTTGTTCATGAAATCAGGGTCACTTGCCAGCCAGGGACAGGCAGGTCCGGCACAGAGAGGCACCAGGAGCACCAGCTTTTCAAGGAGTGGAAGCATTCCTTGGATTTAACAAATGTTGTGCAAGACAGCTGAGCCATGGAAAACCTCATGCTTCAGGTGTTGGACTTGCTTACCACAAGGAAAACTGGGAAAAACCACCATATACTGGACTCCAACTGCACAGCTAAAATGAGCACGTGGATGGCTAAAAGAATAATTAACCTAATTAAGGCACCATTTATTCCAGAAGCCTCTGGGGGAAATGCAGGTGGAACTTCCAGCTACAAGAGAAGTTTGGCAGAGGGTGCTGCCACTGGTGGGAAGAACCCAAATAAAAACTTTGTGTGGAAGAACAAGCAAAAAGAAACATCCCTGGGACAGGTTTTTTCTCTTGGTGTTCACAGGAAGCCTGAGGTGTAATATAAAACCTGTGATTTTACACCTCTGGGACTGTCCTACCTAACCTGTGAGGGCTGTGATTTTCTTCTCTCTGTACTGCAACCCACTTTCAGTGTTGAATGTGGCAGAGAGGAGTGTGCAGTGTAGCCTTCACTTCGAGCTCCTGACCCTCCTGCTGGAGTAAAGATTCATTTCCCTGTGAGAGGAATTCTTTCTGGCTGCCCATATTTAACATGGCAGTGAACATCTGCAGTTGTATTTCCAAAGGATTTGTTGTGATTATTCCACTGCACTGCTAGTCCTGACAGTAGAGCAGTGTCAGCTGAGAGCCTTGGTGGCATTTCCAAAACATGCTTGAATTACTGAGTTGGCTGCCATGTCTCTTTAAAGAAGAGAGGTTGGGATGATCTTTAGGTGATTTGGGTGTGTAAGGAGGCCACATGGTACATGCAAACTCTGAAAATTAGCCTTTTGCCAATGTATACTCAAAGCGTTTCTCCTGTGACAGCTTTTACCAGTGCACTCCTGAGGAAAGATGCTTTTCTGGCATTGTTTGAGGAGCATGGAAGAACTGGGGTGTCATGTGCAGGTTTGGTTGACAGAGAGGGTCCTGTGTCCATGTGCACCTTGCACCACTCTGATGGTGCAGCTGTAAATCCATGGCTATAATCCACTTGCCTCCTCCTGCAAACTTCTTTCTTGAACCTCTCAGTAAAGCAAGCTGAGAAAATCATCAGCTTTCTGCTGGTTAGAAACATTAGTCTGTGCAACATAAGTAAGACAGCTAAGAAAACCTTTATTTCAGTGTAGAAAAGTTGTCTACATTATAGTTTCCCTGGTAACTACATCGAGGCCAACAGAATTACACTGGGTCTAGCTATGGTCTGGTTTTGTCATTTGGGAAACTCATTATGTTTCCTGCAGGAGGCTGCAGGGATACAGGACCTGATTTGTGGGTGCACCCAGCTGTGACTCGCTTGTAAAGTGTGCTTGCTTCACGTCTGCTTGAGCACAGGTCACCAGGTCCTCCTCAGAAGCATCCTCAGGCATGAAACCAAAAGGAATTTGTGATAAAAGACCCATGAGAAACTTTTCTTGACATCCTTATTGGAAAAATCCTTCAAAGCAAATGGATGGGAAATAACAGAAACCTAAGGAGTTAGGAAAGCTGGATGGGAGAGAAGAACAGGGGAATGGAGATGCAAGCTAGGGGTTCATAGATGGGAGAACAGCCATTTTAATTTCAAAATCAATTGGAGCTTTGAAAGAGAAAAACAAAGATAAAAGAGAGTGTGAAGGGGTCTGGGTGCAGGTGCATTCACAGATCCAAGGGTCAGGTGCTTTTTTTCTGGCAGGTGGGGGAGGAAAATGGGCATCAGCCTCTGAGTCACTGTTTTTCCTCTCTCTGAATGGAAAAAGTAACATTTTTTCCCTCTGTAATGCTGCCAAGTTTTAGCTAAGATGTGTTTTTCCAAACCTCACTGCCTAAAGCCTGGCAGTCTGTCCTCCATTAAGGTTTATAACCTCATTTCACATCTGGACAGACGGAGGCAGCCACCTCAGACACACAGCCATTGCGGGGTGGGACTCAAGTGCCCTCACATGGACACCTCTTTGTCAGACAATGAAGAGCAGGCCCGTTGCAGCACTCTTCCAGAAGGATGCTCACATTCCAGCAGTGGAAGCACTGCCCCGGTGGATGGTGCCTGCTCCACGGGGCACTCCCTGTCCCCGTTCGCTCCTCTCGCCCATCCTCTCGGAGCAGGGAGCTGCTGGCAGCAGAACAAGGCAGCTCTGCACTGGTGTGATGCTCCTCTCCGAGCACACACAGGCTTGGCATCTCACCCCAGCCTCGGGGATTTTGTGGCCAGCTGTTGAGTGGGCACTTTGCAGCAGAACTCATGTACTGGCTTTAGCACTAAAGCCACTGCAATTCCTCTCGCAGCTCAACCTCAGCCCCCGCTGATTCACGCTGGGCTGGAGGGAGGAAGGACAACATGACCTCTGGCCTGAAAGGCTGGAGACCTTCCCAGAACAAAGCCATGCCCAACGCCTTTTGTTTGGCTCTCTCTGTGTGATTTCATGGTTTATTAGCTTTTAAAAAGCACAAGGCCTATCTAATGGCTTGACTTCCAGCACGGCACTGGGTGCCCAGCTGGTGGCTTTTCAGAAGAGTTGTGGCCAAGCATTGGTTTCTGGGCCAATAAAATCTCTCCCTGTGGGGCAGGGATGGTCTGGACCAGCAGCTTTGTGGACCTCAATTCAAGTTTATCCCATCTCCAGTCCTCAGTAGTTATTATTCCTGTTGGCTCTGCCAGGTGGGTGCAACATGGACTCAGTTAAATGGAAAGGTAGGAGGAGAAGTTGGCCACCTTTGCCACAAAATTTTCCTATTCCTGGATCACACTGAAATACCTTTTGTTGCAAAACAGAGCATCTTTAAGAAAGATATGAAGACTCAATTTTATGGACAATCTATATCTCAGGTTCAAGCTTTTAACTGAAATTTTCTTCAGTGCTTATACAGATTCTTCATCTCTGGTTGGAAGCCTCCTACTTTATTTTCTAGGCATGAGATCTTATATTTGTTCAGCACTAAACACCTAGGGGAATCTTAAATTGTAGTTACTCAGTTTTTAGCCTTGTCCCTTAAAAAAAAGGAATACATTCTTGAAAGCTACAAAGCAACTGGCCAGGCTTTTGATGATCTTTCATTAAACAGAAAGCAAACATTCAAATGGTCCATTGGACAAGCAAAAGAATCAATTTATTTGAAGAAAAGTTACCCTAGACACCCCAGTTATTTTAGTTCATTTTACCATAAAAGCTTTGGTAGGCTTTACTTTTAACATCTCTGAGACAAAACTAATGCCAGTGGAACAGATCCAGTAAAGACAGGCAACAAAGCTAGCTGAAATTCCTCATCACCTTCTTTTCCCCTTCAAATGAAAACTGAGGCTTGATCAAAAGCAGGAAGTTGCTGGTTTTGACAAAATAGCCTGATTTTCCCAGGGAAAAACAAAAGGGGAAAAAGTTTTACAGTTAAGTCAGAACATTAAAAGATAAATTCTGGGACACAATTAACCCTCCTCCCCTGCTCTGGATCATAAATTGCTCTACAAAAGCTGGCAGTGTTCCTTCCCCCTCGAAGAGATGCTGCAAGAGCAGCAGGGATAAATCCCCATGAGATGGGGTCAGTGGAAATGTTGCCAGCGCTCACACCCTGCTGCAGGTGGGATGTGTAGCCACTCCCAGAGCTCTGTCTCCTGAGAAGCTCGCACTTCTCTGTGTGTTTCCACTTGCTGTGCACCCAGACAACCTCTGCTCAGCACAGCACATGATCTCTGTCCTGTCCTGTTCACAAGGGGTGTTTCCTCTGACCCAGAGTGTGTCTGAGCCGTCAGCCCCCTACTGCTGTGTTCACCTTTCCCTGCTCCGACAGGTACAGCCACACCTCTCCCTGGGCTTCTGCTTCGTCCCTGCTTTGTCACCTGCCCTGGAGCCTCCTTTTCAGGCTCAGCAGTGCCCCACAATCCTTCCCACCTGTGGGGCATAGCTGGCTTTTTCCACGGCCCTCTCCCTGTGGTCCCAACACTGCTGCGACAGTGAGCGACGCAGGGACACCAAGCAGGTGCAAAGGAGTGCTTTTATTGCCAAAAACCTGGCCTTTTAAAAGCAGTTAGCTGATTATCAGCTTACAGAATTTAAAGGCACGACAAGCCCAAGCCAACCAACCACCATACACCACGACGTGGACATGCTGCAGTCACAGTACATCTCTCACGTCTCTCACGTCTCTCTACCCCGTTCCAGATGAGTCACTCTCCCACCGTTCCCTTCTCCTTAGCCTAAGGAACAGGCCTGAGCCATGTCTCAAGGCCTGCCCTTTACAAAGGGAGGCTCTTACCTGCCAGGAGCACAAGTGCCTGGCCCTGAGGAGCCCCGTGGTGCTGCAGCTACAGGAACACACACTCCTGGATGGAGCTCCTCCAGCATTCACAAGTCCCTTCTGCTACACTCTTCCCAAATCCTCCTTTCCACGTCCCACCCGTGCACACACAAATCCTTCCATTAGCTAAATCCCAGGTTTTTACAGTGCCTTTCTCACATGAAACCCTTCCTTATCACCCTGCTCACAGATGCCTGGACTAATCTCTCTCCCAGTGCCACACGCGGCCACCCGCTTATCTTCCCTCCCTTCTACACACACACAACACTTTTTTACACAGAGGCTAATCCTTCTCAGTGTCACACACCTCAAAATCCTCCTTACAACGCCCCCTCCACCCTGAGTAATCCCTCTTGGAGTCTCACGCACACGATCCCGCTGGCAGCATCCCTCCACACGCATCCACGGCATGCTCCACACACACACACCAACTTTGTGTCACACACAGCATTTGTGCCACACACACCATCAGCCCCCCTGCCTGAAACACGTATTTTTCCTTAAGTCTGACACATGCATGTGAACCTGCCCTCAGTGCAGTAAAACCAGCATATTTTTAAAGTGGGATAAACCAATGTAAATGAGATATTTGGTGATGAAACCTTGGGTATTTGGGTAACTGTCCTGAAAAATGGAGATGTTGTCACATGAGAGATTGTAAAGGATCTGGCATGTTTCAGTGCAAGGAAGCAAAGGCTGAGAGGGGATGTGTTGCTGCTAATAAAAACGTCAGAGGGGTAAACACTAGAGAAGAGCTATTGATGCTAAAGGACAACATTGGCATGAGAACAAGTGAGAATAAACTACTCATGAATAAATGCAGGCTGTGAACCACAGAGAGTTTTGTAACCATGGGAGGAGAGCAGCTTGGGTTTTGCTTTCCAAAGGGAGCACTGGAGCAAAAGCAGGGCTGGTTTTGTCTGCAGCATCATTTTTATCTGAGCGCACAACCCCGAGGTCCCTTCCCGTGCTGGAACACACCCAGGTGCACCTGCACTCTCTCTAGCAGCAGAGGTTAACAGTGCAAAATCACTTTGTTTTCTGCCTTTTCCTCCCCATCTGCAGCAGCGGGGTGGGGAAGAGGAGCGGAGAGCTCCGTGCTCCGCGGGAGGTGCGGCACCCAGGGATGTGCGGAGGTTGCCGTGGCAGGCACAAACCTCGCTCACGTTTCCTCAGCGCACCTTTGCATCCCGGGAGCACCCCGCCTCCACTGCCCGCCTGTCTCCAGAGGCACTGAGCACCCGACAGCTCCGATAGGAATCGCCTATCTGTCACATGGATGCGAGAAACCACAGGCAGTGCATATTTAGTGGACTGCAAACACCGCTGCGTGAGCCATTATCCTCCCAGGAGACAGCGTGCTGGATGTTTTCCTGCCCTCCACGTGGTCCAGCAGATGAAGGAGATGTTGGCTGAGCACTGTGGGAGAAGAAGCAGGTACAGAGGTCCCTGCCATCTGCGTAAAGATGAAAGAATTCTCTTTGGAAGTGAGCAGAGGAAACCAAGATATTCGAAAGTTTCTGTGTCTCACATTTTCAAACATGGAGCTCTGCCCCGTGGGACAGAACAAACTCTGCTTATGCTGAAGTCAACGACTCATAAAAAAAATTCCTGAGGACTTGATAAACCGAGAATTTTTGAAAGTGTGGCATTTATCAAAGTGTGGGTGCCTTTTACTACAGTGCAGTGTGAGGGCAAGCAAGTGCCCCCCAGGCAGAGAGGGCTGCAGGGGCAGGAGGAGACTGGAGATGCACAAAGCATCTGGCAGAGCTTCCAGAGCAACTTCAGTGATTCCCGCAGAAAGCAGTGGAGCAAAGGGAAGGGAGGGGGTGAAGGTGGGAAGATGCCCTCCTCCATTCAGACAGCAGTTCACCTGTATGTTTGAATTGGTCTCTTTTTGTGGCTGTAAAACTCAGAAGAGAACTAAAAGGGAAATCTGGCAAATAGAGCTACCAATGCCTCTTCTTAAGCAGTCATACTCCCCCCCAAAAAAGCAGCAATTGTTTTTGGGTTTTTTGCTTCTGAAAATAACAAAATGGAATGAGAATATTTATTTTTTTGTGCTGTTTCAAGTAGTCTTAAGTTTCCTTTTGGTCAGAGGAACTGATAAAAATAGTTTTATTTCTTTACTACTTTTCTCTCTGCAGGGAGATGATGGGAAAACAGAGAAATATGAAAATAGGTGGAGAATGGCATCACATGCTGGTTTGTTTTTTTTTTCTGTTTTCCAACTGGTAGGTGGGAGGTAAGTGGCAAACTGGCAAAAAAAGTGTGAGCATACATATAAAATCTCCACGTTTACCTTTTATTTCAGATTTGCAATGGCAAAAAGATAGTAAACATCTATTGAAACCACTATTTCCTTAAAGGGAGAAAAAATCTTTTATGGCAAAACCTTTATTGAACAACAAAAAAAAAAATTCTACAAGTTTTCAACCACCTCTAGACAAAAAATCCTGTTAATATCTGGAATGGTCTGGGGTGCAACAATGGGGAAAAAAAACAACGTGGAGGGAGAAGTGGTGCACTGGCTTTGGCCACAATGCTGTGCAGTGAGCACAAAACCCCAGGACAGAGTCAAAAGAGCCAATCCAAATTAAAGGATGGAGGAAAACCAAGGGAAGCCCTGAGTACCTTTAAACTAGAGAAGTAAAAACTGTCTCATTTCCCAGCATGCAAGGAGCACAATGAACCAGTCTCCTGCCACAGTGATTAAAGGCCTCACATGTATGAGGAGAACAAATTTTCAAGCTCCTGGGACAGGGATTAAGGCACTTGAGATGCTGCCAGATCCTGTAAAATAATTTGGAGATGCCACAAATTGCATGGGGATAGATCCTCCCTTGGTCCATAATGGCTTTGGACTCAGCCTGAGCTGGTGGTTTCTCTGTCTGCACACTTATTAGAAGGTGAATTGATGTGCAGGATACCTCATTTTCCTATTTACAAAATCTGTACCTGGTATGGGAGAGGGGAAAATCAGTGACTGGAACAAGAGACAGCAAGGGAAGTGCAAGAGTGAGAAGGGATCAGTCAATGACCTGAAGGCAACTCTGCAGTCACTAAGGGCTGGTCATTGTTCCTTTCCTTTGAAATGTTCTCTCTTTTCCTGTTCTTTGGCACATTCATTAACTCTGTGTTTTTTCACAGCCCTATTCTCTGATTTATTTACTTCATTCTCTCTTTCCCCCTTAGGATTTTGTTCTCCCTGCTCCAGTGCCCTCTTCCTCAATATCTCTTGCATGAAAGCAGCAATAATGTTCAACCAAGAGGTTGCTTCAATTACGGTGGCATTGAAGTGTTCTTAAGATAAGAGAAATTATTCTTCTACTCCAGGAAAAATCCAGAAATTGCAAAGAGAACTAAAAATTATCAATTAAAATAAAATTGTGAGAAGAAGAAAAGTAATTTAAAAAGCACCAAACCAAAACCAAACCAATGAAAACCCAACCAAACAATAAAACAATAAAGGAAAGCAAAATACGGTGTGTAAAAGAAACCAGCTCTTCATATCTGAAGGTAGAAATGAAGTGAGCTAAGAAGGTTGGATATGAGGATGATGGTTATTTTAAAATCAGCATCACTGGGATTGGTGCTGAAAATGTCAAGGAACAAACTCAAGCAAGAACTGCAAAAAGCTGCAAAGCACAAGCACTGCAGGATGAGTTGTTTACAGAATCATAGAACTGTTTAGGTTGGAAAAGAGCTTTGAGATCATTGAGTCCAACACATTCAGCTAATACTGCCAAGTCCACTACTAAATCATATCTCTACGTGCCACATCTACGTGTCTTTTAAATACCTCCAGGGATGGTGACTCAGCCACTACCCTGGACAGCCTGTGCCAGTGCTTGACAATCCCTCCAGTGAAGAAATTTTTCCTAATGTCCAATTTAAATTTAGCCTAATCCAGAAAAAAATTGCCAGTAATGGGTGGAGCTCTTTTGGAATTTAAATCATATTTTATTGCTTCTCTTTTATGGAATTTATATAATTAATCTCAGCAAATGGAATTAGGGAGATTTTATCTTTTAGTTTTTAAAAATTCCCTGGATAATAGCTTAGAGTAACTGGAGCTCTGATTTCAGCTTGGGCCATTGCTTCTAGAGAAGGTGAAATCTTGACTGCAAGACTGAGAAGAACAAAAGCATGGTGGAAATCTCAATATTTTGTGATAAATATTGAATACCTTGTTCTGAACCATCCTGTCCCAAAACATGACATTGCCTCTTCATGGAATGACTGGAAACATAAACAACCTTCATAATCCTGTTTTCTCTTAAAAAAAAAAAAAAGGAAAAAAAAAAAAGGTGGCATTTGCTAACGAGGCCATAAATATTGATGTCTTTCTGAGGTCCCCCAGAGCCCTATCATTTCTGCAACTGACTGATTAATAATAGATTAAACACTTTAGTTTTGCTTACTCTGGGCTTCGTAACTTTGAGTGCATCTGCTGTGCTGGTAACAAAAGGGCCTGGAATGGATGGATCTGGCAGATATTCAATAGAGGAACATGGCAGGAGTCTACAAATACCTTCAAGGGCCAAAACTCAACCAAAATCTGTGCAGGGACATCAGAGGCTTAGAGTAATTCAGTGAGGAGCTTCAGAGTGTGTTTACTACAGATAAGATACTGTGCCTTTGGAATATCTGCAGTGTTTACTACATCACGAGTGCACATGACATTACACGGTGGATGTTTAATAAACTTTGCATTCATAACGTGCCTTTCATTCCAGGAGCTCAAAGGAGCTCTAGGCTGTGTTTTATGCAGGGCCAGGCTGGGCTGGTTTCAGATGTGCTGAGCAGCAGTAATCACTCAGTTCCTCCCAAAAACAAACTTCAAGGGACGTTTTGGATGTCACACAATGAGCCTGTATCAAAGCTGATGAAAGAACCAGGTGTTCCTGGCTTCTCAGCTCATGTTCAAATCCACTGGAGGCTGCTGGCATAGAGGATTTGTTCTAGCTCGGCAAGCTGTGAAACACCAGGGAAAATACCTGGTGTCACTCTCCTTGTTGTTATAATTAATAGCCTCGCTTAGAGACCTCTATTAAAAAGATCCAGAAGGCTATACAAGAAATCACATCTGCTTGCCTCATCTATGAGTTGAGTGTGAGTTTTGCTGCTCACTAGTACTTGTCACCCCATCAGCATCACACAGGACTGTGTTTAACAACCTCGAACTTTGCATGAGCTGACACTGAGGGATGCCTTGCAGCCATACTCAGCTTCTGTGATTTCAATGACAAAATTAATCCCCAAACTTCAGCTAAGCCCTTCACTCCTGTGCAAAGGGCAGAGACACTTTTCAGTGCTCCAGAGACTGCCTGCCCATTTTTTGTGTGAAACTGGAACTCAGTGAGCTGAAGACACCCCCAGCAGCAGTGCAGGCTTTGCTCCTGTGTGGCTGCTGGACTGGGGTGCTGGGGAGGGGACCCATAGAAAATCTGTGGACCCACACTCACACATCTGACTTGAAAGTCTCTGCTGAGCATCTGCCTCTGTCTGGGTTTTCTTTTATTCTTTTCAAATCTTTGCAAATAATTATTAAAAAAAAAAATCCGAATGAAGGCAGGGTAATTATCCACAGGAAATCACTGCCATTCAGCCCTCTGCCCACACACACATACAGACACAATATAACTCTGAACAGCAAGGCAGCAAAATATGTGCCTGAAGTCAAACATGAGTGAGGATTGAGAGGTCACTATCTGGGCATGGAGCATCTTTGTCTCAGTAGCTGTGGGAGGACAGCCTGTCCAGGAGTGTGGGGCAGCAGAGGCACCCCAGGACATGCTCTGCTCTTTTGGGGGCACTCAAAATCCCCCTCTGCCTATTGGCTTGCTCCCAGTGTGCCTCTGTGCTCCCTCGGCGAGGGCTGGAGCCAGCAGCAGCCACGCTGTTCTCTCTGAGCTAAGTAAAAGTTGAATAGATGCTCAGGTGTTTTGTTGATCAAACTGAACAAATTGGGAACAGGCACTTGGGATCAGTGGGTGACACATTCAAAGGCATGATCTGCACTGTGTGTTGCCTTTGCTGAGTGCTCAGCCCCTCTGTCCCCAGTGCTGCAGCATTAGAGTCGCACGCGCCCTGCCTGAAATGTGTAAATAGCTTCTGCAGGTGTCCTTTTTGTAAAACGAGGATTGCTTCACACTCCTTTTCTTCCTAACAAGAGGGGTTTCTGTGCTGCCACACTGATTTGCAACAATGCTTTGCTTGATGTCAGCTGCTCGGTGCCCAAAAGACATCTCTAATTGAGCGCTGGCAGGCAGGATCCCCGTGACTCCCGAGCCTGGAGCAGTGTCAAGGGGAGGAGGAGGGCACGGCAGAGCTGGAGCTGGCTTTGCCGTGGAGTAGAGAAGTGCTTCCCTGCCTGCCTGCCCGGCAGAGGCACTGGTGCTGAGGAGGAGCAAAGGGCGCTGCCGCAAAGTGCTGAGCATCACAGCCTGGCTTGTGCGTGTCTGACCGGGCGGCTGGGAGGGAGGGCACTGCTGGACTGCTCGGACCAGGACTCCCCACAGAAATCCACAGGGAGGGGGTGGTCTTTTTTAGAGACTTTGAAATACACCTGGAAACTCACCTTGTTCACTGGCAAGCCCGACTAAGAGAAAGTCCATCTGCGCTGCTATTGAAACGATGCAGATTGCAACATCAAAAGCAATGCTCTGGAGAGAGGGGCTGCCGAGTGTAGAGGAACATTCTCGGCGAAGAAACACGATGTCACAAGATTTCCCTTTGATCCTTTTGCCAGGCAGTTAATTCCAACAGACCTGCTGCTCAGCACACACACCTGCGAGGGACACGTTCACTCGGCTCCCAAGGCGTGACACGAGGCGCCTCCTTCAGATACTGGGACATCAGGAAAGAACCACACCACTGGTTTCCTTCTTAGGGATCCTCTCCCTAGCAAACAGCTTTTGCACCCTGCCTCCCTCCCTGGGTAGGTGGAATATATTCCAAAATGCAAGACCTGTTTTAGCCAGCGTTGCGCCGTTGTTCTGATGAATGTTGGGAAGAAATGAGGCTTGGGAAGGCTGTGCAAGCAAGGGCTGCTGAAAATCCTCTGGCCTCTGATGATGGAGCTCACTACAGTTTGCAGCACAAAGTTTCAAAGCTGGCTTTGCCCAGGTGTGGGTAACAATCTGCCTTCAAATGTGAGGTGGAAGGAGGCTTTTGTAGGCAGCGTGCGCCTCTCTTTGTGTTTGTTTACTCATTAGTTTGCACACCACGGCTTCCCTACAGCAGCTCCAAGTTTTTCTGTGTGCTGAACTGGTTGGATTTCTTTTTATAAAATTCCTCATCTAGTTTTTTGTTGTTGTGTTTGTTGTTGTTGTTGCAAAGTTTTGTTTGTTTGTTTGTTTGTTTCCCAAAAATTCAGCCAAAGAAAACACGATGTTCGATTTTTAGTCCTTTACCCTTGGGCCTCATTATATGTGTCTCCAACCCTATTTATTTACATTTCAAGGGAGAGGCTGGCAGAGAAGCAAAAACATGAGGGCTTCCCTACAAGCTGTGATCAGTCACAATTTTGTGTACAAAATCCTGCATCTCATGCTGCAAGGTCCAGAGTTGTGATACAGAGATTTTCCTGGGAGAAAATTCAGGGATACCAGACAGCATCTCCTTTGCACCTTCTCTGGGCATGTATGATTTCTCCTTAAAAACAAATCCATCAGGAAAGGACCTGCTGATCAATGCTCTCCCTCAACCACTCCACCCTCCATTTCCAACTCATCATTTTTCTTCCCATTTCTCATACCTTGTTTTCTCTGATCTTTAGCAGGGAGAACATGAGGGGGAGTAGGGTTCATGCTGTGCCTCTTTTCCACTTAGAATGTCCTTACATTCAAACTCATGAACTTTCCTTCTACAATACAACTCCTTCCTAAAAAAGACTCAAAACACCAACCCTGCTTCCAAGCAGCCAGTGACAGAAGGGCTTCTCTCTTTACCTCCATTACTTCCTTTTCCAGCTTCTCAGAAAACCAAAAGTAAACATTATAGAATATTCTATCTGGGAAGCCCCTTGCTCAATCCAGGAGAATTTCTTGCCTCTGAGCCAGGCCCAGCATGGAGTACCTTGCACTGTGCCTGCTCCTAGGGCAGGATGGCACCTCCACACTGTGACTGAGTGCCACCATCGTGGTGCTCTGATATCCCTGGGCACAGCTGCTGTCACATCTGGAGCCACTTGGTCATAGAATGGTTCTCACATTTGTCCTCCCTGCCAGTGACACACTTTCCCCAGGACATTTTTCCTCCCCAGGGACAAAAAGGTGAGAAGGAACCTCCTTGATTCACACAAACAGCTGGGGTTCACCTCCTGCAAGCCCCAGTTCTGCTGTGTGAATCTGGCCCCACCAGCCACCCTACTGAGGCCAACAGGTGCATCAGGATAAAGGTGGCAGCAAGGACAGATTCGAGGGCACAAGCTGGGTCACAGGGACTGAGCTGGGCCCTGTCAGCCTCCTGCATGACAGCTGGGAGGGTGGGAGGCACTGCCAGGCTGTTGTGTGAAGCAATCTGGCATGTGCAGGAAGGACACCCAGGCACCTGCCTCATGCTTACACCCCCTGGCTTGGCCAGGAGGCTGCTCTGCCTCAGCAGAGTGCACATGGAACAGGGGGAGCTCAGCACAGGGCATCCTCCACCTCTTTCTCACCAAAACCCACAGCCCTTCTGCCCACAGGGACTGTGCCTGTCCCTAGAGGGTCCTGCTGCCCGTGGCTGCCCCAGGCCTGGGATCTCCCACACTGCAGTGATCCTCCTTCCATCCCTGGGAATGCACAGAGCCTGGGTCAGGGACACACCACACCCCCCATAATGCACACAGACATCTACAGCCCGCTCCTCTGGCTGCACCCAGACTTTTAACAAAGGGCAGAACCAAGAGGAAAAGCCCTTGAATTGTTTCTGGAATGGTCCTTGCTCAGGAGGGCTGCCTGGGGGCACAGGGGCCCCCAGAGCAGGTGAGCAGAGGGGGCTCAGCACACGTAAGGCACAGGCTGCAGCTGCCCCAGATTTCACTGCAGCACTCCCACAGAGATGCCTTCTGCCAAAACCTTGTGCACAGAGACCCTGAAGTGCATCGTGTTCTCTTCATGTCAGGATTCTTGTGCAGGTATTGGTGAATTTATTCTCCCCTTGGCAAACACCAGGATGAGGAATTCCTCTCAGCAGTGCTGCAAAACACAAGGTGTGCCAGTTTGCCTTTTCCAGGCTGCAGAATAACCTGGGAGAAACCTCTGGTCTGGCACCAGTTAGAGAGAAAACAGAAAAAAGACCCTCTGGGAACTATTAGGGCTCTCCCCTTCAGGAAATTAATTAATTTCAGGATTAATTTTACGTGAACTGCAGGATCTGAGCCAATAGTAGCCCAGGCTCCAGCTTAAGGCAGAGCAAACAGAGGCAATACCCTGTCTTTCTGCTGGTCTGCCCAAGGAATAATCTCTTCTCAAACACAGCCTGCCCCGGGGTTCAGCAGGAGGATGTTGTGCTCTCTGTTGGAGCTCAGAGAACAGCAACTCACTCCAGCAACTCATATCTCTGGTGGTGTCAGCTTCTGATGTTTTTATAGGGTGACATGGCTCAATCCCAGGCACTTCCCCATTATCCACCACTCAGGAAAGGTCTCAAGCAGTTTCTGGACATGCAGTGCTGTAGCTGTTAATCTTCTCAGGGTTTGAGACCTTTTTTCCTCAATTTCTTAATGAAAAATTCTTCTTACTTTCAAACTACCTCGAGGCTAGTTTTGCTGGGTAATTTTTTTTTTTTAATTTTTAAATTAAAAGTGCATATATTTTTCAGCCAGAAATTTCAATAATTGAGCTGCAAGGAACTCCTCAGATGTGAGCTCTTGATTTTGCAAGTGCCCCAAGGAAACAATTTTGGAAATCTGCACTGCAAACAACTGGGAAAATAAGTGGACAAGTTGCATCAACAGGATGAAATATTAATTAAAGGGAGAATGTCTTGGCAGCAAGAGAGAAATTCAGATTGAACTGATGGGCTATTGCATCTCTTGTGTGAGAACAGTAATTTTGCAGCTCCCTTCAAGATGGAGATCTCCAGATTGTGGTGTTTGGGATCTCACAGGCTGCTGCTTCCTTTCCATGATTCAGCATCCGTCGGCTTTCCCCTAAGAGGATTTGTTCCTAAACTGGTGTTACAGCAACTGCAGGAGACCTGGTAATGGCCATAAAATCATTTAGGCAGAAACAGAATGTCTCCAGCGATTTAGCCCCTCCATCTCTGCCATAAGTGCTGGCCCAAATTCACAGCAGTAGGGACTGAGACAGAGCTTTACACAAACCACCTGCAGCAGCACTCAGGGACTTCTCACTGAACATCAACACACGGGGTTCCACCTCTGAATCAGGGATGTGGACCTCCTGGCTCTTGCAAGGATGACTAAGGTCTAAAAATTCCCACTCCTGGAGTAACTGGGCTGAGTCATATATCTCTTTTTTCAGTAAGGTACTGACTTACAGCTTCAGAAGGGAAAAAAATCTAGAAATACGAATTATCAGTACTAAAGAGGGGGAGATTAATAAAAAGAAGCCTCGGTTTCAACATTGTATTAAAAATGCATGCCTTGTAAAACAAGCTTATGGTTTTGGGAACCTGATACCTTTTAAGTGGATGCTTTCAGACAGCAGCTCCAGGTGGGAGAGAGAACAGTTGCTGCAGCTACAAAAGGCTCCTCAGCCATATCCATATCCCTGTGAACACATCCCATTGCCCAAGCCCTGGCTCAGCAGCAAACTGCTGCTGGCTCTCAGCACCTCACCCTGCTGTGGTGGGAGGGCAGCACGTTCCTGCTGAGAGTCAGCCACGAGCACATCTGGATGCACAGGGAGCTGCAAAGGTTGTGATCCGTGTGTTACACCAGCTGGGGGAATTCTCTCCGATTTTTTCTTTATTTTCTTTTTTTGGTTTTTTTTGTTGGTTTTTTTTTGTTTTTTTTTTTTTTTTTTTTTTTTTTTTTTTTTTTTTTTTTTTTTTTTGTTTTTCACAAAGAAGATCTAAGGGCCAGTAGATTTCAGGTTTTGACAGCACCGAGCCTAAAGAAATGCAACCTAGCATGTAAAGAAAAAGCCCTCCATGAAGTTGAAAACATGGGATGTATTGTGCATTGAAGCACACTTTTTCCACTGGCTCTGGAGGGAGGATAATCTACACAGGCTAACAAAAAAACTCAATTTGCCCACATGCAGAAAAAAAAGTGCTTTATCAAGACTATATGGAGTTACCTATTAAATATTGTAAATATAATTAAAAATAAGTGAGTCTGGGGGACAATAGTGAAAAAAACAAGTGTCTCAGAAAGACTCAGAGAGTTTGGAGTTGTTCTATGGCTGCACAGCACCTCCAGGGCCATTACTTGCTGTCTTGAAAAGAAAACATGGTTATTTATATAATCACTGGGCAGTAATATGGCTCCACAAAGAAAATCACTTTGCCAGAGAGATGCCTTGGTAATGCAGACCTGAACAAACCCCACAGTTGTCAAGCCAAGTCCCTTTTCTTCCAGAGCAAAAATTCAGGAAGATTTCCGCTGCTGTGGCATGAAACATCACTACTGCATTTTCACAAAAACATTGAAATTTGGGCCAGGAGGGGCCTTGGGAGGCTGTCCCAGACAGCCATGGACCTGGCTCACTAAAAGCATTGCTGGCACAAAGATTTGAAAATGACAGCTGCATTTCCATGCTCCAGACTAAAACCCAGTCCATTCTTTCTTCCCTGGCATGAGCTCGAGGGCTTGGGGCACACCTGGTCCCTCACAGGCTCTCCCCAAGAGGTCTCTGTCTTCATTGAAATGCACAGCCCAGAGGCAGACACAAAAACACTGCTGCTGAACCATACTAAATACCTTGACAGGCTGGACTGACCTGGAGGATTTCCTGAATTAGTGAGCCTGTTGTTCTTCAATCAGATTCTCTGATTTTCTAAAGTATCCAGCCTGATTTGGATAAACGTATGGAGAAAAAAAAAATGTGAAAAAATTCCTTACTATGTTCCTTTGTCAGACTCTGAAGAAATAAAATGGTTTCTGAAAGAATTCAGGGAGAAAAAAAGAAATCGGCACCTTCCTTTCTGTGATTCAGTTCATCTGGCATCACTTGTTACTGACCTGAGCCAGAACGTGGAATAAGGAATGCAAGAGATCACACCTAAAGGATGAGATTCCAAGTAGGAGCCTTTGTGAGGAAGTGCTCTGTTCATATAATTCTCTTTCATTTTTTCAGTCTTTTTTCTCCTACTCTAACACAAACCCCCAAACTTTTCCCCTTAATACTCAGGGGAGCTCCAAATCATCCACCCTTTTGCAAGACTAGCAATAAAAATCACCATCAAAACCCCACTTCTGATTCACAGAGGTATAAATGTGATCAAAATCACCCAGAATGATTTTGTCTTGCATAACCACTTCCATGATTTTATAATGGAGATAAAGCAGGCAGAGTGTGCCAGATGATGAGCAAGGGAGCACTGTTGGCAGCAGGGCAGCAGAGGAAAGCCTTTGAGGTTTCCAATCTCAAAATAAACCTTCTTGGAGTTGGGAAGAAAAGGCAAAATCCAGAAGCTGGCACAACACAGGACACTGCAGCCCATGTGGAGTGGGATGGAGCAGCTGATGGCAGGAGGGCAGCAGAGACTCTGACGAGCTGGTTCAGCTTGTTCCCCGTGCTGTGTCCTGGCTGTGGCATTTTACAGGGTGCCCCTTTAGCAGGGCAGAGCCACATCCCCACCACGAAATGTCTCTGAATTAGCACTGCCCTCCATGTGCAGGGCCAGTTTGCTCCTGGGCCCTTTCCTTCTGGACATCCATCATGCATTCATTCAAGGGCACAGACCTACAGGCATGAAAGCACCTCCCAGAGCCCACCACTGCTGCCCTGGTGAGCAGAGACAGCTGCCCCAGCTCTCCTGGGTGCTGAGACTGAATTTCACAGCTCATCTCAGTGTCCCTGGGGACAAAGAGTGCAGAGAGACCAGGGCTGTGCACAGAGACCAGGGCTGTGCAGAGAGACCAGGGCTGTGCAGAGAGACCAGGGCTGTGCACAGAGACCAGGGCTGTGCAGAGACCAGGGCTGTGCACAGAGACCAGGGCTGTGCACAGAGACCAGGGCTGTGCACAGAGACCAGGGCTGTGCACAGAGACCAGGGCTGTGCAGAGAGACCAGGGCTGTGCAGAGGACCAGGGCTGTGCACAGGGACCAGGGCTGTGCCAGAGACCAGGGCTGTGCACAGAGACCAGGGCTGTGCAGAGAGACCAAGGCTCTGCACAGAGACCAGGGCTGTGCACAGAGACCAGGGCTGTGCACAGAGACCAAAGCTCTGGCACAGAGACCAGGGCTGTGCACAGAGACCAGGGCTGTGCACAGAGACCAGGGCTGTGCACAGGCTCTGTTAGGATGAGGTCAACACAGAGTGCCTACCTGAGGGTGCTTGCACAGGCCAGGTGCATGTGGGAGAGGCAGGAGAGAGCTGGTGCATAATACCCAGCAGGCTTATTCCAAATATCATCATTGATTTGCTTAAACACCGATCTGCTGGTTAATCACTGTGCTCAGCAGCTTCATTAGCAGAACTGCACAGCGAGGTTGGATGGTCCCATCCAATTCCAGGGATACTCAAACAAAATGGGCTTTGTGGTTGTGCATGTGGGAGGTGGAGAGGTTGTTCCTGGAAGTGCCTCTGCCGGGGCTGGGGAGGGGGGATTTCGAGGAAAATCTGTCACAGCAAAGGCAGGCTCAGGTCGCTGCTGTGCTGCAAACTGCTCTCTCCTGGGATGCCTGCCGGGAGGTCAGGAGCAGTGTTTGGCAGCCAGAGCCCTGCCTACCACAGACTGAAAATAATTCTTTGGTTTGGATGCAGCCCCAGTGCCCACAGGCAACCCTGCACCCTCTGCTCTCTTGGGAACCCCCCAGCCCTGATGTGCAGGTGATGTTTTTTATTTCTTCATCACCTGCCCTCCAGTTCCTTCAGCTATGCAAGAGCCTCCTGACTCCCACACCCACACCATTTTTTCCTGAAAAAACAGAAGGACAGGAAAAAGAATGCAGAAAGGAGTTGGTTGTTGTGGTATGGAATGGTGCTTGGGACAATCAGTAGTTCAATTATTTTCAGACATTTCATATATGCATTTTCTTGTGTATTTCCTAGTAACTGGACTGAACGAATTTACACAAAATCCATGAGGGCCACAGAAAGCACAGATCATAGAGGTACCTGGATCCGAGAAGCTGCTTGAATTCCTACCACAATCCCTTTTGTCTGGAGTGGCTGGGCATGGAAGCTGTGCACAGGCAGAGGGACACTCTGTCTGTGTTTGCTTTGGAGACTTCTCTCTCCTGCCTGCACAGGGCTCTCCTTAGCAACAGAGCTCCTGTTGCAGGATCTGCCGCTGCTTTTGCCCATGGAATCTGCAGTTCTGCCTGCTCAGACCAATCAAACACTGGTGAACCCCTGCCATTACCATTCTTTCAGCCCTATGAGATGTACTGCAAATGAGGGAAAAGGGAAAAGGAAGGTTTTCAGTGAAATCTCTTCCAATTTCCAGCCTGCAAGCAGCTGCAGAGCTGCCATCTCAGCCCTGCTCAGGCTGCAGAGCTGCCCAGGGCACCACAGGAGCAGTTTTGGGGGCACTTAGAGCTCTGTCTTGAACTCAAGGTGTTCAAAGCCATGAAGCTGGGGCTGCTAGCCCTAGTCTGCCTCCTTTAAAGCAGCTCGAGGGGCACGGGGGTGTGGCTGAAAGATCTGTTCCTGAAGCAGAGTGAACTCCAGAGGGACGGGATGCACAGATCCCTCCTTCCCGCTGCCGGCAGCCTGGAGAGCAGCGCTGGGCACGGCTGCACGTTGGTGTGAGCATGTGTGTGGGGGACTGTGAGTTCTGGGAAGCCAGGCAGAGGGACAGCACATCCTAAGAAACCGCTCGCAGAACATGGGGCCATATGTTTCTGGAAATGTCAGAATGAAAATCATTTTAGAAATGGAAAATTACTTCTCAATCTCCTCACATTCCCATAATATGGCTTTCTCTCTGTTTTAACGTTTGGATTTGTCTTAGTAGTAAGAAACAGAATTAGCAGTGACAGAGCTGGGAAGATGGGAAGGAGGGCTGGGGGTGCTGCCACCCAGGAAAGGTGGGCCAACACCCTACAGCCCACAGGAAATGGCTGGAGCAAAGTTATGGAAACAGATTATTTGTGCTTAAATGTCTGCAAGGTCAGATCTTCAAATGATTCTTATTTTTATTCATCAGATAGTCCCTGAACACTTATTTTTCTACATAATCTCTATATTATCTCCTGGCTCTGTGCTGATACTACTCATTTAAATACACATGGAAGTTATGTATAACAGCGACATGGAAAATGCAGTGCTCTCCCATTAGGGGCATATTTTGCCATTCCTGCTACTTTCCAAATCAATTACTTAGTAAGAAATCATGCAAAAGGCTAAGGCAATCCAAAGAGATTTATAAAGTTCTTATTCTTGTTAGGCCCAGGATGAAGCTACAGGATATCTGAATTACTCCCATATGGCATAAAATCTGAAGCAATAGGCTATTGTGATCCAAGATATTCAAACCAGCTACGAAATCACTCCCCTTGGCTATCAGAGAGGGGAGATGAGTGGATGTACTTTTAAACATGAAAGTGAAATCAGCTCCACTGCTGATGGGACAAAATGCATATGCAGAAAAGGGGGGACTGCCTCCTTCATCAGATACACCAGAGGTTGTTGGAGCTCTTGGAGCTCCTGTTCTGGTCCTGAGAGATGCTTTCTGCCTGAGGACTTCAAAGAGGCACACCCTACCTTTGCAAAGGAGCAAGAAACACAAAAGGGCAAAGGAACTTTGGGGAGGAAACTGAGGGGGGAAAGTGTGGCAGATCTGTAATGATGAGACAAGAGTTTACAGTGGAAATAGTGACCATGAATAATGCAACAGTTCTCCCCCTGGAGAGAAGGAGGCCTTGAAAAACGATTCCTCCAGATCTAATGGCTGAAACAGCCCATTACAGGTGCCACATCTGTCTCTATTTGCATGCCCGTTTGATCAGATCCTGGACATATGAACTGTGTGAGTTCAAAATTAGGACCAGAGGAACTTGTAGAACAGAGCAAGCCTGTAAGGGTAAAGTCAGAGAGTTTCCAACACATAAAAGGGCCAAATAGCAGATAAAACCCTTGCACATATCCCATGGATACTGTGGAATGCAAAAAGGCATCAAAAGTTTAAAACGACGTTCAAGGTCATGTACGACTTGAGGACACCAGGACTGTGCAGCCTAAAAAATGAGATGAATATCAGGGGGTTGACAGAAATACATCAAATCAGGAATGGTTTTGAGAGGAGAAAAAGGTTAATAATACGTGTTCTTTATTTCTCAAAAGCCAAGATTTAGGGTAACACCCAGGAATGAACAGGCAGTGGGTTTAAAAGCAGAGCTGCATTTTCCTGAGTGAAGCAGCATTAAGACCTGGAACTCTGTGCCAGGTGAGTCTCAGTATAAATGAATTTTGAGACCATAATATTCAGGGGGTTGCTCTGCTGCTGGCTGTTAAACACAATACTCTCGATGCAAACTCTGGCAGAGGAAACTTTACATTAAACAGCATCAAAGCAGGAGGCATTATCTTTTATACTCTCCCTTAAATGGCTTCTATACCCAATTATCAGACAGTGCACTGGATAGCTTGTGCTCACTGTAACACCTTTTGTGTTCTTATGTTATGTTCAAAAAGAGGCGCCTCCTCTATAGCTCATGACAAGTAAAACCAGCAAATAAGACTTTTATCACTTGGCATTTGTGTTACACAGCTGGGATTTTCAACTATTGCTCTACAAATATGCTCTGCATGCTCAGCCCTGAAGGGATAAGGGTTAATTTGCTACCAACTGCATCCAACCAGATTTTTAATCCATACAAGCACAGTATCAAAAATAAGGTGTGAACTTAGAGCCAGCTTAAGCCTCTTTTTCACTTTGACCTTCTACAGCAGCATGTGATGTGGGCCTTTCATTATTTCTGGGAGAAAACAGGTAGTTTGTAAAAGGTGTTAGAGCAGCATACTGAAAGTCCAAACCCTGATGGACTATGATGTGAAATAACTTGTCTGATGCAGTGTTTGCTCTCATCTACACAGAAAATCCTCAAACCAGACAAAGCATGAATCTGCTTTGGCTCATTTCTTTAAATAAGCCCCCAGCTTTCACAAAAGGTTTGATTTCCTCCTTTAGTACTTGGCTTCGATGATGATTAAGCTCTCAAGGGGCTGCTATGCTTGTCAGGCATTGTTTTTTCTGATGGATATTACACCAACTCCACACACAAAGTCACTTTTCCTGCCCTCCCTCTTCCATGTTAAAAATGACAAACAGATGAGATGTTAAGAGGAGAGAGTTTATCATTGTAATTGGACTATTCACACAAAATGCAGACATTTGCTTTATCTTTTGCATAGTTAAAATTTTGGTGTGCCTTTTAAAATATAACTAAATAGAGATCTCTTAAAGATAATCTAGTTATTATTTTTCAATTATTTGAGGAAGGTCAGATTTGGTTTGGTTTGGTTGGTTTTTTTTGTTTGATTTATCCTCAGAAATAACACACCCTTCCTGATGATTACCTGTGGTCAGGTTTGGGATCCTGAAGCAAAGGGCAATTCTCCTCTTACTTACTTGGAATAATGCCATTAAAAGCTCTGTGTCTGACTATTCCCTGATGTAACTGAGGATATCCACAATCCATACACACATTTTCAGATTACTATTTTGATTAATTCTGGATGAGAACAGAACTTCCTGGGAGGGATTTTCTGTTCTGTGGGTTTCTCTTCCCACCCAACAGTGAGTGCTCCTCTGACTTGAGAACTGCTTTCTCCTTCCTCGACTGCTCTCCAGTGTGAATTTGTAAGTCGTGCATGGACAGACTCCAGATTTAAAACTCATACAGCCCTCCATGCCAGAACCACCAGAACCTCAGGGAATGTAACAAACACAACTCATGAGAACAACCAGATGACAGCTTATTAATACACCCTGAATGTTTTCTACTTGTAGAGAAAACTTGCACTGCCAACACAGGGAGCTAACGTGATTCTCCAAGAGAAAATCTCCCAGCAGCTACAGGCAAGATGTAGATATCAGCTCCACTTCTGTTCCACCAGGGGTTAACTGGACTGAGAGCAGAACACAAGGAGAAAAGAATGTGGAGCAAGATGGAAGGCAAAAGAGAGGAGGATTCCCATCCTTCTCATGGAATTAATCAGCAGCTCTTTTACCATCTCCCAAAGGCAGGAGCACCCCCCCA
This sequence comes from Sitta carolinensis, assembly GCA_032173965.1. Lineage (NCBI taxonomy): Eukaryota > Metazoa > Chordata > Aves > Passeriformes > Sittidae > Sitta > Sitta carolinensis. The sequence continues at coordinate 11,756,884 of CM063294.1, forward strand.
CCTTGGAGAAGTTTCTTCCAAATCAATGACTGGAAAAGTGCAGACAGTGGCAGAGCTGCTGCTGACACCAGCAGGAGAATCAGAGACCCGAGTGAGAACACAGTCTTGAGGATGAGCCTGGGTAATTTGGGTACTTGACAAAGGGCTCATTAGTGTCCCCTGAAGCTCTCGGTGGGATGCAGCCCATTGATGTCACCGGGGCGCCTTCCTCCGACTCCTCTCTCTCAGATTCCAGCGTCATGAATCTTTCTGCCTGGTGCTTCCCTTTGTCCTTTCTGTTCCTTTCTGTCTTTCTTCTCCTTTTCTTTTCTCTTCTCTTTCCATGCCTTTTGTTCCCTCCTTTAATAATTTTCAGTCAATCCCAGGGAGACAGTCCCACTCTTATTTGCTAAAATAACTGGTAGTTAAATGACTGACATTTAATGTGGTATCTTAGGCTTCAGCACTGCTCCGCTGGGAGAAGATGCAGTGATGAGTATGTGGGGAGAGGGAAGAATAGGATGTGGATCATGCTTCTGAGAGCTTTTTTTTTTTTCTTTTTCAGGCTGTCTGTAGACTCCAGCAAACATCATTTCTGCTGGAGCACTTATGGAGAACACTCCTCTGAGTGGGAGACAGACAAAGGGCTGTCCATGACCTATCAAAAAACCCCCCACTCAAGCATACAGGAGACTGGAGCCCTACTACACTGGAAACCTCAAAAAGGAGAATGTTCTCCTTTTTTGATTACCTGCTTTCATGCTTCCTTTGGAGTCAGTATTGCAAAATGGCACTGAACTGCACTGGCATTTCCAAAAGAATGTTCAGGACTAGAATGGCAGCACATGGTGCTGGTCAGGATTTAGGTGTTTTAACAGAGCTTGGACACCCCTGCAGCAGATGTGCTCCTTCCACTGAAATGCAGGAACGTGCCCTTGATCCTGCTGCACCCCAGTGCCTGGGCTCACTGTGTGCTCATGCTGTCATCCCAGCAGAGATGTCAGCAGGGGAGCCCAACCCAATCCAATCCAGAAAGTGATTTCTGCAGAAATGGTCAAATTCCACGGCAGAATAATGCACATGGAGGAAAAACAAACAAACAAACCAAAAAACCTCACAATGTATAAAAGGATCTAAAGTACAGTGGTTTTAAAATATAGTAGCAATGAAGGTGTAGGTCAAACTAAAGATGATGCACTGGTCTATATCTGTCCCAGGGCTGAGGTGGGCTGAAGGACAGGATTTATAACTGATTGACATCATTCAAACACCTCAGGGCTTTTCCTCCCCCCTGTGTGTAACTGCTGGGACCTCTGTACCTCTGAGCATCCTTGCTGCTGCTAACTTTCCTTTCAGCTCTCCTGCTCACAGGGGTGAACTCAGAGCAAGCTCTCCCCACAGAGAAGGGTGCAATGATGCCTTTGAAACACCCTTAGAAAAAGTAACCATCAGTGATTTGTTCTGCTCTGCTTTGGTTAGGAGACAGATGGACATTTGCACTCACACCTGAAAAATATACTCCCTCATCTGGGGGAGATTCTCCCTCCCAAAAGGTTCCTCCTCCCAGAAAGAAATGAAATCATCCACCAGTCACCTAATTAGCAGATGAACTATTTATTTGCCTTGTCATATCCCTCGGGAATTTCACATGATGGAGCTGTCCTGTGGGAGAGCTTTTCTAAGACAGCTTTTAAATGAAATGTCTGAAAAGCAAAGGGAATTAGTTTCTCTACTGCCACCCTTGTAGTTTCCCTATTTAATCGCCCCCAGTTTTGTTTCAGATTTTATAAAAGGTAAGACAATCTTGGAAAATAACTGCAATAACCCTTGTGTTTTATTATGACAAAGGAGCGAGGATCAAAATTATCAATGTAAAGAGATTTTACATCTGATGGGAGATCTGCTCCCAAGATGCCATTTTGCTGAAATCTCCTGAGAAATCAATTTTCTGCCTACGCCTGTTCACCACACTGGAGCACCTCCTGTAATATCCCTGCATGCTAATGCACAGCATGAATGTGTAGTAAAACACATGTGCCATGCCTCTGGTGGGAACTGCAGGCACCCAGCAGGAAAAAAAAATATAACCCACCCAAAAACCCCACAAAGAAACCACCTACAGAAGTTCCAGACAATATAGTTTTGCTTTCTTTTTCCAGTCCTCCAAAATGGATAGTCCACAGGATTTTATTGGAACCCTTCTCAAAAAAAAAGCACTAAGGGGATTGGCTTGGTAGGCAACTATGGGTAAATCCAAAGAATTACTTTGCAACCCTCTCAGGTTCTGACAAAAACAGGCAGAGAGCAGGGAATGTGCAGTAGCGGGTATTGCGTGTATTCGTTTGGAAACAAGGAGAACAAGGGTGTTTATCATGATCACCAGGTGATGACAAGGCAAAAGGTGTCCTGAAATCCTGAACAGCAGCTGCTTCTCCTCCACTCTGAGCCAGGCTCTTACCCAGGCACAGCAAAGTCATCTGACTAAACCAGCAGCTCTGATTTTTCATAAACACCCAATGGGTTTAACAGTGCTGATAAGTTGCACAATGTACTTATTTGCTGGTTTTTTGGGGCACAGTCTACTCAAGCCTCCAACAGACTTGGGCTGGGAACACTCTGTCAAAATGGAAATGCTCTCCCAGAGCATAACCTGACTACAGAGCGAGCAAACCCCTCAACTACTCTTTTTACAGAACCGTAAAAATTCACTACTCCAGTACAGTCTCTGAATAATGTCCCCAACTTTTCATAAGAAAGCTTTGTAATGAGAAGACTTTTCCCCTATTTTCTTTCCTTTGTTTTTCTCTGTGAAAACTTATAAGTGAATCAAGTGTCCCCAAGATCTCTTCCTCTCTTGGTACCTTTGGTAAAAGGTGGACAGATTCATACCTGTGCCATCTACAGGAAAAAGATAATGGGAAAGGAAGGAAAGGGACCAGAGAAATCCCATTTTTTCCCCCCCTCCAATTCATTTTATAGTCAGCCCTTGGTTGATTTATACAAGAGGGCAGGAAAAGCCCAGAGGCAAGACAGCTCATCTCTCAGTGACTGAAAACACACTGCCAACACAGCCGAATCTTGGAGAACTTTGTTACAGGTTGCCCTTGGATTATTCTACAGGAGATTTTTTTGGTGAGCTTTCAGTTTGAAGTCTGTTACTCATCCCTTCAGCTCACGTCATGATGAAGTCCCTTGCAGAGAGCAGGACCCAAAAGTAAGCTGCTCAGCTTCCTGGATTGTGCAATTTAATTTGGAAAATTGCCTTTCCTGCACTGGTGCTCAGCTGGAGCCCAGACACTAAATCCTGCCTCCCTGTGGAAACAGCCTGACAGTCCCAATGACACTTTGCAAACAGCTCTGCTGAGAGCTGTGAGCCCACAGTGGGAAAGGTAATGCCATTTCTATCCCACATGCAGATTTTTTCTGGGAAAAAACGCACAAAAGAGGCCTGAGGTAGAAGGATCTGTGGGGAAGACTGACACAAAGCCTTCAAAGGCAGCGAGAGAATAAGCGCCTTTGAAAGGATCCTGGGAACCAGCCTGTCAAAGGACAGGGACAGGTAGGTCATTTACCCTCTCCTGCAGCAGCAGCTTGGATATGTGCTGCAAAACAGAGCAGCCTTAAATATCCTAACCCAGAATCGAGCCTTGGCTGAGCTTTTTGAAATGAGGCACAGGAGGGAAGAGAAGGCACCCGGGGGCCACAGAGGAATGAGGAACCACTCAGAACTGACCAGAAAACTCTGGTCACTGGGCAGCTGGAACAGCTCTTTCACAGGGCAGAGCAGAGCTGCAGCTCTTTCTTACAGGTTTAATTTTAAGAACACTCAATATTCAAGAAAGTGGTGGAATCAAAGTCACTGCAGCCTGGTAGACACCAGGATGGAACTTTCTGTCCAGCATCACCTCATGGCTCTTTCCAAGACTTTCCACAGGCAACTTTTTGCACCCTCCTAGCTCATATCCACAACTGCAGTTTCCAGTGGCTGTTTCCAGTGTTTCCCCTCTCTGTGATTTCCCTTCAAGAAGAACTGTCCCTGATGCAGTTCCTGCCCCACAGGTGAGCCCCCACCACTCACTCCTCAGTGTTCCTCTCCTGCTATCCATCAGAAACTGACTCCTTGGGATAGGAGGACATTTGGATGTAGGGATTTTCACCCTACAGTTTTGGATCTGCTTCACCCACGAGCAAACTCACCTCCCCAGAAATGGGAGACTGCTTGCCTCAGCCAAACTCCTCCTCAGCCTTGTCAAGAGTTTGTTCTCCCTGACAGCCTCTAATCACCAGTTAGCCAGTTTACCAAGGGAAATTTTTTATCCTTTCTGCTAGAATTCATTTTTATGACACCTACCATAAGAGACTTAAAAAAATTAGGCATTAAAATGGTTTATAGAGGGTATTTTTATAATCCACTAAGCTGTTTTCCATTTCCACTGATATGACATCTCTCAGCTATAATTCATAAATGCCATCAGTTAACAGGCACAGAACCTTATCCTAAATTTCTCCTCTCATATGCTTTTCCCATTTAAACTTTCTGTTAAATCTTTGCTGTGCTGCTAAATCCAGAGAGATTTGGCCATAGCTGGGGGGGAAAAAGTTTAAGTAGCTAATTAATGTCGCTGGATTTGGGGCATCCTATCAAGAGAGAATATAGAGGAAGCATGTCCTCAATAAATATTTTGAACATTTAAATAAAGCTAATGCCCCCATCTACACAGGAACCTCTAATATCCTTAGAAAAATAAAAATTTTTATAGGCAATAAGTGGCTGTTTTCCCACACAAGGATGATGAGGACATTGCATCAGGTATATGGATTTCAGTGCCTCTGGCTGTCACAACAGTCATTTTTGTTATTGATTGCAGCTCAGAAGGGAGTCTCTCTGGGAAGCACCTGCTTGTGCCAGGGTCCATCCAACCTGGGGACATCCTGGGACAAAGCACTTAATTACAGCCCTCCCAGAACTCACTTCCTACTTTGAAAAATCCACAGAAATGCCTAGCAATAATTATAATTCTTGTAGTAGTTAGAAATATTCTGCTTTTCCCTGCCAAGCTCAGATTGGAAAACTCCAGGTCTCACCACAATCACAGCTACTAAACCACAGCATGAAAACCAAAACAGAATATACATTCCTCCTTATTTGAAATGCCTCCATTGTATCTACACTGGGTCTGCTGGGAAATTTGAATTCAGTTGGAGTTTGAAATTTGGGCTGCCTGTAGTCATTTGGTTATGGAAATCCTTGGAAGAGGGGAGTCCAAAAGAACGGATATTTTTTCATTTCTTTAGCATGGGCATGAAGATATCTCCTTGACTCGCTCTAGGTTAAGGCTGTCTCATCCAGACATATTAAGGTCCACTCAGACTCCTTAAAGGCCTGATGAATTTCCAGTCACAACCAGTTAAGTGTTCTGGGTGGGAGAGAAGTGCCCCCAAACTGCCTTATCTACATGAGGGGGAAAGGAAGCATGGAAAACACATGGAGCCAAGCCACTTGCCCCCTAATGTTTTATGTGATGAAGACCTAATCCTAGTGGGACAAGAATTTTGGCTCAGACAAGCTGAGTATCCATGGCTTTTAACTTTTTTTTTTTTTTTTTTCCCAAAGGAAGTTTCAAAAGGAAGCTATTGATGATCTTCCTTTGGCCTTAAAGAGCAAAAAGGGAAATTAAAGTACATTGCCTGAACTTGAATGGAAAAGCTTCACCCACTGCAATGCTGCCTGGTGCTGCACGAAGGTGAATTCAAGAGAAGCCATCCTCCCCTGTGCCAGGGTCAGTGTTAAATGCACTTCTCCCAATTTCCTCCCATGGAGAGATTAAACACTTCCTAGTGAGCAGCAGGAGAAGCAGCAGGGCTGGCTCACACCCTGCTCTCCCCCAGAGAGAGAGCACCCACGTCACTGCCCACCCCAGCCCTGCTCACCCCAGCCCTGCCCACCCAGCTCTGCCCACCCCAGACTGCCACCAGCCTGCCCACCCAGCCTGCCCACCCAGCCTGCCACCCAGCTCTGCCCACCCCAGCTCTGCCCACCCAGCTCTGCCCACCCAGCTCTGCCCACCCCAGCTCTGCCCACCCAGCTCTGCCCACCCAGCTCTGCTCACCCCAGCTCTGCCCACCCCAGCTCTGCCCACCCAGCTCTGCCCACCCAGCTCTGCCACCCCAGCTCTGCCCACCCAGCTCTGCCCACCCAGCTCTGCCCACCCAGCCCTGCCCACCCCAGCCCTGCCCACCCAGACTGCTCACCCAGCTCTGCCCACCGAGCCTGCCCACCCAGCCCTGCCCACCCAGCCCTGCCCACCACTGCCATCCAGAACTGCCCACCACAGCTGCACCGCCTGCCCACCCAGCTCTGCCCATCCAGCTCTGCCCATCCAGCTCTGCCACCCACCTCCACCAGCCCTGCCCACCCAGCCTGCCCATCAACTGCCCACCCAGCTCTGCCCACCCAGCTCTGCCCACCCAGCTCTGCCCACCCAGCCCTGCCGAGCTGCCCAGTGGGATGGGCTGAAGCCTAGAGCCAGCGTGGGGAGGGACACGAGGATGGAGAGGAGCAGGGGACTCGTGCTCCTGCCCTTATCCTTGGGGAGTGGAGAGGAAGGAGCCTACACTGCCGACCTGGAGGACATTTTCCTGCTGCTATCACAGCAGAGGGAGAGCAGGTGGTGACAAACACGGACTGTGGCCACCAGCGGGGTCCCTTGGCACTTCCACTTCCCTGCTGCATGACAGTCAGCTTGGGGAAAGTCATTCCCAAGGATCCTGCATGCAGAGGTAGTCTCTGCTCACCCACTCAGAGCACCTACGTGGCCTTTACCCATATGCTGCTGCCTGGCACTTCCAGGAGAAGAGGAGTAGCTCCCCCATCACTTCCCAGACATCACAGGCTGCTGCTCATGTGCCAGCAGCCATGGGAGAGCTCTGAGTGCCCACCAGGCAGCCATCCCCACTTGCTAAGAATCTGTGAACCTACACAAAGAGGGATCATATTCATTAGGGAGAGGAGAAACTATTAATATGTGCCTAAGCAAGAAAATGAGGCCAGTGTGGGTCTGAACAGAAATTCACAGCTGTGTCCTCTCCCGTGGGCAGGTACTCACTCAGGTCTCCCCACTTATTAATCAACACTGGCAGCCACCAAAGCACATCTTGCCTTCTGAGCATCCAGACTTTTCCAGTAGAATCAGAAGGAATCCAGGTATTCTCATGCTGGCTTTGGTGTGCCACTGTTAATACCACTTTTATTAATTAATACCACTGTCCCATCTCACCAGGAAAAAAAAAACGAAAACAAACACCCCAAAAACTGGACAAGAGGATGGGGCAGCACCCCAAATCCCCTTCTCCCTAAAGCCACCCTTCACATGCAGCTTCACATGCAAGAGGAAGGGCTACAGGCACAGCCGAGGTCTCAAAGGCTCAGGTAGGTCACTTGAGGCTGGAAATCAAAGTCTCCCTTAACTTCAGGACATGTCTGAGAAGTGATTAGCCTTTCACTCCTTGCAGAAAAGCTGATACTGTCCAAAGGATCAGGCGCTGCTCCCTTGGGAGCTCAGACTTTGTCCTTTCCTGTGCAGGTGCCTGCAGGAATTCAGAGCCCCAGGGTGTGAGCGATGGGCCCTGGGATCAGAGGAGACATCTCACTGCTGGCTTCGGCTGCTGTCTGGGGTGGGACTGAACTGCAGCAAATGTTGATTTAAAGAACACGTTAGAGGCTGCCTCTAATGCACTTGCCACAAGCCTTCAGCTCTCATTTATCCTCTGTGCCTGATTCCACCACTTGCCTAAAACTCAATACACCCTGTTCAAGATTTTTATTTTTTTTTAACCATTGACGTCTTAGTGTACTTTTGCACATTTTATTTTCTTCTCACTTTGTGAGGAAAGAAATTACACAAAGAAGTCATTAGAGCTCCTCAGCTATCTGATCTTGGCAGGACATATCTCTGACAGAACAGAAAACAAGCTGCAAGACTGATGCACAATACTGAGGCAAAATACTGAGGCAAAATCTCGAGGATCTGGGAGAGATGAGGATGTGGGGAAGGGGATCAGCTCCCACACAAAGTACCCCCAGCACTACGACAAACCAAGGCAGAGAGGAGGAGCTGAGTGCACCCTCCAGAGCAGCACAGCCAGGCTGGGACCAGCCAGCAGTGCCCCTTCCCCTTGTCACCCAAAGAGCAGCAGAGCCAGAAATAGCCAGCAATGGGGTTCATGCCCATGTGAGCAGCAGGAAAGTGGACCATGGGAGTTTGGCTGCTGTTAGAGCCTGTTCTGCAGCACCACCACAGAACAGGAGAGCAGCAATACATACCTGCCACAAAAAAGAATAATTGAGCTATAATTCTGGGTTTGGCTTGCTTTTTCATCCAAAAAAAAAGGAGTGACTTGAATAAAATAATAAGCCTATTAGATCTACACATGAAACAGATGCACAGGGACACTTAGCATCACTCAGAACACTCTATATCACAGTCAGGTACTGATGCTCCTTGAGGAATTGATAAACACTAAAATGCCTTTAAAAATCAAACTTTTTGGTACCTAGAGGCCTAAGCTAACAATCAAGATCCCAAATATTTGATAAGCAAACATAAGACTGAAACTGCTATGACAGCTTAATAAACTCCTGACAAGAGAGAGATGCAACAGGTGGAGAACTGTAGAAAACAACAGCCATGAAAGGGTCACCTCTTGAGCATGAGGCTTGGCATGCTTGGAAGCACAGACTGATGCAGAACAGCCAAGAGGAAAATCCTGCTGCAAGGAAGGGAAAAATGGAAGTCAGGATGAAGCACAATGTTGTTGGGAAAAATCCGCAGGACAGTCTAAAAATCTAAAGACAATGGTATAACGAGTCACAAATCCCCTTGAATTTCTTTGGAACCTTCTTTAGAAAAGGCTTGATACACAATCCAGGGTTCAGTGTAGAACCATGTATGTGTAGCCCTGATTCCCATCACATTGAAAAGATGTTTAAATACCGAACCAAAATTAAGACAAACATTGTATTTTCTTAGAACAATTCCTTAGTGCTGATTAAAGAACGATTAAACCACATCAACCAACTAAACATGAAAACTGGCAAAAATGTCTGCAGAGGGTCACAGTGCCCCATCACCTGGGCACCCTACACATCCAGCACATCTTGCCATCAAATTGCTGACAGCAAATTCCCTTGAAGAACATTGTGAGCCCAAGATTTCAAGCAGTCAGGAGATAGCAGCATCCCAAAACACTGATGTGAGCTCATAGCTGCTTCAAAGAACAGAATTAAATTGGCTTTCATCACACCACTGCTGTCTATAGGAAAGGAGGGCTGGATTTGGGGTGCCCACATCAGGTCACTCAGCATCTGCACAGACAGCACCATGGCACCCTCACCCATGGCACCAGCACAGGGCATCAGGGAAAATGCCCTTTGGCAGAGCTGCTCTGACTGCAGGTCTCTGGCTGCAGGGACTGGTTTGGGGCTTCAGGGTGGCCCCACAGCCCACTGTGCAGCACCAGACTTCGGGGAAGCAAATGGGTTGACATGGCAGAGGAAGCAGCTCCGTGCTGAAGCAGCAGGAAATCCAGGCCAGGCAGCAGCACGTGCTGCCTGTGGGTGGGATAGTGCATGGCAGACTTAGCCTGCCTGGAGTTGCAGAGGTGGGTTCCATGCAAGGGGGCTGAAACAGCCTCTTCACCTTCCCTACATCAGTATTTTGGGCAGAATACTCTACTCTCACAGAGAGAGAAGCAAAGGAGGAGAGAAGCATCTCCCAAGGAATTTTTCAGAGCAGGGTTGCTCTTGAACTTCTCAGAGGAAAGAGTGCTCTGCTGCTCAACATCCTTCTCCCTTCTTCCTGAAGTTGGAAAAAAGAAATCTTAGTGAGGAAGTGAGGAAGGAGAGCTCTTCCCAAAAATGGACTCATTACTGGGTTCCAGGTGCCAACTCTTAAAGCAAATTCTTTCAGTCTCACACAGTGTCTTTAAGAAATGATAGATTGCACTGGCTCAGAAGAAACTCTATGCTCCCTGATAATAAATGAGTTGTTAGCAGAAGTAGCAGGCTCCCAGATCCATTTGTGATCCAAAGGGCTCACAGATGCTTCCCATTTTCACAATGCCAAACCCACAGAACACCAGACAGCAAGGGATGGGAAGGAGCCTCCTGCGCCTGTCTGCTTGCTGCTCTCCAGTGGCTAAAGAGAGACTGTCAAGTGCAATTTGCCTTTGATGAAGCCTTTTTTTAATGTAAATTTGCTGTTGTTGAAAGTGAAGAATTTGCTGTATTGCCTGCAGGCAAGGATAGCTAGGGGAAGAAACCTCACCCCAGCGTGCTGCACCTCTGCAGCACCTCGTGTGCTCTGCACATGAATCATCCTATGGCACAGGCACCACTTGTCCTCAGCCAACACCTCTTTCCTCTGCACAGCTGAGGCAACACAGCCTGGAGGAGACAAACACACCTTGAATGAGAAAACACACGGGATGAACAAACACACCTTCTCCAAAGGCTCCCGTGGTCCCATGAGGATGCTGCTGTACCTAAACGTCTTGGCCCCAATTCCGTCCACCCCAGCCTCCCCAACACTGCTCTAGATTTCACTCCACGGCCCTAGGGATGACTTTTTTTTTTTCCCTGTTTGTTTTTGAAGTTGTTCTGCTCGACTTGTTAGTTTGGATTCACACTTCTACTTGCTGTCCTGAGACAGGCTTGAAACAGGAAACCTGAACACACTTTGCTCTCCGACTCCTCTGAGATTGCTGCCAAATGGCAATTAGAGCTCATGACAGATTGGGATGGCATTCAGAATGTCCCAAGATTTTCAGGTGTGTTTTGATCTAGAGCTCTGGGTCTGATTTGTCTCATCTGATACAGGATGCCACTGTAGATATTACTTTCTTTTTAAAAGGCCAAACAGTGGCAGTTTTTTCCTTTCCCACAAGATTGTTTGTTCCAGTGCTACACTAGGCTTAACTGTGGTCTTCCCATTTGAGCTAGTGGGGATTGCTCAGTGAAATCCCCAGCTGCTGTTTTGTAAATGCCACGCATCTGAAGGCATTCCTCCCCTGATGATACCAAGCCCATGATTCCCCCAGAGCCCAGTCTTAGGGACAGGCACTGTCAGCCAGGAGAGTATCAGCGGAAGAGGGAGAAAGAGATCTGCTTAAAGACTGCAAAGACAAACCCAGGCGTGGCTGTTAGAGCACTGCAAACACTCCTGCCAGCAGCAAGCCCATGGAAAGTGAGAAACAGAAGAGGCCAGGAGGATAAAAGCACGTCACAGGACAACGCCAGGCCCCTGCCCTTGGGGGGCCACTGCAGTGCAGTACCACAATACAGAAGGAGAACCTGAGCAGAGCAGGTTCTGTGCCATGAACATATGTTTTCTTCACTTCTCAGCAATACATCAGAATAGCACAACTGAGAGGAGCCTGTTTGCATTGTGGTGCCTGCTTTTATCAAAGCCTTTACAGGCTGCTCGCAGGGAGAGCAGCAAAATTTTGATACTGCTGAGATGTCACCTTCAGCAGAGTATTGAGGAATTAGCAGAAGAGCAGAATGCAGCTGTGGACGCTTTGGGATAGGATTCATCTCACCTGCCTCCCAAAGTCTCATGGTAAACTAAGCCAAGATCAACACTGTTGCTTTAGCTGGTACTGCACAGAGGAAGGAAAAGTTCAATTAGGGGACATGTGTGCACGTGAGGACTCGAGAACACACTTTGATGGGCTAAATATTCTCAAACAAAGAAGAGAAATTTGAGAATTGTCACTGAGAGCAGCTGCTTGGGATGCTGAGTGTTGGTATTTCCAAAGCAGTGTGGCTGCTGAGCCCCACTAAAACTGTGGTAGTGCTGAGTGAGTTTCCTCTTTGACAGAACAAGCCTGTACCCCAAAGCAGTGCTTTCTGTTTCTCCAGAACAAGAAATGGTATGGGCTTCTTGGGGAGAGGCTCATCTCTGAAGGTGTGTGGTTGCTCTGGAAGCAGGGGTGGAAATGCAGGAGCTGTCTCATGTCCCACCTGAGGGCTGCACTGTGAATTCACTGCCCTCAAAGCACCAGCACATAGACATGGGCATGTCTGGGAGCAGAGCTGGTTCTCCAGCCTGTGTGTGGCTGTTGTGGGTGAGCTCCTGCAGGCCCTGGGACTGCTCTGAGCTCGGTGGGTTCAGGACAGGTGCTGCTATCTGCTCCCCCCGAGGTCTCTGTGAGTCTGGCACACGAGGCTGCTAAGGTGGAGGATGTTATGATATAGATGACTCAACGTTAGAAATCTGCCTGACTTTATCCACACATTTCTTGCAGGTTCCTAAACAAATGATGACTCTTAACGCCTGCCAGCCGAGGCTAATCCAGGTCTCAGACTCCTGGGACCTGAGGAGATCTGTTCCCTGACAGTGGAGGAGGGGGTCCAGTCCCCTCACCGAGGCTCCACTGTCCCTGCAGCCTCTGCCTTTGCTGTCCCCACAGAACAGGAGCACAGGGACTCCCAGATTGCCTTCCCCACACCTTGAAGCTGCAGACAGTGGGTTTTGGCACAGCCATAATGAGCTGAGCAGGAGACCCCGGAATGAAGACAGGCTGGAAGACTGAATTAATTTTGATTAAATCTGTGAAATGCACTCCAATCTGCCTTTGCTGGGGACAGACTGGGGACAGCTGCTATGCCCACCTGTTTTTGTGGGACTGGGATCAGCACTGCTGCTCGGGCTGCACTGCTCCCTGCCTCCTCCCCGCCTGCGACAGCACCGTCTCCTCACCCCTTCCCCCACTGCGGCCGTGTGTGGTTTGGCTTTCTATTACTTCCTTTGGTAGTTCATTAAAGACATTAATCACCTTCTGCACAAAGACATTTCTCCTGAACTCCTGCAGGCCAGGCCTCTTTCTCCACTGCAGCCCCGCTGCTCAGCCCTTGCCAGCTCAGACCTGCCCCCGTTTCCCTGCTGATCTGTGTCCCTGCTGGGCACCAACGGGGTGCTCACCCCCAAGCCTCCCCTGCCATGCATGCTCTGACAAGACCCTCCTTTCCAGCTCACCTTCTCCACACTGTGGTCTAGGTCTCAGCATTGGTCTCCCTTTTCCCTGGCCAGACATCCAGCACAAGACCATAGTATGTCACCCGCATGAAGGTGGAGGACAGGAGCCACCTGAGCTGTGGTGCTGACCAAATAGGAGACACCATTAGCTCCAGTTCAGAATTGAGCAGAAGGAGACAGAGCCCTCAGAAAGAAAAGCTTTCCCTTGCTTAGCTAAGGGCTGAAAGAGAGACAAGGGAAAACTCCACCTATTGCACACCTGCAGCCCCTCCTGAGCTGCTGCCTTGCCCCTTTCCCACATCATGTCTCCAACTCCAAGGTTTCATCTTCTGTGCCTATATGCTCTCTGTTGGACTTTGCTTGCCTGTGCTTTCCTCACAAGCTCCCAGGCCTGCTGGTAATTTTTTCTGCTGTTCACCTGCCAGAATAGCTGTGCTGTTCTCTCTCCGCGGGATGGCACTGAATGGGATGGGGGTGCTGCATGGAAGGAAGGCCGACAAGGTTCAGGGGATGTTGGCAGGCCAGCAGGAGAAAAACCACGTCTGAATCTGTGTAATCACTGATGTCTTTTGCTTGTTGAAGCTCACTGCTAGCAAAGATCAAAGCAAGTGTTTGGGAGGTGGGGAGGTGAGAAATAGCCCTTGATTTCATGTGAGATTCTTCCACATTCTGATTACTCAATTACTTACAGAGGTTTCTGTATCTCTCCTCTGACCCTCCAGCCCTCAACCTTTCATCTCCCTCCCCCTTCATCTCCATTAGCATAGTGGCAGGATCTCACTTAAAAAATCAAAGCCAAGACTCCTATAGCATATAGAGAAATGCAGACACATATGCCACATCCACACGAGAATCCTGCCATCAGTACAACTCAATCTTAGACATCAGTTGTTTTCTTTTGCACTCCTCCACTCTGTCAAAAACAAATAAAATCAAAGAATGAAAAGACCCTCGTAAAGAAGCCAAGATATGGCAATTTTTAGCTGTCACTCACTTCTTCAATGCCTCTCCCTGCTGCTTCCTCAAGGGGTCACTCAGTCTGGCGAAGCATAAGCACAATCTGAATTGCAACCCTGGGTGAGGATTGGCAGCGTTCGGTTTGCAGACAACAGGGAAAATAACTGATCCACACTAATAAAAAGAATCAACATTTCAGGAGGTTTTTGTCTTTTTGTGTTGTTTTGTTGGGGGTGGTTTTTTTAAGAGTGCCCCATAGGGGACAAGTGGGTGGCTGCTAAAAGGGCAGCATGAGACAACCAGCTGGAAACTCGTTACTGTTTAAGCTAATGAGTGATCCCTTCAGCAGGTGAGCAGCGAGCAGTTTCTGCTGGATACCACACTGTTATTGTCCCAGTAATTCACTACCATTTTGAAATTTTTTTTGCTGGAATAATGGTGGATTGCAAATGGCTTGGTTTGGCTCCCCTTCTGCACCTTGCCTAACCCCTGACGTCCTCAGGTTACCAAAGGATTTCACATGGAACTTTTCACTGGGAAAAACAGTGCCCTGCTTCATTTCTACACAACTAAAGTAAGAGAAATAAAACCTCTCTTTAAAGGAATGCAGTTGAAATAAATGCATCTTTGTCTTCAGACTCATGTTAACACCGCACCCCGGAGAATTTGGATCTTCAGAATATTAAAGTCTCCCTGACTTATGCCTCTTTAAGGAGCATGTTGGTTTTGTGTTTGCTCTGAGTTCCACGTGTTACTGAAGCTAACTGGGACCTTTTCCATTTCTGGTGGCAGAGAGCTGCTGCCTTGGGGGCCCTAACCCTATTAAGGGAAATGTAAATGTATGTATCTTAAATTCCCACCAGTTTTGAAAATGAACAGCATACTTTCCCACTCTGCCTTCTTTGCAGTCACATGAAGATTTCCACTCTCACCTTGCTAATAATGCCAAAAAATAAAGCCTGTCTGTTCCTGGCCTAGTAGAATCCCTATCACATGAAAAAGCTTTATTTTTAGAGAAGAAAAGATAAGCTGTGAGTGGAAGCTGTGACTGTAACACAATGGACAGGTCTGGCCTGTCTGCTCACTGTTTCCAAAATCCCTCCTCTGCCTACTGCAGAGCCCAAATTTTACTTCTTCACTCTCTTTTCTGCTTGTCACCAGTGCTGGGATCCTTTCCAGATGAGCAGATAGATTTGCAGGTGTGAAATTCCCCTTATTCCTCCCTCTGATTTTTCCTTATGGCGTCATATCTGCTTTTCTCCCCAGGCAACTCTCCCACCACCCAGGATAAAAAAAAAAAAATAAATACACAAAAATTAGTCATGCAAAGAATAAGTGCCCCCATGGCCTTTGGAGAGATGGACACACCTGCCTGGGGGACACCCTTCCTGATGTGTGGTGCCAGCCTCTCGCAGGGCTGCCTCTGTCAAGAGACAGGGGAGCCCCACCAGCATCCCTGCTGATGGTATTGGTCCACATTTACCCAAAACCCTCTGTGCCCAGAGCCCTGGAGGCAGACAGACAACCTGCCCTGTCCTGGCAGCCAGAGCTGAGGAAATGGCTCAGCAATCATGTTCAAAATGCTTTTCCTTCTCAGGGAAGTCATATGGGACAAGCTCCTGCCTTCTCCAGGGGTGACTGTGACCACTGAGCACCCAGCACCCGCCCCGGGGACCCTGTGGGGACACAGGGGCTGCTGTCACCTCCAGGACCTGCTCCCTCCTGTTGGGCAGGATGTCACCCATCACCACAATCCAAGCTGCTGGCATCTCACTGAACAAACACACACTTACTAGAAAGTTACAGCCTGCCCCAAACTGAGCAACCTTAACCTCAGGTTGATCTAACATGAATTGATGCTCCATGATTCACCTGTCTGCATCACATCTTTTCCTGTTACATAATCCAAGGAGATGTATCTCCTTGTAGTACCTATGTTGTATTAATCAGACTGCATCTGATCATTAAATCTATGTTTCTGTTGGCTTAACTCACATTAAATAGTCATAGCAAACATCCTTAGCTCTGCAGGGGAAAAAAATCCCAAAGCACTTACATGGATTTCTGACACTGAAAATAAAAACAAGTCTAGCAACACCACAACTATTACAGGACTGGGCTTATTTAGACTGTGGAAGTTTAATTATAAAAATTGCATTCTAATTGATTACTGCTGGAATAATTACAGTAACACCTTTACAGAAATGGCGACCATCATATGTTTGTCAACAAAGAAGCTTCCTTTAAATTCAACACATAATAATTGTTTAATTAAACCAAATTTAGATCCTCATTTGAGAACATTCAAATGCTTTCCTATTTCTTCCTATCTCTGAGAGGTAATTTAGGGGATAAAAAGCAATTTCTATAAATACTCTATCTATATATGCAAGTATCCAAGGAAAAGAAGAAAAAGAAATACTTCATTTCACAGCTGATCTGGATGTAAGCTTGCTGCTATTGATAAGAACATAAGCACAGAATGAGTGATCACTACAAATCCTCTCTAATTGGTGCTTGGAGGCCTTAATAAAATATGAACAGAATCCAAACTACATGTTCATTTTCTAATTTGCAGAACAGATTCAATTGTTGATATTGTAGCAGCACCCACAGCACATACTCAGTATAAGGACCCCACAGTAACTGCATCTGTGCATACAGGGAAGGAGAGGGATAAATAATTCATTGTTTTTCAGCCTCTTTACAAGTTTTCTTGCAGCTGCAAAATCCCGTTGCTATCCTGAGCAGACCCCTGTGTTTCAGGTGTGCAGCTCTGAATGCCCCTTGCCAGTAGCCCAACACCCAACACACAAAATCTGGTGGCTGCCTCAGCAAAGCTGCAGGGCTCAATCTGCTTGCAGGGGCAGATTTACCAGGCTGGTGACTCACCTTGTGTGAGCCCCACTCACAGGGCACAGCCCCCAGGGCAGGCTGTTGCTGAGCCATCCTCTTCTCAGGAGAGCCAGAGCAGCCTCCATGCTGCCTGGTGCTGCCAGGCTCACCTGGGGACCTCAGCCAAAGGCTGAAAGCAGGAATCTCTGCACCACAAATTAAATAAAGCTATGGAGCTGTGGCTGAAACAACTCATATTCCCTGAGGAGCCGGGCTCTGCTCAGGACGGGGAAGCGCATTACACTGTGCACAGCTGGAGGCTGAGATGAAGAATAGCAGAAAACTATTCCCAGCACAGGCTGGCTCAAGCTGGAAGCCTCTCATCCCTTTGCTGTTAACAGCCTGCAGATCTCCCATCCACTGTGGACCTTCCAGGGACAGGGACTGGCAGATCTCTCCTAAGCTGCAAAGCTCCTGTGCCCTCACATCTGGCACGGAGCATTCCCCTTCCCACCCTTCTCCATTCTGACCTGCAGTATCAACTCTGCCCGGAAAACAATCAGACACTGCAAAAAAATGCATGGCAGGGTTTGCTAGGCACTGTGTGGAGGCCATAAAGCTCTTTTCCAAACATGGGTGGAGACAGAACCTCTGAACATGTCTTTAAAGCTGACCAGAAGGGTTTTTGCTCTGCTCCGTCACCAGGTAAACATTTCAGCTACACCACACCATCATTTTACCCTTTAGAGTCACCTGGCACTGGTCTGCAATTCTGCTGAGGAAGGACTCTCAATTCACCCTCCTCCTCTAAACAATTTCCTTGGCATTTGAAGAAACAGCACAAAATTATAAAGCCTCCTAACCTTTAGTTAAGAACCCTCAGAGTGGCAGGTGTGTACTTTCATACGGGTAAGCCCCATCAGGCACCCAGCTGCAACCACGGAGCGTGTTCATTACCAGCTATTCTGTGGGATGGAATGAATTCAGGAAGATATTTCAGTTATTGAAACGTGCCCGTGCCTCAGTGATGCAACAACATTAGCATCAACCCCACACACGAAACAGGAAATCACCACACATATCTACAACATCTTCTTGCTTTCTTAATAATTACAGTTTGTTTAAAAATCATCTCCTGACGTGCTGCGCACAGAGACCACAGGACCCGCACTGAGGTTTTCACAATCACTGTGTAATGACAAAAGTCCACGTCTGAAAACACGAGAAAGGTGAAAGTTATTGCTGTGCTGTCACAGCGACAGCCCAGCGACTCCAGCAGCCTCGGGGTATTCTCCGGATTTCTCCCTCGAATGGTGTCATTGTTCCCCGCTCAGGCACATCATTAACGGCGCTGTCACTTCACCCACTGTCACACCCCAGCCTGCCCACCCTCACCAGCCACAGCTCCGTGTCAGGCAGAGGTGAACAGGGTCACAGCTGATGCCGAGGTGCATTTGGCACATGATTTCCTCAGCCTAGCTGCTGTCACTGGGTGCACTTCATCCTGCCACTCCATCACCACCCCACAGGCCGCCCAACAAGGGTTTTGCTTCTGCTATCACCACTGATTCTTAATATCTGTTCTTTATTTTCAATGGTGCTGCTTCAGACACTTGCCATAAGGACTACATTTAGCACACGAGGCTGGATCCCAGCACGAAGCAGGATTTGCAGTGGAGCTGGGATCTGCTAGTCTTGCTCAGATGTCCTGCTGGAGACCCAGACAGGTGAAGCATCAGGGTCCAAACACCCCAAACTTAACTGTCATAGGAGCAGGTAATGCCAATGGCAAGGAAGTGCTGTGTTCTCCATCTCCATGGGAACAAAACCTGGTACTTTCAACTGGTAGCACGGCCAGTCTTTCCTCAGAAGATAAGGACCACCATGTGGGCAGGGTTTTCATTCTCTCTAAATAAACAGATCTTTCTGATGATATCTAGTCTTGGCAGCCAGGCAAGGAATTAGCTGGAAGACTAAGAATGAGCTAATTCCTGACAAAAGTTTCACTTCAGCCCTAGAGTACTAAAATCAGGTCTCCTAATGGCCTGTTCTCTTTAGGTTGGGGTTTTTTTTTCACCCCTAGGGTACATGGAATAACACCTTCTTTTGTGCTTATAAAACAAATGCTGCCTTCCATAGTCTGGAGGAACTTAGGAAGTTTTTAATTATAAGAAAAGCAAAACGAGGACAAGTGAAGTTGGACTGTGCAGAGTGCTCTGCTGGTCTGATCTAGGACAATGTGCCCTACATAGAACTCAAATATAACATCCTTTGGGAGGCTGCCTTGCTTCCATTCAGCTTTTGTAGGACCACCCCTGCCCCTGCAGTACTAATGACAGATTTCTGAAGCATTACTGGTGTCATGGTCTTGCCATCAAAGCTGTAAACAAAACCATTAGTGGCAGGCATGGAGCAGGAGGGAAAGCCATGTGCAGATGGAGAATTTATCTGAGTGGTATTCTTGCAGTTTCTGCTTTCTTCCTGCTATCAGCTCTGAAATAGCTCATCCCCAGCCACAGTCAGCAACTCTACCCCAGGTGGGTGACGTTTTCCCTTGGTAGATACAAGGTCTGGCTTTTTTCTTCTATTTGTCTGGTTTTCCTGCCAAGAAAATGCCATTGGATAGAACTGAAACAGTTGCTCTTCCTTGATGTAGTCGGAAAATAGAGGGATATTAAGGATAAGGAAAATAGAAAATCTTTAGATACGCCATTAGATACTGCAAAGAATGTGTGGCATTGTTACTTCTCTCTCCTATATCATACTGGGCAGGAAATACCTGAAATCTTGTATTTGCAAACTCTCCAACAGAAAATATCACAACTTTTTTTTTTATTTTTTTAACTTCAAAAAGCCTCATTAATTTTCCTCCTGGCTCTTTCTTCCAGGAGATCCCTTCTGTGCATTCCTGAGCAGAGAGAACAGTTTGTGTTCACCTCTATCCCACACAACTAAACTGCAGGAGGGATGTTTCAGTGACTCAAGAGGACACTACGGATGCCAGCCAACAACAATCCAACAGGCTCTACGAAGGGAAGGCTTCCTCCAGACTCTCCTGACAGCCCCCAAACACACACACAGACTCAGAGAGTGTCAGCAGCAGTGTCTGACACCAGGACAAACCAAAGAATTCTTTGTGCATCACATCCCTTCAGCACAAGCCCCTCGCCCACAGCACGGCACCCTGGGCTGCAAGGGAAGCAAAGGCTGCCACAGCAACCACAGGGCTGTGTCATGGGTTGAGTTTTCATTTGGTTTCCTCCTCCTGGTCTTGTTTGTTGCTGCTAGCCTTGGCTTTACCTAGCAAGCCAGGGTTTTTTTCCCAGTAATATCATCTAATGAGAACAGTACAGTGAATGTGTTGTGCTTTAGCAGGGTGCAGATGCACTCTGAGATCAATTCTGTAGTGCAAACTCATTCCCTAATATCTGTTTTTAGAGCAAATGAATGAATTTCTTGAAACTAGAACTCTCTTACCTCTCTGTCATTATTAGGCATGCCCTTATTGTGGATTTAGACTCCACTTGTACCAAGCTGCTGGTTTCTGCTAGGTCTTTCTTAAATTACAAGGACAGATGGTTAAACTAGGGCTGAGGAAGAAGCTGTTCACACTAAACAGAGACTTCTGTGCACTCTGTAGGAGGAAAGGGGTGTCTTTGTTGTGCATCACAGCTATGGGAAATATGGGGATGCAAAACCTCAACGTAATGAGTTGGGCAGAGGTTAGAGAAACAAGAGGAAATGAAGTGTTGGGGGGTTTATACCACTTTGGATGCAGTGGAAGGGGAAACACAAGACATGCTGGATAGCTGCAGCACTACCTCAGCCCTATTCCTTAGCACAAACCAAAACGACCCAGAAACCCTTTGTCCATACATTGGGGGTTTTCTTGCCTGGACCCTAAAGGTGAGCTGCACATCTGCCACGAGATGTCCCATATTTCAGACAGCAAACAAACCCAAGCCCAGAATAAAGAACCTGAAGTAAGGCAGAGCACAGTGGCTGCTGGTACTTACAGGTGTATGTCATTTCAAAGCTGTCACTGATGTTCACAATGTCGATCTGGGGAAGGAGCTTAGGGGGTTCTGTGAGCTGAGACAACGCAAACCTAAAAGCCGCATGTTCCTGGGACTGTTGATTAGGAAATAACCCCCCTGGAGAGAAAAACAGAACAATAAGAGGAAAGGTCTTAAGAACATTTGTATTAGAAACATCATCAGTCCAAAATACTCCTGAGAGCAGAGCCTGCAGCTCCACAGCCCAGGGAGTGCCTCTAAAGTCAGGAATCCTCCAGAACACAAGACCCAAGGGTTCTGTGCCCACTGAGGACAGGCTGGGAGCAGAACACCTTTCCAATGTGTCTGTTATGTAACCCTGATCACATATAGCCCTGATGCCTCCCCAGGCCCAGCAGCTGCAGGGATTATCCATGGGGTACAGCTCAACCTCCTCACCCCCTGTAACTTCAAGCACTAGGGATGGGAATGCTGTCAACCTCACCTCAGAAAAGGAGGAACGAGGTTCTTCCGTCCTTCCCTCGCTTGTATTGAGGCTCGGTTTAAGCCCTGCTGGCTGCGAGGAGAGGTTTGCTACAGGAGGGTTGCAGGGGTCCCCCCACACTGGGGGGCTCTGGGGTACAGGCAGCCTGGCTGAGCCTGGCCCAGCAGGGGACAGGGCTGTGACAGTCAGAGTGACATGGCACTGTCACCAAACTACTGCTGCTGCTGCTGCTGGAGGTTTGTTGCACAGAAAACCCCTGAACTGAACAGGTGACAGTAGCCAAACTCAAACTGGGCAGGAAACTTAAAGCTTGACCCTCAAAGGAATCAATCTATACCAAAGTACTGACAAGCCCAGAACCACAGAATGATACAAACACAGCAGGAACTGGGGCTGGGCTGTACCTAAGCTCAGAGCCTCTCTCCCCCCATGGATCTGGAACAAAAGTGCAGCGCCAACCCAGCCTTAGGAAAAGTTTCCTGCTGCTCCCCAGCAGGCACCTTGGCTTGCAGCAGATCCCTTCACAGCCTCCAGAAAGATGCTATTAAATTCAGCCTGTCTTGTAATCTATGTGCATTTAAAGAGAGCGCTGCTATTGGCATTTCAGGAGGAGGGAAACAAAGCACTTAGCAACAAGGGAGAATTAAAATAAAGCTGCAGAAAGTATCAATGCCCAAGATGACTTGAGGAAGAAACAAATAGGCAAGGACCTGCCATCAACGTCACTTTGCACATCTTTAGTAGAGGGGGCATCTCCTTGTGTGAAAAGGGCTATTTGTGCACCAATATCACCCCACCTCCCCCGTTCCTCCCACCCCGCAGCCTAATCATGGATATCGGAGGAATCAGATGCTCGTAGCCAAGTTGCGTTTGTTGAAAGGCAAAAAATCTGGGATTTTGCACAAATTTGGGGCAAAGGGGAGGCAGGAAGGGAGGAAGACAAGGATGCAGCATCAACAGCAATAAAAGCACTGATTGTGCAGCTGGACTCAGGCAGGAGTTGCCTGAACTTGGTGGATTAGCAATTGATTGGCATTGTAAAGAGAAGGGAGGCGGGAAGTAAAACCGGCATGCAAGGGAAGGGAATGTGGGGCTAGGTTACAAATGATCAGCAATAAAGATCAATGGGAGACTAATAAAAAACCCGGGGATGGAGGGAGAGGGGTACTGAGAAGTTACAGGAAGGGAGAAGGGAATCAAACAGGCACTGCTGGTGTGCAAGGGAAGCAAGTGGCATGAAATGGAAAGACACTTCAATGCAAGATCTTCTTCCAATAGCTTTGCCCTTATTCTTTAGCAATAACAACAGAGAGCGTCTGTTTGTTACCTCCCGTCCCAGTTACCTACAGATGAGAGCATCCTCACAAAAAGGTAGGATGCAGCCGCCGATTTTGCAAATGCAGCAACACACAATGGCAGCCCAGGCATTTCTCAGGGCAAGAAACAGATATTTGTTTGCATACTTCCTCCATTTCGGAGGCACTTTTCTCCCTCTGTGTTGGGGTGTGTGTGTGTGCAGACATTTATTCCCAATCCACCCCTCCCCCAAAGCCAAATTGATCCATCTCTGCTCCGGCGAGGCTGGTACCATCGCACACATGCAGCCCTCGCAGTTCAGCCCCTCGCTCGCTCTCACAGACATACACACACATTATGCCTTTGCAAGCCCACGAACGGGTCAGTTTTCCCCCACCACCCCCTCTTCACCCCTACCCACCCACTCGTCAGGGAGACTCATCCCCAGCCCCGCACTCACCTATCTGGATATTGTTGGGGAAATTGGCCCCTAACACCGCCCCTAGGAAACTGGTGCAGAAGAAGGCAAAAATGTGCTGCATATTCCCTTTTGCATTGGCGAAAAAGAAGCCCAGTTCCAAGCATAGATTTGATTTTTCCCCCGCTCTGCTCTCTTTAGCTGCCTCTCTCGCCTCCCCTCCGCTGCGCCTTCGGGATGCGCGTCTCCCCCGCTCCGGATCCAGCGCTGAGACTGCCGCTGAGCAGCGCCTGGCAGCAGGATTAACTGAGCCCCGAGAGAAAGAAAGAGAGCCCGCTCCTCATCCACATCCCTCCCCCGCCACACACAACACACACGCACACGCACACGCCAGGCGCTTCCACCCAGCTCCTTCCCCTGCGCCCAGCTGCGGCTCCACAGCTGGGAACCGCATCCCCCCGCACCCGCTCCTCCCCCGGGGGTCCCGGTCTCTAAGGGCAACCCCCACCTACCCCTAAACCCCAGCTTTCCCCTTCAACTTCTCTTGGCAGGAGCTCAAAGGAACCTGTGAATCAGTAGGTGGCAAACTCCTCTAGAGAAAGGGATGAAACTCATCTGCCTGTGATCCATCGCTTCCCCACCTGGGCTCTCACCCCTGGCTCCAGGAGTTGAACCCATCACTCTCCGGAGCATGGCTCATTAGGATAACAAAGAGGGTCCTGCAAATGTGCCTTGGAAGGAAGGATTTCAGAGCAACAGACGAGAGATCCCGAAGGATTAAAAAAGGAAAAGCCCCCCTCACCTTTGTCATTGATTTTTCCTGCCCACTGTTAATGGATGAGGCTTTTCACCACTGCACTTGATGTGGAAGGATCTGTGCTCAGCAGCACGATCAGACAGGGCAGGCTTCTGAAATTAGGGACTATCTTAGTCTGGACCATTTCATGGCAGTTCTAGTAAGGCTGAAGCTTATTTGACCATAAACAGCTTTGATCAAAAACAAAAGGAAGAGAAAAATAAAAGTTGAACCAACAAAACCCAGCTCCTAGGCACAATTTGGGATTGGACATTTTTGAAGAACTGTGGTGAACACAAAGCCATAGTCACTTCAGAAAGGAGAGAAAACTCACCTGTTCCCCCCTGAAGTCCCAAATCGCACTTGAGGCCATTCATGCCAAAAGCTGAAATCCCACATCCAGGCCCAGATATCCTGCCCTTGCTGTTTTCAGCCTTGATGCACACCAGGGGTCCATAGCAGAGAGGAAATAGAAATTAAAAAGGGATGTTTGGGGCAGAATTAGAAAATACTCAGATGCCCTGTGTCCTGGTTAAGTGTAGGGTCCCTTGCTCTGGTGCCCATTCCCCATCTCCAAACATGTGTGGTTAAACTGGAAGAACACCAAAAAGTGGTGACCAATGTTTAAAGGTCAAGAACTGTTCCTGCTTAAGGAGCAGTTGGCTAGATGAGCACACTGCAGAGTGGGATAACTGAAATGGGACATGTCTGAGCCTGCAAAATCTACAGCAGCACAGAAATGTCCCCTGTTGGCCACAGGACCCAGATGTGACATAACTTTATGGTGCAGGGATAACACTACTCTTTATATCCTCAGGCCTTTGTTTAATCTCTGCAAATAAAGAGTTTGGGATCTATAATATCTTCCTACACAGTTTTATGGATTTCACTGTGACTTTTAGAGTGACCAAATGCTGAAACACCCACATAAATTCCAGAGCCAGTGTGGGGTCTCAGAGCTGCACTCTTACAGCTTTGCAACAGAGAGGAGTTGCACTGATGCCTGAAACTTGGTGGCCTCTTACAGGACAGAACGTAGAGTTACACTGTAAAAATCAGAGCCCAGAAGGTTTGCATTTTCCTCATGGTGAGCAACGAAACAACCTTCTAGGATGATTCCTTCTCTTCCCAAAGCACCCTTTCCCACATGACCAGGCAATGACTCTTGGGGCCAGCTTCACTAGAGAAGAAATTCAGGCACTCAGAAACGAGATAAAGGTGGCCAAAGGATGCCCTGACCCTGTCTCACTGCCTGGGTGACCTTCAGCCCACAGGCACATTCAAGCACAGAAAATCCCTATCTGCTTGTTGTTGGAACACCTTCACCAGACTTCCATTCCCCTCCCTGTATAATTTAAGCAGTACTGATTTGAGGCTAAAATAACCTGCTGATAGGTTTTATGGGATCTTGCTTTCCATCCAGAATTTAATAGAAACAGCTGCATTTATAATCTGAAGAAAGGCACTGAAGGATAACCAGTGTAACAGAAAGATGCCAACATGTTTTCCAAACTCCCAAACAGCCTATCTGATAACAATAATAGTAGCCATAACAATAAAATATTATAATAGCTTGCAGAAAGCTTGCACAGTCGCATTAATTAATAATGCTGCTTTTGTCTATAAACCTCTCAAAATGCAGGTGGCTTAACAAGGGGAACCTCAGCACAGTGTAACAAGATAAGTAGTAATAAGATCATTATTTTAAGAAGGTATTCATTTCCGTTTTCCCTACAGATAACAACATTTTTATTTCGGGGTTTGTTAGCATAAGAATGTTCAGAATTAACTCTAGGTGCTCTGAAGGTTCTTTAAGTCAACATGAAAGCAGTTATAACTACTGAACTTCTGGCTAAGAAACACATTCTTGGGAAGTAGATAAAACTCTTCAACATCACAAGAGTAGTCACAACAGAAACACATCAATCCAGCAATCTTCTGAAAAAACACAAATGAATTATATTGATTCCTGAAAACAATTGAAGGAGAGGATTTCTCATTTCAGAAAACAATGAAAATCATGCAATACAGAGTACAAGCATAGTGCACAGAGCCATCTTGATCAGGGGCAACTGAAAAAATCAGGGATGGAGTTTTATAAGACCTGCATTTTGTCTCAGAGGGTTCTTAAGACGTAGATGGGACAGGCAGACATCTGATGGCCAACAGCAAACATCCAACATGGTTTTGTGGGCTTAATTCGAGCAAAGAATTAGGTAAATAAAGGTCTAAAAAACAAACCAAAAAGTTTGTCAAATTTAAGAAATGTTAAAAAGGCATTTTGAAAAAATGTAGCTGATTGACTTTAGGTCTTTTCCAGACATGAGAATAAGAAAATGGCTATGCCAGAGCTGCTGTTCCCCTTGTGTTCTGTCTGCAGCTGACCTTGCTGTACTGACCAAGAACCTTTGTTCTCACCCATTTCTGCTCTAAGGTTTTGCTTGGAGAAAGAGAATTTTGGCTCTGAGAAGGATGCCTGCTGCCTTCCTCTTTGCTTGCTTTGCATGGTGTGCAGTGCCCGAGCAGCTCTGCCCTTGCTATCAGAGCTTTTGTTTCCAGGATGGGAAATCAGCGCTTGTTGCAGCAGATATATTTCTGTACCAGAAGCCTTGAAAAAACAAAGGACTCATTCACATGCAGAAGCTTCCAGCCTTGAAAAATGAGGAAATCAACAGAACTCGGCATCCATCCGACCTCCCAGCAGAATTATTTCCCCCTGTGCCCACTGTGCTTTACATGATGCTCCTGAATGTCTTTTAAGAGGCTATTGAAACAACGATTTCCGAAATTCCTTTTATTTCCTAGCTGGACAATCTCTATAGGAGGCTTTTTATGAAGAGCAAGAATGTAATTATAGTGATTAATTTAAATAAACTCCAAACAATGCAGAATCTCATATGGTTTTCTCAGAGCCTTGGCATAAATGAATGCTGATGGAGTGACAACACATTTCACAGCCTCCCTTGGTCACCTCAGTTTTGCTCTTTTGGATAATGTACTGCTCAAGGAATGATTGTAGCACAGGCTTTCAGAGGAGAGACTCTAGAATTTGAACATTCAATCCTTAAATCTGGAAGGTATTATTTACACTGAAAATCAGCATTTACAAACTCTAATCACCCAATAATTTTTGGTAGAATCTCCTCGACAAAACCAGCCTCAGCAATGTTTGGTATCAGGTAGAAATATCTTCCCTCATCTTCAATGATTTAGGTCTGAAGTGTGCATAGACCCTCCCTCCTTTACACAGCAGCTGGAGCTCTCAAATGAAAAACTTTGACACCACAGAAGCAACTCAGAGAAGTTAAGGGAAATACGAGCTTTTCCAATGTGCTGTGCTTCCCACTAAAATGGGAACATGTGGGACAGGAACAACTCTTGAGATGTTTACAGCTCCAAGCAGGTCCTGACTGATGCCACACATGTGGGGGATGATGTTTTAAGGTGACCAGATATTGTTTATTAATTTACAGATTCCTCCTGATGGGGAAAACCTGATTTGAACAGAAACTGGGGAAAGTTGGCTTTTTCCACAAACTGTTCAAGAACGTGCTTCTGTTGTCATAATGATCCGCCTATTACCATATTTATAAGAAATTCTTGCTCGCTCTGGGATAATTAAGTAAGCAAATGGACTGGAAGATAAACCTGTCAATCAGAGTGGCACTGCAAACACTGTGCACCCTTCAGCTGGAAATTCATGAGCAGCAGCTGGCAAAGGGAGCTGTGTCTTGGCTGGGAGCACCCTGGGCTAGCTCAGTCTGGGGAGGGCTGGGGGCTCCAGTGCCACCCAACACAGCTGGAGGGGGGTCTTGGGCACCACAGGGCCAGGGGCTTTCTTGGAGTCAGTTAATGGAATAATCTGCAGCCTCAGGTCAAGTTGAAAATGCACCAATTCAGATGTGCAACTTTGTTTTCTCAAGTTCTTTGTCCCACCGTCCAGCTGACCTGTTGAGGGTGGGTTTGTGTCCAACAAACGGACCTGCAGTGCTCAGCCATGCTCTGACAGACAGTGATGCAACCAGTCCTGCACGAGTAAATATCTCCATGAGCACTCAAGAAAACACCCCCAATCTCTCTGTGACGAATCCCAGCTGACCCCTTTACTGACTCCCCGGAAAGGAAACTTTGCCATCTGCAACCCCAAACCCACTCTCTTCCTCATACATGGAAGGCTGCTAGCACACATTTTTTTTCCCCTCCTGGTGAATGGTTGATTTAGAACTACTTATAGAATCTCTCTGTGCCCTAGTCTCAGTTTACGCTCTTTGCTGAGTCATAAACATAAATCAGAGATGTGGGTGGATCCCTGTTTGTTATTAAAGCACCTTATGTTTCTCTAATCCTCACCAGAAGAAGCACAAATTACTGGTAATACATTAAATTTACAGTAGGTTGTTGGAGAATATAATTTCCCCCAGATTATTGCCACAGATCGATTGTCATGTTATTTTCTCATTGAATGGAAAACCAAATAAATTAAAAGTATTAAAAAAAAATTGTTGAAAATATATGCTTGGAGATTATGTACTGTGAAAAAGCAGACACAGGGGATGCAACCTCAATCGGAGATTATGATTATCAATAATTCAGTCAAATGTTCATATACATGATAAAGTTTTCTTTCACTCAAAATTCCCAAAACATTGTGAATGCTCCAGATGAAGTCAAATAATGATAGAGGTGATTATGCAGTTTAATATTGATATATGAATCAACCCTCATTTTCAATCCCTGGCATCAAACCCAAGATGTGCAGAAAACAAACGTGAAATGAGGAAGATAAAAGGATGCTGATTTAGGAAATTAAAAAAATCAAAAAACCCCTCAAAAAAACAACAAACCAAAAAGCAGCAGCAGCAGCAGCAGCAATTGCCACAATTCAAACAGCCATACAAAGATTCCATCATTGCCATCTGGCTCCCCGGCTCTCAGGCTGCTTTGCTAACACTCAAGATAAACAAACATGTGGGCTGAGCTTTAGGGTGGCTGATCTTGGCCTTTCCAATAGTCAAAGGACTCAAAGTTTTGAACTGGAGTGTCTGAGTCAAGAAAAGAAGCATCAATTTCCAGTCCTTGCATCACATCCTACCAGAGCAGGCTGCCAGCCACCAGCTGGGAAGGGGAAGCTGTGCACAAAGGAGAAAACTTAAAAAATCACCAGAATTATCAGTGTCATTCTGTCATGAATTTCTGCAATCAATACAGATATTCATGTCACTTCTCTTCATTCTTTAATTTCTACCCGTGCTCTGTCTCACAGGGAAATGAGAATTTCAGTGTTGGATCAAATCACACAGAATCCCTCCCTGAGTGTCTCAGCCTCACACACAGCAAGGTCTGCAGCACATTTGCAGTCTGTATGTATTAAATGGGTTGGATTTCACAAGGACAGGTAACTGATTGGAGACAGACACCTCTGCAAAGTGTACAGAGAGCTTTGCACATGTGGACCCTGCACAAGTAATCTGAACTCCCTCAAAGTAGTGTCAGAAGAAAATCTCATTGCAATACAAAATGCCAGTATGTAATTTTATATGAAAAGTTGTTTAAATTCTTGAAGGATGTGAAAGCAAAATGTTTTTAGTTTCATTTAGGAAGAAGAATAAATTGAGCTTTGAGGAGTTTCTGAACAAACAGGACATCAGCCTCACATCCATTCTTGGAAAAACTACAGAGGAGAAACAGAAAGGCTTCAGGTTGGGACACAGAAAACCACTGGAGCTGGAGAGGGGAGAATGGAAAGACTGGCACCACTCAGCTAGGAGGAGTTGAATGGGGAAGGAAGAGAACCAGGAGGTCGCAGTGCAGCCTGGCCCAGAGAGACTCCACTGGGTGTGATCCTGTTCTACATCTCCAAAAACACCGAGTTCCACCAAACGATTTCCTACAAGTGTGTGGCAGAGTCCCACAGCACTGGGGTGTCCCAGCTTCCCACTCTGTCAGAGCTTCTGAGCCCTCCATGGCTCACACACGGCCAGTGTGTCCCCACGGCAGAGGACACTGCTGCCAGCTCCGGGTGGGTCACTGCAGGGGGAAGGGGACCCTGGGCAGCAGCTGCTGGCCTCCCTTGTGCCACGGGCTGGTGCAGGGCCACTGCCTTTGGCACACACTCACCAGCAAGGCCTCCAGCTCAGCCATCACTGCTAAGCTCCTCTGTTTGGACAAAGAGCTATAAATCTTAGTGGGTGCATGGGGATCTGTACATTGCCTGTAATTTCTCCTCTTCATCCTTTAGACACTACAAGAATGGCAGTGAGCTAAGGATATAATCTGAAAAGAATGAAATTTATTTTTTATAAATCATCCCATTTTCCAGGCTGGAAGAGAGAGATAAAGGATACAGGACCTGTTATGCCAATTGTTTCTGGAGGTGTCCCATGTTAGGGACTTTCTGTACTCATCAAGGTTTTTGCCCGAGACTCTCTGCACATCATAAGCACAGATCAGTGCTGTGTTACAAACAAAAGGCCAGACTCCCTTTGTACTCCCAACAACTGATCAAGACAAAGGACAGCACACAAACGCCCTGTCACCTGGCACACGGCAAAGTTTGCAACCCGTTGTAGCAACACCTACAGTTAGAGCGAGGGGGAATCAGAAGAGAGCAGATCATTATCGAGAAAGGTAAAGAACAGGGCTGAGGAGCTTCAGTCACAGAAGAAAAAAAAAAAAAAAAAGCAAAAGAACAAAGAATATTTTCTTTTCAGGAATATAAAGATACAGTAATTGCTTCAGAAATCTTATACATTTGTGTGCATTTGCTTTGGACGCAGTCTAGGACTATTAGGCAACTGCACTGAGTCATGTTACTCGAGAAACCCGAGCTCCTGTTAAGCTCCGCAGAAGCAGCACAATCAACCTCCAGCATCCTGTCACCTTGCCCACAGAAAGCTTCGATCATCCTAATCAGCTGTTAATGGCCAGTGATGGAAAAAAAGAACATTTATCCCATCTGAGAGATTGGCAGGGGAATCAATTTGCCAGAGCTCACAGAACCCACAAGAGGGCCAGGACTGAAGCAGGCTGTGAGTCTCTGCCACAGGATCTACAGGAAAGTCCCCAAGCATGAAAACCTCGTGTACTTGTCCCCTGCCCACGTCTCGTAGGAAAGCCCCCAAGAGCTATTGCCATCTGTAGCAGCATGATGACAAGTGGTACACTGCCTAAAATGACACAGGGAACCACAGACATTTGGAAATGATTCAGGTGAACACGGTGCTGCTTTGTAAAGTGAATAATATGCCGGTGATGGATTTGTGAGGCTCGCTGCTAACAAAGCTCTGGCTTCTTCTGGACACTGAGCTAACAGCCCTCGAGATGGAAAGCCAGGTTTAAAGCTGCTTGGAGCTCACTTTATTCCAGGGCTGAGGGTAAAAAGAGAGACAATGTGGAATGCAAAGACCTGGTGACCTAATTCATTAATTCCAGGCTGCTTTCATCTATTTGATTCTGCTTTGCTCTGTGCATCACATGGGCTCTTCCTACATACATCTCTCTTTTTCTCCTTCCTGCCAAGAAAGAGAAGCTATTTAGACTTCCTATCTAGTGTGATGATATCATATTTATTTATAAATGTTCATCCTTGAAGTAAAAGGATGGGGATGATGGTGAATGCTATGCATTTGAATTCCTGGCCCAGGGTTTGTGCTGCAGCCTCAGGAGTTTAGCTGGCCCTTGCTTCCAAGTCCTTCAGATGGTGAGCCACAGGTGCTGGGAGAGCCATCCCTCGCTGGCTGCATCCACAAAGCCATCCTGCCTCCTCCAGCTTTTGCAATGGAGCGTTTTCCCCCAGAGTTGTGATTATGAAATGTCACCGTGGAAACAGTTGGAATATAATATGTGCTTGCTTGCTTTCCCCCACCCTCCCTCCCCTCCCACCAACCTCCTCACTTTCTGAAGTTATGTTTGCTGTGCAAGAAAAACCCTTCTTGTTCCACTCCTGCCCCCCTAAACCTGCAAAGGGGAGCGTGTGCACCTCACAGTCACACCCCAAAAATATCCCTATTCATTAACAGCTCCTTGGTACCTTGCAGCAAGGCAAAACCTACCAAACTCAACTGGCTGTTCCTGCAGCTACCAGGACTTCCTGCCTTCCTCTGTCAAATAATAATAACTTCTGTAAAATGGCATTGTAAAGAGGCTTTGAGCCAGTAGGATCCTGGTCTGCTGTTCTATAGCTGTCGCTGCAAGAAAGCCTCTACAGCAAAGCATAATTCCCCATCACACACCTCTGCTGTCCCCTCTGCTCTGCTGTCCTGTTCCCATTAGTGCTATAATGAGCTTACAACACACACACATATCTTGGTTTTCTTTCTTGCGTCCCACCACCTAGAGGCAGGGCTTTAGATGATGAATTCTTTGTGCTCTATGTTAATAAAGCACAATTTCCCCTTAATCATGATTTCTTCCACGATTCTCATCAGCATCACAAAAGGTCAGAGCTGTCCACCTGGGAGTGGAAAGGTCAGTTCACTTCGGATTTGACACGTGGTATCTCGTAGCTCCTGGAATATAATCAGCTCACTTCATATTTATTTTGTGTGACTGCAGCACTATAAAAGAGCGGGGGCTGTTCCAGAGAAATCTTCAGTCTCTTGTCAGGAATGTGCAAGCAACCCCAAGGGAAAATATGATCTCAAGAGAGTGGTACTGAACAGACCTCTCTCCCTGGCAGAGGATGCTGGTTTGGTTCTCAAAAATCACATCGGGGATTTAGATACCCGTTGGTATTTGTTAATTTCTATTTAGATGCCCACTGGTATTTGTTAATTTTAATTAATGGGAATTGCACATAAAAATCCCCCAGGCAGTTTTGATAATTTCAGGCAAGAGGGCTTTGAGGATTGCAGAGATGGACTCACTTGGAGGGACCCTTTCCCATGCACCAGTCTTGAAAAATGGTCCAAGGACACTCCACAGTCACATGTATGTTTACAATGAGAAAATGGGGGAAATCCATAATTGTTCTAATTCAAAAGAAGCTTTGAGCCTCACTGTGATGTTAGTGCACACATAGTTTCCCCAGGAGCTTCACACCCCTGGCAGCCAGGTGACACCATCAGGGGTGGGAAGGGGAAAAGTGGCTTCTGCCCTGGAGAGATGGGGAGCCAGGCAGGAGCTCCCCTCACTGCTGGCTTGGCTAGCCCTGAAGGATGGCAGGGGACGTGCCTTGGTGGCTTCACCAGCTGGGGTTTATGACCTTGTTACCTCCTGCAGGACCCTTCGGGTGAGTGTAAAAGATTCCTGTTGGCAGAGGGAGTCCTAAGGGTCCTCCAAGGCTGATGGTTTTCAGTACAACACACAACTTCTGTCTTTCCCCCTATGGCAGCTGATTTGTCAGCAGCATGGAGATGGGGATGCACCCTGTGACAGGTGTTCCCTGGCCCTCGTGCAAGCCACAGCCTCCCCATGGAGTGGATTGCAGCCGCTGTCATCCCCAGTACTGTCCCGCCAGCAGCCCCATGCACAGAGCAACGCTAGCTGGTCTGACAGCACTTCACCACAAGATTAGCTCAAGGAAAAGATAAAGTAGGTCTTTTGGGTGGTCTATACCTGAACCTGCAATCTGCACACATTTCTTTAGCTGCTTTGTTCCTTTAATGATGATCCAGGAGCTGGCGAAGGAAATCCCTGAGACGGGCTAATGGACACCCCTCCTACGCCGGTCTCCAAATCAGCAATTCAAATTGGCAGTCTCTCATCAGAGTTGTTAATTCTCTACCGTGCGACAGCCTCCCGTAACTCTCAGGTGCAGGAGAGTCACACAGGCTTCTCGATTTAAACACTGCTTCTATTTCTGACATGCTTTCAATTACCTGCAAAAGTAACTGGATCTCTCCCACCCCCTCGTCCTCCTCACTGATCCCCGTGCTGAGAACAGCCCTCTGCAGCAGAACACCTTGCACTCAACACCTTTCACACCGGGAGATGCACGGAGGCAGCTCCAGGAGATGAGCTGCTGGCCCAAAATCCAGCTGTGCTCAAAGCCTCGGCAGGTACAGCGATGGAAACGGAGTGCCGGTATCCAAGGCCAAATGCCAACCTGCTGCCCGCACAAGGGCACCCAGCCTGTGCAGCGGAGAAAACCAGGGAGTCCTTCCTCTTGGCTCTTCAGAGCCTGGGGCTGCAGCTGCCATGGGAAGAGCCAGAGTGCAAAGGTTCCCTGGCAGTGAACACTGCTCACCCTCTCACCTGCTGCTCCAGAGTCCCTGAAAGTTACCCTGCAGGGCAAAGACATTTCCCCACAAAACATTTTTCATGTGTCCAGTGCCCCTTTTGGAGTGGAATTCAGGATATCTGCCATTTTAGATTAGATTCAGATTTTTCCTTTAACCAGCTATGATGAACTGCTGTCCCCCTTTTCTAGACCATTCTCATTCAGTATCAAAGCAGTGCAGGTGATGAGGGAATCTGGCCCGTTCATACTTGGCACCAGTTAATTATCAGGCATTCAGACAAGCCTGTAACCTCAGGCAAGGTGAGTTAGGAGTGGGAGGCTGAGCTATGGCACTGCTGCCATCTCCTGATTTTAGACTCATACCTAAGTCTGTCCATCAAAACAGGGCACCCCACTTGCTCCCCTCCACTTCCACCCACAGTTTTCCTGCCTCAAGAGGTGAGTCAAGATATGGTATTAGTGTGTATTCACTGTCTAACCTTACTGTTTCAGACTTCAACTTCCAGAAAATACTCTTTTGTTCGTTTATGATTCCCCCCTCAGACTATGAACTAGAACAAGTGTCAGAGCACAGAGAGTCCTGGGTTTGGTACAGACATCTGCATCCAAACAACTTGACAGTCCACAGTAAAAGCACTTGAGACAGTCATTTGCACAGGACCATGTACCAGCTTAGTGTGAAAAGGCACAAATCTCCTTGTCTCCAACCTACAGCACTGTCTTTTGCTCACAAGGGTCCTTTAAAACCACTTCAGGTTGCAATAAACAAACAAAAAGTGTAATATCTTACGAATCTCCATTTGCAATGTGAGTGGGGGTAAAGTGCTGCAAGACCTAAGACATGGCATTTGATATAGTTGGTAAAAGAATAAGGATGCCCTTGACAGCAAATTACAACCTTTCACTGAAAAATCCTCTCAGAAAATTGGTGTTTTCTGCCTGTCTGCATTTCACAGAAATTATTTTTTTTCCTAGTGTTTCCTTTTCTATAAGAAAGGTTTGGAAATCTGAAAACCTTCTGGCTAAAAATCTTTTAAAAAAAAGGGTGGGGAGGGGTTCAGACAAAAATACTTCATTTGCCATTTTTGAGTGAAAAGCCAACAGCTTCTACAGCACGTCTACCACATGATCTTGCAGGCAGATTTGAAGTTCTCCATGAGATGCACAAACAGATCTGACATTACAGAGATCAGCACCAGTGTTTTCTCCTTCATGAGGCTTTGCTTAGCACAATGTTGGGTTACAGCTTAAAATGAAGTCTATGTTGCTAAAAAAAAAAAAAAAAACAACAAAAAAGCCCTTGGTCCCCAAATCCGCAGTAACAAGGCTTTTAATCAAACTACAAAGGGACAGAGTGGTTTAGGCAGAAATGTGCAAGGCTAGATACACTTAGGGAGTGGGCATTATCTTGTAGGCATTGGTAAGAGTGGTAGGAGTATGATCACACCATTCCCATCCCTCCTCCCATGACTGAAATCCATCCCAAGGAATTCCCACTCCGTGGTGAGCTGGGTGGTCAGGCTGCTCCCCACCATCCCCACCACAGAGCACAGCAGCCTTCGTGGGGTGCAAGAGGCAGCATCCAAGTAGTCCTGTAACCATGACAACATTCAGGATCAAAAATACACACATTTCAACTCCTTGTAGTAAAAAGGAAATATCAATAAAGGACGGAAGCCACTTTCTGCACATTTCTGTGCTCCTCACAAGAAAGTCTTTGGGAATATCCTGGCTCTTT
This sequence comes from Sitta carolinensis, assembly GCA_032173965.1. Lineage (NCBI taxonomy): Eukaryota > Metazoa > Chordata > Aves > Passeriformes > Sittidae > Sitta > Sitta carolinensis. The sequence goes on from CM063294.1 coordinate 11,792,620, forward strand.
GGTGTATGAAAATAAAGGAGGCAGAGTCCACATCCAGTACTGACTGCTTCAGGGTTGGTTACTCCTCTTCTCTTTTTTTCTAGTTTAAATAAAGTATCTGAATTTCTTTAGCTCCTTCGCATTTTAATGTTCATCTTAATGCCTCAGATGGAAAAAGGAAAGTGGAAAAAACAACATTTCTTTGCACCCGCTGCTTCCTGCTAAAGTGAAACACTCTGTGTGAGGAGTGGCAGTCATTTTCCTGAGCACACAATGCCTGTGATTTGAATGTCAGCCCTGCAAGCATGATTCCATGCGGGGATTCACTTTTTACATTCCCCAGCTGCAGAAGAAGTTGTACAGTTCCATCGGTTTGCCATGCTGATGCTAATAAACCCCTGCAAGTCACTATGGCAACGAGGCTAATTAGAAATGGGCTAATGCTGTTCAAATTTCCCTAGTCTAGGCTGCAATGGTTAAAGGGTTAAAGGACTTGGAACTCCCAGCTCTAGGGAAAAGATGAAAGAGTAGGGTCAGCTGCTGCTCCCTGCAAAAGAGGACCTGAATCTTGGAGCATTTACACCAAACGTGCTTGCATGGACTCTGGCTGGTTTGGAGAGCCATGCAAGAGTGCCAGAAGAGAGCTCTCCAGCCTGGGAGCTGATCCCAGCTCAGTTACCTGAGCAGAGCCAGAGCACAGCCAAGAACTCGGGGATGCCCAGCATCAGCTTCATTAGAGAGGTCTACAAATCACTCAGGAGTAAAAACATCCTTTTTCTCCTGCTACCCACTCTCATAACAGTGAAAAGGATCCTCACTGAGTAACTCCACAGGGAAAATACTTGTAAGAGGGGAAAAAAGGCACAGGACTTCACCTAAATGCCTGTCAGCCTGGAAGGGCTTTGTTAGAGGTCTGGTCGAGAGCTCCTGCTCTGTCTTTAGCAACAGCAGGAGCGCCCATCCCACTGAAGGAGACGGCAGAGTGATCAGGGCCTCTCCTCATCCCTGCTGCCTCTGCATCAGGCAGGATCAGCAGAGCAGACACGGGTGAAGAGGGGGAGAACAGAGTGCTAATCACTCCAAAGATGCCTTTCATGAACTTGTTCTGAACGAGGCTGACACGAAGGGAAAAGATTGGGGAAAAAACTTTTGACCAGCCTAATGTTTGATGTTCTGCAGGTCTCTGCAGGTCTGATCCCTCAGGTGGGCTTTGCCAAGACTAGCACTGTGTCTCCAGCCTTGTGCAGGACCATGGCATGACCATGGGCAGGACCTGGTGCTCACGTGGCCAAATCACAAAACATTAAAACTTTTTATCAGCATTGCATAAGGATGCTGCAAAAGATAAATTCAGAACTGGTGGTGGCTGGAGCTAAATAAATAGAGACTTTGTACCTATTACTCCTATTCTTGTCAGGCTTTTAGACAAGATTCAAATTGTAGCACTGCCAGTTCTGCACTGCTCTTTTGAAAAACTACAGAATGTGCTGAGGTCTGATTTCCTTTTAAAACATATTTTAGCAAAGGAAAACAGTGAAATTACAGCTCATGTCTCCTATAAAGGTACTGAAACTTTAGGTAAGAGAAAGAAAATGCATAGTTTTTAAGTGTTTCTTTTGAAAGGCAGAGATTGCAGTTTTATAGCAGAATCTTTCTTCACAAGCAGAGCTATTATTGCTATAAATGCCAGCAGAATTTTGGAGGGGTGGTAGCAAATGCACCAAAATATGCATTTAAGTCCCATTCTATTTCTCAATAGGGTCCATGCCAGGTCTGCACCTGATGGGAGAAGCAGCAAGCTGTGCTACAGGGATGTGCAGACATACACCCTTCACACAGAGGGGCTGTGTCTGAACTGGTTCTTCTACATGTTCAATAAATTCATCCTTTCTGACCAAACAGAGGAGCAATCATGAGAGAGTTCCAGCATGTTAAAACTGGAATGAAGAGAGACGGCTATTCCATAGTCTAGGCAGACATTAACAAGCTCATGTCCAGACTGAAACTGCAAGTGAAATTTGCAGTGCAGCCACTGAATGGGGCTCAGGAGAGAGAGGACAGCTGATCACAGGCAGCCAAGCAACATCTGAAGGTGCCACCAGCCCTCAGCCAGGCCATGGTCATCAACTTAATCTGCTGCAATGTGGAATAAAATGGATTCACTCACACCACTGAAGAAGGGCTAGAAGTAAGCAGACAGTAATTTTTTATAGCTGAGCTGAAGGCACTGCAGCTTCTCAAGGTGCTGTGACCTCAGTGCTTGGCAGCACAAGCATCCACTGAGAGAGCTAGAACTTCACTCTCTATTATGCTCCATAGCACCTCAGTCAGGTCACTTTTCTCCTTCCTTTCCCACTCTTTTCATCATCTTATAATGAGATAGGAGCAGTAGCCATCTCCTTCAAAGTGCACTACAAACCCTAGCAACCTGGGGCCTCTAGGTGCTACTGTAATACAAATAATAAATAAAGGTCCTGAGTTTCTTGGTGACACAGAAACTCAAAACAGGGAGTTCAACTTAATTTTCTCCATTACAGAAATGTTTTGCTTGAAGGTCTGTCCTGTTTCTCCAGCATTTTTCCAGTGCATTCACAGGCAGAGGGAGAAGCCAGGCAGGCAAGACCTCTCCCACTATGAGTGAGCAGCAAGATGTGTGCTGCTGCAGCTGGCAACATCAAGAAAAATTGTTAAAAATCCAATGTCCCAAGCCTTGCCTGTTACTGAATATCCTTTAGGGCTTATTGTTCTAGCCAGCCCTGCTGTGCCTGGGTCTTTGGGAGGTTAGATTCTCATTGCCTTTTCCTGGTTTTAAAAAATTGAGAGCCAGACACTGTTAAGGGATAAGGAGTTTTACCTCAGTATTTTAATAAGGATCCTTATGGTGCTCACACGATAGATCACGTATACAATTTATAGACCTTACAAAGGAGCATATCTAACAAGGGTGCCCCAGTGGGAGGCCTGGATGAATGGTGTGATGTTCCCCCATCCATGGAATTCCCCCCTGGATGGGCAGAATCTTAGTTTACAGGGTATGCTCTAGAGAGGACCTTGGTTTCCCAAGATAGTGCAGGGTTTTCTGGCCTCCTGCTATGAGGCCTTTAGGATGTTTGTTCTCCTGGCCCAACAGAACACTAGGACCATGCTAAGTTATCAGACTTCAGAAACGACAAGTATGCATGCTATGAATACTGAGGATTCATAAAAGTTATATAAAAGGTATAAAAGAAAAGGCGAAAAATCTTCTTGGCATCAATTGAAATGCGAGAGCATCAGTAGAAATTGTGAGGCCTTAAAGCTGCAGCTCAGGTCTGACAGGAACCTTTGCCCTCTTCAGTCTCCCTACACACTTGTTGAAGCTGTGCAGGTCATTGTGGAGTAGGATTTGTGCTGGACCTTTGGACTGCTGGATCTTGCCATGGTGAACCCCAGAGAGAGGACACTGAACACTGAAGCAGAGCAGCAAACCTGAGATCTGACTCCTGAATAGGGAATTCCTGAACTCAAGCACTGCTCAAGCTCATCCACATTATCTTGTGGTTCCTCCTCCATCTCCCCCACTTGTATCCAGGCAGGAGGAGAGGCTTCTGTTGCACTTTAGGCAGACCACCGAGGTGGCTAAATCAGGGAATCAGACCCTTTCTACTGCCCAGAAAAAGCAAAGGGCAAATGCAAGCTGTGGTCCAGACTGCCACAGCTGAAGTGTGATGCAGAGCCCTGGGAAATGTAAATATGTCTTCCCCTGCAGAAAAGAAAATTACAGGCAGACCCAACTCCTGAAGTATTTCTGAAGGCAGGGCTTTGGCTGCAGGCATGAGCCCTGCTCCTTTCTGCATCCAAGAAGAACAGGAGGGTAATAAAAAATTCTCCTCCTTGTGCGCCTAAAGCATCCAAGGGTGGTGAGGAATGCAGAGCAGCTCAGACAGGGAGCAACCTCAAGCACACTCCTGCCTGCTGGGACAAACACAGGCCACAGAAGGGACGACCTGCTGCCACCAAGTGCTATTTTGAGTCAGAGGGCACTTCCCTGCTAAGACAACCTCTAGATACTCTCTTCATGCAGAATGAAGTATGAAGAAAGACGAATTTAAAGCATAAAAAATTATTTTACTGTTAACAGTCAGCCTATTTTCAGGCTTAAGGGAAACTCCATCTCTGTAGTTATCCATGACTCAAGGGTTAAGAAAAATTTATCATAATCACATTATATAATGTGATTTAAAATAGCCCTTCATTTTCTGCTCCTCTCAACAGGTTACTTTGTTTCCTTCCTGGCAGGTACAGTTTGAATGTGAAATGGAAAGCAAAATTTCTTAAAATAAAAATAATAATGGGAAGAGTTGCCAACACTAAGCCACAGCACTCTGCCCACTCAGGAGCAGCGTGCCCCTGCCAGGCTGTGCTCTCCCAGAGCTCCCCTCAGCTGATGTGCCACCTGAGGAGTGTGAGAGATTAATGTCCCCTGCCCAGAGACAGAGTGGGCATTGAGAACCTCATTTAGAAATGGCAGTGTCTGCTGGTTCCTGCATTGTGTCTCCTGACTTTGATGGGTGCAGAAATGGCACAGGTGTCATGGGACAAAGGGCTGATCCTGGGGACACAGCAGAACCTAAAGAACTGGAGAGTCTGATCTATTGTTTCTAAAAGAAACCACCAGGAAACATCCCCAAGCCATGGGTTCACCTCCCCCTTACTCCAGGACATGGCTTTTCTCCTTCTGAGTGACAAGGGAGGTCCTGGGGGCAGTTTTGCTGCCTGCAGTGCCTTGCACAGCACCTCAGAGCCTTGGATGCTGTGCCCTGCAGAGCAAACCACATCCCAGGCACCAGCAGGGAATGCATTTTCACCCAGCAGCTCCTGCACTACCACACAATGCCTGGCACTGGACTGATCTTTGGAAAGGCACCCAGTATTTACCAAGAGATTTCTGGTGGTGCAAACTGATTTGCTGTATGTCTGTGTTTGCACCAGGCATATGGATATCAATATTCAGCCACACGAGCTTCAGGAGCCAGCTCTGGCAGTGAAGACAAGAATTAAATGACAGGCTCTTCCACCTCAGCCCAACTGCAAGGGACATGGGAATACTGGCACACAGAAGCTTGTTTCCAGAAAGCCAGAGCACAAATGACTGAAAAAGACTTTGACACACTGCCTTCCTAATGCTTTTGGTCGGGCATGTTTTAAAAACTTGGCTCAGGGCTCCAGGCTCTCTTTCTCTCTCTGCCTGCCCCTGGAATCAACAATTATAATCTCTCATGAGTCTGTTGCTATTAAAGATTAAAAAGGTTGACTTAGAAATCTATGGATTTCTTAAGGGAACTGAGAGCAGAGACTGTGCTGGAGTTCCAGGTCATTGCTGCTTGGGCTCTGTGCTGGATTGAGTGGTTTCCTGCCCTGTCCAGAGCAGAGTGAGACATAGGAAGAAACCTCTCCCAATCTGGCCATCCCTGCTGAGCTGCCTTGGTCCTGCACTTTCTTGCAGGTGTTCTTGACACAAAGCCAGCCTCATCAGGTGTCTTTGTAGGAGGGAGATTCCTCTGCCAGGGCTCCTCATCTGCCATCCACCATCACGTTAATTGGGGCATTGGGTCAAAACTCACTCACTTGGTCCATGTGGAATAAAAGCTTCTTGGCCTGTTGTCTGATTCTCTCCCTCTTACTGCTATGTCTGCCTTTGGGAAATACACTGTGAGGTTCAGAAGTGTATTAAGGCAAGCTATAACTACTGGATATAACGTAATGTTGGCTTTGACTAATAAATTCATTATCTCTGTATTTTTAGGGGGTATAGTGACATAATTTAGCCTGGGATCATAATTTTTTATAATCTCCTGTTGAACAAACAAAGACAGCCAACAAAGGCTTTTTCTTCTCTGAAATTCCCTCTTTGCCTAAGAATATGTCCCATCATCCAGAATTTATTTTGCACTCCTTGCAGCATAATGGGTCCATTTGGTATAATGCTGCATTAGCTAACAATCATTTATGCCAACTTGTTACCCATTAGATTCCAAGAAAATCTTGCAGCTGGTACAAATACCACCCTGAAACATCAATTCCCATCTCAGCATCTTGGGTTTTTCCCCTCTTCATGCCATGGATGGGCAATGCTGGAAGTGGATGATCCAGAGGTTTCTGGAAGGAGGGGTCCTGACACATCCCTGAAGTGCATCCCTTGCCCTGTAGGGGAAGCTTTGTTCCTCCAGAGTAGAGGGGTCATGGTACCATCCAAAACCTTCTGGCTTGAGAGTTGCTACTACAATTTTGCACCTCCTTTGGCCCAGGGAATATTTTCAGGACTTGATATTAAAATAGATTTTCTTTTCTAATTTATTTTTGCTTCCACTTCCAATATTGTACATATTCTTTTCACCCCTTCTCATGCAGCCCCATCTGCAGCAATAATGAACACAAGCAATATTTCAGGGCTTTTGACACTCTTGCTGAGTCCAAGCACATTTGTGACACTGCTTTAAACCCATAGGACTATAACAAGAGGAGCACTCAATCCACAGGCCTTACAAGAAAAAGACCCTCAAAAATGGGAAAATTCAGATTTTGCAAGTGGAAAATGTGAAGTGATGGAAGGTGGGTTTCTATGACTATACCAATTTTAAGAGTATAATACTAAAGAGATTTTAATACAACTTTTAACCCACAGCTTTTCCAAGACACTTATGAATACTTGGAAATGTAGTTTACACTGCCTTTTAATTTTATTTTTTTTTTCTCATAAGCTCCAAAGGAATAACCTAAAAATACCCAAAGCCTTTTTATGTACTTTTTCTATAAGTTACCTATGGTTACATGAAAAAATTATTTGTGACTTAAGAACGGAGTCACTGTCACAGGAAAGGGCTGCATTAGACATCATCTTCAAACTGAGGTCTGAAAGACCTAGCTGTAACAGAAAGGAAAAAGAAAGGAGGAGAAAAGCTTTCAAACCAGATATTTGCTTTGAAATCTCATGTTGATCTTCAAATTATCCCACTTTCATTCAGGAAATTGTGCAGAGGATCAGAGCGCGCGTTGCCGAGGCTGGAAATTTTGCAAGAACTTGCGTGGTACTGACAAGTCTTTTGAGGAGCGAAGCAGCCTCATCTTTTGTGTTTTAGCTCTGAGGAGGAGTCAGGGTGCTCTGCAGCATTTCTGGGGTGCTCAGCAGCAGGCAGCAGCGTGTGCTGCCCACCCAGCCTGGCCCTGGGCTGGGGCACTCTCCCTGCCTGCAGCCAGCTCTGTTTGTGGCTGCGCCTCCGGGCACCAGCCAGTCAAACCCTGATCGAGTCCAAGGCATTTTACAGGGCTTCTCCAAGGAGAAAGCAGCTTTTTCTGTGACCCAGGTGATGTAAGTCAATGGCATTCCAAAGACACTATCAGTTTACTACTTGTTTGTCAGAAGGAAAGGAATTTTTTTTTTTTTTTTTTTAACCATCAACTAAAAATTATTTTTAAGACCGCAGTTTTGTATGGCTTGCTACTGGAAAGTAGGAAGGGTTGAATTTCTGGGTTACAGACAGTGACACTGCATGTACCAGTGCTTGGCAATAATGCTTCATGAGGATTCCCTTGGACTTCATATTGTTGATTAAATAGTAATTGATTTAAAAAGCATATTACATGAGGACTTATGAGCAAATAAAAAGCAAAGTAATTTGCAAAAAATTGTTACACAGCTGCTATGTCCCAACTATTTTTCAACTATCAACTATTTTTAGATGTAATACCTGAATACAATGACTCCTGAACTGTTTATTTCAGAGTGCTGTCACTTACACCATGGAAAACTTGTTATTATAAGCATGAATCCTTTGCTCTGTGTTGCAGGATTTTGCTGGTTTGTTGTTTACCTCTGCTGAGGGAATAGGTTGCTGTAGAGGTTGATTAGGAACTGCGGATCCTGTCTCCCATGTTATGACTCACAAAAATTTTCAAACAAAGCCCACTGCAGTGGGAAGGCTGCTGACTGCAGATGCTCTTGCAAGGTCCTGGATAGAAATCATTAACAATCCCACCCTTCTGCTGCCAGCCAGGCTCCCAAGTCCCTTCCATTCATTTTGGCCTCCTCTGCAGCCAGAGAGGGAGACAGCTGAATGAGCAGGGAATGACAAACCTCTTCCACAGCAATATTTGGCTACAAGAGAGTTAAGAGGGCGAATTGGGCTGGTTCTGCTGCAAAGCAGCAGCAGAAAGCCAACTGTGCCCTGTTGGGTAGAGCCAAGGTCAGAACTGACACAGTGAGGCTGAGATCTGTCACACGGGGGAAACCAAAGAGTAGAAATTTCCCTGACATGGGAGTAAACAGGGGACAAAAATAGACAAATCAAGGACATTTCATGGAAAGTATGAGATTTAAGTGAAGATAACACAAAGTCTGTATAGAAATTGTCTCATGATGAGTAAGAAAAGCTGAATGTGGAGACAAGGCCTTGAGCTTGGCTTAAGATCAAGTAAATGTCTCTGAGAGCAGTAGATGAGAACCTCTTGTGCCAGAAGAGTGATTTTTAAAGAATTTTAAAGTTTTTTTAAATCACAGGCCTTGGAGCAGGGGCATCCAAGAAGCCTATCAAGGGAATTTGTTTCTATACATTGCCAATACAGAAACAAAGGATGAAACCAGGTTTTGCCACCAACAGGCCCACTAGTGTAATCTCAGCAACATTCCAGCCTCCAAAACATGCTCCAAAGGAAATTGTTCTTAAAGTCACAGGCTTAATCAGAAAATGGGTTGATAAGCAATGTGGATTTACCAAGGATATCTCACACCAACCTAAGCTGACACACTTCACCATTTCCCCAATACCAGTTTCAGACCTGGAGAGAAGGAAAAGGCTGACATAGAACTTCTTTGGACTTTGAGAAGTTGAAATGAAGTCAGACACCCACAGGATTTAAGATCTGTCTTTTAATGCTTCCAGAATGCAAAGCTGCCTGCTGTACTGCAGAAACCTGTCAAGTTCTGATTTTCACTGCACATGTGTCTATTTCTATAGTAGATAACCTGAAAGCGTGGGGAGGGGAGGAGGTGCTCTGCTACTGGGCAATGTGTTTTGGATCCATGCATCCGAAATTGTTCACTTATCAGACTTTCTTCTTGAGCAGGTCAATGCTTTCTTTATCAGGGATTTATTTGGACAAGCCTCTGATACATTTCTCAGACTTTTTCAACCAGTAAAGCAAAAACCTTTACTTTTAAAGGATTAGCCCTTTCCACTGTCCTGCTTTTCTGGGAGTGTTTTTGGGTTTATTGCTTTTCCTGGTGTTTTCCTTGGTTTGGCTTTATGGTAGTGTATATGACAGCTAGGCTGGACCTTCTGTCCACCCCTCAGGAGCCCTTAGCCAGTCTGCCTGAGTCCCAGTCTGCTGAGTCCCAGTATGGCTGAGTCCCAGTCTGGCTGGGACAGGTGACCAGATGGGCACATCCTCCCCAAGATCTGTGAACTTCCAGCAGTGGCTGTTCTGATTTGCCTCACATTTATAAAAGGCCTTCCCCACACAAAACAACTTCATTTTAACAGCCTGGAAGTGGCAAAATTTCAGGGAAAATGGGTGGGAATTGCAATAACCATCTGATTCCAGCAGCAGGTCAGCATGTACCCAGGCATTCACATGCTCTGCCCCACTGCACCTTCATTGTGCTCAGAGAATTTTGGACCAAACAGTTACATGAACAATTGCAGCAAATGTTCTTATCTGGGCCTGGCAGTGAGCAGGGCAGTGTTTATGTGCAATGGCAAAAGGGCATCAGCCTTTTCTAGCCAACATCTGTTAATGACAACTTCTGCACTGGTTATTGCACAGCACATCTTGGATGGCTGCAGTGGGCATCACACAAGGAATCCCATCTCAAAATTGGCTTGTCTTTGTTTAGTGACAATTAGTGCTGAGTGCTGCTGGAAGTTATCTCTCAGGTGCTATCAGAGGGTGCTCATGACATTGATGCCATCTACAGTGACCACAACAATGGCAAACCCAAGATAAACTCAAATTTGGTCTCTGATCCAAATGGACCTTCCTCCTTTGTGGTTACTGCAATTCCCTGATCTCTTAGTAAAACCCTACTTTGCCTTGTAAGCTGAGAAGTGAAATTTTACCATCCATGTCTGAGCTTTACCATATCCCAGAGCTTCTAGAGGAAGATTAAATGCTGAATACCATCCATCTGAACTTAGCCTACCGCTATTTGCATGATCACATAGCAGCCAAGGTGTAAATTCCTGGAGAAGAACGATAATGTGCAGCTCTAGATCTGGGCTATCACAGGGGCTCTGATCTGAAATCCCAGCTTATCCTCTAATCTATTATTGCACTGTTCATGAAGATACATTCACACTATGTTTCATCTAAAATAGGCCAAGGTTTTCTACAAAATAATGTGTGCATTAGAGAAATATGATAACTTAAAATACAACTAATAGTCACCAGTTCTTCACATAGCAGCCATTTAATGATGCTGAGTAGTTTCACATGAGGCTGATGGACACAAGCTGCCACTTGACTTTCAAATACATAATGGATTGTCTCATTGAAGGGCTATATAACCTTACATCTCATTTTTAAAATGGGCCGTAGAAGCTCATCCAATGTTCTCAACTAAAGGGCAGAAAATTAGAGAACTGAAGAAGAGAAATAGAGTGGGAAAAGATTGGGAAAACACATCAGCTCTGGGTTTGCTATTGGCTTGTCCTGAGTGGCACAGTGTGGACGTGGGAGCATAGAATCCTGGCAGAGATGTGTGTGCTTTTCTCTTTTCCTTTTATTTTTTAACCCCAAAAACCCAGACTTGCCAGGAAACAAAGAGCCCTGTGAGAAATTCTCCAGCCTAAACCCGAGCCAAACCAAAAGATAATCAACCAATTCTAGATTTGAATTTTAAAAGAAAACATCTCAAAATCATTATGATTTGTGGATTATTTTAATAATTTACAGTAGAAATTAGATGGGAAAGGAAACATAATTGAATACCTATTCTTTTTCAACAGTTGCTTTACAAAGCATCTCAGCTATAGTCACTCACAGTGGGCTCTTACAGATTAAAAAACACAATGTGAAAGGTGAAACAAATTGTAGCAATAATGCAGGCCCAGAAGGAATTTCAGAAAGAAAAAAAAAGAAGAAAAGTGACACTAGAGAGCTTATGAAAGCAAAAGCTCACCCTAAATCCATGCAAGAGCCTGAACTGAAATTGCAGACATTATCCCATTTTGATTAAATTTTGTTGAGTTCAGATCCTATTTGTCACTAGTCAAATGAATCATGTTTGATAGAGGCCCACTAGGCTCAGAGAGGAGTCTTACAACCAGCAGCAAACACTGCCAGCTCCTCAGGCATTTCAAGAAATCTTTGTGTAAAACCTTAGTCTCTGCAGCCTGGAAGGAAAACTGAAACTGCTAAGGTCAAGATGCCAGCCTGAGATGGATGATATAACTAATATTCCAGCTAATTCATTAAAAAAAAAGAATACATTGAAAAGCAATCATTGCAATACCTTTCTAGATTCTTTGCTACTTGTAAAAGATTAGAACCAATTAGCTACCTAGACATTTTCTGGCTAACCTCACTGATCTCCCGAGGCCAGCTCCAGCACAGACAGAAGGGCTGTGTATCCATTCTGAGGATAAAATCATATTTAGCTCTGTTCCTTTGCATCAGAGCTGCAGAGCAATGCCACACATTTGATGGTTTGTTCTCAGTTTATGGAGCTGCATCCCTGCCTGTGGATCTGATCTGATCCCTCATTCAGGGCATAGAAAAGGTCCCCAGCTCTTTGCACCAGCTTTTCACTTGACTAAAATTGGTGAAAAGCTGTATAATCAATCAATCACCAGTCATTCAGAGTTCAGAAAATCCTTTATGATTGGATTTAGGAGGGAGCAAGTAGGGCTGTAACTCCAGAGGCTGCTCTTTTACTCCACATCAGCCAAACCCCCAGAGCAGAACAGTAAATATGAAACAAAACACCACAGAGAGTGCAGCAGGTTTTGTTGCAGCTCATTGTGGCCAGTGGAGAAAATGATGATAATTACAGCAGTGCCAACTCCTGTGCTTAAAGATGCACAAGGAAACGAAATGGATTCCTCTTCCATTTCCCACACTACTGCCCTTGTGTCTGAGAGAGCTGGCTCGCAGTCAGCAGATGAAGTGCTCTTCTTCAGCTGCTTGTCATTTCTTAGGTGGCAAAAGGCAGCACTTTGGCTGAGAACGGGTCTGTGCTGGTGACTCAGCTGAAAAGTTCAGTGGAGACAGAGAACTTCGAGACCAAATGTTCTCGTTCGCTCGGTGGGAACAAGAAATGTTGGGAAACCAATGTTTTCAATCACTGAGAGTGGCTGAAGGTCAAGGCATGTTTCTGGGAATCTCATTTAGATATGCTGTTATCGGGAGATTTTTAGACATTTTTTCAGATTTCATTTATTTTTCTTCTGAATACCAGATGGAAGAAAGAGAAGTACAGATATCTGCCTAAAGCAAAGCCTGTTTGGATATACTAAAATAGACCCAAGTAATCTTTCAGTTACATTTCTGCAAATGTCCAGTCTCAGGCTGAGCTGAGACCTTACATTCACCACATTGCTACAAAGCAGTGTAACACAAATCCTGTGTTTTTAGATTTAGATGTGATTTAGATTCCATCACACCTCTGTTCTGTCAATACAAAACAAATTCAGACACAACTGCAATTACAGCTAACTTTGCTAACTAAGATTTTAGTCCAAACTCCCTTGAGTTACCCTTAGTTTTGCCAACAATCTGTATTCTCTACCCCAGTCATTATTCATTCTCTAAAGGTGATTTTATTTTCTTGTCTTTCCTCCTGGCAAATGCTGCAGATAATCCCAGCTTGTAACAGAGCCATCTCTGAGAGTTTTTGGTTGCTTTGTTTGTACTTCCACCTATATATCCTTGTCTTTCTGGTCTCAGAGTCAGGCAGAAATGTGCCTATTTCAGCCTGCCCTGCCCCAGCACAGCCAGCACCATGCAGCTCCTGTGAATCAGCAGAGATCAGTGCAGACCTTGCTATGGCAACACTTCAGGGGGCTGTGAGGGAACTTCTGTGAGTCCATGCTGGCTCTCATATTGTCATTCAGGTCCCCTGGTGAACTTTTCAGTGACATTAAATGGCAATTATACATTAAAGAGCCACATCCACAGTGTTCTTTAAGAGTTTTGAGAGGATCAGAGGCAGATGATTGCTTAAGGAACACATACTGCCTGGTACTTTCTGATTTTCTCATCCATGTCTTTAAATACAGCTGGTATTTTTGTTTTCACCTAAATTTAAACATTCTCTGATCCATGAGCAGGAGACTTGCTTAAAAGCAGCAACAGACAGAACATTTTTTCAGGGACATGCCATAGAAGCTAAAATATTTTTTCCAAATAGTTCTCTAATGCTCAGAGATGCCAGATACACCAGCAAGGAAGATGTAATTAATGCTTAAAGCAAGAGAAAAGCAGTAGCTGCTGCTTAGAGAGATCACAGCTCTGCTGGCCATACGACTTTTGAAAGAAGTTCAGATCTTGACTATTACTGATAAATATCTGCATAGATGGAACAGAGGCTCTTACTCTGATAGCAGGGCACTTTGGTGCTGTCTGAGGAAATCTGAATAAAGGGCATCTGGTTTGAATTGGAGAAGGCTGATGCTAGAAATTTTGCACTAATCCTCTTGAGCTTTACAGTTGATTTCTCCACTGGCTCAAGCAAACCCAGAGCTGATATTTCTCAGAGCACGCTGCAGGGCTTGCAGTCATTTCAAAACCCTGTGTGTATACTATATTCTTGGGTTAGGAATACCTTCATGAGGAGCTTTTAAATCTCAGTACACACTAGGTGCTGAAGTTATATAGCTGAAATAGCTGCACATTTTCATTTCACAAAATACCTGCAAGCTTATTGTCTGGGTGTAGCTGTAAAGCACTGAGTGGCAGCGTGAAGCAGAAGATTGTCCCTTTGGTAGCCCTTTAACTCTCCCCCCTTGGCCTGAAATCAGCCTGGTGGCTGTTCTGGGGTGGGCGTAAGAGAAATGCCATCCAACGAAGCAGAGCCAAGTGTTTGGTTTGGAAGCTCAGGCAGAACGTGTCACATCTGAGCTGTGTTGCTCTAATTACCAGCTTTGTTCCCTCAACTTATGTGCCTTCTGCAACAAACAAATGATATGTCACTAATCATGCAAGCAGTGACAAGAGAGACCTGGTACAGCTGTGCTCAGTGGTGTGGGAGATGCTGAATTCCCTCCTGAGGTTTGGTTGTTATTTTTCTTGTTTTGGTGAGGACAGGAGCAGCTCTGATGCTCCTCAGTGCAGACCCTTCTTTGATTATGATGTCTCAGGAAAGCAGCAGACGTGCCCTGCATTAGGGCTAATTAAAAACAATTAAATCATTCCAATACGAGCTGCAAAAGAATAGACTGGAGAAGGGAACTGAGGGTGCCCTGAAGAGCAAAGGATCTGAGGCAGAGGAGAGGTGTGTGGAGTCGCTTTGCTACGTGTTGGATCCGAGTACTTGGGAGAGTATCACGGTGGTATCTGGGCACATTCTCCACTGCACTTCCTTCCCACACTCCCTCACACACCATTCCTCAGAACCATCTGCTGGGTCCCCCACAGCTTGCCTCGCCACCAGCTGCTCAGCAGAAGGTAGGACAGCCCAAGAAATCAGGACACTGGGTCTCAGACTGACCCTAATAAATACCTGCCCCCACTGAACCCCCAAACTTCCCCGTAAAATGGAGCAGATGATGTATTCACACCATACTGCACCCTGAGCTCCTCAGCAATTCCTCTCACAGACATCCCTCAGGAGGTTTTTGAGTGCTCCACACTACTCATGCAGTTGGAGTGGGAGAAGACAAAGTCTCTCTGAGGAGGCAAAACCACAGACATGGGAGAAATGCTAGGATTTGAGTTGTGCTTACACAGCACAATAAACTACCAGGGAGAAGAACCCTACTAGGTGATAAAACACTTGCTCCTGGTCTGTCAGAGGTTTTTCTGTATGGGCTCATTGCCTCTGCTTAAAAATAGATGGAGAGCCTCAGAGTGCTGCCAGTAACACTGCAATGTCACTTCTGGGTGTTCAGAGCCAGCTTGGGCTTTCCCTGCAACTGCTCTGAACTATGTAGATAGACATTTTTTCATGGTTTGACTGACAGAAAATAGCTTATCTGGATTGTGGGGCCCACACTGGTTTTGTTCACATTCTTCCTGGAAATAAACTCCACATTTACCATTCGTATCAGTGCTCCTGTGTGAAGAAACAAAGATGCACTTCAGGCAGCTCTCTCTGTCCCTGCACTGAGAGCACCCTGTGAGCTTCCAGGCTCACTGAAGGATCTCCATCTTTGCTGGCCTTTAGGAATTATCTAACACACAAGTTCCTGTACCACATCTTTGAACGGTCAGCAGTCTGTAGGAGAAGTTCATTTCAGCGCTTCTTTACAAGAACTTGCACTGTGACTCTTGGGCTGCAGAGAGGAATTGGACTCTACCATACACATTTATGGTAGAAAAAACAGCCTTGTCAGAGAAGACACTTTTTTAAACTGAGAGAAGTCCTGTAACTCACAGCTGCACTTGTCAGTGCTCTGCAACATATGGCTCAGGGCAAATGAGGAAAAGCTGGACAATTTTCTTTCCAGCCACTTGCTTCGTGGTCAGTGTCCCATTCTCCAGAGATCAGGTCATGAAACATTCATCACCAAAGCCAGAATCTTCACTGCAGCACTAAGCAAATAATGTGTCCTTGTTCACCCCAAGTTTTAATGGACTGGCTATCTGAATGCTTGAGATAAAAATCCCCTGGCCTAATTGAAGAGGTGAGTGTTGCTGACACAAACACTGCCGAAGCCTTTTGCATAGACTTATTGTTCCCTGTGCAATAACAAAAATAAATCCATAAATTGGCTTCATTCATGAAGTTTTTAGTTCCTCACAGCTGCCAGCAAATTGTTAAAAGAGCACCAATGATAACTGCAGAGTGCAGATGGTGGGACAGGGACTGGAAGACTTTAGTAACCGTGAGTAAGGACACATTTGGGCAGGATTGTAATTAATTTCCTCTTTTTCCTGCTCTTACTAACCTTCATTTTCAAGGCAGAAAATCCTCCCTGAGACCCTGCATGCTGCACAGATAGGGCAACTGCCAGGCTGAAGAGGTGTGAACTTCCCTGCCTCAGGTGTTTGGCACCTGCTTATGCAGATTAATCTATGGGCCACTGAGACAGATAAGTAGCTCTGGGGGTTATGCAGGATCTCAAAGAATTACTCACTCTTAAAAGAGCCTTTTGCTTGCCCTGGGCAATATTTGGCGAGTGTACCTGCAGCATCCTAGGTAGGTACATAACTCTGCTGCCCCTGCTCTGATTTACCAGGCTTGGCATCAATCCTCCTGCCTCTGAACATAAAGAGACAGTTTTACGTTCCCCATCACAAAAAAAAAAAAAAAAAAAAAAAAAAAAAATCAAAACCCAAACAAACATCTCCAGAAGGTAATTAACCCCTATGAATATATGAACACCTTCTGAAAGCAAGGTTTATCACCGTTGCCTATAAAGTTCGAGGGTACAACTCCCATCCCTGACATTTTGGTTTAATGTTTAAATCTGATAGCAACAAATTCAAGTCCTTGGAATCATGTTCCTGCTTAGGGCAAATCTGAAGTGATGCAAAGTGCTGCTCTTCTATAAATCTGCTGAATGGACATATCTGTATGGGTCATCCAGGCACAAAGCGTGCAGACCCCAGAAGTCTGCTCTTTTTCTTTCAAACATTGTTTTTCAGAGTTTCTACCCTTCCTTTGAGGCTTGGAGTAAAATCCTCTGTGCCTGTGTCGTCAGGCAGGCAGGTTTCTGCAGAGGGGACACATGGCTGCTTTGCAGAGCTGGAATCCTTTCACCCCAGCCAGGCTGAGCACTCTGCAGCTGCACCACCAGGCTGGGCCAGCAGCTGCTCTTCTCCTGCTGTCCTGCTCCTGGCTGAGCTTCGCTGCAAGGACCCTGGTGAGATTTCTTCCCCATCTCAGCCTTGGATGGGAGCAGTGTTTTCACCTCCCCGCCGTGGTCTCTGCCCTGCTCCCCAGCTGGGATCCACAGATGCAATGCTCCCTCTCCTCCCAGGCAGCAAAATCTGGGCCAGATTTTCAATGGAATTCCTGGCCAGACATTTCAGTGCTTAGCACCCACGAGTGGGCCTGAATTTTGAAAATACTCAAAGCCTGGCAGTTCCCAGCATGATGTTTCCAAAAACCTGCACACACCCTTGGTGCGCTCCACCACACGCTTCTCCCCGTGTGCCTGAAATGTTGGATGGGAGCTGCAGCTCAGACTGCAGGCACACACACTGTTTGTTAGTCAAGAAAAACAAATACTGGAAGGAAGCAATAGTACAGAATGAAAAATCTCTGAATCCAGCATTCTCTCTTTAGGGTGCAGCTCTCTGGAAACCTGCACGTGAACCTACACATGCTTCACACCGTGTCTCATCTTAAATGAAAATGGGAAGGAAGAATACAGCGAGTGCTGCATCCAGAGTGATAAAATGATTGCTCTGAAGAGCAACGCATGGCACCTTTTGTTCCTGTGCACCTAATCATCCACCTACGTGGGTTTTTCTTTTTTATGCACTCACCACTGAGTCCTCTGCTTGAACCCTTCTGCTGAAATGTGATGGAACACCAGGATGTTTCCTGCTCCCATTCAGCAGCTCTCTGGGGCAGGATGTGATCTTTATTTCTGCAAATTCCAAACACCTCTTTAAATTGACTTTTTCTTGAAAAGATACAATAGAACCTCTACAAAAATATAACCTCCCAAATAAAAATAAATAAATAAATAAATTAGGTTTTAAATGAAAACACCCTCAACTGAGTCACTTCTAAGTTCAAAATGGAAGAATCATATTATGTTTACGACAAAACAATCAGTAAAATTACTTTAACAGTAAAAAGGCACACTTGGACCAACTGAAGTAATTAATCTGTGTTGAATTAACCAGATTGTTAAAACTAAAAGAAAAAGAGAAAGCTTTTTTTTTTTTTTTAATTTCAATTTGAAGCATACTCACAAGGCGTTTGAATAAAGCTAAAACCACCTCCTCCAAAAGCAATCTGCATCCTGAGGAGTTGCTGCTTGCTTTGGTTTTGTTTGCTTGTTGTTTCTACTTTTTAATGTCAGTAGGACAAATAATATATGCCTGGTATGTTCAGTGTATGTGGAGTTGTTAAAAAAGAGTTATTTGGTCTGTCAATATGCTAACAAAAGAAAAGTATTGTCTTCTGCTATGCTGCACTTCTATCCTAGTACAAACAGGCTTTTAGAGCCTTGTATTCACTATCTCCATGTATGTCATAAGCATTAGTAGAGTTTATTCCCCCAACACCCCTAAGTGACAGAAAAATATTATCTTCATTTTACACTCCAGGAACTAATGTCCACAGCAGGCAGAGTTGCCTGAAATATCGATGGCAGAGACAGACTCTCAAGACTGTTCTTTCCAAGCAGAATAAATAGTCAAAAATATTGCAAAAGTCAGCGAGTGGTAGAGTTAATTTTGTCCTTCGCAGGAAAAGCATCATGGAATTGAGCTTTTTCTATCACTCCTTATGCTTAGGGATCCCCTGCTGTATTCCAGACCAAGGAATCCAAGGACAGAGCACCTGTAGTGCCCAGGCTGCAGAGGCGATTTTGGCAGCCAGCACAGCCCCAGGATGGAGCAGCTCTGTCCTGTGCATCCCAGCCAGCGCCTGCCAAGAGAGGAAACACCGACCAAGGCACCGGCATTATCTGGTGGCAACAGCGTCATGAGATTGTTAACTTCTGCCCGCCCAGCCAAGAGGGAAGAGCTGGAGGGATCGATATTTAACACCTCATCTGAGGAACATCACCTCTGTTGGAGGAGCAGCCTCCCCAGCTGCTGCACTGCAGTGTCACCCTCGAGCTGTGCCTCAGCTCCTGAGCCCCCAGCCCAGGGGCAACGGCACCACCAGCTCAGGGGAGCTGTTCTGTCACTGCAATAACACTTCTGAGGGGGAAAGGAGAAATATCTCAGCATTTTTTCCCCCTTTTTGGGAAACTGTGCCTTAATATAATCTGGAGATGCCGGTGATATGTATGATCACCCAAGTGTTCCTCACCTGCTGCTCTAGAAATACAATGTTCTCCAGACACAACCAAGCAGGGAAAAGATCTGCCACATTTACACGATCTGGGTCCCCAGATCATGCTGGCTTGCAAAAGGACCCTGTAATATTCTGCAAATCTGGAAGATGCAGCACTGCTGCTGTTAGCTGCTATTGTTCTCGTGGAGCTTGAGAACCCAGGGCTGAAAATTTACCTTATTTACCCCAAGCAGCAAGCAAACAAAGTAGCAGTATAATCGATTATTTGGGCTGGAAGGTGGCCCTGAGACTGGTCCAGTCCTGCCATCACAGGAAAAGGAGCAGGGGATGAGGATGCTCAGTGTAAAAAAAGCTCCTGCAATGCTGGGGGGAGGTGGCCACTGTCTCACAAAGGCCTGAAGGATGCAAACAGCACAGAGAGCAGCTCTGAGAGAAACAGAGAAGTTCACTCCTGTGAAAATCGGTGGAAGGAACTGGAGCTAGTTTTAAAAAAACAAGAATTTCTCTTTTTTTTGTCCCCCCAGATGAAAACTGCAAAGGGTACACTAAATGTCCTCTGTCAAAACCTTCTTGGAAGCTGTCCTGCACTGCACCAAGAATAGCTGGGGCCTGCAAGAGCAGATCTGAAGAACACCAGAGAAATGAGGAGCAAATGGCCACTCCATATCTGGCTTTAACTGTGCCTATGAAACCCTTCCTGGCACAACCACGAATACCCAGTTTCATCACAGCTATTTTTAGGCAGTTCTGTGACCTGCTTGGACTATAAAGTTTTTAATATAACAAGAGACACAGGTGTGTGCTTCAGAGAGTGGCACCTCTAGCTGAGTCACTCCAGCTAGAAGAACCTTCTCCCTGTGAATGTCAATGGACTCACAGTAGGTTTTTTGGATTGTGTCTTGGATATTTTCCTAATTTGTCAATCATAGAGGAAAAGAACAGCATCTCTGATAATCAGCTGAGTTTCTTTGAATCTCACCACCTTGCCAGAGCACTGTGGGGGAGTCTGGTGAAGTTTTAGGACAAAAAAGAGCTGGGAAGCCAAATCCTTATAGAGACAGTTTTTGCTACTGAGGTGAACACAGAAACAGGAACTATAAAATATGGGTTTAAAGAGGGTCGTGAAACTGGTCCAGAAGAGCACAGAAAGCTTGATGCACGAAAGGAGAGGTGCCAGGAAGGATCTCAAAAGGCCACAAGAGAATCACTCCTTGATTACAGAGAGGAAAACTGTAAAGAAAACAGGAGATTTTGTGTCAAGTGCTTCTCAGAGTGCCCATCATTTATAACCCTGATTGTGTCATTAGTCAGATCTCCTGCTCCAGATGATCAAATATGGATGTGTTTTGAAAGATGGGTTCAAAGAACATTGAAACATAAATCCCTCAGAAATGAAACACCCAGTGTTCTGGACAAAAAAAAACTCCTCCTCATCATGTTATTTTCTGGTTTTTAAGGTCTTTAATAGATTCAGAGAGAAGACTTATGGCAAGGCATCTGGACTCCTCAAATGCTGCTTTAATGGAAGACAAGTGCTGTACAAATCCTTTCCAACGCCCCATGAAGACAAAGCAATTTGTTTTCTTTCTGCCAACCTTTATTAATATATTGAGTTTCAGTTGAAGAAGGTCATCAGGATGAAATAAAGAAAAGAAATGAACAGAATGTGTTTCTGCTGGCAAGAAAAAAAGGAAGCAAACTGTGAGGAAGGTTAGAAGTGCTAAAAATATGCCAGAACAATGGATCATCCTTTCTCTGCAATTTTCCTTTTTTTTCCTCCCCTAACATCTGCAGCATCTTTATAGAAACTTATTTATCTCCTTCATTGCCTCTTTCTACAACAGGAACAAACATGGCCTTACTCAGCTAACAACCCCACCATGAGGAACTGTAATCTTAACAAAACATACAAATTCAGTTAATAACTATGAAATTGTCATGTTCCCCAGATTATTGCCTCTGCTATTTAACTCCTAGGTTGCCCCTGCAGAGTTTTGATCGAAGGATGAATCAGAGGATGGGGTAAATAACTCCCAAATTAACCAATAGATACATATTTTGCAAAAAATAATTGACTTTCAATGCATAGGACATTTATGGGAAGAAGTGAAATAACCAAAGAATATATGAAGAAAAATAGATTCAGGAAGACTGGAATCTCAGAGTATAGAGAAAGGCTTATACAAGTCAATTAATTTTACAACTTTTCAGCCCAGATGATGCTCAGTTTTGTTATGTTTCTCTGCCAGGTCGAATGAAATTGATATTGAGCCAAAAAAGATTCAAAACACAAAATAAATCACTCTTATTCCTTTGGCACCTTTAGATCCTTTCCTGTTTAATATAATTTTTCTTCAGACATATTCAATTCCCTTTATTTTCTTTAATATTCCTATCATAAACAGACTTCTGTAATGAAGAACAAACTCTTGTCAGGAGATGTTTTGTCCTTTCCAGAGCTTCTACACCCTCTATTTAGGCCTGTTCATGAGGGTCCAGGGAAACTGTAAGAGCACAGCTCTTCAAAATTCAGTTATTACACAAGGGATGAATAATGGAGAGTAAAAGCTGTCTCCATGGCATCCAAGGGGCAAAAGGTACCTCACTAGTTTGTTATTCATAAATGCTGCTAACAAAATACTCTTTTTTTCATATGCAAGTTTTTTTCTGCTGAGCCCCCAGGAGATTTGTCATTAGCAATCTTGATATCTTAATTATTGCACTTTTTCTGCCTCGGCTTCAGAGCTCTCAATAGACATGGCTGAGTCCTTGGCTAGACAAGATTCTCAGAGGCAAAAACCCAGAGTTTTCTCCATCTTATAAATGCAAAGATCTGGCCACTCAACCATAGGATAAAGGCTAAAATTTTAATTGTGCCAAGTAGCTATTAATGATGAACTGGAAGACAGCTTAAGCCCAACAGAAATATCTGAAACTTATCTTATTTAGGGCAAATTTCTTCAGATTATACAGAATCATTTCACATCAATTTTCTCATGCCTTACTGGTAAGGATATTTCTTTAACAGTGTCTCCATCAGGAATCCCTGTGTTCCTGTTGGGAGTTCCTGTGTCCATCACTGTGAATTGTAATTCTCTGAATTAATAGGTTTGTCAGTCTTATGGCTGGACAGAACTACTACAGCCTTGAGTCTGATCTCCTGTTTGCATCCCAGGCTGTCCCTGCCTGCTCAGAGAATCAGGGAACTGCTGCAGGAAGGCAGCTCTGGAGGTGACCCAGCCTTTAAAGCAAAGCACCACATTGACTGGGACTGTGTCTGGATGAGGCCTTGGAAACTATACCTAGGATCTCACAACTCCTGAGTAAACTGCTCTGGTGCTGCAACAACCTCTGGCAAACCAGTTTTCCCTGATGCCCTCCTCAGCTGCAGCCCACACTGAGCCCTTGCTCCTGGGGAAGAGTTCCCTCATCCTGTCGAGTTTCCAGTTTCTCTTGGTTCACTCCTCAAGCTTCCCCTGCTCACTCCAAACTGATGCCACTTGGCAACCCTGTAATCCCATTTTTTTGTTGTTCAAAACTTTCTCAAAGATTCCTTCTGTAAACACTGTAAATTGTCATGTAAATGTTGAACACTGTTGGCTTCATCGTGATCACAGTATCTTTTATTTTGGTGGTAGCTGCAAGCCAGGGGTTCAAGACACTGATAGCTTGAAAACTGGCCAGACTACTGGGCTTTTAGAGCCTGTTTGTACAACCCATACACACCAGTGGGTGATGGCAGACAAGGGACATAAAGGATTTTTCCCCATATAACAACAGATATCTAGTCTATGTTAGTTATGCATCTGCAATTGGAATTTCAAGGTAAAATATCACCTTCCTCACAAGGGTGGAACGAGCTGCTCTGCAGACATAATTACTCACAGTGACTGTACAGGGTGTTCAGAAAATTTATTGCAACTGGAAAATTTTCTAGAACTACTTAGGCCTTTGCCCTAATCCTACTATGTAAAAAATAAAATAAACATGGCCCTGCTTTTCAAGTCAATATTGTACAAAAGAGACTTGCCCAGACTTCTTTTCGGAGTTCACTAAACATCATAACTGCTAAATAAATGAAAAAGAGTTTTCTCAGCTCTGCTCTTGGAGAAACACAGCTTAGATTTAATTTGCTGCTATTCAGGAGGGTCACACTGTGCTCCTTTTTCATGCATATTTAAGTGGCTGTTAGCTTTTTGCAAAACATTTCTTGAACCTGCAAATTTCATGAGTTTTTCCTGTAAGTGGATTATATTACATTTCTCATCAACTCTGTAAAGGCTGCAGTTCCAGGGAGCTTTTTTCCTTGGTCTTCTTGGTCCAAGAGCTCTTAGAAGCAGTGAAGCAGCAGGAACGTTCACTCTCTGTGCATTTGTATCAATTAACTCTTGTAGAAAAGAGCTAACATTCACACACATTAATTGTTCATCACTTACAATGACTCTTCTGCTCTACAAACCCTCCAGGGCTTCTTCAGTTTGCTCTCTTTTTTTTTAATTTTTTTTTTTCCCCAAAGTTTAGTAACCTCTGCAAGGTCAATTCCCTGAAAACTCGGTAAAACGCGTTTGTGGGATAAAAAAAAAAAAAAAAAATCCATGAAGTGGGTTATTTTGCTCTCCAGAAGAAAAAAGCAGAAAGCTTTGGAGGCAGAGCCAAGCAGGGTGGCATGGGAAGCAGTGTTAGAAGGGCACCTGCTCTCCAAGGAAGGAAGGAAGGAAGGCAGGCAGGCAGGAGGGTCCCACAGAGAAGGGTGATGCATCAACAGGCGATTCCTCCCTCGCAGCCGGCGGCATTTAAATGTCTCGGATTTCCTGCCTCCTTGGTGGCTGGGGCCCTGCTGAGCTCATTGCCAAGTGCTAAAGGAATTCCATCCTGAGGAGTGGGAGGGAAATACCAAGGGTGGGTGAAGGAGGGCCTGGCTCACTGCTGAGGTGAAGAGGCAGCTTTCTGATCCCTGCATCTCTGATCGGTGATACAGGCTCCTCAAGCAGGCTAAGGGCTCTAAAACGTGCAATTTAAATCATGCCCTAGGAGCAGGGAGAGGCTGAGGGGCATTCCCAGTGCTGAGAGCAAGCAGGAAAAGATGGTGAGGACATTTGCCAAAACGAGGTGTCAGAAGGAACAAATCTTGCTTGCGCAGATGCCTTTATTTTAATAAGAATTCAGAGCTGGGATGTGTCAGTATTAATCCTGTGCTGGAGAAAGCCAGAGCCCTGGCAGGAACCCCCCAAGCTTTGAGCACTGGAGAAAGAGAGATGGATTCTCTGAGCTGCCAGGGCATGTACTGGGGAAATAAGCTGTAGAAGAAAGAAATTAGTCCCTCTCCCAAATAAGTCCCCTTCTTCTCAAGCAGAAGGAAAAATCTTGAGGGAGAACATCAGAAAAAGTGTTGAGATGTAGAGAAGCCAGGGGCTGTTGGAGACATTCCTAAAGGGTCTTGCAAGAATGAAAAAAGTTACAAGGAGTCTCTGAACCACAGCAGCTTTGACACATGACTTGTTATGCAACATCTTAGTGTATGCAATAATCTCTCTGTGAAATAATTGGCATTTAAACACTTCACAGCATCAAGGAATTTCCCATCCTGGCCACAGGGTTCAGCTGCACACGCACACTCCCGTAAATCCAGCAGGATTCGTGGAGCAGCCTCTCCAAATTAAAATCGAGTTCAAGCTTATTAGCACATGTTTATCACCTTAGACTACATCACCAGCAGAACGAGATTTGCTCCTGGGATGCACGGTTTTGCCAGACAAAACTGCAGAAGGGTCACTGGGGCTGTTCAATTACTCCAAAGTGACAACACTCAACTGCTTCAGCACACAAAAATCATCCTCTCTTACCTTTTCCCCTGACACCCAGTCCAGCAGCATTCCTGATTCACCACATTGTAAATGCAATTTCGTTTGGAGGAGTTTTGCTTTTATGGCTCACTAAGAGGCTTAATTGACTCTTGGCACAAGGGCCCCGGTTGCTTTGTCTGTTGTTGTACATAGTGTAACAAATTCTGCCTGCATTCCTGCAATGAGTCTGTGGCTCCTGAGCTGGGCAGACAAACCAAGCTTTGAGTCCTGGAGTTGTTTTTTCTGGGAATATCCAAACTGGGGAGCAGTGCTGAGAGGTTTGTGGTGCCCATTGCATCAGACCTGGGAGCTGAGTGCAGAAGGGACTCAGCAGAGATGGGAGAGTTCCTGTTTGTGGGCACCCACTGGAGTCACTGGTGATGGGGCTCTGAACACTCCAGTACACATCAAGGAACATTTACTTAACTACAGCTCTTAGCTGAATGCTGGCAATCTTCAGCTCAGTCACAAATGGAAGAATGACGTCTTTGCTTCCAAGAGCAGAAAACATCTGGGTGAGACAGCACTGCTCACTCCAGAATAGAAGTGGGTGCTGTGAAGGGATGGGGGAGTTTGAACTTCCTCGAGTTGCATTGTGTAATGTCTCTGCTGTTTGACTATTTAATGATTATCACAGGTTTTAAAGTTAATTTGGGGAGCTCTGAAGGGAAAGAAAAGCCCTGTATTTATTGATAAAAAATTGAACCCCAGTAAAACCTGTGTTCTAAGTAATAGGCCACATTCTGCACAGGTTTGATTGTGGTGCTGACTTTGACCCCTCCTTAGGTAGGAATCTGTGGTAGGTAAAGCTCTCTTTTCCAACTGGGAAATTTTTTAAAACTTTGATTTTGGGAACTATTAAACTTCTGTCATTAGAATAAATAAACCTTTCCTCCCTTCTCATTTGTTTCTTCTTCCTAGAAATTTCTGATTTTGATAGCTTAATATTGCAGTATATGAACACCGTCCATAATTAATTTTTTCACCATATTTGTTCTCTCTTGGGAAGAGAGACAATATTGAAATTACATGAGGTATTTTAAAGTCTTTATTTGTCTAGTTTATGACTTTTTATTAAAGGCAAAGAGAACTACATGCTGTATTTGCCAGGGAAACTGGTAAGGCTGGAGTTAGGTTATGGATCCCACTGTGGAGTGGTTCTTAATTTCATCATGTTAGAGGTCCTAGCAAAGCTGCTGGCAGCTGGTAAGAGTCAATAATGATCACATAAAAGCAACTGGGCTCCCCCATCCCAGGCTAAGTCATAGGTGGTTGGTCACTAGACTAAGATCTTCCCCTGGAACCAGTGGTGCTGCTCCACTGGCTTCAGCTAAGCTGGGTTAATTTACACTGCTGGAAAATTTGGCCCAACGTATTTAAACTGGAATAAGTTAAAATATACTGGATTTCCTTTCTCTGCTAGAATGCATCAACACCTACAACTCTAGGGAAGGGCTGTGAATTCCCCTCGGCTTACAGGAGGGCTTCAGAGGAACCTGACTAAAGCACAGAGATTTGCATCTCACAGGCCTGCCTTTTGTTTCCAGACAAATGTGCATTTAGCAGAAGACACAAGGCATGCAAAACCATACATTAAAATACATGCCTTGCCTTTTGGTTTCATCATCTGACCTTACCATGTGACAGAAATCCTACAGACAACTACTCTTAGCAAAGAAGATCACTTGTGTTGCACAGTGTCAAGCTTAGAAATACAGAGCAAATTAGCAGTGTTTGAATGCTTCATTTATTTTATACATCTTAGGCCGGCCTTACCATCAGGAATAGGGGTAGACAGTTTGCATCTCTCCTTTTTGTTTTGTATTAAAAAACACAATGCAAACAGAAGGCAGAACTGGCTATTTATATCAGCTCCATCGGAAGTGGTGACAGGTATAATTACAGAGGAGAAATTACAGGGCTTATTTCAGTGGCATTTCTCCTGCTGTTCCAGAGAAGATAAAAGATTGAAAGTGTTCCTGACATATCTCCAAAGTAAAGACGCTTCAGTGCACTGTTCAGGTTATTTTCAGGTTGATTCAAGTCTATCTTCTCCAGAGCTCAGAAGGGAACGGGCTGTGTGAGGTTTGCCTGTTGGCTTTGCCACCTCCAGGACACCAATTCAAGCAAGCCTGGAGCTTTTCCTGGTTAGGTTACCCACTGCCAGGTAGGCAAACCCTGCACTAGAGTCACCTCATCATCTGCTCTGCCAATCTTCTTGCTCTGGCCACCATCACTTTCATTTTGCCCATCACATACAAGATGTGGCTCTGTACCAAGCAGGAGCCTCATGCCAAGCTGGTTTCTGCTGAAGCTTTACAGAATTGGCAGTGGTTTTTGAGCTGCACCTGATCTTGGCAGCTTCCCCAGCGCTGGGATGGAGTTGTCCAGGATAAGCAGCAGCCCTTGGGACCCACATGAAGCCAGCCAAACTGGGCCAGACAAAGACCCACCATTCTCATGCCAGGAGCACCAGGGCAGCAGAGAGGGCAGAGCAGAGCTGCAGGGTGTGAGCAGAGAACTGGATGGCACCAGAGCTTGCCGGTTCAGAGCTGCTCTGCAGCGATTTTAGCACCCAGGAGTGCATCACTTCACAGCAAGGAGACAAAAAGCTTTGTCGAGTGGCACAGAATGCAAAAGGTTCCTGCTAAAAATTCAACAAAACCTTTACTCTTCTTCCCAGAAAACCAAATACTAAGGAGAAGACATTTAAAAGGCTCTTAACAGCAAATCTAAAGAACAAGGAGCAAGAACAGAAAGCAACAACAGCTCAGTTGCTTTGCCTGGATGGGATTGTTTGAAATAATGTTGTCCCGTTACCTAGCAACATGGAGCTTATTGCTGGACTAGTTACAACCTCATTCATATTTGTCATAATTTGGTAATCAGAATTGATCATAAATAAGACTGAATACAATCAACTGACTTATGTTTGCAGTTAGAATCTATCTAAATCAGAGAAGGACATTAAGAGCTCAGTCTTCTGTTCTGGGTGATTTATTTTCATTCTGATACTTCCACTTGGATATTACCATATTGTCTGTTATTATGATCTCCAATTAGGGCTCTGAGCTTATTGTCTAGCAAGAGACACCTCTAGACACAAAGGAAGGGCAGCATTTTACCCAATTTTTGCTAGGCTCTCTTGGTAATCCCTCTTTCCTTCTCCATTTCAAGTATTTCGTTGCCAGCTCTCCTGGGCAGTTCACACCATTTGAGTGAAACATTCAATATCCCCTTCCTACCTTGCATTTTTAGTCATGAGCATTGCCACTCCAGCTCTGTCACTGGTGCCAAGCACAGAGCTCACAGAGTGACCATGCTGAGTCACCTCAGGACCTGCTCAAATATCTCTGCTATGCAGCAGCTCCACTTGTGTCCCAAAACTGCTTTGGAGGCACATGGGGGTGATGCTTACACAGCAGCTCCCACAGCTGAGCTCTTGCACACACACAGGGCTCATCTGACAGCTGGCTGCCTATCACACAGCCTGGCAAACACAGCTGAGCAGGAAACCTCAAGGATCTGAGGCTGCTTAATCAACAGTTAGGATTGATGGGAAATAGTCTTCAAATACAGAAAAGGGAGCTGCAGAGAACTTGTCTCTTGATACCCACAGATGAAGAAAAATATTAGAGACTGCATGCAAGACAAGGTCCTCAGACCACAGGGCCCAGGGTAAGCACTTGAGGAGGCTGGGAAACAGGATAGGGAGTGACTCAGAGAGACACTCTGCCACCCAGCTCTACATTTGCTCATGTACTCCATTCCCAGCCCACATCACTTTGAGAGCCAGTCCACTGAGCTGGGATGCAGGTGAGGAGAGTGGCTGGGTATGGCACAGCCAGGGAGACCCACAGACAGCACTGTGCCTGATGCTGCAGCTGCTGCCTGTTGCAGGGACCAACATCCCCTTTGCACCTTCCCCACTCCCCCATGTGGGTCTAAGCAGGACCTGAGTCTGGCCATGTTACTCTCCACCTCTCGTCCTGGTCCTTTGGGGATCTTGTCATTACATGAAAAAATAATTGTTCATATAAAAAACTAATTTCAGAGCTGCTTCTCTGCAGTATGAGAGTGATTTAAAAACCAGTAAATTAATCTGTGTACCCCTTATGGTCTAAGCATCTTGCCTGGTTCTCCCAGCATGACTGCAGAAACACTTAATTTTGAGAATTTCTTCTTCATGTGTCACATCCACAAATCCACAGATTTATTCCATTCACTGCAGGGCATCTTCTCCAGTCCTTGCCAGTGGAAGCAAAACCTTTGTCTAAACAGGGGTTGTGGGGGATCATGCCATTAAATACTGTCCTGTGCAGACACATGGAGAGGCTAAAAATGTATATGAACTGCTGAGAAAATGTGCTTTGTGCCAGGAGCAGGAGACCACTGCAGGTTTGGGCCTGGCTTCAGAGCAGTGGCCTGAGCCACTGCTTGTCTGTCCTCACTGCTCCCTTGCCATGGGCAAGGTGTTCTCTCAATAAGCCACATTTTTCTGGGGCAGCTTGTTCTGCAGTGGGGGCTGGAAGTGGGGAGTAAAATCTCAACTCTGATCTCCCACATTCACTTGGGGAATGATAAGCCAGTTGTTCCCACATCCTCTGCTGGCTTCAAATCACACCCAGCACTCTTTGGTCCCTTCCCTTCTTTCACTGCTCTGATTGGAGAAGCAAACTCTGTCTCCACAGCCTCCAAAAGCTTCCCCTAGAGCATCTCCTAACAGGAATGACCTAGCTCCTCTCTTCCTCCCCCTTTGGACTGGAATGAACCTGGCAGGCCCAGCCAGAGACTTTTCCATCTGTGCCTATACAAATCAGTATAAAAAAGACATGTCAAAATAACTCACCTATGTAACACTCACTCCACTTTTTGCTAACCTGGAATAAATTCTCCCAGGCTTCATCCATTATACTCTGGTGCATCACTGCTTCCAGCCTGGGGAAACTGGTGCTTACACAGCTAAAGGCAAAAATCCTAAACCTCCCCAGAATTAAACCATAATTGATGGTGAGGTTTTATTCTTGTGACTTCAGACATGACAGAGGAGCTAAATTTATATGCATCACTGAGGTGCTGAGAACAGAACAGACCACAGGCTGAAAACAATCCACATTTGTGGTAACAGCAGCACAAGCAGCGTTCAGGCAGGTGTGACGTGGAGGGAGCCTGCTCAGAATATCTTTCCCCTCTTTTTGGATACTCTCACTCAGCCCTTTGAAAGGCAGCAGCCAAGAGAGAAGCGTGGCTTTCTATAAATGACTGCACATTCCTCCTGCTGGGAAAAATATGATGCTGGATAACACGAGCAAAAGTCATCCTTCACTGCAGCACTTTCCAGGACCTGTTCCAAAGGATGCAAGGCTCCCTGAAGGCCATCCCCATCCTCCTTGAGGGAACATTGGCAACCTCCAACAGCATAACTTGACCGAGAAGTAAAGAGACTTTTCCAGGGACTGTAGGGTGTGCTTGTGAAGCCACCCGTTCATGGCAGAATGTTTTGGGGAGCAGGAGAGGCTGTGCTGCTGTATCTTACAGGCGATGCTTCCCTCACTTAAGCCCTTGCATCTTTTCCCAATAGTTTCTCTTTAGTTTGCAATTCACTGGGGAGAAGCAGGCCTGCAATCACTAATTAATTTTTTTTTTTTTTTGGGGGGGGGGGGTGTTGTTTTAAACAAATGAAATGTTCATCTATAGATCAGAAAGCATCTTGGCAGGATTAGTGGCTTGGGATCATTTCAGCAACTGTCCAGCTTTTCTATCTGAGCAAAGAGAAGCCTAAAGGCTCAGATATTCAGTTGGACTAGGCTGAGAGTTGGGGAGCTGATACTTGTCCTATTTCTGTCTGTGTAATCTTTAATGTCAGGCACAAGTGTTGCAAATGTCTGACTCTTAAGCCCATTTCCCCACATTGTGCTTATTACAGGCTTTAAATTTACCAAACCCTGCACATTGATCTCTCTTGCCCTGGTACAGTTTGGCCTCCTGTACTTGCCAAATCTAAATCCCATCACCACTTTCATGATAGCTGAGCTTTTACTTCAATGCTCCATCTTAAAATTTCATGCAGAACCACAAATGCAGCCTCAGCATCTGCTCATTAAAAAAACCTGCATTATTGAGTCCTAAAATTGGGGAGGGGTGTCAAAAATACATGGGTCTATTGAACTTCAGAGCTCAGAAGTCCAAAGATTAGGTGTTATTAATGTGTTTTTAAAGCAATCTTACTGTCTCTGGAATTCTGACTCAGGAGCTCTGAACATCTGGTACAGGCAGCACTTTTGCTACAAAGCAAGTTGGCAGGCAGGTTAGTGCATCTCTGGGGCAAATTTGGGAGAGTTTAGAGCTAAAAGGAGAAGCCTTATTAACCAATAAAAGCAATCCTGTAGTATTCCCTTCATTCCAAGGAATTCCAGTTATTAAACAAAAATAGGAGCTTTAAAGAACAGTTAAGCTGCCCCTGGCTGATCCATCTGTAGGAAGTTTGAAAAGGTTTAGTAACCAAAGATATCAATAAAAAAGCAAGTTTCTTGTCACTGCTTGGAAGCAGCTAGCCCAGCCTGTGGGGGCACGAAGGGGTGACAGACTGACAGAGCTGACTGGCAGCAGACTGACCACACCAGCCTTACACAGAGCCTGGGGCCTCAAAATCTGACTGGGTCTGGGGAAGTTTTGCTTTTCAGGACAGAAAATTAGGAGTTAGTTCTCCTGTTAGGAGAGCTGGGCACTGTAGACATCTCTATTCACTGCTCATTCTCCCAGAAATCCTGCAAAGAAAGCATCTGGGGAGCTGCATAGAATTTAAGTGCTTTGATAAGTACTTAGTTGAGGTTTTTTTGAAGGGTAACAGCTGACTGATAACATTTGTTAAAGGCTGCTCTTGTGTCACTTCTGACAGGAGGATGGATGCACTACAGCTCTTTAGGTAACTTCAAAAATTTCCCCCCCATCAGCTCACTTTGTGCTGCCTTGCTGTGCTAGTTAATTTTCTTTTGGTGGTGTTAATTATTGTACTGTCTGTTAAAAAGACATTTTCACTATCCTTCTGTCCCACTAAGTGACAGCAAATTGCTGCAGCAGGAACACTGAAGAGAAAACTGTTCCCCTTTCAAAAAAATTCATAGTGCTCTAAAAGAACAAGGAAAGAAGTCAATTTGTTATTCACTAGAGAACATATTTTGTTGTCCTGAATAAACACAGCATCAGTACTCAGAGTCTGTCTGGAACAGCAGGGAAAGGGAACTCACAGAATAACAGATATTTATGCACTGCTTTTAAAAAGAGAGCAGAGAGTGATGTGTCATGAAGCTGAATAAAATTTTTTGTGGTTTATCTGGAGTTTTTAAAATAATCCTGGAGATTTTGGTTTGAGATTGAATTTGGAAGCTTTGTAAAGAACCTGCTTGCAACCCTGCAGTGAGAGCAGACATTGTCACGCTGGGATGGGTGAGGTTCAGACTGGCTCTTCTGGTTTATTTTAGTGCCCCAGCCTGAGAAGTGCAGCAGCTCTGGAGCTGATTCACCAGGTGCTCAGACATCACCGGGGCAGCAGCACCTGGAGGGGAACGGGGCAGATGGATCAGGGTGGTAACAGCCTCAAACATGCAATTTTAATCAGCTCCCACAGCCTGCAGAGGCCTTAAATGACTTCTGCTTTGTCCAACCAGGCTGACACAGGCAGAGGGGGCCAATTTGCTTTCATGTGAAAGAAATAGTGACAAACTGAGTCTGGATTGTCATAACCTGGCTGGGGACAGGGGCAATAAATTACTCAAAAAAAGGTGCTAAAGCAGCAGATCCAAGCTCACCTGGCACAGCTATATTATTGAAAAATACTTTAAAAATCAAAACAGAGTCACTTATGTTTGCAAAAAAAAAATATTTTCCAAGCAGTTTAATAAACGTATTTTTCAGATGGAGTGGAAAAAAAAATTAGAGCTTACTTTTTACCATGCTGCTGACAAAGCCTTTACACATTTGAAAAGCACCATAAGCACTTAGCTCCTATTGAAATTCTCATCCAAGCTGATCCAAATAATGCCTGTGACTTTGGTGGTTTATTTTTTTCAAGTCTTACTCAAAATGTTCAGGGTTTGTTTTTTGTTTGTCTTAAAAGGTAAGCTTGTTTGAATATACTCGCAGTGGTCAAAACGGAAGTGTGAAATCCCAGTGTAAAGCCTTTTTTCACAGTTCTGTTGTACAGGTACAACAGATACATGTTCACAGGTGCACTGACTGCTGCAGGAGAAGAAGGGTAATAATGGGTAGGAAATCAGAGCATATGGCAAAAGTCACTGTTGTGATGGCATTGCACCCCTGACAGGATCACCATGTTTAATCTCTTTGCATAAATCACAGCCAGGCAGGCAGCATGACCTCCTTTTGCATTAGATTACTTACAACATATGGGAAATATCACAAAGAATGAAATTATACAATTTTGCTCCTCCTCTGATTCATGCATAACTCAGTCCTCAGCACTAAGGCCCCAGACAGCCTCAGTTATAATAAATTGTCATTGCATTTGATATCTAAATACTCTCCCTAGCTGATTTGCTAAAAAAAACCATCTGCACCTTGACAAAGTAAACCCCATGACTTAGTACATGCCAGAAAATTGCTTCATTTAGTATGCATTCAGGAATATGGAAAAGGTCTTTGAGTATGAAGAAAGGCACTTCTTTTTTATGCCTTTATACACAGAAAATATTGCTAGATAGCCAAATAATAAACTCAGTATGTGCACTTTACATATGTGCTGCTGTAGAAATTGCTGTTACAACTGGAATACCCAAACTAAAACAATTCATCTTCTGCCTTATGAAAAGAGCTTAAGCCAGTGCATTCTTCCTGGTAAACCAAATGCCAAGCAAACCCAATCCCTTGCCTTCTGCACTTAGTGATGTTGTCACTTAGACAGCATTTCATTGCCTAAGCAGGAAACTTTATGAATAAAGACACATTTTAATCCCATCAGCATATATTAAATGCGGCTAATATGAGTGTCACTTCTGCAGTGTGGAGCAGAGAATTCTTTTATTCACAGAGGCAGATACCATTTTTTCTTGCATTT
This sequence comes from Sitta carolinensis, assembly GCA_032173965.1. Classification (NCBI taxonomy): domain Eukaryota; kingdom Metazoa; phylum Chordata; class Aves; order Passeriformes; family Sittidae; genus Sitta; species Sitta carolinensis. The sequence continues at coordinate 11,826,632 of CM063294.1, forward strand.
GAAATAGTTGATGGCAATAAACTCCCCTAAACAGAAATGGGCTGAGAGCAAGTGCGTCAGGTAGCTGCCATTACTAGAAGCAAAACACCAAAATTCACTGAACTGTTCCCAGCTCGGTGTTCTGTGACAGTTACAGCAGATGGGAAATTCTATAGTACTGTCTCACACAAATTTAAAAAATAGGAACATTTAAAAATTGGAACATACTTAAAAATCCATCAATAGCCCAGCCTTATTTCTGATAGTTTGTTCAATTTATTCAGTGATATCTTATTTTCTGCTCTCTGCATGCTGAATGCTCTTTAGTAATACAAATGTTTGAAAGTGTGTGTTGTTATTACCGCCTAAGAATGAGGGAGGTAGAACTGCTGGGGTGCAGCAACACCTTTTAATAAACCAAGTGAGATGGTGGAAAAACCTGCCTGACTTTCAAATGTACAAGAGCTGTATCCATGATGCTCCAGAAGCGCTGCCTTTCCCATCCCATGTTTCTAATTGATTAAAATAATTGGGTCATACCTACAACCATTTTTCTCAACTCAATTTATTTTTATCTGCACCAGAACAAATGAAGTGCTTGTTGAGCCAAAACTTTGTACATCTTATAGGGCTATAATCACTGGTCTAAAGATAAATCCTCAGGCAGTGACTCTCTGCAAGAACAAAGCCATTCAATAGTACACATTTATTCTCAGTTGTTTGGGAAAGTTCTGTTTTGACAGTAGAAGAGAAGGACAAAAGTCCTGATACCCACAGCAGCAAGTCTGCAAGATATGCAGTGAACAGCACATTTGTCATCAATCAAGCAATAGATTTAATGTTTAGATGCACCTAACAACTTTGCTTTGTATTAAATAAAAGGTTTTATTTCTTAGTGCTATTTCTTCTGACATAAATGAACAACGCTACATTCATCTCTGCACTCTATTCAGATTTTCATGTTCCCTTTAACATGTTTATTTAACAGTCCTTTAATATTCACAATCAAGGAAGTGTTGCTGCTTTTCCTTAAAGGAAACCTGGAATTCCAAAACAGTTCTGCAGCAGGTGAATTCCTGATACTGTGACTGTAATGAAATCTCAGGCACTTTATGTGGCCTGGATCTCCTCTGCAGCAACCCATAAATCCAGCTCATCTTGAGATATCCTGCTGGACGAAGCAGCAAGTTTAAGAACCAAAACTGGATCCCAAAAAGTACTCAGCATTGTAAGCAACACCATCTGGTTGGGGGTCTCTGCACTCAGCTGTGCACGAGGACTCAAACATGCTCAGGATTTCAAGGGATGGAGGAAGGGCACAAGATCATTGCTAAAAATTAGTATTGAATAAAGTGCTTATTCCCATTACTGGCAAATCCAAATTTGAACCAAAACTCAATCCCAGTGGAAATCTTTCCAGGTGTGAAATTTTCTGTTTCCTTTCACTCCAAAAAAGAAGGCTGTGCTTTATATGATGGTGCTTGCACCTCAATATAACTCTGACATAGAGGACTAATTTCATATTGGAACAGCTCTTTAGGGATGGGGAAAAGGGATGTTAAACCTCTGGACAGGAAGAGTTTTCTAGGCTTCACTCCATTTGCCTCAGTTCATCTGTGAAAAGAAGTTAATAGCAATGCTCTTCCAAGAAGCATGGAGAAAATTACATTAAAGATGCTGTGGAAATCTGATTGTTCTGATCTGCAAGGGGCTTCCTAATGTGCCTGAAAAATAGTACAAATCTCATTATATTATTGATTGCAAAATGAAAGACTTGTCTAGAGGAGTCAGACTTTCCACAAGTTGATCAGGCAGTGAAGGAAGTTTTCACTATTTATACAAATATTAGGTCTTGGATAGATTTTGTTATCGACAGTACATGGACTGCATTCCACTGTAAGGGAGTGGGAATGAGCCTGTGTTCAGTGTGTTTTCCATTTCTGGAATTCATTAGAGCCCCACTTGCTGAGCTGGTGGGAGCTGGGGATGCTGCAGCAGCAGGCAGGAGTGGGGCTGGGTGGGCAGGGAGCTCCCCAGTGGCTCTGTGCCCATCTGTGCTGGTCCCAGCAGGAGCACTGGTGCTGCTTCCAGCAGCAAGCACAACCAGCCATCTGTGGTGAGGCACCAGGCACCACAACATATTGACCACATTCCAGAAATAGGCACGGGGGAAAAAACAGCATCTGCAGGAGACTGGCCTGTCACACCCTGGTTTTAAAGCTTTAGCAGAAATTTGGTTATTTCATCCTTGAGCACAAGCATGAAATTAACTCAGATCCTAGCATCCCGAGCAGCCAGCTCCAGGATTCCAGGCAGATGTCAAAACTCCATGACATGCACTGGCAAGAGGTTGCTTTTGTACAAATATGCCTGTGGACAGCTGCCGGTGGGGAGACAGGAGCAGGTTAGGCAAAGGTGAGATTCATCCTAGAGCTTGAAGCAAAACTGTACCAGATGCTCTGAGCCAAGTTGTCTCCAGTTGACATCCACTGTTTTGGCCTGTGCATCTGTTACAATATTAATTTTCAGCAAATATCTGTGCAATCATTTGCTATAGATCATATCTATATAAACTGTATTGCCCCATCTTAGCAAGGCTCAATTAAAAGCTGATTCACTTTCATTAAAGGTCCTTACTCCATTCCTGTGATAATAAGCATAATAATTTGTGGTCATTATTAATCACAGCCATATGGAGCAGTGGATGGAGGGGGAAAAAACCCACAACAGCCTGCAAGTGGATTTGCAGTAAATTGTTCTCTCACACAGAGATCCCCAAGATGAATTTTGCAACATTATGACAAACAAAACAAAGGCCTAAGTGAATTTAGCTTAAGCCAGGACAATTTCCTTCAAACTCTTGCCTCTCTCTGTCTCCCTCCTGCCTCCTCACCCTTTTTAAAATCCTGATTCCATTTCAGTTATTTCTCTTTGCTGCCTGGTCCTGCAGCATGTCCACATTAAGGCAGCTTTGCACGCATCCCAGCCTGGAGAGGGCTGGTCCATTCAGCTCAGCTGGGCTGGGGCAGCTCTGGCTACCCTGATGGAAAGCTGATTTACTTTGCAGTGTTTCTTTATACACTCTGCAGATGTTGTCACTTCATCCCTTGCCCTCTTTCCAGACTGTTGCTAAATAGTTTTAAAATTTCACCACTAAAATCCTCCACTGACCCTAGTATTGATCTCAGTTTCTAATCCACAGCATAACTTTACCTCTCACCACATGCTTTTTCCTGAGCAGCTGCAGAATTGCCAGAAGTGCTTATTGATGTGGTGTGACACCAGCATCCACAAGAAAAGAAAGAGTTCCAAGCAGAAACTCTTTGGCACATACTGAGCCTTCACCCTGAGAGCTCTCGGGGTGATTTTGCTCAGTCAATATACTAAACTTCCCTTTAACAGCCTAGATCTTTCTACAAAAAACAAAACAAAACAAAACAACCCCCCCCCCAAAAAAAAAAAAACCAAAACAAAAAAAACCCACAACAACAACAACAAAAAAGCCTTCTACATTAAATCTAGCCAAAAGTTGAGGAAAGCACCCTGCTCTCTGGGTTCTCCTCCTGTGCTCACAGCCCTGGCTCACGCTGGTGTTTGCCTTGCACTCATGCCTTATTCATGTTCACCATGTTCTCACACTGACATTTTGACTTCCAAATTGAGCCCAGTGGATAAGTGGAAAGTGTTTTCCTTTCTCTAGTCTAGGTCAAACGTAGATTGGAAACATCACATCCTAAAGCTGGTGATTCACCAAGGAATGCAGGAGACCTTGGCCCAGTTTTCACCAGGCTGCATGGGTCCAAGAGATGTAACATCACTGTTATGTCATGAGATATTTTGAAGCTGTTTCTGCAGTGCCTACAGCCATATTTCAGTCTATTTTTTTGCTTTCCAAGTTTAGAAATGTAGTCACTGTGCATCACACAGTGCAAATACAGTGGGTAATGAGTGAAGTTCTTAGTGCAGGTCTAACAAAAACTTATATGATATACTGAATTCTATTTCATGAAGTAATTATTGCAGAAGGTCAGGTCTCTGAGAGAGAAACATTTTTCATTAATTCTTTTTTGCAGTGTTATTCAGAACCTGCCAAATCCAGCAAGAATCCTTCCACTGATGGTAATGGGCTTTGGATAAATCTGCAGTTACCATACTGGATATATTTGCTGAAGATTAATTTGAAGAATTCAGCAAATATTTAATTGATTATAATCGTTTGTAGTAAGAGGCAAATATCAATGCTCCCCCCACAGAAAGTATCAAGGTGTGACTATATTACATTGATGATTAGTAGCAGACACACAGCTGGGCTCTGAATCAGCAATGCCAGCTGTACAGCCCTGCAGCACCTAAGGATACAGCAGGTTTCATACAACCCTTTGTCCAGGGCTGGGTTCAAGTCTTGGGATATTAGACACAAACTCTGTTTATTATTTGGTGGGACAGCCCCTCTTCCTGCCCTGCTCAGCTGGCACAGAGCACTGACCCAGGTGAGAAACAGGGAAAGAGCATTGGAGAACCTGTGGGTGAATGAGGAAATTCCTCCCTTCTCCAGGGAGAAATGTGTCCCCACTGTGTGCAATGTTCAGGAACAGCTTGTAACTCCTGTCATGATCCCACACTGCTACCAGAGTTCCATGATCTTTTCCCCAAGTTAAGCTCAGACAAACTGAGGGGCTCTAACGTCTGTAAGGCTCAAGCTGCTCTAGCCACTGTCACTGGCCCCTCATCAGGGAGTCTTTAGCAGTTAAAAAGGGGACAGAATCAGCTCTGTGGAAGGTATTGCCTCCCCACCCCCACACTCCTTTTCAAACACAGCAACAGGGATATTTTAACAGTTCAAAGAAAGATGAGAAGAAAGGAATAAAGACTGTTCAGTGTTGTGGAGAAGGTCAGACTTCTGGTTCTAAAGTCCTTGCAAAAACAAAATGAGAAACAAATAGTTTCTCTCTTTTCTCCTTCCCCAAGGAGCAGAGTGCTCTGTTAGGTTATCCTTAGCCATTGTGATGAGTTTTTTCATTTTCTGATGTAGGTGAAACTTAAAGAAAGAGTGGAAGAAATATGGAGCTGGAAGAGGTAACACTGCCAGAGGAGAAAGTAATAGCTCAGAAGGGAAATAGGCTCTCCTTGCAAGCCTGCCAGAAGTTACCAAAAGAAAAATCTATTTCAGAGCTTGGTTGCACAGATCTAACACCACTTGCTAATACAAACAGTTCAGTGCTTTTTTTTTTTTACAAGAAGCTTAACATTTCTGTCTAGTCAAACAACAATGGACCCCATCAGCTGCATCAACAGCAGCCTCAGCTTCTGACATTAGAGAGCTAAAAAAATATCTTCCACATTTTTGAAATATCTTCAAGAAACTCTTCTAGAAAGTAGTTATAGCTACTCTTTATTGTACATAGTAGCTATTATCTCTAGGAGCAACATTATTTATTTTATCACCAGCTGAAAAGTTACCTGTGTTTTAGTGACTGGGAAGCAACTAAGTCCTGGAAATATTTAATACATCTAAAATACTGTTCTACTGTATTTCACCAGACACCCAGAGTAGTTCCTTAAGTGGATTCTTTCTGTGGCTCTGGTATTTAGACCCGTTCAGCTATAACACAAAAGTCTTTGCAGTGACGACTTTTAAAAACAGGTTTTTCTACCCTTAAAGAAGTTTCTGTGAGAAGGTTTTTCTTCTTGCTTTCTGTTAAAGGTTATTTGCCCATCTTATTAATCAGAAAGCTAAAAAGATTCAACACCTATGGTAATCCAAGTGTCTTCTCAAAGTTTATTGCTTTCAATTTGTCTGCTCAAGGAGGGTGAGAATTCCCTTTGCCCTGCACAGAGCAAACATAGATCACCCAGACTGTAAAACAAAGTATGAAGATCCAGAGCTCAGCTTTTCTTCAGTGCTCATTAATTTTTGAGTGGTTAGAAGGTCACCTGAGATTGAGTCTCAATGTGATTTCAGACCTTGATTAGAAAATATTTTCGTGTTAAAGTTAAGCAGAAGCTGAGAGGAGTCAGAGAAGTGATTGCAAAACACTTTGGAGCATATATTCCTTGGAGAAGAAACCATCTTTGTCTGTAATGGCAGACTGCTACCCCAATGGGACTGAACTTTGTCAAGCTCAGAATTATGGAAATATATGCACTTTTTAAAAAGCCTGGGAATAAGTTTGACTCAACACTGCAGAGCAAGAAGTCTGCTGTATGTTTGAACAGCATTCAGTACAGTGGGGTCCCCAGTGTCCCATCCATACAAATGATACAAGACAAAGGCTTCCCTGGAAATGCCAAAGCAGCACTGGGACTCTGCCACATGCCTCGGGCTGTCACAGTTCAGTCAGAGCAGGTTCTGCTGCCAGCAGAACGGGAGGGAGACAGGGCTCGCATCATTTTTATCCTCCTCCAGTTCCACCTCAGGAACAGACAGCTGGTCCTGCTGTGGGTCTAAAAGGGGGTTTGAGTACAGGCTGAAACTGCCTTTACGTTTAGAGCAGCAGCTTTCACTCTGGTGCCATCCCACCTCCCATTGCAAGTGGTGAGATAACAGCAGCTGACCTCCCGGCAAAAATGACTGGAGGACCTCTCAGATCTGTCCCAGCCCTATTATTTAAGAATCTGTTAGCTCGAGGCTTTCATCTCCATCTAGCATCTCTTTCAAGTGCTAATACATGTAAAGACAGATGAAGGTGAATAAATCCAAGCTCTAGTTTAATAATTTGGGAGTCTATGGTGGAGTGAGGGGTACACCTTCTCAGCAGTGAAAGGATATACCCAAAAGACAACACAGGTGCCTTCTTTCTTCTCCTTTAATCCATTTTCAGACATTCAGTTTCCCCAGCTGCTGATACTGTAAAAATGTTGCTTGGCAACATGGTAACAGGGGAAAAAAATATTCAAAAACATTAGGAGTTTTTGTCCTTAGAAATGTACTAGTTCAGCACATCCAGCCTCCTACAGATCCATTTTAGAGGAAGAGCTACAATGATTTCCCCCCATGAACTAGTTCCAGCAGCCTTTAAAGCAGAGCAGTCAAAATGGGACAGGGGCAGGGGGGCCCTCAGATGCTGTAGTGGTGGGACAGACCCTCACAGGGGAGTTGCAGGCAGTGTGTGCCCATTTCCATTCCCCTGTTTAATACTGAGCATTCATCTGACATCTCAGACAAGATACTTGTAGACCGGGTATTGTCTTAATGGCACCTGAAGAGGTTACAGGTTTATATTTCTCTGCAAAGGATACTGCCATGATGTCCTAGGATGCAGTGATGAGCTCTGCCTCCTCTTTCCCACTCCCAATTACCAGATGCTCACTAACAGTAATGAAGTGGAGACATGCCCAATCTGCTTCTAAAAGTGGCAAAACCCAGGCAGAGAAAGGGCCAGGCTGAAAAAGACCTGGCAAACCCAAGGACTGAACTTTTCCAAGAGAAGTCACTGAATCAGTCCCACGTCTTTGCCACTGGCCTCCTGTGAACAGCCACACAAGGGACTACCAGTTAATTACTGACACTGGTATCCACTGGAATCAACATTCCTGGAAGATATAAAAATGTAATGCCCATAGAAAATAGTTTTAAAGTTCCTGGCTTTCCTCCCACTGCTCTTGCCCTGGGATTTGTTATTGCACTGCACTTGTGATGCCCACAGAGCTGTGTCTGGTTCATACTGCCAAAGCCTGGTTACAAACATTTATCATCTGTAAGCCAGAACACAGCTTTACATCAGCAGAAAATGTTCTGGCTTGTACAAGGCAAGAAGTGATGGAAGCTCTTGCAGACACAAAACAAGTACCAATATTTTTAAAGCAAGATCCCTGAAGATATCTATCTTTATTTAGCTGAAGGTAAACAGCAGAGTTGTTGTGATGGCAGCACAGACTTTTCAGCTTCGTGTGGCCCCATCTCTGTGGTTATTAATGCAGAGATAAGAAATCTAGATGGTGTGTCTCATAAGATCAGTGTCAAAAGGTCTGTCAAGTTTGAGTTGTGCCTGCAGAGCCCCACAGTTACCTAAAAATGAGGAAATACATTAGAAAGAACAGATTGCAAAAGTGGGAGATTCTAGAGTAAATATCAGAAATGCCTATAAACAGGAATAAAACACTGAATTAATGCATATCTTTTTCTGATTAGAGAGTTATGTAGATCAGGAGCAGCTCCCCTGAAATGAAAAGCCACTGAAAGGTGGCCAAGAATCTGGCCAAATCAATCTAGACTTGGGAAGTCTGAGCCCTGTGTGGGGAAGGGAACATTGCTCTGAAAGACTGCTGGTAGTCTGCTAACTCAAACTCCTGCTGTAATGCCAATTTAATTAACACGCTTAACTGCTCCGAGATCTCCAGGATTGCTCACTGGATTGGCAGCCTTTCCTCACTGCTAATTGTGTTACTCCACAGCGAACGAGAGGGAGATGGATGAGTTCGGGAGCGCCACCTTTTCCTGCTGAATGAGGAGGCCACTCTAAGTAATTTGGCTCTGACGAACTGCCTTGGTTTTGCACGTTTATCCCGTCAAAATAAACACGGGAGGGCTCCTGCGAGCCGAGGCACCGCAGGCAGCGGCCCCGGGGGCTGCTCAGGGACCTGGCAGCGCCGGGAGCTCGTCCGGCAGAGCAGAGCCCAGCTCCCATCCCAGCTCCCGAGCCAGCCAGAGCCCCGGCGGGACACGATCCCTGCGTGCCAACCCTGCCCGCAGGCTCTGATTGAACACGGCCCCCCTGCCCTGCAAACGCCGCTCTTGTTTGAGCAGCGCTTGCTGGCAGAAGGGGACAGAAATACCGCGGCAATATTGCTGGTGTGGACAGAGCCTGAGGTTAAAGCAAAGAAAACACGCGGTGCTTAAGGGATGACAAGGCTCCTCCTAAAGAGCCTGCGCTCCCAGATTAGCTCATCTGTTTATTCGGAGCGGCCAGAAGGGAGACAGACCATCAGCAGGATAAAAAGGCACTGCATGTTGTGGGTCCTTGGAGTCCTGCTGCTTTGGGAATAGGCCTCCAGCTATGCCAAGGGACCTGTGGAGAATTCGAGTTTGGAATTGAGGGCAGCCTTAGGGCTCCTCTGCAAGTGCAGTCTAAATATAAACCTGCACCCATGAATTCACTGGAAGTATCAATGCTGGTTTCAACTTTAAATGTCAATGCAAGATTAAATCTTACACCTCCTGAAGATAACACCTCTGGAGGCATCCAATTCCTTCAATTAAATTCCAGTGGTGATTAACTTCTGGACTTTTGCATGAGGGGCAAAGGAGAGCTAAAGGCTGCCACAAATCTATTGCCCCTTTATCTCACTGGCACCCTGAGACATTCCAATTCTCAGAGAGAAGAGGTGACCCCATTTCCCTGGTGAAAATGTAGTGGGGACCCTCCTACTATGAGATTGCCTCAGACCCAGGGAAGGCCAATCACTATTTAACAAACAAACTGAAGTATGGATTCACTATAAAAATATTTTAAGCAGATCCATCCTCCCTACTCTCAGTATTTTTATAGAAAATATTGGTATAGGTTAGCTTGGGTTTTAATCCCAGCGTGAAAGACAAATTGACATTTTGGTACAAAATAAAAAGCTCTTACTGAAGTCAAATCCAGGACTTCTCCTGTGAACTCTAGAAGACCCTTGCACAAGTGGTGCTTTTAATCTAACCAACTCTACAGGATATTTTTTTTGTTCCTCATGCATTCAGAGAGGAAAAAGCATCACTAGGCATTTAGGAGAGGACCAAACCAGGACAATCCCCCAGTGCCCAAGGGGGAGATGTTTTCTCCCTGACAGAGCATTAACTCAAGCAACCTCTGCAGCAAAGCAACACCCTAGAACAGGGAGGGGAATACAGTAGAAATTAAAATGTTTCTAATTGCTATATAGCATCATACATTTATAATTACTTCCTCTTGACCAAATACAGTGACACCTATGGGTTCAGCTCCATTATCTGGAAACGAGAACAACATAAGTGTAATTGAGATCTGACTTGATCTGTACAATTTATAGTACCATTATGATGTTTGCATTATGAGAGAGAAAGTCTAAGCTGAAATCATCAGGCAAAGTGGTCTGTGCTTAAGAGCTCTACTGTTCAGTAGAGAAATCACATTAAAAAACCCAGTTCCTAAAAGCTCAAGTTTTCTGCTCTTTATTCCCCGTAGGAATTAGCTGATGAAATTGCTCAGTGTTTTATTCTTCAGTTATTAGTCCCACTGAATGAGAAATAATTCCTTTTTGTTTCTTCCTCTTTTCATAATGTAAAGCTTGGCAGAGTCATAGGAACTTGAGCACAAAAAATGAATAAGACACTTCGATGTTCCAGATGAGGGAAAGAGCCACACAGAGACTCAAAGTTGTTCTAAATGTGGATTTTTCAATTTGCACTTCCCCAATTATATCCATGCAACTCTTGTTGCATTGTGGTCACCTGTAGCAGAGCAAATTTGGCCTGTTAAGTAGTAAGAATTCATGGGCAACTTGTGATTATTTTTAGGAGGCTGAATTTGCATATTATTAAAAATTAAAACTTCAGACTATTGCAAACATTTAACTCAGTCTTTCTTCCTTATTTTCCACTGCTCACTCCTTACAACACATTTCCAGCATGTCAGCCCTCCAACTGTGCCGGTGTTGCTGAAGGAATTCCACAGATTAGGAATGAATAGAAAATACAACACCAACTCTGTGGCCCCAGGGCTGCCAGAGCTAAAGGAGCCTTTGGGCAACACTCAGGCACCTGGGATTCCTGGGGTTCTGCACAGGGCCAGGAACTGGATGTGAATGATCCTTGTAGGTCCCTTCAACCTCAGGATATTCTATGATTTTTTTTTTTTTCCCTTAAAGGAGTCAGATTCCTTTTTCTGGCTCCCAGTGGTGCTGCACAAGGATTTGTCACAGCTGAACTCACAGAATGGATTCCCAGCCAAACACTGATGCGGCAAGAGGAAACCATGCAAGGGATAATGCTTTGGATGTCTCATCTGAAAAATCCATTCTTATCAGAGGACTTGTATTCATATCTTTGATGCAAGATCACTTCCAAGAACTCTGGAATTATTTGGAGTAAGTCACCTACTCAGTGTTAGACTTACAAACACCATGTGTACCAAATTATTTTCATTCACATCCCATTCTTACTAGAAATCTTTGACATTAGAACACTATTTTTTCTCATTACTAGCTGCAGAATATTCCTTTCCTTTTTTTTTTTTCTTTTTTTTTTTTTTTTTTTTTTTTTTCTTTTTGGATAGAAAACTCACATTGCAAAGTCTCAGCACTCAAAAATGTACAGGTAGCAGAGAAATCCACTTAGACATCTATTTGGAAGCTGTGAAAGATGATTGCTCTACCTCATGATAGCCTGGGCAGAATACATGATATATAACTAAAGACTTTTCTGAAGAAGGAAAAAAAGCCTAAAAATGAATCAGGGATTGCTTTGAGGCTGCTGTATTAAGTGCATCTTCTTTTACATCCTAGCCATCAATAGAACCTTCCATCAATTTCAGTCCTATTAACGGATGCTATTAAAACATTTACAACAGGATACACTCCACACAAATAACTGCAAAAATACTGGTCTATGTTTAAAAGTTTACATACTCTGTTGAGCAGACAAAATACTGAGTGGTGACTAACCTATATGCTTAATGACACATATCATCCAATCATCAATATATTCATTTTCCTGGGCTCATCTGAATAAACCAAGGATATCTCTGTGCTGCCATCTGCTTTGAGTCTTATTTTGTTGTTGCTGTTTAACCATTGCACACAAATAGAAACACTCTAAGTGCAACACAGAAGTCTTGATGCAGTTTCAGAAATATTTCACAATAAGGTACACAAGAAAAATATCCCATGTAGTGTCAGAGTATAAATTATGGCAACTGGTCCATTCAAGCTCCTCTTCTGTCACTAAGGGGTTGGGAAACCCTCTGTTTGCTGGGGCAGGGCTTCACAGCAAGAGGGAAGAAGTAGGAAAAATCAAAGGAATCCTGTTAGGGGCCAAATTTCAAAGTTGCTGTAAACAGTTCTCATTGGAAAAGATTTTTGAACACATTTCCTTTTATTTACTATCTATCCTGCAGCACAAGTTTCCTTTGGGAAGCTCTAGGGCTTTTATTTCACCTACCTACCCCCACAGCCCACATGAAACCTGGCAGAGATCAGACTCCAGCCTCCACACAAGGGCATGCAAAAACACTTCGCCAAAGTAACACTGAGAAGTGGAAAAAAAAATGCTTCCAGGAGTTCTGAGAAAGCATTTATGCAAAGCAGGAATTGAGAAACCCCGGGTCTGCTAATCCTCCAGTGACAAGGAACAGATCATAGCTGTAGATAAAACCCTCCTGCCATTGCTGGTGACAGCAGTCAGGGCCAAGTTCAAATAGCCAGAGGGACTCTTCGAATGAAGGATGCCATTAAGCTGAACCTGGGGAGCATTCCAGAGAATGTTGGATTATTTTCCAAGAACCCTGAATGAGGTGAAAAGCCCCATCTTTCAAAGCAGGGAATCGAGGTCCAAAACATGAAAAGCTCAGGAAAAAGAGTTAATAGAGCATAAACTCGAGACAAGATATTTGTCATATTTGCATGTCACAACTCTCCAGCAATAATTCTGACTTTCCACTTCCCAGGTTAAGCACATCAGTCCCTCCAGAGTCACTGACTAAACCCCCACAGCTCAGGGGTAGCCCAGAACAGTCCTCAGGCAGTTCCTCTGCACAAACTCAAAGAAACAAATTTGCCTGGAGAATTCACTGCCTACAGTGACACCACTACAGTAACACCAATTCCACCTCTGTTAGTCAGAAAGCATTGAAGAAAAAAGTGACATGTAGGAAGAAGTCCTTTTAAGCTGTGAATTTGTTTCCATCCATCAAGAATTCCATTCTGTGGCATCACCTGGAAAAACAACCCAGCATCACAGAAACCTCAGTGGAAAGCTCCCAGCCAGAGCTCTGGGCAGCAAGACCTGTTCAAAGTTGGCTGCTTTTCTCCAGCTTCTCATTTCTGAGCTTGACTTCTCTAATGAATTAACTTTTCAGCTGGGTCTGATTTGTGCCAGCCTGGAGAGTTACATCGAGGAGAGTTTTGTATCAAGTAGAGCCATAACAGCATTGTCAACGTTTTTAGTGGCAGAAGTGCACATTTCTGATGTGATTTCTTATTTTAATAAACTGCAATAAAGAGTAGTGAGTCTCCTAAATTGCATCCACATGATGCAGGGAGATTAAAGCAGGCCTGGAATTTCTACCAGCTCAAGACATCCCTGGAGGAACTGTGCTCTCCTCAACCACTCTTCTCTGATCAGCAGAAGAGAAAATGAATTTATTGTCCAATGATGCAACTTAAAATTAAAATGTGCTTTTTCAATATTCACAAACTGCCTTAAAAACTTCATTTCGGTTTTGAAAATTTTTCCCCAGAATGACAAAAACCAGGCTTTGAGCCAAAGAGTAAAGCTCTTAACATAAAACTTCAATTAAAAACAAAGACTATCTATCTCACCTCTCCAAGGTACTTCCAGCATTCCCCAGAAAGGGCTTGCTGTGGCTATTAGCTGAGTAGTTACACTGTAGTTTTAGAGACTCGTTACAGTGCTCTACAATTATTGCCAACTCATCCTAAATTACCAGCTTCTCTAAGCCTGGGTGGTGCAAACAGCACTTAAGGGACAAAGACATGACAGTGTCAAGACCAGAAACTCCTCAGTCTGTGAAGCAGCACAGCGAGTGTGTGCTCACTCCCCAGCACCAGCCTCCCCAGGTCACTCCATTCATCCAGCAAGAGCATGAATCAGAGGTCTTGAATGGGTGTGGTTGAAAGCTCTGAGCTGACACTAAACCATTCAAAGCAGCAATAGTTCTGTAAAAATATCCCTCAATCCTCCTGCCAGTGCTTGTTCACATCCCAAGCCCTCCCCTCAAAACAAAGTCACCTGCAGCTTTCCTGGCAGCTGACAAGGGAGCTGCAGGTGAAATTTTGAGTAAGGGGGATTCGAGGCTGGTTTAATGCAAGATAAAATTAAATGTTCTTTTTTTTTTTTTTTTTTTTTTTTTTTCAGTAGTGCTGGGAAAAAACTAAGATGGCTCATGCCGTGCTGCTTTTGGAGCTTAAGTGATATGGAATAAAACAACCAGTGCAGATGACTGAAACAAAGCAGTGGAATTAAATCACAGAGAACAGCTTGAGACACCCCAGGGAAACCTGATCCTTTGGGCTTATCAACATCAGCTACAGAGCTGAAACCTTTCCTTCAAAACATCTCCAACCACTCCTCTGCCCCACAGCAACCCCATCCCCAGGATTAGGCACCTCTGAGCACATAATTGCTTGCAGAAAAAGGGAAGAGAAGCTCCAGAGGTTTGCAAAGGAGGAGGTCATTGCAAAAAAGAAATGGCTTTAAACTTTCTCCAACTTCTCAGATAGCCTTTAAACTTCAAGCTAACCTAATAGGCATCAAAGCATCCAAGTTCCTGCTTCCACACCTCAGCACTCCTCAGGCACAGCCCTGCTGCCCAGTCCTCCCCACAGAGCCCCCTGAGGGGCCTCAAAACCACTCCAACATTTTTATTTGCAGAGAACACATGAGTAGAGGACTTGGTTGAGGTTGTATCACCTCAGGATAACCAACACCATCAGCCACACTCTCAGTTATAAACCCCCTTGTGTCCTACCTTGCAGTTCTGTGCATGGCTGGCCTCATCCCTCCATCCCTGCAGTGGGGATCTGCAGTGGGTCAGAACCCACAGGTGAGAGGTGCAGGAGAGTTGGAGCAGCCACCACTCTATTCCCATCTGTCCTGGAGCTTTATAAACCCTCCCCTACACCCCCTCCCTTTCCCCACCCGTGTTGGCTTAAGGATGACAAGCCCTTCACTGAACCCTCTGTGCCTGGGCTCACATCCCCCCATCCTGCAGATGCCTCCTGCCCACTGGAGAAGGAGCCTGCTCTGCCAGGCAGCATGTGGCAGCTCCTCACCTTGCTGTCCTGCCTTGTCACCCTAGAGATCTCTCTGGTGACCCAATGGGCAAAGCAATCTCAGGTCCAGCAGGCTCATTGTGCAGGCAGGAAACAAAACCTTTGGAAAACACAATATACATTTTTTTTTTCAACACAGCTACAAAGGACACCACAGCCACAGAAACTTCTGTTATCTCAGCTCCATGGACATCTTTCCAAGGCAGAGCCCAGTCTCCAGCACACAGAAAATGGTGGCTGTTAATCACAATTTTCCCCCTCTGCAGCCCAGGAGGGGAGGTTAAACACCAGCAAGACCTTATCTTTGGCCAAGCAGCCATTTTGGGTCCCTCTGCAGGGTGTCAGCAGCATGGTGATGAATAAGGGAGTGTTTCTCCTTGGCAAGGCTTTCCATCATGTCACATGAAGGCTTGACAGCTCTGCTGTGTGGAGCCTGCCCTGCATGTTGACTTCAGTGAGGGCAGAGCAGCAGCTCCACGTCCAGGGTCTGGGTCCATGTCAGCAGCAGCAAAAACAACGGCCCAAGGACTCAGAGAAGGGAGAGCAGAAAAGTTCAGGGAAAGGTGGGGGGATTTGCTGAGTCCAATTAGCAGGAAAAATTAGGGGGAAAGGGTCTAATTCTCAATGAAATGACCTTCAGTGCTGCTGTACTTCACTGTCTTGTGATCACACATCTTAGAGGAAGCAAATCTTTGTGTGTATTTACTGCCTGAGTGTATTTGATACAGACAGCCACCCTCACAGCTCCACTGTGCCAGGTTTAGGGGGAAATGCCCAGGCTAGAGGTATTACCCAGCTCAGGGAGGTGTTTGTGCCCCTTGGAAGGCACACAGCATGCAGGGGTGGGACGGCTTCTTGAGAAAAGACTAAAGAGCAAAATCTGTGCACCCAGAAATTGGCCAAGCTGCTGGACTGAGAACCAGCAGAGAGACCTGGGCTGCTCTGTGGGTGCATGGTGGGAGAGGCACTTGGGTTACTGAACCCATTTATTTCATAAGTTAATGGCTCCACTGTGCAGTCTAATAAATGCTGGCTTTTACTTTTTAAAGCCTGATGAGAGTTCTGACTTGTTCACTGTCCTAGGGTGATGTTTGTATCCCCATTTATGTGTGTTCTGCTATGTTGGATGTTATGTTCTGTGCCTGTGAGACGGGCTCTGAAGGACAAATGTTTTGTTTTGGTTCTGTTATCAGCCTGCTTCCCCCCCACGACTGGCGGGACACAGAGACGGGGCAGTACATAGTGTGACTGTTGTTTTTTGCTGCTCTCTTTTCTCCTTGACTCTAGCTCTGGCTGCTGCTTTTGCTCCTGCTCCTGCTTCGCTTCGCTCTTGCTTTGTTTTTTTCCTTTTTTTCTTTTTTCTTGTAACTACTGGGACCTGCTCCGGACTGGGACCTGAGAACACCTTGTGGCCGGCAGCAGCCATCCCCAGCGCCGGAGGGAGTGACAACAGGGCGACCACCCCCAAGAGAGACTCGCTGCATTTGTCATCTCTTTTTCAGAGCTGTGAAAAAGTGTTGTCATCTGGTATTGTTCATTTTGTGTACTGGGGGGGGGAGGCTGTGCCTGTTAAATAAACAGGTTCTTTCCACTTCTCTCCGAGGAATCATTCCCGAACCGGCTGGGGGGAGGGGCCGTGTGGGTTTGATCTCCGGAGGGAGCTTCCTTTGGAGGTTTTCTCCCAGATTTGCCCTAAACTAGGACATTCACAATTAAGGAAATGTTTAAGCAGCTCTCCCCAAAAATCCCTAAAGCTTTATCCAAGAGTGCCATTATATTCCTTCTTTCCCCAGGTCCCTATGCCCGCTTCCCACCTTGGCTGGCACTGCCCCCCTGTCCATCTGCCCTTCTCTGCTTTCTGTCCTTCCCACCAGCAGTGTTGGTGAACCAGCACAAGCACAGCAAGTACAGCTTGCTTCAGCTTTGGGAAATAGTATTCCGTTTTTTATTTTATCATCCCCTCAATCCAAGTCCTGCAGAAGTTCACATCACCCCTGTTACCCTCGTTGCTGTTCTCTTGACCTACTCTAAATACCAGTTAGGCAGCCCTGGCTCACAGGAGCGGACAGCTAAACTGGTGATGTGACACAGCACAACCTACCCATGGAAAGGGTGGAGCAACATTTTTATTTGCACATAATGCTTATCAGAAGACTTCTCAAGGCCATGTGCAGCCCAAGTTTTCTGCAGGCCTTCACAGGTCCAGCCAAGGGCACCCTGAGCTGTGTGTGGGTACAGGTGAGCCACTGCCAGCCACAGCTCCACCCTCCAGGAATGCACCTTTTGTGGTCTCCAGCTTGTGAAGGGTTCTGCACGAAGATGAGCACACAATTCGTCCTAAATGTAGAAATCACACCTACAGGGGGGAGAAATAGCTTTCTGACAAGTAGACAGAAGCTAATTGAAGACTTTCACTAAAATTGTACAGCAGCAAAAGGTAAAAGTTTAATGCTAAAGCAGCTATAAGATAATAGAGGAGAGAGATAAGTGTTGGCTCCGCTTGTTGCATAGACTGTGTTTGTTCCAAGAAAAGTTAAGCAAGAAGTCCACCTCCCAGAGAAGAATATTAATATCTGTTAACTTTTATTCCCACCACTAATATGCATATGTGTCATCGAATTCTGGCATCATTCCTCCCTTTTAAAAATATTTAGATGATGTCTTAACTTTTCTAAATTCCTTCATGAAGGAAGAATGGATAACATACAATGCTGCTGATCTGTGTTACTCAAATATTCTTTTTATTATTCATTACATAAAGCTGTTGAGCTAGGAAGTTGATTATTATTCTATGGGAACAGAGACAGTTTGGACAGCTAGATTGGTACCACTAGAAACAAAACAAGACCAAAGCAAAAAGAAAAATCTGTAGCAGCAAAACAAAGACAAGCTTTTGCTAGGTCAGCTCCTGTGCATTGCCTTAGGGAAAATAGATGCCTCTGTTGATTTTGCAACTTTTATTCCTCAGCTCAGGAGAAGGCATTTGGGAGGAAGTTACGGATTGTTTCACTTGGAGGAAGTTTAATTTTCAAACTGCTCTGCCCACATGAGCTTTGCACAGAAAGTCTCTCAGGGCCCCCTTTTGTTTCTCCTGTGCTGGGGGCAGCCTTCAATAAGCAGCTCCTCAGGATGGGCCGTGAAGGATAATCAGGCAAAGAAACTCACTCCTCATGTCTCAGGCTAGGAGAAGATTCCAAGCCTGAATGAACTATTTCAGTTCATTACTTGGCACTTCAATCATGAACTGCTGGCTTTGCATCCAAGATCTGGCCAGACTCAGTGAAATTAATCCTTTTTTCAACTTTATATTTGTTCGTTCCTTTTTTTCCACAGCAATGGAATTAAAAAAGAAAGGGAATTCGCAATTCTCAGTTCTGCTTGGTGATCAATACAGAAGTGTCAGAGGTGTCTGGCAAGAGGTGTGTGAATGCTCCAGAGTATTTGCTGTGCTGTGCTCAGAATAACACAGCAGTGCTGTGTCCTGCACATGAGAACATTCCCATTGCCACAGGAATGGAGAGATGCTGATCCCAAAGTGTCAGCAGCACATGGGTGTGCACATGAAGAGCTCACAGACCCTCAGCACTGAATGTTTGCTCCTCACTGGCAGTTTTTTGGTCTTCAAAGAGATCTCACTGGATTTCCCACTTCACTGTGCCCTGGCCAAGTTTTATCAGGCACTGCCAGATGGTAGTTTTTCAAGAACAGTACTCTGACTGCCTGGGGAATGGCAACCCCCATGTCCTCACTGACCTCTTGCACAGCATAACTCAGCATTACAGTTTGTGGCTGATCCAGGATCATTAGACCAAAATTCTTGATATGTTATTAGCAGAGCATTTCAAAATGCCCAGCAGTCCTGAGAAACCCTTTCAAAAAGGTCTCTTCATTTGCATGTCACTCGAGTTTCTGGCAAGGGAGAGAGAGCAGTCCCTGATAAAACTGCAGAGCAATAGGACACTGCTGTAGGAGTAAGAACTGTTTGTATGTATTCCTTCCTCTGGGTGTTTGTCGATAATATTCACTGCTTAAATATGAATTGATGGCTTGTGTGCAGTGTTTCTTTGGGGGATCTGCCAATGCAGTAATGAAATGGGTGTTCTGCCTGGCCAACAGTAATTACTGTCCCCTCTCCTCCTGTCTTCACAGCCTGCAAGTCAGTGTTCATTTCTGCCAGATGCACGGAAATTGCTTGTCCAGCATGATGGGTTTGTTCCTCTCTCTGTGACCTGTCACACAGCTGGGCAGCCCTGGAGAGACAGGTTTGCACAGCACTGTTTTGGGTTTCCTGCCAATAAAAAACAAAAAAGAAATAAATAGGACCACAGACAACAAAAAGCTCTGAAGACCAGGTGGCTGGAGAAGGCAGAAGGGCAGGTGGACTTAGAATTTGCAGCTGAGCAGTGTGTGAGGCTGTGCCAGCTGCTGTGCCAGCCCCAGGGGCACCCCAGCACCTGCACATCGGGTTGGAGGCACCAACCAGTGCAGTGGGGTGAAAGCAGCAGAAAACACACAGTGAGGAGCTCAGAAACCAGCCAGGGAGGGGGGAGGGAATACGAGCAGATGGGAGATCTGTGGCACTCCAGTGTCCCCAGCACAGCCACCACAGCTCACAGTGCCATGCTCCAGGCTGGCATCATGGGCACAGCCAGCAGAGAGCTGAGTGTCAGCTCTGAGCCCTGGGGCTGGGCACAGGGGCTGATGTGGAAATCCAGCTCCCAGGTGGCTCAGGGGGTCCAGCATGAGCTCTGGATAAGGTTATGAAGGATCATGCAGGCTAAACTTCTGTAATTGTGGCAGGACTATGTGATTTAGGATATGTAAGAGAAAACCAGCAAAAAGCTACGCAGGGGTTAGGTCAGGCAGCAAAGCCTCTGGTGGACCTCAGGGGACACTGGCTCAAAGAACAAAGAGCTCTCACACTGGCCAGGCTTCTTGAGACCTCTTCTGCTAAAGGAAGGGCAGCAGAGTCTTGTTCACTCTGTGTTTCTTTCATTTGCACATCTCTGCCTTTAAAATGCAACTTGGACATCACAGAAGCAGAATAGACATTCAGTTTTGCTCTCCACCACAGCCTGGAGAAAAATTGGTGTTACATCAGAATTAATCTAGAGCACTACAAGCGATGAGAGGCCTTCAATTTTCAGGTCTAGTCAAAATATGAATTGTTGCAGAACTTTGGCTGGTGTCTCTTCAGTCGTTTTGGAAACCTCCATGCAGCCACTGCCCACTCTCAGTATCAGAAAGCATTAAAATCATTCCAGGGAAATGAGAAATCTCCTAACAAATTCTACTGTGCCTTGAGATTATACCAACTGTGATAAATGCTGAAAAAGTTTGGTTCTTCTCTCTCCACTTTTCATTTTTATGCTCTTCTCATTCCGAGTGGCCCAAGGAAGAAAACTGTGAAGTTTTCATTCCTCAAGGTGCTTTCAGTGAGGCTGAGAGGGAAATCCAGTGGCAAAGGCTATGTCTGAAGTGTGTCCAACTAAGAAATGCTCAGCTAATTGGTGAGATTATTTTGAAGTGCTTATCCAAATTGAATCTGGAAACTTTTAAGGGTTTTAGCACATCCCCAATACCTCACATTACGATGACACAAACATGACACAGTTTTTGTTGCTGTCTTCCTGCTTGATTGATGATTAAAAAATAGTATCAAAGCTCCATGGCACGTTTGAATGTTGATTTCTGAAGGAAATTAAAGAAAAAATTCAAAGTTTGTGGGGAAAAAACCCTTGGAAAGGTCTGTTCATTGATATGTTCCCTAAAATGTATTTGGTTTTACTTATTTTATTGTGTTTCTTTTCCCCCCAGCAATGGCCACAGTGAGTGCAGTATGGGCAGACTAGCACTGGGAAGGTGGAGAAATGTGATTCTATTCACACAGGATCTAATCCCTGTCCTGCTGCCATCAGCAGCTCTATTGAAGTTGATTGCCTCCAAAATGAAATTTAAGCCCAGGAACTCTGGGACCGTGTGTTCCATGTCCTAGCTGGGAGGAAACAGCAAAGGGTGGGTGGACAAGGGGGGAGTGCTGGGCTTTGTAATAAACACCAGCTGAAGGAGAACCTCAGTGCCACCAGGGGCTCAGGGACAAGGGCTGGGTGTCACTGGGGGCTTCTGAATGAGGGGGAGGAGAAATCAGCATGGCTTGGTGCCCATCACTTCCTTATTCTCCATCTCATTTTTCCTTATTCATCTGTGTCATTACTGTGTTCTTTTGTCCTCCACGCTAATTTGTTATTCTATTATCTGTGGAGGTGGCTTCACAACACAATTAAGGAAAAGAAATCAACATTCCCAACCTGCTCGGTTGTACTTGCTCTGTTAACTGTCTTTTGAAAATCTGTATTTAATTAAAATGGAACATTAGGATGCTGTTTTGGAAGGCTGCAAGACTGTTCTGTTCTGCTATCCACTGAACAGTTTATTGATCTTTTCAGATGGCCTGCATTTGTAGCAATTTTTGATGCATTATGTTTTGTGCTTACGTCAAAATCAAAATAACAATGGATGCACATAAAGAGAAAAAGAATCCCAGATTTTTTTATTCTTCTCTGAAAAGTAACAGGTATTTACAAACTTCAGTCTTTTTTAATTTTATCAGAATAAGAAAGGAAATTTCCTGGGCACAAATAATAATAAATTGAACTTTGATATTTCTTTGTCCCAGAGATTAATTTGTCCTGTTTAATTACGGGATTAGTATTCTTTATTGTGACATTGTTATCTTTTTTTTCTTTTCATACTTGTTCTACCTTCATGCCATGGAAATGACTGATTGAACTGATTCCCTCTGCACCAAATAAATGCTACTCCCACTCCACAGGCATTATTTGTGCTGGAAATAATTGTTGGAAATTTTTGAAAAGCCGCATTCAAACCAGGACCATACCTGCCTATTTGAGAACATAAACCCCGGATCTTAAACTAATTCATGAGCATGCACTGATCTGGGGTTTTCTTTCCCTTTTTTCACAGCCAGTGAGCAGACAGCCCTGCAGGACATAAAAATATCAACTTTTGGGTCAGGGGAGGACTTCACGGCTCCTCCATTTCCTGGTGTAAATCTGGGATTGGTGCAATTTTGCTGCTGCTCCTGCCCTGGCTCAGCTCAGGCTTCCTCACAACAACCCAGAGATGTCTCACAGGGTGACCCAGGGGAAATTTTCCTTAATGGGGGCAGCCAGGTGATGAGCTCTGCTCCCAGCCATCCCAGCACCCTGAAAGTGAGACTCTGTTCTTCTGCCAATCACTCAGGTCTTTTATAGCCATCCTCACAGCAGATTTTTTTGGAAGTTCAGGGCATCAAGCCAAGGCTATTAAATGTAAATACAGTAGTGTTTCTTTTCCACTAGTCTGTCTAGTTCTCTTTGCCCCCTGAGAAAGCAGATGATGTGAGGAGGGACCTTCTACCAAGAAATAAACTGGGTGTAAATCTAAGCTAATAAACTTTTCAGGAGACCTCAATTCATAGCACAATGCTGCAAAAGAAAGAGTTCATCCAAGAGTTAGGAGCTCAGCTAATACTTGCCCTTCCTGGAAATGAGCATCCTGGGTTACAATCTGCTCCCATATAGGTTTTAATTAAGAGCAACAACATCAGAGGGAAAAAAATCTACTTATTTACTGATATAAATCTATAGTGGGGAGAGATTCTGCCCCCCAGTGGGGCTATTCAGTGATAAAATATAAAATATTCAGTGATAAAATGCACAGTGCTGGAGACCAGGAGAGGCCTTTGCAGCTCTACAGCTCTGGGCTGCTTTTTCCACCCTGCTGGGGTGGGACAGAGGAGCCTGGAGTCCTCAGCAAATCCTGCTCCCACTGCCAAAGGTGAGCATAGAATGAATTGCATGAGAAAGGATCTTAAATCTCATCTGATTCCAACCCCCTGCCATGGGCAGGGACATCTTCCACTAGAACAGGTTGATCCAAGCCCTGTCCTACCTCGACCTTGGACACTCCCAGTGCCTAAATTGCTTGCTGAGTAACGAAGCCAAGTGAGATTTCAAAATGCCCAGCATTTTGGAACAAATGAAGATCATGAATCTGAAAATATTTCTGTGCAGGAGAAGTAACTACCAAAAGAAGACAGTTCTCTGAGCTCAAGTGTTCCTTACACACCTCTTTCTGCTCCACCCCAGACTCAGGAGTGAGTATAAGGGAAATATTCAACTTGAGTCAAAGATAAGTTTCTGATAAACAACTTAAGGGTCATTTATTTCTCAGAAAATCTAGACTTTTAAATAAAAAATATGTATAAATAAGTCTCCGCAGCAACTTCCAGTTACCAGCTATAAAAATAAATAAACAGCCAGGGGCACGAGGAGCCTTGCTCTCTGACATTCTGTCACTTCTCAGTGGTGCTTGCTACTTCACCTTCAGACCTTCTTTTCCTCTTTGAATTCTGTTTGATTTTCTCTGCAAACTGTATTTGACATTTTGTATGATGAATGTACTATGAAAAAAACATTTTGCTGTCTTTAGGTATCTAGAAAGCCTGTTTCAGTTCCTTTTTAATTCATATATACATGCAGTTGTATGGTGAGTAAAGGTTTCCTCTAAGTAGGTCTGAAGATCCTTAAAATTCATTTACCTTTTTCTGAGGCAAGACTCAGGTGCATCCCCATCCCTATTTCAATATTTTATGGCTTGGCCCCTATGGTTTCTTGCTTCTGAGTTGTGTTTGCTCTTGAAATCGCTGAATTGTCAGCCCCATCCTGCTAAATGAGCTGTTCACCTGAATCAAAATTGTTGGCCATCTGGCACCGTGTTTGGAAAAAGAACCCAGGTTGGGTATGTGAATAACAATCCCAATCCTCCAGCCCGGCCTCCAATGAGGCAGAAAAAGATCCACTCTCAGGGAGATGGCTGAGGAAGGTTGCTGTCAGCATTAGTGATGGGCTGTGATTAGCACGTCCTCCAGGCTCTCCCCCTGCTCCCTTCGGCAGATGCCTTTCCCTTTTTCTGTGGGAAAGCACCAGCCCCTGGCTGCAGCTCCTGGGAGATGCTGCAGCTCCCTGGGGCAGAAGGAGAGAGCTGCAGGTGCTTTACCCCCACCAGCGGCTCCAGAGCTCGGGGAGTGGAGGCATCACCTGTAGGTCTGATGTTTGCTGGGTGTTACGGTCCCTGGCACGGGCACTGCAGACAGCAGCTCTTACCCAGCCAAATCCTTTGCCAAATCTTTTCTTTGCTCCTGAAGGTTTTCATAATAAACAGTCTTCTGAGGCCACTCTGAATTTGCTAAAGGAAAATCTTTTCATTAGAGAACTGGGCTGAATGTCTGAGATAATAATTGGAGCTATTTACAGCAAGAGGATGAGAAGGAGAGGTAGAGTCTTGTCATCTCTGGTGTGTATTCCACTGCTTCTCACCAGAACACATCTGACAGGGGAAAAATAGGCATGCAAGTCCATATTTTATGTTGCAGTGCAACCAATACATGCCTTTTCCCCCACTGAAAGCAATCCTCTGTGTTCCCTTTAATACTTAGAAATGGAGGGGAAGGAGAACTGCTTGGGAAACTCAGCCTGAGATTTCTAGTCACAAGATCCCACAACAAGCTTTGTCTCTTCCAGTCTGAAATTAAGGGGACTGGTTTATTTTTGGCCTTGTAAAAAGTGCAGGTAAGCGTAGACAGACACAGAGAGAAAGAAAAAAAAAAAAAAAAGCACAAAGAACTCCCATACTTGTTTGTAAAGACACAGTTCCAAAAATTCAGCATAAATCTACAAAATGTTCACACAATTAAATGCAGGCTACATTAAGACCTGTTGTATTTACTCTCTCCAGCATTACCTGTCGGATATAATGAATTAATAAAGCTGGAAATGGCCATCCATCACAGAGGTTATACTGGTTTGAACAGGCACTTTGAATCCAGCTCAGAAACTACAGAGAACAGCAAAGAGCCATGCAGAAAGCAAGTGCAGAAATGGCCTCTCACTTCTTCCCCCTTTGGCTCATGGTAAATGAATCTCACTGCATCCAATCTGATGAAAACCTGTGTGTCCCTGGAGCCACTCCTAAAACATGTCAGAAGCATCTATCTCCTTGTTAATCTGAAATTCTGTATCCATGTAAAAGTCAGCATCTCATTCAGATAAACCAGCCCGAGCACTCCACTTCCTCATCTTGTTCCCTATTTATTTTTCAGGTAACAAGTGGGAGCACAAAAATCTTGCTTTAACAGAGTCTTCTGAGACAGCTGATGAAACTGAAATATTCAGATTGCATTTCTAGAGGTTCCTTTTCCTTGTTGCTGTGCTTTTCTGCATGTTTCCCTCCACTAATTTTCTCATTGTCAGTGCCCTCTTGCCTGAGTCCATTGCCACAGGTTACTTGGCTGGAACAAAACTCTGACTCCAGCAGAACAGCAATAGAAAAAGGGAGAGCCAGGAGTGAGAGACAGAGACTCGAAATGCTGCTATGGATTTTCACCTTTCATCTGGACAACAACTCAGGGTGTAGCAGCCTTCTGACTGGTCTGCAGTTGACTGCAGGAGCCTAAAGAATTCCTCTGCCTTCGCTGGATTAATCGTGGGATTTGTTTCATTTGCTCATAGGGAAGGATGTTTACCCGCATAGCTGCTGTTCCCTGGGGCTGCAGGCTGGATGTGCAAGGTGTGGGGTTGGTAAGGAGCAGAGTGCCCACCTCCACACCCACCCTGAGCAGAGCTGCAGGGAGAGAGCTGGAGCTGAGCCCTGGTTGTGTCACGCCTCTTGCTGGAGGGAAGCTCGTGGTGCTCCAGGCCAGAGGGAGCAGCACACCCAGGGCTGCTGCAGCACTCCAGGTTCATTGTTCTGGGCAAACCAGACCTCTTTAGTGCACTTTGCAGAGTTTCACAGGTAAAATTTAGCTCCGTGTTATCCCTTAGATACTGCCATGAACGAAAAAGAGGACCTTGCCCCCGTCCAACACCTTGGAATCACATCCCCCATCCTGCGGCACAAAATCCAAGGGAATCCACAGTGTTAAGGGCTCCCTCCATCTCCTTCTTCCAATTATTCCTGTGAAAGTGACAAATTTTGTTCCAAAGCGGTGACTTACGGCAGCAGTCAGTGCAAAGGACACTTGACTAGGTGTCAAGCATGCTGCACAGAAACACTTCAGAGTGCTTTAATAAAAGAGAAACACAGCGAGATGTATTTTGCTTGGCAAAAAGAAACAATCTATTCAGCGGCTTTTGAGTGGGTTTGTGGCTTTGTCTGATAAGGGCACTGCTGCTGATAATGCCCTCCTGATGCTACTTAGCTGTAAGAAGCCAGCATAAGGCTGATCAGGACAAAGAGAAGATGCAGCTGTTGTAGAGGATATTGCAGCATTTCCTTTTCCTTCAGTTATTAAATAGTCCATAATGGTGAGTGGATGTTAAGAGCCAAGAAGTGAAAATATTGTTAATATGTTGTGATGCTTTACCCAGGAACAGCTGGCAGATTCTTCTAATTTTGGTGGGGTTTTTTTCTGAGTAAATTGTGGCTTTATGTAGAAAGGAAGGGGATCTGTTCCTACATATTGTCTCTTGTCATGCTGTGTACTGGACACGTGGAGAGCTTCCCTAGGTTAATTCTCTTTCACACTTCTTTGTGATTAGTCTGATTGGCTGGTAACAGTGCATCCCAAATTTCCTCCACTAAATGTCCAAACTGAAGAGGAGAAGGCTCCAGGGAAAACTTATAGCAGCCTTCCAGTACCTTAAGGAGCTACAGAAGAGCTGGAGAGGGACTTCTGACATGGACATGCCGTGATAGGACATGGGGGAGTGGCTTTAAAGTGAAGGAGGGTCGATGTAGGTGCATATATAAAAGACAATTTTTGCTGTGTTTTGCTGTGAGGGTGGTAAAACACTGGCCCAGGTTGCCCAGAGTGTTGGTGGATGCCCCATCCCTGGAAACACTCCAGGGCAGGTGTGACAGGACTCTGAGCAAGCTGGTCAAGTTGAAGATGTACTGCAAATGGCAGGGGCATTGGATCAGAAGACCTTTAACAAGCTCCTTCCCACCCAAAGCATTCTCTGGTTTGAAATGAAAATGAAATGCTCATGGAAATGAGCAGTGCAGGTGGCCCCTGGCTCCATCTCTGGTCCCCCTGGGCTGTCCCAGAGGGGTGTGCTTGCTGTCCCAGCCACGAGCCCTTGGGCAGGCCCAGCTGGGGCTGAGCTCAGGTTTGGTGTGCAGCTCCTGGTGAGCCATAGAGGAGGAACAGCGTTTGTTCACAAAGCTGAACCAACAGCTCAGGTCCAGGAGCAGATTGTGACTGTAACCTGGCTGTGTCTGAAAATCCTGGGCAGGGAAAAACGCGTCCATTACACCCCTGCAATGTGACAGCTTCATTATTTGGATGTAGCAGGCAATAACAACAATAAGAACCCACGAGACCTTAAAACTGGAATGCCACTGAACTATTTGTGATCCCACAGAGAGTGTTGGCATCTGGGGGCACAGGGGACCTCTGCTCTGAGAGGGGAAATAAAAAATTGGAGGGAGCATTCATAATCCCTTGGCCTGCACAAATCTGCCTTTTAGTGCTGTTCCCCATGCAGCAAGGATCTGGGAAACTCTGCTGCATCCCTGTGGTGTGTGCACTTTCTTTTCCCAATGCCATCTGCTATACAGATTTGTTAAAAAGGAAAATCAAGTCTCTAATCCACTGCTGCTGTGTGAATAGAATCCCACTCAGGGCATTAGCTCTGTCTTGTCAAGGAACACAATGTGCCATTAAAACAAAAAGATGCCTCCAGCTTTGGGACAAAGGAGCAATGAGAATCGAATGCCACCCACTTGTGCCATGTGTGCTCTAAGCCAGGGGACAGGCCCAGGGAGTGGATGGAACTGAAGTGTCACCCTCCAGTGTGTGCCAGGCTAGGAGAGGATATAGCCATACAAAAGTGATACTTTAAAACCTCCTTTATTTAATTCCAAATCATCTTTTTTTTTTTTTTTTTTTTTTTTCTTTTTCTTTTTTTTTTTTTTTCTTTTTTTTTCCCAGGCACAAGGAGTTCTGCAGTAGCTCAGAAGACAGAAATCCTAACCTGCCCCTTCCCGTGAATCTCCTGGGCACCTCTTTGCAACAGGGCTGTGTGTGTTTGCACGGGCATTTATTTGTCCTATCTTCACAACAAATCACCCCCTCTCCTCCCCAGTTCTGTCATGCCCACAGACAGGGTAAATCAACCAATCCTGGGTAAAATCGGAATTCCCAGCTGTTGTGGTACTCAAAGGTCTTCCCAAAGCCTGATCTCTTAGAGCCCAGTGAAATGCTAAGATTCCCAGCGTGTTTCTCTCATGAATTTCCAGCACCGGTGGCATCAGATGTACCCATGGAAATGGTTACGTTGGGAACATTTGGGTGGGAAGAGCTTGAATGCTTACACTGGGAAGAAGATGAATAATAACACAGTTTCCTCCAGGGGCTTGAGGGCTTTCTCTTGTTTCCTTCTGAGGGAGCTTTGTTGGCCCTGCAGCTGCTGGGTGGCAGATGCTGATTTCGTGGGGCAAGGCCCCCCCGTGCCCTCCTGAGCCCGCGCTCCGCACTGCCATACACATTTCCCTTTAAATCCATGGCTGCCTATGCGTCATGGATGATGCCCACGAGTTTGCTGGCAGCCCTGCCTGCAGATGCAGTAATTAATCATCAAGTGACAGGGTGGCAGTGCCCCTCATTGACTTGGGGGGGATTAAGAAGGGCTCGCTTTCTCCCCGGCTGACAAAGGACAGCGCGGAGCTGAGCAGGGGAAGC
Organism: Sitta carolinensis; assembly: GCA_032173965.1. NCBI lineage: Eukaryota > Metazoa > Chordata > Aves > Passeriformes > Sittidae > Sitta > Sitta carolinensis. The sequence continues at coordinate 11,855,325 of CM063294.1, forward strand.
GCTGCTCCGGAACCTCTGCAAAGCCCTGCATTTCCAGCAACGTGTGCCATGCGGAAATGTCACACAGTGCTTTGCAAACCAGCGAGCTGGGGCACTCAGGGAATGTGCAATCTCCACTATTCTGCAGCTTTCCCATTCACCACCCCCTGGAGGCATTCCAGCCTGTTGTGTGGCTATGAGACACCAAGCCACTGGAGAAGTTGCTTGGTACAGCAGGGGATTTTTCTAGAGGAAAAGGCTTTACTGTTCTGGAACTGAGTATTTGCAGCTCCCAAAGGTGTTAAAAATACAGTTGCCACTATTGAGTTTTGGTATTTCTACGTGCTAATCTAGTGCTGGGGGTGAAGGAGAACAGGAAACCATTTTGCGTGGCACGCATTTAAAATGAGCTCCTGAACGCCTGAGTTTGGGCAGATCTCCCACCCAGCTAAATGAGAGATTTTTCTGGATAAGAATCTTGGCATTTGGCTATAAGCTGCTATTAAGAAGTAGAACGGTTTTCACTCATGAATATTCATGCGGCTATATTGAAATGTGTATACTATCAGCACACAACTTCGCAAGTGCTTGATTCCAGTTTGTACTGGGGAAATGAGGCAGCTGGTCATTAGTTCACCTCCCAGCAGGGGCTTACACAAGGCACTGGCTGTGTTAGCCTACCTGTGCCAGCTGCTATTATCCCTCTTCTATTTCACATAGGAAAGAAGCATTCCTCATCCTCGGAGTCACTTTCCTCCACCTGCTTGCATGGGAAATAACTTTTTTCATTTTCTGCTTAAAACACTTGGCATATTTATTATTAATATTCTTATTATTACTCAATTGGGCAAAAAGAAAAGCAATTAGAAAGACTTCACTGGGAACAATTAAATACAATAGTAGTGGGGCAATTAACCTGCAGATTAAGCATATGGTGGGGAGCTCTGTTCTTTATTTGGTCTCCCTTTAAGTAGCTGCTGTGGAGGTGGGCTCTTAGAGGTCATCTGTGGGGCTGAGAGCTGCCTGAGTCCTCGTGGAGGAGGGAGAGGCTGGAACTGGGCTGTCAGGAGTCGTGAACCTCTTCTCCTGTTCCAGCTCTTTGCCAGGCTTTCCCTCCTTTGATCGTTGCTAAATCAAAACCATTTATTGCCCTAATTGAGTTGGGTACTGCATAAACCAGTGGAGTGGGGAGAAATTAAAAAGCAAAGGAGCTCTGTGGTGTAGCAGAGAGGGCTCAGGAGCCTCCAGCTTCCCACCCCAAAATTTGTCACCAGCCACACAGCCACAACAGGGACATTCTCACAGCTATTCTCTTTCAGGCAGCCAGGTGTAAAATTACAGAGTCAAGGGTCTTCACCCAGTCAGCAGCCATGGAAGGGATACATGCAAGGATTTGTGGTTTTGGACAACTTGGAAACAATTTTATTTAGTTAGTTTTAACCTCTTGCCTGAAGAATACATTTTAGCTTGTTCTTTAACCTTCGCCTATTTTTTCCAGAGTCATTCTCCAGAGTTATGGCATTGCTTTTCAGTCTGAAGCATTGCTTGGGAATGAAACGTCTGAATGTTCTCATTGAGAAACAGCAAAATTCAACACTTTGTGTTTCTCTGTTTGTCAAGTGAAATTATTTATAAATTTTGATCCAACGTTGCTAAGACAGTCCAAAGGCTCCAGATGGATTTATGGAATATGAGATGTGTTGGGAACTGCTTCAGCTTTGCTCAGTCCTGCTGAGCATCGAGGTGCTGTCCCCAGAGTGCACAGCCAGGCTGTGCAGGAGGGGAGAAGCTGGGAATGAGAACCACGAGCCAGGTTTCCATTTCCCAGGCTGTCACTCTTGAGGTACCAGACTGCTCTTTAGCGGGGGCATCCAGCTTTGAAAGGAACCAAGGGAAACAAGGAGAGAGGCCACAAATGAGCTGGAATGTAGTGGAGTGAAAAGAAAAATAAATAGATAAATGTTTTTGGCAGGTTGTCATGTTTATTATAGGATGAAGAAGAGGTATGCCCAATTTATTAATAGTCTAATTATCTAATGAATTGAGTGGCTCTCTGGTTTTGTCCTCAGAATGTAGAGATTTTTATAAGGACAAAGAAGAAGTTCAAGTTGTTTTATCTAGGCATCTCAAGAAGTCCAATTGCTAGAAAGGGAAAGTGAATTCCATTAAACTGGTGGAAGTTATCATAAAATCATGATCAAAGAAATTTATTTCAGTAGTAGCTTATACATAAGTGAGTTTGTAGAGAGCTGGAGAGAGAAGTATTTCTGCTGGGGTTCACAGGCACAGGTTGGTGGCTGAGCTGAAACCTTGATTTCAGTGTCACTGCTCAAGGAATTAAAAACCACAACAAGGCTGAAGTCTGCTCCAAACACCAACCTGGAATTTTAAATAATTTCATTAGAAGTTACTTTAATAATTGAAACAGAGCATGTTCCAGGAGGATTAGAGTAAGTGTTTGTAAGACATGAATGTGTTCAAAAACCAAAAGCAAAAAAAACATATTCCTGTCAAGTCAAGTGGCACTGAAACATGCTACCACATTATCACAGAGGGAGTAAAGACTGTGAGTGAAGGAAAAACTGAGCACTCTGTGATGGAAAAGATCCTAATCACCTCATACTGCAGAGAGGACCAAACCTGCAGGATTTGTTAACATCTGAAAGTAAGAAATGAACAAATAAAAGCTCACTAACACTTTACAGATTTATCTCTTGCTAGTGGGGAATCTGAAAGCACTTCAGCAGGAAGGGTTGTACCTCACATTTGTGGTTCCCAGGATGCTCTGGTGCTGTGACTTTCTCCTAAAACCTGCAGGTTTGAGCAGGAAGTGCCCAGTCCTTGTTTGTCTCTGGGAGTGTTTCCAAGACTTGCTCTGGCTGCTGCCATCCAAAGGGCTTCAGAGAGCCCCTGTCTTTGGATCACTGCCCTCAGGACAGACCTGGGGGATGCTTGGGGGGCATCAGTTGTGTTATTCAGGTACTGATCATGCCCCAAGCCTCCCAGAGCTACAGGGACAGCCTGCGAGGGTTTCCAACCCTCCATCCATGAATATTCAGGGTCTGAGTCTCAGTCCTGTTCACAGCCATCCTGGGTGTCCTAACAGCCCAGGAGGAGGTGGTTGTGCCCACAGCTCCTGCTCTGCAAGGTCCTGGTGAGGCTGTTTTCCTTGTCCCTACCCTGCCCTGTCTCCTTGAGGGCAGTCAAACTGCTCTCAGCTGCTCCCAGGCCCTGATGTTTGGTGCCTTTCTGTCCTACTTAGCTCCACGTTTTCTACTCTGCCGGCACCTCTGCAAAAGGAGAAGCAAGTGTTCACACCTCCTTAAAAAATGGCCATCAGCTTTTATATGGCCCACTTCCATCCAAACTGTTTAACTGGTAGAACCAGTTTTCTAAACAGGAGAATAAAAACACAGGCTTAACCCCAAAACAAATCCCAAAATCATAGGAGCAAACAGTCTTTGAAACTGCTTGCTCTCAGTAGAACTGAGCAGAGCTTGAGGTATGTCAGAGTGAAATTCTTCACAAGTTGCTTTCCTGCTGTGGAATGTGAGCTGCAGGCTGGAGATAGCACTTCCCAAAAAAGGGGAACCAGCTCCTGCTGTATTAAAAGACTGGCAGGTGACTGTGATGCTGATTAAAAAGAAGGCCCTATATCTACATTCTGATTCAGCAAGTACATTTCTCAGAACTTCAAGGGAGGCAGAGAAGCCAGATGGGATTTTGGCAGGGGTTTGTTTGTTTGTTTACTTCCTTGCTTTAATTTTGATAATGAAAAATCTAACTTTTAAAAATGAAGCAAATGCACATTTGTTTATTCCTCTGCAAGTCATTCATTTTAGTAAGACATGTTACCCTTATTCCAATCTGCTTGAGCCTCTTGCATACCAAAAAAGCCTTTCTCATTTTACAACAACAGTTTTGGACTCAGCAGATTATTGTTCCTCATCCAGGTGTGGGGATAACCCCAAACCTTTTCACTGCTCCAAGTTTGCTGCTGGTTGTGAGACAGTGGGTTATACTCTGCAGTTTCTGATCCCTGGAAAGTCCTGTGCATTCCTTTCTGTATCTCTGCTTTTTCTAAGGTTTTTCTTCTCTAGAGAATTGCGTTTCTCTTTGCTGCCCTCAATTCCTTCTTCTTGCAGGCTCCTGCTTGTACCCCTTTCTCTGCCTTCCCCTAAACATTCCTGGTGCTGCCTGCACAGTCTGGAGCCAACATCTGAGAAAGGAAAACCAAACTCTGATTGTACCCAAGAATGGCACAAGCAGGGAGAATAATAAGGGAGACCATGCCCAGCTTCTCACACATGATGTTTCAGGTGGTTTTCTCCACAGGAGTTCCACTCAGTCCCTCAAATCAACTATTTGTTGTAGAAAACCACCGGTGCCATTCTCAGCTGCTATGCCCAGGAGCAGCTGAACAAATTGCCTTGTATTAGTAAATGAAAGATTTTGCTAAATGTGGATGAAACTCCTCAATCTTTTCTTAGTAACCATCTGGAGAAAATTTGTAATTTTCAAGTTTTCTGATTGGCTTCTATAGACAGTAAAACTGACCTTCAATTTTGTCCTTCAGAGATATCTGGAAGAGATTCATGAAAATATAAACTCCAGTAAATCCTTTTTCTTTCAATTAATCTCAAAAAGTGCTTTCTGCTGATATGAATTAGACCAGTTCCTCAAGCAAAATAACAAAATCGAGTGGAAGTCTATTAACCCCACTGAAGTAAGGTTTTCTAAAATACAAATTGCCCCACCTTGGTTAGATTTGTTTGGTTTTGTTTTTTTTTTTTAAATAATTTATCAAAACATTGGAAGATTAAATTTGATTCAAAGTGTTTCAGTGTTTTGCATCTTAATCTCATCTAATTTCTCAGACAGTGGGTTCTCAGAGACACTTGAGAAAATGTGACCTTTGAATTTTCTGTTGTGACGTTTTTAATCAGTCAGCTGGGGAAACCTTAAAAGCAAAGTTATCTCGGGGTTTTTTTTAGCAAGACCCTCCTGCGGATTGGAAGTTATCAGCGTCTTCCAACTGATATGCCATAGTTTTGAAAATGTTCTTTCTGAAGCAATTGCATCTGAACTTTTTGGGCTTTGCTGATGAACAGATGACTCATTTAGAAGCATTTTACAGGATAGCAGCAGGTCTGTTCTTAATCAGTTTTGAGCAAGGAGATCCAGGGAAATTTTAAATACTGTGCTTTCATTATAAAGTTAGGTTTTATTCATGAGATTCTCATTGACCTTTGAAGTAAGATACACAGTTGCCATGCCAGGATTTCCAACAAACTGAGGGAGTTTTAGTAAAACTTTCTTAGCTCTTTTTCCCTGAAAAATGGCTTATATGTGGCTTCAAGCGAGTTGGGAATTAACCATTGAGTGCATTTGTTTTTCTGGACCCTGCTCAAAGAAAACAGAATTTAGGTAATATTTCCAATTGTGATTCCTCTGAGGGTCCAGGGCACAGACACAAATGGGAAATGTGCCTGTTGTGCTTCTCTGGGGGGACAACCAGAGACCTCTTGACACCTGGGCACTTTATTCCTATTGATGCAGTGCGTGTCCAGCAAATCTTTGGAATTCTCCACCTGTAGAGCGGGACCCACACAAGGTGTTCTGATCCCACTGCCCCCAAATTCTGTCAGTGTAAATGTTGTCTTAATCTTATGATTTAAGATATCCCTGAGGTAATTTGGAAGGATCAGTTGCTTCTGACAACTGGGAAAAAACCCTAATTTTCAAAGCTAAGTATCCCAAACTAGCATTTCTTTTGGGCTGACCTTAGCAGACTTTATTTTCTTTTCCATGTAGGACAATTAGAAGAAGCAGAGTGTCAGTAAGTGTCATTGAAAGTGACAACTGATCTCCTGCTAATACACATTTGTGTCCCACTAATTTCATGGGTTCTGTACCAAAGTCACAAACCAGACTGGCAGCCATTCACGGGGGTTTGCTGGAAATATTCCAAGTATAAAGGATAGAGGGAGTATAAAAGAATGCATCCCATTTAAAAGCAAATGCTTACCTATACAAGTGATATGAAATAGCCCCCTGTAAAAGAAAGAACAAAATATTACCTAGTTGTGAAAGATAACACTAGCATTAGTCCAAGGAATTTATACTTGCAAAACACAGCACTCACCCATCTAATGGATTCCATTTATCCAAGGAAAACCAGGGAATGCTGGCATGGTAGTGCTTATGCATGCATGCATATTGAAAATTTGTGTGAGATGGGAGGAAGCATCTACTCTGTCCTTTCTGCTACAGAGGCTCTGCCTTGTCATTTCATTTGATGCTCCCGAGCTGCTCTCACAGGGGTAGAGAGAATAATCATTCCTCCTTCACCATTTCCTGCCAGCCACTCTCTTCTATGGCTCTGTCACTTCCTCCTCCTGTGGTTCCTCTTCTCTCAGTTAAAGGCATGGAGTCTATTTAATCCCTCCCAGTGCAGAAAACATCTAATATCTTTGACTTTTTGTCCTTCTCTGTGTCTTCACTGGGTTTTGCCTGCTCCATTTTGATGCAGTTCATGCAGTATTCAAGTGTGGCCAGATCTGGGGCTCGTTCTCTGGCACAGAGCTGCTTTTCCTGCTACCCTTGGTTGCTTTCATACCTCACATTCTGTTTACCTTTCCAGCCTGCCTCAGGGCAATGAACAGATGTTTTTGTTGAGCAATCTGCAGCGACTCTATGATCTCTTTGCAGAATGATAATGGCTAATTTAGAGATTATCATTGCGTATGTGTGTTTAGTGTTGTTTTCCCCATGTGCATTACTCCGCATTTATCAACATTGAATTTAATCTGCCAGTTTCTTCCTCCCTCAGAACTTTATGATCAGTTTTAGTTTTTACTACCCTGAATAATTTTATACCATCAGCAAAACTGCAGCTCATCCTTAGGGCTAATATTATTTAATATTTTCATTAATATCTGCAAACAAAAAAAGTTTCAGTGTGTGGATTTAATTTGCTAATAGCACAAAGTCGAGAAATCTTCATTTTGGAAGATGCTCAGCATATTATAGATTAATAAATATATGACTTTAAGCACTGAAATAATGAAAATCAAAGTAAATGCAATAGTGTAAACTGCAAAGTCATTCTATTTTTTACAATATATTGACATCATAAAACAATTATGCACATTTAAGAATATATAGCAACAGTTCTTGCTGGGGTAGGGGAGTTCAGCAGAGAAGAAAAACCAACCTGACACATCAATCAATCTACAAATGGACTCTCAGCCACTGGACTTATATAGCTCTAAAAAGTCAAAGGTAGTCTTTGGAGATAACAGAAGCTGCATATCCTGCAGAGATAAAGAAGGATCAGTGTTATTGTGTGAGGTGCTGGATTGCCAGGTGAACCTCTGCCCACTTGTGTTCAATGGAGACTCATTCAAGTTAGAGACATGCAGGTCAGATAACCTGTGGATGAGGAAATTTGTCTACAAGAAGCATTTCAAAGAGGAAAACTGATTTCCCTTTATAAATGAACTGTGGAACAGAACCCTGTGAGCTAATGGTGCCACTGGCACGGGAGCAGAGAAGCGTAAATTGATCATAGATAGACTGAACCTGGAAATTAACTCAAGCTTTCCATCAGCTGGGTGTGAAATGGAGCTTGAAGCCTTCATGAAGGAGTTGGATTCCAGGATTGTGCCCTCATCAGCTGATCCCTTACAGCAGGAGGGGATCCCTCTCCTTCAGCACCCTGCCAGAGCTGTTTCATCCCCTCCCCATTGCTGGAGGATGGTTCAAAAGGTGTCTCCTTGCTGCTGCAACCACCACTGGCTCCACCAAGCAGCAGGGAGCAGGCCCTGCTCTCCAGGAACTGCTGGAGAAGGATCACGCTGCCGAGAAACTCCTGGCCGTGATGTCAAGAGCTGGCAGCTAGTCAAGCTCAGATGCTTTCCAACGAGCTATTTCCCATTAATATTTCTACATATGGAGGAAAAATACTTCAACAGCAGCACAGAATGCTGGAGTCCTCCATCTGTAAGAGAGCTCATGCAATGAACACAGTTTCTTTACTGTGTATTAAAAGGTCTTGAATATTTTGACACATTTTTAGGTTTCAGTTTTTGGCAATTTCCCAACAACAGCAGTAGTGTTTATGCCAGTCATAGAAGTAAGAGGTTTGGATTGTGGATGCATGGAAGTCAGAAACCAAAGAAGTCAAATATTTTTTTCTTTCAAAAAAATATATTCCTTGAGAAGGAGACTTAATGCTGCAAAAACTGAAATAACTGCTGCTTTATCCTGCTTGTTTGGTTTGGTTTTGTTGGGGGTGAGAGTTTTTTTGTGTGTTTGGGTTTGGTTTGTTTGGATGTTGTTTTGGGAGGTGTTTTGCTTGTTTTGATATGTCTTTTTTCTGTGATGAAAATCTTACTGACACTGATAAATTTCTTGCCTTCGCACGTGCCACTTTGCAAGAGCAAAGTAAATATAAAGAGCATGTTAATATAATGAAAAATGCCATGGAGAGCTCTGAAAAGAAAACACTCAAGGCAAAAACATGTTCGGAAGAGTGATGGCAATGCAGTAACCTCAATCTGCTCAAACCAAAAGGCATTGTGAATTTTTCTTCTTTTATCTTTTGTTGGAGTGAGCAGTTCAGCGTCCTTTCTACCAGCCGACATGAAGAGGACAAAGACCACTTGAAATCACTTTTACTAAATTCCAGTCTTCTTTCCTCAGAAGGAGGAAAGACAGGTCTAGTTCAAAGAGGCCAGGATGAAGAGTAAGGTAGGAAGTACTAGACGGGATTTCTGTTTGGGGTTTTTTTCCCCCTCTTTGTTTCTATTCCACAACGTGGTGAGTCCAGGGTCCTCATCAGAGCCTCCCAGCCCCAGGGCTTGCTAAGAAAACCTCACTTTCCTGCCCAGCTGGGCATGGAAACCATCCACGTGTTGGGTTCACGTGCTCTGCTGAGACTACAGACAATAATAAATTGGGGCTGTTTCAATGGCCTTTATGTACAACCTGAGGCAGAGATTAGACCTGGGGATTTTTTTGTCCTGTTTGTGTAAACCTTATTGAGGAAGTTGCTGTCACACTTCACATTCCATTTATTTTCTTAACGGTTCATAAAAGATTACTAAGTGAATAATGAAAGTTTCAATTAAGCACACAGATTGTTATCTAGGTCAATAAATTGCTTTCAAACCTTGGTAATGTCTGCTGGTGATGTAACAATTTTGGAATAATCGTTAAGATGCTTTCAATACATATTCCTGTTTATTAACCCTCTGTTAATCATTTACAAATAAATCTCTGCTAATATAAAACAGGGTAAGAATTCATTCAATGGAGAGTGCCTGTTATTCTAACATAATTTTGCACTCCTGAATTCTCCAAGTAAATCAGAAAGAAAATGGCCATGGAGTATCTTAGACAAGTAGGAGAGAAGTAGACATTTCTATTAATCTAACAAAATTTTATGGAGTCAAGGTGGGATATTGTTCAATTTTCAGTGGAGAGGACAAGCATGAGCAGAGAACAATTCATCACAATGCTCTTACCACAGGATTAATTTTCTGCTGTACTAAATATAAATTGGCCTGAAGAAAATCATTTCAGCAGAACTGGATATGAGCACCATAGCTGGCCAGAAAATTGGCTGACTGATGGTAAACAATGGAGGCATCAAACTGTCAGATTGTAGCTAAAAAATATAGCAGAGGAATCTGTCTTAAGATTGTTCTTATTTAACATCACCTTTAGTGATCAGGAAGAAGGCATGAGAAGCATATTAGTTAAATAGGCAGATGGTGTTGCCTTGGAAGCCAATCAAACTTTAGAGATGACAGAAATATTGCTAAGGATCTGTAAAAGTCAGGAAAAGGGATGAGGGACAAAAACAGAAACAGTTTGAATTAGTGGAGATGAAAGTGTCGAGGGAAGAAGTCCCAAAGCACTGATGGAGAAGGAGCAGTGACAGCAGGAAGACACAGCTTCAAAACCAGGACAGCTCTTTGGAGCTAACAGTGTTGAGGTATCTGTGATCATGAAAAATTGAAGTAATATCTCTGCTAAGTGTGTTTTTTTCTATAAATGTTGCTGCCATCACCATTTTCCAAGTGCATTTTGTACCTCCCTCAGCCCTAGATGAAGCGCTAAGGTGGTCTCAGATTTGTTGACAAAGAGCTCAGCCAGGGCCAGCCTGAAGCCCTAATTAGCACTGTTAATTACAGGGTAGATTGGCACATTTTCAGCTCTACCTCTCCTGGTAAAAACCGAGTTACTTTTAGGTCAGAGGTCGTGGTGCTGTAGTGAGTAGCTCACTACAGATGAGTGGCTGAACAAAGAACCAAACAATCACCCTTTAAGTGCAGAGACCTGATAGCAGAGAGGAATGCTAATTAATTCACTCAATCACCAGCCACAGCCCTAGAAGTAGCTGGTGGACATCACGATGCTAATAGCCGGTGAGACACAGACTCTGCACAGCATCCGTGGTGTCTGCTCGGCCAGCCTGGATTAGGATGAGGATTTTCTCCTGCCCCCTCCTCTGGCACTGCAGCACTGCCGATGGAGGCTCTGGAGGCAGCTTCCACCTTCATGGAGTGCCTTCAGCAGTCCCCCTTGCCCCACAAAATAGGAAGATTTGACAAATCAAAACACAGAGTACATATTCGAAGTAATACTTTGAATTTGTTATGGTGAAATGTATGGAGCTACTCGTGTTCCCGGCCTGAAAGATAAGGCATTTAAGATACACATGGAAATGCAACAAGGGCAGAGGGAAAGAAATTATCCCCTTGGGTGCTCTATCCCACAGGGGACCACGTAGAAAAAAATGCACAGTGTCCCTGTGGTGTCCTGGGTGAGGAAACCTGAAAATGCACAGATTCAAGGCATGAGAACCTGAACCAAAATTCGGATATGTGTTCAGCTGGAGTAGTTCTAATGGGCCTACTGCTTTGACCAGGTAACAATTCATTCAGGGTTTTTTGGGGTTTTTTAATATGTTTTTAAAAGTTGGCGTTAAAGAAGAGATATTTTAACTCAGCCTTAAGATTTTTGCCTATTTTGGGGTAGAAGCTTAGCTAACAAAGCAATTGCAAGGACTGTACAAGGAATGAGTAATAGATGGATGTAGCAGTGGGACAACACTGTGAATGGAAAAATACCAAAGATTTTAAAAGTGCTGGAAAGCTTCCTCTGTGTATTCCTTTAAACACATATATTTTCTGGATCTGAAATCTCTCTATGCCTAGGAATGAATACAGTGATTTTCATAGGAGGCAGCACTAAAAATCACACACACAATTGAAAAATGAAAGATTCTGATATTTACCATTAACCCAAGACAACAAAAGACAAAAAAAGAGGGTTTGTTCACTCGAAACCTCCTAATGTAAAGGCAATTGCATTTAGTTACCGAAAATCTAAATAAAACACATATCAAACATAAATAAATACAAATCAAGTTCTTAATCAGAGAGTTGGTACAGCAGTTTCCATCCCCTGCAATCAGCTCTGTAATTGCCTCACCTGGAGCTGAAATGTCATCTCTCCAGAGAGGAGGAGGACTGTTGTCTTTTCAAAAGATGATAATGGATTTGATAGAATATGATTCACAAAGGATTTTTTCCTTTTCTGGCATGGCATATTAGAGAAATTTTAGTGAGATAAGTGAATCCCTTTTAACTGTCCTTGAGTGAAGAACAAAATGGGAAGTGAATTGAGAGCCAACTACAAATGCTCTTTATTATCATGTCAAGAGCAATGTCCTGTTCTGCTGGAAGGTACTTAAACCTCCCCCTGCCACCCTGACCCTTTTGTCAGAGAGCAAATTGTGCATTGCTGTGGTGGATTTGTGGCTCTACCTGCTCTGAGAGGAGGAGCCCCTCGGGAGAGACATTCAGCCATGGCCCCGGTGCCAGGAATGTCATCTCTCTTGTGGCATCCCCAGGGGGAAATCGAGTCCTGCTTGTCTCATTTTCATGATAGGAGCTGTAGGAGGAAGCAAGGACCTACTGAAGCCTTTTCCTCTGTCATCATTTACTATGCTGTAAATTTCAACATGTCTTTTAGGACTGGCATTGTTGACTGTAAACAGAGTGCTTCATCATCCCCTCACATCTTGCAGGTTGCCTGCTTGGACAGAGCAAATTTGCCTAAACTGTCAAAACTTCTTCCTGGATTTGACATTCTTCCACCACCCAAACATCCCATGAATCCCCACTATTTTTTTAAGTACAATTTGTCAAGTGTTTACTCCTGTGTGCCGTTAGGACATGGTGTGCATGTTTTTGTTAATGGAAATTTAAGAATGTTTTCCTTTTTCTGTGATATGGACTTCTACGGTCTGGCTACAACCCCACTCCCTGAACAGGTATTTATTTCAGTTTCCCTCCTGTCATTAGTGTCCTACATGTAAACTGGGTCCTGCTTGTCAGGACAGACAGAGTTCCCAAAGAAGGTGATGCTGAGACCTTCCCCAGTGACTTAGGGAAGAAAGCAGTGAAGCACAGCAGAGAAGGAGCTCTAACATAAGACAGCAGCTCCAATCTTTCCCAAATTACACAGCTCTGAGGAAATACCCAGTCCCCATGCATAGGGACATCAGTCATTTTATCTTGGCAGAGTAAATAGATTGTGCACCAGGACTGTGCTTCTGACAGCTCCTCAGTGCAGATAAAACCAATAATTGTGCTGATAACAGAGTCACTAAGATGGATAGGTGTGTGTGGGGAAAAGCCAAGCACATTTTGGAGACACATGGCCAATTTAGCAACTTTCAAACTGTTTGACTAAAATGTAAATAGAACTCCTGATGTCAAACGCAGCTCAATAAATACTAAACACTGAACAATATGGCCATCAAGCATGGAAAATCAAGTTACACAAATTGTAAAGCTCTCTACTTGGCAAGGTTGGGGTTTTTTTAGCTTAGGATTTAGTAGCAAAACTAATATTTTTAAATTGTACCAGATGTCTCTTCCAAAAGGAATGTGCAAATTATCTCCTGGCAGATGACATAGATACTTATACTCCCTCCTAATTTCATACAGAAGGAATGTGTCTGTGTGTCTAGAAGGACATTTATGTGAATTCACATAAATGTCTGCACATGTCCAAAGGTAAGACTTGAAATGTTAAAAGTAAAATGGCAAATTCAAACAAGAAAACCCAAATATTTTCCCAATGAGTCAAGCTTTTTACTGTAGGTCTGTGCATACTATGCATAGCTAAAATAGAGAAAAAGTAATGACAGTCCTTGGATGGGCACAGCTACTGGAAAAATTGAGCATTTAATTTGGCAATACCCCAAAGCAGTCTGTCTAAAGGTGTTTAGGGTGATAGAAATAAGCAATTTGGGTATGCACTCTGTTTCCTAATGAAAAATTCAGTGGGGCTATTATAGTCTATTACAGAAAACTGGGAATAAACAACTCCAAGGTAGGGCCACTTGACCTGCTCCTTAACACACCACCAGGCACACAGGACTCACAGCACCCATCTATCACTGCCCTTGCTCACAGCCCGTGCCCCCTGAACCATCACCTTCACAAATCTCTCACAAATGATCTATTTTCCTCCCATGTTCTCCTTGTGCCTTTCCATTTTAAGCTCTTTTGTTCCCCCTTTTCTCTCAGATCACACTCAGTCAGCAAGGGCAATACTTCTTTATTCAAGGGTGGATTATAGGAGCTACAAACCCCAAGGGAGGCGATGCAGGAATCCTGGTTTGCTACAGGGCCGTGTGTCTTCTAGGTTCTCTGATGTCTAACAAGATGTAAATGCCAAATTGAACTTTTTCTTACACTGTTGTTTCTTGTGGATTTGTTTGATGTCTGGTAGGAGTTGAAAAGGCAGCTTTTCTCTGCTAATAGCTTCTCTTTACTCTTTCTGACAACCTACTTTCAAAAGACTTGCAAGAACTTGGTATATTTGAGTTTTCCTGGCTGTCAAATTTTCTTTAATTTGGTCATCAAGATCAAAAGTCATTAAGGGAGAACAGGCACAGAAATGAACAGGCATATGCATACACAACCACTATGCAGGATAAAATCCATGGAGCCTATGCTGAAACAAAAATACTTTGGCATGTTTCAGATAACTGTAGGTTTATCAGCCTGAGGAACAAGGAACAGGAACAGATGAATACTACATAAATAAAGATCCTATTCCCCGACATTTAGAAAGATCAAAGGAGGAGAAATAATGAATAAAGTGACATAATTGTCATCAGAGAATTCAATGATCGGAGAATTGTGTTAGAAGATACAAAGAATATATTAGTGCTGATAAGGCACTAATGTGAGCCTAAATCCTTCTCAAACTCAGATTTCAGTTAAAGCTTCCATCTCCTCTGCTGATCACTTTGTTTACAGAATGGCTACCACTGATTTTACCAGTAATGGATTATGAGGGGGGTTATTGGCTGATAGACAAATCACCAAATTGAATGAGAGAAATGTATTCATTTCTGATTTTTTTCAAATTTTAGGCTACTGCCAGTCACCAAGTTATCCATCAGCATACCATCAGCAGTGAAGATCATTAGCATATACATAATTTTTCATTATATTATGATGCATCAGTCAGAAAAAGAAGTCACAGTTAAAATCCTACCTACTCTTTCTATAACTGGCCACTGCGTTGCACTCCTACATCAATTGGGATTTTACAAGGTGGAAATATTCATTGTCTGGAAGTAGGAACCTGATCCAAACCTCTACTTGCCCACACAGAGGAGGCTATTGCTGATAATTGCTAATTGCAGCTCAGTATACCTAATGGATAGTCAATCACTCTGGTGCAAGTGCATTGAGCATTAATAAAGTAACTTAATTTCACCATTTTGCATTTGCCACACTGCTTGCTTTGATCTCCACTAAATTGGATCATTACCTTGTTAAACTGAAACCAACTAATTTTCCCAATTGTCTTTTATGAACAGAAAGAAATCATTGAGCTGCTGTGGGGAACTGTGAACATGATAAACATGAAAAATTAAAATCCAGCTTTTCTTCCTGCCCTTGAGCCCTGCAGCTTGTGGACGTGTGCTGTACTGACTGATTAATGGCAGGCTGGAGATGGATGGCCAGAACAATCAGCCTGACAAATGCTTCTCAAGGAGGCAAACTGGGGAGGGTTGGGAATATGCTCTGTTTATCAGACCCTCACTTTTACTGGAAGGACTGTCCAGCCTGCTGTTCTCATGGCAGGGGGGTGTGCAAGAATAGAATTATGCAATTATTTGAGAGTGCTAAAACCCCATCAGAAAATCTTGCTTCAAGGAGGTTTTTTTGCAGCAGGAGCTGGAAGAAGCTACAGAACCTTGCTGGATAACTGTGGTTCTGCATCCTTGCAGGGCTGCAGCTTCTATGACCTGAGTTTTGAATGAAAGTAATATGGGAGGAGAAGCTTTTGTTCAGGGAAAACAAGTGGGACCTCTTAGGACTCTGAGTCAGAAAAGTCCCTGGCTGCCACTAAAACCCATGGCCCAAGTGATGTAAGAGTGGATCAGGCAGAGCCCATCTTCTCTAATTTAAACAGTGAAATGGAAATCAGTTTTCCTGCCTCTGCTCACAGGGCCTGTGCTCTCATCTCTCAAGAACTGGTCTGAGTCTTCACTCTGAGGGGAAGCAGGACTTGTTTTACTCTACTTACTCACACCCCTGTTGAGCCAACCGTTTAGCAGCACCACGCCTCATTGACTGGATGTGTCCTTCCTTTTGAATAATAAGCCTCTGCTGGAAAAAGCCAGCTTTGTGTGATTTATTTCAGATTACTGCCGCTTGTTGGACAGCAGCTTGCTGACTAGTGCTCCCCAGAGTTTGAGGCATCTCTGAATTCCTGTCTCCACTGCCTTGCTGGCTGGCTGGCAGGCATTAGATGCTCCACTAAGTACGACAGCAGCTTTCTGCAGAGCTCCTGGGGAGAGCCTGGGCGGCCGCAGCAGAGCAGCTCTGCCTGCTGTGCTGCCCTCAGAGGCTCTGCAAGCAGCAGGGGAGAGCAGCCCATGTCTTCTGCTCACTGCCTGGAACAGATTAATTCACAAAATTTCTCCAGGCTTCCACTTCACCTACATAGCCACTGCTGCGAACCTAAAACTGGCAGGATGGTTCTGGGCACGTAGGAGAGTTTTCCTTGGGGGAAGTGGGAAGCCCAGTGCTCACTGTGGAGGGTGCTTGGGTCTGGCTTCTTGAAACAGAGCAGGTGCATCCCGATTGCCTGATTTTAGTTTTTTATACTCAGAGAACCAAACTGTCAGTGTACGAGGTCATGAGCCACCCTCTAGATTCCAGGAGGACATTTTTACCTCTGTAACCCTGCCACAAAGGCACCTCTTTACCCGTGTACCCCAGCTTGCTGTGACTGGCCACAGCTTGCAGATGTTACCTCAGAAATGTGTGTGGCACAAGGGTTGGGACACGGTGTCCATCAGCACCATGCCAGGGAGCAGCTGGGCAGAGATTCTGCTGAGGGATATGGAAAAAAATGTGCTGTGAAGAAAAAATATGGACCATGGAGAATTTTGGTTCTAGATCAAATCAAGGTGAAGGCAGAATATCTCCCAGACCCTTAATCTCTACATCCAAATCTCTAATTAGATCTTTTAGTATGCAGCTCCATAGAGGCTTCAACAAGGACTGGATGGAGCCTGATGCCACATCTGTCTGAAGGAATGTCAACCTTGATGTTTTGCATTTGCCTGCAGGAATCAGGATTTGGTTAGAGCTGGAGCCAGACATGCAGGGATGTCAGGAATTCCAGTCTCTAGTTAATTTGGTTTTCTCTGGGGAAAAAAAGCCTCTTCTGGTGTCTGTTTCCACCCCAGGAGGGTGAGCAACCAGCCAAGACTCTTCAGGAGGCAAACTGAACTCTCAGCAAGTTTTACATCCTGGAGTGCCCTGTCCATTTTGCCAGTTCCAATCCCTTTCCTAACTTCATTGTTAGTTATCCCTAGGCCTTCTGTGTGTCTGTCAAATATGAGCAGACCAAAATGAGGACAAAGCAGTGCAGTCAAGGAAATATATGGCATTCTAGAATCCTCTACTCTCTGCCTCCTGTGAGGCTGCTGAAGCTGGAGCTCACTGGTCTGTGATGCTGGGACTTCTCCAACCATTTTCCAATAACTCTGGGACACATGTTTTAGTTTACTCTGCTGTCACTGTGGTAGGTGAAGCCAGGGTCCTCAATATTGCCTTTACAGGAGTCATCTAAGAAGGAACAGCAAAGGCGGAAACTTTTTCTCTGATGAGACAACGCTGTAGAACTCACCATGCACTCCAAGGCATTATTCCAAGCACAGAGCCACTTGCTTAATTTTGTACACAGATTTTTCTGCTGTTGGGCAGCAAGTTTCACTGCCTGCTTTGGTTCAGTGCATTCAAAGCATATCCTTCCAAGAGAACTCTAAGTGGATCCTATGTATTTATTTCAGATCCAATAAAGTTAACCAAAGCAACTATCTCCATTGCATTGTGATATACAAGGTAATAAACAGCTGAAACAATTGATTAAATGCCATAGCAAAGCCATTTATAGGACGCACACTGCAAAGTAGCAGAGACACATCCTATTACTAAACGTGCTCCACAAGTGGCTTCTCTTCAAAGATTTTCCAAACACAAGAGGACAGTTAGGTGAAAGAAATGTCCCCCTGTGCTTGGAGGGAAGGCTTTGGAAGCTGTGTCTGCTGGAAAGCAACCAGAGGGGCACCACAGGGCTTTCATAGGAGAGAAAGTCAAAGGAGCTTCCTCCTGGGAGGTTTTGAGCTTTGTAAAACTGCTTCTGAATCTCAGCACAATGGGACCCTGGCTTAAATGTCCCAGAAAATACTTCAGGACAGGGGAAGGAGCCAGCTGGGTTTAGGCTCTCAATAGTCTTCTCTTTGAGATCAAATCTACAAGAATCTGAAAAAAAAAACGTTGGTTCTCTGGTTTTGTTCTTAACCTTTCATCCCTGCTGCGTCATTGAAACTTCATAAGGAGTTCAGAGGACAAAGCCCTGCAGGGAAGGGTGGCTTCAGCCAATACAGAGCTGCAAGTACATGGAGATAAGACCTTAAATTAACCACTAAAATAAAGTGATTTTGTCTTCTCCAGCTTCAAAGAACTTGTGCAGCTCCGCTGCCCTAACCTTCCCCACCTTCTTCTCTTATTAACCTAGCCCAGGCACACTTTGATGAGCCCAACTTGGGGTTTAAATCTGTAGAAAACTGTGATTTCCAGGGGCCATGGCAGCAAGAACACCTTACTGTGACCACCACCCCTTTCCAAGCACATGCCCCACGCTGGCAGCACACGAGGAGAGGACCTCAGCCCCCTCAGACTCATTAATCTCCACCTTCTCATTCTGCCCGAGCTCTGACAAAGAGTTTTCCTTTCCAGGTTCAGCAGTTCAACATTGCATAACAATCCTCTTTGCCCTTCTCTGTGGATTCCAGCTTCCAGGGAACAGGGACCCTATCGACTGCAAAGACAGGCACAAAAGACAAAGACATTGAGTTGTTTTAATTAGCAGTGGAGTGGGTGTAACCTGTGGGTGGAGAAGAGATTGAGTATAAATGATGGAGAAAGCTGAAAACAAACTAGTTTTGACTGTTTCTCAGAATTTTCTGATCTGAAAGGTCAAAGGCTGAAAGTAGGGTTTTTTTGGCATGTTAAAAATACCAAGATTGTTTTCCTCTGCCAATAGTTTCTTCTATTTATTAAAATGATTTTTCATCTGTTGAGAGGCCTGCCCAAAACCAACATGCATTCTTTAGCTGAAATATTATTAACCTAGCAGACAAAACAGAATCAAAACTTAGGGGAAACACATTCTATAATAATGATTATTATTAGGGTTTTCTTTAATTTACAAAATATTGTTTTGGAGAGGAGGAAGGATCAAAATAGTAAACTAAAAAAAGAATCTTCAGCTTTTGGTATTTCCTTCTTTTAGCCCTTCTTACTTAAATGAACAGAAAAGGAGGGATAGAGACATAAGGTGGAAAACAGGAAGAATCTCAAACCCCCAGATGTACACTAAAAACCCTAATAAAAGTGTTAGGCAAATGAAAGCATATTCCTTCTTTTAAAACTGTGAAACTTTAAAAAAATTTCAAATCCTAGGCTGCTCTTTTTGGAGGGCGAGTGGAATTTTGCTCTTTTCAGGTTCAGCCTTGGCAAAATATTTAATCAGGGGAAAAAAAAAGTGAAATGCATCTGGCTCTTAAATGCTCTTCACTGAGCTATAGTCAATCCCTTGGTAGCCCGGGTCAAAAGGATCTGCTGCATCAATTTATAGGCACCCATCCCAGAATTTCTCCAATAGTGAACACACTCTAAACGGCTAAAAATATATTTCCACATAATTTTGGTTTAGAAGCAATTAAAGCCCTAATTCTGCATGCTGCCAGCTGATTTCCTATTGCAAGCACCCCTTTGGGAAATCAGTGCCTGGTTTGTGGGTTACTTTGTTCATCCTTAGGTGCTTGAATCGCATCTTGAGCAAAATTCTCATAGGGTGTAAATTTTTACTAGAACATTCTAGCCTAGCTTGATCTATTGCATGCAGAAGTTATTGACTTCAAGGCCACATATCACTTTGGGAAGTGGCAGGGAATTTCTTGCTGGTGAATGGAGCAGGGTGTCCCCATGGCTGCATTGGCCTGATATGTTTCCCTAGTCAAAAGACTTGGAAACAGTTGAAATTTTTGTTGAGGTGAAAGGTCCTTTCTTATTTTATTTGGATTAGTTTTCTTGTACTCAAATAAAATAAAAAGGTAGAAATAAATGAAGGTTTGGCTCAAAATCAAACATTTCCCCATTTTGAAATTCCCTTCCTCAAAGAGGTGTTTCTTCCAAGACAACCAGTGAAAGATGTAATTATTTTTTTCTTCAGTGAAGATTTTCCTTATGAATTTACAACTGTTACCTCAGCTAACTTTTTTGCTTCCTCCATCCTCCTGATCTTGTGGGTTGCAGAAGATGGAAAATATTCAGCAGTGCTTTCCATAAGGCACTAAAGCTCAGAGTATCAGTCAACTGTAAAAGATCCAAAGAGTAGACATATGACTCCCCCTTGTGAGTTATGGGCTGGAAAAAACACTGCTTAATAGCCTGGTGTTTGTGCTCATCAGACCCTTCCCTTCAGGGAGAGCACTAAAGGATGCAAGCAATGTTTGCATTTTGTGACCTCATCAGATTCCTTCCCATTACCAGATAAAAGGCCTATTCACTGATGTATTTATCGGATTATTCTGAAGTAAAAGAGAAGGAATGAATCATCTCATGAACTTAAAGTCGGAAAGGCGGAGTAATGTCACTTTCTGCATCCGGACAAATGGACAAAGAAGAGAAAATGAGGTTAGCCCTGGGGGATGCTCCCTCCTGCCAGGCTGGCTCTGCTGGCAGGCAGTTTTGGCAAAGCACGGTGTCATCCAGGGAACACCATGTGCCAGTCACATTTTGGCACGGGCAGGTTCAGGGCCAATGCCCCTCCTGTGGTTTAAGGCACCTGAGTTCCACTTTAGTCCAAGAGTATGTGCTCAGCCACATACTGTGATATGCCACGGCCCAAGGTCACCTCACCATGGTCTTGAAATGCTCAAATGTGTTAAATTGTCTTGGCATCTCTGGTCCAATGGATCCTAAATTCTCCTTTGCACAATAACTTCATCAGAAACCGAGTCCTGTGGTCCTGCCTGCATGCCCATCTGCCTTCCTTTCTCCATCCTGGAACAATTCTCGGGCACTTCCTGGGACCTGGAAAGCACCAGATCAGAGGAAACAGGCCAATTTAACCCGAATTTCCTGCTTTCAGAGTGAATACTCCTGACTCGTGGGCTAAAATTTTAGCAGAGCAGTCACACCTCCCACGCTGTGAAGAGCAGGTCACAACCCAGGGCTCTTCAGCTCTAGAGAATGTCAGGATTCAAGGTGTCTGCTCTCAGACACCTCCACACAGGGCTCCACTCAACTGTGCCAGCTCTGTAAGGTTCTTACTCTCTGCAGACCCTTTATTAAGAGTATGGGCTTGCACTGGTGTGAGACGTTTTCTGTGGAGGCACTGAAATCCCTCCAGACCTCGGGGCCCTGTGCTGGCTGCCCGGGTGGGCTGGGGGAGGATGTCTGTGGCCCGAGACACATCCACATGGGTAATCTGGGAGAACATTTGGAAGTGTTGTGTCAGGTGCAGCCCAGGGAAAATTGAACAAGCAGGATTTGGATGAACATAATGAGTTGCTTGACAGGTAATTTTTGTTCTCTGTTGTGCTATTTCTGCAGTGGCAACTGTCACTGTGAAAACCACCAAGTTTGTTACCATGACATTTGTAATAATTACATCCCACTCTCTGCAGTGAAATGGGGCAGAAATGTCGATTGAAATCCTCAGTTTTCATGGGGCTTGGGCCAGTGACAACTCATTTTTAATTTTCAGAGCCTTAGGAGGGAAAACCACAAAAATACCTCAGGTCCCCTTTGTCTCAGCCTCAACTGAGATAGAGGGAAAAAAAAAAAAAAAGAGAGAAAGACCTGGCACAGACAGAGTAAAGAAAGATTAGGCCTAATTTAACTATGTAGGGAACAACTCATTTGCTAACAGCTGCTGCATTATAGCTCACCAGCAGGCAAATGTATAGCCCCACTGCCTTCCCAGCTCCACACGGAGCTAGCTACCAGGAGGAGGAAGGAGGAAGAACAAAGGTGCCATGCCAAGCGTTCATTAGCCATCATTAAAATGTGAGATTTTCTCTCCACAGCTGCAGGATTCCTGGTTCCCTCCCTCCCCGAGGTCGCATTAGCATCTGCGATAACATAATTGCTCTGCAGACGTTCCTCGGCAATGGGTAGGCGATTCTGAGGGAATTGCAAATACAGTGCAAATATGCCCTTAATAAAATGAGTTCAGATAATGGGATCTGAGGTCTTCTTCTCTATGGCTCTTCATTTCTAGTGCAGTTCTCTTAATTTCCAAGATTGCCCATTTGCCTCTCTGTCCTAACAGCCTTAAGTAGAACTAATTGCATGGATGAGAAAAGGCGGATTTGTACCTAAATACTAAAGAGACATAGGCTTATACTGTGCCTTTAATTATAGAAGTCATTAACAGTGCACAAATGCAGCCCAGAAAAGAACTTGGCCCCATTGGTCCCTTTAATACAATTAGGCTATACCCCCAAACCATTCACAGCACTCTCCAAATTTGGTACAAACTCGCTAATAGTAGAAATGTTAAAGAATTATCCTGGTTTTATAGATACACAGACAACTCAAGAGCCCAAGATTTTAAAATACTGCCTTGCGATGTTAGTCCATATTCCCACAGGCAAGCCCAGTTTTCCCTACACTTTGCTATTTTCTGTTGTGCTGTCCTGGGCTGGTTCCTCACCGTGTTGCAAATTCCTGGTGGACACGGTCCCTGTGCTCTCCTTGGCCAGCAGGCAATGGTCTCTCCTGATTTCCAGTGCCACATCAATGGCACAACATTGCTGGCTGATGGAGGAGGGAATATTTCCCAGGGTGCAGCAGATACAGTATGACAAATTCTGCTGATTATTCCATGGATTTAGAGGTGATTGTGTGCCTGACATGCAGCATGCAAAAAAAACCCACAATAGGAGCAGGGCCGTGTTCCCAGTGGATGGAATTGATGCACTGGGCAGCACAGGGAGGAGGGAGGGAATAGTCTGAGGCCAACCAGCATGGGAATGGTGTAAGGCAAGTGTAAATCTCAGAAACCCCATGCAAGCCTGTGTGCCAGGATTGTGTAAGTGAATACTCCACTACACTTGCAACCCAAAGTGACAAGGAATCTTACATAACTTCCTTGCTGTCATGCTATACTTAGATTTTGAATATGGTTAACAGCTTCTCTTAATACCAGATGTCCTACTATTGTCAGCCTCCATTAAAACTGTGGTGATATTTCCTGTTGATTATCAGCAGCAAAACTGCTGAGATAAGGAATCTTCCTCACTGGAGGACAGGTGGAAAGGAAATCCTGCCAATCCGCCACTGGGGAAAAAATACAGAACTTTCCTCTATTTTTTTCCCCATTATATATCTATTTAACATAGCCTGGAGACCAAATCAAGTTTTTCCTTGACTCACAAGGAGAAAGTGTCCTAAGACAGCAGCCTACAAGAGGTGGAAAAAAAAAATGAAGAAAGTAAAAAGTTGTTGACACTGATAGGGAAAAACACTGAAGAGGTAAAATGCTTGAAAATACCACATGGCACTTCATCAGTTAGGACTGTCTTATGCTGTTATAAACAGATGTAACTGAATTATGCTTTTTTTTTTGGAGCTGAAAAATCTCGGGTATTGATGCCAGTGCATACCTATATAAATGGTTTACTCCAAAATTACTTGCAGGCTCGTTTTAGGAGAGAGAAAGCCGTCTGTCCCCATGTGCCACTTGACAAATGTCTCTCCTGTAAACAAACTCTTGAAGTCAGCTGATGTTTGGAAGTATCTCCTCTTAAAAAAGCTTGCTGACTGAGTCAGCAGGGCAGAAGAGATGAGGAGGGGGCAGAGGGGGCTGGCTGGGGCCAGAGCCTCTCCCTCCTGGTGGTCTCAGAGGAAGGACCCTCTGGCTTCGGATGGAGCTGCCTGGGAAGCTTCAAAGGCAGCCAGGGAGAAGAACTGCCTCCCTTTTACTCAAAGACAAGCTGTTGATTTTCAGAGGAGCTCCCAACAGGGCATACACACGCTTACCCCTTTGAAAAAATCAGGTCAAATTTTCTTCTTATTTATTACAAGTTAAAATAAAGTACATCCCTTCTTGGTTTCAAAAAGCTTTGGGTCACTACAGCTAATTTGGTCTAGAAACCTAGAGATGAAAGGCTTTGCATGCCATTACCAGTCCATGAGGGACTCCCAGGAGCCTCTCCATCCCCACCCTCCACTATCTCTCTTTACTGGTGGAGTTTTCCTAAATCCTGACTCAAAGCAACCACTCCACTCAGAAACTGGGGTGAGACTCAGCTGTGGTGAGCAGGAACATGTACTATCTGGGCATGGAACAGACAAAACCAGGCAGTTTTGCATACTGTGGGGCCTTTCTCAAAGACAAAGTCTGGATTTAGGATTAAATTTGGTGCCCGCCTCTTGATGAATTTAACAGCAGCAGTGGAACAGAAAGATCTTGTGTAAAAAAACCCAACAGGCAGGAATCCTGCTTAATTACATTTTCTACAGGCCAGTAAATGCTTATGAAAAACGAATGTGTAAAGAATTCCTTTTTTTTAGCAACTTCGGTAAATTATTATAAACTGTACTTACAGCTGTAAATGAGAAAAAACCCCAGTGCTCTGTAATTGGCCCTGGACAGTGCCCAGATCATCCAAAATCACTTTTCTTATATTTTTGTTTGCAAATTGCATTTTATAGTAGTGGGAAGACACTCCACCAGGCACAGAAAAATAATTATAATCTCTCTCAGGCAGTTAAAAGAACATGGTGCTGAGTCTTATAACAGCCCCTGAGGGACTCGCCCACAGACACACAGCCTGTCATGTCCCATTGCACAGGCACTGCCTTTGGGGGGATTCTCCCAGAGAGGTGCTGCTGCCAGGGCTCGAGCAGAGATGCAAATCAGCACTGCCAGGACCTTTCTGTAAGAACTGTCACTCTTAAAACGGGGGGTGTGATGGTAGCTTGTTGCCAAAATTATAATAGCTTACTGCAGATTAAAGTCCTGATACATCCCCCTGCTACCCAGTTCCAGGAATAAAAGTCTTCGTGTCTTTCTGCTTCACTTCTGCTTCGAGACTGTGCAGGTGGCAAAGAAAGTGTGCGTGACTGCCTGTGAGTCTGCTCCACACCAGAAAGGATGTCTCTTTAGAGACAAGAATCAAATTAGACAGCAGAATGGTTAAAGCCAGGGTGGAAGAAGTCTCACCTCTGAAGTCAGGTAAAGGCCCAATACAGTTTTGTTGCATGTGAGTTATATTAAAAAAAGGAGAAAAAGACACCCTGTGGCTTCCTCTGCCCCTGCTGCAAATCCATCATGCAGCATTTGGGTGTTTCCCACAGCACTGTGGACGAGCTCTGTGCTCTGTTAACAAAGCAGATCACAGGCAATGGCAGTAGGCTGCATCCTGCCTGTGCCAGCACTGGGGGGATGGCACAGCTCTGCAGCTGTCTGAAGGTTTTACTGACAGCACAAACTGCAGGGGATGGGGGGCAGAACCCTTCCTGTCTGCTCCCCATGCCCAGCCCAGAGTGCAACTGCAGCAGGAAAACCAGAGCTCAGCCCCTCTGCATCTGCAGTCTGGGCCCCTCTTCACCATCCCAGCCAAGGTATTTCAGCTGGTAAATGGAGCACCTTGCAGGTATCAGCCCCTCTTGGAGCAGGTGTCCAGCACCAGCCACTGAGACAAAAGATGCAGGATCCATCCTCCTGGCTGCTCTGGACTGGGGGGTTTCACACCACTGGTGGCTCCAGCTGCACAGGCTCACTCATGGCAAAGCCCATGGTGGTGCTCCATGCCCGAGGGTACAAACCTGAAGGGACCATGTCCAGCTGTGGGCCAGGGACAATCAATTCCATGGCCTTGGCCACCCCATGCCACCACCGTGGCTGGTTTTGAGCTGTTACAGGGTGGGCACAGTGAGAAGCACCAGTACAAACAACCTCAGTGCACCACCCATTGCCTCACTGAAGCTTTGTGACAGACTGAGAGCAACCCAGAGTGAAAACATGAAAAATTCACACTGGGAAGGTGGGAGGGCAGGCATTTGACTTAATTTTTGAGGCTGGAGGAGGAAGGGTGTTTACCTAAGTGTTTTTTTAATCATGCAATTTCTTTTTTCTCAATAAACAAATCACTGTTTAGATGTTGACTTGATTGTGTTGATAATTTAAGCAAAAATCCCCAAATTCAGATTCTTTTGCCCATGACACCCTGGGGAAAGGAAATGATCTGTTAAGTCTTCATCAACTTCAAAGAACATGACTGGCAGGCTGGGACACACTCTTCAGCAAATTTAGGTGCCAGACTCTACCAATTCTGTTAATAGAGTTTTTACCCCTGAGGTTCACATTTCCTTATGTTCCTGTTTTGTCTTGTTGTTTGTTTGGTTTTTTTTTTTTTTCAGAATAATGGCAAGGAGACAACTCCTCCACCTTATCTTCTCCTTGGTACCCGTCAAGTCCTTGCTTTTGAATTTGGAAGTAAATGAGGACTTTTTTAACAATGTACTTTTTCTCTTGTCTCATTCTCAGACTGAGTTCTACACCAATTTAACAGATGCTTTTCTACAAACATCAAATTAATTCAAAAGTCTGCAATTCAAATTCTCAAAACTTGTCCAAGTTGTAAACAGCTTAAAACAGATCTCACAATAGAAGTTCTGAGTTGCTCTAAGCTGGGATGCTGGCTCCACATACAATTATTAAATTAAAATTCAGGTTCAACTGTAGACATTAAAGCTTCCCTAAATCCTAAAGCTTAAATAGTTCAGCTTTGGAGAAGTTTACAAATATTGAAAGTTTTTTGAAGCCTTTGGCTCTGGATGACATTTTTCACTAGTAACAAAAACGAGACCAGTGTCTAAATTTTTCAGAATTTGGTTGTCAACACCATCATTCAAAGTTAATTCATTTTCGAATGTAATTCAGAGGCTTTTTCACAAGCAGAACAAGACCAGCAGTTCAGTTCAGGGTACATGTACTTGAGATGTCAGGGGGAACAGCTGCTGAAAGAAGATATTTGCCATTAAACCTGGGGTTCAGCTGGAGTTATTCTGCAGCTAATAGCGAGCAGAGCTCCAGTACTGCAGTCTGTCTGCACTGCCATTACCTGCCCCTATTTATCACAACTCCACAGGCTGAAAATTCCTCAATCTGCAGAGCCTTGGGGACAAATGGATTCAGATAGGGGCTGGGAGCTCATCTGGCTGTGGAAAAGCAATTAGCAGTAGGGCTTTGCTGGTATTGTTCTCTGTGGTCAGCAGAAGACCTTTCCCACAATGTGCTTTGCAGCACACAGCTCCTTGAGGGAACAGCAGCAAGGAACTTTCTTCATCTGCCAGAAGGATCCTGCTTGCAGTGGGTTGGGGAGGTTTGCACATAAAGCAAGGGGGCTAATTAGGTGTAATGAGATGTATATGTGGCCCAAGGATGCAGTACAGCCCATGGAGATGTTCTGTGTTATTCTGTGTTAAATCTTTCCAGGAACCTGGAGCTTTCTCTGGGCTGCAAGGCCCAGCTGATGATCTTTGTACAAAGATCTGTTAAAGCATCAGAGCTGTTTCTGTTTCCTCAACTTTCCTGTGATGTGACCCTGGGCTGGCTGCTTCCTCCTGCTGTGTCCTTCACATCCCACTTCTCCTGCCTTTTCTACCTGACCATGCAGAGCAGCCTTGGTGTCCACATTATGGAAAATGGAGAAAGCCTGGCAAAAGGGAAAAGCTCGGCGCATCCACATCTCTGCTTCTGCAGAGCCTGACAAATTACTTCTGCAGGGAGATAAAATCTATGCACAGTTCCTGTCATCCCTCTCTGAAAAGCCCTTCACAGTTGTGAGCACCAAAAGAGATAAATTTAAAGGATCTTTTGCAGCTGAGGAGAACATTGGTCCTATTTTACTTCCTCTCCACTCATCCATCCAGAGTATTGATGTCCATGTGGTTGAAGAGCCCACTCTACCAGAGGAGCCCCCTTACCTAAAAAAGTCTAGGTCTGAAGATAATCCTGAAGTATCTCCAGAAAATATAACCCTCGATGACAACAAACTGATTCCCAGAACACTGACATCAGGAGTACAGATACATTTTTCTGCATTCCTTTCAGAGTAAAGTCACTTAAATTTGGGGAAGGATTTTGTAAAGGAAAAAATTAACATGGTGTTGGATAGCCATCACAGCATCTCCCATGCTTTAAGGGATTTAAAGGTTGTTGGTTTTAAGGTTGATTAGAACCTTATTAAAAGTGATAAATAATAAGAACTCAGACCCAGGACTCTATAGATTGCAGAATCTAAGAAAGCAGGATTGCTCAACTGACCAGTCAACATTGGTTAAACATTTACACTTGTCACCAAAATACCTTTCTCTGCCTCTTGCTGGAGCCTAAGGGAGAGATATAAGATCTACAGAACTGACAGGAAAATAAGATTTTCAAGAGATTTCAACAGAAGTCTTTAATCATGACTACTCCTTTCTTTTTTCTGAATGCATGATTTTAGTCCATTTGTCCATCTAAAATATTCCTGATTGACTGATGTACCTTGGAATGCACTTTTCCATCCAAGTAAAGCTGCGCTAGTATCTTACTCAAAAAATATTATTGCTAATGTGAGGAGGGGTTAACTTAGAAAAAACCAAAGAGGCATCAGAACCCCTCAGGTCCTTCTGTTCCCTGGCAAGGATGGCTCCTTAGCATGAGCTGGCAGCTGCAAACAGCTGCTCAATCCTGATATCATGCACTGCTGAAAATGACTGGGAAAAAAAAGCATTTCTCCCTCAGCAAGAGCAAGAAATCTTGCACTTGGCATTTTATTTTGTTGTAGTTTGGGACAAAATAGTTCTGTAAAAAAGAGCTGGTGACACAGAAAATGGGAAAGGAATTGGGTGTGGGAGCAGCAGCAAACTTTGATTTATTGCAGCATGTTTCAGCTTAGAACCATGATAATGAAAGTAGATAGGAAGAAAATTTTTGCAAATATATACTCTCCTCATAAACCCAAAACTTTTAGTTTTCTTTGACATAACTTGCATGTCCACCCTGGCAATTATGATCCTTAACCCAGTGTATGGGGTTAACAAATGGATGAGATAGTGGCCAGAATGTTTCCAGGCTAAGTAAATGCAATTTAAATATTAGTAAAATTAATTCTGTGACTACAAATACAACTACAGTCTTGCTGTTCTACACTATTTTCATTTACCAGGAAAGGGGGACAGAAGGTTATGGCCCTTTGCATGCTCCCTGCCCTGATTCCAGCCTCAGCACTGCAGCTCTGTGTGCTTGGTGCCTACATCTCTGCAGGCACACACCTATGTGTGGGTTTTAATCCGTTTTATAGTGATGGCTGTTCTGATTTAGCCCTAGTCCTCCTTGTCACAGCAACTTAAACTGCCAGAGATGGCCAGCAAGGTCTGTCAGTGTGGAAAAAATGAAAATCAGGGTTTCAGTGTCAAACTGGGGCTCACACACCAGGTTGGCAGGAGCTGGAGGTGTTCCCATTCTTTCAGGGAGATTTTAAGTCATGTAACAGCCACAACTTCTACTTGGTGGTCACATATAAAATGTCACATATAATGGTCACATATAAAAGCTGTATAAACACAATACCTTACCACTGTCCAAGGAGACAGAGTACCTAAATTGACTCAAAAATGAAGTGTTTTACGCTTTATCTTCTAGGGTTTTTCCCTATTCTTCATATTCACAGACACCAGAGCAATGCCTGAATGAAAAAAAGGACCACAAAGAAAACCCCACAGTGCCTAGGGTGCCCCCCAAGCCTGATATTTCACAGTGAACTCCTACCCACATTCTGACTTCATTTGAGCTGGGGCAGTGGGGCTGCCACTCCCATCTTCCATCTTTTGCACAGGGTATTGCCATGTTGCTCTGCTTCCTCCCAAATAAGAACCTTGAACTATATGGGATGTAAGAGTTAGTGGGACAGGTAACTGCAGGCTGAAGGGTTGCTCATCCCAGATGTCCCCTCTCCCACCACAAACAGAAGTCATGGGCTAGCAAGATGTGCCAGGAGAAATCAGACCCCAAAGAGCCTCTCGCAGTGAAAACCTCTGGAGGAATGTAACTGCTCCATCACCCTCCTGACCACCCAGCTGGTGTGCTCTGCCTGGGAAAAGCACAGTTCTGAGAGCTGCTGAGAGCTGGGGCACCAGAGACTTCCACCAGCTTCAGAGGACATTCACAGAAACAAATGCTGGTCCTTTCTAGAGAGGAAATGCCAGTCAAATGCACAGATGACATTGTCCTTCGGGCAAACCAAGAGGTCCACTGGGCATCCTTCCCCAGAAGCCTCATCCCTCTGTACTCCACATGGTTATCCTGCTGTTCTCTGCATTCCTCACAATTTCCCTGGTTTCAGAGGTTGCTGCTGTTTGATGTGTTTTATCTCAGATGGGGCTTTGATGTATTTTAAAGCAAACAGAAGTACAGAAGAGGCCAGAGGATAACTAAGATTGGGCAAACCCAGAGGAACTTGGCTGTATTTGATAACTGCTCAAACTATTTATTTTGGGTTCCAAAAGATGCCTCAGATTGAGTTCAGAGACCTTTGCCCTGTATTTTAAACCAGGAATTTTTTTCTTCCATAGAGTCAATTTTTCCTTTTGTCATTGAAGAAATATCTTATCCTATCTAAAAGGAGGCTTGAAGACTGATGGTAAAATCTGCTTTCTCTGTAAAATATAGACTATTTTTTCCCTTTCTTTTCTATATTAAGTCTTCTTGCTGAAACATTCTTCTTGGATTTTTCCACTCTCTACAGTTATTTTCTTTTTTCTTCCCCTTTTTCCTTCCCCTTTTTCCTTCCCCTTTCTCTTCCACCTCCCTTCACATACACCAAGCAACGTGCAAACTCTGTAATGAGCGTGAGCAGAGCTCCACTCAAGGATGGTTGTCTGGGTGTGTGCTTATCTGAAAAAAAAAATCCCCTTTCCCCTAGCAAAATAGAGAAGCCACGTTATCATCACTATTGGGAAAAACATAAGACATGATCACTTTCACAAATCATAGTAGAAGGGTAAAAAAAGAGTCCAGGGCTTTTTTATGTGTTCTGAATTGTAATATTTACTTTTTAACCTAAACACAGATTAATTGTAGCTGCTTTAGAGAGTTTAGAGCTCCTCTTTGCTTCCTACTTGGAGAGATAGAACAATATGATACAATAGGGAGAAGAAAAAAAAAAAAAGGAAAAAGAGTTAATTTTTCTAAAACAAACAAACAAAATTACCAACTTGTCAGACTACAGAGAAATCCTCTTTTGGACCCTGAGCTTAGTGATTCACAGGATCCAGCGCATGAGAGGAGCCCAGTTTGGTATCACACTGGTAGAAAATCTGACCTTTCTCTCTCCCCTGCTGCAAGGTGAGGAGCTGCTCCCTGACAGCTGCACAGCAAAGAGCAGAAACCCCTGAGATCACTGCAGGCAGCAGAGGCACAGAGCAGCTGATGCAGCCATAAATCCACAGCAGAATTACAGCACCTTTTTTGTTGGTGGAAACCCTCTGTTCATCCCAGTGCTACAGGTGTGTTCCTGGCAGCTGGAGATGAGCAAGAAATCACCCAAACCTCCAGGTCATCCATCTTCACTTGCTTAGGTGCACAAGGACATCTGAGCAAGTTAAGATGGATTACCTGAAAGTTTGAAGTGAAAGCATATTAGTTAAACTGCACTAAACACCCGTGAAGATGCTCTTATTTTCTGCCTCCTGTAATCAGTTTAAATGATATATTAAGAAGCATTGCTACTAATTAATCTGAAAATTATGTGACCTGGAAATCAAAGCCACTTCATGTTCTTGGATATGAAGATATTCATCTGAATTTAATTAATTCATTTCTTTTAAAGATTTCATTTATTCCCATTCCAGTGTTACTGCTTCAAAGTTGTATCTCTGAAGTGTGATGATTCCAAACAATTTCACAGTGCTCCTGCATTTTGGTTATTGGAATAAGTTTAAGGAGAAGGGGGAATAATAAAGAGGTGAACAATGTGTTTATGTGTTTAGCAACACAGACAAAGAAGTTATTTGTTGAAAGAAAAGTGGACACACCTGAGTGTAACAGACAAAATGTCCACAGAAATTATTGGACCAGATGTATTTTTCTGGAACTGTTGTGGGGTTTTTTGGATGAAGTGGGTTTATTCCACTGCTTATCTGCCATGTGGAGAGAGTTGATAATGCTGGTGCAAGGCATGGTTGAAGGCTGCTGCTCCGCAAATTTCTGCCTTCTGTCCCACTAAAAAGTCACAGCTGTGACCAGCAGAAGCAGTAATCACCCTGTTCCAGGGCTGGAACATGATCCTTGGGAATGAACTGTGACACTTCTGGGTGTTCCATGTGTGGGAGCACTTCAGCTCTGCCAGACCATGCACTGGAGACAACAGAAAATCCAACCCAGGCTGCAGAGAGATGATCTCCCAGAACAGAGATCAAGAACATGTGGAGAGAGACATCAAAATGAGAATGGCAAAATGAGAATGGTCCTCGGAGACTCCTGTTATCTTCCTGTTTGTCCTCAGCAGTTTAACGAGGTGCCAAATCTATATCTTGCATAATGTTTTGAAAATAAAACTGGGAGAATAATGGAGAACTTCAGGAGCTATTTGCTTGGGTATTTAAATGAGCTCAGTCCAGCAATATCTACTCTCTCATCTCTTAGCTCTCTGCAAACACGCTAACAATGAGTTTTACTGGCAGGGTTGTTTGTAGAGAGCTAATTTCAGAGTGGCACACATATTTGCAAATACCCACTTGTAAGTTTGCTTATGCATGTATCTGTCATAGAAATATTTGCATATTCATCCAAATAAAGAGATAGGAAAATACTGTGTGACTTACCTGTCCAGCCAAAACTAATGAACCCGAGGCTCATTGTTAGTAAAGGATTTTAACATCATATGGAAATCTGTGGTGAATAAAAATGAATCTGAGTCGTTTCAAGCATACTAAATGTGCTGTTGAAGGCAGTTTGCAGGGAAGAGTCACTCAGTAGTTGGAGGCCGTCTGTCCCCTCCAGTCAAGTGCCTGGGGCACTGGGGATATTTGGGTCTGTGATCAGTTATTCTGCAAGCAGCAAGGTTGAACACGTTGTTGATTGTGGATTATTCCCCTAATGCTTCTCAAAAATGAATAATTTTAACAGACGTAAGAAGGGAAGGGAGGGGGAGCAGTGACTAATAATGTGAATGAAATGGATCGTCAATATTTATTTGCATGAGAGATTGGATATGGAAATCTGCCAGCATCTCTGATGGTGCTTGTGCTGTGGCACTGCAAAGAACTATCCATAAAGCTCCTCATTTAGTGAGCACGAAGCATCCATCGTTCAGATTAATTGTGATAGGAAAGAGGGGCATGAAAGTCAATGACTCAACTCCCTTTCCACTCAGGATTCTCTCAGAGTCAAGCCTGAGCTGTGGGACCAAAGTGGATAAAGTGGTTTGGTTGTTTTCACCTTGCTTGTATATTTTTAAATAATCAAAGAACTCAAAAGCATGAAAGAAATATGAGGAAGAGTGATATTACTTGATGTAGTGGAAGAAAAATATGTGAGAGAGTGTAATTTAATTCTGATAGACTGATAGAGATTACATAAATACATGAAAATTTAACATGTAAGTTTCTGCTACATGCAACACTCCGGGTGCCAGAATAAGAATGTTCATGATCTTCAAAACTGCCAGAAGGAGGGAGAAGGGCAAAGTGAAGGCTCTCTCTTTCCCCTTTTCTTAATTTCTTTTTATCAACTTGTCCTATTATTCAATGGCACAGCTGGAGGAATCTCCTCTCTGGTCCCCTATTTGTAAATACAGGATTTAAGTACTGCCATTACACTAAGAGAATAGCACTGCTCAATTGAATGACTTCCTTAGCCAACAAAACAATAATTAAGCTAATCTTTTCACCCAGAGAGTCAATGTTGGAGATACCTAAATATTTCTTTCTTTTTGGCAAAACATATTCCTGTTAGAAAATTCTGTTTTGCTGAAATTGTACATTTGTATGCACTTGTGTTGATTTTTATCAGATTTTTCAAGGGAAAAATAAAGAACTTTAGCACTTCGACAATGTCAAAATATTCAGTTTGATTTCATATGAATATTTTGATCTTTGGGAATTTGAAATGACATTTTAGTCTGCAAACACATTGTATATTATCAATCAGGAGATAATTATAGCACTAAAATTAAACAAAAATCCAAGAGACAGTTTAATTTTTGTTACAAGAGAACATTTTGATAGCCTCATAGCCATATTTTTTCCTGATTCCAGGGAAAGTTCTAAAGTCTTCATTTCCCTGAGATTTTCAAAGGTCTGCTGAGATGATGCAATGTTCCTCAAAGATACAAAACTTATTTCATGCAAACAATGCACCTCAGGTGCAAGACAAGCCAGGTTCACACACATGTCAGTACCAAGTACTCATGACAAAGAGCAGCAGCTCCAGCTTGTGCCCCAGAATTTTGGGCTTTGAAAGGCTGGAGGTGTTTCAGTGATTCATGGGAGGATACCAGCATTTGGTTCCAGACCTGCTGAGATGTGACTCCATCCTTACTCAGAGGAAGAGACTCTGGAGTCACTGGGACTTTGTGAGACTTTTCTTCCCATCCTTTGCCTCTGAGGCTTTCCCCCTGATTTATTTCCAGAGGAGCAGCCCCTGGGTTTCTGCAGACTGTGCTGCTTTCACAGCAATCAGTTCTGTAACGTGCTGTGTCTGAAACTGAACCTCCTCAGAACAGATGCATCTTCTGTACTGCACGAATTTTAACTTGAAGGGGAGTTTATCCTAAGAAGAGAACACTTGAAGTATGCCCTGGGTTAGATAAATTCATGGTCTGGTTCTGCTCCACAAGGTGAGAGTCACTGCTCTGAGCTGTAACATGCACTAGGCAAGCATCACAGCTGAAGTATTTGTTCCTGCATCTATTCTTAAATAAATCTCCATGTTGTTGCAGAGCAGAGAATGCCAGACAGTTAAAGTAATTATTTTATCATTTGGCAAAAGCACAATGTTGAAAGGGAATGAATCCAAAATGATCTTATTTTAAAATCCAAACTAATTTTGCAAGTAATTTGGGGTCTTCATTTATTCAGTACTGATTCAGTACATAAATAGTGTTTATGTGTGTATATATCTCAGCTAGAAATCGGACAAGAACCAGCAATAACATGTTCCTTATAACCCACCCAAAATTCTAAGGCTCTTAGACATTAGTGCAGTGTCCATTCCAATAGCCATGGTAACGTCTAGGTCTGAATGCTGATCCTCAGCAGCAGATCTGGGGGCATTCTGTTGCAGAAGGCAGGGATGAATTCAGGATGAACACAATGGACCCTTTCCTGTTCTCTCTGCCTGACTTATTTATCCTTAAATCACCTGACTTTTGTTTCCAAAGCTGAAATTTCAGACCAACCAATGACCATTGCAAAAACCTCTGGAGTTCACTGTGTGTGGGATCACACGTGTGTGTGCATGGGGAGAGATGGCAGAACGTGCAGAATCCACCAGACTCAGCAATCCTTAGTATTAACTATGTCTAATTGGAAACATTTCATTCATCTTTGATCTTAATAGTTTTTTGACGGTAGCAGCCCAAATGCCTACTGTCAGAGCATGGGCTTTAGGTCCAGGATTGAGCAGGATAAATCTGTGTCTCAGCAGCCTTTGATTTTTAATGTCTCTGACTTAATAGAAGCACCCCCATCCACCCACTTCCTTGTTCTGCTCTAGCCCCAGTGTTCCTTTTGAATCCCAGCAACTTAAGAAGAAAGAAAGCTGCCAAGAAGAGGGGATGGAGAATGTGTATTTTTAATTAAAAGTGTCCATAAGCATTAAAATCTTCATTTAAAAAAAAAAAAAAAAAGAACTCCTAGAGCTATAATTCTGAGATCAGTGTCATAAGGGAAAGGCAAATCTCAAATACTAAAATATTCTCTTCCTATTTTCCTCATTCTAATAATAGTCAAGTGTACTGGAAGTCTACAGGGATGTCCATCTGCAAAAAGAATTATGCAGCCTCCCGGTGGAAACTTATTATTTAGCAAATCTGGATTCAACTGCTCATCTGTTTTCTTAGGCACTATTACGAGTAACTCAGCTGGATTCATCACTGCGTTGGAACTGATGGGATGTGCCTGATTGCAGCATCTTCCATGTGGGACTGGAAGTTTAGGTTCAGTTTACCCACCCGTAGAGAATTTCTTTTTTCTTGCTGCAAGATACATCAGGAATGATTTGAAAAGCAAACACAAAACACCAACAACAGCCATAAAATCCCTCTGAAATCAGACTCTTTGATCTAAGTGCCTAGACTGTTAAGAAGATAATCTCCTAGAACAAAGAGAACAAAAGAAATCTTTATGAAATGAAATGCTTATTTTCCAGAAATGACAAAGGGAGGGAAGGTTGATCTCTCTGCTTTTAGCAAGCGCATCTTTACCCCTGGGGAAATGCTAATTGTCCTAAGGGTCTCCGTAACTCTTTACATCACGATGTGTGTGCTCAGAAATTTTGGTTCAGTAGGTGACTCTTGGCAAACTTGTGTTCTCTGCAGAGATCTCGTGTTTAAGGCAGGTTTCTAACATTTCATCATTTCAATGCCATTGCCATCAGCACTCTTGCTCCCTCAGGCCAAAAATATCCACCAATTTCTAAGCACAGTAAAATTCAGCTGTTAGTTTGTCACACTGCTGTGTCAATAGCTGTTACCATTTTTGATGGGCTGTGAAAGAGCTATCATTCCACATTATTATGCTGGAATTAAAATGGGAGAACCTTGTTTTGAGAATTTTTTTGGGAGAAGACAGTATCAGAATTGGTGCTGGTGGTAAAGAAACGTCTTCTGAGAAATGGAAAAAATAAAATCTTTCTTCAGGGTGAGGAGACTGATTATTTTGCAGTTGAATGTTATTTTACTGAGTTTAATACTATTTTACCCAAGCAGTGAAATGACAAATGAGGAATGCATGTCTCCCATCTCTGCCCTTGCATTTCAAACTCCTTTCCTAGTCCTTCTGACAGGATTAAAGACTGATTAAAGAATGTTGGTTGTAGCACCTCCTAGTATTTGGTCTTTACTACCTAAAATGGACATCTGGGAGCCTGAAGCAAAGGAATAGGAATGCATTTCACAAGACACACATAGGTGCCTTAAACCAGGCTAAAAAGGGAAGTTGCTGATGGCAACAGGAAATACAATAGAAACCAGTTTAATATATCACCTATCAAATTCTGGATATCCCAAAGAGCTTTACAAAGTAATAAGTTAGGAAAAGGTAGCAGTGACATAGCAACTCCATAAATAAATACTATGGCTATTATTCAGTTTAGCAATAACTCATGCTTTTTAGACATTAAGAGCTAGATTTAGCCTAGTTTTCCACCAGCCAATATCCAGGCCTGGGGTCTCTTAGGGAGAATTTCAAGCCTCAGAAGACAGATGCACCAAATAAAGAAATTGCATTTTCCAGAAAGATTAGGATCCAAAGAGCTACTGGAGTTTGTGAAAAAAAAAATGAGTAGTCTCATATTTGAACCAGCTCATGGTTTTGAGAAACAAATGAGATCTCTGAGGATAATTGGAACTGAAAGATTACATGTGCCTATGAACAGATGGCACCTTGTGGAAGCAGTTACCTCACTGGTCCTTAATGGACCCCTTATTTCAAGAGGTAATGGAGACACTATGTTAGCTTTCATCTCCATGAATAATAATTCTAAATTTAGTCTTGACTGTGTGAAGGCTTGTGGAGTTAATAAATTGCCTGTCAAATCTCCTGTGAGAATGGGAGGCAGACAGGAGGGAGCGAGGACTAAACTGGGAATGGCCGTGCTGGGCCCTGGTGGAGCCCACGCCTCTGTGTCAGGGCTCTGAAACTCGGGGCTCACTTTGCTGGAACACTGACAAATAAATGCTACTGCAACTGTTCTGGGCAGAAAAATACAACCCCGATATTGTCTTTGTTATAAATGCATATTTTAGTATTGGCTTTTCGCAACTGTTGGAATTAATGTTATAAGCATGATGGGGTTTTTTTTCTCTCTCTCTCTAGTAGAATTTTACTGTCTGAATAGATATATAAGGTTTTTCTTTGGTGTAGTTAGAATTTAGGTGTAGTGTGTTTCAGCTGCCTGAATAGATAAGATAACTTGAATAGATAAGATAACTTCCAGAAGAGGCCCGAGTGACTCTCGGCATTCACCACTTGTGGAAGAAAGGACCAAAGCCCAAATCAAAAAGATGATAGCCAAATAAAAGTGGGATTACACTTGACAGACCCAAGGAGTGACCATACAGAGCAGTTCCTGGAAAAATGAATATGCATAAATCCGCGCATGAAGAACAGGATAACAAGGGGGGGTTCCAAGACACCGATGTGCTTTTTTTCGCGACCGTATTTCTTTGCTCTATTATTTCTCCTATTGTCTTTATTAAACATTTTAAAACTTTACCAGGAAAGTGAACCTCGTTTTTCACATCTTCATTAGGTTCCAGCATGGCTCGCCTGTGTATGGTCGTGCACAAATCCTTGGACCTGTCTCAGGACAATGCCCTGAAGCAGCGAGGGCCCCGCCAAAAGGGCCTCTCCCTGCCTTTCCCCTTGGAACTGGAGAGCTGGAACCGATGGCAGCTGTCCTGGGGCAATGGGAAGAGGAGGACAAGAGCAGAGGCAATGAGGAGGTGGAGGTGGCTGCCGCTGTTTTTTTTTTTTTTTTGTTACGTCTAGGGATTAAAAATAAAATGTACATTAATCATTAGAGCCTCTGCATACCAGCCCTTTAGCTCAACCCTGCCACAACACTGCAGTGTGCCTTTAAGGGGCTCATTTAGAAAGTTTGGGAATTTAAGAATCATTTAGAAATCCCAGGGTTTCCTGAGGCAGCAGAAGTCTCCCAGCGCCCCATCATTCTTCTCCTCCTCTAATTGGCTCCTCTGTCAGCTTAGCTTCCTCTGTTTTCCAAATCCCCTCCACAATACTAAGATCACTGGCAAGGTAGGAGCATCACAGAAGGTGTGCTTGTCCCCTTAATTTATAAAAAACATCATTGTCACTTCTCTGACACACGATAAGGGAACTAAGATGCAAGGGGTTAGAAAAGAATTGAGGGCATCCCCTGCCTTTTCCAGTCTGCTGCACAGAAGAGCTGGAATCCATTACCCAGCACACCTACAATATCTCACATTCCCACACAGATTAATTTTAGGTTGGTCGGCTCATTGCCTTTACACCTTGTGTGCAAGTGTAAAACTTGATCTACAGTGTTTGAATTTAAACAGTCTGTACTGCCAGTTTCTACAACAGTGCTGATAGGCACGGAGGATTGTCAACAAACAGGCACATTACTTTTATTTCCAATCCAAACACAGCATCCTTCCTGGTTCCCTCCTCT
The DNA here is from genome assembly GCA_032173965.1 of Sitta carolinensis. Classification (NCBI taxonomy): domain Eukaryota; kingdom Metazoa; phylum Chordata; class Aves; order Passeriformes; family Sittidae; genus Sitta; species Sitta carolinensis. Next base: position 11,894,367 of record CM063294.1, read on the forward strand.
TAACCCTTCAATATGGTGGTTTCTTTTTATTTTATTTTATTATGGCATGCTGCCAATATTGTGTGGAGATTTGATTTCTATTTCAGACTCCAAAAGGGAATTCCTGAGATGCTGGAAAGGAGAATGAATTAAAAACTCACAGGTGTGGGATGACATATATTGAGTTGACTGGAGGTTTATTCTATTTGATGAAAAATCTGGAGGTTTTGTTTAGTTCCAGAATAAATACCAAAGACCTTTTGAATATGAGAGCCAAACTGAATGGAGTTGGTGTGGGTAGTTTTTAACTGGAAGACGTGGTCTGATGCCCCATCTGGATAAAGGATGTGTCAACCCAGACAGCTCTAAACCAGCGACAACAATTCCTGTAATTGCAGACCTGAGCCTGAACCGTGCTGCTCTTTGAATACAGACTGCTTTGGATCCAGGCTCTTCCCTTGGGGCAGGGCAAGGGCAGCCCCAGGGAGGTAGGGCCAGCTGTCCCAAAGCTGCAGAGGGGCACTGGATTGGGCCAGGCTTAAAAGCAGAGTGTGCTGTCTCCTTGAAGCTGGACATCTCTACAGGTACTTTATTTTCCACTAGATTACACATGAGGACTGCATTATCTGGAGGCTTTCATCCAGTTTGTTTGGTTTTATTGTGTCTGAGTGAAAATCAGCTTATAGCCCCAAAGGACCATGTATTCCAGCTCGGGAAACCAGGTCCTTGTCCCTTGTGCTCTGCATTAACTCTCCCAGCCTTCAGTACAGGGCACCAAAAAGCAAAGCAGAGTATCCAAGCCTCAATCCCTTCATGGGGAGCAGAACATCAATGAAAAAAAGCAACTTGAACTTCTTCCCCAGCTGCAAGGCAGATTGTGACTTTTGTCCTGGGGGTATTTCATGAGAGACTCATCACTGGGCTGCCTGAAATGCACATCTCAGCTGCTCTTGTGGGACCTGGGAGTCACCAAGTGGGAAGGTGTCCTGGCCCTAGGTGGTGCAAGACAAGGGGCATGCAGGTCTGTAGATGCTGCTGTCACAGCAGTTTACTGCAGCAAGAGCTAAATTAGTTTTCAACTAACTGGTCTGGGATTTAGTAGGAGAGAGCAATTAAGGCAGGAAGGAGTTTAGCAGTGTAAATGATCCCCCTCTACTGCTGCGACCTGACATTACCCCTACCCAAGTTATTAAAAACACAGCAAACCCTAGGAGTCCCCCAGGCCTTCACAGACACCTGCAGTACATCTGTTCCTTACATTTAGCAATGTCTATGAGAAAAGGGCTCTGGTTCCCCACACAAGCAGCACGCAGGACAAACGCCCTGCTCTGCTTGCTGTGTGCAAAGGAGGGCAGTGGACTTTATTTCCTGAGCAAGTTTTCCATCATCTTTCCCTCCCCGCCCCTGCTGCTGTGCCTGCTAATGCCTGTGATCATTAGCCATGAAAATGGCACACATTTGTCTCCTTCTCCACAGTGCCCAAGGTACATTTGGACAACAGCCAACGGGAGCAGCAATTCCGTGGACACGCAGCACTGCCCTAAGAGTGCATTCACGAGTGCATTTTAAAGCAATTACAAACCCAAATAAAGCTTGTTTCCCCTCACAAAGAGTTCCAGCCCTAACATCCTAAATCAGCAATCCAGTAATTTTTGATAAAACAAAGGGCTTCTTTAATAGGAAGATGCAGTTTTATTTCTTTTATTATTCCGTTCCTTCAATTGCATGTGCAATACTAAATGTCCTCAAACAGCCATTTAGCCACCCACAGAGAGAAAGCAGGTTTAGAAATTTCCTTGTTGCATAGTTTTGCATTGTGTGCTCCCCAGAGTATTGCCATTTTGTTTGTTTTCCTGCTTGGAGAAATGGATGGAACCAATTTGCAACCCCAACAAAACTGAGTAGAAGTTCATTCTCCCCTTGCTCCCCCTGGTTTTAGAGTATGGTTTGGTGGAGATTAAGAAAAAAATAATAATTAAAAATCAATGAGAATCAGAAGATACAGCATACAGAGTTAAAATGCCAGAGGAGTCCTTTTATTGCAAGAGTAAACCTGGAAATGAGGATACATTTCTTGTGAGTAAAGGAAAATAAATGAGAATGACAAAAGCAATGAAATGTCTACGTAACATGACCCTAAGGAAAGACTTAAAAAGTTAAGCTTTTTGACCTGAAGAAGAGATACAGAGGAACATCACAAAAGCAGTTGTCCTGTCAAGAGGCAGGGAGCAGTCCTCCCCCAGTATTCACACCAGGAACAACTGGAATTGATGGGATAACACTGGAGCAAGGCAGATTTAAGACAGAGATTAAGTGGACAGGGATTGCAGAGGTGAAGATAGCAATGGCAGAAGCCTGCAGACCACCCTGGGGAAGGCAGAGAGACCCCACCATGGCCACCATGGCCATCAGTTCTCACATTTGCCAGGCATGGGAGCGATCTCACGTTGGGCTGGGGGAAACTCCTAACATTATCTTCCTTCTTTGATAAGAAGCTCTTACTGAAATGATTCATTTTTTGCCTCCTTGGGGGAAAGAAGCACCTGTGAGGCTGCCTGTGCTCCACAGATGCAGCTACATTCCCCTTCACACACCTCTTCCCATGCCACCCTTTCTGCCTGAGCCCTGACTCTTTCTGTCTCCACCATTCATCATCCAGAGTTAAAAATTCCAGGGTTGGTTTTGATTATCTTATTACCATGGTGACCAGGATGACTCTCATGCCCATCTGCGCATGGCAGGGTGCTGCAAACCTTTCCTTCAGTGCAAGCCAGGAGAATTTTTCTCTGTTTTCCTCCTCACAGCTCAGAGCCACCTCTGTGCAGGAGCTGCTGATGCTGCACAATGCAGTTATCTGTTAAACACCAGGTTTTTAGGGAGATCCAGAGAGTCAGGATCTGCACAGATGGGTGGTCCTGTATGGAAGCATGTAACCCCAAAAAGGGTGAAGGCAAAGAGTTTTGTTAATATACAGCAGAAACCAAAAAAAATTTTAAAAAAAAGGATGACAGAAATATTAAAGAAAAATAATCCAGATTGGACTAAGATCTGGGAGATGGGTAGGACTTGGGAAAGAGCCTCCAAGATGAGCTCGGAGCAAAGGCTTTAAGATCTGGCTTTCCTCATTTCATTATTGTTAATGGAATCTCCCATGTCCAAATGAAAGACTAATTTAAGTCTTACTTAAATATGCCTTGAGTAATTTCTGTGCATTTAAGTCTTAGTTAATCTTCCTTAACTCTTTTTGTCACTTCCTTTGAAAGGAAGATGAGTGTAATTAAAGGAACAATCAACTTCATTCTAGTCTTAAGAATTTTTGTGTAACTTTGAAAGATTTGGTCATTATTGCAGACTAAAATCTGCAGATTAAATGTTGCTGTAACTTGAGGACATGTCAGTCCACCACTTGGAATGCTTTCATTGTGCTCAAGTACAACATTTGGACTGACTTCAAGGCTTTGTTATGATAAGGAACACTAACATTTTAATTATAACTGCATTCAGGAAAGATCTTTTTCTTATTACCTCCTATTTTATTTTACTCTTCCAGATCAAGTTGTGACAAATATACACTTCCTCCAAATGGTTTCACCTTGGATAACACTGGCTCCCTCTCCAAAGAATGAGGATGGCTGTTCTTGTGTGACAGGGATGCACATAGGAACATCCTGTTTTTCTGGGGTAATACCACTGAGTTTTATGCTGCTTATGCTCCAGGTAAATTCATCCAGTCAGCTTCCTGAGGGAGTGATTCGGGAGGTGAGAGCAGCCCTCAGGTTTGCAATAATCCACCCCAAAAAGGGGCACGGAGCCTCACAGGGGAGTGTGGCACAGCCCTGCATCTGCCTCAACAGTTTGGGTGCTGTGGGAAGTGCTGAGGTCTGGGTCCTCACCCCCCTCACCCCTCACATCAGAAAAGTGTCAGATTTGTGCTGGGGAGTTGAAATTGTTGCTTCTCCTGTGTGCTCTGGAAGGCTGCTGGCTCTGCTGCAGTGCCTGCAGTGTCATCGTGCCATGCAGACCCAAAAGGGCAAAAGTGTATTTTCATGGACAGGTAGGTGCCATTCTAAGAAAGATATCTCAATAGATGCAGATGGAAAAAGAAAACTTCCTTTTTCTAACAGCAGCTTGTTTCACCCAGCTCCACGGGAGAATTTCAGCTGGAGAGAGAAACAAGGCAATGTTGGGAAGAAAGTCATAGAGATCAGTGCAAAAGGCACAGATGAAAACTGATGTTTCTGACCCTCTGATGGGGAATTTGCTTCCACAAACTGCCTTCCAACCTGGGAAGTGCCCATAGCTGCATTCCCAGGTCCCTGTTTTCTGTCTCATGGAGGAAATGGGGAATAAATCCCCAGCTCCTCAGGGATGCCCTTTCTTTTCTTGTGGGCTCATTTCTTCCTCTATCACCTGGTAACATTTGTCATTTCCAGCTTTAGCCAAGCAAATTTCAATCCTCTCTTGTTTACTTTTGATTGCTTTGTCTTTAATGTAGTGTACAAGGGTTTTATGTGCTTCTGTTTCATCAATGTAATTCTTTTGTTGCTATGGCAATCAGCTTCAATTTTCTTTCGTTCTGGCAATTGTATTTTTATAGTCTCCTGCTCTCAAAGAGATAAGCTGCCTTGTATATCACACAGACACTAAGTATTTTCTCTATATAGACACAGCCAACCTTTGCTGTAAGACTCTGTTGCTGTTATTTGTGAGAGTAGTTTACTCCTGCTGATGATGACATTTTTATTCTTTTCTGTGGGGTCTGTTTCAAATACGAGGTTTGCTCAGATTTACTCATCTGTTCTACTGCTGAGGACGTGCAGTGGTGTAAGAGGTACACTCCTGCAGGCACTTGGAGTCTGTGGAAAGAACACATTCAAGCCCTGGACCTGACAACAGAGATGAGCAGTGATTTCAGCAGATCAAGAATCACCATAAATTAGAGCTGATTCATTTGATGTGTTGAAAATAACAGCAGGGGAAAGAAAATGTCTTGAAGAAAATAATTCCTAAAATTTACCAATATATCTGAAATCTGAATTTTCAAAAATATAATGGAAAAATATTTATGAACACTCCATCACTTTTGTTCACAGAGAGAAACACTGCTCCAGAGGTTCCAGGCTGTGCCTTGCCATGGATAACAGGGAGTGATGAGCAAGGTCGGGCTGGACAAACCCTGCCATGGGAGGAAGCCAGAAGCAAGGCCAGACAAGTCCAGCACCACTGGATGGTCCCAGGCCCCTCCAAGTCATTAGATAACCTGTTGTCATTAACTCTGGGTGTTTTGAGAGAGCATCCACCTTGAAATAATACCTGAATTTTCTGAAGTTAAATAGGTAAAGCAAAATATGTGCACACCTGCAAAGCAAAACAAAGAATCCCTTTGGATTCCAGGATTTGGATTCCAGGCAGGTGTTCAGCATTCCCAGGAAAGCTGAGGTCCATCATGCAGCACTGTAACATGGGAAGACAAAAGCCATCACCCTCAATGTCTTCTCTTTTCTGCTTTTTTCCCCCAGATGTATACACTGAGCCTGACCCCACCTGGCCTGGGATGTGCCGTGGGTCAGCTGGGGTCAGCTGTCCTGGCTGTGTCCCCTCCCAGCCTCCCGTGCACCCCCAGGCTCCTGAACCCTGGGGTGAGGAGCAGAAAAGGTCTTGGCTCTGTGTGAGCCTGACAGTCATGGAAACATCCCTGAATTCCCAGCACTGCTTCCAGCACAAATCCACAACACAGCCCCACACCAGCTACCAGGAACAAAATCCACTCCATCCCAACTAAAACCAGCATGTGTCATATGAATAAATATATGTGTGTCAAGACCCACTTCCTGCCCTATGGAGAAAGTGGGAGAATCCAAGCACAGAGAAATCAAAAGGTACAATAAGGTCACACCAGGGAAATGTTGCAGGGATAGAAATTAAATTGAGATGTCCCATGTCCCAACCATCCCAAGTCAAATATAAAAATGGCTATTCAGCACATTTTTTTGCAACCTGCTGATGCATTTGAAAATCTGTTCCTATTTTTTCTCCCCTCAGAAAGCTTGTGCCATTCATTGTTAAGCTCTGGAAATGCTCCATACTAAAGTTATCAAGTCTGTCATCTCTTCAGCACAGTAAAACCAGCCTCCTCACTATCCTCTCTCCCAGGCAGAGGGTGGAAAAGGAGACAGAATTAACAAGGACTCATTCTGCCAGCATGCCAAGATACATGGTGCATTTGTTTGGCCATATGGCTTTGTGATCGTCCCTAATGAACATTAGGCAGCACTAAAGAGGGATGGTGTACAGAGGACCAGAACCTGAGGAATCCCAAGCCCTTCTCCCTGGCATGACAAAGTGCACTCCAAAATCGACACTGGCTGGATTGCTCCCACTCCCAGCAATTCAGACTGACAGGGGTTTATTATTTGATAAGCCACTTTCATAATAAGCCAAAAAATGGCTGTTTATCAGAATGAAATCCATTATAAATGACACGGAAGCATTTTTTCCCCTAACATAACAAACTTGCAGCCCAGATGCAGGGAATAAATCCTGCTGTCCCTGGGGAGGAGATTTGCCTCAAACAATGAGGCTCCCCAGGATCACCAGTCACAAGCAGTTAATGTACGGGCAGCACTGCTGCGTGTGCCTGCTCCAGAAGAATATTCCACATTGCTTTAGAAGAGAAGGGGCTGCACCAGATGGCAAATAATTAGAAATGGAGCACTGAGAAGTTGATTGAAGATCTAAGTGAATAATATTTTATAGGTTTGGAAGATTTATTTTTTTTTTTTAACTAAATTTTGTGTTTTGCAAAGTAGCTGCATTCTTCAAGGCCCAGGGACAGTGGAGGAGTTGGTTACTTTCTCAGACAGCACCTGGAATAGCTGGCATGGGTTAATGCAAAGAGAACTGCACACTTTCAGACTCTGAGTTTCACCCCACTCTAAGACAGGCACCTGAATCCAACACTTGTAGATCCCAAATGGATTTTTGCAGCCACTAATGCATTCCAAAACCAGGAACACACTTTCCATGCTGGGAATACAAAAGTGTTCAGGGTCCCATTGCTGGTGGTTGCACATGTTAGAATTATTTTGAGTAATCTCTGTTTGACTCTTCTTGCTGTAGAGTTCTGGATTAGGTACCTGCAACATTTAGAGAAAGAATTTCTTCATGCATAAACTAGGTCACAATTTAGATTCTAAGGGATTTGCATATTTCTGGATATTGGACACCTCAGCAGTGTATCCCAAGTGGAAATGGAGAATCATAGCTCCCTGGCCATGGACACTTGCAATGTGGGGATAACTGGAGTTATTGGGAAAGGCTGGTTTTCTTTCTTTTCAGGAAACTCACAGCCATCACTATCCACATCTCATTTTCTTCTCACGGAATTGAGCAAATGAGTGACCATGACTTTGGTGATGTCCTTTCATTTTAGTGATTCAATCACAAGTGGCTGAGCTTCCATCTGTTCGAGTGAAAAAATGACAGAAGTCTCAGATACAAACTTACTTCCTACTCCTCCCCCAAAAAATTATTCCTATAAGTGGCTCAGTGCTTCAGAAAAGGGAACATTCCATTAGTATTTATTTTCTGCTTAATATAAATTCATGGAAAAAAATAGGAAGATTCACTAACTGGTACATCATGACTGTTGTGGGATGAAATATTGTCTCATTTTCCTGAAAATGCAGGTAAACCTTATTGCTCATTGGATAATGATTGTGCTTTAGTTCAACCTGGCACCAGCTTCTGAACTTGGTAAGAATTTTAATTACTGTTTTTGAGTCTTGTTTGAAAGATTGTCTTGTTCTCCTTTTCTTCATTGTTCCTGTCACAAATAGCAATTGTCAGGTTTGGAACTAATTGTTCCAAACAATTAGTTTCTCCTGACGGAGAAGCAAAGTTAGTGATTAAGAAAAAAATCTTTGAGAAACTTTTAGCGGAGATACAAAGTTACAGATGAAGGAAAAAAAATCTTTGCGAAACTTCTGGTGGAAAAATAATTTTCAAAACCTCTTGATATCTCCCATCCCAAGACTTTTCATCTACACTTCTCCATTGTATTGAGCAAGTGAAGGACAAATTTGAAGTTTCACTCACTACTGTGCAATTATATTACTCAGACTTTGGTTCCAAGAACACACACTGTTATTTCTCTTTTATGATTTACTGCCAGGCTCTTTGCTTGGTTTTAGTTTTGGTTTTGTTTTTTTCCTAGCATGGTTTTAGAGACTTTTGTAGGGATAATTACTCAATGTCAACTTAAGCTTTCATGCAATCACATTTGTAATATTTTAAGCTTAGTTTGTCTTCCCAGTTATTGTATTACATTGATCTGCGCAAGCCAAGCACAGAGCTTTAGTATTTTTATCTCTCAATTCCCTGTAGAAAAACCTCACATCTTAAAACCATTTCCTCTGGCCTTGGGGAAGTAATGGATTTATAATAGTCTGACTACAAATGCACACCATCATTTAATAAGTGTATAAGCACAACTCAGGCAGGCTGGGGGTGTTGGGAGCTACATCCTGACACGTAGCTACCTGCAGTAACAGAAGGTGAGAGCAGTGACCACAGACAGCTCATGCAGCAAGCACCAGCCTTTCCTCTGACCACAAATTATTGTCAGAGGATCCTGAGCTCTTCTGCAGCTCCTTGCTAAATGAAACTGTTCCCATCCTCATTTTTAAAACAAAACAACTGTTACCCACAGAACTCCACAGGGACCATAAAGACATCCCAAGGGCCCCTGGGCTGTGAAGTGCACAGACCCAGGGATTTGGGGTCCATGCCATGCCCAATATCTATGGCAGGGCCAGCACCTCCTGAGCTCCAGCCTAGAAGGTGGTCACTGTCGTGCAGGTGGGCACAAACATCTCTATAGGCACCAAGGGAGCCACAGGAAATCACAAGCAGATCCAGACCATTCTAATATGACAAACTCCTTGTCCTGCAGGAGTTTCAGGGGTAAAATGCAGAACTAATGTCCCAATAAGGATGGATGGTCAAAAAGTCCCATGGAAAATTTTTAAAGCTTGAATTTTTAGTTAAAAAATTATAGGGGTTTTTGCAATATTCCCTAGCTCTGTTTGCTTTCCTCAACCTATTTTTTAACTCTGTCCAAGTAGAATAGGCACATTTCCAAACAGAGTGTTCCTTTATTCAAATTTCCTTGGAGCTAAGGAATCATGAGACTCTTTCTTGACAAGGAATGTGTCTCCTTCACTGGTATCAGTTCCTCTTCATGTGGTGGTTCGAGATCCAACTGAAATATGTTAAAAGCAATAGTGCTAAACTTCAAGGATTGGCTCTCAGTTGGCAGCAAAGAATTTTGTTCCTTGTTTAATTCATTTGTAACATCAGTATGTCTGAAACAAGAACAGAGAGAAGCATAATTACTTATGGCAATATTTGCTTGAAGTGAAAGTCATTTGTGCTATACAGATTTTTTCCTTCTTCCTTTGCAGTAGAATTTATGTTGCGGTAGAAGGAAGAAAGAAGGAAGATATTGAGAGAGAGAAGAAAGGCTTTATATATATATATATACATATATATATATATATATATATATGCTGATTGAAGTATTTTCCAGAGAAAAATAGCCAAAAATGCTTTTAAGTAGTTCTTGAAAGGGCAGCAGCTGTAGCAGATATCCTATCACTTAGAAACGACCAGGGTTTTTGCTGTAGTTGTTGGGGTTTTTTCCTGTTTCCTACTGAATTTGAGTTTTCCTGTAATTGCTTTATCCATTCAGTCTTCATCACTGCCAGGATTTATATTAAAAATTAGGAAAGGAAATGCTGCTCTGCTCCCTCAGGATTTGATGGAAAATTTGTTTTTAAACCAAACACACTCAGCAAAAAGCTTTACACTGTTTTCTAGCTTCATAATTAAAAGCTTTGTGATTCTTCCACTGTAAACTGATTTTTTTCCCAAATGTAGCACTTCCTCCCCTGATGATGCACTCTCAGAGCAGAGAAACAATGACATCTCCCTGTGTGGGTGAGGATAACAGGGGGGATAATTTATAAATCCATTTCCATTTGTAAAGAGATGGAATGGCAGAGGATCAGCCGCAGGGGGAGTCCAGTGGTTACAAAGAAACATCCATCCTGGCTTGCTTTCTTGGGCCCACCACTTGCCTTGGAAAGAAGGAAAAAAAAATGCTGGCCTCTCAGCCCTATCAGTCAAAAATACATTAATTTCCCTGTATGTAAAAGTCTGAACACAGAAGGTAAGGAATATGCTGCTGAAAACCTTCCAAACACCCATCCTGTGCTGAAATCCACCCCTGGATCTCTGCCCGAGTGTCTGGACCCTGAGGGGGCGGCTGAATTCAGGCTCTATATCATGGGAGAGCTTTGTTCTGCTGAAAATGGGACTCCTGCAGCCCCTGCCTGGTCTGTGGGTTTGGAAGGAGCTTTAGGACTTGGGCACACTACAAAATATCCCCCAGCACCCAGTCCTTTCATCTTGCTCCACATTTGTTGAGAACCAGGAAGAAAAGCTGGAGATTTTGGCATGGCAGCCAAAGGAAAGGACATTCCAGGCAGCCAGAAGGGGGGATGTGATCTGTGCTGGTGATGTGCTTCCTCATTTCTTAGCGCTTATTTGCAGCTCCCTGGAATCCAATAATTATTGTCCTGGAACATTTCCAAAGGCACTTTTCTGTGTGTGAAACTCAGCTAGATACATTCTGCACGGCACGGTCCCCTGGCTGGATGAATATCACCAGTCACATCAGGTCTCTGGCAGAAACTCTGAGTTCTTGTTTCTACAAATCCTCTGAAACTTTGGCTTCAGTTTTGCTGCCAAACTTTTCTGTTGGGCACCTCATTTGTAAGAATATGGAAGAAAACATCTTCAGGAAGAAAGAAAAATATCTTCACCTAAACCCTAACTTCCAAAAGCTCTTAAGCATTGGCTTAGCATTTCCAGGAAGATTCAAATGTGTCTTCAGTGTTGTCCTGTATAAGAATATCTTGTATCAAAAACTGGCTCTTGAAACCTTTATGGTAACATTTTTTCAGCTTTTATTGATCTTCATAATTTTAAGTCAAAAAAAAGGGGGGAAAGGGAGAGGGACCACTGAGACATGAAATTTTATAGTGAAAATATAAATAAATTATATCATCCTGTACAATTAAAAATGTTATTGCTAAATAATAAATAAATACTAAATAATACATTTATTTTTTTAAAGGTTAACAGCTGATTTCTGTAGGGAAGCCATGAATTAAACATCACGCAAGACAATTAAACTCTGGGAAATAGGATTTCTGATAGAGTGGTCAACAATTAAAAATGAATGTGTTAGTCTGCTCCAGGGAAAAGCAGTAAGATGCCATGCTTTCATGCTATGGGGAACAACTGTACTGTGTGACTCCAGATGGAAAGTTCTGCAAAACACAAAGCAAATATACCATGAGTGGCAGAGACTTAATCTGAGACACAAAAGGCACAGGCAGCAGCCGTTGTTTCTGGAGCAGGGACACCACTGGGAGTCACTCACTCCTCCCAGCAGCAGCCCTCTGAATTCCTCACCTGCCCTTGCAAATACAGCTCTGAACAGCGTGGGCACCTTCACCAGCAAATCCCCGCTCAGCTGCACCGGCTGTGATGGGTTTGTCTGGAAATTGGCTGCTGGGAGCCCAACCAAAACACAGCCTCCTTTCATGGACAGAGTCAACAGCTGGAAGACTGCAGCAAGGAGCAGGCCTTTCAGCTAAACACTCAAAGAGTTAATGTGTTTTCTTACAGCTCTCCCTGAGCAATGTGTCTTAAACAGGGCACTACGAGCTGCTCTGACATGGTCTCACAGCTTCTGGAGCTCACTGCCATGCTGCAATCTCCCTTCACTTTCACTCAGTCCTATACCTCCCCAGAAAAATGTGCTGGACACCAGACATATCCAAACAAACAGAATAAAGCTGTTTAAGCCAAACCCAAATATATTCTGATCTGATCATTAACACTTTCATAACTTCATTTCTGCTGGATCCACTCTGGAGAAGTGTTCTGTTCATGACTGCCAACAACTCACCTGACTGCCTTGTCCTCTGCTTTCCCCTGAGATTTCCCCTCTGCTTTCCCTTTTTCCCCAAACCAGTACTTGTTGCCTCCCCAAGCCCTTTGCTGGGGAACTGTCTGAATTGTTTACCATGGCCAATGTGCATTTGAACAGATGGTAAATATCTCTATTCCTGCCAACAAGAGTCAAGAAATGCCACTAAAATCCATTTAGAATGGAAAAAAAAAATAAAAAACCAGTTGAAAATATACTCAGGTCTGTTACAGGTAAAATCTGTCTGCTAATGGGTAGTTTCAAAGTGCTTGTACTGAATGGTTCATTAGAAAACTTATCTCTGCTTCAGGTGCTGATAGGAAGAACCCCAAAAGTGCACTTTTTGTCACTGATAAACAGGTTGTAATTATATCCTGAAAGGAATTTGATGTATTGTAGAAGTTGAAAGAAGTTGAAAGTTGAAAACTTGAAAAGTTGAAAAGAAATGCTGCATTTTCTATCTGTTTTGTATCAGCAATGCACGCTATTATGGAAATTATTTTAAACTTGGCAGAGCTTTCCAGAGAGAAGCAATCAAGATATAAAACCTCACAATGGTTTGGTTCACACAGCCATTTCTTTCAGCTCAGGCAACCTCATTTCTTTTCCCTCTCTGCTCTGTAGGGGTTCATGGTTATCAAATACAAACCAGTGACTGAAAAATGGGTCATAGCTTTACAACACATCCATTGGAGATGCCAAGAAACTTTTCCAAGATCTTTCACACAGCCATTGCTCGTGGCTTGATTACAGTCACAGAGCTGGCACCCCCAAGGCATTAAACTTTCATATGAGACAGTGTGAATAGTGTATCAAACACACTCGTTCTCTATAGGATAATCTGAAACACTTCAGCTCTCATCTCTCATCAGCCCTCACTACTGCAGTGTTTCCACCTTGTGGATGTAAAATGGCTGTGTTATATTTTTCTGTCATGTTATTTCCCAAGACAGCAATACGGGGTTGGCATAAACAGCCTCACATCAGTGACCAGCTCTTGCCTGTGGTGTTGTGACAACACAACCCAAAACAACATCCCTTCTTCAGCTGCTTCCTGGCTTCATGTCCCAGTGATGTGATGGCACCTGGAGCTATCTACCAGCCCTAGTTAGGGAGACACTGATCCCCTTTCTGTTCTTTTTGCCATTACCATCAAAGGATTCCAAAGAAGATTTTCAAGATTTATCCTAAAAAGTGATATCTTTTGCTTTGGGGTGAAGATGGGGTACTACATTCCCTTAGGTCACCAGTGTAAAAGATGAAAAAAACACTGAAAATCCTCCAAGAGCTGAACTTGAACCCATTTCAGTAAGAGAGAAGAAAAAATAACACTGAAATTAAATTATTCAACTATTTTAGCCTCTTGTATTTTGTTTGAGTTTTTGGTTTGTATTTTTTTGTCAGACAAGGGAGCCTTGCTCACACAGTTGGGAGTCTGAATCCTTTCCCTCAGGGTGTTGATTGCTGGTATTGATATACAGATATAGTTTGTGTGCACAGGTTTATGCAATGTGGGGCTGAAGAATCTATTTGCAAAAGACCAGTGAGACCAAATCAAAGACTCTGAACAGACCTACTCCAGTGAAATGATGAATTGTGTCCCTCTAATGCTGTTAAGGTTTGGATCATGAGTTTAAGCTACAGAGTATGAGTTTAGTAGGGCCTGGCTGAAATCAAGGAGTTCTGCAGTACTTCTATCTTCATTAAAGAGCTGATGAATTTCACTATATCCTGGCAACAGTGCAAACAGCACTAGAGATCCCATATTTTGTGTCAGTGAAACAATTTGCCTCAAGGTAGATACAGTGTGGAAAGAGCTCTTGTATGTTCTTATCCTTGGATAAACACCAAGCAACTTTTTCATAGACTCAAATCTTCTAAGAAGGTTCAGACAGGTTCTAAATCCTTATTCCAACCTTCAATATTCCACTTACCAGCACAAGCAATATCTCTCAACTCATTATATTAAACAACAGACACTCATCACTCCATTGGAAGAATGCTTGAGTGGATTTTCAGCCTGGACTGGTAGATTTTCATTCCAGTTTCTAGGACCAGATTTATGGTCTTGACAGAGAGTGGGTGTAACATTTTTGTCTAGTCATTCATATCCTGTTTTCTCTTGAGTTGAATCTAGCAGCTTATGTACTCATCCTGTGACTAACTGTGAGAGCTTGGCCAAAATTTCCCTCCATTGTCCAATTCCTAATTCAGATCTCTCTACTGTACAGTGTAGGTACACACCTGTTACTACATCAACCTTAATTAAGGTCTGGGACAGGCTCTGGGGTCAGTTGTATCTTCAAGACCCAGTGGGATAGGGAAAAACATCTTCCCATGAGTCAGAACTTGGGCCCAGACTACTCTGTAGTCAAGCAAAGCTGCCTGGAAGTGGCTTTGAACAGCCCACTCCCAAAGCTGTCTCCTTAACAAGCTGAACCAGACCAATCCACCTCCAGAACAACGTCCTTTCCAGTTTTCTTTCAAAACAGGAAATAATTCTGTAATTTAAATGAGATCAGAAAATTGCTGTCATGGTATCATGGAAATTTCTGATGGGATTGTCTGCTCTGAGATGTAGACTACACCACAAGCTTCTGCTGCACCAAGAGCTATGATGCGTTTTAGATGGGGTAAGAGGGATGTGTGGCTGTGGAGTTCAATCAATAAACCTTGCAGAAATCCAGAAGAAGGGTGACACAGTCACATAACACTTGGTGGGCAGTGGAGTGCATGTGGTGTTCATGTTCATTTCCCCCAACACGTATCTGGAGTTGTATCAAACCAGTTCAGCAAGCAAGACTCCTCTTGGCCCCTGTGTGTGGTGCCCATCAGCAGACAAGCTGTGCTTTCCCCTCTGGCTCTTCTGGACACTTTCTAGTGCTCCCCCCAGAGCCATTTCCAAGCACAGCTAGAGAGCCCTTCCTTACACAGCAGGAATGGGCAGGAACAAAAGGATTTCTTAACTCTTCTTTTGCAGCTGAAGTCTCAGAGGAGCACAATGTGATTATAATGTTTAAACCTTCCCGAGAATGACAAAAATCTACTGCCTTTTCAACCCTTTCATCTCAGCCCAAACACTGGTGCTCCAAGCCACAGAATTTCTAGTGCTAACAGCTACCAATGAGGCCAAAAACTTTCTCTTGGCCAATTTTGTTCTCAGCTGAGATGACCCAAAAGCATTTCAGGTGTTAATTGTGTAGTGCTTAAATTTAGTGGCTTCAAAACAAACACAGCTTTTGTGTGAAAAAAATTTATTCATTTAATAAAGTGTTATACTTGATGTAATACCCTTCAATTAATTCAATTACCATAGTTTGGCAAGTGGAATCCCATATACATTCCAGATCAATATAAAGGTATTTTGGAGAACACTGGTGTCCTCACTGTTGAGGTAGCAACATTACTCTTTGAATTTGATCCACAGTAGGAAAACAACATATCCCATATAGCAGCAAGGGTTTAAACTAGGAGAATTGGAGTAATCAGATGGATCTGCTTTGCTAAAAGCAAAGAGTTGAACAGAATAACTTTTCACTGGTCACCTACATACACACATCACAACTGTTACATTTCCCCCTCCTCATTTATCCCCATAAACACTGCAGGCCTAATTCTCTCAGGATCAATATCTGGTGCCCAAGACTGTGTTTTCAAAGACACAATGTCCATATGCTGATATTAGCTCTAAATTTCATAATTACACAGCTCCACACCAATTTCAAACCATTTGCTAAGCGTGGCTGAGTTTATTATATTCAGTTACCTCCCCTATAGCTAGGGTGCCTCTACAATCAAAGATGGAATTTCTTATTTGCAGCTCTTTTCTTCCAATAGTTTTAAAAGACCATGGGTGACTCCTTCCTGAATTCAGCTAACCAAACATCTTCATTGTTCTATTTTCTCCTGTCTGAAAAATGAACAAATATCTATTTATTTTACTTAAATAAGTTCACATGTAGACTAATACAAATATTTCACTGGATATGGATGTTGAATGAACCTATTTACCATTCTTATTGTCTCTACTGTATAGGAGAGGGCAGGAGCTTTGAAAATGCATTCAATATTAATAGAAAATACTTTAAAAGTATGTTGAGTGAGAAAGAGCTATTTTCTCCCACGTCCAACAGTTCTGTAAGAGTTCTTAGCCCTTGTAAGAACATTTAGATATTCCTGACAGAGACTGCACCTGCACGTAAATGCGACCACTTCTCTGCATGACTGTGTATAATGGATTTTTAGCAGCACTGTAAAAATTTCCTTACAGCTACTAGCCTGTGACCCAGGCTCATTTACAGCTCTATCCTGCCTGCTTTTCTCTTGATTTAATCTTGCAACAGCTCTCTCTAACAGGCCTGGTTTATGCCAGGTTAAACGAAAGCTGGCTCAGCAGCCCCTTGCACGAACGCTGTCCCTGAAAACACCTGGCTACAGCCAGCCCTACTGCTGAGGGCAAATCCCATCCCAGAGGGGTATGGAGCAAAAGCAACAGAAAAAACCTGCCCAATACCTACAGGGCAACACCTCACCCACAGCTGTGCTTCCCCTAATCATGATTTTGGCCCTATTCCTGCCGGGTTTCCTGACTTCTGACTGGGAACCCATGGATTGTGTTACAAATCATTGGACGAGCTAATGAGATCATTGGTGAGAACAGTCCACAGAAGCTGGTGTTGATCAAAAAGCAATAAAAGTAAAATGCAAAGTAAAATACAATCAGAAACGCAGATTAAAAAATCAATTTGGCAATTAAACATATATGTTCTCAAATTGGCACCTCGTTTGTTGTGATGTAAGTTACCCAAACGATGCCATACAAAAAAATTCATAGAGGTAATTAAAGGTGTTTTCCATGTTCTCATTTCCCTTGAAGATGCATATATTCCCAGAGCTCTGGTAATTCAGCTATTTTAAAATATTTTAAAATCTTTCAATAAAAGAGCTCTTTGGAAGGGCTTCACAACCCTATTTCTGACAGGAACATAAATAAGGAGAGCAAAGAGGTGACAGAGTAGGAAGCACTGGTCTCAATGTCAGCTGTCCTCCTCCTTTTATACTCCCTACAGATTTGAAAGGTCAGAAAGACATGGAACAATGCCCATGTCCTAAGAAAAATGGGTAAGAAAGGTTAAAAAAAGTTTTGTTGCCAATGTATTTGAGGAAGTTTTTTTCCTTTTGCTTAACAAAACATTGAGCTGCCTGGGTTTTGTGGGATTCGATACTTTGTGGTTAACATTTGCTGTGATTGGTTGTGCCACTGTATAAAACCAAAAGGAAAATTCACCTTTAAGATACATATTTTTAGCAGTTAACCTATATGGTACAAAGTGCTATCCAAAATTCATTTTTGTGGCAATAGACTAAAGAAAATATTTTCTTTGTTAAAAAAAAAATCTCCTTTAAATGATGTGTAACACAACTCTTCTCACTTCCTTGGTGGAGAAAATTCTTCAGTCAGAAAAATTCCTGTTCCTTTTGTCTTATCCCCCTATATATTTCTGCATTACCGTATTTATTCCCATTCTCTGTTCTTCACAGAGGAAATCTGGCATGTCAAACACATTTTTAAGAGACTTGCTTTTTTTTTTCCATGGAAAAAGCTCTTTAGTCAAGGGACATTGACCATAAGGATTTCTATTTCTTTAAATCTTAAAATGGAATAAAACCATTGAACAATGGCAAACAGCAAATACAATGAGGCTCTGAACAGATTTGTGGCTGGACCTTAATCATAAGAAAAAATAATGCTGGCACAAACTGAGGAAGGCAAGAGCTCATTTGCTGGTACTGCCTGGGTGCACACTGCAAATGTGCTGCAAACCCTGGGGAGCTGGAGTGACAGGAGACCCCAGGAGCAGTTTGTGTGCAGGAGAGGACACCAGCCACCATGGAGGGTGGATGGTGTATGGTGGATGGTGGATTTACTCCAACTTGCACATAGCTGAGAGTCCCAAATCCTCCTGGCAGCCTCCACAGGCAGTGGTGTTTGCCTTCCCTCCCCAGGGAGGGGCTCGGGGTGTCCGGCAGCCCTGTCCCAGCACAGACACCACAGAAACCCAGCAGGCACCTTGAAAATGTCACCACGACCAAGGGAGGACAGACCCAAACTAACCCACCCCCAGAGGTGTCTATCCAACTGATCCTGGAGCCTCCCCAAGAAATCCTGTTGCTTCCCTCTGAAGCTCAAAGACAGGGAAAACTGATTGCTGCCTTGGTCCTCACAGCAGCTTCACATCACACCCCTCGTTGTGGAAGCTGTGCTAACACTGCTCCAACACTGTGTGTTGCTTAAGAGATGCATTTTGGCTGCCCCTTTTCCAGCATTTATATCTCTGTTACCCAGCAGGTGCAGAATACTCAGGTCTGTATCAGCCCTCTGGTTTGCCTCTCCACCGAGCTATCAGCCCCAAACTGCAGCTGCACTACCTGTCTGGACTGAAATTAATCCAGATCTTCTGTGCGTCAGTGTGGGGGCAGGATTGCCTTTGCTCAGCAGGCTGCAAATGCACTCCCCAGTCATCCAAAGCTCTGCCTACAGCCAGCTCTAATTTTACTCTATTTTGTTTATGCTGGAGTGGCTGGGTTGGTATTTTTTTCATCCTTTCCACTTAATCTACCGTTGTCTTTCTAATAACATCTTCTAATATCTTCAATCCTGATTTATTTATAGCTACTGCCCTTTTATCCAGGTGTTATTGCTGAAAGTGTTCTAAAATTGAGTCCAATTACTGGGAAGGTGCCGGGGTAAGTCACTTATTTGTGGGTTAAGTCTTAGATTTGAAATACCATTGAGATGGATGGATTTTCTGTGTTGTTCCTGCTCCTAGTCACACTGCAGTCTGGATGGGAAGGGTTTGCAGGGGGGAGCAGCGTGGGTGTGTGCCAGCATGTCTTTCTGAAAAACTTACAGTCTCCAAGGAAAAGTGACTGATAGAGTGTCTTTATTTCCCTGACAGGTGGTACTTAGCATAGGGAAGTTGCATTGGACATGCTCAGTCCTTTCATGCTCCAATTAAAGGAAACAAATGGCCAACAAAAAGCACAGGGAGAAATCCATCCCAAAGATGCTTTAATGTGCCCATCTCGGTTTGCAAACACTGCTGCTTGTTTGTCTTTTTTGTTTGTTTTTATTTAAATGACAGATCTCCTCGTGAGATGTTGTAGCAATGTGACAAAACAAAGAGGCATCTGTGACTTGGCACTAAGGTAGGAAGGGACTTTCACCTGGACCTCACATCCTGGGAGAAGCTAATTTCTCTTTCTGCTGCCACTGTGACCTGTTTATCTTAGAGGTGCAAAAAACATGAGCATGAAGCCAGTAATTTCTCCTTTAGTCCCAACACAAACTCTAACGAAGCTAAAATGAAACCTTTGTTTATCTCTATTTGAGACCCTCCAGAGAAGCGTTTTCAACACTTCCTCCAAGCTCTCAGTCTGTCTTTGTTCTTCCCACTGGAATATTTTTGCTTTTATTTTTCCTCTCCAATAGGCAGTTCCTATTTGTTGACATTATTGGATGTTATTACCTAGGTAGTCAGCACCTGGTCCCTATATAGGGAGGAAAATCAGCAGCAGAGCTGAATGAAAGAAGTAATTTTGCTTCATCTGTTGTATTTCAGCATGAAATATTTGCCATGAAATTGAGATTTTAAAAAAAATATTTCTGTTTGAACACCAAATGTAGGCTACAAGAAAAATTAGCTTGCATATAGAAATAGTCTTAATTATTGCATAGGAGCTTCACATCTGCCAGTGTCAGTCAAAATGAATGAGACAACATATTTCTATAGAACATCAATATTGAAAATAGCAAAACAAGCCCAGAATTCCCATGAAGGGAATCTCAGATTTTTGTTACCACAGGTATTTAAATCTCTCTTGAAAACCAGTAACCAAAATAGTCCTTGCAGCGGGCTACACCAAAACCATTCTGCATATGTAAAGCATAGAAGAAATTAAAACACACAAAAAAAGTTAGAACAACAGTTCTATGGATTCCTTGTGGACACAGAAGAGAAAATTGCATGGGTGGAAAGCAGAGGAAGAATCAATTTGGGAACACAGGGGAGGCCCCAGCACACGGAGAATATGGTTTTAGGAAGGGTTTAACAGGAAAAAAATAAGAAAAAAAATAAGAAAGAGAAAATAGACCTTAGGAATGTGTTGGGTTCCAAACCTCAGTGAGGAAGAACTGAACTCCAAGTTTATGGAAGTTTGGATCAAGTTAACAAGAAGAACATGAAATCATTCTGGTGACTGCAGAAGTTGCAGGGCAGCAGTTATACATTTTCAGCTCGGCTTCAAGCAGGGCAGAGTTCTTGTGACAACATTTGTGGAAGAGCAGCAGAGAGAAGAGGGTTTTGTAAGGGTTCTACTACAGGCAGCCATGAGAAGCAGCAGGAGACAGCTCTGAATGCAGCCACTGTGACAGCTGGAGCTGCAGGGACCAGCTGGCGCCAAGGGAGGGTTTACCAGGGCACCAAGGGATGGTTTATTCAGGGGATCCAATGGTTTATCCAGGGCAAAATCTCCACATGATGGGTACCTGGTGTTGGAACACAAAATGAGCTCCTAGGCTACATTTCTCCTCTCCAGCACACCCCCCACTGCAGGATCCTGCCCTTCCAGAACTCCATTGGATCCCTGCCTGGGTCCATCCGTGGTAGGGGAGGGCTCCTCTCCACCAGTGTGAGGCAGAAGCAGCTGGGGATGTCTGCTCACATCCCTGAGTGTGCTGCTGACAGCCATCACTCACCTCCAGGACTCTGTATCTTTCTATTCCCTCTCTTCCCTGGTCCCTCCTTTCTTCCCCCATCACTGCCAGTCTCTTCCAAACAAGAATCTTGTTTTCATTTACGATCCCTTTTCATCTGGATCCTTCATTTTCACTCAGATCCCTCCTTTCCCCATTTCTATGATTTTCAGTGTGACAGAACGACACTTCTGACAAGCAACCTCCCCACCTCCCTTCATTCTGGGGTTGCTTTTTCAGCCAATTAATCGAACATCCTGTACCATTTAGCTTTGAGAGGCTGGTGTGACTCCTGAAGGAGACAAAATGTGCTGCTGGGAACAGAGGGGTGGGGGTGATGGAGAGGACCATGAGGAGGCTCCAAACTGTCTGAATTACTCATCAGGAGGGTGCCAACATGAAAGCCTGGATTATCTTCCTTCTCCATCTCCTTGCTCGCAGACGCCACTGACACATGGCTGTCAGTATGCTACAGAGCCATTTTGTTATGTGAGTGTGTGATGGGATGAGGGACAAAGCTCTGCTGAAACGCTCTCAAGCAGGGATTATGGATGTGTCTGTCAGGCTCCCTGACAATCCCTTCACTTAATTAGCAGGTAGGAACAATGCTAAGTACTAGCTGGGGAGGGATGGCTCTTCCCTTCTGAATATGCCTCTCTAAAAAGAATAGACACGTTTTCAAGATCAAAATAAATAATTTGGTTTGGAAAAAAATAGGGCAAAACCCTCCAAATCCAATCTTTCACATCCCCTCCTTTCAGTAGCATTTTTCTCTCAATTTGAAATGTTTTATGCTTGAAATGCTGCTGAGTCACATGGAATAACATGCACAACATTCTAGAAATTGCAGCCAGATTTCAAACCCAGCCATTCTACCTGAGTTCTAAAAGAATTTAGTTATTTTTCTTTGATTTTTTCCCCCCCCCAGTTTTTAGTTTCATTCAGTTTTAAGTTGTTCTGGAAAAAGCATCCTCAGCTTGCCCTCAGAACCTCCTGCCCTGTAATGTTTGGACTTCTAGATTGAGTTCCTGGATTTCAAATTTTTAAAATGCACGAGGAAATTCTTTCTTGCTCTATTAAATAACATAATATTCCAGATTAATGCCTTAGGGTTCATTAATCGTGATTTAAATCATGGCACTCATCACTGCAAACACGCAGACAAAAAACCACAGATTTCTCAGAGCATCTTTTTCCCAGGGCAAAAAAAAAAAAAAAAATTCTGTGTAAGAGCAGTGTTGGGTCATCACCTCCCTGATATTAGGCATGACAAGAACTGGGATTTTAGCAGTGCTCTCTTGGATGTCACAGTTGTTCAATGATCCAAATCTGATCGCTCTGGGGAAGTTTCCCTGTAAGCAACAGCGTCTGTAACGTCTCTGACAGCTGCCCTGTCTGTGAGCCTCCCTGCACCTCTGCTGCACGACTTCCCGTCGTTGTTTTGTTCCTATTAGCTTACAACAGAGCACCGAGTGAAAAGCCTGAAGGAGTCTGTGCCACTGTGTAGGAAGGACCTTTAAAAAAGCAAATGCTGGCATGTGAGAAGATTTCACAGGCTGTACCACAGTGGCATCAGCCTGTTGAGCTGTTAGCAGTTCCTAATACCAACTCATCAAACGCTGCTGTCTCTGGTTTGGAAATGACAAAGGATTTTGTGCTTGGAGTGTGAATCTTGGGAGCAATTTGCTTCCAATGCAGATGGAATGCCCTCACTCCTTGCACTGGAACAGGGAAATGGAGTCGGGAAGAAGTTCTGAAGGATGCTGAGCAGGGATTTGTGCAACACTTTAAGGGGGAAAAGAACAGTAAAAACCAAAAGTGACACTTTCCTGACAGTTTCACAAAAGAGGAAGGACATAAAGTTAATATTCACTCATGTGGCATATGAGATTCAGCTCCAGCCCAAGGCAATTTGTTTTATTAAAAACAACAATTAGCAATGCTGGCCAAAACCTTGCTGCAAAATTCAACAGAAGACTTTCTGCTTCTTATAATGTGACATTCAATAAACAGAACAAAAAAAATTAAGTAAGCTCTTCCCTTCTATATTATTTTTGGCTTTTTGAAGAGGATTTAACACCAATTTTAAAATAAATATGTAAAAGATTATTTTTTGTGCGCAACATTGTGAATCTGTCAAGTGGAATGGATGCCATGGCCTTTGCTCCCAGGTTCTTGAAATAACTGTCTGTGAGACTAAAGAAGAGCCTGGGTGTCTCTGACACTTCTTTCATTACCCACTGAAAAAGAAAATAGATGTTGTGTAAACTAGAGCCTTGTGGGCGCTAATAGCAGATTCTCACATGGGATAAACATATGTTCAGTTTGCTCAGAGCAAGCAAATTTCCCAATTCACTACAAAAAAATAGATAAAAGCCTTATTTTAACTGATGGAAATTTCACTGTAGAACACGCTGGTAATTACTTGCAATATTCAGTTCTCTGCCCTTGGATGTTCAAGTGGGTGATGAGAAAAACAGTGTGGAATTCTGGCTATTTATTATCCATCTTGAAAACACCTATAGCATCCAAGTTTTTTGCCTTTTGTGGATTAAGATTCAATGTCAAATTTGAAGAATGCTGAAAAACAAAGCAGGAGTAAAACCCAAAAAGATCAGTGCTGAGTTGGAGAATCAGCCAAGGGAAGTCTGGGTGGGTATTCTTTTGTGCTAGAAGAGAAAAACGAGCTCACAAATCCCAGGAGAACATCCCGCCACCCACTTCTGTCATTTCAAAGATACCTTGATGTTTAACCTTCAAACTGCATTGCAACAGCTCTTCTCCCACATCAGCATTTTGGTTCCTGTACTTAAAGCCAGCAAGTGAAGGAAAAACAAACAATGTAGGAAGAAAATATTCAGTTTTCTTTGGTAACTCTTGCCGAGTTTAGTCTGTGCTGAAAATGATGGAGGATCTTTGTTCCATAGAAATGGTGACAGTTTCTCTCAGGGTCTTACAAATTTTCAAATCATGTCCCATATTATCTCCACTTCCCCAGACAGCCTGTTTTTAGAAAAAGATTGGAAACCCTGCACCACTCCATGGTTATTTCAGAACACAGTGAAAGAGTAACAGGTACCCTCATTCAGTGTTGCTGCCATAGGAGTAAGGTGACTCAAGCCTCCAAATTGTTCCAGATTCTACAAACTCAGACAGACAACAGGATCCAACATTTCCAGTTCCTCAAACCCTTGAGATTCCAGCCCTGACATAAGACTGGATCTATAAAGCTCTTCCCCCAACTCTTAACAAACACTCCGTGGTACCTTTTGGCCTAAGCCTGATTTACAAATTCACATGGGCACAAAGCAAGAGACATTTAAGCATTATATGCTGCAAAACCAGAACTCTTCTATTCATATGGCATTATTCAAAGCTTTCTTTTTATGTGTGTGCAATTGGAAACAGTGTAAAATAAGACTTGGTCTTAAAAAAGGTCAAAGTAAAGCTACACTAGAGGGATTTGATACTATACCTAAAGCAAGATTTCATTACAGGGACTGACAACCTGAAATACTTTTGCCAATGTTTTTGCCCTCCATCATTTTTTTATGTGGTTTCTTACTACAGGAGTTTTGTGGTACACAGCAGAAAATGTGTGACTGCCATATTCCTCATGACACAAAACCAGCAGTGAATCAAACATCAGCACATCCTCCTCTCCCTGGCTTGGCTCATGGTCACACGGAAGGACACCTCACTTTGGCCATTTGGTGCTTTTGCTGCATTTATCAGATTTTGGCATCAATCTCACATTCAGTTTTCCTCTCTCCCTCCATCCTCCCACGGTATATTCCCTTTGTGCAACTCTGAGTTTTGGATACAGGCCTGTCTCCCCTACTGCTCCCATCTTGGAGCATTACAGAGCAGGAGTTACCAATGGCTATTACTTGTTGCTGGAAGAGGTATCAGTAAGAGCTATTTGGGGGAAAATTAATTGATTTAAAAAAACAGACATACCTGAAATGCACTTTAAATACTTTCAGACAACTTTGGAGACTTGTTGGTGCTGTTTAAGCCTGGGCATAAGTAACAGGCAGAGCAGGATAGAAGTAGGACTTGAGCTAAAGATGATAAATCTTGGGTGAAGAATTACTTAAGTTGTGAAAACACTGAAGACCAGAGAAAATCAAAAGCCACTTCTAGCTGCCATTTTCAGTTTTCCTTTAGGAACCAATGCCTAGTTTGGCCATATTGTCATCTCACAGCACACCACCACAGATCTCCTACCATCTTTTCCCTCCTGATACACATTTGTTGTTTAATCAGGGTTTTCCTTCCATCTGCCACACACCTGTTACTGAAGGAGTGGAGCAAGTTGGTGGGGCCAGGATGAGTGAGAGTGGCATTGAAATAAAGGCTTAACAAAGATAGCTGTGAACATGAGGCCCTCCAGTAGTAATTCCTAAATAATACATCAGGGTATGTAAGATAGATATGGAATGAACTGTGAAGAAGTAAAACAAGGTTATCACAGCTGAGCTGGGAAATATCCCTGGAGGACAGCTAAGTGAGAGGGAAGAAGGTGGGATACTCTACTTAAGGGCGAGTCAGGGAGGGCTGGATTCAACATTAGGAGTGAGTTAGTTTAAGTTAGCCTGGCACTGCAAGAAGTGTGTAATCATGCAATGTGGTTATTGATCTCTTCCCTTCATGCTGCTCAGTGCTGAAATGCCCAGAATACAAATGGGGGCTTTTAGTGGATTCCAGGTATTTGAAAGAAAATTTTGATTATATGGTTTCTTCTGAACCACTCACATGACCACTCTGTGAGACCAATACCTGCAGCTATGAGGAGAGAGAAGGGAAGGGAAGGGAAGGGAAGGGAAGGGAAGGAAGGGAAGGGAAGGGAAGGGAAGGGAAGGGAAGGGAAGGGAAGGGAAGGGAAGGGGAAAGGGAAGGGAAGGGAAGGGAAGGGAAGGGAAGGGAAGGGAAGGGAAGGGAAGGAAGGGAAGGGAAGGGAAGGGAAGGGAAGGGAAGGGAAGGGAAGGGAAGGGAAGGGAAGGGAAGAGGAAGGGAAGGGAAGGAGAAGGGAAGGGAAGGGAAGGGAAGGGAAGGGAAGGGAAGGGGAAAGAAACTTACTTCTGCATTTGGCATTTGCTTTTATTATGCCAGTACCATGTGCCCAAGTCCCCAGATCCTGTTCATGAGTGATGAAAAAGAAAATGCTTGATGGATTCTGACACAGAGGGACCATCTGGGCAAGGTCTGAGCTCAGAGTTGCAAAAGCCACATGAGGAAGTGAAATTCAAATACAATGCACCCCTGCCACTGCCACATGCAGAGAATGCCTTGAAAAGACAGTGACAGCTCCAGCAAAGCTGTTTGCACAGCAGAACACTGGGATAGTCAGCTGGGGAAATCGGGGTGGAAAGGATTGAGCTTCAAGATGCACTACAGATGGACTATATGATTTTGAACACGTAATTTGTTACTGTCATTCATAGGGATACTGCACTAGTCCTGAGACACTCTGTGCACAGATTCATAAAGAAGAAATGCTCTTTGCTATGCCACAGCTGAGGGTGCTGAAAGGCAAGATGGATATGAGTATATCAAAATGAGACAGAAGTCTGTGAAGGTAAAATCCTCAGCCCCAGTCACTGACTAAATCACTACAAATAAAACCAGATTCTTCTGAGCCAATCCAGAGGTTCCTCTTTATTTCAAAGCAGCTTTGGTTATGCCCTTGCAGAATCCAATATCCTCACATTTCCCTCGCTGTCTCTGGTGGTAGAGACTCTGTTACATTGACACACACTTGGCATCAGCATTTTTCTCTGGAAAGACTTAACAAAACCACTCATCCCTTGCTCTCCATTTCCTGTCTATAAAGTAGAGCTAACACTGCTTGCCCTTCTGAGTTCCTTTCTCATATCCATTTTTTGTCCAATACTTTAGGGCAAAGATTTCCTCATTTTACATCCTCTGCAGCATTAAAACATAAACAGCTACTCATGGTAAAAAATGTGGCTTAAAGGAAAAAAAAACAGCCTCTCTTTTAGAAAGTGGCACAATAAAGCTTTTGATATTTTGAAGTGTTTGAATAAAAAGTTTTGAGTAATAAATATACATGTTTGGGGTCTTGAAGTACCAACCACTACCATTACATTTACCAGACCAGGCTGGGAACAGAAAGTATTTTTGCAACCCAAGCCCTAACCTTCTATTCTTCCCTTCTTTCAAAAGGATTTTGTGTCTGACATTCTCATGGGGAAACAGTTTGTGACCTTGTTTCTTAGATGACACTTCCCACAGAAGTGGTTAAAACAGTTCAGAGAGTAAATTTTGCTGGTTTGGGGTTTTTTTTTGTTTATTTGTTTTTATGATTTCTACTCCTTTTAGAATGCAAATGCCTGGACATCGCTTCACTGAAGGCACTTGACAACAGCTGAATTGGTGTCAGTCATACATGAATTGTAACATAAAGAAAAGTTGTTTGCCACAAGATGATTTTGGGGGAATTCTATACTTCAGGCCTTTAAAAAATATTAACTCTTAAAGAGCTACAGTTTCCAAACTGTGCCATTTCCCGTGTTTTTATTAAATACAGAATAGGAAAAAAACCCCAAAACCCTGGAAATATGAGCAAAAGCTTTGTTTGCCATAAGATCAACCACACCATAAAATAAACTCATAAAAAGGAGTGACACACACCATAAATCTCAACTGCTTTATAGAAAATAAAGCAAAGATGTCACAGGGCTGACATCACTGAGCACACAGGAAATGCAAAAATCTTTGCAGAAATGCTGATTTCATAAGTTTTAGGCTTCTGTGTAGATTAAAATGTGGGGAAATTTTTAGCCTAGCTCAAAGTCAGTGGCAGGGAAGGAGGGGATAAATGAATAGGAAGCAGATTTTTTTTTTTTTTTTCCAGTAGCAGTTAAGAACCAGAGAACCATGTTAAAACCATCTCTGAGGATTCATATCCCATCTGAACTGGTAAAACATTTGGCCATGAAGTGTCTAGCACAATGAAAATATCAACCATGTGAGCAGCTTCGGAATTTTCTTTGTCCACAAATCTGCCTGGTTCAACTACAGACCACTAACTGCTTCTCTTGACCCACTATTTTTGGTCCTAACAATCCAGAATTATGGGTATGTTCCTTACCCACATCACCAAAAGCAGCTATTCCATCCCTATTTTTTTCTTCAGCCTTAAAACTCAGGTGACTTGGGATGGTGAGTGCATTGTTTCCAGTTTGTTAGGATTCCCAAACAGGTGGAAAACTCAAAGGCTGAATATCTGGGCACAGTGAAAACACTGCTGCCAGCTCTTTAGTGAAACTCACCCACGGCTGAACTGAGCGCTGGGGTCTTTTGCACTTGAATCCCTGGCATTTGTTCATTATTCTTCTTGCCACAGACAAAATATAAATGGGTACCGTGGGGGGTTTTTAGTGTGTAAGAAGTTCTCTGTCTCTCTTGCTAACTGCTCTGCTGTACACCCTTGATGAACATCCTCTGATGTTTATCTTTTTGATTTGCCTGCTTTTTATTTACAGATACAGACTTGCTTCTCTCCCCTTCCGAATAACCTTTGGAGCAAAGCTTTCACTAAGGGATAGCCTGAGGTGGCTGAGCATACAATCTTTTCTTCTCTGCTTGTTTAGTTGGGAGGCGGCAAAGAACGAACAGAGCAAAGGTCAGCTCAGTTTACACAGCCTAAATACAGTGTTATTTATCAACATCTCCTCTGAAGTCATCCAGGAAGCTTCTGAAGTCCTGCTTACCTTAGGGATGGGACTGCCAGAAGAATAGTAATGCTGAGATTACAAGGAAAAGAGGAAGAACAAGGAAAGGAAGAAGGTAATGGCAGCAGAGGAATACAGAGTGCAGAAATATTCATCAAAAGTTTAATAATAGATTCACAAGACGAACTACTTTTTTATCTGGAGGGCCACTGAAATAAACAGCCACCAAGAGAAATAAAACCAATAAAGGTTAGTTATTGGGCCTTGGAATTTGTTACATATTCTCTAGTAAATCACAGGTTCTTTTTGAAATATCTGAAAGAGTCAGGACAGCATGGAGCTACATATTATAATTTTTGGAAACTCTGCAAGCACATTGGGAGAGGCTGGAAGGGAAATGCAGAGTAGTGACATGTTAAAGTTGATAAATAAAAAATCTAACTCTGGCTTTTGGCAAGAGTAGGGGACATTTGTAAAGCTAAACAATGAGAAAGGGAGGAATTTATCAAAGCCACAGATGAATTCACACACACATTTGACCAACTCTTAGAAGAAATATCCAGAGATTTTCAAACATAAACTAATTACCACCTCAAGCTATAAATTTCTGGAACTGAGGAAACACAGTTCTGTGCTTCCATTCTTTTCTGACCAGGCTTCCTTGCTGCTGGACAGTTGGAGCTTCAGTCTCACCCTCTTCTTACACCATGTTGTTTTTAATCAGGGGAATAGAGAAGGGACTTCATAACACAGCCAAATGTGTCACTTACACCCAAATACTATAACCAAAAAATGTAATTTTTAGTATCCACTGAACTGTGAAATACATTCTCACTGGAATGTGCACCACTCGACATGCCCAGGAGAGATTTGTTGGCACAGCTCCCTGTGCTGGAATCTAACCCCAACACATGAATAGGTTTGCATTGCATCCATTTCTAAAGAACATGTAGGTAAGCAAAAAACCCAGAATTACTGTGATTGTTCTGGATATCCCACACTAATATTGACAGAAGACTCCTCATTATATGGCAGGAAGGAAAAGTAAACCCTTTTGTTGCTGGGTACTGGAGCTGAACAAATTATTTCCAATGAATAATTTATCTGACTAAATGAGATGTTTTCTGCTTGCTGAAGACCAACAATCCCTCTAATATATACGTATTTTAGTATTTGAACAGACAGCTCCTCCGAGTGTGGGGTGCCCATGAGCTGGTGGGGAGCAGCTCCCTGACAGAAGCAGCTTCCACTGGCTGAGTTCTGTACAAGGCCAACACAGCTTGGCTGAAGGACAAAAGTCTTCCCACCACATCCACGGGGTCTCCTTTGGACCAGCAGGTAGGATGGGGTTGGAGAATGATTTTTGTGAACACCGTTCTGGATGGCTGAGCCTTCACAGCACTTCCAGCTTGCACATGTATAATTCAAGCCCTGTGAATACCTGCTGTGGCAGGCTGGGTAATTATTAGCAAAGAATCATATTTTATTGGGAAATGATGATCTATTTTGATCCATCTGTAGGTTTTGGTATGTTGCCAAATGAAGAATGGGGGCTGGTCAAAAACCTAAACAAAAGGTCTGGGCCAAGGCCCAGTATTGGCATATATTTGAGACAGTTTAATTAACTACATGATAGTGATAATGTCTAGAAGTGCCTGAAGAACCAAACTCTGAAATGGGGCTTGTTCTTTGACTTCCAGCAGCAAAGCAAGCCTGGGGATGATGTGGAGGGCAGCAGTGCTGTCCCTGAGCAGCAGGGGAGCAGAGGAGGTCAAGGCAGCACCCGAGGGTCACAGGGAGCTGCAGGTCACAGCAGTGCCCTGGCTCTGACAGCTCCAGCAGCTCCTGCACACATGGGCTGGGAATGTCTGACTGGGCCAGGGAAGCCAGAGGAGAGAGGGATGTGGTGGAGGACAGTGACTCAGGCTGCCACATTTGGGGTGCAGGCAGCAGCACAGACATGAGTCACCCATCACGCCAGGCAGGAAGGGCCAGCTTGCTCTCCAGAAGATTAATTTGAGGCTGGCTGATGTCCAAGAGGAAATCAGATGGAGGGATGCAGGAGGCAGTGTTTCTAGAAGAGAGATACTTAAGCACATGTGAGATGAGAGGGAAGATTAACCAGAAAGAACCAATATCAATGAAGAGAGAATAATTTTGGAGAGGGAAGGGAAATGAGGAGGATGCACAGCCCAGTGAAACTGCTTAAGGTTTGGGAATATAAAAATCAGTCTGCTGTGTTTGTAATTTCTTCTTCCCCGATGAAACTATTGAAATCCTTCACATGATGGAGCTGAGGGACCTCTTTTACAAACATCCAAGAGAAAAGAAACGTTGGAGGATGATTTTCTTGGATACTGACTTCATGTAGGAATACAAAACATACAGCTACCATGAGACCGAAGGAGAGAGGCAGGCAAGAAAATGCAAAGGCAAAGTTGAGAAGTGATCATGCTTAATCCTCTTTTTGTCTCTGTTAAAATGATCTTTCTGTCTCTGTTAACTGGACTCTCCTTTTGTGAATGCTACTCTGGGCTGATTTACTCTAAGGCTGTTCCAACAACTTTCTCCCTCTGGCAGGAGGCACAAAATCTGAGGCTGAGGCTCAGCCTAACTCTGGTCCTCTCTGAAGACAACACTCCCACTATCACCAAGCTGCAGGAGGAAAAAGGTGTAGCCTGGTTATGTTACTGTACCTACAACCACAGAGGGGAGCAAACAGGAGGAAATCTGCCACAACACTGAGAGCATCATTTACCCTCTCTGCAGCCACCTTGCCTCATCTACAAAACAGTATTTATGAATTTTCCCTGCTTCCTAAAGATATTCTGAAGGTGTAGTTCAGCTGAAGACAGTGACTTGAAGAGGAGTGTGTTTTCACTCTGTCAAACATTAGAATTTGCTATAAACTGTAGTTTCAGGAGTTTTAAAATCTTGATCACAATGCATTGACTGAAAATCTGATTAAGTATGCAGTGAAGAGTGCAGTGACTTCTCTTCAGAGCATGTTTTCATTGGAACATCAGAACTATTATAGCTGTCTAAGTAATATACAGGCAAGACATATATGGTATCATTAAGGATTTACATCTTAGTAATGGATTGAGAGCACACACTTTCTGGACTCTCTTGTCACTAATATTACACTGAAAAAAAAACCCTGGTGACTTGTTTATACTTGTTAACATAGATTTTAAAAGATACTGAAGCAGTAGATGAAGTAATTTAATTGCTTGACATGAAGAGATTGTCTCCATTTCTTTAATGCTCCAACCATAATAATTTGATCCTAAGGACTGAGGATTACAAAAATTCTCCCTACAGACAAATTAATATTTTCTTTAACCAGGTATTTTCAGGCTTTTATTTATTATCTGAAGCAGTCTGTGGTGGGAGTCACAGTAGTGCAAAGTGAGTATTCCAGTCATTAATGACTCGCAGCCTCCAGCAGCTGTGAGCTGGTGGCAAGGTCTGTGCTGTGTCCCCCAGGCCCCTGCAGCTGACTCTAAGCAACAGAGCAGAGAGAAAAGGCTAAGATATTCCAGGGTGTTAAAACCCACTGCTGGATCCCATTCCTGGCTGAAACACAGTCCAGCTGGTGGAAATTCAACAAGAATTGACTGATGACCTCTGTCCAACCGACCACGCATCCTCCATCTCTGACACAAGCAAATCACTCTGCAGGACATTTCCATCTGTCTCCAGTCAGCTCCTGCCCTCACAGCCCCGAGTCTCTGCAGCAGACCCAGCTCTCCAGGCTGAGGAGGAGGAGGATGTGCCAGCCACCCCCCCTTGGCCAGGGTGAAGGTGTTGTTGTAGCTCCTCTCCCTCCTGCCTGACCCCTGTCCCACAGCAGAGGGCTGGCTGAGCCCTCTGGCTGACCACACCACACAGGGGCTGTCTCTCATTTCCTGATCCTTCCAGGGATTCTCTGGAAAGGGGCAAGGCCCTTTCAAAGCAGCCCCTGTTTCTGCTGCTCTCCCAGCAGCCTCCCACCAGCAGGTTGTTGTAACACCTTGTGCACACACTCACACAGGGCCCCAGACATTTTCCTACTCAAGGGAGGATCAGTCAAGAGATTAATCTGTTCTGACACAGATTTTGTTCAATAATAGCTATAAAAACATGGCAGGAAGTGGGAGAAAGAGAAAGAATAGCCAGACTTGTGGTCATTTTTCTCTTGTGGAACTTCTTAATTCCACTATAAGATATATTTTACATTGAGGGATGATTCAGTTTCCACTTCAAACTTTGGGTCTCTACACATGTAGCTAACACTGGGAGCCAGTGTTTCTTTCTTCTCTCTTGCTCTCAACTCTCCCCTCTCCCTCTCACAGTATCTGAAGGACATAATATGGTTGTCATGAGGGAAAAAATCACAGCATATGATATAAAGCTGCAGAACTTTCCCATGAAACATTTTGTATCTGATTTTTTTTTTTCATAGCAGCAATTCGAAAGCTAAATGGAACTGCAATGCATAGCTACAAAGCTATTTCTCTTTATAAAGATCCTTGTCATACTCTACATTTGTCAGCACCCTGGCTGGGTGCAGGTCCTGGAGTGCCAGAGGAACCAAACCTGCTGGCAGGGATGCAGGTGGGAGATCAAGCTTTGGGAAATGAATGTGCCCAGCTCCCCTGGATCTCCAGAAACTGAGGTGGAGTCTAATGTTCAGTGTCACAGGTATGTAAAGATAAATACTGCTAACAAGAGAAGCTCAAAGTCAGGGCTGCTGCCCATTTTCATAGTTACATCAGGAGGGGAAGCAGCTTTTCTGGGTCTGAGAGTGACACCTCCACAAAGCACAGCCTTCCTGCTTTGTCCTCTGCTATTGTAGCTGCCCCAGACACAAAATAAAAGCAGAAAAGCCATAAGGGGACCTTTCCAGCAGACATTCTAGGCCTGTAGGATTAAAAAAAAAAATCCACATTCCAGTCCTGATACTGCTAAAAGATTTCCACACAGCTGGGCTGCAGCTGCCTTGCCTCTTGTCTTTAAAATTAGGCATCAGCTTGCCTGCAAAATGCTACAGCTCCCAAGAGGCTTGAAGATGGGTCTGTTTGTCTCCAAAAAGGCACCAGGCTGACATTAGGCAACCAGCAATACCAAACTTTATTTGTCTCCTCTGTGAGCAGGAGGAGCAGCTCCTCCTCAGAGCTCTGGGCCATCCCGAGCACACGGAGCTCTCAGCTGTGGGCAGGGGCCAGGCTGGCTGCCACAACTTTCCTTTCCACTTTTCCAGTGGGCTGAGTGCCACGAGCACAGACAGGGCTCCCCAGCTGGGGTTTTGGTGGGCAGGACCTGCCAAACCTCACTGCCAAGCTGGTAGGAAGGGGTTTGTTCACTAAGAGTGATGCTGCTCTGAAATCTGCTGTGGGCTGGGCTGGGCTGGGTGAAACCCTCTGGAGCAAACAGGAATATCTCAGAGCTTAAACCTTAGAGCACCTAAAGGGGGCCTAAAACAAGGCTGGGAGGGACTTTTTACGAGGGCATGCAGTGATAAGACAAAAAGGAATGGGTTTAAGATGAAGGAGAGCGTATCTAGATTAGATATTAGTAAGAAATTCTTCCCTGTGAGGGTGGTGAGACCCTGGCACAAGTTGCCCACAGAAGCTGCCCCTGGATCCCTGGAAATGTCCAAGACTGGGTTGGATGGAGCTTGGAGCAGCCTGGGGCAGTGGAAGGTGTCCCTGCCCACGGCAGGAGGTTGCAATCAGATGATCTTTGATGTCCCTTCCAAGACAAAACTTCCTAGGATTCTGGGGAACCTGGCAGAATGTGAACTTGCTGCAGAAGCAATTGCCATCTTCCATTTCAGAGGGACTCAATGTCCTCAGAGTCTTTTACAGCCAAAAGGATTCTACAGGCTTTTTCTGGTCATGAGAAAGGAATAGAAGTGCACATGACAAGGAATACTAAATTTAAGTGAATACACCACAATCAGACCTTTAGCTCTGTCTGTTGGTGATACTCCAACCAGAAGAAGTTCTAAAGCTGCTTTCTACAGAGCAGGATAATCTCAGCAGGCCTAACAGAATAAAAATTCATTTCTGCCAGTACACAGAGAATGGCTCAGAATAAACATGGCAAGGAGATCTTAAAATAAAAAAGTGCCATAACTTCTTGCTTCAGGATAGGGAGGAAGGGAAGATTAAATACTTTCATTAAATTAACTCTCATCTGAATGAGGCTTTTGTTTCATTTCTAGAAAAAACTCGTTTCTTTGTTGTCATTTTCTTCTTGAGTGGTAAATATAATGCAGAATTCCAGAAGACTCGTTTCTAAACAAGCAAATGTAATCAATTTTACAGAGCACTGAGACAAATCAATATGGAAGAAGTCAGAAAACCAAACAAAAAAAAAAAACAAGAGAAAAATATTACCCTGTTTATATGTCTATAATACATGGGAGAAGAAGATATTTTAAATTACAGAGCTAATTTCTAAAGCAGAAAACATCACTAGTCAGTGATAAAAAACAGTAAACTGTTTCAGCAGAAAAATACCAGGAGCCTGTGATGATTATAACAACCCATGTGATGGTCATTATTGTCTGCAGTATAGAAACACGAGCAATTTTGCCTTCTTTTTGTTCTTTTTTAATTTGTCATTAGCAGAGAGTAAGAGACCAGAAAAGTAATTATGGCCCAATTAACCCTTGTAATATTATATGACATTTCAGCTTCATTTGCAGCTTCAAAGTTGGATTTTATAGCCTGGTGACTCTTTAGAAGGATACCAAGACTTTGCTGAAATATGCAATATCTGCCTTGACTGGCAACTGCAAGATGCATAAAATCAACATTAAACTGGCTTCAGCCCGCTGAGCCATGGCTCAGAGTCTGGCTACATCACCAGAGAGAAAAGATACCACATCATAAGTGAAAAATACAGAAAATCTCATCCTTTTTTTTTTCATTTTTTTTTCCTTAAGATTCCTCCTGTCTCCACTGCAGGAAGTCTCATCTTTGCCCAGAAAACCCAAGCTCAGAGCCAGCTGAGAGCCCCACACTCCTCAGTGCATTTTAGCAGGGGAGGAGCAGGCTTGGATATCTTTGAAAGAGGGACCTTTCCTGCTCTCTGAAATTAAACCCTAAATCACTTCACCTTACCCACAAAATTCATAGTGAATTAATTTTCTCAGCTGTAAGACAGGAAACAATATGGATAGAAAATAGAAAATAGAAAAAAACCCTGAACCAGAACTGGAATAGAACTCTGTTCTTTTGACATCTTGTTCAATGAATCTGAAGGTAAGGAAAGCAGTACACGTCCACTCTTGCAAAAGGAGAAAAATTATAGCAGCTAACTACAATTTGTGACTGCTTTTGGGGTAGGAATATCCCTTCTGAGTCACTGGGAAATAGAAAAATCAAATCACCTTTAAAATAAAAGCCATAAAGTTCTATTTCAGCACAGAATACAAAGGATGAAATTAAACCAAATATTAATCAGCTCACCCGTTATTCTTAGTTCAGTACTAGAGAATCAGAAGGAAACATCCAGCAAAAAAAAGTTAATATTCATCTGGAGATGTATTAAATGAAAATAACCACAAAGTCAACAAACTCCAGCTCATAAAAAGTTGCACGAACATTTTTATGCTGCCATCAACTCTGTTTTACCTTTGGGCTATTTCATATCTGCTTGAGTTATAACTGGTGTAATAAATGGGTTTTAGGCAGCATATTTCCATGCAAATTTACATTGTCAAATTACTATTCATATTCCAACTCCATCATAGATGAAAAAATAAATTGAAGGATGTGTTTAAAAAAAAAAATCCCTATGACAAAAAAAAATTACTGTTTCAGTAAACCTATCTTCTGAAATATGACTTTTCACTCTCATGGAACAGAAGTGTATAAAATTTATTAGAAGTAGACCCAAAAAGCTTCTAGAGAAATTCCACTAAAGACCCTGTAAAACTAACCTTGTTTAGAGAAGTTTTGTCCCACAATTAAAAAAAAAAAATTAAAAAGTGAAATAAACAGAGTCCAAGTGATTGATTTTTATTGACTGGTTTTCAAAGGTGATCATTACCATCCAGTTTTCCCTCTGTGCTAAGATCACACAAACAGAATTAATTGTAAAACACAGTATTTTCCTTTGGAAAACTCCAGCATTCAAACCCAGCTAAAGCTCCAGTGAGGTGTGTGTTTAACTGCCTTTAAAAGGTTAAACACCTTTTAAAAGAGGCCCGTGGTGCCTTCCCTGGCCCTGCGTGGGTGCCAAGAGTGGAACCAGCCCTGGGAGGCTTCACTGCCTCGAGCCCTGGGAGGCTGTGGGGGAGAGGCACAATGCACGAGCTGAACATGGAAATTTTTCCCGTGTTTGCACCATTCTCCCACTTTTTTTTAAAAAGGGGGAAAAATTTCAATACATTCTTTTTGCAGCCCATGGTAGCATGAAAAAGCCTTTGCAGCATGTGCAGCCAGTTGGCTGGAGGAGCTGGCTGAGAAAACCCAGCCTGGTAATTTTGCCTATAGTAAATGCTGACAGAAATTTCTCTGATACTGTTCCACTGCAGCTGCCTCATTGTTCTGTTTTAACGTAATCAGCACAGTAAGGAGGAAGAAAGGAGCATTAATTTTATATCAAATAAACTTTAATTGAGTCTTTCATACTTCAGTACTGTAGGATAAATGCATATAATGGTTTGTGAGTTAGTTCTGCTTGTGATAACGTGGTGTGTCAAAACTTGTCTCAGGCACGATCTGGTACTTTCAGCTTTGTGTCCCCATCTTGCAGCCTGAGAATGGCTCCTGGGACACCCCCAAACTCCTCTGCAGGAGTCCCTGAGGAATCACAAGGAACAAAGGAGGCTCCTGGGTAAGGGTCAAGGGGTTCAAGGTCCCTGTCACTGTCAAATGAGAAGGATGATCCAGACAGGAGCGGACAAACTTCCAGCCAGGGGTGCAGCAGAAGCACTCAGTGCACAGGGGTGAGCCATGGCACCACTGGCAGTGACCTTCCAAAGACACTGGGGGAGGAGCCTGGAATCCACCGGGAGGAGAACACGGCACATCTCACCACCAAACCCTCACAGTCGTGTTTTCCAGTTCTCATCAGAGTGCAGCTCCTGGTAAAGGAATGAACATTCTTAATCTCTGTCTCCATTCATTACAGACGGGATGCATTAACCCAGGGGATTTTGAGATGCTAAACCTGGCTTACAGATAGAAAATGGGCAACCCCCTAAAACAGGAAAAACTTTATTCAGAGTATGTACAAAGCAGTGCAGCCACTTCTTCCTCCTTCCCAGACCCCCCTTATTTTGTTTATATAAATTTTAAGTAAGGATGCTCAATGACATTTAATCCTTAGATTTTATGAGTGAAAACAAATATTCTCCCTGGATAAATTCTAATTTTCTCACACAACTTGTACCAGAGTCACAGACATGGCAGTAACAAGGATGAAGGTCACAGTGCCTATTCCCCATGTCTCAAGGTGGAGCATATGAGACTTAAAACCAAGCCTTGACTCTTAAAATATTCCAAGGCTGAGGACTGCAGATGATCCCCTACAGGTTTAATTAACCTTCCAGTTATATTTTTTTTAGAACTTCTCAATATCTTTTATTCCATGGTAACCTATATCAAACCAATCAAATATACAAAAGAGTTTATCCTCCTCCATGCTTTTTTTTTTTTGGTGTAATTCTTTGTGCATGCTCTTTCTCTAGAAGCTGAGCAGCCTCAGTTCTCATCTTTCTGGTTGATAGATCTCCAATCATTTAACACTAGTTAATTCTCATTCTTTGTAAAACATAAAAGTTCAAGACAGGAGATTGTTCTCAGAATTCCAAATCAAACCAGAATAAAACCCCTGTGGTAATGCTACATTTTATGCTTTTTTTGCTTACTTTAAGAGTCAACTTGTCAATGAAGGTATCAGCAGAGCAACAGTCAAAAGAAACCTGACACTGACATTTATTATTAGACCTGGACAAAAGGAATAATTTATCTCAATAGTTTCATCTTTGTCTGTTTAATTAATTGAACTAATTTGTTGCAAATAGTTCTTGGTTGTTAGCACATTCCCAAGCACATTGTGGCAAGTATTAATTACTTCAAATTCAATTTGCTTTGCTTGATTGACCAACAAGGTCACAGAACTCTGTGGCTTTGTGTTTGAAAGAGGGCAAATAAGTCTCAAAGAAACTTCTCAAAGAGATGCAAGTTTGCTTCATCCAAATATCCTGCAATCATCAAAACTTTGTTCTTTCCAGAATTATGCTTCCAAACAATCTTTGCTAGAATAATTACAGAAAATGGGCAGTGGAAAATGAAACAAAGCAGAAGAAATTCTCCCATTCCTTCGCTGTGCAAAGATGGAATCTCTTCCTGTCGTCATCTCCCACAGCAATTCAGGATCTCACAGCACACAAACAGGTACACTTTGATGGGAAAATTATGAAGCCAAGGAGTAAAGTAGAACAAAGGGAACAGCTGTTGCCAGTCAAGGCTGGAGAAGAGATTCAGAAGAAACATGGAATTTGTAAATTTAGCAAATCTATTCTGAGAATTCAGAATGATGAATCATTCCCCGCCTCCCTAACTTCCGATACGCCTTGAGAAAAAGTTCATTTGGCTTAACTCTGGCCCTCCATTGTCTTTTAGCCAAAAGAATCCCACAAGCGCTGTGTTTCCAAAGATGAGACCCTGGACTAAAGGTCTAAATACATATATTAAACTGAGGGGTTTTTTAACTTTTAGTCCTTTTCATTAATTAGTCTGTTTTGCTTATATTGTAACAAGCTTGTTTCCTTAATTGCCCTTGCAGTTTTACCTTTCTAGGCCCTGGAAAAGACTTATTAGGAATACTCACCAGGAAAAGTGGCAGGACCCATGGCTGGTCCAGCTGAGCCCTCCAGTGCACCCAAGAGGGGCTGAGCAAGTACAGCCTCTCCCAGAGGTGCTGCAGAACCCCAGCCCCACATGGAGAACAGCCCAGGAAAGCAGAGAAGGATTAGATTTCACCACTGAGAAATGGTTCAGCTCCTGTTATCCACCTCTATTTTTTTTACCCCACCTCTTGTTTGCCTTGCCTACCCTCTACTTAGATTGATGATCCCCTTGCTTTTGTTACCCTACCCACACAATTTCCCAAGCATTCCTGGAGGTGCCCTTTTCCTGCAAGGCCCATTGTCTGGAGTGTCTCTCCCTTTTCTACAGCTGCTCTTTCCAATCTCCTTTGTCCTCCTTTCTCCCTAACCCTTTTTTATCCTTTTGTCTTCTCTCTTAACACTTTTCTGCCCTGTAACTTACCACTTTCTACTCAAAAGGGAAACCATAAATCAATAGTTTGCACTGTGGAATTGCTGCCTTTTCCACTTTTTATAAATTCTGCCCTCATAAGAATCAATTCAAAATTCCACTATCTCAGTCAGAAAGGAGAAAAAGTGCATGCAAGCGCTTTCTTCACATACAATGGCCTGCACAGAGCTCCAGAACCTGTACACACCCAGACACTGCCCAGTGGCACCTGAAAGTACAGGTGGCATGTCAAAAATCACACTGTCATCTCTTTCGAGGTTCTGGTCTCCTTTCAGTGTCAAGGGAGCAAGCAGAAAGGAAATCTAGGACTTTGCTGTTCCCATTTCACATTTTATGCTCCTCAGAGCAGGGAATTTTCCCAACAGAATGTTGTGTCAGATTACAGAAATCATAATTTGTCACAGAGCAATGTTGATTTAAATTGCCCCACAAAACAACTAGAAAGTCAGGCTCTGAACCTATTACTCAAATCCTCATTGATAGTCATGTTTGACCACAACAATGCCAGGTAGAAGCTTGATTTTGGTCAGGGAGTGAATGTTGCTGTACTGACCCCCAGCCCTGCTCCAGCTGGAGGATGCAGCAGCAGCTCAGCAGTGGAGCCCAGGCAGGGCAGGAGGCAGCAGTGACCTGCAGCTGGACAGGAGCCATTCCCTGCTCCTTCCAGCACATCCTCATTACCCAAAATACAGTCCAGGTAGTGCTGATTCAACCACCAGTCATAAAAACAGCAAGAAGTTTGGCTAAAAAAGTCAGTGCCTGTGACGGCAGCCAGGAATGAGCAGATTTATGTTCATTTATGTCTGTGAAGACATCTCACCTGTTTTTAGAGAAAGAAGGAGCCCACAACACCTGGGGTCCAGCTGAGACTCTTCAGTAAAGTGCCATTTTGAGGTGGGACTAATCTGACTCCTTGTCCTTGCAACAGGGCAAATATGAGTCACTGTGTTAGCAAAGGACAAGCTGTGCTCCACTGCAGAAAAGATTTCCTTTTCAGGAGAAATTGGTGCTCTTAGGTTAAGATTTCTCATGGCAGAAGCCTCTGTGATCCTGAGGCCCCATTATTATGAGGTGCATGTGGCATAATAATTTGGTACAGTGTAAGAAAGGCATCCAGTTGCTCTTTGGTGCTTGGACTAAATTCTACTTGGTCCTTTGATGGCAAATGAGAGGCATAAATCAATGGCAGCTGATCAGTAATTATACAAAATTACAGTATGCTTTTGTGGTGTTTTTGAAAGAAAGTGTCATTTTGCTACTCAGCCTGACTAATTTCTGGCTCACATTGAATCATTGTGCCATGTTTGCAGCTCATTAAAGCCACACTCACATCTCTCACCACTTTGCCTCTCAGAAGCTCAGAGAGGGAAGGCAAAGAGGGAGAGAGTTGGCATTCCTGGAATCCAGAACAAAATTTTTGTCACAGAAAACCAAGTGAAATATTTCAGTGGGGGGGTCACTGTTTTGTCTCCTTTCCATCAGAAGAGTCAAACATCCCTTTCTCAGGACAAAGCTTTAAATTTGGGTTCACACTTGGACTCACAAGCCCGTTTCATTTTCTCAAGTACCAAATGCTTAACTTTGGGTGAGATCATTGTCATCTATGCTGAGCAGGATCATCAGGCCCCCAAACGGATTTAGGATCTTAACTTCAGTTAATCTGCCTGACAAGTTGGAAATCAATCTGCCATCTGGTACCCAAATATATCTAGAGAATAAAAAAACCTTTGGCTATGAGTAAAGAGAAAAACCATAGGTCTGTAACCCTACCCTTCCCTCCTCCTGCTGTGGATGCATGCAGAATATTTGGTGGGGTTTATACTTTCATAGTGTTTTGGTGGACAAGAAAAAGAAGGAGTCATATGACACTTTAAGAGGCAGAAAAAAATGAAATAATTTTCAAGAGATCAAGAAGAACAAAATTAAATACATTTTTTTTATTACTTAATGAGAATGTTCAACAGCCGTGATTTTTTTTTTTCTGGTTTTTTTTTATGTGTTTTACCAACTTAATTAATAAAAATCATTTTAGGCTGTCTTACATCCAGGTTATACTGGTATTTGGACAATTCTAGCATGTTGGTGTTCATTAACAACCTCTAGATTTAGGCAACTAAGCATCTAACTTGAATGACCAATCCATATAGGATCCCTGCAGGGTTTAATGGGAAAAGAGTCATATTCCTTCAGATGCCAGCTCACTGAAAGCACCTAACCTTTGTAGCTTTAATTCTCTCAGACAGCTTTTTTTTTCTCTGTTAACTCTTTTTGAAGGCCAGGCTCCCAAACCTTCCCAAAATTCCAGCCTCTGGCACCAGAAAGATTAAATAAGTTCTTGCACATTCATTGGGAAATAACCATTGAACACCAGAGACATGCAGCAAAAATCCTCCTGCTGCACACATTACTCTGGTTTCCAGAGCACATATTTAAATATAAACCAGCATTTCTGAAGTAACATTGTGGGTGCTGTCCCCAAGATATTCTTCCCATCAATAAGGACATGTGATCATAAATGAAATGAAGTGTGCTCCATGGCAACCATAATGAGCAACATCACTTCAAATGCTGTCAAAATGGCAACATCACAGATTTCATATTGCAATAGGTTGCTGTTAATTAAAGAGCAAGGGCCAGTTTCAAAGGGGAACTACCAAGGTTTTAAAAATCTGCCAGGGATAATGTGTTTCATGCATTGCTAATTATGTAGGCATTTTCTAAAACAAGCCAGAATTAATTACGTATCAGATCCCCCCCCAGTATAAGGGAATAATTGAGTTTCTTACAAAGTTATGACTCAATGAGAGGCACTGTATGGGCTGCACACTCTGTGCTGTGTCACACAGTGGTGGGAATGGGCTGCCATGCTGCACTTGGCTCAATGCAAAGGCTGCTGCCAATTAACACTCCTAATACATGTTAATTTAAGATTTCCCTTTTCCAACTAATTGATATCTGATTAAACGCAGAATAAGTTTTTTTAAGTGTTCATTAAGTAGCTGAAATTTCCTCACAAGTTTCATGTTTTATATGAGGCCACAATCACGGAACACGTAGCTCATGTAATTTCCAAATCATTAGAGAGTAATTGGACTTATCAGTTACATGCTAATTAAAGTTCCACTGAATGCTCTTTCTGCAATCAGTTGATATCAGATAGATGCACGGTACCCATCTCATTATGGTAAAATAGAATTGCTGAGGCACTTAAAGTGGAGCGTGGCACAGAGAGCATAAAAGTGTTCTGCTCTGGGATGGGAGCAGCACCTGCAGCTCTCAGAGCTGCAGCAGACCCAAAACTCCAGACATTGGGCAGGCTTCAAAATGGTTCCCAGAGCCTGGGTTAACACCGGGGTTTCACCTGGAGCAATCTCTGCCTGGAGACCTGCTACACTGCCTGCTGCTCTGGCTGCTGCTCCTGCCATGCAATAGCTGTGATTTCCATGGGAAATAAATGATCCATGAAGAAGAGAAGCAAGGGAAGAAGCTTTGACAGATCCAAAATTCAGATGCGCTTTCCTCATCCAGTGAAGTGAGTCCATCACCAGTATGATAATGACAGAAAGATTTGGTGACATTGATGAGGAAGAAATCAGACTTACACCCACTATGAGATTCACTGGCTTTTGGTGGAATAGTGTGATTGGGTGAGGGATTTTGGAGAACACAATGTGATGACAATTGTAACTCTTCCTAGTAATTAATGAGGGAGATAAAAAATATTATAAAACATCAGGTGCTTTAATATTTTTTTACTCTTTTTATATGTCAGAACTTCTTTTCTCTAGGACAGTGCTTAGTACCACTTCTCTCTCCTGGATTTGTTTTTGGTGGCTGGAGTCAAGAAAAAATTAAATTAATTGTCTTTCAGGGAAAGGGGAGGGAAAAGAAAAAGAAATGTAAGCAATTTTCCTTTTGGTGCTGGGCCTTTACTCCTCTCTCTTGAATAAGAGAGAACCTGCAGAGCTGCACGGGAGGTTTTCCTGAATGTAAACTGTGGGTTTGATCTTGCAGCTGATGGGATGGGCTGGAGTCCCAGGCACGCAGCTGTGAGGAATGCTGCTGCTCCTCAGCCCCCGGATCCTCCAGAGCCCAGCCC
Organism: Sitta carolinensis; assembly: GCA_032173965.1. Lineage (NCBI taxonomy): Eukaryota > Metazoa > Chordata > Aves > Passeriformes > Sittidae > Sitta > Sitta carolinensis. The sequence goes on from CM063294.1 coordinate 11,938,246, forward strand.
GGGGCTGCACCCAGAGCTCATCCCAGGCTCCTCCCCGCGGGAGCCTCACCAAAATCAGGAGCTAGAACCCAGGGAAACACTCATACTGCAAACCCACAGGGACCAAGGCAGCTCCAGAGAGGGTCTCTTTGGTTGGTTTTTTATTTGTTTTTGTTTAGTTTTAAAAGAGCACAGATTTCTGCAAATGAGTACTGTGTAGATACTCCAGCTGATATTCCTGTGGTGCTCATTTACAAGCATTCTCCAAGTTGAAAGCCAAGCATGAGTGTTTTATTTTTTTTATGTAAACCTGAGAATTAGTAGGAAGATATAGAAGAGATGTCATAGTCAATTACTAATGTGAGGTTCTAAAAGTGCAATTAAGCATGGATGAATATTTGCACTAATTGCAAACAAGTCACCTTTGACCAGTTAACCTGTTTGCTCAGAGAAAGCAAATTTCTGACCTATGTGAAAAAATCCTTTTAAAAAGTCTCTTTCATTTAAAACAAAGAGAAAAATAATTCTAAACCATGCCTAAAATTATCATCAACTTCCAGTAAAAGGAACATAATAATTTGCCTGAAAGCTAAAAAAGCCAAGAGCTTTATGTTTCTTATTAATGCTGTAAGACTAACTGTTGAGCCTTTCAATGCAGTAAGAGTGACTAGCCTGCTTCACTCTGAGTACAAAACAATTCTCCAGACTGCCTCCAAAGCAGCACATCTAAATTTTATGAAGTTAGCAACTGTCCAGGGTGGTGGCATCTCTTAGAAAGAAATAAGTAGGGACCCACCTGGGTTTTGGTGCTGCTTTACATCTCAGTGGCCTTTGGATGTTGTTGACTTGGAGGGTCCCTGTTCTTTGCCTGGAAGTTGACTAAAACTCCTCATCTTCAAGTGTTGGAGAAAATCAGGTGGAAATCTGCTGCCACCCTTTCCCTTTCCTCCCAGCACTGGCTGCAGAACCAGAGTTGTGGGAATTAAGGGAGTCCCTCAGTTGTAATTGCATGAGGCTTCCTAAAATTAGCATTCATCTCCCTGACATGCACATCCCCACGCCTAGAACAATTTTCCATTTGTTTATATGTTCAAGTGGAAAGGAGGATCAGAGCTGACATGCACCTTTTTGCATGATTACCACTGATTTGGGTGGCAAATCCACAAACAGCTACAAAACCTGGTAGAATCATGTATCACTATTATTATTATACATTGGATGAATTTTTTTATTATTTCAAAATTATTTCCTTTACGGCACACTGATTTTATTTCTGATTCAAATTCTGTTTAATTGTGCCTTATTTTAATCTTGCAGGAGCTTTTAAATCACTGAGGAGCTCCAAAAATGTCATCTACTTGCAGGTAGTATATGCAATAAGATGTATTGCTGCTATTATTGCCATTATTAGGGGTGTATGTTATGGTGGGAGTGTCATTTGATGTGTCTTATGGGAACAAAAAAGCAAAATGAAACCAAGCTTTTCCCTGTTTGGCACTTTGCCATTTCACTGTTTCTTTTTTGTATAACTCTCCACTCTTTTCAATAATTGATTGCTTTTATTTGGAGGAGGGGAAGATGACATCCCATGTAGCACTGTTAGCTTGGAGGGTTTGATCAGAAGGAATGTGACTCACTTCAAGCCAGTTGGGGACTGGCTAAGTTGGAAGTGGCAAATATTTTTAATTTTGAGCCATCTAAATCAGTATTTCCTTGGCCTTCTCTTTATGTGCCTTACCTCCTCAGGCAACCTTTTGCACTTTTGTATTTTGCAATTAAACAAAACTGCAATTTTTTTCATCATATGAGCCTGGGGGAGTTTAGCAGCATCCCATAAAGAGAAGGTTGACTGGCATTTTTCTTAACAAAATTTCATTTTCAATTGCCAAATAACAGTTGGGACATGAATTCTCTTCTGCAGTTCAGCTTTATGATAAAGTTTCATCTCAGGTTGTTTACCATTTCCAGAAGTTAAAAATAGGTAAAATACACTGTTGCAGTCAAGGCAAAAAAAAAACATAGAACCATTTAACTGATTATTTTTTTTCTCTTCTATCTTCCTGAGGGTGATTTTGTCGCTTTCTGTGAATAACAGGATACAATACAAATATACATCTTAAATCCACCACTGCTTTATACAATTGCATGCTGTTTCCACTGTTCCTTAATAAATTGTCCTGTCTTGTATAAACTGCCCTGCATTCACCTAACTCTATTTTCACTTGCTACCGTGTGACTCAGAAATCTGGTTTTGCTCAGATTTTCTACCATGAATGAGTTTATAGGTTTCTAGCATGAATTTGGGATGAATGTATGTAATTTTCAGCTTTTAAAGGTAGTCGATATGGGCACAAGAAACAGCACTGGATTCCCATTTCAGCTTGTAAGGGCCACTCCTCTCTGTTCCTACTGACGTGCCTCCTATGACAACTACAAGTTATTTCCTTCATCCTTCACTACACAGTGCTTAAAACTGGCAAAATCACCACAGGATTTAAATTAGAGCTTGTTGCCAATGTTTCACCTCCAAAGGAACGCAGCTTTTAATAAATTATCCTGAGCCTAGGAGAGGTTCCATCATGATTCACCCTGGAACATCTTGAGTGCTGGGGTATGCCAGCAGAAATAATTTCGGCGAGGCTCTTTGCTAAGATGCAGCATACGTGATTAAAGGAGCTGCAGTTCTGAACAAATGGTTCAACATGTTGGTGTCAAAAGGAAGCATTTTCCCCCCTCGACTGGCTTGGCAGCTGTTGGACTCCATTATGAGGAGCAAAACACAGAAGTGTGCAGACAGGTGCACGGCAGATTAAGGGCTCCAAAACAAGGCAGAGCAACAGCTTCGCTTTGCTGGTAACAGAACAGAGACAGAAAAAGAGCATCCATGGAGAGCTGTGACTTGGGGAGAGAGAGAATTCATCTAAAAAAAACCAAAAAAGCAAAAAAACCCCAACCCCTGAAAACCCCGATACTAATATTACTAATACTAATATTCTAACTAATAGCAAAACTACTGCTAATATTAATGCTAAAACTAATACTAACACTAATACTAATACTAATTTCTAACACTAAATTAAAATGCTAGCTGGTGTGAGAACTGCCTGTAAAAATAAGGGAATTGCCAAAATATGTAAAGGGATTTGTGCCTGTTTTCTCCCATATGCTGGTGAGAACGTTTAAAAAGAAATTGCATCTTGAGCTGGCAAAGCAACAGCTCCATTTCTCAGCTTAAAATGAAAATAAAGAATTTGGCTATTGTTATTTAATGCTTAAGGACTGATTTCCTGATGTTAAATAAGTATTCAGAGGCTTAATTCCCACTGAAATCAAACTGTTAAAGTTCATCTCAGAGTGTCTTAACTTACACTTTTGGAAATGCAAAAAATCCACAATTTTGGAAATGTAGGGATAGACACTTGCCACACTCAAGGATTGCCTAGACAAAAAACAGACTTGTTCTTATAACAAGGCTCATCAGAGGGTTTAAAGAGTTAAGCAGGACAGGACCTGGAACTATTTAGGATGTGTAATAAAGATTAAGGCAAGCATTGCCTTGGTGGCTGCTCCCCAGCATCTGGAGGAGGTGCCAAGGGGGTCTGGAGGACCCTGGCAATTCTCCACAGGAGGGAATCACACGTGGCTGCACATGGGGCAATTATGAGGCAGGATAGGAGAGTCTTCCTCCAAATCATCCATCCCGGAACAAGTCAAAGCCACCCAATGAGACCTCCACAGCCTGGAAATTGTCATTAGAAAAAAGATTTCCTCTCTCCTTACAGATGAGGATACTGAGGTCACACGGGGATATTCCAGGAACAGCAGGAATCAGGATGCTGTGGTGTTGGGAAGCTGTCAAACACACGTGGAACCGTCTCCACCTGGCCCCTCATCAGCATGTACCACTAACTGGACTGGACACATAATTTGACAATAAAGGATTTCTTTCAGCCCATTCAGGTGAGCACCACCTCAAGAGCATTTCTCTGAGGTTAGTAGGGTACTATGAAACCAACAGTCAGCAGTTTCTCAGCTGAAATCATTCTCCCATGTGTAAAGAAAAGTGAAATCGTTGGTCATGGAGGGCACAAGGGCAAAGAGCAAACCAGGGAGGCTTCTGCTGCCTGGAGTAGCATGAATAATAACATACTGATGATATTAAGTGCTGTGTTTATTTTTTTATTTTCCCACTGCAAAGCAATGCTTGCCTGTGAAGAATTTGCTTTCTTTAAATAAAGCACCTTTCAAACAAGCTCATTACAAAACCATCTGAGCACTCCTGACAGTCGAGTTGGTGTGTGAGACAATGGCAAATTATTCATCATGAATAAATTACCAGATGAACACACTTTTTTTTTGAGATGTATTACTGGAGCCCTTGAGGCTGGGGGTGGATCAAGGGCCTCAGCAGAGGATTGTACAAAAACCATGAGCAGTGAAAGGTAACAAATCCCCAGCCCCACTAAACCTATCAATTAAGTTTACAAGACAAAGAACCACATAGGGAAGGAAACAATACGGTAAGGAATACTTTTGGTTAAATTATTGACTAAGTCAAAACTAAATTCAGGTCTCCTGGAAACTCCTAGACTAATAGTTCAGGTTAGGAGCAAATTAGGGATGGTAAAAAAGGGAGGTGAGTGAGGAACATATGGATGATTTTGCTAGTCTTTGAGGACCACTGGTGAAGAAAAAAATCAGGTCACAGCTAGATTATACTGACTATCTGCTTTTTATCCTCCAGATTTTCTGCAAATTCCAGCAGGGTGTTGCTCAGAGAAGGGGGTAAGATTTTTCTGTTGCTTTTTTTTACTAAAATGGTCTAAATAAGAGAATGAAAAAATGAAAAGGCAGCAATCAGTGGATAACAAAGGAATAGCTACTGACAGCATAAGGAAAATTATGCCTGATACACCTTAAGGCCTTCAGGAGTGGCAAAAATGCAGTAGCAGGAAAGATGTGAACAGTAGCAAAAGAAACCAGGGTTGCACACAGGCCCCAAAGCTGGCTTTCAAGCAGTTCTCTCCATATCCTGTTCACAGCATTTGGCTTGCTGGCTCTGAGTTCTTCTGTTTCTGTTTGTTTTCCTTAAATGAGCAATTAGTCAAATCTGATTTAATGAAGCTTGCTTAGTCATCCAAGGTCTGTAAAACTTTGCCAGAAGTCAGCATCTTTGCAACCCTTGAAAATGAGAGAGTCTGGCATGATAGGCTTTGCTGACTGGCCTCTTCCATCATCTGAAATCCTATTTATCAGCTCATTTCAAGCATCTTTTGAAAAGCAGGAGAGATGAAGAGGGAAGACTTTGTCCTGTCAGGGTAGTTCATATCAGCTCCTTTGGACTAAAGATTGAGAGACTTAATCATCTCAAGTAGAGATGACAGTGAAATATCAGGCTCTCAAATCAGTCATGATCAAGGGGGATAGATTTAGAGTATGTCTGAGAAGTGCTCTTTGCTCTCCCTGTGGCAATTTGGAATCAGGGTTAAGTCCACAGGGATTTATCACATATCTGGGACAAAAACTGAAAGTGCTGCCTGATCAAGAAGAGTTTGATGGCCTTCAACTTTTTCAAGGTAAAAAAAACCCTTTTCCTCTTCAAAGCTTCAACTGCAGATGGAGTGAGAGGCATTGGGAGGGCACATTTTGAAGGGAAAAGGCAAATGTGGTGTCCTGAACACTGCAGCTCTTGGCAGTTTTCAGCATGGAAAGGGATTTCCCAGCAAGGGAAGGGAACCCACACCTATTAGACTTCACAGACATGAGGCAATTAGTGTACCAGCAAAGCTTAATTTCCTTGATAGACTTATTAAAACAGCACAGAAGAATTTTTTGACACACACACTCTCAGCTGTAGCAGAGCCTTCAGTATGCCTTGATAGCCAAGCCAAAGTTAGCATTAAACATTTTAACTCAGATTTCCATTCATATTATAAAAAATAGTAATAAAAAACCCAAACCAATTTTCTTGGAGGAAAATGGAGAATTAATTCCTCCAACCTCTATGAGTCTGTCTTCTCTCAGATGCTGGTGACATGAACACTTGGCATTTCATTTGGCACATGTGACTGAACAATCAGTTCCCAGAATGAAAGGCACGGACTTCTACATGGGAATTAGGAACTAATGTCTCAGAGTGAAGGCTCTGGCAGATTCCTATTTTTAGTGCATTATTCACAGAGATGTACAACCCAGACATGCATTACAGGATTCCATGCTTGCATTCTCTCTCCTGGGGAGACAGTCTGACCTAAAGCTGGTGCGATGTGCCACCTCCTCCTTTCCATTCCACTCTCTCCATGACTCCATCTGTTTTGAGGCCATATAATAAATCACCTTTTGTAGTTTCTCCTCTTGCATAAATCCTTTTAAAACTGAAATACACCTTAGAAAATCAATTAGCTGAAGTAAATTAACGTTGTGACCTTACACCTACCTTCTGCATTTCCTCCTACTTCTCCAACTTCCTCCTAACTCCTTGTGGGACCAGTGTCCCACTCCTGCTGTGCAATCATTGATCTCCTGAAACAGTTTTAGAAATCCTGTATCCAGGCCAGGATGATGTAGGATGTAGTCAAAGATTCAAATACTTTTAAATTCTTTGAGAAGGGGAACCTTCCTAATTTGGGGACCTAAACAGATTTGAGGTCCATCCTCAGTGTCCAGCAGTTCAAACACTCCCAGGTGAGAAGTTAACCCAGTTTGGGGCCAGATTCCAAACCAGTACCAAGTATTAAATGAACAAGAAAGCAATTTTACTTTTTAGTTCTGAGATTTTTTTCTTCCACCTCAAAGAAGAGTTAAGTACTTTGTGTTCTGTGTCCTAAGGGCCAGTAAATTCAGATAAAAATAAAGTTCTTCTTTTCTTCTGGCTTGTTCTTTATGACATGGATTGCTAAAGCAGCTCCCTTCTAGGATTTTGTCTTCCTGAGTGGGATCATGTCTGCACCATCTATGGAAGCAAGGTTTTGGTGTAAAAACATCCCCCATTTGTTAACCAGAGGCATGGTGATTACAGCTTAATCATAGGTTGTTAAATATATTAACTAATCCCTGTAATGATCAGAAAATCAGTGTACAATATGCATTTTCAAGAAAAACAAGAGTCATTGTCAGCCCTGTGGTGATTCACTACAGAGGTTTCTTCTTCACCTTCTTTTTTTAAAATTTTTTCTTCTTTTTCTTCTTCTTTTTTGTTTCGGGAAAAAGAAATCAAGCACAAGCTTCCAGCTTTATATAAATATTAGGAACTTCTCTTCCCATAGTAGGAAAAGTATTGCTTGTATGTCATCTGTATGGGCTATGCCATGCACAGATGGGTCAGGGCAGACTGAATTTAAGCTGATTTCACACACAAGGAGATATTTGCTGAACAGGTCTGCAGTTCCTCATCCACTGGCTTTACAGAGCAAGTGCCTTTTCCCAGCACATTTCTGACAAGTCTTTACTGCATGAGCCATTTCTAGAAGCTCAGAACATTTCTTCCAGAAGCTGTTCTCTAAAAACTGCAAGGGCCAAGGGATGATGAGGTATTACAGCCATTGTAAAGGACCTTGGGAAAACACAAATCAAGCTTTTCTCCAGTCCCCAGATACATATAACCATAAAACTGAGAAAACATTGTAAAACGTTACCCCGCCAACCATGAACACAAAGTTTTAAAAGTTGGATTGTTTTCTCAAGTCAGCTCCTTCAGATTCACTAGTTCTGACTTTTATTTATTGGTTTGTTATCCTGCACCAGCTGGAAACATCATCGTTAAGGCACTTTCTGGGGCAGCAGTACCAGAAATAATAAACTGGGCAAAGCTGCGATCCAGTGGGGAGGAGAGTGGCTCACCCTGCTCAGCCCCCTCAGAGGCTGCAATCACAGCAGCAGGACCAAACTGGTGCTGCAGCTGCAGGCTTTGGCAGACCTTCTGAGAGGTCTGGGGAAAGAAAATGTGTTTCCTGACAATTCACAGTGAAATCATGCGAAGGAGGGACCTTATTGCCCTGTCACCCGGTATCATCCCAGGTTTGAAGACAGAGCACTTCTGCCTCCAGAACAACAATAATTTTCTGATGCATCTTATATTGAAAACACCCTCCCTAATCACAGCTTCTCATAAGGAGTAAACCTCCAAAATGCACACACAGTGCAATTGAAAACTGTCGAGCCAACAGCGCTCAAAATTGTGATACAAGCAGAGTGTGGAGCTGGCTAACAATAGATAACTTCTAACCTCTCACTGAGCCACAGAAAGGAGCTGAAATGCAGGTGAACACGTTCCTGGCTTTTTCCCATCTCACAGGACACCCCACCCTCTCCCAACCCCAAAAAAGAACAGACAGGAGGGAATCCAGAGCAGTCTCCAGACTCCAGACTGAGGAGAGCATGGGGAGCTGGCAGCAGAACCAGTGAAGCTGCCCTGGTAGATTTAATCTGGTCCCAGGACTGGGACCTCTGTTAGAAAGATCTCAAAACCAGAGTTTACAGCAAAGATGCTGTGAGAAACAAAATGGTTTTATTTTCTACAACCCGTTCCCAGAACAGTTTTACTTGTTCTATGCAATTAAAAACAATTGCTGAACATCCCATGGAATGCAGATGAATGGTTGGGGTTTGTTCACAAGGATGAGATACTTTCTGGCTTTAAATGATATACTAAAAATAAATCCTTTAACCCCTATTTCTCAGCATGTTATCTTTGATTATTTTATTTTAACTTCTGAACTACAAGTCATAAGGAATTACCAGCACAGTGCTAGGCTCCAATCCAGATGTGATAACTCAGGCACAAGCTCTTCTGGGCTTTTCCTTCAGAGTTCTCCACTGAGTCCTCAGAGCTGTGGAGGGTCTTTCTGAAGCCCAGTAATTCACAATCCTGCCTACACACAGTTTTGTTATGATTATATTGCCAATATTTTTATTTGTATCTTTTCACTGTTCATGTCAAAAGCCCTTGAGTTCTGTCTCGGTTTTGGGATTTGTGATGAAGACTTTTCAAATATCAAAAAGGTTCAGAAGTGTAAAGACACTTCTAACAATTTTGGCCCAGTAAATCAGAGAAAGAAAATTAGAACTTTATACTTGCTTTTCTCCTTTTCCTCCTCTTCACTGGAGAAAGAAGAAAGGGGATTAAAAAGAAAGATTTTTTTTCTTTTTGAGCTTCCTTTGCAGTAGCTAACGCAAGCATTTGCAGGGAAATTGAAAAGTTCACTTTAAACAGTTTGATACAACAATGCTTTCCCTCCCTTCTTTTCCATCAAGCCAGGAATCTGGAAATGCAAGCACATGAAATACTTCAGTGAAGCTTTCAGAAGTGAGAAGGGGGTCTTGTGTCGAGACACAAACAGTTTATGAAGCTTTGAAGTCTCACTGGAAAGCAGTGCTGCCCTTGCAGGGCAGAGAGAGCTTTTGGAGAGCCTGCATTAGCAAGAGCCTCGTGTGGAAAAGAGCCCAGCTTTGCATGGGCAGAGGAAAGAAAGCACAGGGACCCTCAGCCCCTGGAGAGTGCAGGACAGGAGATGAAGGATGTTCTCAGGAGAGAGAACGGTGCTGGAGTGATGGAATATCTGCCACCTCCCAGCTTCCCTACAGATAAACATGCAAGAATCCACACTCTGCATATCCTCACCACACCTGGAAATTGCTACTGACGCCTGGCAAATGAGAAACCCAAACCTGCAAACGCTGAGGGTTAGATTTTGTCAAAAGGGTGAAATCGCAGCAGGGAACTGGAGGAATTCCCCCCAACCCTAAGCTCATTCTTGCTCCTGCACCATTCAGTCATTCTGTGAACTCTGATTTATTCTTATTAGAAAAACAAAACACAGCAAAAGAAGGCACAAACCAAACATTCATCTCGTATTGATCCAAATTCTTTCACTTAACTCATAATTTCAGTCCTTTAGAGAAAATGTTTTTCTGTCCAGGCTTCAGCTAAATTGCTCCAAGAGACATATTCTAAACATATATTCTAAAAGTTGTCACATGCCTCTGCCTCTTCTATTTGGAGGAAATGGAAAAAGCAAAAAAGCTAATGGAAGAGGAGCTGAGTATTTCAGAAAATTGTATTCTGCTTCTGCAAACCCAAGGGAATTCAACGATTCAGCTAAAAATGGGTAGCATTTGTTTTTGGTGTTCTTCATTTGCAAGTCTCTGGAATATTTTGAGCTTTAATCATAACTCTGAAAGGAGACACGTTCTGCATTGTGATTCACTGGATCACAAAGGCGTCATTTACACCTGGACAACAGCTTTTTGTGCTGGAAATCTCTAAGCAGGATCAACACCTCAAATACGTGTGTGCTCTCAGGTGAGTGGGGAACAGCACCGTAATTCCAGGCTGGGGTATCCCTTAACAGCCACACGTTTTATTTCCTATATTATGCCAGGAAAGTAGAATAGAAAGTTGTTAAGAACATCTGGGACTGTATAAATAGAATTACAGGCTGGGAGGAGGCAAAGCCCCAGCACCATTAATGGAATTTTTAAAAGCAACCCATGTAGTAAATGTCTCCAGTATGCTAAAGATTATCAAGATGAACAGCTTTCTGTGCTGGAATTTTCCTCCTTTTTTTTTTTTTTTTTTTTTTTTTTTATTACTCAAATGCCTGAGTAGTTTCTTCATTGAATTTTAAATTTCATGGATAACTCAAGCATATACAAATAGATAGTAAATACTGATAGGTTTGGTATGTAAAAACAAAGAGATGGGAGTAAATGAAAATTTGGTTATTAAATCCTAAAAGGAAGTAAAGCAAAAAAAAAAAAATCCTATGGGAACCTCCAAGCCCCAGTGGAGCTCTCGAAAAAAATAGAAATAAAAGGTACAGATAAAGAATAGTCTCATTCTTTGGATTGTGTTAACTGAAATGTGATTCCCTGTTTGAACATTTACTTGAAATAGCACATTAATTCCTCTAATGAAATAATGGAAAGAAACTGAAACAATATTACAGTTAATGACATTTTCTCCTGACTGTACAGGTACATTTCCTTATTTTCTGTGGGTTTTTTCATTCCTATAAAGAACACCAGTTTTCTGCAAAGTAAATCAAAACTGCCAGTTCCTTTGAGTGACTGGGAAGGGAGGACACAGTAGGGAGAAGAATATCCTGATGGTACTTTGTGCTCAGTACTCAATACTCAATTCCAAGTTTACTGGAAGAGGATTTCCAGTGCCCCTCACTTACAGGAACTCCTCTAAGAGAGAAGAATTTATGGTGAGCAAGCTGATTTTATTGGAGTCTTTTCCAGTGCATTACACTGTAATGGAACCCTCGTTCATTTACAGACAAACTCATGTCCTGGGCTCTGTTTCAAAGGGGGTTGTGCTTCCAATAATTAAATTGTGTACAGAAGGCAGTCACCTAAATCCCACGTTGTTAATTTTATGCAAAACAGAACTCTATCGATTTCTTGCACATTCTCAGCCTTTCCACTGGAGTAACACAAATCCCATCAAGGGTATGAAACAGATTTTTCCATTAACTGGAAGTCTAAGGAGTGGTACACGATGTTTGAAGCTACAGTAAGTCCAGGTATCAGAAGGACCAAGGAGAAAATAAAAATGGGGCAGTTGGCTGCAGATCTCGCACTTCCAGCCCTAGAGTTTACTCAGTAATCTACCTGGGAATTCACCCTGGAATATTTCTTTTTACTCAGTCTATGAGATTCCCACAAAATATTGATCAATACTGACATTGCCCTATATATGCCTTCATTCTTTTTTTCTGGCATGGAAATTTCAACAAGCTCCAGAGCTGTTCTCTTCTACTCCTCTCTCTCTCCACGGTTCCATCTTGTCGCTGCCACTGCAATGAGGGGCCAGCACACGAGTGGCCAGGTGAGGAAAGTTTGGGATGCTGTGGGAGAAAGGGGCACACTGCCTGCACAGCCCCCCAGGTCCCCAGGCCTGCAGCCCCTGCTGTCACCTGTGCCTGGGGTCTGGAGCCCCTCTGTGAGCTGCCAAGGCACCGGGCAGTGCAGGAAAGCCCAGCTGCTCTGCCTCCCCTGCAGGGTGAGCGGGATGGAGCTTGTTTGCACAGCAAAGTCCACTCGAGTCAAGGGAAATGATTCAATTATTTGAAGTGGGCTGTAGATTGGAGTTATAATTGAGGCTTGGTTTCTCAGTGTTATTGCAACGTGAGTGCTGATCCATTGCAGCAATCAGCACAGTGCCCTCGCTCACTGCAATTATTTAAAACTATTGAAAAGCAACACCCCATGGAAGCAATTTCTTTTCTCTTTTAGGACATCATTTATTTGTAAATCACCCAGGGTGGGTCTTTGTGTTGCAAACATCACAAATGAATTCTCCTTCTCATAAAACAGTCATCTGATACCTCTTCAAATTGGAGAATAAAGCTGTAATGGCATAAGAACTGCTCTAATTGACCCCTTCCTTTCACGAAACACACAAACAAATGTGAGCAGCAAAGAATAATGAAGTAAATTTTCTAAAACACATCTTTTTATTCTAAGAAAAGCACAAGGTATTTGTTCAGTTGCACACAAATTCCAGGAGAGGCTACACAAGCTTCACAAGAGATTACCTTTTCAGCCAAAGCTGCAATGCTACAAATTTGCCAAATCAGATTTCAGGCATTTCAAATGGAAAAACCTTGAGAGACTGTCCAGGCTGTGCAGCAATTCAGATGTGATGCCATGACCAGATCAACTTTCTAATGGAGGAGACGGGGGCATTTGCTATATACACACACACAAATCTCACTGAACCAGAGCAGGAAGCCACATGAGCCTCCACAGGAATGTTTAAGAATGAAGACAGTTCATCTGCCATGAAATAACCTGTCAGATGAGTCAGCTGAGACAGGTCATCAGGGTCAAGTAAAAGCAATTTTTTCCTCAATCTCAGGTTAAAGCACAGGAAGCGGGGTTTTCTTTTTAGTTTTGGGTTGATTTTTTGTTTTCTACTTTTTTAAGGGCAGCTATAAAAAGTCTAGACACACATAGCCTCCCTGGAATACCTGATGTAGAGCAAGGACTGGATGTGTAACCCCATGTTTGACTCTGTCTTTGAAAAAAACCTGTTTCTTCTTCCTCATGGGCTGATTAGAGTGATACCATCATACTTTAAATCCAATCTGTGCCATCAGCGTCAGCAGAAAGATTTGTTTACCTTATCAAAATCTATTTAGGCCACCCAGAAGTGACTCGACAACAATGCACAAATAAATTCAAAGAGAGACGATATCAAGTGGCAAATGACTATTCAGTATATCATAAAGACACAATAACAACCACTGGAGGAAAGATTTAGCCTGATTCATCCAAATTAAAGTATGGTACTAATTATTTAATGACTGCAAGGGAAACTGCTGGCATAGGCTGGCTTGGGTCTTTGTCACCTTAGTGGAGATTAACAAGGACTGACTGGACCCACATCTTGCAGCAATTTTTCAGGAGGAGCTGTTGCTGCCTTGGGGCAAGAACATGGGCTTGTGCCACCTTCCTCATTCCCCTCCCAGCCCTCCTTTCTGTCACAAAACAGCACAGAAAGCTGTAGGACTCCCAGAAATGGTACTGGCAAGAAGAATGCAGAAGCTCAACACAGCCTGCCTGCTCACCTCAAAATCCACCAAATCTGGAGTACTGGAATAAGATCAGTTCTAGCCCCTTTGAACTGTGCAGCCAGCAGGATTTGATAACCAAGAGGAAAAAGATTAGGAACTGGGAAGAATGTTTCCCAGATGTTGCATGATGCTTTTAGACAGGGGCAGCTGCAAGTCAAGGCTGGAGATTTGGTGCCCTTTGATTTCCTCTGCCTCGGGGCCCGGGGCAGCAACAACAGAAAGAATAGAATTTCTGGATTTGAGCTTGATCTTACAGCTCCTGCTCATCTCTGCAAACAAAGGTCAGAGGGGTGAATGGAAAGATCTCCTCCCACTTTGCCCAGCCCTGCTCAAAGCACGCTTTGCTGTGGGGGAAGTGCTGAACAGTTTGTATGCAGAACTTGCATCTTCTGGCCAAAGAGAGCAGAGCGTGAGGATTCTGCAGCTCATGACCTCTGTGAAGGGTACCTGGCTTCAATGTGCAGTGACAATTCAGACATAAAAATGAGCTTCAGTAGTTTCAACTCTACCTCTCCAAGTGTTCATGCCCAGATAATCCCACAGGTGGCTGCACTCCTCGACTCTCCCCGTTGACCTCCATTTGACATGCCCAGTCACTTACAGATCCTTTCACAGAATCACTATAAATCCATCCCAAGGGGAAAAGGGAGGAATAAATCATGTAGCTTCATCTCTTCCCATTCAAATATTCATTTGCATTATTTATAGATAATGAGATATCAGACTTCTTTCCTCTTCTCACTGTGCATACTGTCCTGTCAGAATTAATGCTGCTCTAGCTCTTCATTGATTGCATTGAATCTAAAGATCAACATTTCTCCTTTCAGTCTCCATTCTCCAGGGTGAAGACCTGAATATAGAAAATGAAAGAATCATAACCTTAGAATGGGATTAATTTCACCTGTACTTAAAATACTGAGAAATCTTTTGTCATGCTGGGAGTGAAATTACTGGTCCTGATGAGACATTGGGCAAAAGCAGAGCTTGAAATGTTCTGTCTGCTTCAGTGTCTTGAGGCTGGACACTCTGCTGTGCAAAGCAAGTGCTGGGCTAAATTGAACTTTTCAAAGTAGAAAAAAAAATAGGGAGATGGAAAAACCCCTGTGCTTTGAAACCCAAAGAACAGCATTGCAAGCAGCCTTCAAATTTCTAGGCAGCGTCAAGAGCTGAGCCAGGGTAGAGCACAACTGAGCTCACCCTAATCACTAGTCCCATCTTTGCACCCTTGAGAGGTAACAGATTTTAAAATCTTCAAAATATTTGACCCCTGTGAAACAAATGGAATTGAAAGTCAATCCCAGAACAGAAAACCAAAAAAACCACCACACACTCCTAAAAGTGATGTGCGAGGCTATTGAGCCAGTTTCTAACTTCAGAGAAAACAGAGAGAAGATAGGTCTGGTCAATCTTTCACACCTGGAAATCCCTCTTGATATCATGACTGTGTGAAATCTATTCAGTGTATTCAGATCCAGTCTATTCAGTTTGTCTGTTTAACATCCTCTAATCCCAATTTTAACTCTCCTTCCCCCATCTTTACCCCTCAGGTTCTTAACAGCAGTGGTTTTACTTTTACCTCTTTTAAATTGCTGTCCTTTTCCATCTCATGCTCCCTGTCTCAAAGACTTACCTGGCTTCCAGCAACAATATTACACTAGTAACAATGGAGAGGTGGGTGAAACTCTTTTCTGGTACCATTCCTCATGCAGAAGAAGTTAAACTGTGCTTTCGAGAACTGTGTGTATCAGTAAAGAGTTACACAGGCACCAGAGGAAGCTGAAATGGGATGCTCAGGTGCAGAACTAAATTAATTTTAAAAAAGCTGAGCAAGTACTTCAGGAAACAGTTTTATGAATTTACCTGGGCTCTACAAAGGCTGCGAAAATTTGCAGTGGAATTCAGTTTGAAAATAATGAACTGAAATACCATCCCCACCTAAAGTGTTCTCCAGAAGCCCCTTATCCAATGCTTCCTCCAGGCTTCGACTTGTCTCCCGATTGCTGCAGAAAACATTCTTTATAAAAACCACATAAATGAACAAAAATCTATGACTTGCAGAGATTAGAGATTACTCTTTTTTTAAGCCTTGCAACCCTCCACATTCAGTGCAAAGTATATGAAAAAATAGCATTGCAAGCAATGACTCTGCTACTGCTCATGGAAAACATCTTTCCTGATCACTGACATGGCAGATCTGCAGCTGACATCTGCTCAGCACTTCGAGATTGCTTTGCTGACACATAAAATTGAGTTTCACTGTGAAATCAAGATGATATCATTGGCTATTATAATAAGCTGTTAAAGCCCGTGGTAATATTTTTCTGTCTTTTCCAATCAAATTGTTATCTTTTTGCTCTCCTCTCTCCCTCGCAGTCACTAGCTCTGATTTTATCTTCTCCACAAACCACTCATAGAAAAAGCATTTCCGTTGTGTCTTTAAACCGCCGTTGCTTTCAATAAAACTAATTAACATCTTGCAGTAAATCAGTTCCCTGGGTCTCCTTAGATTTCAAATGAAGCTGACCTATGCACAACAGGGTCTTCATTTTAGATTGAATGTGCTCATTAGCTCCTGCTAATAAATGAGACTACTGGGTGGTGCTGCTCATCCCACCTCCCAGAAAGTGCTGCAGGAGGGGAGGGTGGAACTGGGACAACCATTTGATTTAAGCACGCCCCATACCTGTGCTCTTTTTCACGATTCAGCAACAATTAAAAAGCTGAGAAAAGACTAAGGTAAAGTAATTGAGAGGCTCAGAGCTCCAGGAGGTTCCTGCTAAAAAACTGTGTTGAGCTAGAGAGCCCCCCTGAGCAGCCAGGATCCCTCCTGCACCCCTGTGCCCCAAGCACACACAGGCCTTGAGGATGCTGGATTTTACCCTCAAAGCCGTGGTGGCATGGGCCAACATCTCTGATGGAGCAGAGAAGCAGCTGAGAGGAGAGCTGTTCTTACATCACACCTACTCCAGGCTCTGTGCAGCCATCGCCACCACAATGAATCTCCAAGGGGAAGAAGCTGAGCTGCCTGTCAGTCAACAAAACCAGAGTTCGAACCTTTCAGACATCCCCAAAAACAGGAGAAGGTGAGGAGGCAAGATTTCTCATCCTTAATTGTTCTTACAATCACAGTCACTACAGTCAGATTTCAGTAAACGTCCCTGCCCAGCATTTCCAAAGGTGATAATCTTCTGCTTCTGCTGCTAACCCTGAGGTTACTTGACAAATTCAACATTATTAACATCAGAAAGACTCAGAGCATTCCCAGGTGAGGCAGGGGTGTGGGGATCCCTCAGTCTTCTGCAGAGAGGTTTGCTGGGTGGGCTTTGGCAAGGGAAAGGTGAAGGGCAGAGCTGGGTCAACAGCACAGTGAAGGAAACCCAGTGACAAACTCATCACCCACCTGTCCTGTAAGAGATTTGTGTCAATCCAGAGAAAGCATTTGCAAGGCTAACACTTAGGGTCTGTTCAGAAGAGGGACAGGGAACATTTCTGAATACCTTTAAAAAGGTAAGGAATAAAATAAATAAACAAACAAAAAAGCAAACAAAACTCAAAACCAAACGACCAAGGGGAAAAAAAAACAAAAACAAATGAAACCAAACGAACCTAACCCAACAAAACCCCACTGGCTTATTTCATTCCTTGTTAGCTTTTTTTACAACTCCCTCTATTTGGGCTGAAAAGCTGTTCACAACTGGATTTCTTGTTTCTACAGGCTGTCCAACTCAAAGAAGACCCCTTACAAAAGATCTCATCTATAAACCCTCATTTGATGAAGCAGAATATCTGTCTTTCCTGTTTAAATGCCAGGAGCAGCACTTCTTCCTCCTGAGAGCTCTGCATACAATCCTGATTAAATTAAACCAGAAAAATGCTCACTCATTCCTTTTTTGAGTAGCAGATTACCCACAATCCCCTCCCTAGGAATTCAAATTTTCTTTCCCTTAGAAAAAGGCTCAGTCAAGTCACATCTGAAAAAAGTCCACTTACAGATCTGCCATGCAGGCTTAGAAAGTAAATAAAAGTAAACTCCTGTTAAAAGTGTCTTCTTTCATTCCCCAGGGATGAAAACAAGGCCTGCAACCAGATGGGTACCCAGTTGCAAAACTACATTTCCCAAGAGGTCACAGGTCCCAGATCAAATTTCCACACTCAATTTCCTTCCGTGAAAGGCTTTCTAGCCAACTAAAGCTTTTTACAGATGATTTGGGAGGATGGTGATGCCATTTTTGTAGGTTGTTGTTATTCCTTAGGTTAGTGAAAGATCGTGTCTTCTAAAGAGTTGCTGCTTTTTTCTTGAGTTGATAATTTAGTACCTATTTCTTGAGTTGATAATTTAGCCTGCTATTCTCATAGTTTCTAATTCTCCTTTGCAAGAAGGTAATAATAAGTTAAAGTTTTAGGTTAGCATAACCAAAATTCTCAATTGTTCAGTAGAAGAGGGTTTGAAATGTAAAAAATTCCTTGGTATGGAAAAAAAAAGGCCTTGGTATGAAGGAGTTGAGCAGCAAAACACACATTGCAAGGAGGAAAATCTCTAGCTGTTTACAAACAAGTGGTGTGCCTCCTTTGCTTCAGGCTGCTGATCAAATTATGGTCTGGGTTAGCTGAGGATTCAGAGGCTGTGTATTCGTCAGAGTCTACTTGTAAATATAATCAGCATTTGAAAAACCCTTGCAGATTCATTAAGATTTCTAATAAAAGGGGGAAGAAAAGCGAAACTAAATAGAAAAGCTCTTAATTAACATCACAATATTGTCTTTTCCATAAGGTATGCAAAAGAGCTTGTTTATTTTCCAATCTCAGTAATGTTTAGATTATGTCCACTATATCTTCTTTTTTTACTTTTTCTCCGGGAGACTGAAGGTGGAGATTTCTTTCTGAATAATGCCTGAGTTCTATGTGTTTGAATTTGGTGCATAAAAGGAGGAAAAAAGGCATTTAAAGATTTGGGACTAGGCTTAAGCTTTCAAAGATACTTTGGTGCTCACAGAATCAAGTATTAATATGCTGAGATTCAGGTCCTAAATATTAAGGCAGATGATATCTTGAAATCACACTGCTTAGCTTGCTGGCTTAAAGTGCAGAAGTCTCTTTTTGTACCAAAGAGAGATTTATTCTTACAATTGATTAGAAAAAATGTAAGCACACAATTAGAGTTCATTTTTACCCAAGGCTTCAGAACAGCAATCTACCTCCTATGTTCCTTATTGTTTAACAAGGCACCTGCTGGGAGTTTTTATGTGTGGAGGTTAGGTATATTTAGAAGTATATTCTGATTTAAATACATGTTATTTTGATGTGACCTACTCAATTATAAATGCAGAACTCTGATAGAAAAACACAGCTCCTCCTAGAGAACTAATATCCAGTCTTTAATTTAACCATTAAGCACTTCCAAATATACACACTTAATTAAAGCATTAGGGAAACCTCTTGTAGAGTGCAAACAAGGATCCTCCGCATTTTTCACCCCAAATGCCCCTTTCTGTCTTTGAAACTTAGTTCTCCACGTAACAAAAACAGCTTTTTAGTGCTGCTGGGTTTATGGATCCAAAGGGGACTGATTGCCAGGATGTTTTCATGTTCCTCTGCAGCTCTGGAGGATGCTGTTGCCTCTAACCCCTTTTCTCCTGTGCTTTTGAAGAAGTGGGGCTCAGAGAGGGTCTCCAAGAAGTGGCAGCCACTGAGCAGAGCAGAGCCTGGGCTGGGGAGATTGTTTCACAGAGCCAGAGCAGTGCTCGGGCATATGCTGTCAGAAATGAAAGCTAATTGCCTGGCATCGGCAGGCCAATAAAGCTGATTGGTTTTTAATTCCTTGGTGCTGGGATTCCAGCTGCAGGCAGCACAAACAGAGCCACATTTCTCAGGTATTGCTGGGGCTGCTCAGCTGTGCTGGTGGCTCAGTCCCACGCAGAGATTTCTCCTGGAGCTGCCCAGGTGGCTCCGTTCTCCATCATTACCTTGATGCCTTTTTGGGACTACCTAAAAACAGAGGCCAGACAAAATTAAGGGAGTAAAAAGCAGTTATATTTGTTGAAGAGCCTTCAGGTACATTTAGGCCAGACAAAGCCCCACAAGGGGCTACACCTAAAAATGGACAACAGGTCATGGGTTTTCATACTTTCATAAGGCTGGTCCATTATTAGGGGTTTCAATTCCAATAACAGCTTCAGGTAATGAAGTCATTTACCCCAAGTTTGCTCTCCCCAGCTCCCTTTTGTCTACATTTCTTGGGGCCTGAGACAGTAAAGTGTCCTTGATTCCCAGGCCTAGAGAGGAATTGTTTTGTCTGACTAAAATGGGAAGACAGTAGTTAACACTCTATATGGCATTTAGAGTGACACACTAAAGAATTGCAGGATTGCAAATATATGAAAAATATAAAAGCTAAAATCCCAAGGCATCAATCTCCCTGCCAGCTCCCGGCCATCCTGGCAAGCCACTGATTTCTCAGGGAGTTGGGCTCCTGTGGAGAGCAGCACAGAAAATTTGGCTTTGTCTCTTCTTCTGTGCCTCTTTCTGGCTTTGCTTATCCCTTCACCTTATGGTGTTTCCAGCTAAGGTTTTGTTGCAGCAGTTGGTGGATAAAGGTAATGTTATAATGGGACAGAAAGGCAAGTTCAGGGAAGCACTAGCCATTGTTCACTGTTCCAGGTATTTAAGGAACAGGGAAATATTCTGGAGGTGGAGTTTACAGCACACAGCCAGCAATAAGAGAGGATGAGGAACTGCAGTGTTGCTTTTCTGTGAGATAAATGATAATACAGAGGAGTTGTCTTTTCCATCTGTGTTCCTCCATGCTTGCTTTAACATTGCAAGGGGGAGAAGCTAAATCCTGCCTGTCCAGCACCCTGCCCTGGGTTAGCACCATACAGATCAGTTTAGGTAAAGCTGATGGTGAAATGGAGCTGTGTATCTACAATTAACACCTGCTTGGAAGGGTTTGCTTATCTCTGAGTTTTTGTAAAATCTACTTACTCTAAGTTTGATTAACTGTGGCAAAAGAATTATGGAGACATTTTAAGGCATTTGCAAATCTTTCCAGGAAACTAAAAGTGACCTGTTCAGCTGTACATGGAAACCTTGATGGGTGTTGAAAAAAAAATTAAACGTCATTTAATGGAAAAAATTAACATAATTTAATGGAAAACTGGGAGTTTTCTTTCTTTGCCTTTTCCTTTTCTTTCTGCAACCTGCTGTCTGGGCAGCTGATGTCATTTACATTTCTCAGTTGGAGAAATAGGAATTATGATTATTTGTATTTTTGAGCAGAGTTTAAAACCCAGGAGTGGGTAGCTGGATGTACAACGAGCAGAAAGAGCCAGGAGCTGGCACAACCAGGTAAATCCACCAGCTGAGCAGACCTGGGTCTGCCACTTCTGAGTGTTTTACTCGCTTGTCTAAACCAGGAACATGGATTTTGCTTTTTTCTGAGATGCATTTCTACTCAGTGAACTGGTATCTGGTACATTTGTCAGGTGTTTTGTCAGGTGTATCAGCTTTTGCTGGCTTAAGTGGGAGCCTGCTGAAAGTGTCCTGGAGTGTGCATGGACTGCTGCAGTGTCCCTGGAGGCCCAAGGCACAAAGGGATTGATCCCACAGGTTCTCTGCTGGCATGGCTTCAGAAGGAGGGCAGGGGCTCCAAAGAGCCCCCAGAGTGCAAACACAGTCCCTGTAGGAGAGGTGTTCAGGGTGCTTGGCCTTTGGTGGGCACTGGCAGCTGTAAAAACAAGTCCCATAAGGAATGTGGGATCTTGTGAGCCTCTTCTGGTCATTTCCAGGTGACCACTCAGGTTTTCCTGTGTCTTCCTCTCTCCCCATCTTTTCTTACTGTCCAGAGATGGTGCCCCACTTTTTAGGTCTGGAGAACCAGTAAGTGATATTTTCCCTAGAATATGTTGCTTTTCATGGGAAGTTGAAGATTTATTTTGTTAACCAGAGAGCAAGTTCTGTTGAGGCAAAACCGAAAGAAATTTTAGGCTGTGGTAGCTGCATGTGTGATTTTGTGTAACTGAAGTGAGAAGTTAAATGAGCAGATGTTCTGACCTGCTGCAATCTGCATGCACTGCAAACTGAATCACCTGAGCATCACAGGAATATCTGAAACCCGTGTAGGATGGCACTGAGGTGAGGCTACAGCAGCTGTAAAAGCTCTGTTTTGGCATTTGACCATCTTCTAAACATAAACAGCAAAATAACTCATCCATCTCCAGGCTCAGGAATGGCTGTGCAAGTTTGCCTCAACTTAAACCTTGTAGGTTTAAATTGGCTTTGTAGCCAAATACACTCAGACTGAGGTCAGCCAGGGTACTGGCAAGTTACACAGGCAGGCTGAATCTTTTATTTTTATAAAATCACTGGAATCCATTTGCAACAACAGATGCCATGGAGTGCATCTGCCTGATCGTTCACCACTGATAATAGAGCTGGAGATAGCTCAGCGAGCCCCTTCATCATGAATTTCTATTTTCTTTTATAGTCTTAAATATTCTCACTGCCTTTATCTTAGAAAACATATTGCACTTTAGTTTCTATTTCGCTGGTTTTTGAACACTGCTATTTTTTAGGGGCTATTACTTTTCCCCTTTGCTAAGTTCAGTGTCTTATTCCTAAACAAGAAAAAGTATAACTGAATAAAATAAATCCCGTTTTTTTACTTTGTCATTCATATGACTTTGGAAGGCAGCAAGCTGCAGATACTTTTGGGCTTTGTGTGTGTGAACCTGCAGTGAAAAATCAACCACTTTCCTGTATTTGATTCTATGATTTTAGGGGTTTTTTTTGCATTGCTTACCCAGAAAAAGACACTTAAACATTTGTAGTCAGTAAATGTTGGCAAGCAGATATCTTTGCTGTGATTTTCCCTACTTTTCAGATTTTTATGTTTGGCATTACTTGAAAAGGACATTCTTCTCTTTCAGAGTGTATTAAATTGGGTTATAACTTTTGTTCCCCTCTGGAGAAATCCTATTCTAACCCTATTAATTTTGGGTACATCCTTATGCACACCAGATACTGTTC
The DNA here is from genome assembly GCA_032173965.1 of Sitta carolinensis. NCBI lineage: Eukaryota > Metazoa > Chordata > Aves > Passeriformes > Sittidae > Sitta > Sitta carolinensis. The sequence continues at coordinate 11,960,832 of CM063294.1, forward strand.
CTGTATCTTTGTTTCATCACTAAGATTGGTCCATTTGATGAACTTATCTTCAGAGAAACTGAGAAATGAGATTACGTGGGCTTGATTCAGTTTGACAAGCAGCAGCAGATTTGCATTTTCTTTGCGCTGATGTGCTGCTTTTCCCCACTCGGTAGTAGAACCACTCCTGTGCAAACCTCCCCCTGCTTTCTTTCACAGTCTGAGACAAGCAGATGTTTGGCGAGATGTTTAGCATCTGAAATGATTAGTCTGCTCCGATTCTTGCATTTATTTACTTTATTTTACTTGAGGGTTTGGGGGTTGGTTTGTTTTTGTTTGTTTCCAGTTGCGTTATGAAGAGAAAAACTTCAGCGTCCCATTGTGAGTTTCTCATCTTCAAGCTGCAGCTCCTGCCCAACAATAGGGCAGCGAACAATGGCCCATCAGAGCTGCAGGAAGCAATTCAAGATTTGAATGGGGTAATGAAGAGCAAATGGACTCTCATCACCACAACTACATGGAAGATGCTCTACAATTTTATGACAAATCTTCTGCAACAGTCCAGCTGCAAGAGAAATGTCTTGTGAAAGAGCAGAAATAGAAAGCCTTCATTCATCAGCAGTGTCACTTTGATGGCTTTTTTCTTTCTCTTTTGTTTTGATTTTTTCAGATTTAGTCAAAAGGATATATTCCACATGCCAAGGTAAATGGAACACATTTTATTTGCAGTAGCTATACCAGAATCATCATATTTGTGTAGGTGAGCACTGGTCTGTCACACCAAATACCAAGAACACAGGCTTTTTTTTTTTTTTTTTTTTAATCTCTTTATTATATATACATCATATTTTGGTATTTGCAGAGCAAACAGTGTTTCTGATTCAAAGACACTTGAGTTGCAGAGGCAGATTTCCCATCTTCCTTTGGCTTGGCATGTTGCAGTAGGTCTGTAATTTATTAAAGTTAGCATTATTAGTGTTTAGTGCTGGGGAATGTCCACATTGGTTAGGCCTATGGGTGAAATCAATGCCATGCAGAGCACTAAATCTCATTATTCTAATTCTGCAGCTAAACTGATGGGATGTTTAAAATGTGATGGATAAGTTGGCAAGTAAACCGAGGAGCAAGATCTCTGTGGTCTGTGAAAGGACTGGATAAAGGACAATAGAAATGAGAACATGCAGGCTGCAATATAGCAGCTAAAATAGTGGAGTAGTGATTGGTGCTTATGTGCATACCTGGCATAGATAATTAACTCATTCAGAAACATTTGATAGATAAAGGATAGAATAATCAACAGGAAAATGCATGATCTGACACCTGAGGAACTGATTATGTGTCTGTGAAAGGACTGATGGCTTGTTTGGACCTGCTTGCTGGATGTCTGATGATGTCTTGAACTAATTCACTAATGAACATCTGAGCTCATTACTCACTGCACTAATTCACCTGACTGGTACAGCTGGACTCGAGTGGTGGGAACAGACCCAGGGAAACAAGGGCTGATGGATGAATGCTGGGCACTGCTTTGCATTAATGCTGGCTAATGGGTGAAGAGCCAATTGTGGAAACAGGAGGAGCAACGAGGTTCTTGTGAAAGTCTGGGAGATGATGCCTCCTGCAGAAAGAGCAGCTGCAAAGCAAATTTGACCAAATCTTGGGTTGTTCTGGTAGAGGAAGAGAGTCATGCTTGAAGCAGGTCTGGGAAATTTTTGTTTACTTGCCAGTCACAGAGTTATAAAAGTTGAGGAATGCAGGTGCAGTTAAGTTACTTAAAGAATTACTGAGGCTGCTAGAATACCACCCATTGTATTTTAATGGGTGTTGGGGAGAGAAAAGGAAACTATATTATCTTCCATTACAGTTTCTGGTAGAAAGATCTTTCTTTCAGCATAGGTGGAGAGAAAAAACACTCTTTGGTCTTTGGTAACAAAATAATTACCTGCCTTTCTGCTACAAATCCTTCTGGTTTGAGGGAACAATATTTCCCAGAATGAAAGTAACAATGCTGGTTTGAAAAGTACATTATAAGCCACAATAGCTTTCCCACTGCATTCTGGTTTATGACTCTGCTATTGTATTTTAGTGTTTCTCTGAAATGAGCAAGCTGTGTCTTTTCCTTGTTGCAGTTTTCCAACAAATGTATTGTGTCAGGTCAGTAAATACAGCGTATTTACAACTATTACTAACAAATCAGATTAAATGGGCCATGATTCTTTGGCTCTTGGTTTAATCAAGCACTTCATATATTTTTTCAAAAAGCAGGAATAGATCTCAATTATGTAACTATTCTTCCCTAGAATTCTATGAAAAACCTCTTTTTTTTTCAAACTTTGGTAGGACAGAAAATAGCAATACTGTTCTGAGCTTCTGTATGTGCTCCTTCTTGTTGTTCTTTGCTGTCACTCCATACAGTTCATACATTTTTAGTCATAGAGTAAGAATATAAATCTCTAAAAATATGCTTCATTCGTATAGACAAATAAATAAATGAATTGCCCTAAAAAATTTAAAGTGCCCCTTGGGATCACTGAGCCATTCACAACCTAAGCTTGACAGGCAATGTTTTATGAGACCATCTATAACTTTTATTTGAAAAACAAGGACAATTAAAAATAGTATGAGGCATTTTGGTCATGAATTATTCTGACCAGGATTGTAACTAAAATTTTATTCCAATGCCCAAATGAAATATCTCCCTGTATATCCAATGAGTTTCATTATAACTTCAGTTTTATTACCCCCTTTTCTTGGAAATGCATTACTCTTCAGAAAGCACAAATAAAAATGAAATACAGCAATTTTTTTGTTGGGGGGTAAGGGGAGAAGAATAACAGGAGTGAAGAGATCAACTTTTATATTTACAGGACTAAACTTTTATGGTATTATTTTATTGAGGTGCTCTTAGCGTTGTAACAGCTTTTTGAAAACTGAGGCAAGGCAAAGCTTAGAGGCTTTTGCAGAGGCTACGGGCTTGGTGCCGTGGTGCCCTTTCCTCCCCAGCAGCATTTTCAGCAGCAGCAGCGGTGGGTGCCCGAGGGTCCGGGTGCACGGCAGAGGAATTGTCTGCTGGCAAAGAAAAGGCTCGGGCTGAATTCCTTCTTTCCTCAGCCTCGAACCTCTGTGCCTTGGAGCCTCTCTGGCTGAAGAGCAGCAGCTGCTGGGATGAGGGAGCAGGCAGAGCAGTGCAGAGCGTTGCAGAGCAGTGCAGCGTTGCAGAGCAGTGCAGAGTGTTGCAGAGCAGTGCAGAGCGTTGCAGAGCAGTGCAGCGTTGCAGAGCAGTGCAGAGCAGTGCAAAGCAGTGCAGCATTGCAGAGCAGTGTAGCATTGCAGAGCAGTGCAGTGTTAGCAGAGCAGTGCAGCATTGCAGAGCAGTGCAGCATTGCAGAACAGTGCAGAGCGTTGCAGAGCAGTGCAGAGCGTTGCAGAGCAGTGCAGAGCGTTGCAGAGCAGTGCAGTGTTGCAGAGCAGTGCAGTGTTGCAGAGCTGCAGTGTTGGACAGTGCAGTTTGCAGAGCAGTGCAGAGCATTGCAGAACAGTGCAGCGTTGCAGAACAGTGCAGAGCGTTGCAGAGCAGTGCAGCATTACAGAGCAGTGCAGAGCGTTGCAGAGCAGTGCAGAGCGTTGCAGAGCAGTGCAGCATTACAGAGCAGTGCAGAGCGTTGCAGAGCAGTGCAGAGCATTGCAGAGCAGTGCAGTGTTGCAGAGCAGTGCAGAGTGTTGCAGACCAGTGCAGTGTTGCAGACCAGTGCAGTGTTGCAGAGCAGTGCAGAGCAGTGCAGAGTGTTGCAGAACAGTGCAGCGTTGCAGAACAGTGCAGAGCGTTGCAGAGCAGTGCAGAGCGTTGCAGAGCAGTGCAGTGTTGCAGAGCATTGCAGAGCAGTGCAGAGTGTTGCAGAACAGTGCAGAGCGTTGCAGAGCAGTGCAGAGCATTGCAGAGCAGTGCAGAGTGTTGCAGAGCAGTGCAGAGCGTTGCAGAGCAGTGCAGAGCGTTGCAGAGCAGTGCAGTGTTGCAGAGCATTGCAGAGCAGTGCAGAGCGTTGCAGAGCAGTGCAGTGTTGCAGAGCAGTGCAGAGCATTGCAGAGCAGTGCAGAGCGTTGCAGAATTGCAGTTCCTGAGTTCCTCCCGGTGCCTCTGCCAGGAGGGCTCCTCTTTGCCCCCGGTGCTGAGCCCAGCGCTGGGCAGGGGCAGAACTCTGGGGATGGGACAGGGCTCCCCAGGAGGAGGGTCTTGCTGCAGGGGATGTCAGCAGGGACAGCATGTTCTTTCACAGGAAAGTCACTGCTCAAATAATTTAATAATTTTTGAGGTTTGGTTAACCTGACAAATGTTTCTCTTCACTCTCCCTTCCCTTTCTTGCTCCAGTTTTCATCAGCGTCTTGGCACTTATAAATCCAACCTATTTTGTGTGTGAAGGGTGAAGATTAATGCTACTGAATAGGTTTATCTTTTTAGCAGTGCTGTCACAGGCTGAAGCATGTTACCCACAGTCGAAAACAAAATTGCATTGTAGATATTTTCTGTCTGAAAATAAATTTGCTCTTTTGATATATAGATGGAAATAAAACCATTGTGTTGGTAGATAAAGATATGTTTTTTAACCTTTCTTATTAGCACAAATGCAACATGATATAAAATGTAACTCGAGAAGAGGAAAAGGGAAAGAGAAAAGAAAAAAAAAGAAAAAAGAAGGTAAGGATTGACACAGAAACATAAAACAAGAGAGAGATAAATTCCTACAGTTAAACCCAGAGTTTAGATGCTAAAGGCACAAGGTCAGAATTTTAAAATTATTGGTGCTCAGCTGCTGTGTTTTGGTTTTTGACGTTTTTGTAACAATTGACTTGGAAAATGATGGGCAAAGTAAATTGATCTTTCTGCACACTAATGATGGAACTCACATGATAGATCCCTCTGAGAATAATAAAAAGCAAGAGAATTCTGAATATGAAGTAGTAGAAAAACCCTTCTTGTGGTACCTATAGAAAGTTATAGGAATGGAATAGATTATAACTTCTTATATATGTGGCAGATGTTTGATTGAAATTGAGGTTGGAGTATCAAGGAAGAAAGAGTTCAAGAGTTTCAACTATTAATTGTTTTATTTAAAAACTGAAGTACCTAGAGGGGAATATAAAGTCTCAATCTATGGAGGAATTTTCAAGACAAGTACTCTGTAGTTAAACTCGCAGGAAATGAAAAGTCAATGGAAATTGCACATGAAGAACATGAATGGAAAAAGATGGGGCAAGTCCAAGAGAAGGAAATTAGATAATGCTAAAGGAAGCAGAAGCACCTTACATCATCCCTTTGTGTTCTGTAAATGTAGAAATTTCTTCAACCACCACAGCTCGAACTTGTCCTGAAAAGACTGTCCTGAGCACTGGCTGTGCCCCAGCTCAGAGCTGATGCAGAGCGGGGACAGGCACAGGCCAGTGTCCCAGACTGCCTGCACGTTTCCAGGACATGCTTTGGGTTCTGTGCACAAAACACAAGGGAAGATTCACCCCAGAAACCCTTACCTACCAGCTCTCTGTGTCCAGCTTCCTGCAGTAGATTCTTCTCCTCCCTTTTTTAATTGTTTGTTGGTTCTGCACTCTGCAGAAGCTGACCTTCAGCACATCCTGGCCTCCCCTGTGTAGCTCATGTAAATGCCTCTGAAATGTTTTCTCTCAGCCTATTCTGGAAGAAGCAGTGTTCAGGCAGCTCAGGGAGAAGATGCTGCTCACCAAAGCTCAGGCTGACACAAACTGAAAGTACCAAGAAGTGTGAAAAAGCTGGAGAGCAGCACGGAGATGGTGATAGCAAATTGGGTATGTGGAAGAGACTTTCCAGGAGCCAGAACTGCCGAAAACACTGTCAGTGAATAAAAAATTCAGACCTTTCTAGTGACAAGGGAAAACCCTTTCACCCTAATTTAAGGATGAGCATCTTTGCATGTCTATTGCTTCCTGCTCTTATGCAGACACTGCCTGATCTTATTAATACTGACAGCAGAAACTGTAACCATGTGTTCCCAACCTTGGACTCCCTTGCCCTTACAGGATGGCAGGATGGGAGGTCAACAAGGCAATAAAACTGCTAGTTAAAACATTGTTTAACACAATGTCATAAGTACAAAACCAGCATTTTTAACTTTAGTATTGAGTGTTGAGCTCCTGATTGATATTACAGATGAGTCACAGATCTCTTGTTACAGGGTGGGGCAAATGTCCTGTAAAGTCAACCCTATTCCCTGGTGAAAAGAGCAAGATTTTAGGTTTCCACGGAGCAATCCAACTCCAGGCTACTGCGGAGGAGGTACTTTGGGAAAACCTTTCCTGAGGCTTTTAGCGTGAGCCAACAGGATTGTAGCTGATGCTTGAAATCCCCCTTTGAATCAATGGATATAGGAACTGAAACCTGTTGTCTTGAGCTTGACATTGGAAGATTACTCCAATAAAAAAGGCTTTAAAAGTTTTCCCCAGTCTAAGGTATATTATGGACCTCTTATTTCAAAAGAATTGCTTGCACATTTCTAAAAGGTGTCACCCAAGCCAGGGGGTGTTTAGCAATAATATCTCCTCACTATACACAAAGCTATTTTGCCACTCACTCTTCCACCCAACTGCCTGGTCTCAGTTACAGCTGTCTGGGCACAGATGGCTTCCTCACATACTGATCTAAGCCTTTCTTTGATTATCTAACACACTTTAACTCCCTTCTCCCTCAGATATTGATGCTGAGCCCTGGCAGCAGGACCATTGGAGCCAAACGTGCTGTCCCTGCACGTCCCAGTTGCAGCTGGTACAGGCAAAGAAAACCTCACATATGGCCTGGGCTGTGGGTACAAGCTTCATTTCTCATCCATTTCTGATCCTTGGCAGGATCTCTAGACTGATGCCAAACCCCCAGGCCAGTTCAAGACCACCCACGTCCCGTTGTGAAGAGGTAAATGCAATTTGTCAAAAATACAAGTACAGGAGATTTCAGAGAGCTCCAGGAGCTCAGGTTTGTGTAGACAAAGCTTGGGAGATCAGCCAGTGATGCCATCTGCTCTGGGGTGGTGCAGGGCCAGCAGCTGTGCCCGTGCTCTGCTGAGAAGCCCCTTCTGACAGCACCCACCCCTGCCCTCTGCCCACAGCCTGGCACCCAAGAAGGAGGGCTGGCACCGTCCTGCCTGCCAGCTCTGCTGCTCTGAGCACACACAGCAGGGGAAGCTCTCCTCTGCTGCTGTGCTTAAGGTCTGCAGAAAGCTTTGGCTTGTCAAAACCAGCAGAAATGCAAAATATTTCGGTTATTGTGCATAGGAGGCCAAGTTCTGATAGAGAACAATCTTCTGCTTTATTCAACTTTATAAAAGACACTCAGACAAAAAGTGTAATAAAACCCCAGAGTCTTAGTACAATATCTAATACTGCCACTAAAGAGATTTATCTATTTGTTTAGTTAGTTAGTTAGTTAGTTAGTTAGTTAGTTAGTTAGTTAGTTAGTTATGAAAAGCAGGAGGAAGACCTTAATCTGCTTAAAACACAGAGCAGAGTCAGCTGTCAATTATGGAAATAATATATGCATGTAATCTCCTTCTGTCTCCCTTTTTATTTTCAGAAGTATTATCTTTTTCTTTCTTTTTTGCAACCCATTCTGCCAACCTGTTTATGCACAGTTCTCTACAAGGCAGGTCCAACTAACAACAATCCTGTTTCCAGATCCATAACTCTTTTCTCAGGAGTGCTTAGATATTGGCTCAGGAAGCAGGCAATGAAATATAAATAACAGCAGAAAAATAACCTGAGTGATTTGGAAAAAAAAATTAAATCTCCACTGAAAGAATAATAATAATAATAATAACAATAATAATAATAATAATAATAATAATAATAATAATAATAATAATAATAATGGTATTGATAATTTATTCTCTTCTCTCTCTCTGCTCCAAATCTGGGAATGTATTTTTCACCTCTGCAAGTATTTGTCTATGCAAGTGATTCCTCTATGGAGAAGACCAAAAGGTTTCAAGGGAGAATTAAATAGTTTTCCACAAGCTGCTAGAATCTACTATATTTATTATATATTATTATATTATATATTATATAGTATATAGTTTATATTAATTATATATAATATAGTGTATAGTATTTATTATATATTATATAAAGGAATTATATCTTTTTTGTAGGAATTATATCCTTTTTGTAGGAATGTTGGTGGGGGTTTTCTCAAATGTCTAACAAGCTGGAGCTAAAGCTGACGCTGCTCTCAGGGTGGGATTCTGGTCCGTCCTGCTCTGCCCCGTTCCTTCCAGCAGCTCCAGCCCCGCATCCCGGGATCGATCTGCGGATTCCTCAGCGCCACCTGCTGCCCCTGGGAAAGTTACAGCCGGGAATGATTGTAATTAATTTACTTGGGTTTGTTTTGGTTTAATTATCGCTTCAATGTTTAATTACCGCAAAGGGAGGGCTTGCCGGGAGCTCGGGAGCAAACCTGCAGCAGGGTCAGGCTCGGAGCGCCGGGAGCTGCAGGGAGCCCTGGACACGGCGCTGGCCCGCAGAGCCCGGGGACACCGCGGGTGTCGGACACCCCCTGCTCCACGGCACCGTCCGTGCTGCAGCTGACCGCAGGAAGCGAGTAGAAACGGGAGGGTTTACTTCTTTATCCACTTAAATCAGGAAATGGGAGAATCGGGAAGAAGGCAGTGTTGATAGAGTTTGGGAAGCTACAAAGCAAAAAGTAACACAGGCGTTATTTATAGCTGAGATTCCCAGCTGGATAGGTATCCCAAACTTCCCTGCCTGCCTATCACCACTGTTTCTTGGGTGTATACAGTCAACAACAGGACAACTTATCATGCCTTTTCCCTTGTAATAATCTTAGTAATTTACTGGGGCTGGATATTAAAATGCCTTTCCCAACCGCCAGGCATTTGCATACATCCATCAGCCAGCTTGTATACGTGGGATGGGAGATGATTTAATGCTGCCAAGGAGGCTTAAGATGTGGGTAAATGTTTTTGTAAGGATTGTTAATATTGTCATGCCAAGATTTAGGAGGCCAAAGACTTGTTCTAGGCATAATGACTGGCTGAAGCAATACTGGAAACATCCCTGCCTAGGGAAGTTGTATTTAAGGAAAATTTTAGAAAACAAAATCTAGTCACAATATCTAGCAGAATCGAATTTTACTCTAATCACTTTAATTCAAATACAAAATCAAGTTTCTTGAGTGAATTTTCCCAATGCAGTTTGAGCCTCCAAGTATGGCAAAGCTGAATATTTGCACATTTGATCTGCTTGGACACTGGCCCAAATTAGCTTTGTGCATGCCCTGGAGCAGCTGTTGTGCATACAGGATGGCAAGAGGGAGTACCAGGAGCAGGAGTGGGAGGCTGCATACCTGGGGCTAGGACAGACATAAATTCAACAAGCATGGACTGTCTGTGGAAGCAGAAAGCAAGTAGATTAATATTAATTACTGGCAATGATTTACATTTTGTGAAGAAATTGCTTTTGCTGATATGGACTTTCTCAACTACCATTTGAATACTCCTGGCTTCTTTTGGGGAAAAAGAGAAGTGCAAAATCTCAATAGATTAAAAAATGTCATTAACTTACCACTGTACTTCCTCAGCAAGAATATTTTTACTGATATAAGCCCTGAAGATGCAGGAAATCAACTGAAAGACCAAATCATACTCTGAGGATTGTGTGCTTTGCAGCCCCTGGGTGTTCATCTCTTCCTGATGACCCACACCTCTCGATCCTCCTTTACAGCCCTCTTTGCAGCCAGGCACAAGCACCCAAACACCTGAATTTAGCTCAGACCTCGAGTGTTTGCCTGGACTAAAGTGGTGTCAGTGCCTCGAGGCTTTGAGAGAGGCAGCATCTTATCCTTGTGCAGATGCTCTTGTTTCAGTGATGTTTAATGCTTTGGAAATGCAAACAGGCTCTGGTGATTTGAGAGATGAGTGGCTGCTGTTAATGTGCTTTACCCGAGCCAGAGTTCCATTGTTTGTCTGAGGGGGATCCACAGCAGGTCCATGTTAATTAATTCAGTATTACAAGACAGAACAAGAACAAAAAGAATATCTACAATTCTCTACTGCACCCCACAAGAATTTCCCAGAAGAAAAAACAACTTTACTAAACTGATTCTTGTGCTAGTAACTAACAGAAAGAATGTAAAGGAACCTGAGCCTTCTTATCAATGAATTTAACATTATAAGCAGGCACTTTTTCAGTAAAATATTCACTATTCCTACCTCTGCATGCAGATGTATTTTGAATTAGAATAAGAGCCTGGTGCTTGAGCCACCTGTTCATTTGCAGCAGGAGAAGTGCAGTGACTCTCCTGCAGACACTCTGCGTGTTAGAGCTCAGCTGGGGCCACAGGGAGCCACATTCTTTGCTTTTCCTGTTAATCATTTGCCTTCTCTTCTCCAGGGCATTGCCCAGACATGCCAGGATTTAATTTCTCAATAAAGAGGAAGAGATTGTTCCACTCACAGAAGTGTGGAAACCAAACTCTTGCTGGGGAGGCTGAGTTTCTGTTGGGATTAAAGGATCTTGGTCAATTCACCCCTAAAGATCTACTCCATTGCCTCTTGCTACTGTGTGATTTCTGTCAGGAGGAATTCATCTTTCCAGTTGGCTTTGGCTTAGTGGATGTCTGTTGAACTAAAAGTATTTTTAACATATCACTTTATCCACAGTCCAGCTCAATTTGAATTTCCACTTCAAATACAGCTCAGTCTGACTAATCTTTTGCTTCTTCAACATTTTCAAGGAACTGTAAATTCCACTATTTAATTAATGGGTCAAAGAGGCTGAGCTGCCTTCATGCAAAATAGAACCTTACAGTGATTAATTAAAATTACCCTCACTGTTCCAGCTTGGTAGACAGACTTGAGTGTAGCATATTCTGCTACAGAGTGCAAAACAAAGTGTGCTAAACTTAGAGAAGCAAAGGGAAATGTGATTATTATAAATGAGGGAACAATTTTTGCAGTATACAGAGTCTGATTTTTAAAGGATACTTTCAAGAGTTATGATGAACTTAAATTTGATCAGCCTTAATGTTCATTCCCTTATGCTGTGCTGGCAGATGTCTCTGGGTTCAGAGAACTTTTAACTACACATCATTTTACCCTTTAAAAAAGAGGACCAAAAATACTATTTACATTAATTCTGCAAAGCAACAGTGCATCGTGCAGTCTCCTCTGGTTCTTACAGAAACAGCCAAGTAATGAGAAGTAATTTCCAGAATAACATGTTTTGAGTATGCAGAAGGCAGAAAACCAATGAAACAGTTTTAATTTGAGATGTTATCAGACATATTCAGGAGAATTCTTTTGGTTTGTGGGAGCGACAAAAATCTTTCATTGGTTGCTTATTTTAGACCTCCTTTATGGGACTCTAAGCTGTGGCATGACTGGAAAGAATATTGAAAACCTGAATTTGAGGAAGAACATGCTGATCTCTACTTGCTTGTTTGCTTGGTCAGGTAATACGTGCTTTGTTATTTTTCATACAAACATCAGCTCTTGTGGAGTGACAGCTTTGTAATTACAATCACAGTTTGGCTCATCTGTGTTTAGAGGACTTCAGGTTTTGCCTGGGTTCTCCCTCTGTGTCACAGCCATCATATACCAGTGCCTGATGAAGCATAAATCTAAATGAATTATCTGTTTTCTACCAAGATAAATTATCTGTTTTCTACCAAGATGTTCAGTTTACAGCTGGGAACCTAAGGCCAAAACCCCAACATGCTTGGATGGAGAAATGAAGCTGGAATATTATCCTAGGGATGTGGCTCTGGAAGTGACCCGAGGAACTCCCTCCCTGGGAACATCCCACCACGGTACTGCAGTGGCTCAGCACTCCTGCCAGGGAGCACAGGATGCTGTGGGGTGGGGATGCCCCCGATGCTGTCCTTCACTGCTGCTGCCTCGGGCAGCTTCTCACTCGTGACTGCAGCCAGCAAGGTGAATTAGGTGTTTTCTCCTGGTAGGTAGATGGGAAGTTCAGATGTTTCCACAGAGTCCACAGATGTTTCCAGTTTCTGGGACTGCACTTGTGATGGTTCTGTGTTGGTGTGGTGGGGGAATGCCAGCATAGCAGCTAGGAATGGAGGCAGCCAGCAAAATGGAATATTTCGAGTTATCCTCAATTGAACAGACCTCTTATTTATTGTGTGGTTTAGTCTCTTGTGCCTTTCTTTCAGTAAAATACATTCATTTTATTCTTCAAAAACCTTCTCTAGTTCCCAATGAGAGGATTCCTTGGGAGAAACAGCGGGTGAAGTTCTGACAGTGGATAATAGAAGTAATTTCCTTTGTGCATTTCAGAAACCTCAACTTAACCTGTTTTGCTTCCTTCATGCACACTCACACCTCCCGTGGCTCACGGACCCACCCCTCGGTTAAAAGTTTAAATGCTGATCAGCAGGAGTTGACTTTAATCACCACATAAAGGCCACTGACAAACAGCTTTCCCGGTATGGATCCTGTACATGCTCTTACCTTTCCACACTGCATTTAAATTTGGAATTAACCCCACAAAGCCCCCACTAATTCGAGATCCAGACCACACTAGCGCTGCCATCTGCTAAAAGATCAACAGTGAACCCAAGGCATCAATGGCAGCAAAAGGAGGCATTGGGTTCGTGAATTGACTCCTCCTGCTGTGCCCGGGTTCTATTGATTCCCCTTGGCTGCTGGATGCAGGGGCAGCGGTGGGTGCTGTCCTGGGTGGGTGCTGCCCTCAGCATCACAAACACAAAGCCTGGGGGCTGGTTCCCTGCAGCAGCCAGCAGCGATTTCCATGACAACCAGCAAGCTGATTACTCAATTATAGCCTTCCTTTTAAAAAGTGACATCAAGCCAAGAGGACAACACATCCTCAGCTTCCCATGGTGCTTGATTTTCAAGCACTGAGCTATGTTTAACTTTTTAATATACCTTGTGATTACGTTTGCCAACCTAGTTCTGAATGTCTTTTCTTGAAATTTTTATTACCTTCATCATTATTTTGTTCCAATTGTTCTTTGAAATGCTGAGAAAGTTAAAAGCTAGTTAAAACACACAGTTTTTCTTGTTGCAGGAAGCATGCAGATGCAACCAACACCCAGTGAAAAGCCTTACTGGCATGGGAGGACTGTGACAGATGCACTTTGAGGGGAGTGCTGGAGTCGTGATCTATTTTGCAAAATGTGCCAAACCTATTACAATAAACCTCAACAGAGATACCCATGCTGCAGTCTCTGAAACTGAGTTTTCTCTTCATGCAGTGCAGGCTTTTCATACCTAATGTGCCCCTGTAGGTACCAGCATGCTGTTCTCAGAGCTGATGCATTTTTCATCCTTTTGCACGAGCAGAGATTATGGAGTGTTTTTCTGCAACTTAAGAAAGGGGAAAAGCTGAGCATACACTTGTGATACTGGCTCTCATTGCTTCGTTTAGATCAGTTCAGATTTATAACATCAGCTGTGCACAGACTGAGGAATTCCTTTGGTTTGTTTTCTGTAGGGATACAACTGCTGCTATAGCTCCTTGAGGGGCTGGTCCAGGTCTTTCTCTTGGTGGACAAGACAGAGCTGTCCAGTGATAAATCTCTTTTACCAAGCAAAATGGAAGAGCCACGCTAAGCCAGGGAAGGAAATAGAAGCATGGAAATAGAAAGTTGTTTTGCTAATGACCTTGCCTGGATTCACAGGCTCATGGAATAGTTTACATTGAAAAGGACACCCACAGGTCATCCCATCAAGCCCTCACTCAAAGCAGGGCCAAGTTCAAGGATATATCTACTTTCAAAGTTAATAGACTTTTTCCAGCCAGGGAAAAGAACAGCTCAGGCCCCTTTATAGCCAGCTCTGGAGTATTTCCATGGGCAGAAATAGCCCAGGCTCTCTGGGCCACTGTTCCAAGGTTTAACACCCTCCCTGCTCTCAGTCTGCTCTGTCTGGCATGTTCCCTGCACAGAGATGCTCTCTAGCTCTGCTGGAACAGATCATGGGAACATCTCTGCCTGACTTCTCATGGCAGCTCCACAATGAAGCTGTTTTCACATCTTCTGCCTTCCAAACTGCGTATCCAGCTTGAAGCAGCTCTTGGATTCTGGAGGAAGCTGTCCCAAAACAGCAATGTTATCTGAAGTGCTCACTTGTGGTTCGGGCCAAGAGAAAGACATAGGATTTTAAACCCATAAATTGTAAAGGACTGCCCCAAGGTAAGCCCTGGGTTTGTTAGAAACTTTTTTGCAAGTGTTTTCACTTCTTTCTGAAGGTGCCAAGGGGTTCTGGCTGTAAGGAGACTGTGTGACTCTGCAGAGACAGATTAGTAGGATAACTGAGACCTTTCCAAAAATTTATTCACAATATTTCTCCTCTCTGAGTTTGGATTATCTCACCAGACAAGCAAACAGCCACTTCAAACCCCATATCCCAAGACTGAGGATTCACTTTTTGTGTCCTAAAGAGGAACCTCCTCACAGCTGTGTTTTCAATATTAATGCTCTAGGAAAAGGAAGAGTTGAAGATGTATTTGCTGAACAGTGGTATAGCAAGGCATCCCAAAATGTTGCTTTCTTACAATATTCTGTTTCTCTGTATAGCTGATTAATCTTAAAATGGTTACAGTTTTTTAAACTGAATCACTCTCCTTAATAAAGGAAGACAAAATCCTTCTTTCAAGCACTTTATTGCTACCTCTAGGAACACACTCCCAAACTCTAGCAGTTCCTAAATCACAGATTGTGAGGAGAAAACTGAGTTTACCAAGAAAAAGATCTTTGTTGTCCCCTTCCCCCTAAGCACTCACCATTGACCATTATTAGGCATAGGTTAAAATTAGCCTGTTTGCCCCATTTATCTGGTTTTGGGACAGAGCTGAGCAGCAGGTTTTCTGCAGGGGAAAACTGAGCTCCTCTATCAGAGTGGAAGAAGCTTCCCCATCCCTCCCCAAGAGCAGAGCTTTATCCGAAGTCCAACCCATTCAATGAATCCCACAGAAGACAGAGGGGTGTGTGAGCCTTTCTGATTTCCCCAGCTACTCTTAAATTGATTTGTGTGGAATATAAACAGCAACAACTTGGTGAGGGGAGCAGAAAACCACAGCAAATGAACTGTTTCTATGCATTTGCTCATGCCTTGTCCCTCTTCAACATTTTTAAGCTAAACCATAGCCCTTCTCAGTGAAATGATTGACTAAAAAGTGCCTGATTATTTCAGCATTATTTGCTTTGCAAACTGCCTGTGTTATTTTATTTCAAAGCTATGAAAACATAATCTGATTTTCCAACCCACGGGAAGGAGTAGTTGAGATGAGGTTTTCCAGTCATGTCATTTCAGGGTTTGATGGAGATGTCAAACTGTGCAGAGGGAGCTGCCCTGCCAGGCAACTGTGGGAGAAGGTGCAGGGTGGGACTGGCACAGGTGTTTGTCAGGAGGGCAGGGACAAGCTCAGAACCCCAAACTGCTGCTTGCTGCTCCTCACTTCATGAGTCAGCTTCCCAGGCAGGCACACTCTAGAGAGGAGAGGCAGAAGGGATCACTGGAATGTTTCCTGAGCCACACTAGGAGTGGCAGTAGAAGCAAATGGGGATTTCAAAAAGGTGACAGATCTACACGGGGTGGAGGACCTTCAATGGCTTTGGGGCCTTATGAGATGGGTAGGGCATGAGCTGGGTGTCTAAATGATGGGATAAATGCAGGCAAATATAATCTTGGTATTTAAGACAGCTGTGATGAGCTTATGTCCCCTGGCCTTCTTTTCCTTAAAAAGTCACTGAGAACCAGAGCTGGGAGACCAAATCTCACTGATAAAGCACAAGTACATTTGTGCTTTAAAGGGCAGTATGTGACTGAGGGGTAGGATCTGCAGGGTCTTAGATGGGCTGTGCATTGCAGGGTGTCATCCTATCTCATCTTAGAGCCTCAGACACACAAAAGGACATTTTTTCAGAGCAGGAAGCTGAAGAGAATTTAGGCTGGAATAGCCACGTGATATCATTATATCTTGGGAGAACACTTCCTTTCAATTACATGGGGCATGAAGTTGTTTCCTCTCTTTCACTCCTGCCTTTATCCCTTTCCTTCTCCACACTCAGTGGTAGGCGTCAAATTAAACAGACATCCCTTCCCTTTCTCCCACCACTATTTATTTTGCAAATAGTAATGATGAATCACGTAGGGGATCCATTTTCTGTGCAACAGAGTTTTACATTTGCAATTTTTCCCAGCACATCATTATTTTCTCTCATGGTCATAAAGCCATGCTTCTGAAGAAGTCTCCTGGGGATGATCAACCAGGATGCTGGATGAGATGAGCAGAGGCCTCAATTTTCATTTATTCTCTCTAGGTTTTATTTTATTTATGTATTTATATATTTTTGAGAACCTGGAGTTTAGACAGTTTAATAGACTGGAAAAATAATTGAGAGAAAGATCTAAATATCTTTCCCCCCTCCCTCCCTTTTAGGGACATGCAAGTCATTTTATTGGAAATACAGAGAGTGGAGAAGTTTGCACTCTTTTCATTAGTGCTTTGGTTTTGTGGTAACCATTGTCAAGGCAGAGCCCAGAAGTGATGCCTGCTCTCAGCTGTGCCAGCCCTGCACTGGTGTCAGGTGAAGCACAGCAATGCAGGAGGCTGAACAGCCCTGCAGCTTCAAGAGAGTGCTTGGATCTCCCAAACTTCAGGCTTGGCTGCGTGGAGGGGTCAGAAAAGAGAAGCAGCAGCCCTGGAGGGAGCACACACACGGGTCAGCAGCACTCACAGCACAGCACTGAGCTTCACAAGGCCTCGGAATAACTCAGAGAGAACTCAGTCTATCACTTGATTTTAACTTTCCACCCTCCTTTCAAACCCCACCTAACATTTCTTCATCCATGAGCTCAAACACATCCACAAGTCATTAAAATCCTCTCCTTGGCCCACTGCAAATACTCTGGATTTCAGTCTCTACACCTCAGGATGTCCATCACGGGCTGGATTGGGATCTGAAGTCAGGCTGGGCGCTCCTGATTTATTAAATGAGGCAGTCCTTGTGTCAGTGGCACTCAGGTGCTGAATTTCATTCCAGTCTGTTGCATAGTGAAAGAACAAATTCTTTGGCATTTTTATTGAAATATGTTCAGCACACTTTCAGACACTCACTAAAACTGAGATTTTTCTTTTCAACGTAATTTAAGATCAAGGGAACAGAGCCAATGACTAATTTATTTTACCAAATAAGTCTTTAATCTTTCCACTTATGTGCATGTAATATATGTTATTATTTCTATTTTAGAAGGGTGTGATTATTCTATAGTGCTTTCCAGCATTTATATCAACTTTGTTCTTCTCCAGGTGATGAAAACACAGAACAGCCACTTGCAGAATTCCTTTACCTCCAATTTCCCATCATTTTCCCTAATTCAGGTGATAGCAAAACAAAGTATAATCGAATCCCTGAAAATGGGAAGCCAGAAAATGCAGCCCTGTTTGGGGGAGTTGAGTTTAATTTTCCAGCCTCATTACAGCTATTGCCCTGACTATTAATTTGTTCTCTTTTGGGAAACTTTACTCGCTCTTGTTGAAAGTTAAAACATTATTAGCAGCAAATGGGCAAACCTGGCACAACAATCACACAACAGAGAGTGGCAGATACCAAGGCTCTGACCTGTGTGATGCTCTGTGGTTCAGTTCCCTAAACTGTGCAAATCAGCTGTCACTCAGAACCTCTTCACAAGGGCCTCGGTAATTTCTGAAGCAAATGAAGAATCAACATCAGCCACTCCTAATTAGCAGACATTTCTCCTGGGATATCACATAGAAAGGGTAGAGGAGAGAAAAGAGGGATCTTCCTCACCTCTTCAGTAAGAGCCTCAAAGAAGAATTTATTCATTTCTTTAGGAGTCCTAAATGTGAATCCCCCATTGTGCTGACACGGGATCTGTTGTAGGGGGAACAATTAAAACATCAAGAGGACATCAGCAGGCAATTGCTTAAAGACATTCAGACCCCTAGGGCTGCACGGATCTACAGGCAGCAGAGGAATGTCCTGCCTCCAGCGAGCATGAGGGTGGCAGTGTGATCAGTCTTGTCTTTCCAGTGGTTTTATTCTATATTTTGTTACATTTTGAGAATACAAATAAAGATGGAGCAAAGGTGAGAGATCTGCTTCTCTATCCAATACAGTGTTTTATATAGAAAGCTGAACAAGAACATTTAATCAAACTGCTCCATCTGTGTCGAGGCTTCTGATGGCTTGAGATGACACCACTAATGCCTGGACATCCATCACTCCTCTGTAACAGCAAGGCACCCCAAGGAATAATTCAGGGGCCTTCTCCCAGGATATTGCTCAGCACAAAGTCAGTATTTTAACAACTTTTCCAATGGGAATATCGCTTATGACGGTTTCATACAGCTGCAGTATTACTGCTATTTTTCTTCAAACCCCTCTGATGGTGCTGTGTCCTCACTTTGCCCTTTCATGCATTGGAATTCTTGGTCTCTACTTCCACACTGCAGAATAGAGAGGGAGGAGAAGGTCAAATCCACAGCCCTGGGGAGAATATCTCCACGAGCAACATTTCGAAACTGAGATGAGATGTTTTGGATGATGTCTTTGCTACCCTGTACATATTTTCCACAGTGCTAGTCTGGCTACCAGAGAGAGCTCTAGATCCCGGACAGTAATGCTCAGAGTGCCAGCAGAGTGCCTTTGGCAGGACATTTGGGTTTAGCTCAACAGTTATTCAAGTACCTGGGCATATAATGGATTTTTTTTTAGTTGGAGAAGTAGACTGAGTTTGTGAAGATGTAAGTGCAGAGGTTGCTAAATCTCTTTAACCAATATTAGTGTCTGGGAAAAGTACTCAGCATCTGCTGTAAAAAAGTTCTTCAACAGTCTACCAATGTTTTGGGAACAAGGGGTTTATTTCAGTTCCTTTTGCCATGTTTATATAGCCCTTGCAACAATTTACACAAGCATAAGAGTCCTTATCCAGTGCTGAAATGCGTTCTCCACATTTAACAAAGTGTTCAGTGTTTTCTCACTCTTTCTAGACTGTTCATCTCAAATGAAGGCTGATTTTCCAGTGATTCACTCCCAGCTTTGAGAGTATATTTTCTGCCTATAGAGGTACTTCAGAGAGAAGTGAGGAAAAAAGGATTTTTAATGACATAAATATACAATAAATATACCAGAACAATGCATTTTACGGCTATGTCCCCTGACTTTGACTGTGAATATAATCATATGATAACATAACAATAAGATACAGAATTTGAGATCTGCCTCTATCAAACTGAGGAATTGGGTTGTTCCAGAAAACCTCATGATGAATTGACATGAAATTCCTTCCTTGTGGTTCTTTCTGATACTGATTTTTCCACGGTTCTACTAGAAATGCCAGTTCTTTTCTGTGTGAGGAGAAGGAGAAAAAAAGATAATTATAAATAAAAGGGGAGGGGAAAATAAGAAAATATTTAATCTTCCTTAATGATAACTTCATTATTATCTTCTCATTACAGTAATTGCAGGTTTAGCTAATGATTTTCCCATTGTGCAAGCTCTGGAGAGGCTGGGAGTTTAATAAACAGTTAGAATAATACCACACAATGAAGGCAAAAGGTGAAATTGCTACTTGGATGCATCTCTTTCAGCTAAACTGTGCAGGATCAAGGGGTCACTCAGCAGAGATAATTGTTAATGTGACTCCGAGGGGCAGCCAGGCAGGCAGGCAGACAAACATCCCCGTGTTCTATTGGGTTGCCATTTGATTACAGCTCCAGTCCTTGATTACACTTCAGAAATGATTAATTGATTAACACTTAGACACCAAAATGGACAAGGAGGAGGGGACACCAAGGTGAGGCCATTGCATTCATCTGCAGGTGACCTTTGAACCAGGAGAACTTTGTGGTTCTGTTGTGGTCCCATTTAGGGTCATTTCATTAATGTCACTACAGCAGGACGAGCTCAGGGCCCTGGTGCTGCACAGGGAATCCAATAACAGGAATTCACTGCTGGCTCTGAGAAAGGTTTGCTCTCACTGGAAGGCACTTAATCTCTCCCTCTCTCTATCCATCATCTGTAAAGTGATGGCAAGAGGTTGTTTTCTACAAATCCACCTGGGCAGAGCTTCTTGCAGCACGGAATCCATACACAAGACAGATTTTAGGCTGAGAAGAACCTTCTGAAACTTTCAAATTCAGCAGCCAGTAATAATGCAGCAGTTGTTAAGACGTGAGGACCTAGAGATCTATTGTACCAGTATTGATTTACAGTTTTAGAACCAGGGAGTGCAATCAAATCTGAAACTGCCTCAAAACATAGACACCAATTTAATTTCAGCAACTGGCTGGCAAGAAGGATGTCATCACCAAACAATTTGTTTAAACCAAACAACTTTCATACTTTTTTTTTTTTCCCCTTGGTGCTTTTGTGTGGATTCCTGAAGCATGAAAGCAAGGTAGGATGGATCATCACTGAGAACAAGTATTACAATACATTTCCCTTGCTTCTCTCGATAAATACCATTACATAGCATTAATTTATTTATTTATTTTTGTGCTATCTTTTAGTAACCAACATCTGAAGTTTTAAACGCCTCTTAGCTCCTTTTAATTTATCAAAAATTTGAACTTCTATCACAGTATCTCTCATAGGATTGGTTAGAGAATTTTCTGCCCAAATACACCTAGCCCAAATTGTTCTGTCGGATTACAATCAAAACCTGGCAAAAAAATTGCACAAATAACTTACCTTATCCTTTTTTTCTGAGCTTGCTCAACGAGTCATTGCTTTTTTACATAAATTACAGTTCAATATTAAAAAAGCAATGCACTGAGGTTTAAATATTGCTTCCCCAGCTGGAAAGGTACATTTAATTTGCAGTGGGTAAAGGTCTGCTTACAATTAAACACTGAAACATTCATTAGAATGTTCTGGCTAGCATATAATTCTGCCCAGTCATGTCGAAAGAGCATCACTGTTATCAAGAGACAGATGCAGTCATCCTTTCTGTGTGGGGAGTGTTAAAAAGAGACCCTTGATTAGATGGTGACTCACTAGAAACGCTTGGGGAGAAATCTGGAGGGTGATACAACCGCAGGGAGTTTGGGTGCACAACAATAGGGGAGGCACAGAGCCTCCTCCTCCTCCCCGGGGAGAGCTGTGCTCCAGGGGAAGCTCTTGCTTGAGGCCTGGATCCCAGCTGCAAGGCAGCATCTTGGCAGGTTCCGTGGATGACACACAGTGCCGAAAATATTTTTAATTTATCTTGTGCTTTTGCCTCTTTTATCTGTGAGCCTTGGAACTTGCATTGTCTACAGTGAGGTGACTTCAGGACAAGTAATTAGGGGTTTGGATTCTAAAACCTGATTAATTCCTGGCCTTTCTGTGTGCTGCAGGGCAATGTGTGGGTATGCCAGAACATCCCAGGGAGTTGGGAGCTAAATCTAAGTGATACAGAGGGGAAGCACATCTGTGAGTGGTAACACACACCTCTACCATCACCAGCGCCCTCCAGCCCCAGGCTGGGGAAAAGGGATTATCCAGGGAATCAATCCTTCAGGTGAAGGTGTGGCTGGACATGAGGAGAGCCTGGACAGGGAGATCTCACAGTAAAACCTCTCCTGCTTAAAACAAAGGCTCTTTGCTCCAGGACTGATGACCAGGGCAGTCTCTGTCCTTCCAACACTTAGTCTAGAGTTCAGTTCGTGCTGCTGCTCTTCGACTGCATCCATTTGCCAGCTTCTACTGCTCTGACTCTAACTCAAATTCCCTTTTCAGCTGTGACTCATAAGCACTTTGCAGTGATTTTGTAGCACAAACCCTTAAAAAGATTAAAATCTCTGGAAAATCACCACCTAAAGTTGAATGAAGCTTACAGCCACAACCCTAGGGAGGGGATTACCCTGTAGTGTCTTCAGCCAGAAAGGTTCTTTGACTATGGGTATTTTTGATCCAGTTTATGTTAAAGAACTCTGAAAACCTTCTGAGCATAAATTCAGATATACACTTGCTAGAAACTGGCACTGTGAACTTTTCTTTCAGGGATAATGATGTTCTTACTTCAGAAAACTCTGTAGAAAATGAAAGCAAAAGTAATTTTCAACAGATAAGAAACAATGAGGAATAAATCCAATTTGGTGACAATTGTTTGTTCAGTAGCTGGGTGAGATCACAGCAGGTCTGTGCTTTATGGCCCTCTGGAAAGTCACTCAGCCCAGTACCAACCACTCTGAATCAGGAGGAGATTCACCTCAGCATAAGAAGGTTCTGTGAGCTGGATCCCTCTCCCTTTGAGCACAGAACTGGCTCTTGTGCTGTGCTGGCTGCAGAAGACATTCATGGCATGGTTCATGTGGTTTTGGGAGGATGCAAGGAGCAGCCCATATCACCTTGTCTGTGTGATATCCCAGTTTCAGCACTGAGTGCAGAAAACAATAAATTATATTGTTGTGAGGGCGTGGTGCAGAGATATCAGTTTCAATGTTCAGTCTTGTTCTGGAAGCAACATAGATTTTGCATCGTTGTTTTTCAGGACCCCCAGATGGGTTTGTTTTTGTGGTGTTGCTCTGGTCAGTACATCCTCACCAGCCCTCCCACACCCGGCCCAGAGGAATTTATAATGGAGGAAAATAAAAGGCTTGAAACTGCAACATACACTTCCAGCTTTGAGCAGTGAGATCCTTTGGATGGGTTTGGGAAAACTCATCTCAGTGCCAACCCCAGGAGGATCCATTCAGCCCCATTTGTTTCTTTCCCTCCTAGTGAACCCTGCAGACAAGTACTCAGCAATTAGTGTGATTTTGTGCCCAAATTACACCATATTATTGTTATCTTTATGAAAAAATAGACCTGCTGCAAGTCTAGAATCAGTATTCCTCCTACACTTCTCCTCAAGCTACTTTCCCTACAGGCACACTCTCTCTTCCCCTCACTCTCCTCGTCTCTCTGCTTCGCTGGTGGCTTTGTTTTAGACAGGAATATTTTTCTCAGAGTCACTACTGAATGAAACCCTCTGCTTTTTGTGTCCTGTACTGAAAAGAGAAATATTCAGCAAAAATAGAGAGCAGCTGAGTGTGAGGAAGATGCAGACATTCCTGACAAAGCTATGGAATAAAAGGTGGGGAGGGGAGGAGGAAAAGATTTGCTGCTTTGCAAAGGATGCTCTTTGGAAGAGATTGTGACTGTGAACCACATTGGCATGAGTGTGGATGCAAAAGATGTCAGCATTGGGAGAGACAGAGGTGAAGGGATCTGTGTGTATTGATGCATTCCCTGGTTTGTGTCCCCGTGTATGGGGCTGCTCCTGTTCACAGGTCCCATGGGAAGCTCTCACCTTCAACAGGCAGGTAGAGAGCTGATGTCTCCACGTGCCACAAACCCAACACCCCCAGGAGGTTTTGGGCTTGGTGCCCATTTCCCACAGCACATGCCATGGAACCCCTGAAGTGCCTCTTCTGCATCCCAGCTATTGCACAAATGTAAAAAAATCTTCTAATTCTGGCTGGACGGGAATTTCTAGGTGGAAAGGAAGCCAAGGGTGTTCTGTGCATGGCTGTGCATGGCATGCCACTAACAATGGCTGGTTCACTGCATGAGATTATTTTCTTCCACTGCCCAGGTCCTGTTGTCACCTTTCAATATTGGAGGGGTGCTGCCTCTCTGTCTGAGCCCCTGAGGCCCCATGCTGCACAGGAATGAGTGACCCTCCCTGCTCAGCCCCTGCCAGCCTCAAACACAACTGAATCTCTCAGAACAATCGCTCCTGCCTTTATCTTGAAGTGTGCTTTGGTCCTGCAGAACTGTTTGTGAATTCAGTGTCCTGTCCACTATTTTCAATCTATTTTAACTGATGTAATCACAGAAGTGGTTGGGGAAAGGAACCATCTTTTTCTGGGTTGGGGTGTAGTGCTAAGGGCTTTGATTCTCCACGAGCTCCAAAGAGCTACTGGAGTAGAAAGGACAGACCAATAACAACTTCTGCCAACAGGAGAAGTTGAGCCATGAGGCAAGGATCCATTCTTAAAAATTTGCTTCTACAGGGATTTGCTTCTGCAGCCTGGCTGCAGAAGTAGCTGGGCTGTAAGCTAATCCATAAAGATAATTTATGTACATCTGGATGGGCCGTCATCAGTTCTTGCATCTGCAAAATACTGCAGAACTGCTGCTGGTTTTGAAGGAATTCAGCCAAGAGGTTGGGAAGCTTTTGCCATTTTATCAGCCAAAATTCTGGTGTAACAATTGCTCTGTCCCTTTGCAAAACATGTTAGGAAAGTTACTAACATCACTTTCAAATTTCTTCCACCTTGCAATTAGTTTCCTCATTGTAAGTAAAAGTCCTGAGAGAAAAACAATCTTTCCTAAAGGGGTTCTGGGTACTTTTCAATACTATTCCAGAGGGAAGCTGAGTAGCAAATGTTGTATTTTCTTTCCCACATTTCAAACGCCCATCAAGCCTTGAAAAGTGTATTATTTAGCTCGTTATTAATAATCTGGCTGTTAGCTTGGATTGCTAAATGAATCTGTAGAAAAATAATGTGTGTACTCCAGTTTCTCAATGTTTAGACTCATCCAAGCGTTTAAGAACTGTCAAACAAAATACACTGTATTCAAGGGAATATACATTCATTGAAAGATTAAATTAGGTACTGCAGCAAAGCCCCCCCCCCCCCCCCGTTGCAGTGGAGAGGCATTTCGTGCTAACAAATAACTACAGCACTATTATAACGAGACCTAGAGGCATGTGATTTCAACTCACTGCACATCTCTGCTCTCTGGGTGCCTGTAATTTTTTTTTCCCAGGCTGATAAAAGAGCAAATAGTGGTTGACATGGACAGAGTTGTTCCCTTAAACAGTTTAAAAAGATTTTGTAGTATTTCAAAGTCTGTCTTCAGAGTGGTGGTTTCCTTTCCATCTACTTCTTCTGAAGCACTGAGAAGTTGATGTATCTCGGGGCCTCCAAACTTTTGTGCTCCCTCCCTGTGCTTCCTGAAATGCTCCCCAGTTTTCACTTGGCTTTTTCATGTCCTTATTTGTGTTTTCCCAGCAGTCAGCAAAGCCTAGATAACCTGTGCCATCTGATTTTTTAAGGTAAAATCTGTGTCTCATCTCCTTTGAGACTTGGACACAATCCCTGCTTTTTTCCTTCTTATAAAATGAGAAATAACTTCTCTTTACCCTTTAAAATATGGTGCCTTTAAAGGAATATTGCCTTCTTTCTTGCCTGTATTTCAGATCATAAACCAAAGTTCCTAGGAAAGCCAAAAGGAAAAAAAAAAGTCCAATTTATGGCCAGCCACAACCATACTTTCCAAAATGTGACTCTAATATGGCACTGTTCACACGTGCCTAATATCCAAGGCTTGGTTTTCCAGCTTTGGCTGAGCCTCTTAAAATGTGGGGTGGGGCCTAGGAAAGGAAATAAACTTAAATGCTGTTGTAAAGAATGAGACAGCTTATAAAAAATGTGGTATATGCAGCAATTCAGCCACTGAGCACCAGCTAAAGAAATATTCATGTGGAAGCAAAAGCGTCCTGACATGGGGTTGTGTACTTTTGCCATCCTAAATACTCTACAAATGTCTCTGTGGGCAGTATCAAAGATGCTTTATAGTACCAGACAGGTTATGAGGATAGTTCTTTACCCAGTTGGATATAGTGACTTATGTGTAAATGGAGGAGGTTGAATAACAAACACTAAATAATTTATTCAAGGAATCTCTAAAGTTTTTTTCCTGCAGCCCTTATTAGACAAATGTCTGTGCACACAGGGATCAGGGATCGTTGTGCCTGGCTGTTGTCATGCAGTGAGAATCCAATGGTGACATTTCAGAGCTCGATTGCTATTGATTCTAGGTCATTCAGGTCATTGGAAAACTTCCACTTCCCCCCAGTGAAACTGAGACCAAAGAGATGCATTTCAAGATATCACATGCACCCCACTTGCAGAACACAGAGAGCACTGTGAACATCCCAGGGCCAGACTGGATGTTTTTCCTCTTTAAAGAGCCAGAAGTGACAGTGGGGATTAAGCTCCTGTTCTGGGCTATAAACCAGGTTTTCCTTCAGGAAACAGCGTTCAGGAATGCGTGTGTGTGAATCTGGTTTATGGGCAAGACCTTTGTCCTGTAGCACTGTACAGGTGAGAGAAGCTCTCAGCAGGCAGGGGCTGTATTTCATGCACTGAATCCCAAATACATTTGGGCAGCACAGTCCTACCCTGGCAGGAGGCTGGGTGCTGGCAGCAGCTACACGTGTTAACCTTAGTGTTTGTCTGCACCAAGCTCTGACAAAGGAGCAGCCAGTGCAAACCAGAGATGAACAGAATTAGGCTCTGTAAAGAATTCCCATCCCATCTATGTCAACAGCCAACCATATTATTTTAGGGACTCCTGTTTCTCTCTGGGATGAACAGGGTAATATTTCATAAATCAAGGCTTGGTTATCAAGTGAAATGCTCGTTTCTAACCACACAATGCTGAGGCTGCCAGGCTGTGACTGAAATGGCACAGAAATAATGCCAGAGCAGATGAGATGCTGCAATCCTGGATGGTGGAGCATGGAAAGAGCCTGGTCCCTGAGGAGGATCAACCCCCAAAGCACGTTTAGTCTGTGCTCTGCGTGGATTTGGAAAGGGTGACCTTGTTTACCTTCCCACTGCAGTGGACCCAGCTCCTCTGGCAGAAGCCAGCCCAATCTGCAGCGCCGCCAAAGCTTTTCTCTAACATTAGAACAAAAGAGTCGAGCCAGCCAGAGTCTGTAGCCACCTAATTGAAAGTTTCTGAGCCTGTCAGGGCTGTGTTATCCCGGCTCTCTGGTGAAAACAGTATATTCCAAGTTTTCCCCCAATTATAGCTACCCGCAGCACAAGCAGCAGCTCCTGCAGCCGGGCTCGGTCCTCCCACACGCCCGCTCCTCGCTGGGTTGGTGCCTCAGGATGGAGTTGCCTGGCAACAAGACTCTGCATCTTTGGGAGACAAAAGCTATTATTTCTGTCACACAGATGTGCTAATGTGATTATTGACTGGAGCGGGCACAAACACAAGACAGGTCAGGTTCCTGATACTTGAAAATTTCCAGGCAAGAGGATTTTAACGGAGAAAGGCAGAGCACCTGAGAGAAAGGCATCAAGGTGGAGGGAGGAGGCAGGGGACTGCCAGGTACAGTGTGAAATAAGGCAAACCTGCTCGTAGTTTTTTCTGGCAAAACAGTTTAATAAAAAAAAAAAAAATGAACAAGACCAGTTTGGTGTGTTTTAACTGATGAACTTTTACTGAGTCCCTCCTGGGTTCTGGTCTGGTGGCAGCACAGAGCTGGCTCCAGTGTTTGGAGGTACTGAGCCTGCTGCTCTGGAAAAGCTGGTGGTACAACAATTGGGTGAAGAGAAGCTTCCAGGACCTAGCTCAGTGAGTTCCAACCTCCCTGGCTGAACACTGCTGACAGAGAAATGTTCATTTCACCAGCTTTATGCTAGTTTGGATCAAAACCAAGTGGCAAAAAGAAAGAAAAACTTCTTTCTCCCCTGCAACCTTGCTTTTAATGTTTATAAGTCACTTTTTAAGTAGGACCAACCAAAAATCTCCACTGTGAAACCCCCAATGTCCTTCCTCTGGGATTCTATGAAGCTGGCTTGTGTAATGCCTTTCTCTATGCAGGTCTGTGGGAAGAGCTGTGGCTTCTCCTTGCAGGAGGAGTGGGATGCTGGATGCAGTTCCTGCCCCTGGTTTGCAGCTCCCTGGAACTCCTGGTGCCCATGGTACAGGAGGATTTGGTCACTCTCAGGTGTAAAAGTGCTGTTCACACCTGCCCTGCTCGTGCTGCCCCTGATCTGTGTGTGGGGAGGTGTTTTGATCTGTGCAGAACTCTGAGAACAAGTTACCGTTCATGGCTTTGCACGTATTTTCACCCAAGTTAGCTTACATGAGGGCTGGGGCTGCTTTTCCTATAAATGAGAGATCTAGGGCTGTGCCAGTAATGAAATGTAGGGTTTTATTTAAACTTCTATGTGGATCGGTTTTAATTTTCTAAACTAAAGAGTTTCCCCAAAAACCCACGAGGCAAAATGGATTAATTTTATCGATGCAGAAGTCCCGACCCTGTAGCTGCACATTCCCAGTGAGTTGTGCTGTTGACTGTCTAACAAAGTCTGTTGTAGGCTGCACACAGCTAAGGCTGACCCTGCTCATTGCCTGGATTTCTCTCATCATTAGCACTTTTTAAATGGGCAGGTAATTGACAATGCAACCGAAGTACCCAAACAAATATCAATGCAACGACCAGGACTGGTTAGAACTGAAAGAAAGTCATTATCCACACCACGTTTGTGCTATTTTGGTGGGTTAGGAGCCTTGCAGTGATGCTGCTGGTTTTGTTGCACTTCCTCCTGCTTGCTGTTTTTCTAGCATAAATTGTTCTGCTCAGAATAATGAGCCATGACAGGCACCAAAGGAATTGCCCTCTCGGGGAAAAGGATGGCCCAGTGCTATTTCCCCAGCAAAACAGAATTGCAATGACCAGAGCATGGAACACACTTTTCTGCTCTCTTAAAATATGAATTAACAGGAGGGAGGTCAAGGCAAATGTAACAAATGTCCCCCAATCCCTACCTGAAAAGTAAGTCATGCCTGGAGCATGGCACTGATTGAGCAGGTGAAGTGTCTGTGTTGAGGGCAATTATTTCTTCTCCTCCTTTCCAGAGAAATCATCTCAAATGTGTGAGAAATAGAGACAGCTGAAAAAGTTTTTCTGGGGGGAAAAGAGGAGATTCCAGTATTTGTCTCATTTCCAGAATGAAATTAAGACTAGACTTTTAAAGAGCCTGTGAAAAACAAAATAAGGAGACCACAATGTCGCTGGGGTCCTTTCTGTGGCTCCTATTTTACTTTGGCTTTCGTTTCAATGTGGAGTGAATTGAAAAGGTGGAAAACGTTTCACTTTGTTGAAAAAAAAACAAAAAACAAACTACAAAATGCTTTGCCTTGTCTTGAACTGGGATATATTTCTCCTGACTTTTCAGATGGCCCATCCAACCAAATGAAATTGGGAGAGTAAAGATAAAGTTTATCCAGCCTGAAAAGTTTAAAAAGACCACTTGAGCTCTTGAGCTCTGCATATTTAGGAGATATGTGTGTGTGTGTGTGTTTGTGTGTATATATATGAGTGCAGTAGTTGAATGTAAATGAGATGTCTCTCAGTGTTACATCCTGAAAAACACCCTGTTTGGATGACTCTAATTCTTAGAGAAATGCAAAAAAAGGATCACTGCTGTAACTAAATTTCTATTCAGGAGAAGGGGTTGGTTTTAATTTTTGCTTTTCCCACATAGCTGTAACTGTGGCTTGAGTGCTAGGATGTGAAAGAACCTTCAGATCAGATATTGGTGTTTTCAGTGGTGTGTGTCTCTGGGAGTAGTAGGTGAAGTAGAAAATAATAGAGGAGCTCAGTTAAAAATAAAAGAAAGTGGATTTTTTGATAAGTTAGAAATTGAAGGTTGGAGCCCTAAGAGGGAAGTTGAAAACATACCTGCCCTTAATGAAATATTTAAATAGAAGGATTGAACTCAAGACGTGCTTCTATCCAGCAGTGAAAGAAGCTGAGAATCCCTGCTGAAGGGCTGCATCTGTTATGAAAATCATCTTCCAGCCATGGCTTCAGTCTCTTTTGCAGGAAATCAATTCCTTGGTGAAGCTACTTCTCACTTACAGTGTAAGATACAATAATAGACTAGGAGAAAAATGCATTTTTGGCACCTTTTGGCTTAACCTACTTGAAAACGAACTTCTCCAGCTTTCAAAATGAGCAAACTTCTCTGCAAGAAGGGTTGCAAGGGGAAGCCAATCTGTTTGTAGAGCAGTGATGAAGTGTGATAAATTCAGATCTCAAAATTTTTTGTTTATTATAAGGTTGTCACTCAAGCAAACTTCTCATTCTCCTTAATGACCACGGTGCTCTGATGGGAATTGAGTCCAGGCCTCAGGATTTGTCCATATAGCCTAACAAATCCTCACAAATATTGATTGAAACTGGAGTGAAGGTAGCAGGACCAGCCAAAGCTGACTGCCTAATGCAGTGTTTTATTACACAACGTGATGTTTTTCCTTTGGCTGGTTTGCACACAGGCTCCCCACACCAGCCCTGAATTAGAGGAATTATTCTGTTCAGCCACTCAACAAATTCTGACTGATGCAAATACTTCTCACTGAAGGAACTGAGTCACAATTTCACAAATAAACCTTTTTTCCTGCTTTAATTGCTTAAAAAGAAGGAAAAAAAAAAAAAAAAAAAAAAAAGGGAAGAAAAAGGAACATTTGAGCATTATTTCTACTGGCGCCATCTGGTGATTCCCCGGCAAGGGCTCAGGCTCCCCAGCCAAGTGCCACAGCCAGCAGTTCCTCCTCAGTGTGTGCCTGTACATGCTCCCCCAGAAGTTTCTGCCAGTTGGAAATGCAGGGAGATAATTCCAGCTTTGTAACTATCCACTTACTGCAGAGAAATATAAGTGGAATTCGGTTCCATGTCATTAGTCCTCTCTCTCCCCTACTTATCTCAAGATCTCAGTGCCTCTTCCTAAGTCTGATGTATAAAGAGCAGCACATCCCTTCCTGAGGGGCTGGTAACATTCTTGGCAATGTGAGCTGGGAAACAGCAGTGAGGAGGATTAATCCATTGCAGTCCACACAGCAAAGCAGAGCCCCAGCTCCCAGTTTTCCAGACCCATGCTCCCACCACCAGAGCATATTTGCTGTAATAATCTAATCTCTCCCACCATTAATTCTGCACCACTTTCTCTGATTTGTTAATAAAACCAAATGTCAGCCTTGATGTATGGAGAATGGACTGAGAGACATCCTGCTTTTAAAGGAGACAGAAGTGTTGTGGGTTTTATTTCATGGAGGTACTGGGATAGCTGTACCTTTTTAGGTTCTCTCTGCTCTGTCCCAGACAGAAAGTTCCCCTCACTACCCAGGGAAGTTTGCAAAGAACTAAACAGAAAAGTTTATAACCTCTTCCTTTTTACCCCAACACCCAGAGAAGTGGATGTTCAGGTAAGGAAGAGAGGCACAAACAGCAGTGGTAGGGTAGAGGAGGCTCCTTTTCATCCCCTGCAGGCTCACAGGAATCAGGAATGCTATGGAAAGGGCAAGGATACATGGGACTCACAGCTAGATGTTCTATCCTTACAGTATGGGAAGAGTTTGGCCTTCCCCATGAATAACTGTAAAAGAAGCATTTATCCAAAAGGAAGAAAAGATGCCCCAACAAATGGTGACTTCATTGTCTCTTGAAATAAATAAAATCTTCTTTTTTTGGACCAACAGGACATCCTACAGTGGAAGAGATGTGTAGACACACTGATGTAGGTTTTCCTTTGGGTTTCCTGCTGGGGGAAATTCCCACTGGACAGCCTTTCTGGCATCTCCACAGTGGGACAAGGGAAAACACCCCATGGGCAGGACTCCAGGAGCTGGGGTGTCCCGTGCAC
The DNA here is from genome assembly GCA_032173965.1 of Sitta carolinensis. Classification (NCBI taxonomy): domain Eukaryota; kingdom Metazoa; phylum Chordata; class Aves; order Passeriformes; family Sittidae; genus Sitta; species Sitta carolinensis. The sequence goes on from CM063294.1 coordinate 11,992,272, forward strand.
ACCCTGTGCTCCAGGATGTCCTGTGGAACTTCTTCTCTAATTCCATCACAGAGAAGTAAGTTGGAGGTAATTTTCAACAAGCTCATCAGCATAAAGAGATGCAATGTCTAGACACCTACCTAGGATTAGTACAAAATTCAGGATGAGGAATTCGAGGAGAACTTGGCTCATAACGGAAATGTGGAGTAGCAGAAGTTCAGTGTGGATTTCAAGTGTAATTCAGCACATTTTGCCCTGCTGTGGCAGACACCTTTTCTTTGCAAGTGTGTAACTTGCATCTTCTCTGTTCTTTTTCTATGAGCTTCACTCCTACAAATTTTATTTTTTATTCCACCAAAGAAGAGACGTAAAGCACAGCCAGGATGGTTCCAAAATCCCAAGGCTGATGTTACAAGAGCAGCTGTTTCAGCAGTCACATCTCAAGTACTTATTTATTTTTTAAAAGAATACAATGTGTTTGTATTGAATGCTAGAGCTTTCATTTGTAGAAGGCTTTTTCACCAATAAATCTTTATATCATTGCATGGGTGATGATGGAGCTTCAGTAATATTTCACAGCACAATATCGACCACCAAAATAACTTCATCCCAGGCAGCTTCCTATACTCTTAAGAAGCAGAGCTAGTAAATGACAATATAGCTTCTGGTTTTGTGCTTTTTCAACTTCTGAATATGCCCCAAAACCAGCTTTCTTTTGTAATTTAATTAGAAATATTAAATTTTAAAAAATGGTATCATTTAAGATAACTGGCAGTGTTTTTCAAAAGTGCATGGTAAGCTCCTTTTGGATACAGCATGTAGAAAAGCAATGGAAAAGATTCATGTTGGTTCTTTTTTATTTTAATGACATGCAAATCATGGTTCCATTTTAGATACTTGGAAATAAGTTCTACAAGTGCTTGATTATGTTTAATAGGGGCTATGCAAGTCCTATCCGGAGGCTGGAATGCAAGCCATAATATGCAGAAGGATTGGAAAGACTGATATAGAAGCAGAAATTAAGATCTTCTTTAGTATTCGTGCTTTCTTTGATTTACTTATACAAAATGCAGTGCACTTGGGAAGCTTTTTTCTAGACAAGAAACCCATTTCCTCTTCAGCAGGACAATTCATCTAAACTGGCTTCAACACATTTTGATAAATGCAGCTACCTTCATACACACACACAGACAAAAAGGGAAATGGAAAAGTACAATAACATTTAACACTTTTTAAAAAGTAATCCAATGTGCAGCTACTGCTTCTGTTCTAAAAACATCTGTGACTTCGGGCTGTGGGTCACAGGTGTGTGTGTGTGTGTACAGGGACAGTCATGTGCAGTTAAACCCCATGAAACTCTGACAAACATTGTCCAGGACATTTGCAGTACTGCATTTTCATGATGATGATGATGATGACCATCTTCATCATGACTGAGAAACCATTGTTCTTAACTCACAATAATGTGTTCTTGCACATTGGGTTGGTGAGCGAGTGGGATTCTCAAGGGCAATCCAACCAGGCCTTACCAGGCAGGAGCCCATGGTGAGGGTCATTTACATAAGTATTTAATTACACTTATATTAGCAGCCATCTCTCTGGTCTCTTTTGTCTCTGCTCCACAAACCAGCTCTACCACTGAGTCCTGTGCTGCTGCAGCTGAACCCTTGCTCACGTGTCAGCAGTTCTGCCAGCACCACGCTCCAGAGCAGCAGCGCTGGCATTGTCTTTAGCTCACATCAAAACAAAGCCGGTGGCAGAACCCTGCCGTCCTTGCACAATGGGATCCTTGGATTTTAAACAGCCCTCTCTGTGGGATCGGGATGATCCAACACAGCACAACTTTCTTCTAAGTGGGTGACTTCCTCCCAAGCCTTCTTTTAGGAATCGAAAGACTGGCTGAACTTTAAAAAGTGACAGTGCAAGTCTTTAACAGGTCCCTGACGCAGTATCATCCCAAGGCAAAAGCATCCCTCCAGCTGTTGTTCCCAGTGACCCACCAGCGTGCTGTTTGGGCAGGGATCTCACTGCTGAGTGCACCTCCGTGTCAGCCCAAGGCACACAGTCATTTAGTATTAAAAAGTGAAAATCTTCCTCAGCCATTGTTTATGCTCACTTCTAGCCGGTAGCCTCCAAATATTAATTCAAGAGAACGGTTCCTCCCAAAAGGGGGTGGGAAGGCCATGTATAAATGCCCATTTGCTGTTTGCAGGGCTAAGTGGTATTTCCCAAGGAGATCCTTCTGCAGCAGCACAGGGACTCAGTTAATTGTCCCTGTCTTCTGTAATAAAGCCGCTCTCCTAATCTGGAGAGCAGCTCTGGGCTCTGCAGTGCCCATTCCCGGGGGCCATGAGGGGTGTGGGGCAGAGGGAGCCCAGCCCGAGGGTTCAGCTGTGCCAGGGAAGACCCCATCCAATTTCACATAATAGCAGCCTGTAGAGCCTGCACAACGGAATGCCTGCCTGAGAAACTCATTTACATTTTAAATGAACCTGCTGATGCCTTTGGGCAATCTTGATGGTTAATAGCTCAGCAGTAAAACATACCATTCTTTTCTCCCCTCTAAAATAAACAAACAAATACATCTAGGCATCAGAGCATCTTTTCTCTGGGTAGGTGCTTTATCTCTAGTATGAAGGCTGCATTAAAATGCATTCCTAGAGCTTTTGAGCATGTTTAAATCCCTAATATAGGCAGTGGCACTGAATATTTTTCTTTCTTCATAAAAAAACTAAAAAACCAGCATCATGCACACACAAAACAAAACAAAAAATAACCCACACAAAAAAACAAACAAACAAACAAACAAAAGCCAAAAAAACCCAACCAAACAAAACCTCTTTCACAAAAATCTTGGACTCCTTATCTTGATCTCTACAGAGGACAACACCACACTGCCATCCTCATGTACAGGCAATGCATTTCACTGTCACAGCACTTCCCTTAATACCTCAGTAATCCCTAGAGCTACTTAAAGTAAATTCCACTGGTAATGGGGAGATGAACTGACTGTTAGCAGGTTTCCCCTCCATCCACCTTGGTTCTAAACAGGATCATTGTGATGGGGATTTGACAACAAACACCCATCAGCCACATTAGGTAAGATGAGCAAGCACAGCTTTTTGTGATTAAACCTTCTCTGGGAGATGCCTTCGTTGATTTACAGTGATTGCCAGGACACTGAGCTGAAGGTATTTCTGTTTGCTGCTTATCCTGGATGCAGTTTCGGTTTTAGATAGCACTCATCCATCTTCCACTGGCCAAGTTTTCACCCTGTAGCTTTTCTCCACAGCCTGTATCCTGTTTCTGATTTGCTGCCATTCCGCTCAAGGACATCTGTGTTGCAGATGAGTCTTAGGACAAATAAACATCAAACTACCTTCTGCACCTCTCAGTGTAGTGGCCATGACCAGGAGAGATTGCAGAACTACTGAGTGAAGGTAATAGAAATATTCACATTTTGCTGTTAGTCCAACACTCACAGCAAGCTGGAGAGGAATTATTTAGTGAATAAATTATTGTAGATACACTATAGCTATGGCTGGTCAGATGGTGGCAGCTATACATCTTAAAAAGTGCCTCCAACTCCCTCAGGAAAAATGCAGGTTTAGGAACATAACACAGAATCACTTGTGGGCAGATTGAACAGTACCAGACGATGGAGGGGGAATTTAAGGAAATGTTGATGTTTGCTCTGGGAGCCACAGGAGCACGTTGCACAGCTCTCCAGAGAATTACATGATAAGAAACAGGAAAAGGGGATCCCAGCTTGCCAGATGGGTTACCTGTTTCCTTCACAGGTGCCCCTCGAGGCTGATCCCATCCCTTGAGCCAGATCTTTGAAAACCTGCTGCCATAAATGCCTCCCTCCAAGCATCTGAGGGCGAAGGAAGCACTCTGAGAGATGCTGTTCCCCACCCCTTGCGCCGCACTCCTGCGATTTCTCCAGCGTTTGGCGCTCTGAAAGGCAAATGTCAGCACAACAGGCACTGCAGAGGGCTGAGCTGACAGCCTTTCAAGCTTGTCCAAAGAGCACATGCAAGCGTTGTGCCTCATGGCAGAGACCCCACTGCAGAGTGCTGCTGAGACCAGGGGCTTTAGCCAGGCTGCGGGCAGGAAACCGGGTGGGAAATGCTGCCTGCGGTTTCACCGGAGCCTCCCACAGCAGAGGGGTCTAATGAGTCTTCTGAGCAGATGAATTAAATGTTTCAGACCACGTAAGGGCTGATTAGAGAGGCCCTGTGTGTGTCCCCGTGCTAGCATGTCAACTTTGCAAAAGCAGGAAATACAAGGTTGCTGTAGTAACAGAAGTAAAGCGGCAAGAGGGAAGTCAGGGGAGGGTAAGGAAAGGCTTTGAAAGGGTAAAGCTCAAACCCACCTCCTGGCTTCTGCCTTTCTATGGAGGTGGGCTGGAACAGAAGGGGAGATCAGATGCAGATTTAAGGGGGTAAAATTGGTGATACAGCCAAATAGAGGCTGATAAGAGGCAAGGACTGGTGGAATGTAGATATGTGACCTGTAAGGAGAGGGGTTTACAAGAGACTTGTCTCCAGACAGTCTTGTAATTTATTTTCCCCCAAAATATATTTCTTAGTGGAGATGCCAGATTGGGAACAGCACTAGGAGCCCAGAATGTGCTAGCCTTGAAAACCAGCTTTAGCAAGAGAAGGAGGAAATAGTCTGTTTGTTTACTGGAAAGCTCTCCCAGGGCAGCAACAATCTGCAATATTGATTAGGAATAAAGGGAACACATAAAATGGGTATTAATTTGTAAGATGAAGCTCAAATGTTTTGCAAGAATATAATGTGGCACAGTTACCTGTAGCTGGCTCTTTGTGATTTAGGAGTGCCTCCTGTGTCCCCCTGCATCACCTGTGCTCTCCCCAAGCTCCTCAGATTCACTAGCAGGGACTGCCCAGGCAACACCACAACTTTGGATTTTTTCCAGTTACTACTGATCTGCAGAAGCTGCAGCATATCCACCCACAGTGTGAGGATGGTATGGCACTGGGATCCAGGCAGGAGTGGTTGTGTGGGCAGATGATGAGAGGACAGAGAACAACCTATTACTCACCCACAAACGAGAGTCTCTGATGGGATGTGATCTGAGAAAACAAAATCCTAGAGGAAGTGACGGAATACCAAAACTGAGCATTGGAATGAAAGGTTATAAGCCATTTTACCTTGATGCTATCTTTTTCCTCCATGGGATAGAAACCAGTGGTTCAAAGTGCCCTATGAAGTCATCAGTTAAAGACAGAACCAACACATCAGAATGGAATTAGACCTCAAGGGCCAAAACTTAGTGTTCAGCTGAGAATTTAAACTAACAGCAACATTCAGTCATGGAATCTGAGCCCTCTCTGAGGCAAGAAACCAAAATAGAATCACAGAGAGGTTGGGTCAGCACATCCACTGGCAAACAACTCTTGGGGCAAAATAAAGAGCACTTAACTGGATCATTGCACTTGGAACTCAGTTGGAGGCACACATCTGGTAACTTCTCCCCTAAAATCTACAACCTCTCCCTTTTCCCCTGGGGCCTGCAGAGCTGGTGTCCCTTTTCTGCTGGTGTCCCTTTTGGAAGTTTTCTTCCTCAATTCTCCCTTTCTTTTTCAGTTCATTTTTTTGATCAGGAAAGTGGAAATTGGAGGAGATGTTCATCTCAGCTGCGGAAATATGTTCCTGACAGTGGAGTATCACATGCATTTGTCAGTCCTGCTCCCAGCAGCTAAAGCAGGGGCTCCATCACTTTTGCTATGGCAACTACTACATGCACTTGGGTGAAACTTCACTTAACTTCTTTTCCCTTGGTGATATTCTCCTGGAATTGTCCTTCCAATGGTCAAAAAGTCTGCAACAGCCATTCTGAATTCTTCCTGCATGGACAGAAATCGAAGGCTCAGCCAGCCCAGCCACTTTGACAGTGTAAACTGCCTAAATTAAAACATCTGCAGTGTCTCTACTTAGACAAATAAATCCAAATTAATTCAATCTTACAGAGGAAAGTTTGTTTATTCATTAAACAGAGTAAAATGGTGAGTCAATTTGTAGACACCTGGGCTGGTAGCAGCCTTCTGACACTGCAGTGTGAAACTGGCAGCCCACGTTCAGTGCAAGCTAAAAAAAAAATCACTCTTCCATCTTCCAGACAAACAAAGAAGGAAGGAATCAATTTTAAGGTGTCTCTTTCTTTTTTTGGGGGGGTGATGAGTCATCAAGGAGCCTTTTTCAGAGTTCACCTTTTCCATCCCACTTCTGGAGGAGTCTTTTTCCAAATTTCTGAAGATAAGTAACTGTTCCTGTACTCCTGTGTCAACCCCCTCCTCCCTGTCTGTGCTGGCCCTCTGATCTGTCTTGTTTGCAAGATATTCCTTATCAAGGAATGACTAATGGCAAAGGGATGTCAACTGGAAAATATCCCCTAAGCTCGTTATCATTGTCTTAGATGTCTGTCATCCCAAGTTCAACCTGGTCCTTTGGAGCCGTTAAATGAAGAGCAGCACATAAACTTATGCTGCTACTGGTGAAACAGGAAAGAAATTTAGGAACTATTAGCCTTTGAGACACAAATTAAAAGTAGTGGCATTTCTGTTAATTCCCTTAGAGTCATTGCATTTACTTCCTGCTTTGTTGCTATTTAATCTGTTTGTACCATTTATACATTTGAATGTCACAGGTTTGAATCTGATCCAAATTACTTCCCAATAAATCATGAGTAACCTTGGGGAAATCAGAGGTGTGCTGGGGAGTTCAGATGAAATCATAATTTCCAGAAGTTTTCTCCCCAGTGAAAATTTTTTCCCCCAGAGGATCTGGGAATGCATGCATGCAGTTTAAAGCCTAGGGATTAGACTCTGCAATGTCCCAAACCAGTTTGTTTCACTCTTCCAGCTTGTCATATTACCAGTCCACTCCTGCATGGAATTTTACCTGGTGGTAAATAGATATGCCTGGAATCGCAGATTGCTTTGCAGCCTGGATATTTGTAAATCTCAGGATATTTGTAAACAGAGACAAAGCAAGAGTAACTGTGTGTACAGACATATACATATGCAAATCTTTTCTGCGACTTTGCTCACACCTTGAATTGCACAGGTTTAATATTGGCTGCTGCTGAGATACTGAGATTCAGTGGCTTCAAGTCCTTAAGCACCAATTCTGAATTGTGCAGAAACCAGTGGTGACAAGGCTACCGTGTGCAGGTGCTGGTGCAGTTTTTTCCACGCGACTCTGCCGGTGCTGGTGCAGTTTTTTCCATGCGACTCTGCCGGTGCTGAAGGGCTCCTGGTACTCCAGCTCCGGATTCCAAGCAGACACAGTGTCACCTAGAGGAGAAAGCACGGCCATGCACACCGAGATATAAAGGGGATATGTATTTTTAGAGGACTAAATGTCCCGAATGAAACCAGTGTCTGTACTGATGCAGTTTTCCCCTCCTCGTTATCCTCCTGGGTTGTGTGTGTGCGTGGGCACAGGGCATGGCATGAAGGTCTCTTGGGAAACTCCTTTGTGATAAACCATACAGAACATCTCAATGATTTGGGTCATTTCTTCTTTCTATTATCTCCTCCTTATATCCCTTCTCAAGAGCACGGCGGGCCAACAATAACTTTTGGTACTTCAGTGCCCAGCTTGAAATGTAGAAATAGCTCAGATAGTGAATTATTCCTTTGTAATTGGAGACAAGAGACAGCAGGAGCCAGAAGGAGGATGATTGGCTTTCATTCACATTCTCCTTCTAAAGGCCCTGCTGTTTCTTTGCTTCTACTGTACAGGAAGCAGACAAGCTGTTATTTCTCGTTGTTGAGTACAATAGGGCTTGGAAGAAATGTGTTGGGTTAATACTAACCTCCTGTATTGGAAATCTTGGCAGACTTAACTCAGTCCTGTACCTTTGCAAGACGTGATAGATAAATGAATTATTGAGCAGTTCACTGCATGGGAGGTATTTCAGTCCTGCTGGAGAATAAAAGATCTTTCCTCCATGGGCATTTCAGAGCATCGTGCTGGTTTTGGCCAAAGTTTCCTTGTGCATGTCCCTGCTGTGCAGCCTCTCCTGCTTTTGGAGAGCTGGTATAATTTGTCCCCACAGATGGATATATTTATTTCATAAAGCACCCAGACAACTCACTGGCATTTATGCTCCTTAATGACAGGCATTAGGAGAACATTAAATATAGTGGTCCTGGGGTTAGTCTCTTGATTGCCTGTTAGTATTTCATGCCGTGTAGGAGGGGGAAATGAGGAGTAACAATAACACAGCTTCAAAATGTGTTCTTCAGTGAAAGTAAGAGCAGTTCCAAAAGAACTCTCGTGTGGGAGAGGCATTGACACAAGCCTGGCAGGAAAGGTGATCACAGTCCAAAGTGAGTTGTGCCCAGGTCTTGGGATATAAACATCCATGAGCAGGGATAACTTTTCATGAGAGAATTCTTCCCCAAGGAATGCAGATGACAAACTCATTCGGAGAGAATTTCTTGAGATGCAATCAGCTGCCTCCAGGCTTTGGAAACAGCATGCTATTTACATATTACCTCATGGGAAAAGGGGTTTAAGAGACCTTTTGTTTAAAAGTATTTGCTTTAACCAAGCCCAGTAATTATAGTCAGAAGACGTGCTAAGATCACATACAAAGGTCACAGGAACCCTACTTAGTAAAAGAAAAATAAAGGTACTTCTGGTACAAAGGAAACTAAAAAAATAACAGGGTAAAAACTTTCTGTTCAAGTGCCAGAGTTTCAGACCTGGCTTACAGAGTTTCAGGATCACTGTTGGGGACATGGAAGGTCTTGAATCTTCATGAGAGGAGAAATAGCAAGTCTAATTTTCCTGCTTCCCATTAATAGAGAGGGGGTCTCAGTTCTTCATACAACTAGATCTCATCTCTGCCAGCTACCTGCTCTTGGCAGGCATTGAACTCATGGCATAAGTGTTCTGCTCTATTGCAGGACATAGGAGTAACTCAACAAAAACCTCTCAATTCTTACAAGATGACAAGGCATTTTTTAGTTTCTTTTTCCTATTAGATCCCACAGAGAGTTCTTAAAGGTTAGGTTTGGCTCAGTGAGCGTGAGTTCTTGCAAAGCACCTCACTTGTTAGCTGACACAAGAACAACTCAAATTTGCATTTAGGGGACATGAGTAAGAGGTTGTATAGGCATTTCAGAGGTTGTATAGGTATTTCTTTGGCAAACAGAGCCATTAATCATTGTATTTATTGTAAGATTAGACACAAGGCTGAGATGTGCTGAACACGAACTGATCACTTGCAACTTCAGTTGATTCGAGGGGTAGTTTGCAGGATTTCGTGCCTCTCTGGGTTGGATTTTCCAAACCCCAAACTGTTTTAGAAGGCTGCAAGGTGTCGTTTTGAAGATGATTTGATGATTGGTTCCTGAACTGTGAGTTTGTTTGCCAAGACACTACTTGTGCTCGCTCTGTAGTTGGTGGGATTCAGTCACCTGCAGCATAATATTTATTCTCCATAAGAACAGCAGACCTGACTTACAGATGTCTTTAACATCTGGTACATCAGTTCATTTTAATTCAGAATCCTCTACCCACCCAGCTGTCCCGATCCTGATGGCTTGGAAGAGTCACTCTGTGTAGGTCATAAAATCATAATTATGCAGGTGATTTCTGAGCACTTGTGTGCAGTGGGTTACATGCAGGAGCTCCTGCAAGCATGGTGGTATTTTACTATCCAGCACTTTTGTGCTGTTATTGCTCAGATAAAAGTAGATACCTGCAGAAGAAATGGGGTGAATTACTTCAGATCTTGAAGCATCTGAGTGGGATAGAAATTAATTTATTAATAAGAGCTCACTAAGGTTCTTCAGTTGTTATCACAGCAGGGGGAGTACACATGTATTTTAGAATCATTTGTGATAATATTTCTGGATTGGTGTGTTCCTGTAGGTTAATAGGTACAGGAACCCCATAATGCCTTACTCACAGCAAGCTAATTGATAGTGTGCTGGGGGCTGTGCTTAGCATATGACAAACCTCACATTTCAGGAAAGGGAGAAAAGTAGAGAGGAGAAATCCTATTAAGTCTTGTCCTCCACTAACACCGGACATGCTGCACATCAAATCCTCTGCTTGTGTGTTAATCACCCCACTCATTAAGCAGTGGAAGCTGATTAAACAAAAGTCACTCAGAGGGTCTGATGATGGAGGCTGTGTTAAATTCCAAAGCAGATCAAATTAGATGGCTGGATAAGTATTTGCATACATTAACATTAACTAGCCCTTTCTTTTGTTAAGATCCAGGCAATATCATTCTGGGTGAAGCATCAGGATTTTAATCATATTCTCTCATGATTAGTTCATTTATGTTTCTAATATTGCAGGTCTATATCTGCGAACTAAGAGAACATACCTCATTAAAAAATCATGAATAAATACATGTTAGGTAGGTGTAAAGATTGATAGAAAGGTTGTCCCTTTTAAATCAAGGTGCATGGAACAGCTACAACTACATTTTGTGTTGCTTTAGATTCAGGAGTCATTTGGATCTAAATCCCCAATGACCTAGAGATTAGATGTGCTCAGTGTCCTGAGTCATCCAGACCCTCTGTTATCTGTGTGATATATTAATGTCACTGCTGGTGTGTTTCAGAGCAGGGGTTATCCAATCTTGCAGTGCCATTTCAGGTTCCAGCATTATGAAAACCCATGGTGCCAGTTCAGGTGCAGGTAGGTCACCACATACAGAACTATTTGTACTATTTACCAGTGCTACTTCTGACACACTGGACATTCAGGGATCCTGCTGAAATCCATGGAAGCTGCATGTCTTCTGCCCCTCGTAGAGGGAAGGAGGTGCTTCTGGCACTTCCAGCACCGACCACTCACCTGTGAGGGACTGGGGAACACCTCCCACCTTCATGCCCAACAGCAATGGGTCTTTCTGCTGTGAACTGCTCACAGGCAGATGAATAGGAGGCACTGAGCAGGAGAACTTTCATTACTTCCAGTATGAGAATATCTGTGTAATTATGGTCACTCTCCACTTGTGCCACCTTTGCCAGTACATCCATAGTAACAGGTCTGCGTTGTCCTGTGCATCAGTGAGTTCCCATGTGTTGCAATATTTTTAAAAAGTAACAGCAAAATAAGTGGCAGAATGCAGCTGTTGGCAGGTACAGGTGGCAAAGTAAGGGGAAAAAAAGAGAGCAGCCATAAAGCTTTATCATTCCTTTCCTGCAGAATAAATTCAAATGCACTCTCCCCTATCAGTTTTAGGCAGACAGATGACAGATGCCTGCAGACTAGAAAGGCTCAATAATATTGCATTATTATTATGGCTGCTTTAGAGAGGATAACATTTCAACTACTACAATGACTTGCTTTGTGCTGGCTCATTGTTAACGACCTACTTTATCACCATCAGTAACCTGAATAGCAAAGCTCTCTCTGGGTATGGTAATCGAGAATCGATTTGCAGTGGGAGCTAAGCCTGGCTGCTCTGTGGAGTCTCAGCTGGCTAGAGATGAGGAGGGGCTTCCAACCTGTTCATTTTTCTTTCTCCTTTAAAAACTGGTTAGGAACAGACCAGTATCACCTCACTGGTACATACCTGAGTCTCCCTAACTGCAAAATAAGCCTACGTCGTGCTTCTGGGACGAAACATTATGAAAAATCCCAGTCCATCAGGATTTGCTCTCAGACTGCAAGTAGTTGACTCAGCCAGTAACTCCTGACTGGTATAAAGAGCTGAGAAAACATCCTCCTGTGAGAAAAAATCCTTTTGCATCATTACCCAAAAACTAAATATCGCTGTGGGTGGGCTGAATGCTGGGCCCATCAGAGTGCAGGTTCTTTGGCCATGGTGTACACAAAGGGTCACAAACTACTTCTTGATGCTGATGCTTGACACAAATTTTTTTTCAATCTCACTAGTAGGAATAGGTATCAGCACTGAGCCTCTGCCACTGTATTGTAAGCATGGCAATCAATAATCAGAAAATCTTACAGGCTTACCACATTACTAAATTGAAAATCTAAGGGCTCTTCTGAAATCAGATTTGAGCTGTCTCCAGTCCACTGTATCACTTGTGTTAAAAAAGTGAGGCTGGTTACCTTCTGCCTTCAAAGAGAAACAGAAATTCCAGATGTCTGTTTTTCTGCAGTAGGAGGTGGGCTTTGAAGTCTGCATGTCCCAGTCTTAAACTTGACAGATAATCGCCAAAGCAATGTGTTACAATAAATGTAATCTGTATTCTTTTCCCCAAACACCCTCTAAATTCACACCTTCTGAATACCCAGGATGTCAAGAGGTTCTTTAATTCACCTCCCTGCCCTTGGACATAGATCCATTCTCTCTTCTGAGCAGAGGCTGCAAAGTTCCCCAGTTTGCTGTCACTGAACTCCTCAAGGACTCTGCTCAAAGAATCAGTGAGAAGAGGTGCTCTCTAGGTTATTTTTGTGTGAATGATTGGGTTCTTCTGAAACGGACAGAAAGCACCATCTCAGGAGCCTCCTGTCCTTACAAGGATCAGAGGGTGTGACAGTAGTTTCTACAGCAATAGAGTGAAGGAGCTTGGATTACCTCTCAGGGCACTGAGAATATGGTCTGAACCTTAACATAACACAGCTGAAATTCCTCCCATTCTGCAAAAGAAGGAAAGATGATGCTACCTAGTACTGACTCACTGTCCTATGAAATATTGCCCCACCACTGTCAATGGCACCAGGGCATGACAAGGCACAAAAAGCACTAAAAATTTGATTCTGGATGTAACAGAAATCCTTCCACGTCTAGGGGACTGGTGGAGAGGAGGCACAATTTGAGCTGCTCCAGTTGGTCCCTCAACTCTTTGTTTACTTTGTCACTGGATAGATCCCTCCAAGGCACCAAGGAAAAAGAAAGTCATCACTCATAATTGTTCATTATGAATTGTTACAGCTCCTTGAGTCCAGTCAGTATTTGTGAGACAGTCTTTCAGCATTGGCATTTTGAGATGTATTTATTCAATATTAATTAGTGCACACATTTGGGATTACTGAGCATCTTCGTCTTGGGATATTAGACTTCCAGAGAAGCTGCTCACCTCAGGCAAAGATATCCCCCAGTAAGCAGATTCCCACTGGGCAAAGCTCATTAATTAATCAAAAGCTCTGGATTAGCATTTTGAAGCCAGGCATGGAAGTGACCAGCTAGGAGCAGCTGAATAAAAACTAAACCAGGCTGCCTCATGACAGCAGCACACAGCTCCACTCTCCCCATTTCCCTCCTGACTTCTCCATTTCCCTGTGAGGACATTCAGCTTCAGCAGAATCTGTCAAGTATTCTTTAATTTCCTTCAGAAAGTCCTGGTATTGCCTGTAAGGATAGGGGGGAGAGGGGGAATCTGGCAACACAAGGAAATGACAGTGCCAGAGGTGGCTGGAAAACACTGTCAGTCTTAAGACTCTCTCATCCTGGAGACTTCAAGAAGATTTTAAGCTCCTTAATGGGAGCAGTCTTACAGAGGGTGATATTATAGAAGTGTTTAGGAGAAAAACCTTCTGTTGGAGAGAACTTACATAATGCTGACTCAGCTTGTCTGAGGGATGAGGCCAAGGGAAGGTTGGCAGCAAAATGGACCTGCTGCAAACCACAGTGCCCTGGTGGGGAACTGCTGAATGCAGGAGGTGATGGGGGATTTACAGATGCTGATCACAAAGGAAGATTTAGATCCTGGCAGTTCTTTGTAGAATATATTTCACAGAAATATTTACTATACTGTTCTGTCTGCAGTAGTGTGATGAAGCCTCAGCTTTGGTTTAGGAAGATGAGTGTCCCACTGCAGACAATGGAGAGAAGTTCAGCCCGTTGAGCCTCCTTGTACTGGACAAAGTGAGGTTTTATACACATTCCCCAACATAATCTCATATTCTTGTGGATTTGCCTCTTCTTTTGATGACTGCTGAGAGAAGGCAGCAGTCACCTTCTTCTTGTCTGTACTCTTGTTTTTATGGAAGGAAAATTTTGAAAGTTTCATTGGTTTCAGACAGACTCATTCCTTTTGTCCCTCATCTTGGAATCTCAGCTTTCATGACCACAGGTGGAAGGTGCAAATTTCCCTGTGAGGCCCTGGTATTCATGTCTGTATCAACAAAATGAACACTGTTCCTGTTCAGCCCAAGATCACGACCTGGCTTCTCCTTGAACTGCAAGCAAGCATCTCCAGTGCTGGTTTAAGTGTTCTGTGTTACGACTCTTGGCTCTGCTGAAGGCAGTGCCTGACGTGCCCCAATGCAGCACCTCAACCAAGAGCAAATCTCGTATCAGACAGGTGGGTAATACAGTCAAACCTCAAAACTGACTGAGCCACTGCCTAATGAGTTTTCAGTTTAAGCAGACATGACAGATTAAGGGTAGGAGAAAGATTGTTTTTCTTCCTATATCCCTCTATTCTTTCTGTCAGACAGAAAAAACAAAACCTCGACTGACCTAAAACCCCATCAAGTTTAATATTGGGCTGAGGCAGATGAGGACCCTGGTGTCAGCCGTGGCTGCTGTGACCAGGGCCAGCAGCTGGCCAGGGCTGGGATGTCCTCTAGTGGAGCTGCAGGAAAGAAACTCAGCTTTCTGGGAAGGAGCTGATAATAACTTCCCTAAGCGTTGCTTTGGCTTCCTGCAGAGAGAAGTCTGGAGAGTTCCAGATATTTTTGTCTGTTGTTAAATTCAGCACACAGTTGCCATTACAGGCCTCTCTGAGAGCCTGCTCGCTCCCAGCGTGAATCCTGCATTGCAACACTGAATAAAGAGAAGCACTTGCCTTGCCTGCAAGGAGAGAGAGAATGCTCCTACGTCTCCGTAGGGGCTGCAAAGCAGATCTGAAGGGACCGTGGTGCCAGGCTTCTCTGGGTGCTTTGAGCTCAGCTGGTGTGCAGGCACGGAGCTCTGGCTCCATGTGAACGCCTCCCCACTTCAGGATCAAACAGTGGATGGGGCAGGGAGTTTGAAATGAGGCCCCATCTCTAAACAGGAAGGATCTTGGTCACATACATGAAGCAGAAAGTTTAAGGGAAGTTCATCCTGAAGCTTGGGTCACAGCAGTACATTTCACCTGTCTGAGGTGAGAGGATAGATTTAGCCTCTGCCAGTTTTTAAAAAGCCATAATCAATTGAAGTTGCCAAGTGTTGGGAAACACTGTAAAATTCAGCTGGTGCCTCTGTCTGAGGGGAAAGTGATGAACAACTCTGGCATTATATTTCTCCATAGGAGAAGAAATAGGTGCAGCCTGAAGAAGCCAAGACTTATTTTTCACACAAAGTGCTTAAAAATTAGTTCAACTTGAAGTAAATGTTCCACTACCCAGCCTGCTTTGTTAGTAATGCAAGAGTAATAGAAAAAAAAATATTGACAGAACGGTATCTGCAGAGTAGAGAGCACAGCCTGCCCGTGCTCACAGGGAAGACTATTACCGATTGCTGCAAGAGTGTTTCTCAAAATGGTTTATAAGGCATCAGCAAGTCCTTAATTTAACTGTGTGCCATTATTACATGCTGAGTGTGGTTTATTATTGTGCTAATAAACCATAAAGAAGACTCTATAACTTCATTACCACAGTCAATTGCCATGTGCAGTGTTAATTTGCCAACAGATCATTAATTGCCGGTACTCGCTGCATCGTAGACATAAAGCAAAACTATTGGGCAGAGTTTCTTTTCCAGATTCTGTTCTGCTGACAGCAGTAAGACTGAGCACACACAGAAATAGCTCTGATTTGCCAGCAGAATGGCTTAGGAGAAGGAAGCTGTGGAGGTTTCCAATCTCAGCAGTAGCATCATGGAATCAGAGAATTTGAGTTGTAAGAGACCTTTAAAGGCCACCCAGTCCCACACCCTTGCCATGGGCAGGGGTATTTCAATTAAACAGGCTGCTCAGAGCCCGTCCAACCTGACCTTGGATGTTCCCAGCAGTGGGGCATCCTGTGCCAAGGTGTTACCACCCTCATCATAGCAAAACTTCTTTTTATAGCTAAGCTAAATCAACACTCTTTTTGTTCAAAATCAACACCCCTGTCCTATTGCTACAGGCCCTAGTAAAAGGTCTCTCCCCATGTTTCTTATAGGCCAAGCAGCTGAAAGCTTAAAGGAATCCCCAGTGACTTCTGTTCCCCAGGCTGAACAACCCTCAGTTCTCCCAGTTCTGTTCTCTCAGTACTCCCCTCACTGATCTCTTGGCCCCATAAAGGCACTTTTCAAATAAAACCAGATGTATTTTGATTTGAACCTTTAAAAATCCATGTTTTACACTATTTAAGGATTTCACAAATATAACTGGGGAGTACCATTTTTTCCGTAGGGGGAAAACCAAACCAAAATATCTGATTTGGCTGAAATTATCTTTTCAGTAAAGTGCTAAACTGCATTGTTATATTTGGTCTATTTTGGGGGATCTATTTTGCACATAAAATTGGTTTGATCCCTCTTTATCTACCTAATGGAGAGTACCACATGCACATACATGATTGTGTGTTATTGAGCCCTCCATGGTCAGCAACACCTTAAAGTGCCTTGGGAAAACTGCTGAAGTAAGAAAATGCAGTTTAGTGCTGACAGAAATAAAGATGTTTACATCAGTCCAGCAAAGCAAAACAAAACATTTTGCTTTTGAAATAGCAGAAATGCCAAAACTCCCTTAAAAATCTATGATCCTGTAGGAAGTTCATCTTTTGCCTGATTCACAATAAACCTGAACACTGGAGTTTTATCTGGGGATGAAATTCCAAATTGTACTCTGCCTCATCAGTGCATTTTTTCCAGGTTCAGAGCAAAATGTAATGGTCCTGATGCTGCATGTGGTGTAGATACCTCTCTTAATGATGCCATTACAACAGGGAATTTTTTAATGCCCACTTTCCCTGGAGATATACATCCCCACTCAGTTCAGGTGCAATATGGGGTTTATTAAGCTTCACAGGAGGTGATCTTTAAATTCCAATCCAGATTTGCTGGCATACTAACGTCCTGTTGCAAAGGTTGTCTTACACTTTATTACCTGGAAATCTGAAAGGCTATAAGGTGGTAAAAAATTCCTGCCAGAGTCAACGTGGGATATTCCTTTACTTATGCACCCCAGAGGATTTATAGAGTGGGGCTTCCTCCTGTGAGACACAGATGGAAAATTGCTCTGCAGCTCTCAGCAGCCTGAGGTGGCCCTGACCCCTGTTCTGGGGAAGGAGCTGGTGTCTGACTGGGAAGTTTCTGTGGCTCTGATGACAAGGTGGTAATGTAGCACTGTGGGCAGTTCTACCCTGAAGCTTGTTTCTAATTAGTAGGAATAAGGTAAGGGGAAAAATACAAGTGAGAGAAGGTCTGAAAGTTTAAGGGCATTAATTGCCTCCCAGCTGTCAGGGTAGTAATTAAATTCATCTTGTTGACTTCAGCTTTGTTGTGATTATGTGAAATTAATCTTCAAGCACACTGAAAGCTTCCATTGCTGTCTGTTTTAGTGCTGAAATGGGCAAATCCCAAACAGTATGCAGAGAAGCATTGGCATGTATCTGGCAGTCACCCAACTAAAAATGTCAAGTTAGAGAAATGCAATTAAACTTTTTTCCCAGATTGCTTTTTTGCGTTGTTTTTTCCCCTTGTTTTTCTCCCAACCAGAATAAAACCACGTCTATCTCTCTGGAAGGGCAAAAACTCAACTGACAAATCATTTGAGGAGGTCACAAAAGTCCAGTTGCAATTCTTCTCCCGATCCTTAGCTCAAGCTGGATTAGATGTAAAGGATTACTTGGAAATTTCAGCTCTCAAAGAACAAATCCCTCCTGCTTTTAAACTTTCGATTAGTGCTGTCAGCCTCCCAGTGCTGAGCATCACACACAATTAAACGCAGTTTCTGCCCCAGAAAGCTGGAACTCAAACCCCCTGCTTAGTATGCAAATGCATTACCTGACTTGTGCATATGTGTTAAAAATTTATGCATCAATGTAGTCAGTGAAAGCTTGCTATTAACATCAACTAGTACTCTAAGCCCTTTTTATGTAAGTGAGGTGTTCATAAATATGTTCATGCATTTTACATCCCTACTTTCAGAAAAAAAAAAAAAAAAAGTCATTTTTTCCTGAATATATAAATGCCCTTGTAGCTGCAGTTTCTGTATTAATTAAACGATGTTCACTCTTAAACAGCAATGTACCAAGGAGTAATTGATGGGGTGGGTGCTCACATCTAGGCAGAAACAATGTTTATTATCTCTGCTTGCTGCTTTTAGCTGCTAGGTTCTGCCTACGAGACTTTGATAAAACTGCCAGCATGATTTAGTTTTTTCTGTTATGTTTTGATGTCATCTTTGAGAAGCCAGCAACCTCAGTAACCAAAACCTGCAGCAAGAATCACCCACTTCTCAGGGTATGAGGTAATCAGGTACCCTATGATGTGTGAGATCCATGTGCAGAAAAAAAACCAATGAAACCTATAGAGTGTGGACAAGAAAGCAGCAGAAGAGCAGCAGAAATCAGTATTGTTTTCTCTCCTGAACATGAACACTGAGTTAGTATTAAGTTGCATTCACTGAATGTCAGTGCAGGTGAACTGAATGCCTGAACTTCCCTGCAATCACTGCTCCCTTGTGTCTTCTTTGACCACAGAGAAATTCCATGGAGGATGCTCTTCCTCTTACCCTTGGAGTGAGCAGTTGGCACAATAAGGGAACTGGGGTGAAGGAGTTTGTAGCGCTGAATTTCCTATGTCTTTGTAGCAATATTCACTAGCCACTACCAAAGGAGGACACTGAGTGGTCCCAGAGGTGTTGCACCCTGTGAGAGGTACCTGGAAGCAGTGTAGCCATGATGGAGAACATTAGGAACTGCTGGGATCTAGCTGGGTCCTCTCTGGCTTCCCAGAAATTTGCTCAGGTGTCAGAGTCCATAGTCTGACTGAAAAATCCAGAGCGCTCTTATCTGGGTATTCATCCCCCCTTCTTTGTGGCACCTACCTGATTCTCCAGCAGGCCAGAGAAGGTTACAATCAATATCTGCCTCTGCAGGCTGTGTACAAAGGCTTCACAGGATTCCTTTGGGGGAAGTGATTTGACACCAGTCTGGATGATGGAGAGCCCTATTGACTCTTTTTACCTTTGAGGGCCACATTCAGTCCTGTTATGCTGTGTTACAACACATAAGCCCTAATACAGGTTATGTTGTACAAAAAATGTCAGCTGAGAGAGGGCAGAACTCAATTTTCCAGAGCTTGTATTACAAGGAGAGGGTTTGCACGTGGAAGCAGCTGCTGGATGCACAGCCTGGCTGCTGACATGGCCAACCTGTTTCTGAAACCATGTTTCCCTGAATGTTACTAGGTGTTGCCTTACAGTCTCAGTTTGCAGAAGTCCCAGTAGAAAATAAAAACACTGGGATATGTTTATCCTTCTGGAAACTGAGAATTCTTAATAAGCCAAGTATTAGCCATGATTAATTCCAATGCCATTGGCTACACACCTGACAGCATCCCAAACCACAGGCTTGTGTTCTAGCTTAGGGCAACCCTTGGCCTTGCTGTTTGTCAGCTCCCCCTGAAGGCAAGAGCCATGAGGAATTACTGCCAGCACTTGCAGTATTGTAGGACAGGAGTCCACATCAGCAGAAAGAGATGAGACTGGCATCTCAGAAAAATCTTCTTCCTTCATTGACTGCATCACCCAAAAGTTCCCATTTGGATTCCAGAGCGAAATACAGCCTTATCCATGTGGGCTGCAACAGCATTAGATCTATAGGTGGACCTCCAAGAGAAAATAGTAAACTACTAGAGTCTGGGGAAATTTAGTTAAAGTCCCTGCATCAAGGAAGGCCAAGTGTGCTCTGTTAGGTCAATGTCACCTGGCTCCTGTCGCAGAAAACCTGACCTGTTTAACTGGGCTCTCTAAGGAGCCTAATTAGACACCCCAGTTTAATTAGGAAACTGGGAGCTGTCTCTGCAGCCTGTAGAAAGAACCTGTAAGAACAAGGAATAGCCCACCTAAGGTATGGTATAAGGAGAATTGGTGTGGAGGGTGAGGGCAGTGAGGGGAGACAAACCACTGCAAAGTGTGTGATGTTCTGAAGGAAGTGCTGAGGCTCCTGGAGTTCATTGTCCCAAGACCTGCTGACACCTCATTTAGCAGAGCTTGCCCCAGGCTTTTGCATGAGTTTGGCTCATCTTCTAAGATCCCTGAGAAAATAAATTGCAGGCTTGGAGTACAACCTAACTGTTCATTTTATGGCCAAAACTAATTTCCTCCTACAATTTGACTACGCTCAGTTGAAATTCCTCTGGTAGGTGCAGTCACCACAGAAGTTTCCTTTGGTTATAATTCTGAAATCTCATACCTACTCCACAAACAAGCTTTTCATCCACCCTCACAGCCCAGTTCTCCATCCCAGCAGAGGAGGGCACCACAGTTTGGGGTTGCAGTAACGCCGTCAGGGTGGTGCTGCTGTTGTCAAAGCCCAGCTGGAGCATCTGGAGCTGCCACCCTCCCAGCAGATCTGACTTTCTGAGCTGCCAGGAGTCCTGGAGTCCAGCGTGGTGGCTGCAGCTCAGGGTCAGCACAGCAAAGGCAGGAGCAGATGCTGCCCAGGAGCTCCAGGCTTCTCCCTCCTGGATCTGGCAGGATCTGCACTGCAGGTGGATCCTGGGATCTTCTGGGTTATGAGGGTCTTAAACACAGATACCCCTTTACAAGGCTTTTTCTGCCTTCCTCATTAAAAAACAGGAAAATTGCTGACCCTAAATTTAACCCCAAGGTTAACTTTTTAACCCCAATTTCTTTCAGAACTATTTATTTTAGACCGTTCTATTATATTTTGAGCAGTGCTGACAGGCGATAGTTCTGGAATAGCGAAATGTCTTGCAACCATGGTAACACAATGTACTCATTGGAAAGTTTTCTGATAATAAAAACATCATTTTGCCACAATCTTGCCCATTAGATTTCCTATGATATTTCAGGGCTTTTTGTTTGAATGCACAGACACCTTTGAATGATCAGGATACATTGCAGAGGATCACTCTGACAGGATACACAGCGTTTGCCTCTGGAGCATGTGACAGAAAAAAGCCCAAAGGAATCTGCTTTTGAAAGCTATCAAGCTGGAAGAATTTGAACTATCATCGTTAGAGGGTGCTTTTGTTCTAGTCCATTGTGGAATTCCCTTGCTTCAGATACAAATACAGATAATAAAAAGTGTTTTTATAACTACATTAACAACAAAAGTAGGGCCAAGGAAAATCTCCATCCTTTTTTGGACACAGCGGGGAACATTGTCACCAAGGATGAGGAAAAGCCTGAGGACTGGGCAATTCCTCTCCACTTTTTCACTTTGTTACCCTTTCTCACAGTAGGATAGAATTCCTGCTTGCTGAAATCACCACTTTCTCCACAGTAAATATTACACACAGTTTACCCCTCTCCATTATTGCTGTCTCTCTCCTGAATTTATATCTAATCTTACTCTTTTGCTCCTGTATTATGCCAAATTAAAATCTCCTAAGTGCATGAAAAGTGGTAACTGTAATGCCTGAGCAAAAATTAATAAAGCCAGGAGAGAACATGAAATCAATAATCTGATTCTGACAGTTTGCTTTGTCTCTGTGGCCAGGCTCTAAGGATGAACTACTGTTTCCCTCTGTTTAAAATTAATTGAACTATTTTATCTTATCAGATAAGAGTGCACTCTTTGTGCTATTGAAGTGATAATTATGACATGATAATTACAGGCTGTGGCCAGCATGATTCTGTGAATGAGTCAGCACAGGCAATTAGTTTGAGACACCAACTTTGTGTGAATGTGTCCCTACAGACGAAGCTAAAGGATGGTCTGGCTGCTTATTATCTCTGTTCCTCAAGCTTCCTGATTCACAGGAGGCTAAGGCTTTTTTTAATGGTTGTTGTGGTTTGGGGAGGGAACTGGGGGGGAGAGTGTTTCCAGTTTGGCCAGTACATTTGTATAAATATAATGACTGCAGGAATAGAGACAGAATAAGACAGCAACAGGGCCAGTCCCCAAGGCTGGGGGTCCTGAGCTCTGTGATGGTGTCCTTGAGAAATTCTGTTTGATGCCAGGACGATTTGGGCTCCCCCTGCCTGCTGCATCTTAGTGTGACTCCATTAAAGCTGATCCACCTCTGAGTTTCCTAAATCATCCTTCACTCTGGTTTCCTGCTGACAAGCTCTGAGCTCACTGAAAAGCCTAAGGGATGTCCTGCACGTAGGAAGACAAAATACTTATTAGCAGAAAAGGCTAGAAGCATCAAATGTTGCTGAAGGACTGCTTGGCTTTGGCCAGCTCAAAGCACGAGGGTATTTCATCCCAAGCCATTTACAGTCTGAACCAGAGACAAGGATAGCAGAGATACGTGCAGATAATGAAATAATGAAACAGTTTTGGGAGATGGGAGAGAGTGCAGGCAAGTAAGCTTGTTGGATTATTTGCTCCTAGAGGGAAGGTAGGAAAGGAGGGGGTTGTTTGATTCCAGGAGTTCTTGCCCTGTGCGATCTCAGGTGAAAAAAGGAATAATCCTCATCTCAGGACACATCAGTAATTCATTGCAATAAATAACGTGCAGGACAGCAAAGAGAAAAGACGACAAGGAAGAGCTGCTGACTAAGGGAATATCATCATCCATCCTGTGAGCTGATGGGACAGTGATTGTGCAATTAATGATGATGCCTATCAATATGATCCAACAGAGCTGGTTTAGGGACACCTTTCCTTGCTTTGCAGGGTTCAAGTTTGCAACCCTCACTTTCTTTGGCTCCATGTGTAATTATTTCTCAGCTGTATTATTCATTTATCACAATGTTTATTTCAAAGCTGCTTCCACCTTAGGTATGCAAATATGAATGTCATAAGATCAGGCCAGATCCCAGGCAGCAAAAATGGAGAAGGCATATTTTTATTCCCTGAATGCCATGGCATGTCACCATCTGTGAAATTTCATGAAAGGTGCCACTGCCTCATCCCAGATCCCTGGTGGATGTGATGAGCTACAAGGAACTGTCAGCAGGAAGGGTTTGTGTAGAACATATTGCCTCCTGATAAAAGGAACCAACACGTCAACACATGTACAACAAGTCACCATTAGGTCTGGATTTGGAGTTCGAGACAGATGCTCTCTCATATCCCAATGCTCCTTGGAATTCTGCAAACACCAAGTGAGAATGTGATTCATAGAAAACCAGGGGCATATCCCACACCTTGTAGGAGAAAAAAATCGTGTCCTGCACCCTGCAAAAGAAAGGCATTTTTATTTATTGGGAAAGGCCACGTTGGCTTGAGGATAAACATGTGCTGTGCTTATGTTTTGCAGGTCAAAAGGAAATTGGAAATATTGTCCCATGCAGCCTAAGTGACAGCTGTTTGAGTGGCACCCAGCAGAACTCCTGGACGTGCTGTGCCTGGCCTAAACTCAGTTGTAAGAATAGCTACAAGATCAATGTCGATACATATTTTGTAATAAGGAATTACAGTCCTTATTTCTCCTTTGTTCTCTTCATGTGGTTGCAGTACTGTTATAAACATCGTCTTCCTCTTCTTCCCCCACTGACTATCAGAGAAAATTGTTGGACATGAAGGCCAGACACATCTTCAGTAGCATTTTCCCTTTACTTACATAACTGGATATGAATATTGATAATTGCTATCTCTGACACTCTTCTTGTTAACAGGTTTCAACCTGCAAAAGAATCCAAAATACCATGCATAAAATCCTAAATATTAACATTCCTAGTCTCTGCCAAAAATAATGTTTCTATCTTTCCAGTTTCTACCCCTGAACAAAGAGGGGAACAAATATTGAAAAATAGTAAAACAAGAAAAATATTGGCTGGAGAGGACCTCTGGTGGTCAGTAACTCAAATTCCCATTTGGAGCAGGAATTCTGCCAGCAGAGCCCAGAAAGAAAGCTGTTATAAAGCAGAGATGCTCCCCGCTTGTGTTTTTAATTATGTATGCTCATTCACTTCCCACAATAAAGCAGGATTCTGTGTTACTGGGGAAACCACAGCCCAGGAACAGAGTGCAGCAGTCCAGGGCCTGGCAGGGAAGGAGCTCTGAGCTGAGAACAATGGGCCTCCACGCCTGGAAAGGTGCTTTGCACCTGAAAGGCGGTTTGTAGCTCAGCCCTGCTGCCCCGGTGGTTGGAATCAGCAGAAGTTGCTGCTCCGTGCTGCTGTCCCACAGCAGGGATGTCGGGGTGGAGATTCAGGATGTCCCCATTGTCTCTGATCCTGTGGGACATGGCTGGAAGGTCAAAATTAACAGCTGAAGTTATTCTGGCCAGGTTTCATTAACGAAAAATAACTGATGTTAAATGTCATTTGTTGATTTACACCAATATTTTTCTGAGAGTGACAGTGGTGCTGAAAGCCCAGCAGGATCAGGGAGTGAGCCAAAAGGTCTGTACACAGGGATAACGTTCCATAGAGCCACTGATACAAGTGGGGAAAAGTAAATTAAAATTATTACCCTGAAAAAGAAGCTGTACAGTTGGGACTGTGCAGTGTGAGGCTATTTGCTCTGACTTTAACTTATTGTGAAATCCAGCCCATAAATGTGATCCAAGTGGTCCAGTTCCTCTCATAATGAGTGAAGGAAAGCAGGACATATGGTCCCAATGATGCCCTACATGGGATTGCTGGAGAACCAGGGAAATAATCTAAGCTTTGTTTGTGCAGTTTGAATAACATTTCTCAAACAACTTATCCTACAATGACATCTTGTGGTGGTTTTCTCTGACAGGAGATTTCTTGCAGCGGTATCCTGCCAGGAGTTGCTTGGGGGTGAATACTCCCGTGGCAATAATTCCCTGGGGTTCTGCTTTTGGGGAAAAAGTGGAGAACACTGAGACCCATTCCCTGCTCCTGGCAGCAGCCTGGTGCCCGCTCAGGAGCTGGTGGTGCCCAGGATTTGCCTAATCCAGGAAAATCTGCAGTGCAGCCCAGGGGTTCCCGTCCCCCTCTCGTCGCTGCTCCCGCTCTCTCCTGTGCTCCTTGGGTGCTCTACAAGACCCGTGGCCATCGAGATGGACATTTGGGCACCCGTGGCTAGCACAGGTGGTCTCCTGGCCACCAGGTGGAACCCAAGCCATGCCTGTCTTCTCAAACTCTTGCTGCCAAAGGCTCCTGTCAGAATTTGAGGGCACCTCAGTGCTCCTCTTCCTCTTTTGCCCTCCTGGGGGGCTGCCCTGTTCGAGGAGAGCCCAGGACCTCGGGGGGAAATGCCCAAGGGAAAATCTTGCAGGCAGCAGAAAGACGTGGAGTTTTAAAACTGATTGGTGGAAGGAGTAACACGAAGGAATTTCATGGATTTTGGTCCATATGAAAGTGATGCAGCAAGGTAACAGCTAAGCCCTGGCAGTTCTTGGCGTCAAACATTGCCTTGTTTCTTGGGGAACATAGCAGAGAACTGCTGAGCTTGGTCTGTAAAAGTCTGTCACACAGTCATGGTCCAGCTATCCTGGGCTGGATTGATATTCTCTGGGCTCTCTGATATTCAAACCCAGCAATACTAATTAAAGTTGTTTCAGTCAGACTCCAAACTAAATTCTTCATTTTGATATCTTCTCACTAGGTCCTCAAAGGTTTTTTTGCCTTAGAAATTCACTGATTAATGCTGGGAACACACTAGTGGTGGTTAGTACCGACTTTCGTTTGCTACAAAATTATTTTTATCACTTCAAGTTATTGCAAAAGACTTGGGGGATTTTTGTAAAGTATGTGTTTTTATTAAAAAATTAACATAATTTTGGTTTGTTTTATTTGAGGGTTTTTTTCCTTGTGGCCTTTTAAAGACTTGGAAACTGCTATGAAAAATTGTGTATGTGTATATATATATGTGTGTGTATATATGTTTGTGTGCGTGTGTATCCCATTTAAAAATATTTTTTAAAGTGTGTATATAAATAATTTCCAGTCTTTCTCCTAGGGTTAAGAAGGGCCTCCCACTTGCCAGAGCAGGGTGAGGATGCAGCAGCTGCTGCTGTTTATGCTCTAGGATTGCACAGGCTCCCCCCAGAGAAGGTAGATGCACAGTAACTCACACTTTTGGGACCCCTATAGCTCTGCTGCTGCTGCTCTTTTCCCTTTGTTTCCCTGCCAGGACCAGCAATTATGGCTTTTTTATTCCTCCCCTCAGAGAGGGAGCCCAGAGTCAGCCCATGAAGATCATACATGGTTAATACTCTGTGCCTTGTTGACTCACACATTGAAAATAATTTCTAAATATCTTTGTACTCTTTAACCTACTGTTTCTTCTCATTACTGGCACTGAGAGAATATCTGTGATTCCTGCTGAAATCCCTGGCTGCTCAGGATGCACCACGGGTGCCCTGCTCAGCTTCTCAAAATCTTTATAATCTTTATCTACTTTGCTCTAATGTTTGCTCTTGTTTATTTGCAGTGGTGTCATGTCACTGAGGTATCAGGATCTGAACTCGTTTCTCTCATGGTTTAACACTCTAAATGTGTGAACATCAATGATGCATAAGAAGACATAACCCAGCTCTACCATCTGTCTGCTGGCTGGGGTGGGGAGCATTAGGATACTTCACCAGCAAATGCCACAGTATTTTGATTCAACATCAAAACCAGTGTGAGTTCTGTACTCTTGTGCTTCTTTAAAAATGTTGTTCTCCATTAAAAATTCACCTAATTAGGGCAAGCAACTTGAAATTGAATATTTCCATTACAGACCAGTTAAAACTTTCTAATTGATCTAAAATTTGATCAGAGTATATTTTCATTTTTCTTGAAGGGGAGTTGCCTTTATTGAGCTTGCCTGTTCTTCTCTCCCCTTAAAGGAGATTCATGACTTGAAGCCACAGTGGTTGGAAAACCATGTTGATTGGACAGCACGGTGTTCCCCTGTCCCTGCCTGCCTCACAGGAGGTTTCTTAGTGTGGCATTTCATTTCCTGAGGTGTCCTGAGACCCAGAGCAGGATTCGGGCTCTGACAGCTCAGCCCTGTCACCTTAGAGCAGCTTTCCCCCTCCTCTGCCTGAGGCTGTCTTTGCAGGGAGGTGGCAGAGCTGGACGGGTGTCACCTCTGCACGACTGGCTCTGCAGGACCAGCCCCAGCCTCTGGAGAAGGTTAGTGCCAGCTCAGGGAGCAGCACAGGTTCACTCTGAGCACCTGGAACCAGGGCAGCAGCTCCTGACAGGGACAGGCCAGGTGTGACTTCACTGTCCCCCCCAGAGCAGCACCCTGGCACCTGTGCACCCTTTCTGTCAGTGCTACTGAAAAAACCTGAGCTGTGCTTTCAGCTTGTTCCCTTCCACCAGCCAGATAAGTGCAGAAGTGAGTGACAGGCACTAGATGACAGAAATGAAATTTTTATAATGGCAAAAAGATTCAGGAAGCCACAGGAAAAGCGGTTGGATATTGTATAGAATTAAATGAATATGCAGAGGGGTAACAGATTGTATAGGGAGATTTTTCTGCGTGTAAAATCACTCATCTCCACAGACATCACTTAGCAGGAGCCTCATCCCTCTCAGTAACTGGCATCAGTGTCACCATCTGCTCCCTGGTGCTGCTACTGCACAATGGCCTCGATGTTCTCAGCCTTCCAGAAAGTCAATTGCTTGAAATACAATTTTAAAAAGCCATTCGACTACTTTTCAAACTATGTCCAAAAAGAAGTGGATAGGAATGAAAGGTTTTAGTAGGAATGGTGAGAAATAATCAGGAAACACTGATAACACACTGGAGTGCTGCTGGAGAGAGAAAAGCCAGCAGTAGCCGCAAGCAGTCCAGGCAATCATTTCCCCCTGTGGATTGAATTTATTTACACTTTCTGTGCTTGTGCTGAGCCAAGCTAGAGCAGCTGAGCTACCTGGAGTAGGTCATTCCTCCTCTCCACTCAGCTAAATCAGATTTTGGGGAAAATGGAGATTTATTTCAGCCACTTTGTGAGTACCATACCTAAACTCAACTATTACCTGCACAAAAGCTGGGCACAGCCTCCAACCCTCTCTGCATCGTTGTTCCAGCTGCATTCTCACGTTCAGCAGCAATCTGAAATTAATTCACAGTCTGAAGGGGTGGGGGGTTTGCTGAGAACCTGTGAATGGCCCCACTGCAGTCTTGGGTTTATGACTTAAGAAGACAGTGATTAAATTCCATTTTCATAGGGGAAAACACTTAAAATATTTCTTGCCAACGAACTCTGAGCCTTTGGGGAAAATTTCAAAAGGATATTTCTTCTGAGAAATACAGATCTTACTTTGTTGCTACAGTTGTCACTATGGACTAATATTGTCCAGCTAAGAAATACCGGAGGTAAGAGAATTTAGTTTTAAGGCCAATTGTTAATTTGTTGTCAAATAAAGAAGGAGAGAATTAAAGTAAGGTTCCTGAAGAGCGGAAGGATATGATTGTCCATAATGAAAAATCTCAGATTGTGTTCGGGTTGGAAGTAGCCATGAACCAGCATCTCCAGACCCTGAATTTTCAGCCTTGGAAAAGCAAAATAACAACCTGACTGAAGGCTCTGAAAAAGCAGTAAGTGAACCTTCTGTCAGGGTGTGAGAATCAAGCGGGGAAAAGGAAGGGGATGTGTTGCCTTAAACACTCAAGAATGTGATTTATTAACAGATCTCTGACAGTGAACTGGATCTGCCAGGAAGTTCTCTTCTCCTCTCTTCCCTCAAAAAAACCAGTATGTGTTTCTTCTTTCTGGTAAGTAAATGATGTGAATATTTTTTGTTTGTTTTAAAATGAGATTTTTATGTCCATTTTGATAATCTAAGAAAGATGGGTTTCGCTATGAATTATAACTTTAAATAAGTATTTATTGGGTTTTCTAGTGTTAAGAGCACTTTTGCCTGTATAGTCAGACAAGGAAATGTTAAGAACACCCACTCCTGCTAAAAATAATGGTTCAATAATCAATGGAAAAATGGGAGGTTTTTAGCAGGTTAGACTGGAAAACCCTCATTAAGGAATATTTCACAGGCTGTGGAAGCAGGAGCTGTTGGGGCAGACTGTCTCAGGATGATGTGGGAATTGAACTGAGCTAAGAACAGGCCCTCTGTGCTGAGCTATTAACTTGAAGAAAAGAAGAGCTGCTCCCACTGGATTTGATTATGGAGTTGATGCTTTGGTTTTGGGTCCTACTGTTGCTTTTCTAAACCTCTAAAATTAGAAAACATTAAATAAACCTCCTTTAGTTGCTGTTTCTGAGGCAGAAGTATTTATTTCAGTTTGAATCAAAATCATACTTGTACCATCTTGTAAAGCCACGTTCCCTGGACAGTTGTGGTTCTTCCAATTTGCATGTCCAGTAACAGTGAGAGGAGTAGCCAGATTAATGTCTAATTAATTAATTACACTGTAAATACATGCTGAATGGCTGAGCTCTAATGGCAAATGTCCATCCTCATGATGGGACAATCTTTATGAGCACAACAACCCTGGGCTGGGTAGGTCTGGGGGAGTTGTACTGGAGCAGGAAATTGTCACTCCATACCGACTCTGAATCACCTCTGCTTTCTGTTATCCTGATTGATCAAGAAATTACTGAGACTGGAAGCCTTCAGTTTCCAATCCATACATGTAGTGCCACGAGAATTTTCTCTGGATTCAGCACCGCAATTTAGCACAGCAGCACACGACTGGAAAAAAATGATTTGCTGATTAAAAAGTCTGAACTTCACAGCAGCAGCCCAGCTAATATCTCCTGAAAGCTGTGTTGCACCACAGACAGACACATTGTGTTGGCTCTAGGGCACTGTCTCATCTGGAAACACCCATTTCATACTAGTTGCACAATTAATAGATATATTCCCAAATAACTGCATCTGAATATTTTAACCTTTTTTTCAAATGCTTTTGAAATACTGTTTCCTTCCTTAAAATTTGTCTAACACATTTGAAATCACACAGTGCTTTCCAGGATGGAAAGGAACCCCCAAAGCCTGTCACATATTTGTTCCTCTCTGCACAAGCATCTCTGTCCTGCTCCTCCTCCCCCCCGGTGAGCCATCTCTGTGTCCACTCGGGAAGTCTCAGCTGGCCACATTTCCAGTCTGTTTGACCCAGGGTGATTCAGAGCAATGTGCCCATTAGTAACTAATTTCTCCATCCCTTGCCCCAGGCTGGCTGAGCTGTAATTCCAGCAGCAGTGATGCAGTGGATCCCCAGTGTGCCTGACCATGGGGGAATGAGCTGGACCGCAGCCCCCTGCGTGGTCACCCCAGCCCTGCTCATCAGGGCTGAGTCATTGCCTCCTCTTCTCTTCTGTAGTTTTTGCCAGTGTCGGGCCTTAATTTTGTTTTTTAAAGTATTCATTTAGCTGCATCTTAAGGCACATTCTATTTCCATCTGAAGAGTCGGGAACACTCACATATATATTTCTGTTTTCATCCTGGAGATCCTCAGTTCTCAAGGGGACTGGATACATGGAAAGATCAATAGAGTGTGACCAAAGACTGAGGCAGCACAGCTCCAGGAAAGATGTCTTGCCTGAAGGTGTTGATGGCAGTACTGCAGGAATTAGCAAATATTTTCGAGCTTTAAAAGTGGTTGAAGCTGTTCCCCAACTTTTCTGAGTTTTGAGATTTTTTGGTTTGGCTTTTATTCCCTTTCGTTTGGGGTTATATTTATTCTGAAGTTAGACAGGCTCTAGGGAACCAATTAAGATTTGTTAAAGAATAGAAACGTTTGCCAGTGCCTTTATTAGGGCCACGGGTATCCTGAGGTAGTTTCTGTGTTTCTGGAGGTCATTATCTGGATACAGAGGTTGTTTTTTTAACTTTGTGTCACAGATGAAAATTAGGATGTCCCAAATCCTCAGAGATCTCTTCACTCCCCACTCAGGACAAGGACAGTCAGGAGGGTGGGCATCCTCTGTGCCAGCTCCACCTCGAGACCTCTGAGGGGGCTGGGGACAGTTATCCTGTCCCTGCAGTTATCCCTGTCCCTGCAGAGTTATCCCTGTCCCTGCAGAGCTATCCCTGACCCTGCAGAGCTATCCCTGACCCTGCAGTTATCCCTGTCCCTGCAGCATCGCAGAGCTATCCCTGTCCCTTCCCTGTCCCTGCAGTTATCCCTGTCCCTGCAGAGTTATCCCTGTCCCTGCAGTTATCCCTGTCCCTGCAGAGTTATCCCTGTCCCTGCAGAGTTATCCCTGTCCCTGCAGAGTTATCCCTGTCCCTGCAGTTATCCCTGTCCCTGCAGTTATCCCTGTCCCTGCAGTTATCCCTGTCCCTGCAGTTATCCCTGTCCCTGCAGAGTTATCCCTGTCCCTGCAGAGTTTCCTGTCCTGCAGAGCTTCCCTGTCCTGCAGTTATCCCTGTCCCTGCAGAGTTCTGTCCCTGCAGAGTTATCCCTGTCCGCAGTTATCCCTGTCCCTGCAGTTTTCCCTGTCCCTGCAGAGTTATCCGCGAGTACGTCCTGCAGATTCCCTGCCCTGCAGTTATCCCTGTCCCTGCAGAGTTATCCCTGTCCCTGACACCTTCCTGCTGAGTCCTCTCTTGCCACCACAACATCTGTTACTATTTAGTCAGGAAAGGAGATTCATAAACAATTTTTAAAAAATATTTATGATGAAATTACAATCCTTTCTATTCTGATGCTCCTGTCCACAGATGGTCTTCTGAAATACTTTTTCAATTTTAATCAATAGTGCATATAACTGCCCTCTATTAATGTGCTGGGGGTGATTGCCATGGAACAGGTTATAAAGTGGAGAAATTACAGGATAGTTGTTAACTGTTAAAGACTATGAAAATGGTAGAGTTTGAGTGAAGATAATCTGCAGTGTAAAGTAGAAAGAATTAGTTTGCTCCTTCTACAAAAGGGAAGTTAAAAGAGAATTTGATAAACCTCCAGCATGACAAAAAGTTGTTGGGGTTTTTTTTGGTTTTGTTTTTGTTTTTTTTTTTACATGAGCAGTAATCTGTGTTTCATGTTCACATATCTGGGCTGTAACACAAGACCAAAAACCTGTAATTGAGATATTAAGATTAAAAAAATCTGACTAAAGAAAGTCCAGCTTTTGACAATGTCAAGTCACATCTGAGATTCTTTATGAAGATATTCTTTGAAGAACAAATAAATTTTAAAACAATTAATGTTATACTTGATGGCTCTTGCTGATTATGCTTTAGGCTGGTGGGACTAAGCTATATTTGGAGGTTAAAGTGTTGGAGGACACAGATAAATTATGGCTGAAGGAGGGGTGAACCCAAAGCCCACCCACTGTACATTCCCTTACACATTTGAGGTAACATTCCAGTCCCAAGGTTTACTGGTAAACTATGAAGACATCCCCCAGACCTTGCAGATGACAGACTTTCCTGTTGTTCTGGCCCTGGGGAGAGCCCAGGGGTGGCAGGCAGGAGGACAGGGCTGACAGGAGAGCCTGTGGCACCCTGTGACTGCCACAGCCCTGCCGGCTGCGGGGAAACCAGCCCTGCATAATTCAGTGTATTTTACCTCGCTGCAGTGAAACTGTCCCTTGCTGAGCCTGGCTGCCCAGAAGTGACTGGGAGCCACTAAGCTGTCATGCAGCTGGCAGGGGAAGAAGGGATTTGGGGGATTAGCACTGCCTGGATCACTCCTGTCGTGTTTAAACGGCGGCTGAAGTTGGCACAGAGAGCCAATTTGGGGGAATTATCTGCCTGTTACAGTTCAGGCCCTGTCTTCATCTCATTTCCTGACATTTCCCCCTGGTCTGGCCCATTATTTGTAGGAACAAATCATGTTTCAGCTAGCTTGTTTGTGGTGTTTTTTCTCACAGTATCAATTCATTGCCAAAGACTTCATGAATGTTGTGGAAGTTGATTACTTAGACTCACCTCGACAGGAAATTTGAAGCAGGCCAAAGTGTTTAATTAACATCTTTATTTCCTTTACTCTTTGATGTCACTTCTAAAAATTGCTGAAATATTCTTCTTACTGACTACAATTTTATTTTTCCTGATTCAGTCCTGACACTGTGGGTGGTTCCTAGAGTTCCCTGGGCTCCTAGACATGATTGACCCCTCAGATTATCATCAGCCCATGCATTGCTTCCTTCTTGCAGCTTAACTGGTCACAAGGCAGCCAAATTGAAGTTGTGTCCCAAAACTGAACAAAAATGTAATTTTGTTGAGACAAAATTGAAGAGAAACTGTGGCATTGTTCCTTCATGGTGGTGGCGGGTTTTGTTAGGGTTTCGGTTTTGTTTTGGGAAGAAAGAAATTCTCTTTTTTGGTTTTAGTTAGGGTGGGAAAGTGAGCCCTGCCTTCCTGGAGGTGTTTAGGAGAGAACTGCTTGCAGGGTTTGTTCACACAGGGGCTGAGAGCTCTCTGCCCTCTGAGTTCTGAGTGCTCAGCCTGGCACTGGGGAGTTCATTCAGACAAACCCGTGCCTGAGCAATGGGATTTCCCAGGCCTGACTTTTCTGGCTAATGGAGAGATTTTCTTCTGATTGAAATATTAGCTTTTGTTTATCACATCGTGTCCACCAGAGGGAGAAGTTCACTGAGCAGTATTGGTCCTTATTTATAGGATTACATGAAATTGAGGCACTCTTCCTAAGAGTATTTGCTGCAATAAGAACCTAATAGATTTTGTGTTTAGATAGATGAAGTGTTTGCAAAAATTGGGTTTTCAAAAAGCTCTCACATTTTCTTATCTCTGTGCTTGCTCCATGTTTGTTTTTTTTTTTTTTTTTCTTTTTTTCCCCACAGAAGTCTGATCCATTCTATACACAAAGCTGAGAAAACACTAAATTAGCCAATGTGGGCTCAGGATGAGTTGATGTTTTACTACCACACACATTCGTTTTGCATCTTCAGAACTTTACCACAGCAATTCTACTACATTTCCTGTGAAATTGTCCCAGATTCTGCCATTCTCCATGCTCAGGTATTGCCTTGTGGTGTTAAACAGTGGCAGAAATGGAAAGAAATGGATGCTGTTACTAACTGGAATCTAAAGGCATTAATTACCTCAATTTCTCTTCCATGGCAGAAGGTTATTTCTGTCTTGTAGACAGTGCAGAATTCTGAGTAGGTTGTTTCTTTTTGCTGCCTGCTTTCTCCTCATCTTAAAATAATAACAACAGTGCCCTTTTTAGAATTCAACCACTTTGCCATTAAGTGGTAAACAAAGCACTTGTGCTCTTCATGCTGGTCTGCATTTCCAAGACACATCAGTAATAAACACCAGATGCATTCTTCTCAAATCATGGAAGACATCTGCACAAAAATATGAAAATAAGAGTTGAATACTCAGAAGGTGAGGAGAAGGCCAGCTCTGATGGAGCAAGGGTGGGGATGATATTTTTTAACAATGGTGGAACATCTTTACTCCTAAAGCTCCACTTTCTTGGTGTCATAATAGATCATAACACATAAATTTCCAGTTTTAATCCTGTTGGGTTTATGGCATGTTCACACCCCCTCATGGATCTCAGATGTGGCTCATGGGAGATGGATATCAATGTTAATGAACTTAATAACACACTTTATCTGGCTGGTGTCATTTAATTCTTAGCAGCACCTGAGAAAGGCTGAGAAAATGTCAACCACACATCTAGGAGGAAGTTATACAGGGATGGATAACCTGGGAGTGGTGAGACACCTCCCTGCTGCAGAGCCCAGCAGCTGGGACACTGGCAAAGGATGCAGCAGCGCAGGCAAAACCCAGCCATCATCTCCCTGCAGGGCAGGAAGGGCTTCCTGAGCATCTCCCATGCTGATATTTTACAAATGCAGTTAAGTACTTTGTAATTTTTCATAGCTGCAGTCCTGTTTCCGTTTGGGTTTTGTCACTTTTGCAAATAAGGAGGTGAATAAATTCCTTAAAGCAAGGCGCTTGTCAATGAGTTCAGAGGAAAAGCAGGAGTTACCAGCCCCTGAATAGTTAGAGGCAAGACAAAATCAGTCTCATCTGCAGGAGTTTGGTTCCTTATCTCATTTTGCTGGGCTTCTCTTGTCAGTCTTCTCTTTTACCTTCTAGAAATCTGCATCCTGTCCAAACCTAGTCCAAAAAGAGTCTTAAAAATGAGCCCGACTTTGATATAAGCATCTTGAAACAATTTCAAGTCTATTTTCATGAATTGGGCTTTAATATTCATGTTACATTTAAGCCATTAAGATGATGATTGTTTTTAAAAATGGAAGCAGTTGTGCTGAAAATTGTATGGATATATCAGGTATTAGTACAATGGGTTATTTCTTGAGGTAAATGTCAAAGTAAGATTACTAGGATATATTCCTAAATATATAAAAAAACTAATATGTGTAATATTTTTGTTTGTTCGTGTGTAAATAAGATGTAAATTAGATGCCATTGCTTTTTTATTTGCTTTAAACTGCCTACCTGTTTACATTTCCCTTTCCAAGCTGCAGGGGTTTCATTGCTGAAGGTAGATTTCTCAACTACTCTGAACACTCTAAGAAGATAATCTTTATCTATCAGTTAATAATTTCAAAACTATTCTAAATAATCCAATTTTTGTCATTACATAAACACATGTTGTTTTTAAAAGTTCCTTTTTATACTTTAGGGCACTTTCAGTATGCAAGGGAAACAAATAATACGACGTAGGAAGGCAAGATGTGTCTGGGAGCCATGAACATTTCATTCTTACAGAGTTTGAACACTGACCCATTTTCCAGCCTGGGGAAATTCACAGAAGTTTTTACATTTTGCTTGTCATTATTAATGGCCTTTATTTGTCATATAAGGGAGAAGAAAGGAAAAGAACTCTTGCTTATTCTTTGGAAAAATTTCAAAGCCCTCTCTGTTTACTGTATCTGCTCATCCTTGGTGGGAAGGTATCCTCACCAGAATTTCCCTGGATCTCAGCTACCTTTGAAATAAATTTCAGATCTTGAGAAGAAATGCCTCCTCTACCACATCAATACTTCAGGGTCAGTTTTTAGATAAAACAAAGGGTGTACAGTAATGTTTCCCTGGGCAAACCCAGAGCTTATGGGGTACCAGCCTAAGGGGAAGGGCTCACTCGTGGTGAATCCAGGCCAGGCTCTGACACAACTCCCAATCCACATCAAACACCCCAATCTGTTCACCACAGGAAGAGCTTAAGTGCCAGACCTGTGGCTACTTTGATTTAATTTAGGAAGTGTGTAGGAACGGAGAGCTGGCCACACACACTGTGCCCATTCCCAGAGCACCAGGCTCCTGGCTTTTCTTGGAAAGGGGCAAAGCCTTTCACTGTCCTTAGAAAGCCACCCTGACACCAACAAATCTGTCTTTAAGTGTTCAGAACAAGTGCCTTCCCAGGAAAGGTTTTGAGTGCAACAACTTGACATTTGCTGATAACAGCTTGCTTCCTACTGAAAAAAAAAAAAAAATCCAGTTGAATTAATTGGATAATTAAGTCTAATGCATCCTGTGTCCCTTCCCCTCACTACTCTGGAATACTATCTATACAAAACTGAAAAATTATTTCAAAACCTTCATCCAGGATCCCATTGAGCTAAAAAAATCTGTTAGGGTGAAAAGTTTTCGTACTCATCAGCACTGAAGCAGCATAAGGGAGAATGCAGGTTTTATCTGCACTGTAGAGGTTAAGACCTCAATCTTAAGGAGTAGATACTGTGCAGAAACTGTGCTTAAAATGCTATTCCCAAAATCATTAGAAACTATTAGTTGTATTCAGCCAAATCTGGGCGGATAAATCCCCACAAAATCTCATGTCACACACTTGAAAATGCAATGGAAATCAGACAGAGAATAAGAAGCACCGATTTTCTTTCAAATACCAATACTTTGACCTTTTTGGAGTAATACAAAAGTTTTAAAACACTGTCAGAAGCATGACTCATATTTCTGTCTTTCAAAATATAGACTAATGCAGCATGCCATAGTGGGCAGGTTATCTTTGCATTTTCATATATTTAAAGATTTATTTTATGTTTAGAACTAGGATAGACTACAGGAAAAGGAAAACTCTCTCTATATGTACTTTAAAATCTACACTTTATAAAATACTTTACACACATACATAAAATTGCACAGATAGAGAAGTCCAGGATGTCCTGAATTTATCTTGTTAGAGTTTAACAGGTTCTCTCTGAACAGAGCCCTGCCTTTCCTGCCCTCTCCTCTGTGTGTAACTGAGGCTCTGCCTCTGAGTTTGTCTGCTTGGCATGAAAATGAGAAGTGTGATGATGCACCCCTTGAAAGCTTGTCTGCTCTGCATGTAAATACAGTCCTGCCTCCCTAAGGTCTCCAGATCCTATTTGCAAAGGTGACTGTGGAACATTTCAGATGTCAAATATGCACATAACCAATCTAAGAGAAAGAAAATTGATGGTTATTAGAGTTTGTCAGGATTTTGAGTTCATTGGAAACACTAAAGCTTGAAGAGTTATTTTCTTTCTGAATCAGGAGGAATAACTGAAATACTAAAATCTACTGCTGCAGGAAAGAAAACGTGACTGAAATTCCAACAGTTTTTATAAAATAATATCATTTTTTATATGTTTTATAAACTGTTCCAGGTAAACACCAGACTATCAAAGACAGCTATTCCTTTTGTTGTGGTTCCAGTACTGCTCTTTTCTTCTTGGTTAAATGAGAAACACTTTGAAAGGCTTCAAGGTGCTTTTCCAGTTCAAGCTCTACTCAGTAGTAACTGTACTTAAAAGTTATTGAAAAGGTCAGAAAACATGTAAGTGTTGTGCTATTTCTGACTCTATTTCACACTGTAACTTGACACATTCCTAACAAAACCTACTGAGTAATATTATGACAGATATGAAATAATACAGAAATATTCAAACTAATACAAATGAAAAGGCATAACAATATTTTTATATTAAAATATTTATTTTGACATATCCAAAGCTGATCAGTTTTTACTTTCAGAAGTTTTCTGGAGGGGAGTGATGTCATTAAAATCAGTACGAGGCACGAAAATTTCTGGTTTTCATCAAAACATTATTTCCCAAAAGAAAGCTGGTTAACCATAAAATTGCAATGAGAATTTGCTGCTACCAAGAGTTTCATTATTTCAGCTTCTATACATCCATCTGTAAACTTAAGATGTATTCACAAGGGTCAGGACCAACGAGTGAAATGTGCAGGAAGAGCTCCCACGCTGCCGGGAAGGTTTGGAACAAGAACAACAAAGAAAGACAAAGCACTTAGAAGCAAATGTCTTCATTGCATTAGAAAAAGATGAAATATTCCCAGTGTCTGATCCCAGCAGCACCCTGACCAGCAGTTTGGACAGATGGAGTGTCAGATTGATGTCAGAAAAGGGGCAGTGCCCACACAACTCATCCCACTCCTGCTAAAGCTACAAATGGAGACAGCGCTGATGGGCTGCAGCACATCCTCCAAGCCTTTCTCCATCAGGAATGGGAAAGAGAAATGGCCCTTTGCAGCACTTTTGGGACACTGCAAGTTCATTTGAGGATGTTTGTTCCTTTCTTTGCCTCAAGTGTCCCAACAGAGATTACAGCACAGTAGCAAAATTTTGACGCTAGAGCAGAAAAGTAGAAACCTTCCTGGTTTTTTTGGCCAGGTAAGTGGATAAAGAGCCAGCATTAATGTAGGTGCTGTCAGAAAATACCATGGTTTAAAAGCACCTTTGGCTGTTCAGCTCTTTGGATTTGGGTGTGGGGTTTTTCCTTCTGCCCTTCAGCTTTTCACATGCTTCCATGACAGTTGTTTGTGTTTCAAATTTGGGCATTTTCTATCTGAACGGTGCAGAGTATGTATTTTTACATATTCAAGGTAATCTTTCTTTGCAGTTAAATACAAAACTGTTCAGAAGAGGGGTTTCTTTATTAAAGAGCATATTTAATTTTGAGCCTCATCTTCTGGGCCCAGTTTTCATCTTGCAGTTGCCTTCAGATTTCAGAAGTCTAGCAGCATCAGAGCAGTACATCTGCAGCAGTCTGGCTGTTACATGGAAACTGCATATTTCCCTATTTTTACCTTTTTCTTTAATGTGAAACCCTTTCATGGCCTGTACTTTTAAAATGCCAAAGCAGATAGGAAAAGCACCCTCTCCACAGTCAATATGCATAAGGTCCGAAGAAAAAGCCTTCAAGCTAATGTGCACCAAACCTGTTAGGAGTTTAAAAATAATCAAATTATGGGCTTTTAAGATCTCCAGGGCTCTTGACATTATGGTAATTGTTGTCAGAAAGGACATAACATCTCTCAGAGAATAATCTACATAATGCTCCAGAAAGGGTGGAAGGAAAAACAGCATTTCACTTGAAAAGAGGCAAAAAAATGCCTCATGAACTTCCTACAATGTGTTGCTGGTACAGAACAGGACAAAATGCCACAAAGTTTAAATCACTAAAACTTTTTTATAACTTTAGGCTTCCTCTTTATCTCTCTGGGAGAGAGGGACCATCTTTCTTTAAAGGGCTGGGTTATCCATAAAACATTTGATAGTCACATGGGAATTTTATAGCAAAGCAAGGGTGGTTATGCTCAGGAAAATGAGATTTTTCCCTACCAAGCACAGTCTTTTTAACCTGTGAAGCACCATCTGCATTGTTCTGTAGATTGCTTTTGAAAGAATCACTGGCAAAGTGCACAGGCCTTGACTCTCACATCTTTGGAGACAAAACGATGGCCTGAGCACTTCATCTGAAAAGTACCTGTTCAGCCCAGAGCCAGACTGGGAGCTGCACACTCACCATCAAAAGTCTCATAACTGTTCCTCAAAATGAACCAGAGATGTGCAGATTGAACATTTTTCCACCCAGCCACTAAGAGTGGCTCTTCTTTTTTTCTCTCTGTGAAATACCCTTTAAACTTTGTGCCTTCCCAAATGTGAGAAAATTCACTGGTTTTCTATAAGCTTGGGGGCAGATATTCTCCATATATTCTCAGGGCCCTATAAAACTCTTAGCAAATACGAAAGTCACACAACAAACTACCTGCACCTCTTCCCTTTCAGTTCTGTTTGCTGTTAAATCACTTCAGTTTATATGGGGGTAGGGTAAGACCCTGGTGATTGTCAACCAAAAGAAAGGAAGCACAGCATCGTCCTTCTTGAAAGGAAAGGGAACACAGAGGTGCTGGAGGGTTTGGCAGCTGTGGGACACCCAGAAGTTTTGGGACACTTACAGATCCACACTACTAGGGCAATGCAAGGGCAATCAACAAGGCTTGGGGTCAGGAGCTTTGTTCTAACTCTGGAACTCTTTTATGCTTTGAGAAAAAAAAAAAATATTTTTATTAGTGCTGGCAGACCATCCAGTACCAGCTTATCATCCACTAAATCTCCCAGGAAAATGGCAAGGTGGATATTTAAGTAAGACAGACTCAATTCTGGAAAAATTTCTATTACAATATTTCTCTTCTGTAACTGGTAGCATAAGCCTGGGCACCAAAGCTCTGAACAGCCTTTAAGAGTCAAAATCTCATTACTTACCAGAGAGACTTGGGCTCCCAGGCACATCATAAATCCAGCCTGTGGATACTGCTCTTTCACTCTGGGATGATTGAGTGAGATGGAAGCAGAAGAAAGAATAATGAATTACAATGTGGGGTTAATCGGGTTTATTCACAGTGTTGTCTTGGAAATAGCGATGCTGAAGGGCCATTCCTCAAATTTTAGAGGTAGGAGCTTCCACTCAGAGGAGTGCTGGGAAAGGCAGGCACACAGCAGAGTAGAGCTGGGTGGGAGCTGTAGGGAAGGCCCTGGGGGTGTTGGCAGCTCTCAACCTGCACAGGACCCAGCTGTGAGCCTGCAGACTGAGGGAGCTGTTCACCCACCAGTGCTCCCCTCTGGAACACTGCATCCAACGCTGGCATTCCCAGAACTGGGAATGACAAACCACAGCAAGTTTAGGGAGATCAACAAGGTGTTTGGGTATGGAGCTGCTGCCCTTGAAGGGGTGCTGGGAGAACTGCTCTGCTTTCAGCTGGGGAAGCAAAGGCTTCAAGGGACCTCAGAGCAGCCTCTGCAGCACCTGGGAGGTCACCCCATGGTCTGACTACAGCAGACCCTGACCTAAGCAGAAGGTTGAAGACCTCTAGAGGCTCCTCCCAGGCCTTCATTAGCCGGTGATCCTGTAATCCTATTTCTGTATTTGTTTCCCTTCCTTCCTTCCTTCCTGCCTTCCTTCCTTCCTGCCTTCCTGTCCTTCCTTCCTGTTACCTTTTTGCAAGTTTTTCATTCCTAATCCCCAGTGTTTGTTTATCTTCCTACCAGGTTCCTGTTTCAAGGCTGTTAGCTCTCCTCCTCCATTTCATTTCCTCCCTTTGTCCCACCAGCCATCATTAAGCTTTTCTTGTTTCAAGCAGCATTAATCTTTAGCCATTGATCTCTAAATAGAATTGAAAAATAAAACATCTAGTTCTGCTATCTAGTTCTGCATTCCTTAACCTAATCTGTTTCTGATACCATTTGAGTTTACGTTACTACTTATTTAAATACAACTCCCTGTATTGAGAGGACAACAGCTTGACTCAGATTTGAGTCATTTCTGTCTGGTACAGAAATTTCTTTTATTAAAGGAATATGTTCAGATGTTGGTCAATACAAGATGTGTTTAGCATTTAGGACAATCACAGCAGATCAATAGAGTTCTGGGACAGCTCAGAGCTGATTGCTGATCAGAGTTTGCAAGTTTGCAGATAATAAAGGTGTCTTGGCTAGGTGAAATATCTGACAGTCTGGATGCTGAGCTGGTGTCCCAGTAAAGAGGGGAGGACCAAGCCAAATTTGTACATCTGCAGTTAAACCAGAGTCAGGGAAGAATAGAGATGCACTGCAGCATCTATGGCCTTAGTGCCCCTAAAAAAAATCATAGATAATAGAAAGATTTGGGTTCATCATCTCCTTCTAACCTCAGGGACACCTTCCACTATCCCAGGTTCCTGGTGGAGAAGAGCTATCCGAATAAAGCCACTGAATCCCAAATCACAGGTCAAAGGGATACTGAGGCCAGCAAACCCCACCCTCAGTCCTGTGCAGAGAGCTGTCTCCCCTGCATGGGGACTGATCCTGGTTCTGCTCCTCAGCTCTGGAAGTAGATGGAATATTTTACCTCATTTTGCAGTTTTGCCTGGGGTCATCTCACTACTGAGTGGGTGGTAAAGCAGAAAAATGTTTTTTGTGGTGTCCAGTACAATCTGAAGAAAGCTTTTTAATAAGTTGATCCAGTTTGCTTTCCATGTGTAAGGCACATTAGGTTATTTGAAAACTATGGCAAATTATGCCTCTGGCTCATATTTTTGCATCTCTGTTGCATCTAGAGTTTTCTTTCTCTCTCTAACCTTGTAGCAGGAGACATTCAAAAGAACATTACCATCCCTCGCTGCATTTAACTTAGCCAAGATATGACTCCTGGGGATAGTCTAATGTGGAAAAGAGCAAGAAGAAATCATCATCTGTCAGCATATAAATGTTCTAAATTAGTGCCCATCCTTCTTCATAAAAATGGTTTCTTCAATTCTGAGCCAAATAATATTGATTCTCAATATGACACAAAGACAAGTGATCACTGTAATACAACTTAAAAAACAACCTGAAGAGTAGCTGGGGCAGAAGGGAATGGAAACTTGACAAGTGTTTTTGCCTAAGTGTCAGTAGAATTATTCTTTTAGGGAAAACAAGAAGTTTAAACAGGCATAGGTAATTTAAACAAGGCTTTTTTGAAATTCCAAGAGGAAAAATTGCTCTCTAATATCCACCTTCTTAAATTGTGATAGTATTAGTAGCATTAGTATTAGTATTAGTATTAGTAGTTATTAATAGTTATTAGTATTATTAGTATTAATATGTAAGTAGCTCTGAACAAAATGTTTAATGATTTGTAGAATATAAATTAACACATCACTACATTTCTATGGGAAAGTGTATATAGTATTCCAATAGGAGCAAAACTTCCAATTATCTTTGTCTTTCTTACAGCTGTTATCCCCACCAGCCCTTAAAGAAGAGAACGTTCAGAAAAGAGATTCTCTAAATATATCTCTTAGAATGAGATTTATATATGATGCATGCTTGTAAATTCCATGCGCCCATTTATCATTTTCATTGATGGATTCAGCTGTCCTGTAACAAATTCCTGACTCTCTGCCACCTCCAGCAGCACAATACATCACTACCTTTCTTTCAATATGTTCAGATTGTCATTGTGGTTCCTTCTGTCTCCTCAGTGTGTGTATCTAACACATACCCAGGCACAGTGCAGGCTCTAGGATATGGATGGGGTTTTTTCCTTTGGAGGAAGATCCTTGCATGAATCCCAAATGTGGAACAGAAGCCAAATGGATGTGAGTTGAAAAATATCTCTGCTATGTCAGGGAAGTTAATTCTGTCTTGGGTCAGACAACCAAGTGTGTTGAGCTCTCCTGGGAAACATCCAGCACAAGGAGAGGAAGAGATGCAGGGGAGTGTCCATACTGGAATGGGTGCAGAGAGCCCCAGAGAGCTGCTGAATCATCTGATTCTTCCTGCATAAACTTGAGTCCTGGAGTACCAGATCCCTCCGGACTCAGACAACCTGACTCATCCTGTACCCTGCTTGTGGCTTCCGACGTTTTCTCTCTTGACAATCCTTTCCTCTTCCCCCACATAAACCAAGTCCCTTTGACATGATGGACACATTCAGTGTCACAAGATTTTCTGTATTTTCATCTCTTTTTGCTGTTCTCCTTCATATCAAGTCTGAACACCATCTCCAGCTGTCACCCACTGCCTCTTCAAAGTGTGAGCACACACGAGACTTTCTAAAAACAAAATACATTGTTCCCAGTAATTTCTGAAGTCAATACTAACAAAAAAATCCATCGTTGAAAATGTGTAAATAGGAACCACTCCACTGGGTAAGAGAGGAGTAGGGAGTGACTTCTAGCACTGGGCTGTCCTCACCCTGGACCTGCTGGCTGCCTCTCTGGGCCTGTTTTCAGCTGTCCTACACATCTTCTCAAAAATGGAATCTCCCTCTAAAGCCTGATGGGAAGAGGATGGAAAAGACTGTACAAACTCGAGGTCTAATTAATCTCAGCTGTTTAACAAGCCTGTTGTTAAAGTCATTACCCACTTCCCCTCTGAAGACAACGAGAAAAATTAAGCTACTCCGTGTCACGTATCTCACCTTGTGCTATGGTTTAGGAGAAATCCCTGCTGGAGGCTCCTCTTTCCATTATTGACTAAAGTAGGAACCTGGAAAAACTGTGAAGACTCATTTGCTGGTTTAAATTACTAAAGTTAGTAAAAATGTGTTCAGCTCCTGAAGTGGCCTGTGTCTGCACTGCCTGTGTGTGTTGCCAGCTGCTCCAGGCAAAGAGGTGCCCTTCTTGGTATTTTATACTGTCATGGAATCCCCTGCTTATGTGTATTGATAAATATGCTTGATATTCAGATGTCATGCACAGCCGTGGAAAAGCTCCCTGTGAAGAGCCAAGGTAATTGCAAATGACTTACAATGAGCCATGGAAAGGCTACTGCAGATCCAGCTTTGGTAATAGTGCCCATCCTCCAGTCTTGAGGGAGAGAAAATTCCCAGAATGTACCC
Source organism: Sitta carolinensis (assembly GCA_032173965.1). Classification (NCBI taxonomy): domain Eukaryota; kingdom Metazoa; phylum Chordata; class Aves; order Passeriformes; family Sittidae; genus Sitta; species Sitta carolinensis. The sequence continues at coordinate 12,036,697 of CM063294.1, forward strand.
ATGGGTTTGGTGGTGTCTTGAATTTTCTACTGAAGGTACTTAGGAAAACAAGGATTCACATTCCAGATACTGTGGGGAACATTTCAAATAAGCCTTTCAAAGGAGAAAAAAACAAGTCAAACCCATGATCTATAGCTCAGGAATTTATAAGGGGAATGGGGCTGTATTTTTCTAGGAAATCGTGTTAATATCTTCAGTGTAGTATAGCTTAACATTTCTGCTTTCCAGCTCTGCACCCTCTTATTTGCATCCTCTTCTTTGCATTCTGCTGGGACACAAACACTTGGCACTGCTAGGTTCTCCAAGGATTAAAACAGGGAGTTTGAATCTGCAATTCAGAACTTTGTGTGGCCCCAAGGGCAGCTCATGAAATCTCCATGAAAGGAGCAGTGAACTCGGGCTCAGACAGGCTGGAGAGCAGCTCCCTCACACAGAATCTCTAAAGGCTTTTGCCCCTGCCTTCAGTGTCTTCAAATTGCAGGGGAGAAACCACTGAAACAACAGAATCTGCAAAAGGAAATTAAAAAGGAGAAAAAAGCCAAGCTTCACCTGCTGAAGCTAAAAAATATTGAACTTTCTTGCCAAGAATTCTGGCAAACCCAGCACCTCCCCAAAGCCTTACAGTGAAGCAGGATGGCTTCCTGAGGGTTTGTACACAGTAAGAAGTGCAGCATTTTCCTGGAAATTCTAAGCAAAATCCCCTGCAGGTCTGCTGAGAGATGCCAGCCCCAGTCCTGGGTGCCAAATGGACATGTCAGTGCAGGATTGCACTGACAGAATCCAACAGAACTGATTAGTGTGGCACACCAGGGCATTCACACAGTTCTCCTACTTCCAGATCCACAACCAGAGCACATGATGCTGGATGAGAAACCTCCTTGTCTCACCACATAGATAGAAATATCCAAAAATAGCTTGTTTTGCATGAATGAAAGTCTCCATTCTGAGATAAACAAATGTTCAGAAGAGTCCATCATAATGGCTCATAGTTCAAAGAACACCCTGTATCAGTGGAGCCAGTGGAGCATTTATCCATTTTCTATACTCTGGATAACTCCCACTGTCCTCTGCCTCTTTTGATTAATGTGCCCAATTTTCCCATTTTCCAATTACTCACCAGATACTAATGTAAAGCAGTTAATGGGTGCCCTTACAAGGGCTTTGACACACATGAAGGGGCTTGAAATCAGCCCTCCTTAAGTGTGGACGTTGTTGTTCGCAGTGCAATCCAGGGATGTGCTGCAGCACGTTATCCTGGCAAAGGGAAACTTTCCACAAGGTAAACGTAGTATAAGAACCATCACCAGCATGAGGACACAGTCAGTGCCTCACTGTGACTCCTGCACAGTGCCAAAAAACCTGTCTGGGTTAATGTTGCCAAGATTACACCACATTAAAGGAAATATTACATTATATTCATTGCATTGCTGTTATATAAAGCTGCACAATTCCAAGGCCAGCATGCAGCACACTCTCTTCCTCCAAGTGTATAAAAGCAAGCACCAATGAATCTTGCTTTATAATGAAAAATACCAAATGCTTTAATATTACTTTCTTAAGGAAAATCTGTTTTTATTTTCTGTCTCAGTTATAAAAATAAAATATTTCCATAGATATAGACCCAGAGCAAGTCTTTGGTTAGATACATTCTTCTATCATTTTCGGACAGATATGATATAGAACCCAAATAAAGCTTCGAGAAATAAACTGAAATATATTTTCCACTCTCTTTGTCCTCTCCAACTGCAACACAATTGTGGTCATAGCAACATTGGTCCATGGGTTATCTGGTTTTCTTCTCTTTCTATTCTTGCAGGTTTTCAGCATCTGAGCTCAGCAGGATCAGAAAGGATTGAGAACAAGTGGAGGTAGGCACAGGTGGGTCTGGCACATCCACACTTTCAGGTGCCCTGATGTGTTTGTACAGCCCATTGCTTCCCTCTCATAGAGACCACAGTGGGTGTCACTGCCCTTTTGGCTCTTTAGTAAATAACTCAACACTTTCTGGTTTCCTTTTCTGTAAAACTGAGTTCAATCTGAACAGACTCAATCTTCCACTTCAGTTTCTTTACAGAGATTAATGTGCGAGAAGAAAAATGAAACCAGTTTGGTAGCTACTTCAGAAGGGTTTACTCGCCTCAGGTTTGCTGCAGTGTGGAGTGGAGTGATGGAATTTATCAGAAGAAAAAGGAGAAATGGAAAGAAATTCAGTTTTAAGAGATTATGTGGTGAAAAAAAAAAAAAAGAAATTAAACAAAAGACATAAATAAAACCACAAAACAAAACAAAACAAACAAAAAAAAACAAACAAACAAACAAACAAACAACCAAAACAAGAGAACCAAACTGAAAGCAAAGCAGAGGTACAGAAAACGTTTGGTACTGCACAAATTCTCAAATACTTGTCTTCTGCTGTGCTCTGAAAGAGTTAATCCCGGTGTCAGCCAGGAACCCAACAATTCCTGTACTCCTGCCTCTTGCATCAGCAGCAGATCAAGATAAAATTCAACATTGTTAAAAAGCAGGGAATAGCTATAAGATGAATCCTTAATGAAGGGAGCAATGGGTCAAAAGGGCACATTTGTTATTCAATAATGCAGTAGAACTTTTCGATCTGCTGAACAAAATACCTCTGTGCAATGGTAAAAATAAATTAATTGGGTCCTTCTGATGCAGACAGTTTTTGGGTGAGATAATTTCAGCAGGTCTGGAAGTCATCACAAGAGACTTGCTTCTGCCTTTCAGAGCAGTTGTTGTGGTACCTTCCATGCCTTTCACGTTTCAAGTGATTGCACAGTTAATTCCCAGGCTCCACACACGAATGTGCCTCAAAGGGACCAACCCTTGGCCCCTCACATGCTGCTGCTATTTTGGAGGCAGTCTGTGCTTATTGGAACAATCATTTTTTTCTTGAGAGGTCAAGCTAAAGGGGCAAACAGAGAAAAGAGACACACACAAATAACAGATTCCAGGAGCTCCTTGCCAGAGGATGTCAGGGATGTAAAAGGTTTACGTGGCTTCGGGAGGGGATTGGGCAGGTACTCAAAAGTGAGAGCTAATGAGAGGTTCTGGGCAGACAAATCACACACCAAGCTGACAAAAATCCCATAAATTAGCCCTCAGACCTTGCACCTCTCCAATTCCAAATAACTGAATGTTTTCTGGATCTCAGAAAATTGTATCTACAGACTTGGAACTTCTTTTGTTTTAGAGAAATTCAGGAAGGAATCAAGCATTCATACAGAGCTAAGTGATCTATTTTGGCCCAACCATGATCCTGTCAGGAGACACTTATTTTTTTGTCTCAGAAAATGTGTTTGCAGAATGCCTGTCATTCATGAAGAAATAAGAATTTATAGAAGTTTATGCCCCATAGGCAATAAATATGGAATAATATGCTGTACAGAAATATTCCCAAAGCAAGACTCTCTAAGAATACAGGATCAAATTCCAACATACTTGGGAAATGAGAATATTTTGGTGTTAATAAGAATTGCAATTAAAATCTTTAGTCAGATCTCAAGAGAAAAACAATTTCAGTGTTTAAAAAAAGGCTGAAGCATTATAATTCCACAGAAATGGCTACAGAAACCAATTGGTTTTCTACTGATCAAACTCTGTCTCCAAGTATTTGCTGCCATAGACAACAGAAAATAAAAATCAGCAGAGATTTGAAAAGCAAAATTGTGCCAGAATCTTTTGTTTTGTTTTGGTTTTTTGTTTTACTTGTGGCTCCTAACTGGATGTAGCACCACTATCATTTTGTAAAAGCCTTTTGGGCTGAGTTTTGGGGTGTTTCTGGTCTGCTTTCCCACTCTCTGACATGAACAAAACCTGCATCTGGTTTTGTATCCCGCATTTCAGATTCCCAGCTCTCTAAATCCCACTTTTGTGACTCTGTAAATGCATCAGCCTCGGGAGCTGATGCAAGTGGCTGGAACCTTTCCGTTCTCTATAATCGAAGGCACTTAGTGAGCCAATGAATATGTGGGAAAGGAGGGGCTTTCTGGCTGGAGGGGCTCCGTGCAGGGGAACAGCTGTTGAGCAGCAAAACCTTGCCCAGAGTCAGGCAAACACACTCATCCACATCCTCAGTGGCTCCGTGCATCCAGGGCTGGCAAGGCAGCTGCACCGCTCCTCCTCTCTCTGCTGAAAGTGAGCAAACTTGCACAGAGAAGCAGAAAGGACAAGGAACCTCAGCTGTGAAACATTTCAGCAGATCCAGCAATGGCCTGGGTCAGTAATTTCTCCTGGTTAAACCACCTTGCTCTACATGAAGAACGTCTCAGGGGGTACCTGAACAGCACTGAGGATTATTTAACCTTCCTGTGTGGGCCCAGACGGAGCCACCTGTTCCTGCCCATGGCTTTGGTGTACTCCGTGATCTTCGTTGTCGGCGTGGTGGGGAACTTCTTGGTCTGCCTCGTCATCCTCAAGCACCGCAACATGAAGACCCCCACCAACTACTACCTGTTCAGCCTGGCGGTCTCCGACCTGCTGGTGCTGCTTTTCGGGATGCCCCTGGAGGTCTACGAGATGTGGAGCAACTACCCCTTCCTGCTGGGGCCCGTGGGCTGCTACCTGAAGACGGCTCTCTTCGAGACCGTGTGCCTGGCCTCGGTGCTGAGCGTGACCGTGCTCAGCGTGGAGCGCTACGTGGCCATCCTGCACCCCTTCCGAGCCAAGCGGGGCAGCACCCGCCGCCGCGCCCTCCGCGCCACCCTGGCCCTCTGGGTGCTCTCCGTGCTCTTCGCCCTGCCCAACACAGGCACCCACGGCATCGTGCTGCAGCACTTCCCCAATGGCACCCTGGTGCCCGGCTCCGCCACCTGCACCGTGGTCACGCCGCTGTGGATCTACAACTGGATCGTCCAGATCACCTCGCTGCTCTTCTACGTGCTGCCCATGGGGGTGATAAGCGTGCTGTACTGTCTGATGGGGCTAAGAGTAAGTCCTGCTCCCACTGTGCTCAGTGTCTCCCTGGCTCATTCTTGTGTGTTTGTGCCTAGACGTGGCTTCTGAGTGAGTTTTGCGCCTTTTTGTTGCCCGTGTTTTCCCTTCCAAAACAGCAAAAGTGTTTCTCAAACCTCCGAAAATAGTAGATCCGGCTTCTTCTCTGGTGCAATGCTGTTCTGAAATTAATATACAATTAATAATTCCCCCTATGATGGGGGAAGAATTTAGCCCAATCTTCTTATAAAAGCTTACCATCACTGCAGCTCACATCTGAGTGCTAGTGAAACACCCAAGTCTGTAGGCTGATTCCAGCCTCTCAGAGATTTATGCCTTTGCAGTAAGGACTAGAAAGAAAAGGACCAAAAGGAAAATGTGGAAAAGAATAAAAAGAAGATGGCTAGCGATTGAATCTTGTGTACTATTTGTTTTCCCTTTTCTTGTGACTGAAGAATTTCTATTGCATTACTTTCTTTTTTTTCTTCCCTGGAGCTGGTGCTCATATTCACTTGTTAAAACTCACAAAGCTCATAAGCTGAAATGTTACTTTATTGCTACAGCTAGCAAATTCAGCAATCATTTTTTTATATAGCTACAGCCTTGTTTCACCAGGCTACCTTAGAGCTTACACTCATTCTTTCTTCAGAAATTGAGAGTACTTTTGACAAGTATCCATCATGTAAATGTGTGGATAAAACAATCAAGATCATAGTGTTAGAAAACTAAGTAGCACAAGGCTGAAATGCACTGCTAATCACAGTGACTTCATGACCACTTTCTTCTCATAAGTTACAGACATTTAGACAATATAAATCCCATTTTATCACACTGAATGTAACTTAAAGTTTACAAAGATATGTCTGATCCCACAGCAAGAAATGGAGATGAATGAACTTATTAAATTATATGCAAGAAACTCAACCAAATCTCTGCTGATGTACATATAATTTTGTTGTGCTGGCTGATATTTACTGTTACCTAAAATTATACAGAAGAAATTTTTCCTTACACAGAAAATAAAACATGGATTATGTGCCAGAAATCCAGAGCACAGAGCAGCTCCTCAAGGCAGTGAATGGGTTAAACTATCCCAAATCTCTGGAGGCTCTTGAGGGGTCTTGACATAATTTCAATGAATATTTTGCAAAATAAGACCTGGAGGGAATGAAAGATGATGAAAATAGAGTTGTTACAAAAAGAAATAGAGAAATCCCTGAATTTATGAAAGGAAGTCTTGAAGGTTGCAATAACTTCTATTTGCAGCAGCAGATATTCCTACACCCCATCCCAGAAGAAAAGCTCAGTACCAGAGGAGGGCTGATCCCCCAGGACTTCTGCAAATTCACACATTTGTTCAAGCTGTCGTTCCCAAAGACAGTAATGTTCACTGCTTGTGCCTCTGTTTTCCTGTATATCCAGCTCAAACTTCCAAATTTTAACAGGATCCATCCTGGCTAGATCTGCATTTTCTCCAAGCTGTGCTGAGCAAGATTATTTCATTTCTTCAACAGAAGTGATAGAAGAATGATGTATATATATAATTTTCCAAGAGGAGACACTTTTTGTCTACTCTGTGAGGCTTTAGCAATGCCCTGCAGTCTCCTGAGTGCCATGGATCACTCACAGAACGTAGTGGAAAAGCTCAGGGTTGATCCAAAGGTTGTACAACAGCTCAAATTCAGCAAACAGAGACGTGACCTTTCCATATCCAGGCGTTGTAGGAAAGGGCATTTCCTCACCAGTTTGTCCCTCAAGGTCTGCCAGTGCTGGAAGTTTCAGGATGTAATGCAGACGGGGACAGGTGACCTGCCAAGCAGCCATGAGAAGGCAGCAAACATGGGTCATAGGGTACCTGGGTGAATTTATAATTTAATTCTTTGAAAAATGTAAAAATACATTTGTCTTTTTCACTGGGGAGGGGTTGATTACCTCATTATCTATTTGGGTATAATTTTAAGGCTTGGTGGTTTAATATTGCAATGTTATGGTCAATTGAACCTTCCAGCACCAGCGTAAAGAGGACACTGATCAGTGCACTGTAAACTCATTAGGCTTGATTGTGCAAGCTTCCTGCTGCCTCCTTCACGGGGTTCCCATCACAGATACCTTTAGGATAAATCCCTACATCATCCAGGCTCTCCAAACCCAGCTCAGCTGTTGAGCTACTGCTTGCAACCCACAGCCAAGGAGCTGGGGAGGGAGAGGAGAGGGACAAGATGAGAACATTGGGATGAGTTCATCCCTGGGGCACTGATTGGGGTGGGATGGGATGGGATGGGATGGGATGGGATGGGATGGGATGGGATGGGATGGGATGGGATGGGATGGGATGGGATGGGATGGGAAGATATCTGCATTGCAGCAAGGTTCAGTGCAAGGTCCCTGCCCATTTCTTTCAAACTAATTTCTAAAAGGACGCAAGTGGAGGTGCTGATCACTGCTTGTCTAAAAACCATACTCTATTTAACAAGGATTTCTGACAGCACAGGCTGGATGATTCTTCTCCCAAGGTTCCAACTCTTCTCCTAGTCTCTCATCCCCTCAGTAACTTACTATTATTACTACTACCAATAATAATAATAGTAATCATAATAATAATAATTTGGACATAGTGGCAATTTTAGCTGTCTTGTCTTTGAAGCAAGACAACTTATTCTCACCAATTCACATCTGGTCCAGATTTTATCATCAAAATCTATTTCTCTCCCCAAAAGCCCAGCTGTTAAACTCCCAGAATCATCTGTGGGTGATGACTGCCTTTGGCTAATTTCTGCAGAGCCCAGCACAGCTCTTCCAGAGCCCATCCCTTTCCATGCAGGTTGTTCAGCAGTCCTTGTCCCAGTGGCTGGTTCTCCTTGGCCATGGGGTGAGCTGAGGGCACACCCAGGCTGCAGCTCAGCAGCAACTGCTTCAGCCAAACCTCCAAAACAGGCAGGACTGTAATCTTTAGTAGGAGCCTTGTGGGGTTTAAATATCAATTTTTCCATCATCCGGAGAGAAACTTTGATCACCACTCCTGTCAGACAGGCCAAGGAGTTTACAGAAAACAGTCCTCCTTTCGCAGAGTCGCCTCACTATGTTTGTCTGAGGATAGGTGAGACCCTAATTTCATTCAGCCTTTTGATTCCTGGGGTGAAATGCTGTAGCTAATAAAGACCAGGGGGGAAAATCCAATTTTCAGCTTCTTGCTTCAGTCACATTTAATTCTCTTGCAGTGAAAGGACAGCATTCATCTCAAACCTGCACAGCCTCATAACATCACAATGATGTAAAAGTAACCACTACCTTCGATGGGGTTCTGCCCCTCTCAAACCATTGGCATTAACTCAAGTTGCAACCTTTGCCATGGACTCATTCATTTTTTTCCTACATTTGTAATATTTTACTGTTTTATTAAACTGCAGCTGCTGAGTTGTTCTTACCTGTTACACCTTCATCACTTGAGGCTGAAGAGGAGCCTTACAGCATCATCAAAATGACAAGGGGAAGGGGAAAAATAAAGATATATGAGTCTCTGGTTTATTACAGCATCAGCACACTGCACTCTCTGAGGCTTTGGAATATGCCTGGAATAGATTACTGTTGAGACTGAAAATCACTGAAGAGAATCCAGGGGTTTTAATAAATCTGATCATTTATCAGTAGATGTGTTACAAATCAACTAAGTCTTTTCCTTAAGCAACTGTGGTTATGACTAAAAGTTACAAGGGGAGTAATGTAAAATAGGAGAGGATGAATTGCACTATAATTGACTATAATTCCATTTATATGTTTTTTTCCTTTTACAAATAGAATAAAGAGAACATTGACAGAAGGGCTCATTTCATCAACCTTACAGAAAACTACTATTAATCAGAAATCAGAAAGCAAAGTCACAGAGCAAAAGGCAAAAGCAAATGGCACAACTAGCATGTCTCCATGAGGTTTTTACAAATCCAGAGTGATTTCTGTCTTTGCCCTCATTCCTGATATCATCTCATATATAATTAAGTTTTGGTTCCAGTTTCTCTACTTGAAAACAGACAAAGCTCTTGGATAATCAGGAGTTCCCACTGCAGGAAGATGGGACCAAATATGGACTTTCCAGATATGATTTCTTTGGTATTCAAATCAATTGTCTTGTTTATGTAAACCTGATCTTTTCATCACCAGAGCACCACTCTTCTCATCATAAATATACTGAGGACGGATCCCAGGGATGATCATGTTATTGCTCTTTATGCCCATTTTTTTTTAAGCCCAGGGAAAAACTACTGGAGAAAAACCTCTCCTTGTGCCTGAGCAGGGTGTGGCTAAATCTGTGTGTATCATGCACCCTGCCCATCTGCAAGGCAGAATTTCTGGGGTTTGTTCATCAGATGGGTTGAATATCAACTAGTCCCAACACTCAGGACATGAAACAAACTCCCTTGAATTCTGCAGGATTTTTTACAATGATTACAGCTGTGTTGTACTGAGGCCTGCCTCTCTGGATGTTTTTTGGATCACTGGTTTGTGCTTAATTGTGGGGAACATTATAGGAAAACAAATAAACAATATTTTGCTAGAAAAGAAAATAATGCCTAGCAAAATACTGCTGCAATGGAACATAAACTGTGAAGGAAATATTGACCCATTGAGAAAAGGTAAGTGGGGAAGTGAAATACAAATTTGCTATAAATCTGTGGGTTCAGATCCATAAAATCTGCAGATTGTTTTGAACCTAAAGGTTCCATGTTTTTCTAGAAAAAAACCCCAAAATTTAAATGCAGATTCCCTTTTTTCAGTGAGTCCTGAGTGGCCCCAAATTTTGCTTTCTCAAACTACAACCATCAAAATATCAAACAGTCTATGTCTGGCAGGGATGTCTCTTGGTCTCTTGTCTAAGCTGTCCTTGGTTTCCCTCCTTTTGCCAGTTGAAAGGAGATGAATCTTTGGAAGTGGAGGAAATGGCTGTGAACGTTCAGAGGCCATCCAGGAAATCAGTCACCAAGATGTTGTGTAAGTAATGAGATCTTCTGTGTTTTATTTACCATGAGCAGGTCCTGAAGGATGTTGAGCAAGTTCACTGGATACAAGAATTATGAGATGAGGAGCTGTTATATTAAAAAAAAAAGGCTTATTGCTGTTTTAACTGGGCTTGCAGGAGTGATGCATCAGGGGTAACTACCAAGAGACTCACAAAGCAAATTTTCCTCCCCAGCGCAAGAAGAGGTTGAGCAAAACTTCATGGCAGATGCTTGCATGGCAATTCTCCAACATCCTTCACTCTAAACTAGCTCTTGCAGCCCTCCAGGGAGTATCCCCTCTTTTCAGAGTGCAGACAGCCTATCCTGTACATTTTTACAGAATGTACATCTGGTTTGCTTTACACCAAACTGTGCTTTGGAGCCAGCCTGGTTTCCTGAGCCTGGAATGGGTTTGGCCTCCATATATACCCCATATATACTGCCTGTCTGTTTCCTGCTCTGAATGTCACTCTGTGTGCATGCATTGGGTTATCTAATACAGAAATTAGTGGAAATATTGTTGTTTTAGTTGGTAATGGTAAGACAGAAAGGATGGCAAAAGTTTTGAGACCATGAACATAATTTATATAATAAGCCTTCTATCCAGCTTTTTGAACTCCCTGCTCAGAGGGCTGGTGAACAATATCCTGCCATTTCTGACCTGTTTTTTTTTCTCCCCTTTCTCTGTGCCAGTTGTACTTGTGATAGTTTTTGCCATCTGCTGGGCCCCATTCCATATAGACCGACTTTTCTTCAGCTTTGTTGTGGAATGGACTGAGCCTTTGGCCAATACCTTCAACTTAATTCATGTGGTGTCAGGTAAAGCTTTCTTCTTCCACTTGCATAGGGACTGGCAAAAAAAAAAACTGTTTGTGAGTGGTTTTACTAGGAATGTGTAGTTATTTATTTTGTAGGGGACGTGACTTGCATGGAAAACCTTCTTGATGTTTGGTGGGCAGTGCTGAGAACAGTGCCTGAATAAAAACTGCAGGCAGGTTTCGGCAGCTTTCAAGATCTGGGCAGGTTGTCAAATTCACAAAGAATAAAAGAAGAAAAAAAAATATATCATGCGTCATTATTAGCTGCTTTTAATACTTGGGAATGTCCAGAAGTAAAGACTGCTGTCATTCAGCTGCTCTTGAGAAGCACACAGGAGCAGGCAGCATCCTCCACAGCACTCTGGAGCAAATAGGAAACCTTACCAAATGCAAGAGCCTTACATACTGCTCAGCACTGGGTGATGAAACCAAATGTTTCTGACCTTGCCAATCATAAAACGAAGGGCTTTTCAAAGAGGAATCTTATTTTCAGCCTGCCATGGGAAAAGAAACCAAATGTTTCTGACCTTGCCAATCATAAAACGAAGGGCTTTTCAAAGAGGAATCTTATTTTCAGCCTGCCATGGGAAAAACACTGAATGTGGCCATTAGGCCACTCAGATAAATCCAATGCTGTGCCATTGTCCTGGTGAGTTGTAGGAAATTAGCTTCCCCTGGCTGGAAGTTATCCTCTGACAGCTTTGATGGGGTGCCAGCTGTGCAAATCCTGCTGTGGGGATGAGGACAGTGCTGCAGGCAGGTCAGGGCAGCTCAAGAGAGAGCTGGTTCCTGAACAGCTGGAGAGACTGAGCTCCAATTAACATTCCCTCCCATTTTCCTTTCTCTGCAGTGAAAGCTGAGCTAACCTTGGTGAGACATCCCACTCCTGTGCCAGGAAGGCAGCAGAGCTCCACTGCTGCTGTCTCCACCATTGCACCCAAGTTTGGTGGAGCAATATGAGCAATACGAAAAGAGATTTTCCTCTTCTGAGATCATTCCACACACAAATGAATCTCTCTCTCTTCCCCCACCCTTGTTCTCCCAGGTGTTTTCTTCTACCTCAGCTCTGCCACGAACCCCATCATTTACAACCTGCTGTCCCAGCGCTTCAGGATGGCTTTCCTCAGTGTGATTTCTCCTTGCTGCAAGCACTGTGCCCCTAAACAGCCCCCTTGCAAGATCTCATCCCAGAAGAGCATGATTGTGATTGGGGATCACAATCTCATGGACTCTGCTGAAAACACGAGTCTCCCTGGCACACACAGGATATCTCTCAGCAGCTCTCAGCTCTCCACTGGACTGTGACTTCCCAGGTTGAGAACCAGGTGAGAGAGATGGTTAAGAATATTATTTTAAGAAACTAAAGCAGAAGAAAACTTCCTAAAAGACTGATTTCAACAAGAATTTCTCAGGAGATGTCCCATGGAATGAATGAAGGCAGTGGCTGTATTTAGGATGTGTCAGGGGAAGCATTGTATTACCCCCAAGGTAATGGGAGGGCTGGAAATCTGAGTTTGCTCACTGCAAGCTGTGCCAGCAGAGACCTGCATTAAAAGGTGAGAGACACTGTCACTGTTGTCAGCATAGGAGAGAGAATCAGCTTAGCCAAGTCTTACCAAATATCTTCTTGTGCAGCAACTGACACATTAGCTCTTATTTATTCTGAAACCAGACAACTTTCTGCATAAGCCTTCTCTACCTACTTCTAATTTTAGGTAAGCCAGTCCCAATTCCCTCTGCTACAACCTTCCTGAGGTATGGCTGTTGCAAACCTCTCCTGTCAGCATCAGCAAACAGGCAAGGATGAGAGCAGCTCAGAGCAGAGCTGATAAACACCAGCTACCAGCAACAGCTGTTTCTGGGCCAGAAGAACCAGGGAGCCAACAATTGCAAAATAAATGTAAAGCAAATGTTTTCTTTCTAGCTTCTTATGATTACTTCAACTTCAGATATTTCTGTGTTGTCTCCACCAGTGCAGCCCCGTGGTTTTGCTTCAGCAGACTTCACTCCTCCTATACCAGGTGGATTGCAGAAGTCAGAGCTCTACATGGATTAGCAAGGAGCCTGGACAGCACTCACAACAGAGGGAAATGGGGCAAACCTAATACAAGGGCAATAAAAAGAGGAGTTTTGCAATGATATTGCATCTACTAAATTCAGATTTTGCAAAGAGGCACAATACAAGGTCTGAAAATCTTTCCTGCATCCCAGAAGTACAAACAGATCCTGAAGGCGGTACACTCATAGCCAAGCTGACAAATTCCTGGGCTCTGCTGATTGCAGGGACAGGACCCTACAGAATTTTGCCAAGGGAGTTCAGGGAGGGTCCATTATGGGATAAAGAATTTTGTAAAACTCTGTCACTCATTTCAAAGCCTGTTCATTGTGTTTCAGGGAAATGCCTCCCTTGCACATCCTGACGGGATGGGCTGGGTTTAGTCCCCGTGCTGGGCTCAGGCTTGGCACGCACTGCCACAGAGATTCATCCCATCAGTGCCACCAGGGGCCTGGCAGTGACTTCCACAGCCAGAGAACACAGAGTTATCACAGCAAATAAGAACATTAGTTCCTGCAAGATGATACACTGTGTGCATAAAGACATTTTCCATTCTGGTCACTGGGGATCCAGATGACATTTCCTACCAAGGAGGAAGGGATTGTACTCCTAGTTATCACAGTCTCTTTCTTTCTTTGCCCCAAAGTTTTCTGTTTAATTCTCACTGTGGGAGTCTGAGGTGGGGGACTCATGGCAGCTGGAGAATCCCCTTTTCAGCAAGCATAAGGAGAATATTTTCAGATCTTCTTCACCACCTGCAGTCTTGAGAAAACAGCCTTGGAGAGAGGAAGGCCTGCAGAGAAAAAGTCATTCCTGCTCCCTCAAGACACAGCTGAAATGCTTTGCCACCCCCAAGTGGACACTTGCATTTTACTAGTGACATTTACATTTCTAAGAAGAAATTTTGCATTAATTTTCCCTTGCCAGAGATTACAGTGTGTTTTCCCTCTGGACAGGCCATGGCAGCAGTGCCTTACTGCCTGTGGGCTGCCCAGGTCCCTGTTCTCCTGCCTGCGCATTGCTCCGAGCTCTGTGGAATGTGGAGCTCTGGAATGTCTGGAGACATTCCTCTGCCAGCTGCTGTGGCTCCCTCAGTGCATTTAGGGTGAGGCAATATCTTGTGTTGGTGCACCGAGGGCCATCCACGAGTGGGAGCCCTCCATGAGCAGTGCCACTCTCTCCTCTCCCCATGGGACAATCCCAACCTCCAGCTGCAAACCCGGGCTGGCAAATGCATCCCTTGACCTGCAGATGAGCTCACAGACCTGCAGGCAAAGGCTGGGGTGAAGCTGGAGGGCGAAGGTTTGATGAGCTCTTAAATAAAGTGGTGTTTTTGTCCCAAGGGAAGACAAAAGGGCTCTGTGAGGAAGGGGAAGCAGAGGTGGGAGGAATGTGCATGGATGGAAAAATTTTAGAAGAGAAGTAGCGAGAAGCAAATCATCATGAAATCACCTGGTTCTGAGTTAATTTATTTTCTTATCCTAAAATCAGTTTTTATCACATTTAATTTGTTGTCAGTCAAAAGTGGTGATACACACAAGCAAAAATTACTGAGCTTTTTTGGCCAAATATCAAAATCAAAGCTGAAAACATTTAGTCTTACACCAAACCAAACCTCCTGTGAAAGTGTTATTGGGAGAGACATGTCAAAACTCCTCTGAATTCTACTAAATTAAATAAATGCAGTGAAAAAATGCAGACTAACTGGAGACTCCAAGTTAGGTTCCCTGTGACTGCACAGCTCAGTACCCCCTCACACCTAAGGGAGGATCTCTAGAAAACAGTAGATGCACTTTGGCCCTAAATGTAGTCAATGCCCACTGGAGGCTTTTCTTCCCAAAAGGTCAGTGCTTGAGTTATTTATCACTCTGCTCTGATATTTACGTCCTGCATTCTGAAAGCTGGATTCAAAGATGAAAAACATAGGAAGATGGATAGAGATGTCATGAAAGCTGATGCTGTTCCTTTATTTATACATTAAGGAGCTTTCATAGCCAAGTGCTGAAAAATGTTGGCAACTGGGTGAGAAAACTCCTGTTGCACAAAAATGGAGAACAACTCTCTTTCCCCCAAAGTCTGCTGTGATAAAACTGTATTTATTTGAAATCAAGCATGACTTTGGAGACAGAAATGTCTATTGATTTATTTCTCTGCTTCTGTTTCCCTCTGGAAAATGTGCAAATGTGTGAGCAGGAAGTATGGAGAGCAGGGGCAGTGCTCCAGCACTGTGAACAAAACGTGGAGAGCCTGAAATGTGCTACAAGGAACCACTCAGAGGGGAGAAGAATTGTGTTTGCTACCAGTGAGTGATGCTCGGATCTAACACCAGGTTCAGTTGGAAAAAACACCATGAACAGCAGGTGGACAGGTCTGTTCAGATTATATGAAGAGTTTTTGAACACCACTGTGTTTTGAAGTGTTTAAACAACAGCTTATCAGTAAAACTAAATGTGCATTTCAGCTGCAGAGATGGTTATCTGTATCTGTATGTAACATGAAAATAAATATAATAAACTCTGTCTACCTAAGCCTGGTCCATGCTCCAGAAATCCTCGTGCTTCTTGTGTTTCTCCCTCTGATTTCCAGTGAGCTGCAGAAGATGGACATTCCCCAAATGTTCAACCAGCACCAATTGCAGAACACCAAGGACTCATTACAAGTCACAGCACTTAAAAACCCCCATATTTCATCTGGTATATTTGCACAAAACCAGCACAAATCCCCAGGGGCCTTGTGGCATCCAAGAATTCTGCACAACTGCTCCTATTTTATATAATACTTGCTAGCATTTTCCCCACTGAGGTTTCTTTTTCTACAAACCAGCAAATTGCTGAGCTGTGGCATTTCCATATCAAATGGATATTAATGTAAGGAGAGATATGATAATGAAAGCAGAATGAACAAGAAATCAAACAAGCTCTTTCAAGGATTAAAATTTGAGGTTAGAATTTGGTCCAATACAATGATGGGAAATGTCCTTCAGAGTGAGCTGAGAGTTAAAAGAGTTTGCAAAGAAACTGCAGAAAATTTCCCAGTCTGGGCCCTGCAGGTTTCCTCACCTGGGAAAAAGACACTTTTGAGGTTGTTAGGGCAGGTCACCATGCACCAAAAGACAGTGAAAATCTTGTGCAGGATTCCCTAGCTCTGAAAAAGGAATTTGCCACATACAAAATGTACCATAATGTAAGAACCTCTCCAGGAGAGTCAAGGGTTGTGGATTTTCTTCCACATTTCTTTCCATTTTCATTCTCGGTAGTCGTCAGCCTGCCTTGGTCATACCCAGGCAGAGCTAAGCTCATCTCCTACCAGCAGAAGGCTTTCTGATAGTGTCTAGACTTTGTGAAACCCCAAAAAGCTGTAGCTGATGTTTTAAAGGCAAATTATCTTAAATCCACTTACGTTTTAAAGAAGGATTAATTTTAGGTGTATAGGAGCTGTTGGAATAATTTGCTTCCCACTAGGATAGCTAATTAATTAATAAAATACTGAGGCTCTTATTATAAAAAGCCAAATAATGCTTTTCTTGCATCCTCAGCTTACGCTATTTTGTGAAATGCAGCACATTCCTTCCCAGAGGAACAGGGTTTTGCTTGATTTTTTGGCTAGATGTGGGTTCTCCAGAAGACCCTTTGACTCAGATGTCTACAACATGATGTCCATCAGGGGAAAACTGTATTCCTTCTTCTAGTCAAATGAGGGGAAAAACGCTGAGCTAAAATCAATTTATCTGACCTACTTCAGTCATCTACTTTAGGTGTTTTGCAGGTAGTTTTTATGCACACCTTTTGCAGCTGAAAAGCACAGCCAGGCAACAGGGCACAAGTCACCTTGGAGTGCTGTGTGCTCTTTGTTGCAGAGCAGGTATGTTTACCAGACCCTTTCAATTTGCTTCGTTTCTTCAGAACCCAAGAGGCTCCCTCAGAAATGACTCACCAGGAAAATCATGCTCCAAATGAGCAAAGCAAATGGCTCACAGCTAAATCCCCACTAAGCAGTGGGAGAACAGCTCCTCAGGGGCTCACCTACCACTTTGTTCATTGATCTGGGGCTGGTGCCTCTGGGACACCTGGGATACACTCAAAGGGCAGAGAAATTCCAACAAAACTCCAGCACATGTAGAATTTGCAGCATTTGGTTGCGACTTTTCAGTTTTCATTGCTTCTGTAGGAGATGACAAGGGCAGGAAAGAGACCTGTCCTGCCAGAGAATGTGCTAAACAGCTGCCTGAACTCAATGGAAAGTCTCCAAAAAGAAGTTTTTTCATCCTGCTGTTGACTGCAGTGCAGGTGGGTTGGGCAGCATGGAGCAACTGCAGCAAAAACAGTACAAGAGTCACAGTTTAAAAGAGTCACATTTTTGTGAAACAGAAAATTTCACCAGACTATCTCTGAGGAAGGAAACAAAGCACTAACACAGGAACCTGGAGATATATTTAACCACGTTTATTTAACCATGTACACACTGGGTTAGCTGACTTGGTGTTAGGGAAATCCTGCATGAAGAGGGGGTTTTGAGTGTGAACAAACCCGGTTAGCATCACAAAACTCAGCTTCCCCTAAGCCCTGCAGCACTGTTTCCTCCCAGCTCAGATTACCTGCTCCAGCAGAAAACCAAACCACAGAAACAGCAGCAGGTATAAATTTCCATTTCAGTAGCACTGGCAGGCCCCTCCATTGGAACTGAGACACAGGCAGCACGCTCTTAGCTTAAAATGATGCAAACCAGTTTGTGTTCCTGCTTGTGACAAACAGCAGCTGACACTGGCCCAGATAGATCTGCTTTGGTTATGTGTCCCTGCCCCAAGACAGGGGCTGAGTCATGTGGAGCCGGCTCTCTGTGCTCACAACACTGAATAGTCCCAAAGCTGGGGCTCACATGGCTGCCTGGCAAATCCCAGCAAACCCACTGCACTCCTCCAAGAGGCAGCAAGGACTGCCAGACAGGATTCAGCCTCAGCACAGCCCAGTTTCTGTGGTTCTCTTGCATTAACAGCAAAGAACACTCACGTAAATGTTAGTCTCAGTCTGGCTCCTTCCGGTCTCATTTCATTCCCTATCTTCCCTCCCAGGAGGAACAGGAATATTGAAAATCATCTCTTTCCCTCCATCCATCCAGTCTTTGCTGCTAAGAAATTCCACTGAGACTTTAGTCTCTTCTCTGCAACTTTATTTGCCAGCTGTAGGGTTCTCACACCGTTATTTGTATTCCAGTCCCGATTTCAATTACCTGGCTAACCTTTTCAATTTTCACAGAGAGTGAGAATCAGAAAACAGCAGGTCCTTTATTACAGCTCACACTGGCAGGGAATTCTTCACCCCCCTTCCCTCCCCCATGTTTGCAGGAAAGCTCTGTCAAATTCAAACAAACTCATTGATAATAACTTGTCTATTTGCTTATGCTTTGCTGGCTGTTAAATATTCTGGTCCTTTCTGTGGACCTCTCTTCAATCCTCCTTTTGGCTTGAACATATTATATTTTACACCATTTCTAAAACCAAGGAGAAGTAATCTTAAGCCTTCACCCTGATGCTTGACTCCACTGGGAATTCTCACCAGGGTCAAGCACTGGAGAAGTTGAAAGCCTTGTGCTTTGAGAGGGGCTGTTGGCTGACCTTTGACAAGCCAGATGTGGTGGTGGCCCGTCCTTATGTTCATATCTCAGAGCACTTCCCAGTGGAGGCTCAGGGCATGGGGGCTTCCCTCAAACAAGGGGAGAGTCAGGCACAGGAGACCACTCTGCTGAGCCCAAAGCTCTGCCACTGAATTGTCCTGGCCACAGCTGCCACCCTTTTTGCCTTTCTCAATCCTCCAAGTCACACCCCTCCTCTTACCTCCTTTATTATTCTGAGCTCTTGACCTAGCGGTCATTTCCATGCCTGTGCTCTGTCTGCCGCATCACTCAGCCATCCAGATCCTAAAAATCATTTATTTGATTGGGGAGGGGAGAGGATTTAATGAAAAAGACCTGTTTCTTAGCAACACCTTCCCATCTTCCTTCTTTTGTTTTTTCCAGCTCATTATCTTTGCCCATGTTCAACTCCAAATTAACTTAATTACAGACAGTTTTCATATCTCTCTGAACCAGAAGGGGCACTTGTAAAGCATCCCTCCAGTCAATAGTAAATGAGGGCCTTGGCCTGTGCTGAGCAGGCTTTGGGAAAGGCAGCCCAGCTGTGCCTGCCCTGCTCCCTCCAGACACCTCTCCCTCCTGCTCCCAGCTCCTGCTGCTCCTTCCAGTGAGGCATTTCAGCTCTCCTTTTGCAGCCTGTCCAAGTTCACCACAACCCCTGAGCTCCACAACAGACATCAGTATAAATCACCAGGTGAATGCTTCTCTGATGCAGATGCCAAGGGCACTGAAACCTTTCCACCTCCCCTTTCCAGATTCTGACAGGGGACAAGTGCCTCAGTTCAAAGTCTGTGATTGGACTGAGTACAAATCTGAGCTAAATCTGAGCCTTATTGAGTCTGACTATCAGATGTTCTTGGTCCAGGATGACCTCTGATTACCTACACAAGGGGTAGGTCAAAGATCTCCCTTGGTTAATGCAGCTCTGGCTGCCCAAAAGTCATACACCGATGACAGCTCTCTCCTTGAAAATCCCCTCAGAGATAAAAATGTAACTTCAGAGCAGCCCCTCATACCATATCTTGCCCTTACCTGTGACACCAGGTTTCCTTTGGAAATCAGGATCAGGACCTATCTCTAGCAGCTGACAGGTTCCTCACCTTCTCACAGATAAATAAGCATTGTTGCATTGTTGCATTCCTGCATCTTACCATTCACAGAAATTCTCCACTGGCAGAGGAAATGTCTTCTTCCTTCTGTTGGAGGTCTAGAAGCTATCACCCAGCCAGGACACCTCCTCCTAAATCCACCAAGTGACCCCTCACTGGTAGAAGCTGGGTGCTGCACTAAGGATGAGGAGAGATCTGTACTCACACAAAGAGGAAAGAGTCACCAACAGAACTGGGTTGAGGGCATAAGAAACACAAGGAAACCCTCTACAAAGTCATAGGGGGAACCAAACTCCCACCAGCAAGGAAAAAGGGAAGGCTCTGTGTCAATTTTAGAGGAATCAGAGGGCTGTAATTCTACCATTAGAAGAGGAGCTATGGTTTCTGGAAAGGAAGGGAAGTCTGAGTGATGATGCAGGTGGTTGCTCCTCATTCAGGTGAGGAATTCTGCCCAGCAGCTTGCCACCCTGGAAAATAGAACCACAGTTAAGTTGGAATGAGTTTCTTCCCTCACTCTGCAGAGGTAGAGCTGCAAATCATGCAGTATCCTCAAACACAGGGAGCAGAATTTTGTTTACAGCATGAAATTCACTCTGCCCCAAAAGTTTCAGGTTCTTCCCTTTCTCTTTTGCCCCTTTCTTTCTCACCACTTTGGTCTGCAGGGAGAGAAGCCATAGGTAGGATATTTCCTTCGTATTTCATGAGAACATTTTCAGAATTTCCCACCTCAGATTGAGCCACGTCACATTTACCAGCTCAGCAGGACACTGTCCCCAACGTCTGTGTTTATGCTGGAAAGGTCTGAAAAAGGCAAGGAGCAAATACCTGCCCTGAAAACTGAACGTGTGGCCTCTAAAGAGCATTTGTACACGTTCCCCAGATTTACAGCCCAACCACACTAGTCAGTGCCACTGGAGGTCAGCCTTGTGCCACAGAAACCTGGGAGCACTGGGGTGCCCTGGCTCCCAGAAGCTTTGGGTTCTGAGCCTGCGTTTGTGGTACACAGGACACCCCAAGAGAAAACCTGTTCCAGCTCCCCCGGTGCTGATTTATGATGTAGAGCTTTTTCATGTTTCCATTTCTTTTTTTTTTCTTCTTTTTTTTTTTTTTTTTTCAAAAATCCTCAGTGGTCTGCTGCTGGATAAACTCAACAAAGGTGTGTTCAGCCAGCACAGGCTCACAGAAAGCCAGGCTGCTCCTCAGGTCCTGTGCTAACACAGGTGGTGAGGCAGGCTCAGCCACCTCAGCCAAACCGGCTTGGAAAGTACACTTGTTCTGGGACAATTCTCAGTCTCTCGTTTCACAGGGCATGGCAGAATAAATATCTACAAGTTGCAAGCTCTGCATGAGAAATCGAGAGATTGATTCATGACCAAAACAAGTACAAGCTTAGCTATGGTTAATTCAGAGCCATATTCCTTGTCAGTGTCTATAATAAAGAACTCCTACACAGAATCCCATTCAAAGAGTCACTTCTTCCTACTCCTTCCGTAAGACCCTCCAAGAAGGGCTTAACAAATATTTTAATTGGAAACAAAAGCTTTCAGCTAAACATTTTAGTGAAACAGATAATCTGTGCTTCTACTACAGGATCCCACAGGTGCCAGTGCAAACCCAGCTCTGGCTGTGCCAAGTGAAGTCAGCTCTTGGTAATTCCTATGCCTGCAGAAAAAGCATTCATCAGTACGGTCTGAGTAGAAAATGGAGACTGAAATGCTCAGTTGAGATATACTCAAGTCACTATCCCACATATATTCCTTCACCTTCAGGGTGACTTACTTAATTTTTCTCTCTAGATCAAGGATAGCAGAGCTGTTCTTTGCCCTGTCCCCATCCAGGCCACATCTGGAGTGCAGGGTACATTATCCACACTCACTCACTGAATCTCAAGTTTGAAATGAGAGCCAGCATTGCACAAACTGCTGCAAACAGCCTTAAGTACAGACTTTTTCTGCTCTGCTGTAACAATTAAAGAGCCATTCCTTTTCTGCTATTTTTCTAGCACAGCAATAGAAATATTGATCTCCACCACTGGCATCTTTCCTGTGAATGATCAGTTATCCTTTGGGGTTAAACAAACTGCAATTATGCATTCTAAATAACCAGAGAATCACGACTGTCCAGGTACCTTCTGCTCTCTTACCTCTTATTCCCATTAGCATTCCTGTCAGCATGGCTTTGGGCACTCCACATCTTTCCAGGGAGTGAAAAGCAGCATCCATCCCTCTGTCCCACACTCACCTCCTGCCTCAAGGAACAGCAAAGTTCTTCCTGAACCCAGGCAGTTCTCAAGAGGGACTGGAGCAGACAGAAGAAAGGAGACAGGGTTGGGTCACTGCAATAACTCAGTGATAGTGGCTCTCCATAATCACGAAAGAAAATCCACAGCATGGCCATGGCACTGGAATCACTGCTGGGAAGATGTGTCCCTAAGCAGCCAGGACCTTGGCAGCCCCTCGGTGACACAGAGAGTCAGAGACAGTCAGAGCCCAGGCAGGCAATAGGCAATGGGTAAGGACAGAGACAAGAAGATTGTTAACTTTGGCAGAGCCCATCAGGTGTCCTTGCAGTGCAGCCACCTTGCTGGGGGCTGGAAACTCTCAGTGCTGGGGTGCACTGCTGTCAGGATGATCCACAGTGGCAAATTCCACTCCAAGGAGCCCAGGCCAAGGGGAGATTCACGTTCTCTGCCTTGCATATTCATCCTGCAGAGCTGAAACCATCTTAGTGAGGAACAGAGCACAAGCCTCTGTCACCCTGCCTGCAGTATCCACCACCAGAGCTCTTCCTTCCTCTCACAAGCCACACATTTTCATTCCCTTTTGGTTTCCTTCTTTTTCGGCAGTGGTGGATTTACCCCCCTCCCACTTCCTTTGCTGCAACATTTGTCTGTAAGCAACAGCAGATAACATGACAGGTTTTCACCTGGATGGTTCCTTACCATTTTCTTATGGCGTATTTATTTGCTTGTGGATATTTTATACCTTCATAGATGGGACTGAACCATTTCCCACTGTCAATAAGCCACAGTAGCCAAACCCTTGTTTACTGCCAGGCTGGACCAGCTGTAGAGTATTTTGTGCTTAGGACAAAAGGTTTGAACCAGGGATATATTGAGCTGTCCATATTTAAAGAAGGATTGGGAGCCAAGGAAGAGTTCAGAAAGTATCTGGGTAAAAAATAGCTGTACAGAAGCGGGACTGGGTAAAAAATAGCTGTATGGAAGCTGCAAGTCTCTGTGAGCAGAACCCAACTTCATACATTTTGCTTCATTTACTCCATTGATCTGCCCAGCACATTTTGGAGTCAAGATTTTCTCAGCCTTCCTAAGACCACATTCTCTCTCTCTCTCTCTCTCTCTCTCTCTCTCTCTCTCTCTCTCTTGCTCTCCAGAGCTGCAGGCTGAGTCCTGTTCATGACCCAGTGAGGAACTTCTTGAAACACTCAGGGGTACTGGTGCATCACTCCTTGGTGATGCTTTGAGGGAAATAGTGCTTGTTTTAGAAATGCTAAAACAAAAAAGCTTATGATACTGAGAGGGTTTTGTTAGTTTGACTCTGGCAGAAGCAGCTTTTCGATCCATTTATCATGCTGCCTGCAGCTGCCATTTCAAGGCTGATGAAGATATAATAAACAGGAAGCCAAAAAAAGTCACTTGAAAGGTGCACACAGAGCAGTTTAATAAATAAAAGATCGGGGGCAGAGAAAGAAAAATTATCAGTGCAAGTTTTGACTTTCTTCTGCTGTCCATTTTATAGCATAAATTTAAATAAACGAATGGTGCAGGTTGGTGGAATCACTCTTTCATTCTCAGTACCCTCTCTAAAAATTTCTGCTTGTGAATTCATCTTTCTGCAATGTCTTTCTGGCACATATTTTGCCAGCTACCTTCCAAACTGCGTCTCCAAAATTTTTAAGGATATCCATCAGACTCCACAGAACCCAGAGCTCCTGGTGGATGAAAGCTCTTTGTGGAGTCTCCAGTGCAATAAACCTGGACACTGCTGAGCAGCTGGATGCCAGCAAGCTCAGGTGATCCCAAGGTTTCTACTGTTCCCTTCCCACTGCTTATACAGAGGTGACCATGGAGTTTGCACCAAGCTTTCCTCTCCCACAGAGGAGACTTTGCTCCTGCAGAGATCCCTGGAGGTCCCAGAGCTTTATCAGCTGCCAGTCATTTCTGTGGCTACAAGGACAGCCTTGGCTCACGTTGGGATTGTGTCATTTGCCATGTTCTCTTTTCCATTTGGATTCATGCTATCAGGAAAGCTGGGAGCCTTGCAGGCTGTTTTGTCCATTGGCCTCTGGCATATGGCAGTGCAGTTATTGCATGTCTTCCTGGAGCACTTTGGATATCAGGGCCTGATGGACATTCAGGCTGGAAGTCCAGGTTTGAATTTCAACACTCTTCTTCCAAAGCTGCCACCTGATTTCTTTGAATTGCAGGAATTGAATTTGAATTTGAATTTTGTCCAGGTCTGACTCTTTCTCCAGAAGGGTGGGGTCAAGGCTCATGGACTTCAGCAGATACCACCAAGGTCCTGTGAGCAACAGAGAGAACAAACAGGGAGATGCAGACAATAAGAAACATTAACAGGTGAGACATGGTGAAAGAATCACAGGAAAGTGAGCAGAAAAAGACAATCCCAGAGGAACAGAGAAAAGAATGGAAAAGGAAAGAGAGAAAAATAATTAAAAAAAAAAAAAAGGAAATTATTAAGGAACTGAAATGAGAATAAAGATGAAAGAAGAGAGCAGAAGGGGAAGTAGAATAAAAGGTGAAGACAGAAAAAAGGCTCAGTAATATGCATAAAGAAAAATATCTGCTGGTTTCCATTTTTCATTAATGCTTCACCAGATGGAGACGGTATCAACAATAATAGAACCTCTGAGCTGCAGAACAATAGGTGAAATAATTCAAGCACCACTTTCAGATTAAAAACAGTGAAGGGAGTTTGATTTATTTCCCAGATTTTCTTTCTTTCTCTCTATATAGAAAATAACCTCATACACTTACTAAAGTTCTGTGGCTCATCACCACAAAATATAAATAAAAGAATGAAACCACCCTTCAGCACAGACAGAAAGTAAATCAGAGGCCTCAATGCATTTTCATTGTTGCAGCTGGGTCCTGTCTTCACATTTATTTATCTTTAAATTTCTCCTTGCACTCCAGAGACCATATCCCATAAAATGCCGGGTTAACAAGTTAACCATGAATAATTCATGAGATAATTATAAAACATTTACACCAGAACATTATTATCTTGCAACTAAAAAAACCCCAAATACTAAATGTCCTCCAACACTGATGGCAAACTCTTGTGAATGCAATGTTCTCTATCACTAAAATTAAATGAAATTAATCTTCTGTTTGCTTTGGTGCCTATTAGCAGAGAATCACAGGGGAAAAAACACCCCCAGGTGATATGGAAACATAAAAATACATAAATACATACACATATTTCTAGGTGTGTTTGCACATACATATATATGGGATTCTAAAACATGCTCACAGAGGAGTCTCCCAAAACACACTCTGAGGCAGGAGGGACATGAGCTTTTACACTGAAGGGGTTGATTCAGAGCCCACGTGGAAAGGACAAACACAGATCTGCAGCACTCTGTGCCCAGAGGGACTGTGGCTTGCCAGGTTTTTCTTATCCCTTCCCACTGCACTGGTGGTCTCTGGTCAGATCCTGTTCCCAAAGCAAGCCTAGACCTTACTCTGAAATCAAAATAATAACAAATTTCAGCTTTGCACTGGTATCATCAAGATGGGTATTTGGCCTTGTACACACATCCAAAATTAAGGCTGTGGTATGTGTGGCTATAAAGCTCCTACAAAAGCATCACCAATAATGCAAATCTCTAGTTCAGACAGCATGACAGGCCATTAGGGCTCCTGCAGTTCTACTCTGCATAAAAGCTCCTCTGTCGCCTTCCCTCTGGACACGAGGCCAGAGAAGTGTTGGGAAAATTCTGCAGCCATCCTTCACCGTGTGCTGGCGATCCCCCGAGGGCTTTAATGGGCACACACAGAGAAAGGTTCTTGCTTAGATCACAGGAACTGTCAGCCTGTTGCTAGAGACCCGGGTTACCCAGCAGTGACTGCTCCCCTCCCTCGGGAGCTCAGGAAAAAGGAGCAGCACTAAAGCAAAGCTCCACCGGAGAGCTCTTTGTGTGAGCGTGGCTGCCATGAACAGGGAGCCAGCAAACCCTGGGCTGGCACAGCCACCTCGAGCTGCACCCCTGGGGACCCAGGGTAGAGGAAGAAACTCCCTCAGGGAAAATGCAGGAAACACTCTCTTGTTCCTCTTCCTCCCTTCCTCCCTCTGTGAATGCAGCCAGTCCACACAGAAAACTACCTGTGCTTTCCCAGGGACACATTTGCACCCAGGCTGAGACACTTAAAGCTTTTCTGTGTGGAACAGAATGCCAAGAGTTCCTCTTCTTCACATGATTATTAAGAGGTCACATATGGGAATTCAACAGCTACATCTGCCTGCAGCCAAGAGCAAGGGCTGGAAGCACCCTCTGCATGTTCTGAATCCATGAAAATATCCCAGGAGATTTGGCACTAAACCGATGGTCAACAAAACCACCTGGAGCCTGAGGCATTACAGTTTGATTTAACCATGCACACTTTTGTTAAAGGATTAGGAGGACTCTATCATTGTGACATTTGAATTCTAATTGAAAATCAGTCCCTTCCACACACTTTGCCAGTCTGGGATGTGGGAGGAGAGATGTGTGTGCCCATGAGGGGGGTGTGTGTGTGTCTGTGAGGGGTGTGTGTGTCTGCCATCCACTTTGGGGCAACAAAAGGATTGACAGCTCCAAAGAACCGTGTTTACCTCCCATCGCACATGAGTCCAGCAAACAACATGGGATTTTACAAAACCAATGGACACAGTGAGGAACTGGGGCTGGAATTTTAATCATCTCTGCAGAGCCCATTTAGAAACCTGTCTGCTGTATGTGAGTGTCAACAAACACTCATGAAATTTCATCTCTGCATCAATTTGCAATACAGAAAAAAATGCTTCATGCACAGCAATATAGTCCTGTGTACACAGCTGCCAGCAGCTGCCCTCTGGGGTGATTCCTGTAATTTTCTATATTTTGCTCAGCAAGATGTCATTTATCATGAAGGCTATCATCAGTGTATGAGCTGAGGAGGAGCAGTTAAGAAGGTCTGTTATCCTCAGCCCTGAAGCACAAAGGAGTTTTGGTTTGGATATTCTTGTCTGGGTACCTGTCTCACCTACTCAGCACACAGATCTGCAGTCAAGAGCAGTGAGGCTTGGATTACCAGACTCTCCTGCCATGGATGGAGGGATGGAATCCTAATACCTAATTCTGAGCCCATCACTGACTCTCTAAACGCTCAAGAGTTCCATTTCAGAGCCTTCCATCTCAGTGTTGGTGTTGCAGTGCAGTGCTGGCATTGACTGTCTGTGAATGGCTGTTTAGGCTGGGTGTGTGATCCTGCAGCTAAAAACCACTAACCACGGTGCTAGAGCTCGACCAAGTCCCTCTCAAACACGTGGCTATAGACTGTTCCTTAAAGAAGTTACTGTCTCAGAGAAGAGCTGATGTCAGCAGGTAAAGAGAGGACCAGGATGAGACAATCCTGACTGATCTTACAGAGCCTGAATGTACCAGCAGCTAAACTCAGTGCCAGCCAGCTGGTTAGAGATGCTGCAGAGGGAACAACCCGATTCTGATTCAACTGATTCTGCACAAGCACAGAGCCCCAGTCCAGTGCCCGAGGACCATGGCAGCACAAGGAGATGTGTCTGAGCTCATCCCTGAATGCCTCTCCCTAACGTCTGAGACCATTTGAGTCTGAAAGCTTCCCAGGGAAAGGAGCTGAAGGCTGCAACATTCATTTCTCTCTGTAAGGAGAAAGAGAGGATCAAGTCCAAGCTTTCTCCTCAAATCATGGATCAATCAAGCAACTCTGGTGATGTCACTATCCCTGGCACTGGGACCTAATTTAAAATTACCTCAAATCTGAAAGATTGATTTTCACCATCAGCGTTTAATGTCTGCTGTATCTTTCTTTTCCCAGCAGAGAAGGAAAAAAGAAAGGAGGGGAGAGAGAGGGAGAAGGAGATAGTTCAGATTCAACTGCAATTTAGCACTCATTTGCATTTTTAAATTAGTTAAGCTGTGGACCGTTGCAAAGCAATGACAGAGAATTTTTGTAATAATTAGTCTGCTGGGAGTGTAGAAATGGCTGTAAACGCAGGTTGCACTGAAAGAGGAAGCAATATCCCAATGCTCAAACTGGGATTTGCACAGGCAAATTTTCTCTCCCTCATATGGGGCCAGATCCAGCTCAGCAGACACAGAGCTCCAGCTCAGACAACTTCATCTGCTCCAGACACTGACTGCAGCCAGAGTAGAGGGGTGTGCTCAGACCATGATTAACCTAACGTAAAAATCTGAATCGGGCCAGATGATTAGATACCTGGAGTGGGGTGAGAGCAATCTCACCACTGTTGTTTACAATATAATCTTAAATTCTTCAGCCTCTGTGTGTGTGTCAGCCTCTCCTCAGTGGGCTCCACACGTCTGACCCCTTCTCCCCTCCTCTGCAGCTCCAACCACGATTCTCTTACTGCCTGTAAGGAGATTTAGCCCTCTCCTAAAACCAGTGGAAAATCATCAGTACCTCAGATCTGCTCAGGGAAGGGGGTAAAGAAGGATCAGGATGAGAATGAGCTAAAGTGCCCCCAGTTTTGCCTCAGGGACCTACCCTCCCTCAGCTCACAAGGGGGATATGACAGCACTTCCCTGTACAATGGGAGGTGCTGCCTATTCAGCAACCTGAGCCACTGATTTTGCACCACATCTCACACTTGCTGTTTGAGATGGGTGAAAACTGGAATGCTTCCTCCTTTGGGTGGCAGAACATGGCAGCACTAATGCTCACTTTGCTCAGCAAGGGGAAGAGCCCACTCGTGACTAAACATGAATGGCTTCAGAAACACTGCACACTCGACCATCCTGAAAGCAGCTCTTCATCACCCATTAGATGTTCTCTGCATCATTTTGCTGTCCTTTGCTTGCCCTGCTCCAAAAGCTGGCATCTGTTTCCCAGTGTGACTGTTCCTTTTTGCTTAAGTTGTCCCTCTGGGTGAACTGAAGCACAAGGAACATTCAGTGAATTTCCTGAAATCCTCTCCCTCGTCTGAAACATCAGCCCTCAGTACATTTGTGTTAATCTGTCTTTGTTCAAAAATGTGAACCCATCCTCTTCCAAAGCAGCACCAGCCTTGTCCCAGAAGCTCACCAGGAGCCATGGAATGGTCTGTTTTCTCTCAGACATAATTTGGGGTTACAGAACATCAACATTTTACAGACACATGTGCCATGTGCATGTATATAAGAAACAGTGATTTTTAAGAAGTTTACTTAATGTTTCCTTCCAAAGAGGTCCCTATGACTTGAAAATCATTCTACCTGCATCAAATGCCTTAACTCAATGACCACAAAATAGACACCCCATTATTCTGACAGCAAAGTGAGTGCATCTGGATTTCCCTGAAGGAACCCAAACCTTTACAGTTTTATTACCTTGTCACTCTGAGTTTTTGTAGGTATCAATCACAAAGGTACATTTTGTTTCAGTGTGGACTTGATCCAAATTATATCTTTTGAGGACAGAAGAGCAAGAAGATGAAAGCTAAAATAAATAAATGGCTCTACTTATGGATACCAAGAGCAAAATGTGCTCTGTTTCACATTTGTTAGTCACTTGAGTAACTTTTGGGGCTGGTATTTCTGGAGTTTGTTCATCCCATCAAAGTTCCAGTTTGTCCCATCACATCAATGGCTCTCATCCACAACAACTGACAATGCCTTAAAAAATTCAAGTTTCTTTTTTGGTCACCTGTCATTGTGCTACTAGTCACATGTCCAAACTGAGGTTAAAGTTCTTCCTAGGATCCTCTGTGCATTTTCCCTTAGGATATTCTTACTTTCTTCCTCTGGCAGAGAACAGTTGTGGGGGTTGTGCTTTGCAGCTGTGATGAAGGCTTTTGAAAGGTTTTTTTTATCGAGTGTACAGGGGTGCATGGAGCAAACCTGCCAGTGCTGCTGAACTCTGTGTTGGTTTCTTCCCAGCTGAGTGTGGGCAGCTGACCTGAAGGATTTCTTGGTTTCTATTGCAGTCGCTGGAGAGAGAGACACCTCCCAAGGACCATTTGTCCCATCCTAAAATGGCTGTCCAAGAGAAATGGCATCATTTCTGAAAGTCTCATTTTAGTCCTTCCAAGTACAGAGCAAACCTGGTCACTTGTTCAGACCAGAAGCCAACTTTCAGGCATTAAAACATAGGAGTGAACCCATTCCAGCTGTTTATTTCGGAGTCTTTCACAAAAACATCACCTTGGAAAGGACACTCTTTTCAGACAGAACAAAGCCAGTCCAGATTTAGGCTCATGAACTGTAAGGAAACATCCACACCCCTTACACTGGCTGTGGTTATGATGATGTCTTCCCTGTGGGACAGCAGCTTGTGTAGAGACAGGAGTGAAAAGAGGCAGAAAGGAGGGGAGAGAAGGAGCTTCACTGTGCACCGGTGGTGAGGACAGATCCGCATTATAACCTCCCTTCCTGAAAGACTGAATTATAAGAAAGCTTTTCTGAAACATCTCTAAGCATCCACAGGCTGTCAGAGTAGTCCCCTGCGGTATTTCTCTGCCGAGCATCTCCCTTTGTTCCCAGCGTGGTGCTGGAGTCAGGCAGAGGGGCTGGAGGGGCACAGGGCCCATTCCCAGAGCCCTCTGACACCCCTTTAGACCCTCACCCGCTGAGGCACTGTAGTCTATAATGCTGTTTTTCTGGATATTTCCATGTGTAACGAGTAGTTCAGCTACCCCGCAGTCCCAGAAAGTACTTTTCCATAAAAATAAGATCCCGTAAAACCTGTACCTTTAGACAACCCCCACTCTGACATAGCCCCAGTCTCTCTATTTTACAAAATAAAGGCTTCAGCGTTCATTCTCCTGAGTTCTGCTGTGTTATCCGTGTTATCTGTGATTGTCTTGGAAACCCAGCTCACCCTGAGGCCGGCTATTAACATCTTTCAGCATAACAAAAGCCTTTATTGTCCTGCTATTTCTCATGCATTCTGTCAAGACATGCAGATGAATGAGTTACCAGGGGTAAGTTTGGGTATAAATTTACAAGGCCTCTACTCCATCATAATTGTCTGCATTCGTATTCTCATTCTTCATGCTCATCCAGATGTACTTGGAAGTGATTTGTCCTCAGGAATAAGAGGAGTTGGATGCTTTGCATCTGCTCCTAGAAACAAAGAAAAGGATGTCCTGGGGCTTCTTGAGGAGAAGGTGACATCCTGGGAGGTCACCCACTAACCTTCCCTGGGAACTGTCCTTCCTTCTGTGGCATCCATCATGTCTATTCCACGTTGTTAGAAAACGCTTAGTGCAAATATGGAAACAGTTATTGCGTTTGAAAGACAATCTTCATCCAAGCAGCTGAAGTGTTTCATTTGGAAGAAGATGTTTTAGCAGGGAAAAAATACCGAATGGGGTTTCCTACACCAAAATTCTTGACACTCTGCACATATGAGCAACCATCCATAAAGGACATGCATTTTACATCACCACAAGACTCCTCTCCAAGCCCAGCTATAACATTTCTCCAGAGATACAACCCAGGAATGCTTCACAATCTGTATTTTTGCATGTGCCCCAAAGCTTTTGTTAGCATGACTATGATGGCTCCTGGGCATGATTTGCTCACATTCCCAGCTGACAGGCCAGGCCACAGCTTCTCCATGCTCCCTGATTCCTTTTATTATTTAGAGGATTAACTAAGAATTCCACAATGGCTCCAATGACTGCCGTGCTCTCAGTGAAGTAGCAAATAATTGAAAACACTAAATACTCATTATAACTGGTAAATGGCAATACAATCCCAGGCAGGGAAATATTAGAGAACTCACCGACCTGAGGGAAGCCAAGTGTAATGAAGATCATCTTCAGAGAGATGTGCCATGAAGGGTACTTATCTCTCTGCAGCAGTTCAGTGCACCCTTCTAATCCAGGGTTCCTTTTCATCCTGGATGAGAACAAAACTAAAAAATGACCCAAGTCCAGCTTGTACACACACCCAACTTACTTAGTGCCTCTCTGCCATGTGGATACACTGATTTCATCATCTTCTGCTCACACCAGCAGCCTTGCTTATTTTATTCTTTCTGACTACTCGCCCAGTCCACCAATGTGGAATTGCTCTGTAATTGTGAGTGCCATATGGTGCCCTAATTATTGCAGTGCTTGTTGTATTAATGTGTTAGATAATCGAGATGTGGGGAGAGGAGCAACAAGGAGAGTCAGGCATTTTGAGGGACAGGCTCACTCAGTGAACACCATTTACTACAAACAGCTCCAGGATGCCAAGAGCCACATCCAGGAAACGAAAAAGCATGGGCATGAGAATACCAAAACCATCATCTGCCTGTAGAAATGTGACTGGGGTTGGATTTTATTTTCCTTCTAGATTCGATATCCTGGTGTCTAGAGAACATGACTGTAGATTATAGGAATAGAAAAGTATAATGTTATTCAAGATTATGACATTGTTATACTAATTTGTAAAAAGAAGGAGGAGGAGCAAAAGAGGATGATACAAAACCCTTGGGCTGGATTCCCTTTCTGGCTTACACTGACGTAGATAACATGCAGGACAGGAAAAGTCCATATGAACAGGGGAATTAAAATGCACCATTGAATTTGCATTATTAAAATAATGCAAGATTTAAGAGGCATAATCATAAAACAGTTTCCCCTTGCACTTCCTCTTTTACATTCACTAACTTGGTCAGACTCCCTCCATTGTTCAGATTTCACTGATAAAAAATTACTCAACTAATGGGTTTAGAGTAAGTGTGTGTTTGTACCATTGTAGGGGATAATAGGTTTTGTTCCAAAAGCAATATGCCTTTTCCACAGTGGTTCTACAATTGTGGATGTTCCAAGGGCAGAATGGACAAGCAGCTACAAGAGGAACACAGGGCAGCCTACTGAGAATAACATTAATCTTGGGAAATCCTGAGCTGACTGGACTCAGCTAGTAAAAATATTATGGAGGAAGATTAAACAAGATTTTTCTATTCTTATTCTTCACCAGGTGTCTGCTCATGGCCCCTGCTGAAGACCCATTACTGATGCTGTCAGCCTGCTCTGAAGGCTCAAAAATATCCATTCCCCAGTGCCCTTACAGACTCAGCTAAACCTTGAACATCTTCTATACACTGCAATCTGATGAGAAAACAGAAGATGGTGAAGATTATTCACTAGAAAGGAACTCTCTGCATTCCTGCCAATACCCTGAGCAGTAAACAGAGACAAAATGCTACAAAAATTACAGACTTGGCCCTTGGCAGAATGATTCTCAAAGTTTTTCCACAAACTGGATGTAGTTTACAAGATGGACAGAGCAAATCCCAGTGTGCCAAGTTCAGACACTTTATGGTGGAATGAGGATGTGTTCCTACAGGAGTAAAACACCTAATTGACCCATAACCTATCAGTGAAACAATAGAGAATAAAATTCCCAGTATAATTGGGTTATAAATCACTCCTTTGATACCAGGACCTAGAGATTTATTTTGGGTATCTGAGTGTTTATTCTGAGGAAATACAGTGGTTTAGCTATATTTAAACGCTTTGGCTGGTGCTTAGAGGGGAAAAATGACAACTGTGCACAGTGATTCATTTCTCCACTTTACTTGGACTGTAAAGGTGTGAAGACAGTTTTTAAAAGCAATCCTAGCAGGAGCCCACAGGCACTGTGCAAGTGCTGTCCCTCCTGGCCCAGCTTCCTGGCTCCCACTCAGAACAGCTGGTGATGGGCAATCACCTTCATCCTCTCCAGATGCCTGCAAAAACCTGCTGGCTTTTCACTGCTCTTTGAAAACTGTTTTGCCCACAGAAATTTACCACAGTCAGTGCCCCGCACAGGCAGCCCACACAATAAAAAATTCACACATTTTCACAGCATCCCTCAGGTCACGAATATTCCCTTGCATTCACAGTTTCTCTAGGTTATATGGACATTTTCAGAAGTGTTTAGGTGCACAATGGACACAGGGCATGGTCAGGGCCAGGGGGGATGGTCACTCCCCGATGTCCTGGTTTGTGAGGCACTGTCCTTACTTCTTCACAGGAGGAGCAGAAACAGTTTCTAGATGCAGTTTCTGGAGAAAGTCCTCAAAAGTAGCAGAAGGACTGGTATGACATGAGGACCAGACCTGAGCTAGGGCTGAGGTCAATACTCATGTGTGAAAATACTTAGTGACAGTTTTGTTTAGGCAGACGTTTAGCAGATAAAATGAGAAAAGCTACTCCCATCCATGGAAGGAGCAGGAGCCACCTGCCAACCCTTCCCCACAAGCACATGGCCAGGACAGAGAACAGGGCTGGCAATTTCCTTTTCCTGACACTTACTGCCACATTCATCCCCCAGGAAGCAGTGGCAGGGTCTGGATCTCTGCAGCTGTTCATGGCTCGCTCTGTGCCAGAACAGGGGCCTCAGTGACAGCAGGCAGGAAGCAATACAGGAATATCCTCCCCGTGCCATGGATTTACAAGGACAAAATATCTTCTGTGGCTGGCTTTTCATTAGCAGAACTGCACAAAGGGAATTCTGGGGTTCAGGAAGCACCATGTACATATCCAAAGCAGACAGAGATGCTCCAAACAGACAATGAGGCACTAAAGTCTGTTAAAAGAGAGAGGGAGAGATAAAATTTTGCACCATGCTGTTCTCTTAAGTTATCAAAGGATGTCTGGAAGCACTGGGCTCTAATTGCAAATTTGGTCATGGAAATGCAGGTCTAGAGAAAGAAAAAGAGAACTAAGAATGAGAGCTCTTTCTAGCTGAGATCATGGAGAACGGGTGAGAGTGAGGATCTATATGATCACAGTAATCAGAACAGATTAATCCCAGTTTGGGCAGTGCTGTCTAGAGCTGTATTTTTAAAGCACATAATCCTGATGGTATATCTCTTCTGATTAGCCCTTCAAAAGAATATTCATGTAAGTTGGAGCTGAAGCATCTCTGCTGCAGAATTCTGATGACATAATAGGTCATTATAAATAAATGATTTATCCAAGTGAAATAAGTCCAGCTATTTAGGGCAGGTCACAGTGACAAGTTACTATGGCATCTCTAATGTAATTTTTACTATCTCTTAGGTCAGAGAGAGCCTGTTTAAATGCAAAAGCTCTTTGTAACTGCAATTTGCAAAACAATGAGAGAAATATGCACAACGTAGTTTGCTGATGAAGCAGAATTTAGTCAGAGCAGGACATTGTTTAAAGGTTTACCCTGGGGGCACCAGCTGTTTTCTAAAGCACTGATAAATGATAGAAGAAGATACTTTTACACACAATACAGGGAGGGCCATGAATAAAGCCTGGAAACTTTTTATTTGTAAATAACAGCACAAATACAATAAATCTGTGAGCCCACAGATAGGAATACTGATGCAAGAGAGACATTAACCATTATATCTCTGCCCTTTTGTTGAGAAGGGAAAGCCCCAGGAGGAGGATAGGAGGCAGCAGCTATTTTATCCTTTATCAGTACACAACCACCAAAGATGCTGATGTCCAGTACTTACCTTTTCATCCATTATTTCCTGTGATTTTTCTTCCTTCTAATATGGCAAACTGCACCTGATTTTTGCAGCCTTGTGACTGATGTTTAATACTTAGCTGCGATGAGAGCTGGGGGCAGAGAAGTATTAAATGCAGAGATGGCAGTGCTTTAACAGGCTGTCAGCCTTAGCTGTAAGTATGCTATCAAAAATTAGACCAACAAAATTCATCAGGAGAACAGCAGCTTTGCCAGCAGCTGTTACAAAGGAAATAAGGAATAAGTCAAGCCAATAACTGCTATTAGGATTAAACTAATTTGTAGATGGTGGAACCAACAGTGCCTATGAAAAACAAGAGTCCACATGAAACCACTCACAATATCTCTAACCAGAAAAAGAGGGGAGCAGGGAGGAAGCCTTGGACTTGTTTCTTTGTTTGGCCTCCAAGCTGTGAAAAGGAAATAGGAGAAAAGGGAAGCAAGGCATCACAGCATATTAACTACAAGCAGTATGTTGGACACTCTTCTCCCACATCCCTCAATTCTGTGTTGCTGATGCTACACAAGCCACCCTAGACCAGACAGCAAGGAGCCAGCAGCTCCAAAGTCAGAGGAAAAAGGATGTGCACAGCACACAGGGAGGAGAAGACACAGGGAGAGGGGAGCAGCATCGACCTGAGCCAAAATAAACAGGACCACTTGCCTGAAGGGCCCTTTGTTCTGATACCATATGTGAGTTCTGATCACACCAGCCAGGTCTCCAGGAGAGACAATTCCTGCATCAGCAAATTACTCCAGTCTGCAGTTGTGATTAGTGCAAGAGAGAGAAAAAGTAAATGCAATCTGGCCAATTATACACTGAAGAGAACAGGGAAAACAAACAAAAAAGTCTCTGAACCTGCAGGTGACAACACAAATGCAAAAGACTGATAAGCTTGTTTTCTTAATGTGGGACTGTACCTGTGAGCTCAGGGAATGGCAGTGATTCTTGCAGCAGCTGCTTGCAGGAGGTCAATACACAGCACAGGGGTCACCCCAAAAGGCATGTGAAGGCAGAGCCACAGGGTTCCAGCACGTAGATTTGTTTTCCCAATCTTTTTTCTGCAGTGAAATCTGTGTTGGCAGTCACATGGGAAGACAGAATTATATTTTTGTCAAAGGCTGCAGCATATCCTGTGAAATCCTGTATCCCAAAGTCTCAAAAGCCAGGTCAGAGAGTTTGAGGCTGAACATACTGTGGAAAATCTGGAGGAGATTAACACCTTATGGACCTATCACAAGGTCTGGAAAGCCCCCAGTGTATTTTATTCTCTCATTTTTTTCCCTTGAGCACAGTTCAGCCCGTTCCACTGTGCAGGAGAATGCACACACACCCCTCAGAGCTGCAGCTGCAGTGGAGCTGAGCACCAGTGCAGGAAGCACCAGGGCTGATCCAAAACACCAGCTTTGAGACCTGCTGCTACCAGGCAGCTCTGGGTGTGAAACAAGAGAGACAGTAGAGAAGCTTCTTTTTGCTGTTGCTGATGGAATGAAGTGTTTCTGCCCACCCTGACTCTCCCTGTGTTCTGCTGTTCAAATACAATTATTGCTCCACCCTCAGCAGTGCTTTCTGCTGTCTCAGCCCAGGGGCTGCTTTCTCCATGGATCTGATCTTGTACTGCCACACAATCCACAGGAATTGCTCCAGCCAGACCTCAGCAGACCATATTGAACAGACCAGAACTACAAAAAAATCACTGCATTCCCCACCTTGGAACAAAGGCAAAGTCTGGAGGGAAGAGATGCTCCAGTCACTCATTCCAAGCTTCATAAACACCTGCAGGGTCAAAACCCTGTCCTCAGGAGCTGGAGCAGTGACCTGGATAACTGACAGTCAGTACAAAGTCCTTTCTTTGGGAGGAATTGCCTCCAGTTCAATCTTTTGCTCATTCAGCCTTCTGTCTCCTTCAAGCAAAATCTACCAGAACTTACTATTTTCAATTTATTTTTCCTTCTTCCTTTTCTTCTTTATTTTATTTTGTGTGTTATCCCAGCCTTCCCTCTCAGAGGTGTTTCCCTGGGGAAATTCATGTCCCTTGTACTTTTTACTCTGTGCACA
Organism: Sitta carolinensis; assembly: GCA_032173965.1. Lineage (NCBI taxonomy): Eukaryota > Metazoa > Chordata > Aves > Passeriformes > Sittidae > Sitta > Sitta carolinensis. Next base: position 12,073,992 of record CM063294.1, read on the forward strand.
TAACAGAACATTATCTGCATAATTTACCTTACACCACATGTTGTCTTCCTTCTGGCTAAGTGTTTACCTAAAATAAATATATATCCTTATCATGTACACTGAGAAAAAGAGCCAAAAAGCCTGTCCTATTTGAGAATTTCATATTATCCAAAACCTGAACCACAAAGAATGTGTTAGCTCAGTCCTTCAGGTCAAATGTAACTGCAAAGCTCATCCTCCTCTCTGCATTTTCATGTCCCATTCCGTGTGTAGATCTAACGAAATCCCCACAAGGTGAATCCAGACAAAATCTGGAATTTAAACACAGCCCACAGATCCAGGGATTTCAATGAGATAAGTCAAAAACCCCTCTTCCTTTAAAGCCTTTTATCACACCTCTGCATGGCAGGGTATGAAGCAGCAGCAGACCTGTGGAGCTGGGCAGGGCAGAACCATTTCCCATGGACTAGTTTTCACGAGTAAAGCAGCCAGGTCACACGGCAGAGATGCTGCTTCCCTGCTTCCTTTCCAGGAGCCCAGCTGCCAGCCAGTGCAGCTCTGGGTGTGCAGGGCAGCTGACACAGCACTTGACCATGTTTTGAAGTTAAATGTGCTGGGGCTGTTGTGGCCCAGTCAACACAATCTCCAGCCAGCTTCTCTCACACTCTCTTGAGCATGAGGACAGCACGGTGCTCTGCTGATGCTGCTGGGGTTTCTAGGTGTTTGTAGTCATCAGCAGAAAATTTGACAGGAAAATATAACAAAATATTATTGAAGCCTGAGGTCTTGGAGCACGTTTGAATCACAGTATATCAGGATGAAAACATGCCCTGGATACCAGAATATTTATTTTTACATTAACACAATTAATGTAATTGCAATCACAATTAATAAAGTGAATGTGATGTTTCTTTATTTCTTCCCATTTTCCCTTATGATGATTTCAAATGTGCCCCAGTTTTGCTCTTTACACAACACTCTCATGGTCCCTGTTCTGTGTCATCTGCACCAGTTGACCAGCAGGATCAGGGCCTGGAAGGTACTGGACCAATGCCTTGTGAGGACTGAGTCATAAATTTGCAATAATAGGCAAATTCAAGTACAAGGTGTGGAATCTCCTCCAAACCCCTCACACTTGTACATTCTACAGACATTTTGGGATGGGCTAAATTGTTTTTGGAGATTTTATGTGTCCAAATGCCATTTCTAGGATCAATTCAGGTCCCTAAGCTCTCAGGTGTTTGGTACCACTTCAGAGAGTTGAGCATCTCCCACTGAACTTCAGGAAGTGCTGGGTCTCCAAAAGCCCAGTGTGGACATCCCAGATAACTCAGGGAATCCATAGGAGCAATAAAAGTATGGGCACCTGGATCTCTCCCTAAATGAATCTCTCTCCAGGTTCAGACCTGTCTTTGTGGTGGCCACTGAGTGAATCTCAGGCCATGGGGTTTTATTTAGAAGGTCACAGCCACCAGCAGGTTTGTGCCAAAGGAGAAGACACTGACTGCTTGCAGGGCTGAAAGCTCTCCAGATGCTTTGCTGTCCCACCCTGTGTCCCTGTTTATGCACTCCATGGTGTATCCTTTCTGATTTCCTCAGACCAATTTCTGTTTCACAGGGGAAGAGCCTAAGCAAGGCAATGTGAGGTTTGCCTCACTAACGAACTCATTAATTCCCTGATTCACTGTCACCAGACTAATGGCCTATTTTAAAGAGCATCCCTGTCAGGAGGTGCTTTTTTAAAAGGATTCCCACAATGCAATTAGGCAGCCTTGCATCTAGAAATTACAGTATGGGAGGAGAGACCTCGATCTCAACACACCAAATCTGGATTTTATTAAAGACCTTCAGAGCTGGAAAATGTCACCTGTTGGAGTCAGCTGCAAAGTCCACACATTGAAAAAAAAAAAAAGATTCTCTCTTCTTCGAGAAAAATGGTCCTCTGTGAATTTTTATGTGGTAGAAGAACTCAGCCCAGTCTCAAAAGCTGTGGAAAATCGACCTGTTATCACTGCAGGCTCTTTGATCATCTCTAAGCCTTTGAGGCTCCAGCCCAGGGAATGACACAGAGAGACAAATGTGGAGAAGGGTCTTTACATGGCCTCAGTGGGAAGAAGCAAGGAAGGTTTAACCCAAAACACATCAAAACTTTTCAAAGCTCTCCCTCTCCTCTCAACATTAGCTCTTCTTTACAAACCTTCCTTTGATGTCAAAGGCCACACTTAGGAACTTCCTCAGAGGAAAGATGTTTTCTCTCTGTGTTTTTTCATATCCACCATTCTCCCTCCACAACAAAAGCTTCCATCCCATGTGCTCTTCAGAGCCAAGGAGAGAGTGAGATATGCTCCTGTGCCATCAGAGTACTCTCAGGACTCAGACTTGGATTGCTCTTTCTCATACTTGCTGTGGGTGTTTCATGATCGCTTTTATGTCAGTCTCAGAGCAGGATCCAACACAGGTGTCCTTCAGGAAGTGGAATCACACTGATCTTTCTTATTTAATTTTCTCTGTGTTTGGGCCACAGTCTGCTATCAGTAATGGGGAGATGTCCCTGTGCTGTATCAGCACAGAGCTAATTCTGCTGGCCTGGCTTTCCTTCAAAGCACATGAAAGGATCTCCAAAACAAAATTACAATAGGAAAAGGTGAAAAAAGTGACCAGCTGGCTACCATTTACTCATCTGGAAGCCCATGTCCAATATCAGCCACCTCGTAGTTTTGTTGGGACAAAAATACTACAGTTTCATTCCCAAACATTCTAATTTCAAAGTCAGGGTCTGTGAGAAGGGGTAATTCCAGTGACACCCTGATTCCTTGGGAAGAGCTGCCAGCACCCACTCAAATGTCGACACTCAAAGCAGGGGCTGATGTAGGTGTGGTCATTCCAGCAGTACCAGCTGTCCTAAAGATTTAAAGATTTGGAGAAAGAACTGGAGCTGTAATAAAACTTAATAATATAATCTGAAAGACAACAGATAAGAAGACAAGAAGAAAATAATTTCCCACCAATTTCTGTCTTAGTTTAAATTTTCTTTGTACAAGTGTAAGGTGATGATATGAATTTGTCATGAGCTGTAAGCAAAGGTAACTGATTTATTTCCCTCAGCTTGTATCAATAATACCTCAGTTTTATCCCACTGGGGGAACTGTACCTCAAAAAAAAATCAAAAAACAATAACTGCAGAAATTCCAGAGGAGAGAAATGAGAACTATCAAAGACCATGATCTATGTGGGGCAATGAGAGAACTGTTGGTTCAGGCAGAGGAGAGAAAAACACTGGAGAGAGCATGAAAGCCATCAATTGTTTAAAGGTTGTTGGAAAGAGGAAGGAAATAATCTGTTTGCCACAACCAGGTGGCAAGCACAAGAAGTAATGGGCTTAAGTGACAGCAAGAGATATGAGGGTTAGACTTCAGGAAAAGCTTCCTAATGGTGAGGGAAGTAGGGGATGGAATAGATTGCCTGAGGCGGGGTAGAGTCTCGCTGTTGGAGGCTTTTAAAGAACAAACATCCATCAGAAAGTATAAAGATAGATAGCTGATCCTTGCTAGAGGGGGAGAAAAATGGATAAAGAAAACTCTTAAAGTCCCTTCTCACCTGGGTTTTTTTTTTCTTTCTCTGATCCATAAGGCCACTAAAGAGACCCCAGCCCATGCAAATCCCAGGAACGTGGTCAAAAGGAATTATAGCAAAGTCTCCTGCAGTGAAACTGCAGTCCTTATAAACCTCTCAGGAAGCCAGGGGGCTGCCCAGGATAACCCACAGCGTGTTACACCAAGGTGATGAGTGAACCTCTGCCACTTTATTTTACATGACGTTTAAAGCCTGGACTAACTTTCAATAATACAATTAATTTCACTGATACCCCCAAAACTTCCTGCATGGTAGAGACTCTGATATGTGCTCCTCTACCAGCTCAAAACTTTGAAGTATAGAAGTTTCTATATCCTGGAGTAGCTTCATAACTGAACACATGAGGGAATGGTCCTGCCAGTATCAGGTAAGGCCCCTGAAAGAGAAAGCCAGCATTCCCAGGGTCCAGTGCCTGTGTCCCTTGGAGTACTGCAGTATAAATATATTTTTCTTTGTCAGGCTGATCTTTTTCAGTCTGTTTCTCCATATCAGTGTGAGAAATAGGATCTCTCTGGGGGCCTCTGAATGTGGTTATCTTCCTTTCTGCATGGAGAGATTCACTTTCAGCCCAGGTGCTCTTGTCAGTAGCCCCAGTTTAGTCACTTTTATCTATACAGTGAGGAATACAGACTCTACCATGGCTGTTTCAAGCACATTTTGAGAATAAACTTCTTGCAACTTCACGCTGCCAGCAATGAAGGGGAAGCAAGGTTTGCTTTATCTCCTTGCCAGAAAACAGGAGGTCCCTAGGGAGAACTGCCCAAGGTTTCTCTGCCCAGTCACTCTGTGCCACCTTGATTTGCCCACTTACATTGGCACAAGCATTTTCCTCAAAGCCAATCTGTGGTCCTGCCATGGTTCCAGAAACATCCACTCCTTTTGCAAGTGAGATTTCCTTCCCATGCCTGCTGGGGAATTCTTCCCTCGGAGTGCCAAGTGCCATTCTTTTTCTGCAGGGTTTTCCTCGGAACGTGCCCTGTAAGAAGTCAGGACCTGCCTTGCACCCTGCAGTGCTCCTGAGCCCTGTGCCAGGGCAGCAGGAGAGCTGGTGATCCAGGTCTCACCATTCACCACGTAAGAGGAAATTTTGCACAAAGGAGCCCCAGGAAGTCAGTGACTTATGGTGTGAGTCTTGCAGGTGTCCAGTGTAGAGCCAGGAGCTGGACTCCAATGATCCTTGGGGGTCCCGTCCCACTCAGGATATTTGATGATTCTATGGTTTATAGCTGTGTGCTCATCTCCCAGAGAAATTCAGCAGGACTCTATTAAAGGTCATAGACATGTAACACTAATATTGGACTGAAATCTCCTTTTTACTTCATTAATAGCTTCAGGCAAGAGAGATCAAGTTTAACTTTAACAGCATTATGTTTCGAACGCCATACAGTCATGATGAACAAGCTGGAAGGAGAGGCATTTATTTAATGTATTTATGTGTGTGGTATTATGAAATTTGAGGTCCAGAGACTGAAATCCTGCTCTCCAAGTCCTGTGTACACATTGGTTAATTCAGATTTTGTACCAGGAGAAGAAACACATTGAGGTATGCTGGATGGTAAAAACAAATATTATCATGTGCAAAGCAGCAAGGCGGGGAATGAGACAGAATGAGAGAGACAAATTAAATGATATATCCAAGGACAGACAGGAAACCCCTGTCACAGCAGGGAACTGAACTCACATCTGTTCTGTTCCAGCCCAGCACCTTTACTACAAGGAGCATCCCTCAACATGCTTCATTTGTGGTCAAAATATCAACCAGGGAAAAGAAGAAACAAGGAAATACTGCAGGAACTTTAACCCCACTATTGAGAACTTTTCCTAGTGTCCAGGTAGTGAAGTTTAGTCTTTAATAATGTATGACAGAAAGCAATTTAAACCAGGAGAGGCAGGAGCTGGGCAGGGGAAGTAGAGGTGAGTGCTCAAGAGCACAAGCCAAAAGGAGATGATCTTGTAAGGAGAAAAAAAAGCTGTGAGCCATAATAACACTTTTCTTAACAGAACTTAACTAGGTTAGAGTGACCTCTGAGACATGCCAGAGTTTTAACAGCCAAATTTTAATGTGAAGGATTATGGATATTTCTGTATAAATTGCCCTTGTTTTACACAGACTGTTTTGCTGAGCACAATGTTAATTTTGCAGCTCCGCTGGAGCAGCAGCTTAGGAGAAGATAAACAGAAAATGATGCCTTTAGCAGCTGATGGATACCTTGGCAGAGATTAACAAATCTGTTTATGTGAAGATGTTGGAGACATAAAAGGGGTGCCAGCTTTGTGCAGCTGTGAATGGGGGGGAAGGTGGCAAGAGATGGTAAAGGAAGTATTTTTTTCACTCTGGCTCTTCACTCTGATAGCCAAGGTCAAGACTTTCCCAGGCCTGATCCCAAAGCTGTGGCAGGACACGCACTGTGTCCAGCTGTGCCATGGCCAGTTCTCTGCTGAGGGATGTACCCACTTCCTGAGGGACAGCAGGTGGGGTAGGAATGGGAAATGGGAGTCGAAAGCAATCTGTGACTCCTCGAAGCTCCACCCTCAAGAACTCAGCATCTCCACAGAGGCAGGATCCAGGCTGCATCAGCCGTGGCACAGCGGGGAGTGAGCAAGCAGGGCTCTTCCCAAGCACTGGGAAGTGAGGATGGAGGAATGAAGAGGTTCCTGGTGGGGTCCATGTTCTCCTGCCTCTCTGGCCCAAGAGGTGACATACTCCAAAGTTACCCAGTCACAAACTCGCTCCTTCACTTGGCCTGAGTCCAGGTAATTACAACTTAAAATCAGGGATATTTAATAATTAGTCACCAAAAAAAAAATTCTAAAATTTCAGTTATTTTCCTCTCTTTATACTTCCCTCTCATGAACTCTTTTTCAGTGTGAGACAAGTGACTGGCATTGATTCCAATTAAAAGCAAATAGTTCTTTTTTTCAAAGAAAAATTATATTACTGTGATAGCCACACTTGAATAGCACCAATAGATTTTCCTGCCCCAAATGATATAGCTGAACTCAGTGGCTCACAGCAAGGTATTATTAGCTCAGGTACAATCCCTCAGAAGTCCATGTGGCCACAGACATAAATTCCTGCCTCCATTACAGGTTTGCCAATACCATTTCCATGCTGGCTGCACAGCAGCTTTATCGTCGGATAACGCACGCTCACAGGAGTGCAGCAGGAGTGACAGAATGGGGTTAGGACACCAGAAAAGCCACATTATTTTTTTATCTATAGGAGCTGCTAGAGAAGGTAGGAAAGAGAAGGGCAAAGTCACTAAAGGCTCAGCTCTAGGCTGCTACTGAGTGAAGAAAAAGGCAGACAGAAAAGGGCTGTGCTCACTCATCTACTCTCAGTGAAGGAAAGTTTTCAGAGATATTTCCCACTAGTCTTTCACTTATTATGCATCAAGGGCAGAACTGTCTCCATTTTATTGCACTCTGTCATTCAGAGCTGGGCTAATCATTGCAGCTGAGGAGGGAGGCAGCCGGTTGGGAATTCTCTCTTCAAGTGTCCCTCATGTTGCTTATTCACATGCCACTGCCCTGACAGGAGCTGTCTGGTGACTTTGGAAAGAGGATATGGATAGCTGAAGGACACAGTGAAAAAAGGTATATATGATAGAAGAACTAAAGGACAATTCTGCAACATCCTGAGCTTGAGCTGAGCTCTCTTGAAGCAACCTTGGCTCAGCACAGCTTTAGTAACAACATGTAATGAGCTCTGGGCAAGCCTAGGAGATGATCCAGTGCCTCACAGCAGGTGGGTTGGAAGCAGCACAGCACCTTCACTCCCCCCAAGCCCAGTTCAGCAAGGTCTGCTCTCCCCATCTCAGCTGTTGAGACAGACCTGGGCGCAAAGTTTAACCGTGGAATCTTTCAGACTGCTAGAAAGTCAGATGGGCTAACACTGATGTCTTGGAAAATGCTGGGTCTGGAGCAGCTGTCTCAAGCAGCAATGTCAGAGGCCATCATTCTCTCATCCTGATGTGCCCAGGCAAAGAAAAACACCTCTATCTAAAAATACTCCTATCTTGTTTCCAAAGAAATGAGAGGAAAATCAGAGAGGAGCTTCTTCGAGGTGAAGAGCACACCTGAGGGTGAGTCACAGGAAGGTGGTGTGACTGCTCAGAGGTCAGTGTTTGTGCCAGTCACTTGAGGGAGGCAAAGAGCCACACTGGGGTTTGCCTGGGTTTCCTCTGGTCTGCCTTCACGGGAGAAGAAGAGGTCTGAGGTTGGAGGTACCTCCTGGCTTCTGGATGGAAATGAATAATGAGATGAAAAAATGAGCAGGGAAATAGAAAATGTAACTGGACTTGCAAGGATACAATTTCAATAAGACTGCCAGCTATGAGTGAGGTGGTCAGCAGTTTCAGATGATGTTTGCTGCAGACAATGGCAAGGGTTGGGGTATTTTTCCTGAAAGGATCTAAACTCACTGTAACATTTGGTGAGAGAAAGAAAGCCTGAGAAAACAAAGGTCATTTCGATCCACTCAGCATGATCAAACACTCTAAACACCACAGATGTTTTGAGCAGATGTGTCAAACTTCTGCTTCAGAGTCAAAATATTGGGAAACAGAACATACCAATGTGCTGTGCACTAGGGAAACCAAAAGTCATTTCCTTGGTGAGTGCTGTGATCAGATCTCTGCCACAAGCCCAAGAGGGAATGGTAAAAAATGAACAAAACTTCAAAAAGGATTGTAAGGATAACTGAGATTTTTCTCCATGGAAAAAGATAATGGCCACTGAAGAGAAATCAGAAAGATGAATGAGATGATACAACATGGATATGGTCAAGAACATAAAAACCATATTTAGTACTTTTGTTTCTAACCTGACATTTGAGCAAGCAGTTTGGGACAATCTGCACAGTTAAAACAGAAGTTGTGAGAGACTTAGAAAGAAAACAAAGTATTTAACCAAAAAAACAACACTGGAACTCTGTTCTGTGTGAGAAAACTGAAGCCACCAGCTACAGCTTTCTGTAAAGTAAAAACGGTATTTAATTAAAGTGTCACACAATGTGATTTCTAACATGAGGGTTGCCAGAAGATTTTTTATTTTATCGGTTCACATTGCATTTTCTTGGCAAGTTTCCATCCTCTCCCTTCCATCCAACCAGGATGGATCTTGGTTTGTTAATTCACACCAACACAACAGATCTCTGTGAGAAGTTTTACCTGAAATATCTGAATCACCTCTCAACTCAGTTTTGCTCTGGAAACACCACAGAGGGAGCCTCTCTCTTGCCGTTGAATGGTGTCACCATCTAAATAGCTGAAAAACACCCCGAGATCAGCTGAGAACACCCTGAGCTGTGAATATTCTGCAACAGAATCACAGAATGGGTTGGGTTGGAAGGGACCTTAAAGGTTATCTCATTGCCCCACCTGCCATGGGCAGGGACATCTTCCACTAGACCAGGTTGTTCAAAGCCCCTGAACATTTCCAGGGCTGGGGCATCCACAGCTTCTCACAATGTGAGAAGCATTAAAGGACACGTGTGTGAACACTTTAAAGGAGCTTCATTCAGCCATCAAATCTGGATGTCTCTACCTCTTTCTTAGGGGTCACAAATGAGAGCAATTTACCATAAACCTCTAGGGACTCAGCAGGATGAAGGCAGTGGTGGGTAAATATTTCAGCTCTCTGTAGGAATTTCTGGTCTGTTTATCATTGCAGTTTCAAAGCCACTTACATGAACCAAAAAACAGTTTAGCAGTTCAGTAGAGCAAGACAACCACTGTATCCATGCTGGACTGGACATGTGTGTGTTAGCTGCATCACTGACCACAAAAATGTCCCAGGTGTGGGTGCAGTATTCCTGTGTTTTCCAGCTGACATTTTAGTGTAATTCTACATTGATAAAAGCACAGCTGGAATACCAGTGCAGAATCCGGCTCAGTGTAATACACTGAAGTTGAAGAAGCACTGTGAAAGTCCTTTTGATGCTGTGGGTTGGGACTGGGTCAAACTGATCTGTACATCCAAGGAGTAGCACCCAATCACTGCTCTCCCTGTTCCTACAGTCAGCCAGCCTCTGAAATGATGACAAATTGGTTTGGAAATGCTCTGATGCACCTGGATGATTTTAGAAAAGTAGAGGCCTTGGGGGAATTCCCTTTTTGAGCAAAATGGGAAATACATTTTTATAAAAACTAGTCATGTTACTTTTCTTTTGTTTTCATCACTGAGATGTCTTTGGTGACAATGAAAGCAAAACATGCACAGTCCAGGGGAGAGCCAGTATCCCACAGGCAACCGATAACCCAGCCTGTCTCCAAGAGCTTAGTCAGTGGCTTCACTGCAGAACTGTAGCCAGTTTCTCTCCTTTCTTTATTTAAGTCGAACCCCCATCACCTGTGGATGGACTTGACCTTAGTTTAGGCCATTTTACAATCTCTTGGACAGTCAAATAAACAGAGCTGTGCCATAACCTTAAAAATTTTCCCCATGGCGGGTTAGGGCTAGCAAACTAGAGGGGAGAAAGCAAGTACTGAACCAGATGATAAAATTTATGTCTCACTCTTAGACACCCTAAGGAAGCATTCATTTCTTAGTTCTCACGAATCACCTTGTCCCTCAAGCAAACATATAATTTTCTCTCCTAACAGAGGCATGAGTTACTTTAGACCAGTGCTGGGATTAATTCCAGCAGCTTTGGGACTTCTAATACAACACTGGCTGTGCAGCTGGGTTATTATCCTGACACTGTCTAAACCAAGGAACAGCTCCTAAACTCAGAAGTTAAACTGGGTTATTCACAGGTGATTCCCAACCACAGAACCTGTGCTGGACATTTCAACAAATCAAATTTTGGGCTTGCCCTGCCTACATTATAGAGTCATTTCCACTTCTACTGCAAAAGTGTGAAACCTTCTCTTTTAGGACTGTTACACCAGAGGAGGAGACATTTCTCCTGTTTTTCAGGAGTGACTCCTGCACACTTAACAGAATGTGTAATGATCCACTGATCCACTTGCCAGGAGATGGCTCAAGAAAGGCAACAGCAACTCAGACCCAAATGAATTTTCAAGGCAGAGCTCAGTGGGTTTAGCCACATGTTCTTTACATTCATGTTTTCTGCCTTTTTCACACTAACTTTCACCATCCCTCTTTGCCAGCCCTTAGTGATAATTCATGAAGGGGCTCTGCCCACTGTTTAATAAATCATTGCAGAAGGGGAGCAGCAGGTCATCTGTGGCAGGTGGTCCTTGGGGACAGATCCAGGAGCTGCCAGGAGAGGTTCTCACAAATTCACTCTCTCTCTGAGCATAATGAGAATCAGAAGAGAAGAATGGCAGTGCAAGGCCATGGGGGTCCCTACAATCTGTTGTACTTGGGAGGGTGAAGGGAATGTTCCTTCACTGCCTTCATGGACATTTCCTCCAGTGGGACAAAGCCTATGTCTGGAGCCCATCAGGGAAGTACTGTTGTCCCTCCTTGTTTCACTTCCAGCCTCAGTCCTGGAGTTTGATCAATCTTGAAACACAATTTATCAAGAAGAGGCAGCTTGGGTTGATCATCCTTCTAAATTCACCTTTCTTTGCTTCCTTGGACAAAATGATTCCACACAGACACCTTCACACATCCAACAGAGCTGAACCTCTCCTCTGCTCCTGTAGCATCGAGTTAATTATGAGCTGCACTCACTTGCCAGGAAAAATAACCACCTTGGACATTCCAATCAGACACACGAAGGCTCCAGAGGATAAAACCAGACATACAAAAATATATGCAAGATGAATAATTTGAGCCCCTGTCAAAGCAAGACTTGTAACCCCCCCCTCTGCCTGCCTGCAGGTTCTCCATCTCCCCTGTTTGCCAGAGACAACAGGAGGAAACCTGTGTTCAGCTGTTCCCTCTGTGCAGAGATTAATTCATTGACAAGGCTCCTAGGAATGTGCCAGCTCATTAATTACCGTAAGAACTATGTCAGCAAGAAGTAGGCAAGGTGACTGCTGAAAATGGTCAGAGAGAACCATCTATTAGTGCCTGCTACCCTGGCCATTACATGCCAAAATCCAAACCAATAATACCTGGCAAGCGTTTCTCAGCTATGAAATATCACAAATTGCACACTTTAATATAGAGCACTCGTGTAGATCAGCACGGGGGGAGCAGACTACAAGGAAATTAGCCCCACAAGCAAGTCAGTCCTGTTCCAGCAATGAGATTATTAAGTTATTTCCAATGGAGTCCTGGGAGAATGATGAGTCTCCCAGCAGTGAAAGGTGACATGGAAAACTCCCAAAGCTTTGCCATACCACCTCATCTGTGTTTCTATGTCAGTTATTAGCAGACAGGGTTGCCAGAAGGTGTCCCATATCAAACCCACTGGGCAGAGGCAGGGAGAGATCAGGCTCACCAGGCTGAGTTTTCAGACTCAGCTCAAGTCAAGTACTTGACTCCACCCTGTCTACAAAGGCAGAGAGGTGGCTACAGCCCATTTCAGATCTCACAGCTTCTAGCTCTGTCTAGTGCCTCCCTTAAAGGGGGAACACGAACACCAGAAAGTCTCTGATTTGCTATTAAAATCCAGAAAGTCTCTGATTTGCTATTAAAATTCATCATTCCTCTTGTAAAGCCAATGCTGGGATAATGTGCTGGGGATTAGACTTAGGAAATCCATCAAGGCCAATACTTAGTCACACTCAAGTGCTTTTATGCCACAGTTGCTATGAGGAGCTCTTCAAAAACAGACCCTTAAGAAGATCAGGAGGGCAGGGGGTCTCCTGACTGCTGTGGAACTGAAGGCAGGGCCCTTCCCCAGACAGAGCCCCTGCATTTGCAGTGAAGGGGCATTTGAATGTCAGTCAGTGGGAAGCAAAGTCTTATCAATGCATCAAAGGTTTTGCTTCCCTTAGCTCAAAGGGAATTAAAGGAATAGAGAGAATAAGCTAGAGAAACTTAATGTTGTTTCGACTTGCATAGAGCTCAGAAGAGCTCTGGAGTATTTGTAAGAACAAAAAGGAAGATTCATGTTACAATCTCTCTATCATGCTTGTCACATTGCAGGTGAATTCATACCCTGAGAGAAAAGGGCTACATCAGGAGCTGTGGTGTAACTTGCCACATTCCAAACCATCTACCCATAACCCTTTCCAATCACCACACTGAATCAGAGGGGCCTCCTTCCCTGGGCCTCATAAACAGCCCACTTCCTTCTGGTGCTTCTGATAGATTTTCATTTTATTTCCCCTCTCTTCCTTTTCTTTGGCCAGTCTCACTGCAGGTCACAGCACTAGGAAACATTAATTTTGTCATCTGATGTAAAAAGGATATGACAGAAGATGTGCTGTAAAATCCACACATCAAACCACAAGGAATTGCACAAATAACTGCTCAGATGTCCAAAGAGGGGAGGCAGGATGTGAATGGCCCCCAAGTGCTCAGTTACATGCACCAGCACTGCAGAGAAATGCGGCTCTGCCTGAGTTTGCAAGGTTTGGGGAGGTCCTTGCTGAGAGCAAGATGTGCCAGCAGGCAGACAGGCCACGTCAGCCCCTGAGACCCTTGTCAGGGTCCTGCAGGGAGCCACTGCCTCTGCATGACAGCATCAGCAATTGATTGCCTCCAAGAAATCGGCACGAAAGGAGTGACCTGGTGTCCCCTCCGGATGTTCAGTGAGGTGTGGGAAGAAAGCAGTAAAGGAAATGTGTGGGAGACTCCCCTGGCAGTGAGGAGGCAGGAACAGGCTGATGCTGAGCGGCTGGGGGTGTTGGTGCAGACCAGGGAGGAACCAGAGAAGCCTGATGGGCTGGAGGGAAGAGGAGGAGGAGAGGGGGGAGTTGCTCTCTGGGAAAAGGGGGAGGATGGGAGGGGAGATTAAAAAGGAATTTGGTGGGGGTAAGGAAGGTGGAGGGAAAGCCAGAAAGCAGGTTAGCAATTCAGATAAAATGGATTAGATGCTGATAAAGGCAGCTGAGAGGGGACTCAGAGAACATGAGATTAAGAAGTGCACAGGGGAAATTATGAGTTTTGGAGGGAAATGGGAAGGCAGGGTCCTTGGATCCTGCTGATGGTTTTTAGAGAAGAGTCTCAGCAGTTTGAGAGAGGGGCTGGCCACAAAGCAGAACAGATGTGCATAAACGCCCAAGGGGCCCAGAAAAAGGCAGGGGACTGCTAGACCTCCAGAGTGCCCTCTGGAATCCTCAGCCCAGGTGAGCAGGGTTAGAAACAGCACTGTCTGGAAAGCACAGTAACACTGGGAGACCCAGCTGCGGCCAGGGCTGTCAGGCACTGCACACACTGGGGTGATGTTCAGTGGGGTACCAACACTCTGTGAGAGCTCCTTACATCCCAGTCTCTGTTTAGCAACGTGATCCTCAGCCAGCTGGGCTTAGATCTCAGCCAGCACAGCAGACAGAGCTAAACGAGAGAGCTCCAGTCCCTGGGGACATGCCACCACCCTGGGGGGACTCTGAGTGGCCCTGGTACAAGAGTCCCTGCCCAGAGACAAACACTCCTCCAACCTGGGTGGGCCAGACCGGGCTGTGACCCCCAGGGTGGGCAGCACATGGCCGTGGCACTGCCGGCCTCTCTGGGAGCAAAGGAAATTGAGAGCTCTGCACGGCGCAGCGAGCAGGCGACCGAGAGGCACAAAAACCCTTGGCTCTATTCCTTGATCTTTATTCTGGGCTGGGAATCAACTCATGTGCCAGTTTGGTCAGGCAAGAGCAACCACAGTGCCGTGGCCCGGCTGCTTCCAGGCTACATCTCTGTTTGCTTTCCCCTGACATCCTTCAGCATTTGCTGACAGATCCCTGCACTGCAGTCCTGTGAAATGGGCTGGAGCAGACCCTCACCTAGACCAGCCCCAGGACCCCCACACGGCAGTGAGTGGGGCTGACAATTCACCCCTTTATTAGGGATCCAGACAGTGGGTAAAGCCTCTAAATGGGGCAGGAGATGCTTTAACTTGCTTACAAACTCTTGCCCAGAAAACAGTGCAATGGCAGAAGCAATCAGCCAAAAGCAGGAGCTCAGATCGTGCTTCAGTCCTCCTGAAATGCTGAAGAAACACACGTTTAACTACTGCCTAAATTAGATTAGCATCACGTCTTTGGTGCTGTGAAGACGGTGGGTTATTCAGTTTGAGGCACTTTCTCTGCTATCTGGCCAGGTGTGTCAATAGTTAAATCACTTTTTAAAATAGAGTTCATGGTTCTCGTGCTGCAGACCAAAAAAAAAGACGAGCTAGGAAGAAGACAAAGGGAAGAAAAGATGAACAAGTAGAACCTACTTTGAGCAATAGGGGTTAATCTGACTCAAAGCCTAAATCCATGTTAGCAGTTAATCCAGTTAGTAAGGCTTTCATTGGGAGCTTTGAGAAATCCTTTAACCTCTTGCTGTAAACCAGGAGCAGCTTAACAGCTCAGTGTTCATGAGAAAAGCCTGTCAATAATGCTGCTAAGCAGGTATTTAGCAGGATTTAAGAAACAAGCATGTGACAACTCTTCTTTAATGAAGCAATTGGGTTTCTCTCCAGGAACCAAATGGTCACCATTTCCTGTAGTCTTGCCCGTGATCTGCTTTTCAAGATTCAAAAGAAGATGTTGTTCTGGTCCTGTCAACTTGACAAGTATTCCTTCCTGGGGAAAGCTCAGTAAAATGCAGATTTTTCTTCTGGTTCTAATATATCTCATGGATTCTTTGTCCTAAGAAATCTTCTATGAATAAGACTGCAGTAGTAAAAAGGGAAAACTACAATTTTTTTTTTTTTTTTCTCCTTTCAGAGGTGTCTATACTGTTCCAAGGAAAGCGAGCTGACAAAGAGGTTTAACATTTAAGGCTTCTTACCCCAGCCTGAGTCTGAGGATCAGCAGGACACCAAGGATTTTTTACCATTTCTCCGCAAAATCTGAGTTAGATGTAGCCCAGAAATCGCGCTGTCGCCGGTATCCTGGTGCTGCACCCTGGGTCCCGGCACAGGCAGAGTGTGAGCAGGTCTGGGAGACACCAACATCTGCAATGTGAACTTCATCCCTGTCCTGGAGACCCGGCTGGCCAGAGGGAGCTGATTGTCCCTCCCTTGGCTTCTCTGGGCGTGTGGGTTGTGGAGGGTTGGTTAGGATGTACAGCCATCCTCTGGACTGTATTATTCATCCCTCTGCTCATGGAAATCCTACCACAGAACGTTTCAGGCACAGCTGCCAAAATGATCTGTTTGAATTGCTACAAATTCTCTCAAATGCATTACATCCAAGGTTTTAGTACCCACTTTTTAATGTGTGACACTTCTCAAGCTGCAAAGCCCTCTGGAAACCAGACCTGCTGGTCAGCAGGGCAGGAATCCCTGCACTGCCATGGTGGGACCACCATCAGTCTGGAAGCCTCAGAAAAAAACAAGATTTTCTGCTATGCTATCCCGTCCACTCCATTTCTTCTGGGGAACAGGGCAGTTGTGAGCTACAGGGAAGAAAACAGAGAAGAGAGGGGATGTGCTTGTCAAAGGTGTGTTACACCCACACGGAGAATGAGGGACCAAAATCACGGCTCTCCTCAGCCTTCCCGTTTGACAGGGGCAGTATTTCACCCAGCCCTCTCTGCCTCTTCCCTTTCAGAGGCAGACACTCCCATTTCCATTCACTTTCACAGCTGAAAGGTCGTTTTGCCTATTTTCCCCTCTCAATTCCAAGGAGGAACGCTGCATTACCTCAGGCGTTTGCTGTGTTCCCTCGGCACACTGAGAGCCCCATGCAACATTAATCCTGCGTTAGCGCCCGGTGATGCTCGGAGGAGGCTGATCATTGCCACTCTGGCTGCTGCCAGAGCGGGCAGGGTCCTTCAAAGGGAAACACTGTGCAGCTCTCAATGCCTGAATTCAGCCCCAAAGCAAGGTTAACAAAGCCGAAGTGCAGGAAAATCCAAGAGAAAATATTTCCTCTCTAAGCCCTCAGTCAGAACCTCAACAGTGCGCAGGTATTTTTCTGGTTCCTTTAATATCTTTTTCTGCTGATAACAGCAAAACATTTCCACACACGCACACAGATATTAAACCACTTATAGAAAGATTGTCTTTATGGGAGTCTTACCTAATGAGACCATGATCCTGTGTGAATACCTCTGGTAGGCACAAGGACAGCATAGATGCTAATTAACCTATAACATTGCCATTAAAAAGTCATGACATGAGTTAATGCACTGACTAGGAGAGTTATTTTTCCTTTCATAAATTATGTTTTCCTATAGCTCAACTAGACATTTTCAAACACTATTTTTCCCCCAGTCCTTACACTGTCTTTTCTGAAAGGATGGTAACAATCCATTTTAAGAAAGAAAAGTTAACCTCTAAAACAACAAAAGAGTGGTAGAAGTGTGAACGCCTGCTCAGTTCAAATTCCAGCTCAGTCCTTGTTGGCCAGGTATATTGATGGAGATGAGAGGTTTTATGCATTATGCAGAGCCATCTTTTCACTGAAAAACATACTTCAAACAGACGCAATGTTAGCAGACACTGGGATACTGAGCAATTGATTATCCTGTTTACTGCAGAATAACCTGCTGTACCTAGGTTTGATGGGGCTGAGTTTTCACACTCTGGTTCCTTATGAAGCCAATACAAAAGACAAAGTGGACAAGGGTAACATTTTTTAGACCACAGTCACGGCTGAATTGCAGCATCTGGATGCAGGAGGTAATGTTCAACCGAGGAATTCGAATTCATAAAAGCAGATGTATAAATCACAAATCAGCTACAGAGGAAAAAAGCACCAAACCCACAGTTTCAGATAATTTTCACCTTGATGCAGCCACCTCCAGCCCCCACTTCCAGAGGGAACCATCTCCTGAATTAAATCCTTGCTATGATTCACTCCCTTCTCAGCAGGGAGATGCATTCATGGCTTTTCCAGTTCAGTTTTCCTGCTGAGCTGACCAGGACAGGAGAGCCACTTATGGTCTACCAGCAGCCCCAGCCACCACTCCCAGAGCTCCTCCTGCCATGGACAGCAGCAGCACTGACCAGAGGGTCCCTGCATCCCCTCCCAGCGCTGCTAGCAAGGCAGGAAAGTGCTGGGGAGCACCCCACGGATAGGCTGGGTTCTGCTCTCTGCTTTCCCACGCATCCCTCCTTCCTGCTGGCACCTCCTCCTCCTGCCATCCCTCCCTCCCTGGCCATCCCTCCCTCTCCTGGCCATCCCTCCCTTCTCGCTGGCCATCCCTCCCTCCTCCTGGCCATCCCTCCCTCCTCCTGGCCATCCCTCCCTCCTCCTGGCCATCCCTCCCTTCTCCTGGCCATCCCTCCCTCCTCCTGGCCATCCCTCCCTTCTCCTGGCCATCCCTCCCTCCTCCTGGCCATCCCTCCCTCCTCCTGGCCGCAGCCCAGCGCAGTTTGTGCTCTTTAGTCAGCGTTGCCCTGGGGGTTTCCCGCAGCCATCTGCCATCTGAGCAGACCTTCTGCTAACTCTGCCTCCCGAGGAGGGAGCCGATCCCGCCGCTCGCCTCGAAATAAATAAATAACCAGGGAGAGAGAAGGGGCGCCGCTCTTTTGTCCTGATGCAGTCTGGCAGGGACAGCAGTGATGTGCTGCTTGGAAAGAGCCAAAATAATGACAGGGTCCATTCAGCCTTAGAAAATCACCCCTGCCCAGGCTTTGCAGCCAGTGCTACAGGGAAAGAGCGAGGATGCTACAAGGTGTGATCCACAGGGCAGCACCAGGAAGGATAAATCACAGTGGCTTGGAAACTGCATGGGATTTGGGAGAATCTCTTCTTAAGGGTGGGTTGTGGTGAACCCCAGAATTGTCTTCCCTCAGGCTGGGAGATGCTACAACTGGGGCCTTCTAACTGCTATCAGGCAAGAATGAAAAGCGGCTCCATAGATCAGGGAGGGACCCGACACAACAATCAGCTCTTGTCACTCCCCATTGCCAAGGAGATGTAAACCAAGACATGCTCTGGAGAGAGGGACAGCAGAGCAAGGAAAGATGTGGGCAAGGGAGGAGCAGATGCAGAAAAGCACTGATCTTAGGCATGGCTGAAGAGACCAAAATATGAGGGAAAACACTGAGCAGAGTCTAAGGCAAATTTGACAGCTGTTCCTGTGGGTATCACAGGCAGATCATGTGCTCGTATTGTGGGGTGACCCCATTGCATCAAGTCTCTGTAAACCCAGTCTCACAATCTACCACAGAGTTCTGGGGTCTCCAGTTGCCTTAAGGCACTGATAGTATTTGCCTGGAGCTGTTTTTAAAATAGTCTGTGCAGACACCCCTAAAAAAGAGGGTTCAGGAACCCTCACCCCAACCCCTTTCAACCTAAACAGAAACAGCCTGCAGTGCCCCAGACTGTGACTAACGGCTGAAGCGACACACTGGAAGGGGGGATCATTTAACAGATTGGTCTGGGAAGATCTGTAGGAGCCAGGCTCTATCTAGGTTGGAAAAGTTTTGCAGCAAAGCTATGCAAAGGCAGATTGAGTCAGAGCCCTTCTACCACAGCACGGTCACGCTACTCAGATCAAGCTCCTTGGGCATTGTTAGCAAAACCTGACCTTCTGTCCTGCTGTCATCTGAGAGCTGACAAGCTCATCAGCCAGGCTTCGAGCAGGGAAATGACAGCGGTGGAATTAATGGGAATCACCTCATTTGCCTCCCTGCCCACCCCAAAGGCTGCAGCAGCAGGACTGGGACAGCACCGCCCGTGCTCAGCCTCTGCTCGAAGTAATTAGGGCAGATGCAGGCTGAATGCACCAAGCACAGGAGGGTGGGGGCAGCGAGGGAGGGACTGGGGGAACATCAGGTAATGCCAGGCTCCGGGCAGAGACGGATGGCACAGAGATTCCCTGCGTCAGGCTTTTGGTCCCAGCAGGTTAAGGTACAGCCGCCCTGACAGATGCAACCATCCAGCTCGGAGGGATTCAAATTAAGGTCAAAATGGATAAAGCAATGGTGAGGAAATGAATGCTCTGTTCCTGGCTCACAGTCATGCCCAGATGCACATTCCTCATCCTTTATGAGGATAATTAAAATGCAACATTTTTGTGTGTGTGTGTGTGCACATACATGCAGGCACACACCATTTATTTCTCTGGATAGGAATACAACCATAAGAAATATTTCTTTTTTCACTGCCTCTGTGGCAGCTATCTGAATTTTAAGCTTGGGAAGACAGGAAGGGAAATGGGAAGGGAAAGGTTACCCCTTTTCTCTCTTTACCCCCACCAGGAGAGGAGGGGAAAGCTGCTCACAGCTTTTCAGTCCTGAGCAGGGATTCGGTGGCACGAGAACAGTTCACACAATTTTCCATTTGCACAGAGCAGGGCATGTAGTGTCTGTGCTTGGAACTGGGCCCAGGAGGGGCAGGTTTGCTCCCCCAGCTCTGTCACTCAGCAGGTTAATTAGCCATTACTCTCAGTTCTATAACATAATCACAGCCCAAATCTGCAGCAGCAAACTCTGAACCCACCACAGGGCCCAGTGCCAGCTGTGCCCATCGCTTGTCCAACAACCAAGAAGGTCCTACATGCCAGGACTTCCTTCCCTCCTCCTGCTAAGACAGCATGGCTTGAGGCTGGGACAGATTCCCTTTGCATCCTGCTGTGCTCTCCATCATAGCAGGTCAAATGTCCATGGCTAAAATCGGAGTCCTGGAAACAATTCATTCCAACACTGGTGCCCAGAAGCACAGCCCAGAGCTGGGAGGGAGATGTTCTCAGTGCCGTTTGAGGGAGAGGATGGAACTGCCCACAGTTGACAGGACTGGTTTGGCTCTCTGAGGCCACTGGGCACCAACTGAACCCTATTTTTCAGTCTTCCAGCTGAGGCACACAGCCTGTTAGCGTCCCACAGCAGGAAGTATCTTCTCCTGAGATTAGGCACACATTTTACCTGAGACTCAAAAGCAGAGAAGTGTCTGAGCACTGCTCTGTGCTTAAGGTTTGCAAAAGCTAATTTTGCTGGCCTCTGATACCTTGTTAGTGCCTGCCAGAGGAGACACAAGTGTACCAAGGAGAGGGCTGCACACTTTTCACTCACTGTAAATTTGTGAAACTTGGGAAATTGTTTATTCCTGGCGAGGAAATGTTAAGCCCATCAGTTCTGTCCTCACAACTCCCATCCTGCCATCTTATTTTACACTGACCTTCCAGCCAGAGCACAGCCCTAAATTGTCACAAAGAGTCAGCTCTCCATTACGCGGCTCAGTGGAGTGTGGGGAGAGGCATCTGTGTGCAGGGGCTCAGCACAGGGTCCCCTGCAGGCAGCCTGGGCTCTGCCCTGAGTCCTGGCTGGCTCTCCTGCAGCCCTGCTCGCAGTCCATAACCCTCTCCCGAGGGTCAAATGCTGCTGCTCCCTGCTCTCCTCTGGCATTACCTGCCCTGCCTCCCCCGTGCTGCTCCCAGGGCTGCTCCACCTCCAGCTCGGACACACCTGAGCCTGTGGCTGCCTGCTGAGCTGGCAGTGACACTGGGGGTGCTGCAAAGACCGTGCTCATCCCTATATCTGGGCTAGAGCGACTCCCAGCCCTCAGCCTAAGAGTCCTCTGCCCCACCTGCCTCTGCATCCTCTCTTCTGGGAGCCTGGGTGAGGGACATCAAAACTCACACAGTAATTTGGTGTCTCACCAGTAAACATCTGAATTATGGGTTCTTCACCTCAGAATTGGCTAAGGTTGCCTGTGGGCTGAGACACAGGCATCCTCTAAGGAGCTTGGAGACCCTCACCATATTGGTCTTCGGGATTTGGTCCTCAAGCAAAGTTGTCAGCAATTAGCAGAGATGTATTTTAGGTCTGTTTATAAATGTCTTGCAGCTGCAGTGATCAGGAGCTGAGCACAAATAGCAAGTGAGAGAAGTCTGTTTGGGCTCTTTTCTGATGTAACTGCCTCTGGATAGAGTCAGACTTGGTTTTCCTTCTTCCAGAGGCTGATGGTGTCTTCAAATCTGTGAAAGCTGGGATGTGGGTGGGAGAGGAAAAGGACTATCCTGATCTGATCTTGATTTGAATATCCAAATTGTTCAGAAGCACTGAGCATCAAGACTAACACTGGGGTGGGATCAGCAGAAGCTGACCAGAAGCTCTAAGTTCAAGTGCTCATTAATTCATCAGTATTCACACAGGGTATCTAACCAGGACTCAGATTGCCATGGGGTTAAGACACTACAAAGTAAAGAGCATGGAGATGTTTGCCTTCTGTCCTTCCACTGATAACCCCCTGCTAAACATCAGAACCCAGAACTGCCTGCCAAGGCCTCAGATATTGTCAATAATATCCTTGCCATCTTGTTACCATTATGTATTTCTCTCCAGGTATAAAGCTTCTGGTTAGCTGTACTGCCTCTGGTTCCCCAAGCTCAAGGCCCAGACACCCCCTGTGCCTCAGGCACTGCTGCCCAGGCTGTGCTCCCTCCTCTCCCGAGCAATGCCACATTCCCCTGCTCTGGCATGGTCTCTGGGGAAGGACAGCAGCCCAAGATGCAAGTCTCAAAAACAGACGACACAATCCAGGCTGCCACTAAAGCATTGACATCAATGAAGAACAAAAGGACATATCCCTGCTGATGCTCTGCACGGCTTCAGCTTCCCTGGCTGGTTTCACTCTTTCCTGCTCCAGCATCTCTGATTATCTGGGAGCAGGACCTGGCCCAGCAGCCCCCAGCTCCTCCTGCCCCTCCATGCACTGCTGCTGTCACTGAGCCATGCACAGCCCCTTCAGCAGGTGGGCACGCTGCCTTCAGCGCTAGAGAGAGTTTGAACCATTAAAAAACAGCAAAATGCCCCCTCCTGCCGAGCCCCTGCCATCGGGAAAGCAGCACCACAAACGGCAAAAGGCACTGGAACTTTTGCCAGTCTGGAAGCGAGGGGCTGGGACAGAGCGGCAGGAGGAGATGCGAATACTGGAATATTCGCGAGTCTCCAGCGGCTCCCGAGGCGATGCGGGATGCTCGACCCGCACCGCACCCGGCGCACGTAACAAAAGGGCCGGGACAGGACGGGCTGTGGCAGGCAGCTCTACTAAAGACACGGTTAACTGCTGCACCGAAGTAATAATCCTGCGCTAAATCCAGAATTTAAATGCCTCAAGGGCTTAAGGACTGTCAAGAGCTGCAATTCATTTCCAGGGGTTTTATTTAGTTGCAGCAGCAATTTTACCTGAGGGCGACAGTAAATTTTAAAATTACAGGGCTAATAATTTAACAGAATTGGCTGCAGCATTTTTTTTAAAGAAACACAAGCACACATGGACTTGATGAAATGAGTTCTGCACATTACATGCTTGCAGGTTTCATTTGAATGAAAATGATTAATGGGAACATAAAGATAAAACACACCACAGCAATAAAACAAATCAGCTCTGCCTCCTAAAGGTCAGAGCAAACCTGCCTCCTGGTTTGGAAATCATCTCCTAGGACATCAGGCATTTGCTTCTGCATCCCCCTCTTGCCTCTGCCTGCTGATAACCAGTTCCTGACATCCCCAGAAAATGGATGGAGCAGAAACTAAACACATTCTTAGCCAGACACACAAGACATGGACAGAAACTGTGGTTCACACTACTGGCTGTTTAATTTCAGAGAGTAACTTTTTCCTGTCTGTTTATCACTCTGATTTGCAATTTAAAAAATAAGAGTTCTTTTACTTGGTACCTCAGTTCAGCTTGGAAGTTCAGCTTTCCTCAGGAAGAGATGGGGACTCAGCATAGCATCAGTGCACAATTTCCATTACCAGGGAGGTAAAACAACATAAAAGTTCATAAGGAGCTCTATCCTTATTGCCTTGGTCCCAGAAATGAGCAGAGCAAACAGATCCCCCCTCATTCCCTTCCCAAATTGTGTGAGGGACAACACTGCACACTCACACTCAGCCAAACAGGGAGGAAAATTAAAAATCTGGGAGCCTGGCCCAAGAAAAAAAACCTGAACTTCCCAGCTGTGAGTCTGTCTTGCAGAAAAATTTTACACGACTTGAAACCACTGATATCTTTTCCCCCTCCCTGCCATTGTCATTGAGAAATATGTTCTTTTCTGCATTTCTAATTGGGATGGAACAGATGGCGAAGGCTTTGTTTAATGAAATATGTCCATTCAATTAACCCACACCATCAGGGATCCAGCAATGCAAAAGGAATCAGCATCCCAGTGCTGTAAGGGGATCCTCCTGCCCAGACCTGCACACCTGGGTGAGGACCAGGATGCCATGGGCAGGGCCTGGAGACACAGGCTGGACCTGCTGGACCTGGCTCAGCTGCCACTCCTGCTTCCCAGAGGCCTTGTTCCTCTAATCATTTCTTTTCTTTTTTCTTTTATCTTTTTTTTTTTTTTCCTGATTTCCAGTTTCAGAACTGCATCCAGAGATTTTGAACCCTGTGCTCAGCCTTGCCTTAACAACCCATGAAAAAGACAGTGTCTGTTTTCCCCAGGAATTCCTTAGGGGTCCAGTTAGACAGGGAGCTCTACCAAAGGGAACTGGGTCCCACTGCCAGCCCTGGCACCAAACTTTGGGGAGGGGAAGCCCACCTGTGCCTCAGTTTCCCCATTTGTGGTGAATGAATATCAATTAGTACTCTGTGAACAGCCCAATATGTGGTTCACTGACAGTCTGAAAATCAACCAACAACCAACACAGATTCCCAAAGCAAAACACTATATTTTATTTCCTGTCTTGGTCTGAAACAAAGTTTGGCCCCTTGAGAGGAGGGGGATGACATTTTGAAGCACGAAAGTTGACACACATTCATACTGTGAAAAAAAAATCCTCCTGACACCCCTAAGGGTCCCCAAAACACTTCCTTCAAACATTCCCAGTTCTCTTGTGTTATGACCAAGCTCCATGGTCTTCCTTCTCCTTTCACC
The DNA here is from genome assembly GCA_032173965.1 of Sitta carolinensis. Classification (NCBI taxonomy): domain Eukaryota; kingdom Metazoa; phylum Chordata; class Aves; order Passeriformes; family Sittidae; genus Sitta; species Sitta carolinensis. The sequence continues at coordinate 12,098,388 of CM063294.1, forward strand.
CCCTGCAAGGGAGAGGAATGCCACTTTTGACTCCCTTTGAGCTGTTTATGGGCTTCTCTGGCTCCCAGCCCTTTATTATTAGCCCTCAAATCCCTCTCCTCTCTCTGGTGGCATCACAGATATATTTCCTGGCATTGTGACTGTTCCCACACTGTCTCGAGCTGAGCTAAACTGTTTCCAAGTGCAAAGCAGCATGACTGAAACCCCTGCTAGACTTTCATAATGAATATGAAGTTGCCAGACAGCAGAAATTCCTAACTTGACTTCATTCTCCAAATCCATTTATCAATGCTAATCAGCCAAGACCAGACAAGTCTTCCTATTTTGAGCAGAATTACCTTTTTATTTTCCTAATGACAACAAAACAACTTTTTTTCCCAAAAATAACAGTATATCATCAAGAGAAACTCAGTCTTTCACTAACACAATATTTTAACTCATGACTCAGACAAGATATCAGCTGCAAAAATGACCCACTTGACTCATCTCTGTTAATAGCAGAAGTTTCAGAGATGTGTCTGAGATCCTGCTGTGGAACAATCAGGCCTGGGAGAAGCCCTGGATCTGAGCTCTCTCTGGGATTTGAAGACACTCTGTTTTAGCTCCAAAGCTCCTGGTTTGGAGGATACAGGCATACAGGAGGATACTCAGATATTTCAGCAGCCAAATCAAATTATTTTATGGTTTTGTAATGTGCTCAGCTGGGATGCTACAGGGTGACTGTGCTAACATAACTGCTGCTGCTGGCTGGTAATAGAACTCAAGATAAAATGATAATTTTGCAGCCCTGAAGTGAAAGTACGACACATGAATGCAATAAGAAATTGAAATCTTCCCAAAACACCAGATTTTACAATCAAAGCTCTGCATCTCTTGCCCATATCAAATCACAAGGGCTGATTTGATCTACAAAGGTAGAGGTGCTTTCTGCCCAGCGTGCTGGTCTTGGCCAGGGAACTGCATTTGTGTCCCCTCCATAGCAGCTGCAATGAGAGCTGGTTTCTGACAGCTCGACCACCTCTCACTCTCACAGCTTGGCTGCCTGGTCACTGGCAGAGTCCTCAAGCAGATCCAGCTGCCCAGACAGAGCTGGCTCATGCTTGGAAACGTGGCAGGCAGCCAGAGCAGCAGAGAGACCTGCTGGCTTTCCCCTACACCATCCCCTAACAAGGAATCCTGATGTTCCTGGGCACAGCTCTCTTTCCCTGGGTACCTCACACCTCCCAGCAGCTCTTGGATATCTCTGAGACTCCCCTCAGCACAGAAACAAACAAACTTTTTAATTTATTTCTCTGTAGGGATGAGCATATAAAAAAACCCCCTTGTTAAACAGGAATTTCCTTGCACCAGAGAGGCAGCTCAAGGCCACTCTAACCAGGTGCATTCTCCCCTTGCTGTTTTAACATCTGGCCCCACTGGGACCTGTGTTTTTGCTTAAGCCAGACACACACACCAGCCTCCATGGGGAGTGAGCCTTGCTGAGGGAGCCTATGCATTTGGCTCTAAGGGATGGACAGAAGGTAATACTCCTTTTATTTTTTTTTTTTTTCTAGCCATTCTGTTTGCTTTGACACAGATGGTGAGTCCAGGCACCTTCAGATGGTACTCTCTGCCCCAATATATATCACTTTCCTTTCTCTTAATATGCCTTGTGTGTGACTGCTCCCTAATCCCCTTGAGACACAACAAATGGATTAGCACAAGCAGTTTAACCCCGAGCTAGCCATTCTCACCTGGAGTGGGGTGGGCAGAGGGCAAGCACAGTTCAACACCATGAGCTGCTAAAGGTTCAACAAGCCACAGGACAGTGACCAGTTCAGACAGCTGGGAAAAACACAGACCTGTAGCCAGAAAAACCCCTACCACTCTCCCTACTCTGAGTTCTTGTCCAGGATAGAGTTCAGGAAAAAACAAGCAGCAAAGACCAATAATTTCAGCATCAGAATGGTGCATTCAGACTTGACACAGAAAGTCCGCAGTATGAAAACACAATTAAGTAGTTGCACATTGACAGAGTCTCCTAATTGCTTCAAGGAGCAATTCAATTATGTTTTCAACACTGAAATGAGTCATTACCAGTCTATAGGGGAAAATTGTGTTTGTGGGGTCATGTTTTTTTATAGCATATGCTGTCTTCTTCCCAAAAGGTAGCTCTTTTACTGCTGACAGTATTAATTTTGGATAGATTCTTTCCTTTAGGAGCTAAATTGAGACAATTCTAGTTATGGGAACAATTGTCCACTGTAGCTCAAAAAAACCCAAAGCCATAACATCTGGAGTTATGAAAACAGAGACTGAAAGTCCCTTCTGCTTTGCCAAATTCAACTGCTTCATAATCAAATCATAAATAACCACACTTCTACTCTGACTTCATTGTAACTCTAGTCAATACAGAGCCCTAAAAGCTGTTGGGCTAGCATCCCAGTACAAACCAGTGATAGCTGGCTTTCAGTAAAGGAAGAAATAATTTCTGCTATGAAAGCAGCTGGAACAAAAGGTGGCAAAGATATTTTGAAGGCATTCTGAATTACAGATGCTGGGAGATTTAAAATATACAGAGTATTCTAAGAATTGAAGAAAGTCAAGTCAGGTTAGATCTACTGCTTGGGTCCCTGAAGATGGTTGAGAGCTACACTTGAACCTTACCAAGAGAAATTTTGTTTTCTATTGCTCCTACAGCAATTTGAAAGCAAGATGATTGCAGAGCAGTGAGATTCTGCAGCACCAAGAAAGGCCTGTTTTGAGAGCTCGGGGTTAAACAGCCCTGATTTAGATGTTCATGTCTGCACAGTAGTTCAGCAAAGATAACAGGTTGCAGTAGCCACTTGGTAATTGACCTCTGGTGATTTAAAACCTTAATTTGCTTTCATGCTTTCTGATTTAAAGTAGCGTGTGCACTTGGGCATAACAGCTTTAAGATATCTAAGCAATATTTTAGCCTGAATTCCTCAGGAAACAAGGCTTAACAGAGCATATGGACTATCCTTCCTAATAACTCCTAAAAGCATTGACCATTTTCAGCCAAATTTGTTGCAGGGTTCGGATACTTGGTTGTGATACTTGTAAAATTCTCACAGGTTTTGTGAAGAGCCAGAGCAGACTGAGCTCTTGCATATTCTGAGTGCCAGCTCTTGGATGAACGAGTTCTGTCCCTTCTGTGGTGGGCTCATCCCATGGGACACGAGGCCAGAAGAGGACAGTGGGGCTGGGTCCTACATTCAGAAAGGAAAGCACTGAAGTGCAGGCTGCACTGGACACCGTGCTTGTTGAATGTGCTGTTTGTGACTAACTCTGTTACAGCCACGACTCCACAGCATTCCCTTTATGCACCATCGAATGCCATTCTCTGCCAGGGACCAGCAAAGGGTGAAGCAGATCTTCCTTGTGCTCACAGGTAGTGCAAGAAGCACCAGGCAGAGCCCTGAAAGGCACCTTCAGGCAGGACACAAAGCTCTCTGGGTGATTTGTAAGCCCTGAACAGCAAAGCTGTCACTGAGCCACAGTGAATCTCTCTCAGTCTGCACCTTCGCTGAGCTGATTTATTGAGGGTGTCAATAACAGAAGTGGGCTGGGGACCAGCTGTAAAGCTCAAAACCTGAATTTCCTGTATTTCTACACTCCCCTCTGGCTTCAGGGCTTTGTTTCATCTTCAGGTGTGTTCAGATTTTGTCTGGCTTTCAGGGCAAAGGGCTGTTGGAAGGGAGCCCCACTGCTTCACCCACACGGGGTAAAGCAGAGGATGCTCATTTTCACAGGCTGCACACTTAATTGTGGGTTAAGTTAACAGGAGTTAAAAGGCAGCTTGTTCAAGCAGGCAGGGAAGAGATGGAGTCAGAGCATCCAGTTTTGCTGTCCATTAATAATATGCTCCTTTGGGCCATAGCATCCTCACTTTGGAATAAGAGTCAATCCCAGTGTGCTCTGGCCACAGGACAGTAGACAGTGCAGGAAAGGGCTGCTGCATTGCCATTAGTTTTAGTCCTAAAATAAAATCCAAGTGCTGACCAAAAGCTCCTTCAATTAAAAAAGAAGATCCTATATTCAGGAAAATATAATGTACTCCTCCTTACACTGGCTGCAAGATTCCTGTCACAACAACATGGAGAGGGATTACAAGAAACACCAAGAGTGTTGCAGCTAAATTTTCAAAGCCAGGCTATGTTATCTGCAACAATGAGAGGCTGCAAAGCCTGTGCCTGTCCCACGAGGGTTGCAGAGCTTGGTGACTCGATCCCACCAAGACCTGCAGGACTCATCTTCTGGGCAGAGAGCCCAGGGCCACGAAGGGAAGTACTAATAGTTAAAAAGATGTCTGGAGCTTGCAGAAATAGATATTTTCCCAGGAATAAAACATGACTTGGAATAAATGTTTTATTCCACTGCACATAATGAATGGCAGTGAATGTGATTTGGGGACCTGTCAAGAGAGGGGAGCACAGTCATAGTACATGCACTGCAGACAGTATTAAAAATGTTGTTTAACTGAAATACAGGGAATTGAGATCACTGACAATTTTAATCTCCTTTCCTCTGGGATTTTTTTTTTTCCTTTTTATGACCGCCTTCCTATGTGGCTGAAAAAACAGGGCCATCAAAATGTTTATTAGAAACTCTTGCAGGAATCAATCCATAGGCAATTGCACAGAAGGTAAAGAAGCATCCGCTACTCAGCATTTCCAGCAGATTTAGCATCAAGCTCAGCTTGCATCCAGGCAAACAACACTATCTGCTTCCAGAAAAAGTAGTGGAAAAGAGTCACCAGGAAATAAATAAAGGACAGTGCTCTAACCCACCAGCTGCCTGAACTGCTCTGATCTGTGGCAACACCACTTTGCAAAGGAGCTTTTCATCAATCTCCGTGTATGGCTTAATGGGGGCTGTCAGGAATATGGAAAACTGTCACTCTCGTGTGGCTCTGAGCAGCTCCCAGCCCTTTCACCAGACAACACAGTGCACAGCTTGTACCAGCATGGGGGATGAGGCCAGCCTCTGCCACAGCAGCTCCTTTCCAGCTGCTGCAGACATTTGTAAGAGGAGATTCGCTCCAACTTTTATTAATTGTTTTCACAGGCAGAGAGTATCCTTGTTGGGAGATCAGTTTGCTCCTCCAGGAGGATCGTGTTGCCCTTGGCCAGCTAAATCTTCCCTCTACAAGGCCTGAAGGGTCCAAAGTGAGGAATGTCGTGTGCTGTTCACAGGGTCTATTAAACCTGCAAAGAGACTCGTCCTGGCAAAGGAGCTCCGTGCTGCCATGAAAAGAGCACAATGGCACCAGGGCATCATCTCCAGCTAATTGTTTCATCAACTTGGAGAGCAGCAACTGCTTGCTAAATAAGGCTCTTCTTTTCTGCTTTGCAATTGTGCTCTTCTGGCTGCCAAGAAAAGCTCTGACATTAAAGGCTTCTCAGGGCCTCTACAAGTGCTGCCTTTGGTTTTAGTCCAGAAAGGCAAAAAGCAAAACCAAGGGCTGCAAATCAGAGGAAGAAGTGAAAGCTCAGAGATTTGCCCTCCTCCCACCCACCTAACCAGTAAGAATTAGGTAGAAAGGAAGGAATTAATGAAACTTGATTGGTGCATTTGCCTCGGACAATGTTAATGCTCAGCTAAAGAAAAGACACTTAGGAGTTTCCTCAAATAAGTTTATGTTTTCAGTTGCTTTTGGAAAAACAATCAAGTTTGCATATTTTTACCAAAATATTGAAAGTGCTTGAATCTTTTTCATATTACAAACCAGGAAACTGAAGCTATTAATCCAGTCCTATAATAAGATTGGAGAAGAAATAAAGGGTTCTTTAGAACTAGTTATTGCTCTTCATAATGAACTCAACTGGCAAAGATTCTTCTATTTTTTCCTGTTCCTCAGTTACCCAGGAATTAAAACGTGGTGCAAGCAACTATTAGTTAAAGTTCAAGCTCATGCATGTTGATTTCCCTTGTCTCAGGCTCAGCTCATTTGCAACTGAAAGCATCAACAGTAAAATGTTTCTGCACTTAGAGCTTTATCTTTTCACCAGTAAAGCTCCCTCCTGAACCCATCTCCCTTCTCTTCTGGCACGACCATTTGTGGGCTGTCTTTAAACCTTGTGTCTTAATTTCTCCTTCTTTCTTCCCAAGCAGGTGAGGAGCGAGCCAGGCCAAATGTCGCTGGGTGCCAAACTTGGTGTCAGCATTATTGGTCTGTTATCAACAGCAGAGGTTCACTGGGTTATGCAGAAGGCTCCAAAACTGTGATTTTAAATTTCTGGAGCAAGTCAGTCAATAAAGTTCACTTGAGGATCAAGGTCTCCTTGCAGACACAGGAGGGAATGAGTAGGCATTTCTCCCTTTTGCAAAAAAGATGGTGGGGAGAGGGGCCAGGGCTACCTCTGAGCTGACCCTTCTGCTTTAGCAGAACCCCCGGGGATGCTGGCAGGTACAGATGTGCCCAGGCTGTAGTCAGACCCTACAGAGTGTGATTAGAGCCTGCAGGCCAAGCCAAACCCACCTGGCAGATCAACTGTGGGCATGGGCCGAGCCAGTCATGGTAGGGAATTCCTCTGCTTCCTCTTGTGATTGACAAGAAAAGCAATAAGAAGATAGGAGCTGAAGAGTTGTGTGCAGTAACCTTTCCCTTTGTCAGAAATGTCAAAGCAATTCCTAACAGCTCACTTTAAAATGCATTTTCCATCCTCTTTTTGACATCTTTCCGACCTCCCCAACATTGCCAGAAGATACAAATTCACCCTGACAGTCAGGAGAGGAAGGGAAAACAAGAAATAAAATAAAATAAAACCCAATCTCTGAACTCTTTCTAACCATCATAGAGGACCAGAGTTAGTATAATGCAGTTACTGACAAATCAAGCTTGAACCACCTTCTCCCCACAAAGAACCAACATAATAAGGCAGGAATGAGGTTACTCATCCTATCAGGACCCAGTGATTATTGTCTTATTTCCCAGGTAAACACTGATAGCATTTGTAACACAGATATAACAGGTTCTTCAGTTTTTAATTTCTTTCCTCCTTAACAGGTTCTTCTCACAAGTTTTCTCCATTCCTTTTCTCTATCATGTTGACTTACAGAACCTGACATCTTTGCACAAGGAAAGGTTATTAATTGTTGCTGACAGATGCATATCACAAACACAAAACAAAACAGACAAAAAACCACAAACAATACCCAAAAAAACCCACAAACAAACAAACAAATAAAACCAATAAGCCATAATAAAGAGGAAAAGAAGAGGTTTTACTGACAAAACTCTCACATTTGCATTTTGTGACTTTGTGGCAGACTTTCTCTTATAAAATTTACATCTCTAAATAATTAGATATCTGGTCTCATTAGCCACACAGGATTCTACTATCCTCAGTGAACAGAGAAAGGGGAAGTCAGGAGAATGATTCACCATACCTTCTTTAGAAAGCTATTTTGGGATTGACTAAATCGTTCTTTGGAGATTGGACGATTAGTACAGACTGGATGTCCAACCCCTACACAGCTCCAGGGGAAGATGTACAACTGTCACGACACAAGGAAGGATGGGTCCAAAGACTAAAAGCTGCTAATAGACATCAGTGACAATTAGTTGGGTTTAAAACTCCTAGGAAGGAGCAGACCCAGGGAGAGAAAACATTTGTTCAAGGTCACAGAGAAGGTCACTAGAATCACTTGTGTCTCCTGAGTGCACTTCAATGCCCTGAATAAAACATTAATTTATCTTGTGAGGAATGAGGTTGAGGAAATGAAAGTTCAAATGCCAAATACAAAAATAAAATAAAAAAAAAAAATCAGAAGAAAAAGCATGACCTTCCCTTGCATACGTTTAACTAGAGTTTCATTTACATGAGCAGTAGCACACCAGTTCCCTCAAGCTTCTATGGAAATTAGCAGCAGAAATACACAATTCTGTGCATTTTCAGGAACTACTTTCATTAACAAAAAGTCAAGGCACAGGAACACTATCAATGACTGCATCACCTCACCAAACTGAACCAAAAGTGCAGTCCAAATAGAACTGGGGCAAAAGCTGAAAGCAGCAGAAGGACTCTGCACTGCATGAAGTTAATGCTGGCTCTGGATGTGAAACACCCTGAGAAAGTGCTGCAGACAGCAGCTAGACACCCATCTGGGGGTGCCCAGTGATGTGGGACCTCCATACATGAAGCCAGCAGTGAGCAGGTGGGATAAAGCTTTGTCTCTCCTGTGTTCCACCCTGCCACAGCCAACAGGAGACCACAGGAACCTGAGAGACCTTCTAAAGATCTCTGGGTAAAAGAAAGCCATCAAATATTTGGAGCGACTACAATATGAAAAACAAATAGCCCTGACCATGGGCTTGCACATAAAATGCCCACTGCAGCGTGCTCAACACAGCAGTCAATGTTAAAAAATGCCTCTTGTAATGTCAGTGCAGAAAAGCCTGCATAGGACTGAAGAATGATTTTTATCCTGATATCACCACATCCCTTTGGACTGTTTTTTCAGCCACTGCCACTTTCTTTGAACAAGAACTGCCGGCTGAACCAGTGCTTCCCCTCCTCCTCCTCCTCCAAACACTTCATAACCGCAAACCTCAGCTGCTTGTACTTGTTTCCTGTGTTTACCCAACAGATCATGGCAAAAAGGGAGAAGAGGAAGGAGTTTATAATAGGAAAATAATCAATAGTGACATGCCATCGCTTGTGCAAGGCAATCATTAGCGGCTCAGGAGAGACCTCGGTGGCTCCTGTGTGCTCTGCCTGTGATTGCCTCCTGTGGAGAGCTAAGCTGCTGTGAAAGACTTCAGCAGGTGCCTTTTCCTCCTCCTCCTGCGCAGGGAATTCAGTCTAAGTCAGGCAGCTAAATTACACCTCTGGGTTATTATCAGCAGTATTAATTACTGTGTTCTTCCTAATTATCCTCTCTTAACACACTCGGTTGGTTTGCGGGAACAATGCAAGGTTGGCAAACAGTGGTGTTCAAAATTGATTGGGCCAGAGGCTCAACCAGTGTAACAGAGCACAGCAGGTTTATAGAAAGGTCAGATTAGTGGTGGAGTTTATCCACTGCTTTGTGAGGGTGTGAGCTCAGTTGCAGCAGGCTGACATGCCCTGGCCAGCTGGCATGAAAGGAGACACACGGTTTGGGGTCAGCTGTTCCCTGGTTTTACATCATGACCCCATGCAAAGGGCTATTCCCTTACCATAGTTCCAGTGTGGCTTTCTGACCTACATTAAAATAAACAACACAACGTCATCAGCCAGAGCCAGGACATTCCTTCTGTGCCCTGTTTCACCCTGCATGAACTGCAGGTAGGCTTGGGAAACCCAGGAAGGCTCTGCTGTGTTCTGGCTGTTCACCCTCTTCTTCAAGTAACCAGACCTGAGTGACTTGCACTCTGATCACTGAGTGGAAAGTCACTTTTGTAACATAACACAACCCGATTTTGCACTTCCCTGCCTTTGTTTTTCAAATTCCTCATTTTCCCCAGGCTGGCTCCCTGTTTCTTGGATGAGGATTTGTGTCTTGGGTATACAACTCGCCTCAGCAGATTCAATCTGTCTCGAAAGTGGTTGAAAAGAAGAAGGCTCAGTGGCCTGACAGCCTGACATTGGAGCCTTGACAGATTTGCTGCCTTGGGGGATGACAAACCTGCCCCCTCAAAATGTACACAAGCCCCCATCAAATAGATCTGTTCCTGAAAAAGCACTAACATCCAGAGAAAGTGTAGGAAAAAGAAAATCCTGTGATTTAAAGCTCATCTTCTTAGACTGTGACCTTCCAGGATGATCCTTTAATGCACATCCACCCATAAGCTCAAACCAGCACCTCTATCTACAGATCATTTTCCTCTATGTCCCTCAAAATGAGTTTTTGTTTTGTCCTCGCTTGATACCTGTGAAAATCACATCTAACTGATCTGTCCTGCAGAAGACACGAATGAAATACAACAGTATTTGCAGGCATGTACTTTGAAAGTCACCCCACTTTCTTCTGAGAGCCAACCAAAGTTCTATTCTTGTCCTCTTTTCAGCTGTGGGGTCTGAAATATTTTCTGAAACTATCACCAAACTCCCATGCTCATCTCCCTCCAGAGTTCAGAGTTTAAACGAAGCACTCAGAAAATATAGATCCAAACACACAAGATATATTTGCCAGTGGATAGAGAAGCAATAGAAATTCCATTTTAACAAACTGTTCTCTAGCTCAGAGAGTGAAATCCAGTCTGGTGAAGGTCAATTCTAACCCTGTGTGTATTGTTTAAGTCCTTCTTAGGCCTGTAGCTGTCACAGAGGCCACACACTTTTGGAAATGTTTATCCTGATAGAAAGTCCTGTGTTTTTCAAGAACAAATAGCAGCTTCTGCATTTTTAGCACGTTCCCTACAATAAGACCATAACCAGGGCAAGATGAGTGACACCCTGCCCTAGGCACTCACTGAGTGGGCACCAGATAAGACAAATATGCCAATTTCTTGGCTAATTCCTGCTCCTGCAGAATCCAAGGATGTCTACAGACACACAGCACTGAAGAAGAAGGAGCAGGGATATGTAGGTCCAGAGACAACCCCACAGAAGGATGAGACACTGCCTCAATTCCAACATCAAATTCCCTCAGCCTTCCCTTGCAAATCTGGCCATTTACTTCCATTACCATCTTCAGCATGAGCTGGTGATACCAGAGGCAGGACTGTGCTTCTTTCTGGAGGATATCAAAGGCTTTTCCTTCATTTTGATTACAAGGCTATAGCTCCAGCCATGACACATCTGGAGGTACTCAGGGGAAAACAGAGCAGCCAAGCCATAAGTAGGAGTCAAGGTGCAATCAGGGGAGGTGCATTACAATAGCAAGGAAGCCATCTCAACCTGAATTCATTAATGTCAAAAAAGAAATCTGCCCAACAGTGCTTCCAAAAAAGAAACTGGGACATGAATAAACCTCTTCTCTCTTAGCCAGCCTGCCATGGCTGTGAGCTCTCTCTCTCAAAAAAAAAAAAGTAGCACTGTCTGGTCACCAGCAGTTTTGCATCCTGAAGGTGACCTTCTCCATGATGCTGCAAAATGGTCAGGGTGTAAAATGGGATAGACAGGTTGGGGACTGATTGCCACCTGCACTGGGCCATTTTTGGTGGTCCCACAGCTCTTTTCACTCAAAGGCAATCTTTCCAGAAAGCTTTGGACCAAGCTCGGCATAAATTAGAGCTCCCAAGGCCTCCTTAGTTTGGCTTTTTTTCTGGAGAAGAGTGTGCAGGAGAGTGTTTGTGCTGATGAATAGCTTGGCATTGTGGTAGCAAGGTGCAGGAGATCCAAAACCCTGCTGCTGTTAATATTGGTGAGTCACCACTGCTGCCCGTGCCAAACATGCTCCCAAACAGAGCTGCAGTTTGCCCTTGGTTGTTTCACTGGGCAAAGACAAGTCTGAAAAACTTTTTTTTTTTTTTTTTTTTTTTTTTTTTTTTTTTTTTTTCAGTCTTTCAGGATATCAACATACAGAGATCTCAGTCTCAATCTGCTTACTGGGAAACATCAAACAAAGAAGATTGTTGTACGTTTGCATTTTATTAATGGTTTACATCTCAAATTTTTCTTCTCTTTTGTTCCTGCTGATCTCACAGAAAGCTATAAAAATATATAAAGATGTCTGCCAAATACATTTCTTGGAGGAAAGCAGGAAAGTGTGAATAATGGGTTCTGAGGTATGGATAATTAGCAGATCAAATAACCCCAAGGATTGGGGAATTTTTTCATTCTCTGCAGATATTCAACATTCTTATGTTGCTAAATAAATTATACATACTCTCCAGGTACACTTTTTCTTCTAGCTTCTACAGAAAGAAAGATAGAGATGTCTACTGCAAGGTTATTTATTTATTTATTTAAATGCTTCTGACAGTGAGAAATGAGAGCTCTGGCTGCAGTCAGGAGTCATATGGGCAGCTGCTGGACTTCCTGACTGTAGCAGCTCTACCCTGACCTTTCCACTCCCACAAAAGGCTCTTCTTTGATTTCATTCAGCAATGCCAAGCTACAGAAGTTTGCCAATGTCAGCAGGATGGGCAGTGGGCAGCAGGTGCACAGCAAACACCATGGACCCATTTGTGTCTGCCTGCAACTCTCCCTTAGCTTTCACAGTCATATTCCAGTGGTTTTTTCCTAAATGTTGCCTTACTTTTCATCTACTTGCTGCACCTCTTGTAATATCCCTAAATAAGGAGCAACAAATCTCCAGACTCACAAAATCAAATTCTCACATGAAGGAAGCTACAACCAGAACACAGGGAAGGGTCACCAGCTGATGCATGCTCTAAAAAGTGTGTGCAGCTTTGCCCACACATTTTTGGAGATAAATGAATAAATAAAAGAATGTCTGCCCCACTGGGGTGTTCAGCTGGTAATTTGTGTAGAATGTCAGGGACTGGTCTTTAAAAAGTGAGTAGCACGCTGTTGCAACTTAGGGGTTCACAGGAAAAAGTTTTTCTCAGCAATTCTCTACTCAAAAAATAGAGGGCTAAACTCTGTATTCTCCTAAAGTCACAAGAAAAATGATGCAACTCATACTTATAAATAAACCTGATAAAGTGTTTCAAAGCCTGAGCTCTCAAATCTCATGTGTTTTTCCCTAATGAAACACTGTCATCTGAGAGGCAAAATAAAAGTCTTCCCTTAGAGATAGTAATTTAATACAGGGACATTAATTAATTTCATCTCCACATCAATGCTCTGTTTTATTTACACTCCCATCCTGCAGCCACTGGGGTGCTGGAGCATCTGCAGAGCCTGCAAGAGCCCTGGGCTGGGGCCAAGGGGGGGAGTGGTGTGGGTGGCAGATGGCAGACTAATGGAGACATGACAGAACCAGCTCTAAGCCACTCTGCCCGAGAGCCAGGAGTGGTTTACCAAGAGTAAGGTGGTGCTTGGCCCAGGAAAGGCAGGATGAGCTACAGCTGCTCACAGCTAGCCCAGGCACCAGGGTGAACATGGGCCTTTGGTAGCAATATTGAGATCGTGCCCCTTAACCAGACTGGAGGTATTCAGATGCCCTAAAGCAGCCTGTTCTTCATCTTTGCTGGTCAAAGTTGGCACAGTCACTCACCATGGACCCAGAATGGTGCTGAGCCCCTGGCACAGGGTGCCCAGGGAAGCTGTGGCTGCCCCTGGATCCCTGGCAGTGTCCAAGGCCAGGCTGGATGGGGCTTGGAGCAGCCTGGGGCAGTGGAAGGTGTCCCTGCCATGGGCAGGGGTCTGGAATGAGATGAGCTTTAAGGCCCCTTCAAAACCCAAGCATTCTGTGATTCTAAAGTTCATGACCTGTACAAATGATGGCATTTCCCTCCTTAGAAACCTCCACAATGGGCTTCCAGGGTAAATTCAATAAATGCACCCAGCAGACATGGCACATCAAAACCAAACACCCAGAACTACAAAGGCAAGGTTTGACATGACCTAGAGGCTTGTTAATTCCTTAGCTACAACCTGCTGAGACCTGAAAAATATAATTCAATGCCAAAGAAAGGGGTCATGAAGCACTGCCAGGAAGAAGTCTCCATCAGTAGTCCCATTGAAAATCAAAATTATCTTTCCTTACCCCATGCAATTAACCTATGTAAATACGTGCTAATGACCACTTCACTCCTAATTCCTTTCCTTCACCCATCAAGCCACATGAAGACATAAGCAAGCACTGTTGATGGCAAAGCCTAAGTCTCATCTGAGCTTCATAAGCAGGGAAATCTGACCAGGTCTCTGATTCTTGGACTTGCATTCCTTCCAGGGCACATAAATGGTAAAGAAACAAGAATAAAGTTAAGCTTTGCATTTTTTTCTGCTGAAGAGGAATGGTACTCAGTTCAGCAGAGTCCCATTGAAGCTTAGTTTTTTAAAGAAATAGGATTTATGCTGCCTGTTGTCTTCAAGATCTCAAAACCCTCTTGAACTTGGTCCAGTGTCAGGTGTGGAGCAGTCCCCTGCCTCGGTCTGTTAATCAGTAAAATAGCAACAGTAGCAGCCTCATAACTATAATTACAATTATTGTGGTAGATGCTCACTCTCCTGATAACGCTGGGTGCACGCTCAGCAGCACAAACCCCAGCCTGAGAGCCCTTTTCCATTAGAAAGCAAACTTCACCCCTTCACTGCACCTATACGGATGGTAAACAATTTCTGGAGGATGGAAAGGCTCGCAGGATCTCTGCAGAACCCTGCAGAAGCTCTGCAGCCCTCCCAGCACCTCAGAGCACGCCCTGTGCCCCAGCACCACGGGCTGCAGCAGGCTGATGTTCTGGCAATAATTCTCTCCAGCAGCTCAGCACGTCTGGCAAAGCCCAAGGCTACAGCCACCGGTTTTATGAGGGTAATAAGCTGAGTTTATTTCTACACCACAGCCATAAACATTTCCAGGATCCCAGCCACGTACACAGGGCACCCGAGACACCAGCAGCTGTCTCTGGCTCCACTTGACCCCCTGAAAACAGAGGCATGGAAAATGCTAGCCCAGCAGGCATTACTGCAGGTTAATTAAACCTAAACTGCTCAGCAGGGGCACAGTGAATGGAGAAGCAGTGCTTCTGCAGGCTGCCCAGCCACCAGTCCCACCGTGGCATCATCATTAATGGTTTTCACACAAGCCTCAGGGCTCATTTGCTTGACAAGAGCAAAGCAGTAATTTTACTGTTGAACACTTGCAAAAATGATGCCCTGACTGTTATCAAAAGTGACAGGCAAGTTATGTGAGCAGTTAAGTGAAGGTTACCTTTTAGGGCCGAACCTCTGAATAGATCAGACGTCAGTTCATGCATGGAAGGAGAAGGGGAAAGAAAACAAAAAGAAAAACGAGGGAGAATACAGAAGAAGGCAATAGAAATAGGAAAGAGATGGACTTCAATTGTTTCCCTGAATGAGTGTTCTGAGGGATACAAGTGGGAGAGCTTTCAGCAGGGCAGCTGGCTGCAGTGCCCAGGGAGCTGTGCCCATGCCAGCAGCTGGGCACAGCCAGGGGCTGAGCTCTCACACCCAGGAGAAGCACACTTAGACCAGCACTGCCCACAAGCTTTGGCTTTCCTCTACGTTCCTCAAGTGAAAATCTCACCAGAAAACTTTCAAGGTCCAAAAGTTTGCTTCTTTTATGCTATGGACACTTGAAGAGGAACAAAATCATCCACAGAGTGAAGGTACCTGGGCACCATTCCAGTTCCATATCTTTAGAAAAAAAGATGAGCCTTTGACACCCAAGAAAGTGTTTAAAGAAAAAACTTTCAGTTTTGACAAGTCCCTAATGAAAAGAAATAATTAGTGAAGTTATATGTTCCATTTGATTGGCTCTAAATATAAAAGGGTTTTCAATTTAAAATGACTTTTCCTTTTCAAAATGTTAGTCACACCAGCCTACAAAAGCAAAAGCTGGAAAAATGTGGAGTGAAAAGCTGCAATCAAAATGAAGCCCTTGTTTAAAAATAATTCTGTTTTTATTTGCTCATACTCCAAACCAATTTGAAACAGAAAAAAGTGGCAGAGTCGCTCTCCCACATCCTATCCATCCTGCTTCACCTGATGGCAATGTGAGGAAAAGGAAGAAGATGGAGCTCACAGCCTGCAAGCTGACTCATGGGCAAGGGCTTGGGGGAGCCACCTGGCTCAGGCAGAGGCAGCCACGTCCCCATCAGCTGCAGGGTGAGCAGAGAGGTCTTGTCCCTGCCCGGGGTGTGACCTGTAAGGGTTTGGCTGCTAAAACCTGTTGCAGCTCCAGCTGTTTGCTGGGGAGACTTGCTCTGCTGGGTTTCTTTAAGATGGTGCAGCACAAGCCCAGTGGTTCTCTGAATTTTGTGGAATTCTAAGAATGATGGGAAGGAGGGTGAGGAATAGGATTCCCTAGGATTCAGACTGCAAGAATTGAGCCTGTAGACCACAGTTTGAATCCAAAGGTATAACTAGAGGTTCTCCTGCAGTTGATGGTTTTAAAACCAAATAGTTTGGGTTACAGCTTTAGAAACTCTTTTACAGTTAAGAATAGGAGAAAGAAAAACAAGCTGTCCTCTCCCCTGCCTCCCTCCCAGAGCAGCTGCCAACTGTGCAGGACATTTGGTGTCAGCGAAGCTCACCCAGGTGGGGTGACAGCTGGCAGGGCCACCCAGGGACACTAACACCCAGGTCCTGCAGCCCCGTGCCAGGCACAGCCCTGAGCTCTGTCCTGCCAGGCTGCACCTTCTGGGAGGCACTGACACAGCTCACTGGACGAGAGATCAAAGCACACCACCATTTATTCCAGATAAATTCAGTTCTGGATCTGTCAGCCTTCACAGGGCCATACACACTTCTGGACTGAGGCTGGCCGAGTGAGTCTCTTGGGTTTGGCTTGGAAATATCTCAAGTTGGAGCTTATTTGTCTGAATTCCCACTCTCCCCAGCCCTCCTCTTGACACCACCTCCCACCTTTCTGATCTTTACCTCCCAAAGATAGGTTTTGCCCATTGGTTTGCACCTGGAGCACTGGCTTGGTTGGTATAGGCAGACTTGAGGCAGGCAAGGAATAAACCCTACAGAGAGTGCCTGTTGGTTTTCTGATCACATCCTGGGCTGGCTGTCAGGCTCCAAAGGCAACAGGATTTATTGCACTGAAACGCAGCAGCAGCAGCCGCCCGTGAGGAGCCTACCGAGCTTCATGCACAGGAATAAAAATTTCAGGGCCGCTTGGAGATATGAAATATTTCTTAATTACTTTCTGTTCCAGCACAGCTTGAGGATTTTGCTGCTGCTGCTGTTGTTCTCCGAGCTTGTTTGCTAGTTTTACCCTTTTTTTTTTCTTTTCTCTTTTTTTAAGTGTAACTGGTAGCAAAGCAGTATTAATGCCAGCATCTATGCAGCATTTCATAAAGAACTGGCCATGGCTTTGCTTGGGAACAGGCTGCTTGTGGTGGAGGCTGGCACAGAGAGGGTGCCAGCTTCTCATAGCATGGGATCATTTACCTCATGCTGAAATACATTAAAATCTCCTCCCCTGAGACATTTCTCCATAATGGCTCTGCAGAGAGGTGCATCATTGAAATGCTTAGAAGGAGGCTGGACAGGCTCTTCACTGCTTCCCCTCCAGCCCTGCCAGATCAGGTATTGCACTAATGCCCCTGCTGCTCAGTGAGATTTGTCCCTTGGACTGTGATTCCTAAGACACAATTTTCCTAATCACCCTTGAAACAAGCCTTGCTTGGCTCCTGTCCTTCCTGCCTAATGTCTGCCCCTCAGACAAAAACGTGATGCTTTTCACTGTCAAGGCCAACACCTGAGACCCAAAAGGTTTGACAGGTGCTAAATTAAATTTGTTTCTGAGCTGTTGCTTGCTGGGTCCTGGGAGAGAAAAGGGGGAAGTCCCCGGGGGAAATGAGAAAACTGAGAGACTGAAGGCTGTTCCTCCTTCTGTTCACACATCCTCAGACTTTGGTTAAATACCTGAAGGCCTTGCAGCCAGGCTGGTGACAGCACAAGGAAACTGCCAGGGCATGGGGAGTTGCACCCTGGTCAGAGCTTTCCTCTCTCAAAAATTCTGTGGAAAACTCCTCTTTTGCACCGACCTCCAGTCAGTAAACACCCCCGAGCTGAACTGCCCAGGTGGATGGGTGATTCTGTTTCAGGGGATTTGGGTAGAGGGGTGCAGATGCCTGGGCTGTAATACTGACTTGGAGCCTCCCCAGCATCCCCAGAGGCCAAGGTAAGGAGAATCTATAGCAACGTGCTCCTGACCCCAGTTCAACCCCTCCCAGAAATTCTCTGGGCAGATTCTGGGTTGTGCCTTACACCAGGCAAGTGCAAGACCCAGAAACAGAGCTAAAAGGCTCCAAATCCCCTCATTCTATGCAGGTGAAGAATAGAAGAAGAATGACTCTTCATCACATTACACGTCCCTTTTCCTTCTGCTTCACAGGTACACTGAGACTAAGGCAGCATTAACAGTTCAAAAGTCTTCCCCCCTCCCACTCCCATCCCACTGTGAGTGCCTCAGCTCTCAACCAGGAGATGTTGGTTCTGCAGCATTATGAAAGGTGAAACCCTGGACACGACCTTGGAGCACTCAGCCTCCAAACCAGAGAAGTGGCACAAGCAGGACTTGCTTCTCTGTTCCCAGACTTGCTCAGCTCTTTGTTCCTAAAAATGGCACTTTCCTCCCAGCATAGCAGGTTGGGGATGACAGCAGGGGCGGCAGCTGGACAGAAAAGAGAATGACAATTTTGCCAGGACAGCCCAATGACCATGGTAGGACATGTTTTTTAATCTTTTCTAGGTTAAACACAGGCAGTTGTGTCTTGTTATATTACATTATATAATATGATTTGCTGATATAGTTTGATAGGTTGAATCCAAGAACATCATGACTCATGTAGGAAATTGGAAGCCTCCTTGTCTCCAAAACAGTGTTTCCAGAAGCTAGAGTGAACCAAATTGATCGTATTTATTTAGTTATTTTTGCTGTTTAGTAAATAACTATTGAATTAGTTATTTTTTAAAGTCTGCAAGGAAAACCTCCATGGATTTGAGAGAGGGAGGGAAGCTAAAACCTTGGACGCAACAGATTTTCAAAAATCAAATATTTTAAAAAAATGTTGCCAAAAAAACTCAACAAGTGGAGCAGGGAATATCACCCTAGGTGGGTGTAAGGACTCCAGGGTTGCAGTCCCTGTCTCCAGTACTGGCTTTAGAGAAAGGCAGATTTCCTTGCAAAGCAGCCTGGCTGCCAAGGAGTCCCTTTCTTTGGGAGCTGAATGCTTTTGACAAAAAGCCTGAGCTTTTCTGAAACACTCCTCTCTAGCATCTGGCCATGCTGGTCTGCCCAGACATGAAGATCCACTTCACAACAGCATTGTAAATCTTAATTAAGATCTGTAAACTATAGATAAAAAGGATTATATGAGTACACAAGCATCACTATCAGGTAGGGCCCCTGAGAACCAGCACTTTGATGCTGCACCATGCACAGTGGCATTGAGAAATGTATGAATGTCACAGCATTATTGATTCTGTAGCTACTAAAAAGCTCCAGGATCCCTGGCAATAAAAACACGATAATGAGAAGTAGCCAGGATAGCACTATTTCTGCAAACAGTATTTGCATTCCCTGGGACTAGAGCATAAGCTGTATTTATCAATAGAGAGGTGAGGGCTGCTTTGAATGCAAAGGATTAGCCAAGTTCATTTTGCAGAAAATGTGGTGGCTGTGGTTCACCTTTACAGCATTGGCTGCAAGGTATCAGCAACAAAAGAGCAACTCACCCAAAAGCAAATGCTGCAAAACAGCACCAAGAGATACCAGAAGAGAATATATCAGCTATTTGGTTTCTTGGGATTCTTTTTTTTTTTTTTTTTTTTTTTTTAAGTAAAGCCAAAAATTCAATAGCTAAAATACTAAAACCTTGGTTTAATTATACTCAGGATGTGCAGGAGCACAACCTCATTAGAAGGTGAAGGAAAAGCAGCATGTTGTATTGCCCTAACGAGTAGCTACTATTTAATGAAAAAGATAAAGTATTACTTTATGGAAGCCAAAAGCATCAGAGATTTCTCTAGAGAGGGCAATATAACATAATTAAGGGCAAGTGCAGTGATGAAAAGAGCTACCTCAGTGATGTATGTTGCGTGATCCTGCCCCCCCAATCCTGTGTAAATGAGGGCACAGCTCTAACAGGCTGCTTTCCGTGATTTACCAGAGCAGGGTATTTCCAAAAGCAGACAGAAAAAGACAGTTTGTAAACACCAATCACTCTCCCACCGAGAGAAAAGGGAAAGATGCTGCTGTGCTTGAACAGGGGCTATGTGAAACAAATGGCTGCTTTGCCTCTGCAGGTCATTAGCATAGGTACAGCCATCAATTTTGTTGTTCCCTGCTGCACCACGGCAGCAATCCTGCTGAAGCTGTCCTTTGGGCTCACAGCACTCCGGACAAAAGGCATCCTCACTTTTCACCTCTGCACCAGGTGACACACAGCTTGGAGCTGCATCCTCCACTTCTCCTGCCTGAGGTCCCACATTTTCAGCCCCAGTGAGATGTTCAGTGCCCAGGCTCTGATGGAGTTGGGCAGTTTGCTCTGACATGTCAAAGTCCACTGTTTGTTTGTTTGGGTTTTTTTAATTATTCCTCTCATTAAATGAGTTTTTCTTTATTTATCTTTTTTCCCAATTAATCTCCTGGCTGATTCCACATGGCAGGAAATACAAGAAAACTTTCCTTTGGTAGCATTGTGTAGGCAAGAATTTTGTATTGGAAAGAAAAGGAAGGGCAGAAAGCAAATTCTTCCAACATTGCTTGGAAAAGCTTACAAATCCTGCTGGCAGAAAGTTTATAGTCCTCTGCAGAGATCTCAGCTGGGTGAGTTTTTCCTGTCTCTCAGACAAGAAATACCATGCAAATTCTCTTAAATTACTTGGTAACTACAGAAGATATGCTTGGCAAATGCCCTGTCACTACACAGCACAGTAATTACATATTCTGCATCCAGGTACCAATTATATTGCTTCTCAATTACTCAGTGATTACACTTCAAAGTAATTACACCTGGGTACTCTGGATGATGAAGTAGTAACAGTCCTGTGTCCGTTCTAGGGGGAATTGGCTTCCCCATAAACACATTTCCCAAACACTTTATACCAAACACAGATCCAGAGATCTCCCAAGGAGTGGGAATGTGAGAAAGGGAACGTGCCCTTCCTCCCAGGTAGTGGTGGGCTGCTGATCTTCCTCAGTTGATCAACACTTGAAGACCTCTGAAAGCAAGACACTCATTTAATGGTAAAAAGGGACAAAAGTCACCAGGGAAAAATGCGTGGTGAGGAGTCAGGAGGCCTTAAAGACATAAAAAGGTGATGATGTGGTGGCTCCAGAGGAGCAGGGGACAAGTGCTCAGATCGTGGCAGCACCAAGAGTCACAGCCCAGCCCAGCCCCACACTGCAGCTCTCCTACAGAGGCAACCAGGGGAGTTTGTGCCACGTGGCTGAGCCCCACAGGCTCCCCAGGGTGACAGATGTGCACAGCTGTGTCCCCAGACACCAAACCCACCCCATGCACTCCCTGGGCACAGGAGCACCCGGCTCAAAGTGCTCACACTTGCAAAGCCACGGCTCATTGTCCTCCTGGGACCCAGGAACAAAATCACACTGCTTGCACTTGCTCTGCAGGCAGTTCCTCCAAACATGCTAAATAAGTCAGAGGGGAGAAGGGAAGAGAGGATTTTCTAAAACAAAGACTACTGCCACCTGCAGCTGCTGCCTGCCTTTCCCATCACCTCCTGGAGCTCATTCCTCACCATATACATCATTCCCATCCTCCCTGCATCCCAGAATGACACCTTTTAATGGCAGCAAGTGTTAGGGACTCACTTCTGCCAGCCTTTTCAGATCAGTCCTGAAAGCTCAGAAACAACCTGGGCAGCATTTTAAGAGCTCAGAGTTCTAGTAGTGTCCCTTAACAACACTTAAGAGGATGTTAATAGGTTAACATGTTAAATATTGTCTCCTTCTTGCTGAACCAGATGAGAAATATTTCAATTACAGTATTCCCATGGAAGATAACTGACTCGAGTTATTGTAAACCAGGCCACAATCATCACATATCTGCCTGCTCCAGGCCAAGAGCACAGCTCTTCTGAGTTTTTGCTTTGTGATTGCACTGGACACAGGACAGGAGACACTCTGGGAGATCATGATGCTATTAATAAACAAAGTCTCCAAGCTTCTCCCCATGCCATGCTAGAACAGTGCTTGTGCCCCAGCCCATGGTACCATCTGAGTTCTTGTTTTTCCCTAATTACTCACAGCTCTTACCTACAGTTTTTTGAAGAGGATGCGAATTTTCCACTGATTTCAGCATATACAGGGTCTGATCCCTAGAGTAATTTCTGGCTAAATAAGGTACTCAAGGAAATCGCCATGACAGTTCATTAATAAATCTTATGATGAGTTTATTGCATACTGTTGAGGGGGAAGGATAAAGAGAGAAACTGCATAGTCTGAAAAAAAAGCATTTCCCCATTAAAAGAACCCTTCCCTCAAGTGCATCATAATTATTAGTGAAAAGCAGTCCAGCTTGTGCTTCTGTGGATAAAAATTATTTGCTACTCTGCAGAAAAACACAGTTTCTGAGCTTGTATTTCTGCAGCTGATGACAGCTTTGGTCACCTGGCATTACCATGCCTATAGGATGTGCTCCAGGTGGAGAGGCCATAGCAAACCTCTGTCCAGCAACAACCAGTCCCACACCTCGGGGGTTTCATCCCTCCCCCCTTCACACCAGTGGAAGGCAATAAACCTCATGGATAATGGCACTGTGAAGATAGATTATCAGAATTTTACCAGAAGCTGTAAAGGTGGAAAATCAGGTCAGTTCAGATACCCCAACCTTCCTTGCTCAAGTGGCAGCACCTTGTTTGTCTGCCCTGTCCTCAGATTTCTATCTGCTTCTGCGGTTGGAGTGAGACCTTTCCTGGCTTAACAAGGGAAGTTGCCAAAGACAAAATATAATCCACTTCTAGAATTTACAAAGGAAGTTCTCCATTAGGATCTTTGAAAGGAAACAATTCTCAGCCAGATGTGTTTCAGGCTAGAATTCCCCTTAAGAGAAAACAATAAAAGCAGCACAATCTTGTCAGTCAAGATGCAGAGACACTCTCACCAGGGCTTAATTAAGAACATTCTCCTTCTGCTTTGCTGGCCACATCAAATGTAGGAAAACTTCTGACCTTCATCTTTGGCAAGACCTGGAGAGACTTGGCTGGCTGAACCTGAGCAGCAGCTTCTTCCTGCCCCAAACTGTGCTGTGAGGAATGGTGGATCCTGACTTCTCTCCTGCACTTGGGCTGACCTCAGCCAACACTCAGCCTGCTGGGAAGCCTCAACACTTGCAAAGTGATCAGAGCTGAACAAAGACCACATTTTAACCTACTTCAGATCTCCCCACATCCATGTCAGCCGTTCCAGCAAAAAGAATTCCGGACTTGTCCTTACAAAGTAATTCTCTCTTTGTGTACCCATCAGCAAGCAGATGACATTGCTTAAGCTTCTTGCCACAAGGCAGCTGTAATCCCTGGCTTCTGTCAAACCTGCAAGTCCCCAGTCAGGTCCTCTTTAGCAAGCAAAACTGAACTGGAAGGATCCAGCCTGTGCAGCTGCTAAATGGATGGCAAGAGGCTCCGTGCCTGGAACATGAGTTTCACCCTTAGTGTCAAACACATTCGGCCCTATTAACATTTTATCTGCGTGCCAGAGCAAGAGCAGGAGACTTGGCAACCAGTCAAGAATAATCTTTCCTGGCACAGGGAACCCTGCTGCAACAACTCCCGTGGATTTAGGGACAGCTGATTGGCAGGAGGGAAGGGACTGAAGATGAAGATGTGGAAGAGAGAGGCAGAGGAGGGAGCAGGCCCAGGATGGGGAGCATGAGGGGTGAGAGATTAAAAGATTTACATCTGCATGAGGACAGCCTAAATTGTCCATTGCCAGAGGATGGGGAGGTTGTTTCCTTCAGACACTGGCTTAGCAAAGTCTATCTGCTGTTCCCTTTGTGCCTCTGGCCTCTGAAAATAGAAGGAAGTAGCCCTTATCTACACTAGATGCCTGATCCTTGGCCAGTGTTCACACTGTAAAAGAAGAAACCTTCTCCCAGCTAAACATCCCCCATCCACAAGTGCAGCTGAGACAATGCAAATGCCATGGATCAGAGCTGATGGCAGGGTCTGTCTTGGACAAACTCAGCAGTGAGAGGGTGCGACTGCTCACACTTCAACGTGAGATCCAGCAGGGCTTGGTCAAAGGAATCTGAAGGGAAATATCACCCCCATCTTATTTACTTTCAATTGAATGTCCACAGAACTTGCCTTGGGTATATTCACCCCAGTCAGAGTAGCAGAAGGTGCAAGGGATCAAATTTGGGAAGCATCAGGAGTGAAAATAGGTTCCTCATAACAGCTGAGGAGCAGAGATTCAATTCCTCCATGGCCAGAAGAACAGATTAAACATAAGAAGTATCCAGACCTGCAGGCTTCTCTAGGACCCATCTTCAGAGTCTCACTCTGGGGCCTCTTACATATCCAAATGTGAAATTAAAACAGAAAATATACAATGAATGGTCTCCTGATACAGTCAAATGCCCTAGCACCAGGGTGAGATTAGTTAATATAATTTCTATTCACATTAATTAGTTGGAACACCTAGAGTTTCAAAAAATAGCTCTGCAATTCCACTGCTTAAATAGCTTACAGTATTAGCAGCTAAGGCAAAAGGAAGAGCTGAAGAACCTACTGATTAAAAGCTATACTTTAATAAGACAGCAGTCCAAATTTTACAGAATTCATCAGGAGTGGGGGCAAAGAATACCCAAATTAGAATGGGAAAAGCACACTACAAAGCCAAACTGAGACAAACCATCATTGTCAGGCTCAGAGACTGCCAGCAGAAGAGCAGCAGTGTGATGGCAGGAGGGTCACTACCTGCCACCAGCCACGTGACTCCCTGCATTCATTACTGCAATAAACCTCACACCAGGAAGTTGAAATAGAAGCCAAAATGTAGAAGGAGAAGAGGAAAAACAAAAGGGAGCTTGGGAGACGATCCTGATGAGAAAGAGGCCCATAAAGTAAGGATAGCTGGAAGTCAAAGCAGAAGTTTCCTACTGGAAGTGAACCCTCATTTTGCCTGATTTCCTAACAAAACAGCTCTGCAGTCATGTTCCATGTGTGTGTCTGCTCTGCCCAGTTCACCCCAGCACTACACAGGGGCTCAGTCCCACGAGTTTCACAAGAGCAGGAAGGCAGGGATCTGCTGGGAGCAGCTGGACTGAGCATGGAGCCCTCAGAAATTCCTTGTTAGCCTTCAGAGAAGCCACACAAAATGTTCGACTCCCGTGTTTGGTTGCTTGTGGAAAAATAACATTTCTTTGCTCTTATTTCTGTGAAATTGTGCTGTGTCCCTGTGGCCTGATGCAGGGTTTAAGAGACTCAGCTAATCTGCACCTTGAGGATCCTCAACAACACGAGGAGTCAGAGCACGCTGCTGCCAGAGGACTTGCTAAGCCATGGAAATGTCACTATGTGAAGTTGAGGAAATTACCAGGTTATCCCCAATTGAATTTTTCTTGGTGAATTAATAATGTTTCAGCAGAAGGAAAGCAGAAAATGTCTGTCTTTAATTTCTTTTTCTCTCTGATTTATTAACAGCATGGAAACATAAGCATGGCACAACACTACTGTCAACTCCCAAATCCCCATTCTTCTTATAAATCAGGGAAATTACAATTTTTTCCTAACCAAACAAGGCATCAGAATCAGTTCCAGCATGTGAATGTGTGCCCTAGAGATCCCAACACATTCAGAGCAATGCAAGTACATGCAGCACCTAAATTACCTCTGATAGCATGCAAGGGAGCAGAGGGACAGATTCCACAAATTTGAATCCTTCTTTCAACACAGCTAATTTAATCTAAACCCTGTAAAATAAGTTCATGAGGAAAAAAAACATAGTCCCTTACTCCATCCCTAAAAATCCTGCCTGCTAAATGAATGTCTTTATCCCCTTGCCTGTTGTGCTTATCTCCTGCCTTGCAGCCCAACCAGCTTCTGAGCTGAGTGCTTTGGCATGTAGGTCCCAGATCAGCGAGGCTCAGGTGGGAGGCATCTTTGGAAACACACTTGGGCCTGGCTTGCAGTGCTCTCCCCTCAGCAGCCCTCTGGCTCTTCTCCAATTTTCTGTGCTCCTTTATTTGTCCTCATCAGTTCTTCAAGAAGCAGCTTTGTCCCATCCAGCGATTTCCCCATCTAGGCTGACTTGGGGAGAAGGTCTGGAATAGCAGCAAAAGACAAGAAGCTCCACAAACGAGGAAGAGAGCAAGGAGCCAAATGCAGCCAGCCTGATGCCTTTTATTCATGCCTTACTCATGTGTAATGAATCTGCATCATCCCACTGCAACTGCAGGCTCGTAAAGATCCAGTTCAGTTTCCCTTTTAGTCACACTGATGATAATATGACTAATTGTAGTCTTCTTGCCCACTGAAAATTGAATGAAGGAGGAAATCTGCATACTGACTGAACATGCTGCCAGGGAGAATAATAAATGAAAATCAAAGGCCCAGCTCCCAGATGAGAGCATGCAAAGGAATCTGTGTGCATGAGAATTCACACTTTCAATCACCACTGGAAGTCTGCCGTGGATAGCATTTTTCTGGTGAAAATGATACGAGCATTTGATCTTCCTCAGAAGAAAATCTGTGATGTTCAGGAGCGCTCAAAGTCTCACCCCTCTCAAAGCACCCAGGCAGCGAGGCCGAGGGGAGCCTGGCTTTGGATGCATGAATTCCACATGCAGCATCCCTTGATATCAGCTTGATTTATGTGATGACTCCCTGAAATGAGATAATTATGTAGATTGGGATGATTTATTTACAGAGCCCTGTCACATTTGGAATGGAACCGGAGCCCCCGATCTGCTCGGATTCCCTGGCACGGCTGATGGAGAGGTTCCCTGTCAGAACAGATCGGGCACTCGCCTTCATGCCACCTCTCTCTGGAAGTGAAAGGACATTATTAAGGCATGAATCCCCCGAGTCAGGGCAGTGTCTGTCCCAGAAGCCTGCTCAGCTCCCAGCCATGGTGCACTGCTGCTGGCAGTTTCACGGGAGCGCAGTTCCCTGCAGCAGCAGCAGCAGCAGAAGCATGGACATGCTGAGGTGGATCATGCCAGCCCATGGAGCCTGACAGCAGCCTGGTGTTTGCCTGGTATCCCCAGAGAAAAGCAAAATAAAGCAATGGCACAGCTCAGATGAGGTTTCACAATGGAATAGCAGGAACCATGCCCGTACCTCACTGCCGCCTCCTAAAAGCAATCCGACCAAACGCTGGTGCTGTATTTTTCCATCTAGACTGGTTTCTCAAGTGCTTCTCTGCATTTGTCAAGAGGGCACATTGATAGCCTTCCCAAAAGCTCTCTGGAGCCACCTTTCTGATGGAGTGATCCATGTCCTTCCATGGGATGGTTCAGAGGAGAGCAGGACACTTCACTTTGTGAGTCTATAGGACCTTTTCCCCACTAGCACCATTGCACCAGAGCTACCAAATTCCCTACTTTTGAAGAGTCAAGGAGGCAGCTGGAGGTGAAAGTCCTAATACAACAAAATTCAATTATTTTTAAGGCATCTTAATGGAAAGGTGTTCTATAGTGAGACTTGGGTCATCTTTACACCCTCCCCATACCTCTGCCCGTCATCCTGGGCGTGCTGGGCAGAGCAGCTACCAGGCTGTCGTGGTTTGTGCGGCTCACAACCAGCTTTTTGTGATTTTGACATTCAGGTTTATTGGATTGCAGATTGGCCTGGATGTTCCCTTCCACTTTTCTGATCATTATGCAAGAAGACCCCTCTTTAGGTCCTTAGATCAGCTCTCTCTCCTTCTTGCATCACTGGAGCAGAGCCAAAGGGACAGAGCTGAGGCTACAGTCCAAACTTACATATTGAATACAAGTCACATGAGTCAGTAAATCATTTGTCTCTACAGGGGACCCTGCACCTGCCAGAGAGGAATAATTAAGTGATCAAGTGTCCAGAGAGCTACAGAGGCAGAGGACACTGGATATATTTGTGGTGGTGGAACTTTCTTCACAAAGTACCCGACTGATACATTCCTCAGCAGCTTTGCTTCCTTCCCATCAGCTCTACAACCCAGTGAAGCAAAAGGGTCAAAAGCAGAGCAAGAGCAAGGCTGAAGCACAAGACTCCCCACAGGGAAAAGGTGTTGATCTCACACCTGCCTGCACTCAGAAGGACACCTTCACCTTGGGAGCTGGGCTCTGCATCCATGCCTGGCACTGCCTCCCCATCCCCTCAGGTGCTCCCTGCCCCTGGGCATGCTTCCAGCCTGTTACTAATTTGGACCTGTCTCTCCAGTTCATTCATTTGCTGTGGAGTGAGATTAAAAAAACAAAAAAAAACCCAAACAAAACAAAACAAAACAAAAAAAAAAAAAAACCAAAAAAAGAAAACAAAAAAAAAAAACCCCAAAAAACAAATAACAGAACAAAACCAAATCTATAAGGGAATACCTTTTTTACTTGGTGCTGGCCAGTGCTCAATCAGGAATGGGACATCACTTGAACATACATCTTCCTGGAACAGGTAGAATTCTCTATTCTTTTCCTAGGTAGAAGCAGCTTTCTTTCTAACAGCCGAGGGTGTTCCTTTGGGCTCAAGCCCAGCATCAGGGCTATAATTAGGGTCAGAAGAATGGCCAGTGTTGGTAGCCACACGTGGAGGACAGGCTTCCATCCACCTGAGGAAGCAGCACCTCCCTGGCACTATTCCAGTCATACTCCTTTCCCTCCCCAAGGGATTCCTGTCAGTTCCATGAAATTCTCATCACGACAGATTCTGAGCAGCCTGTTGTGACAAGATCACTTTGAGTGCTGTGTGCCAGCAGTGCTCCAGGTCAGGGCTGGCTCTGCCTCCTGCCTCGCTCCATCCTCCCTGGCTGCACAAACATTTCACCACCCATGGAAATAACAATATGAACTCTCCTGGGAGCAGATGGGGCAAAACCACTCAACTGCTGCAGAACCTATGCCTAAAACTAGCTCCCCTGAAGAGGGAAGAGCATAATTTATGATGGTTCCTGGCAGACCCAGGGAATGATTTTCAGTAAATGGAAAAAAAAGGTCATTTATTTCTCCACTGTTGTAATATTTTAATTCAGTATTTATCACACCAAAAAGTATTGTTTAGAAATTTGTGGTGCATTTCAATTCAAAATTACATAAATATATTTGGAGTTATTTTGGAACCAGAGGATAGGAGCATAAAAAAAAAATAATTATTGCTTTCAAAGACCTAAATAAAATGTAGCCTTTCTTTTTGGGTGAAATTGAATATTTCAGATAGACCAAACTGAGTATTTCTGAGTATTTCACCATCACCTCCAGAAACATTCTGTTAATTTATCGGCATAAAATTCTCCTTCACACTTCTCACTCAAAACAAAACATCTGTCCCTTCTTAGCATTCCTTGTTAGATAGTGTCTTATCTCCCCCCTTCCATAAATGCTTAATTGAAAGAGGCATGAATTTGTTGGTAGCACAGCAGTTTGGAGAACAAGAAAAGCTAGAAAACACTGATGCAGAAACAACCCTGCAGGAAGACTTCTGAACAGATACCACCACAGGATGGTAGAAAAAAGGTGAATGTGCAATTAAATAAATAAATAAATAACAAGACAAAAAATTCACAGGAAAAAAACCCAAACTGTGCAAGAGCTTTAAAATTCAAAATATTGCAACTATATGCTTGGACCCAAGGGGTTGTTCAAAGAAGAAATGCGTCTGAATGGGACATTCAGAATGTCCCCATGAGAGCAATTCTATATTGTGGAACATTTTGTATTCTTTTTCCAGAATGCTGATTTGTATGTGACCTGTACACTGAGCAGCAAAACTTTCACACCACCTTTCGTTTTATCCCAAGACAGGAATGGATAGCAACCTTGAATTGTTAGCTATATTGTCAACATATTTTAAATAAAATATTCCTGGCCTCATGACTCTACATCATTGCAGTTCCATTAGCTTAAGCCACTTGTAATAAAGTAATATGCAGAATGATTTCCAGGTACTAACAGCTAAAGAAACAAGAAGCAGTTTCTCTTTCTTTATTTCTTTCTCCCTCTCTTTATTTTATTCTTTCTCTCTCTCTTTCTTTCTTTCTTTCTCTCTCTAAATGACAATCAGATAAACAGACACCCACTCTGGAATTTCCTCAGCAGGTCAAAGCAGGTCTCACCACAAGCTGGTAGATGGCTACTGTATTCAGGATATAATTGTGCTCGTGCCTTGTGCAAATAGAAACTCTTGGACTGATCTGGTTATCTGGAAAGTAGTTTTGTCGAGGGCTCCTTTCATCCACACTGAGAATCTTGTCCCAAGCTCGGTGGGCAGACATAAAGGAGAGTCTTCATGCAGGGTGGTCATGTTGATGTTGATGCAGCTCCCAGAGGGTTTTATTTCCTTGTTCTCCAGGGCTGGATGAGCAACTGGATTATTTTGTTTGTGGGTCAGCCCTGAAGTTACCATCTCAAGCCTTCATAACTGGACAGTTTTCTAGCCACGAGGGCAGGAATGATTTTCACCCCAACAACTCTGGGCTGCAGCTGCACTGAGAGCAAAGGCGCTGGGAATGGAGCGTGTAACCTAACAGGCAACCACTTTGTGCCCTGGAGATGGCACAAAGTCATCTTGGCAGGCTGGAGGCTGCTGCAAGCAAAGAACTATTTGTGTGAGCACTGCAGAGATGAGATGTCATGACCAAAATGCCGGGAGAAACAGCGCCCTGCAACCGAGGTGCCCAAGCCAGCCACGAGAGGATGGACCAGCCCTGGGATAACCAGGGGTGCTGCACGGTTCTTCTGAATAAAGAGACAGAGCAGCACAGGAAAAGCCCTGAGCAGCATTTCCCTGACGTGCAGGAGCCTCTAGGCAGCCCTGCCAGCCTGAGTGCCTTGAGCCAAGCAGCACTGGTCCTGCTCCTCCGGCTGCTCCGCGTGTCCCACCCCATGGCGCAGAATGCGCCAGTCCAGAGTGGAGAAGCATCATGGTTGCCAAGGCAATGCTTTAGCCATGAACATTAAATAAAATAAAAGACAATGCCTTGGGTTAGCAGCACCCAGGGGTCTGAGCAGCTCTCACCTCCCTATGGAAAAGCCAGCTCCTTGCTCCGCACATGGACACGTACACACACACACACACACACACACACACACACACACACACACACACACACACACGCTGGCGCATTCCCTCTGCCTTTCACTGCGGGAAACTGCCTCCTCCAGCTCACTCCATGTCAAACAGCGGCAGAGGGAAGAAGAAAACACATCCAAAACCGCATTCAACCGAGCTCACTCCTTCCTACCTCCTCACAAACCACCGCCAAAACCGTGGGAGGAATCCAAGTCCCTAAGAGACAAGGAGTTCAAGCCCCCGGCATTGTGAACCACTGCAGTGAAACCTCTTATTTAAATGCGATGGGAAATAATGTTATACACACAGGCGAGCACAAAAAGCCGGCCACCAGCCCAGCACGCCGTTCCGAGCGGGTTTCTGCCAAAGGCAGCCGCTGCAGGCTGGCGCTGGCAGCCGCCGCCTGGCCAGGCGCGATGGCGTGGCTCGTTTTTCACTCTGACACCACTGCAGGCTCCACAAGGCTCCTTGACTCGCAAGGTGATCAGAATATTGAGTACGGTACTGCAGCAGCCAGCCTGGCACCCAGCACGGCCGTGGAGCCAGTGCCGCCCTCCCTTCCCCGCCCCTTTCCCGCTCGCATGCGAGGGAAGAAGGAAAAAGAAGGAGCGACAAAACCCCCACGACTACGAGATCCCAGGCGTCCAACGCCCCCTCATATATCTTCGGGAATGGAGCTTGGCTCCATTGTCTGCGGTCCTTCAGCTCGTTTCCCAAATGCCAGAGTGCCCTGTCCCCATGCACAGCCCCTTTTTAACATGCATGCTTCTGCCCCGGCAGTGTAACCCCGGCTGTAACCGCGATGATGATGGTCCTGCTGCAGGGACACTGCGGTCCTCCTCTGCTGTTACTACGCAAATAAAACTCCTGGAAGGAGCAATAAGTCACCGTCCACCTCCCATGGTGCAGCCCATGGCTTGGAACAGCCGCAGGGGTCAGCTCCTGTGGTGGGACCCAGCCTTGTCCTCCTCCCACCGTCATCCACCCTCGAACCCTCAGCACGCCTTTACGGGATGGGAACAGCCTGATGTCCCACCGTAAACATGAAGCCACTCCTGGCTGATACCAACAGAAACCCACGGAGGCTGAGTTTTAGTCAGGGAAAAGTTGCAGACTCGAATCTCCAGGGGCATGGCTTAATCAGTTGCCACCAAACACAGCTGATAGGAACATCTCTCAACTTGTGGCTTGCCATACTGCTACTGATCTTTGCTCTGCTGCATCTCCCCCAGCTCTGTCCTTGGGTCTTTTGGATAATTTCTCCTGTCCCATCTTCCCAGCTCCATTCCTGCCTGTAGCTTTCCTGCAATGAGGAGTGAGTCATCAAAAACACCTTCAGAAAACTTCACTTTCACTCGTGAGCTTCTTTACCTCATCCAGCTGGGCAGTTTGAGAATTAATCACTCAGAACAAATTACTGTTGTTATTTCTGAGAGCACTTAGGAACTCATGTCATAGATTGAGGGTGGCAGAGTCAGTCCTGAAAGGGTTAAAGGGCCAATGGCATATTTTTATTGTATTTCAGAAGATACAGAAGCATCCCCTGTGATCAACTATCTACAGGATGCTTAAGCATAGTCCCCATTCATCTTAGTTCTTTTTATTTATTTATTTAAACAAAATAAGATATCTCTGAAAACCATTTAAATTCACATAAATATTGCAGAGAAGGAAATTTCATGCTGCTACCTGACTGATGGGTTACATGCTTAGCAAAACCAGCAGCAAAAGCACAGCAGAGGTGGGGTTCTCTCTCCCTCCCACTCATATTACTTCTTCTGGATAACTCCTTATTGATCAGCTGAATGACACAGCAGAAATTTCCATTTCAAATTAAAAAAAAAAAAAAAAAAAAAAAAAAATTCATTTGCTGATTCAGTTTTAGAAAATGTTTGCAATAGGTTTCAATGTCAAAAAGGCATTGTTTCATTGACCAGATCTGACTCAAGAATACAAAACTAATGCATCCTGCTGTTATTCCTTCCAGTGGCAAATGGATTTTGCAATAATTAAGCCTGAGAAAATAGATTATTGTCATAAATACCTGATAGCAGATATTCTGAACTCATAAATGTCTCTCTGATGTGAGATGGGGATTGACAACATAATCATCTCTCTTGCCACTCTGCCTTTCTGCAGCAAAAAGTGTATTTGTGTGCACTCCTGCTCTCCTCCTTCCCCAGTCCTCCCAGCTTTGGAGTCGCTCAGGAGAGCTCATTGCTGCCTGTGGTGAATCAAAATGTGTTATCATTAGGCTGAATGTGTTACTGAGTTAATTAAATGTCACACTTTTGATAACATTAATTAGAAGCATTTCCGACTCATCTGAACACACACCCTTCACAAAACCTGTGAAATAAGTGCTGATGTTTTCATCTCAGTAGATTTTATTGATGGAAGCCCTTCATCCATTCATTCATTACTAATGATCAATGCATTTTTTACACTGTAAGGCAACAAGTTCTTCCTGTCTTTTTCATTCTGTACTAGACTGTAGGAAACACTTGTAGCACTCAGCTGTGGCCCCTGTTTGGAAGCTCAGGTTCCCAGGATGAGGTTGGAGCCATATTTCTATGGTTTTTAGCAAGTTGAAGTCTGCAGGTCAATGACAGCAGCTTTAGGCTGTGTTTGTCCATGGCCTGAGAGCTTCACAAGCCCTCAGGGTTGCTGATGTTGTCCAAGCTTGCATGGCTCAATCCTTTCCCGACTTAGCATGAATTGCCCACACCTTGGATTTGAAATAAGGGAAAATCCTAAACCAAAGCAAATCTCATCTAAAAAAATCCACACCTTATTAAGTATGGACAAGACAATTTTCCAAGCCAAGTACTGCACTGCCCCTAAATTCCTGTATGCACTGCAGACCTTCCCTCTCACAAAATTGCATTTCCCTTTAGCCCATCAATCATCTCTTATTTCACCTCACCCACTGCAGGTTAATGCTCACCTGCACAGCCACCAGCCCTGTCTCAGAAGCAAGCTCAATAATTTCCTCCCAAGGAACACAACCCCAAAACTTATTTGCCAGGCTTCACTTCAAGATGTCACGCTCCTCTGAACCCCTGGCATGGGTCTTTTGCTACTACACATTGGAACAACACTTTGCACCTTATCAGAAATGTATTTAACTATTTATTACTGTATAAAGGACATGAAACACCAGCTAAAGGACATCCCTCACAACACAGGATATGTGGGCACACTAAATGTGGACTCTTGGTAATTTGTTTACTGGTAACTGCTGGGCTGCCTCTTTATGCACTCCACTTAAATGAGGTTTTCCTTGGTTTTTGAAACCTGCCTGGGTGAAGAACACAAGTCACAGCTGATTAAGTTTTTCAGTCTATGAAACAGAAATAAGGATAGTAAAATTAGACAGAAACAACCTTCATTCTCTTCTCCATTCCAGCTGGCTGGAGCCTGAACTGCAATGCACACTGGCAGTGGATTTTTTCACCAGAGCCCATCATCTCTCGTTTCTTCATCGCCACGACACTGTCAGCTCGTTGTGGACCCTTTGTACTCTGCTTTATTGCTTTGTCCCAAACCTCTGTCATATGTCTGACACCTGAGGTGTCCCACAGCATCCCTCACTAGGCTCAACCTTGGCCTTGAAATGATGTGGGGGAAATTGGTGTCCCTGAAAGCTCTGGCTGAAGAGAGAGGAAAAAAAAAATAAAACCCTGAAGAGATGCTTATGGGAACTTTTATCAGGCAACTGTATAAAATACTCCATTCGCTATTAAAATGATAAACTGGAGTAGCTTCCAGAGATAAAGACTATGAAAAAATTCAGTTATTAAGTGCTACAACTTCCTTCTTGGCAGTGGCACACACCAAAAGCTGCGATGAGGAACACAAGTAAATTTTCCCTGAAATTGCTGCAAACAGGAACAAGAAAGCAATGCAGAGAATAATATCACAAATTCAGAAGATTGCTGCAATATTTACATGAGACTTTAGATCACATGATGAATTTGTGACAAACAGTAGCATAAAAGATGTTTCATTGTTTCAATGTAAAAGTTAGAACTTTGCATTAAATTTGACAAAAATTTGACAGGTGGGAGACCATCAGAAAGATTCATTCAGCCTGAAAATACATCCAAACACCTGAGGATGAGGATTTCATTGCTCCTACATGTCTGCAGAGCACATCTGGCTCTAGAGAAAGATAGAAAGATTTTTTCTTAAACAAGGGAAAATTACCAGGGAAGGCACCTATAAATGTATATTCTTATCAGAGAAAGAATGGCCATGGGGCCCAAGTCAAACCAGCTTAGAGAAGTGTTTTGTGGCCAGCAGTTTTCCTTAGGAAATTCTGAGAAAGAGTACAACAGCCCTAGCACTGTACACATGGGCTTATTTAAATGAAGTGAAGGAAGAACTTGTTAGGAAAAATAGTTACAGCAAGTTTTTTTACCTAGAAAACACTAACTTTTTTCCTAAAATATTTTCATTGATATATTCTATATCAGGACTAATTCACATATTTGAAATGAAGAAAAAAATAACAAAAAGAGTCAAAGATAACTTGAAAGGAGGTCCGTGCCCAAGGCTATGAATCTATTCAAAGACAGAATAAAAAGGTAAAGTAGTACATACAACAAACAGGAGATTTGCTTTTTACAAGAGCAATTACCCACTAAAATAGTTTGTCTACAGCTTTGTGGAGGCTTCTTTCACTCAGTCTTTAAAGCAAGGTAGGATGATCACACAAAGGTTATGGGTCTTGTGCAGATGTAATGGAGTGCAAGTCTGCACTCTCTAAGCTGACAAGATGAAAGAGTTGAAATGAAATGATTCATGATCACTTTCTAGCCTTAAAGTATGTGATTTCCAGACCCTCTGCATTATAGGTTTTTTTGCCTTCCTGTTTTCTGGGTGGAGTGGAGTCTGAGCCACAAAGACATCACCAAGAATACAGTGACTTCTCAAAGTCACTGCACTGCAGCTTCCTCCTGGTTATTGCCTTTTGCTTTGGTGTTTCTGCAGGGACCAGACGCTGCTTTGCTACTTTTCTCCACATTAGAGGAAAAATAATGAGGAATCTTTGGTGTCCACAAACTTTTTTATGCTTTCACCATAAGGTATTTTCCCATAACTATGCTGCATATAGAAATATCCCAGCATACCTGATGTTCTTTAGACAAACCAAAAAGCGAGAACCAGGTCAAGCAGATCAGAGGGGCAACTTGTTGGCAAAGGTGTAAAAGGAGCAGTCAGGAATGATGGGCACTTCTGGTGGAGGAGGGTGAGCAGTAAATCCACAGGTGTCAGGATCAGGGCCAGTTTTAGTCAACATCACCTTGTTCAATGCATTTGGTGACAAGTTTAGGAGCTCTTCCAGTTCTTCCTCCACAAAAGAATTGCAGTATTTGGGGTGGGAATATGAACAACAAGCTGTTTCATTCTTCTGATGGGTCTTGACACTTTTCCACAAAGCCACAACTGGACTTTTCTGCTTCTCTCCACATTAGCACTCCATTCTCAAAATGCTTGCACCAGTGGCTAGAGAAAGAGCAACTCTTCAAACATCAAGGAGTAAATAATGTTGTCAACATCAGCATCATTTAGCTGCTGGTAGAAGACAGATTTATAGAAGCAGCAAAAATTGCTGGCATTAAGTAATGTGGCTGCAGGCTGTTTTTGTTGGTATTGTTTATGATCACAGAGCAGCCTCTTTCTCTGTGGGGCCTATACAAGAAGAGATGATCACAGTCCTCCACAAAATATTGGATTCTCACTTTGGTCTCATGAGAGGCAAATTCACAGGCCTCCAGCAGCTTTGTTCTGAACAGGATTTGCAATAAAGGGGATTTTTAAAGGGGACTGAAAAGACAGTAGTGGTATATGCTGGAGTGTGTTTGCAGAGAGTGCTTTTGAGTAAAAGCAGATAAGGAAGGTGTCAATTAAAATGCAGTGGGGAGGTGTGGGGAGGACAAAGAAGGGGTTTGTCATAGTCTGGTCACAGGACCAGGCACCACTGGGTGACACTTTTCGACAGATCCTGCCTGACTGCCTATCTTGTGTTCCTCAGAGTCAGTCAGACTAGAGGGGGACAAAAACCCATGTTCAAAAAGGTCATGCCATTTTTTCACCTCACACCAGCCCTGCAGAGCCACAGCACCAGTAACCTTTGAAATCCCTGTAAAACTGTGAGGTTTATTTGGTTCACACTGTACAGGAAGGAAAGAGACAGGAATTGCAGTGTGTGAAGTTAATGTTTTACCTGGCCAACAGAGTCTGGATTTGTTCAGAGCTAGGTTTACTGGAAAGTTCACAAACCTTTCAACAAGCCTGGCACAAATGACTTGACAAGCCTGGCCTAAGGTCAGACTCCCACAGCAGAAACTGCCACTGCCCTCTCTGCTGTGGGTTATTTGAGGATCAGCCAGCCTTGGACTGGCTCTGTTTGACTTAGAGCAGGGTTTGAATGGCAATGAAACACTTTGATAAGAGAGGAGACAATTACAACGATCAGGACAAGAAAAAGGTTGCCCTCTGAGGTGGCACAGCTGGTCCCCTCAGCACCAGGCAGGTGAAGATCCTGGGCCAAATCCCAACCACTGCTCACAGTGCTGGGGAAACCTGGCAGCTCAGAAAGGTAAGGGATGTGTCTGAAAAAAGAGACTGATGTGCTTGAGAAGCCTCATTTTGCCATTGTCCTCCCATGCCTGTCCTGCTAAAGCTCTTTGGTTTTGTTTTCTTTTTTTTTATTATTATTATAGTTCTTCACTGCCTCTCTCAAACAAATGGCAGGAAGGACAAATGTCCAAGCTGGTATCTGGAACCAGAAAAGATTCTGAATGGCAGTAATAGAAATGAATGTTCTCACATCTTTCAGCACAGATAGCAAGGAACCCTAAGCAAGCTGCTGCCATTACTGTCACCCTGTCAAGGCCAGACTCCACTGGTCAAGCTGCAAACACATTATTTGCACTGACAAATAGTGAGCTTGTGCAATAAGTTTCTCTGAAATCACCAGCATGATTCACAACAGCTTCACAGTCTGGCCTCAGAAGATCAGTTGGAATGGCCTGTCCTATCCTTAATGTCTTCTGCAGCCTCTGTAAAAAAAATAACTACTGGGAAATGGCCTTTCAAGAACACTTCCCAGCTGTACAAATACCTCCAATCTACTCTGACCTTCACTGAAATTTTCCTCTCAGGGAAGGAAAATTATATCTTTTAATTTTTTTCTAATGTTCTAGTTTATTGTTTTTGCTCCTTCTCATGCAATATAATTAGAATGATGTCCTCAGAGTTGGAGGATACTTACAATAAACAGCTTCTGTGGAAGCTGAACAACTCAGCTATGGTGCTTAATCAACTGGAGATGATGTTTATTGCTGCATATGCTTTGCTGCTGTGAAAGCTAGCCCTTAAACACTCAGTTTCTAAACAAGAGAAAATAAAAATCCAATAAGAACAAGTTAGGGTCCTTGACACACTGTAGGGAAGTGAAGGCAAGAAAGAAGGATTGTCTGCTGCACAACAGGAATAGGCTTAGGTCAGTTAATGCATTGTAAAATGAATTACTAGTGATAGATGAACAACAGGACACATAAAATGCTGATTTTCTTCCAATAAGTGCCCACGTATGGAGTTCCTTAAAGCTGCAAATTTCACTCTCATTCAGCTCTCCTGGCCTGGCTGCTCCAGAGCTCAAACAAAAACCTGTGGGCTCCAACATTGCTCACATGCCTCCCCACAGGCAGTCCCAAGAGAGCTATTCCAGGGGCTGAAGAACACATTTTAAATAAACATCAAGGGCAAAAGAGCAGCTGATAGCAGCAGTGACAAATATTTGGGAAACATACTAAGGGCCAAATATTCAAGAGTCCTCAAGTAGAAAACGAACCGAGAAAAGAAGACAGTGAAAGAGTTGATGCCTAGTTTTGCCTCAGGTGTAAAGAATCATTTGACTCTAAACCTGGGATCCTTCCTGTTGTGTACAAATAGTGCAGTGTGATTTCCTGAGCTCCCTGGATTAGTCAGGATTATGCAAACCCATCAGTGCTCAGGCTGCAGATCCTGCAGGGCCTCGTGCCCTGGGGCAGAGCCACATGGCTGAGCAGGGAGGGTGCCTGGGGCAGGGATGGAGAGCTGGCTCCACCAGCACCTGTCCCTCCACAGGAGACCTTCTGAGTGTCACTGTCGTGATAACACACACCACGTAGACCCTTGTGAAATTTCTTCAAAGGTCGCATGAAGAAGAATGAGCTTTTATTCGTAGACATCGTTCTCTTATATACAATTTTCTACAGAACACTGTGATTGGTGAAGGAAAGACAAACTTCTTCACTCACATTGGCTAAACCAGAGGGACAGCAAAAGAAAATCCTTCCTACAGAAAGAATGAACAACATGAGTACTGTTATAAAAACAATGTCCTGTTGTTTATGTTCTTCCTGGGAAAGAAATTTCAGCAAACCAAAAGAGAGCTTTAGAAATTTCAGGCCTGAAACCCAGACTACATCTGAGCCCTTCGGTTAAGGTGTCTCTGAATCAATAGCTCGGTTCTGAGCACTGCCTGGAAAAATCCTGCAAGGCTCACCTGATCCACCAGTCCAGCAAGGCTCCTGTGTAATCAGCCAATTTTTACTGTTTGTATCATTTCAGTTTTTATTTCTCTCTTATATATTTCTGTAGGAGCTCTTCAGCTGAATAAATTACATTATTAACAGCACTAATAGCAGCAAAGTGAGTGATTGGTAGGAATTTCATTTGGCATGCTAAAAATTACAGTTAGAGATGTGTTTTAAATGTTGATAAATACAAGCAGAACACTTCTGCTTCACTGGAGAAATAGATTCTTCCATTACCTCCTCTTGTGACTGAGAGTGAAATATTGCAAAATTATTTCTCTCTGCAATTTGCAGCCCAGTCCATGCACCTTGTCTCTTCCTTCAGCTTTGAAAACAAGCATCCAGCTTTTGTACTTTGACATCTCACCTCTGCCATGTTCCTGCACACCTAGATATAGTGATACACTGTAAATCCTCTGGAGTAAATTGTTCTGCATTAGAAAAATACAATACAAAGCAAAGAAGAGCATTTGATACCTTTGTATACCAGAGAGGAATGAAATCATATATATAACACAACATAAGCACCTGGTTAAGGATTGCCTGTCGTAAGGCAGCAATATAAACCTGCCAGAAGAATCAAAGCACTAATCTCAGATTTAATTTTCCCTAGCTGTGTGAAGGAACCAGTGCAGTCCTTCAAAAATCACACCAAAAAAAAAAAAAAAAATAGTGGAACATTCCTAAGGACTCAGGCAGTAAGGTAACAGGTCTGTATTAGGAACATACACAGAGACACCCCTTATCTTCTTTCTTCTTTTTATAAAATAAATTAAGGCAGGCTAAAAAAAACATGCTTGAGACCAAAGTCAGCACTCACATAGGTGAAAAGTATCTGTATAACATGAAAAGAAACAGCAGCATCAAACTGTCTGCAGGTTTTTTACTAAACCACCTAAAACACGGCAGAAAATGGTTTTTCTTTGTTTTCTTTCTTTTCCTTTCAGAATTCATTAAAATCCTCTTTGTGTCCTGTCATATTTAAGGGTTCTCTAAGTCAGGAGATGTATAGGCAGGCATGATTTTGGGACAGACACCTCTCAGAGAGAGCAAAGCGAGCTCCCAGACAGTGCTTTCTGAACTTGTCAGCAGAAACATTTGCAGCGGAAATTTTATTTCAAGAGCTGTCTGCATTCAATTAGGGAGCAGAGGCAGAGCTCTGCGAGGCCAGGAACACAGCCCAATATTTTGGGCATTAAGTAGACAATGAGGCAGAGTCGAGCACCAAAACAGTAAACAGTTTGTGAACCACATCAGGCACAAATAATCACAAGGGCAGCGTGACTGTTTGTAGACAAATCATGACTGAAAGCTTGCACCAACAGCAAGGCAGAGATCTCTGCTCCTGCAAAATAACAGCCAGAAAATCTCACTGGAACCACAGACACAATTTCTTCCTCTCCCAAACCTCCTTGTCCTGACAAACCAAACCAGTTCCCTGCAGCATATTATTTAAACTGGGAGTGCCAAAGGCTGTAAGGAATAGAATTCTCTGACTCCCATCCATCAGATCAGTAAGCACAGGAATGTATTTAACCAATTTGAGTGGTCACAGGGGACGTGTCCAGCAGACCCTCAAGACTGATCCTCCTCTGAGTTTTATTTTGAGTCACATCCTGGTCCTGGTAGATGGACCCAGCTCTGATACTGGGTTTTCATTGGCTTATTCAGACATCAAAACTCCCTGACTAATCTGAAGTGCTGCCTTCCCAAACAAAATCACTGCCACCATATTATTGTGCTGTAATCCCCTGGATGCCCACCACAAGGGAAAATCCATTCCAAGGATTTTCAGTGGAACATGAAAGAGTTTCCTCAAAATCACCCCTTCACCTCCAGGTAGGCACTGAAGAACTCTGAACAGGATTTTGCATGGAATGAAAGGAGAAAAAGATGTAAAGGCCTGGTGGTTCTCTCTGAGGAAGGGTCATGTAAGGAAACAAAGGACATGAGATGATAGAGAGGAGAGGGAAATTATAAGAGAAAAAGGCTTTATGATCCTAATAAAAAAACTTCATAATCCACCCAGTCTTTTGTTCTGGCTCAGAAGGACATTTCCCCTGAGGGACATCCATCAGGAAAAAAAAGAGATGCAGAAACAGAAAGCAAGGGAGAAAATTACTGAAGAATAAGGAAAACAAAACCTCCTTTTGGTCTGCAGTTTTCACCAGAATACACTTCACAAACTTGTTACTAATGGTCATAGAACCAGGAAGCATTTTGAAAATAATTTTCAGTGAGCAGCAAACTCTTTTCTGACAAATCTACTGCAAATCCCACGGGTTCTGCAGGACTCCCATGGCCACCAAGCTACTGTAAACCTTGGCATTCCCTCACTAAGCCTCCATGGGGTGTTTATTATCCACCTGCATCTCTCCAGCAAGCTAATAGCAAAGTTTTCCAGCAAGGATGGGGGCAAACCTACTCAACTTTCCAGCTTTGATGTCATATTTTCTTCAGGCAAGTGGATGGCAGTTCTGTATCTGCTGGAGTTTTTGGCCAAAGGCTTGGAAAATTACATCTGTGGCAACCAACAAAAGGTCCTGCATGTCTGGAAGGTTTATAAACAATTCACAGACTTTGCACACAATTGCTCTACTCAACCTTTCCTCTCCCTCTTGTCTCTTCCAAACTGCTGTGCCTCAGTTCCTCAAAGCTGCACTAAGCAGGTGCTTTCCCGAGGCTTTTTGCATGGGAGCTGATTTCCCTGAAGGTTTCTCCAGGTGAAAAGCAGACACTCCCCTCTGAGCACCCTGACAGTGAAGACAACCCACCCACCATTCCCTGCTGCTGGAGGAGCCCTGAGAGTCAGCGGAGGGTGTCATGGAGATGGACTGGAAAGTGAAAGGGCTGCTGTACTAGCCAGCACCACTGGCCAGTAGCCACAGGCAGCTGAAGCACAGCAGTGCTGCCTCTGTCGCTGAGTGCTCCTGTTTGTCCTCAGGGCCACGGGAAGCTGAAGAGGCCAAGAAGTGAAATGACCTAAGACAGCCATGCTTGGGTCTTTTTGTCAGTGTTGGCTTTTCCAGACTGGCTTTTGTTCGTGTGCAGTGGATGGAAAGGTTTGAAGAGACACGCACAAAATGAAATTAATTTTCTCAATGAAAGCCTGGCTCTGTTGAGGTTGCTGGGAATTTTGAAATTAAATTAATCGAGACCAGGATTTTGCTTTTCAATTTCAGCCATGATCCAGGTATGTCAGCATGTCTTCTGCATTCTCTTCAGTGTGTCTAAAGATGGACAAGCCAGTGAAAGATTTAATGCTTGGTTCAAATAGACAGACAGACATCTGAGTGCTCCTGCAACACCCCCAACCCTCCTGGGCAAAAATTGCCTTACACAAACGTGTAGAATTTGACTTAAAACTGTATAAAATGAATGCAAATTGCATTAAAATATTAAATCTTACAATAGGGGTATTAATTTGTTGTTTAAAAATGCCAGCACAAAGCCATGCACAAATTCTGATTGCTTATTAAATTTTAATTAAATTATGCTACTTAAAATGCTGTCTCAAAGGCACTTCCAGCCCTCCAAAATTCCTGCCTTCAGCCCCACCTGCTCTGATCAGTGTCCGACCAGAAATCAGCTCCTGATGCAGTTCTATAAAGACCAGGACACATGATGAGCACATTCTGATTTGTGATTGCAGCTAAAATGTGAGTATTATGGGCTGTTAAGCCTTGTTAATTTTCTCAGGATGCTGCAGAAAGAAGTGAG
The DNA here is from genome assembly GCA_032173965.1 of Sitta carolinensis. Classification (NCBI taxonomy): domain Eukaryota; kingdom Metazoa; phylum Chordata; class Aves; order Passeriformes; family Sittidae; genus Sitta; species Sitta carolinensis. The sequence continues at coordinate 12,141,400 of CM063294.1, forward strand.
GTCAGATTTCTCAAACGACTGCATCTCCCAGGAAATGAGAGCACAGCATCCTCTGTGGTCCCTGCAAGTGCAGTGTGCAGGCCAGGACTGCACTCCTGGGTCAGGAGCTCCAGCTGTCCAGCTGCCTTGAGTGGCACCAGCTGACATCTTCTCCCACTGAAGAGCCACTTCAGTGCTTCACTTCAGTGTGCAGTGTGTGGGGTCACATAATGATGATGGCCAGAATCATCTGGGACTTAGGCTGAGCCCTAAAAGACGCGATCGTCTCACTTAATTCCATCTTCCAATTTCAGCTCAAACCTTTCTTCTCAACCTGCCAGTCAAAAAGAGCCCTGAACCTCCATCCAGAAGGATCACGTCCAGAAGAATCATGTTGGAGTGGGAACATGCCCATGGCATTGATTTTCTCCCTCCCACAATGCACTTGCTCAGATCCTCTGATCCAACTAAATTTAACAAATGCTTCAGGGCACAACTGGTGCCAGCAAAAGAGGCCCATCAGCTATAAATGTTCTTGGGAATTCACACTCCTGCTTATTCTCTAATTGCACAGCTGGATCCAACCCAGAGATGTTTCCACCACAACTCAGAGAGCCAGTAAAGCACATGCCTGGTGCTTCTCCAACTGGATTTTGGATGCATGATCCCTGGGTTCCAAAGATATGGCGGTGAAAGCAAAGTCTGCCTGGTTCTGGTACCAGCACTGGCCGGTTTTATGAGGGAATGGGCATGATGAGGAGCAGGGCAGGGAGAAGTGGACTGGCTGGTTGGAGCCAGGCTCAGGAGCACCCGGAGCTGGACGTGCTCCTCTCACAGCTTCACTCTCCACAGCAGCACAACCTGCCTTGAGCACTTGACACAACTGCTCCAAGCTGACTCTCCTGCACAGGGATTCATCTTCAGTTCTCAATTTTCTAGTCCCTTGCCTGTGTCCACAGCTGCTTATACCATCAGAGACTGGATAAATTCCCTGCTTGTAGGACTGCAAATGAGAGTATCAGGTAAATTAGTAAACTGGCTCTATATGAGCCAACTAATCAAACATATACTGAGGTTTTATAAAGGCAATGTCATGCTGAGGATTCCAAGATGTGACCTGAACTATTTTCTGTTGGCAAAATCTCTTAAAACTGAAGTTTGTTCTTTTTCCACAGAATGAGAATATCAGTAATGTTAGAAAAAGAAAAATCTAAGAAGCCAGTCAATGAACTGTAATGAAGAGGAGCCAAGTGCAATCACTGTGATTGCACAAACTCCATCATTGCCTCCTCAGAAAGAGCACTTAGAGATGAAAATATACATGAGGATAAGTATTTTTATCTGTGGAGCAAAGCACAGCTCTACACAGAGAGCCACAAAACAAACAGAGCATTGAATTCCTACCTGAGAATGCAACACCACACCCAACTGCAAACTCATGAGTCTGCTGCCAAAATTGCTTCACGTGTTCTGTTGTCTTTGCAGAGGAGGAAGGAGGGAATGGTGCTGCTAGAGCAGCACAGGCTGCTGCTTTTGGGAGCCCTGTGCTCCCAGAGAATCTATGCAACAGCAAATGGGGAGCAGGAATGAAAAGAAAACCCATTAAACATTGTGCTCACAGGGGTCTCAGACTTGTCCCCAAAAGTGTAAAGGCTGTGCACTGTGTATGAGGGAGGACTTCTCACAGCAGTCACCTTCCAGCAGCTTCCCTTCAGCAAAGGGGCTCAAACCTCTGCTGAAAGAAATTTTTTTAAAATCAGAAAGACCATAAAAACTGTGGTGGGAAAAGCTGCAAGATGCGTGCAAGAAAAGGAATTTGTGCAGGCTTAGGGTACATTTTGTCTGCTTAAGACCTTTCCAAAAAGGAGAACAAGACATTAATCTAATTTATTCAGCCAGTTATATGAGGTTTATGCTTTCTTCATATCACCAGTCTGGCATAAAGCAACTAGAAGTGCACAGGTAAATCAATCCCATAATTTCCATTTTAGCTTTAACAAGTGATTTTACTGTTTCTAGGTACTAAACATGTGTATCTGATGACTGCAATAGACATTATGCAGCGATGCATCCTGAATAGATACATGAATATTAAAGGTTGCTCTGTTCTGACAGCTCACTCTGGAGTTTGCCTTATGCTGGCTGAGATTTTCAGTTCTTCTTAAATGTAACTTGCATATCACTGTAAACTCTCTCCCTCCTTTTGACAGGGTGCCCTTGCAGATGGTAATTTCCTTAGCAGGGAAGGGGAGACTCACAATTCAACTTGGATTGGGTATCCTTTGGCAAGACATTTTTGCAGAACATAAATATGTATCACCAGATCTAAAGCTGAGGCCCTGTTCTTGTGGTATGTTGTGAAAAATATGGGCGAATATTAGTGATGTCTTCTTGGCCACAGGAGTGTGAAACTGGTACCAAGGAAGCAGAAATCATGGGTATTCAGGAGTCCAGCACAGAGAGACACCATTGGCAGAGAAAATACAAAACAGTGACAGAAAAGAACCTGCATGGTGTTCTCTGGGCAATATCATAATACTCAGAGTGGGTGGAATAGCCAAAGTAAGTAACTCAATGAAACGAACTATAAAATAACATTAATTTATCTACACACAGTTACATCAACACTCCTCAAACAGTGGACTCATCTGACTCCAGACTGCAAGAAAATTCCACCTGGATCTCATGTCTGTAATTTGCTGTCTTCCAAATTCCTTCAGAGAGCATCTCTTTCTTATTATTCTGTCAATTCTCCTGGGGAATCACCACACCCCCGCTCTACCACAGCGCTTCAAGGACAGCAGAGTCTGCAAACCACAGCTCTCCACAGCCCTCCAAACAACACCTTGTTCTTTGATCCAAGTTATGAATGCTCCCAGTGTACCTCATATTAGGATGTATACAGGGAAATAAAGTGAATATCACATCAGGCACAGCTGCACACAGTGAGACAAAGCTCTGCTTTTATTTTACCACCAAGTCTGAGCATAGATGGATGTATTTAATAAATTAATGAACTAGAAGAGATGAGAGGAGGGACAGAGGAGAGCTCAACCTCTGCCAGCTCACTTCTCATCCATCACCTGCAGCTTTCCCCATGACTCAGACAAATCGTCCTGAGTGGAGATCCCATCCAGAGCCACCCTCCCCAGCATTTCCTCCAGCCATCTTGGCAGCAAATCTGCTCTCCACACTGCAATTAAATCCTGGACCAGTTTAGAGGAGAGCAGAGACATGGAAACAGATACAGATGAACACAGGCTGCTGCTTGCCCTGTGATGTAGCTACGGAGCTCTGCACTGTAAGGAGATGGGAAAAGACTTGTGACAAAATAACCCTGACATGCCATTAAGGCAATATCCAGGCTCCTTGTTTTTGCTGGAAGCCACTTCACTCCCTGCTCAAGCATTACTCTGTTCTCTGGGTCACTGACTGAAGAATTCCTGCCAGGGAGTTAAACATGTGGTGCTTTTCCACAGGTGATAGAGAGAACTGGGTGGGGAAATCTGTTGAACGCACAAAGTGCAGCTGTCTAATGGCTAGAGATGCTTTTGAAAATTCTGGTCTACACCCAGAGAGACTTTCTTAATTGTTTTAATCCTTTTCCCTTTTGATTTTTAGGAAAACAGACATGGAAGAAGAAAGGAAACAGAAGCTGGAAGGCCTCCAAATGGGAGGCTTTTGTGGGTTTATGACCAGACAGAATAAGGAATCTCTCCAAGAGGTAGAAGTAGAGAACTGGAGAGAGGGGCAGGGAATTTGGTGGAGCCAGAAGAGGAGAAAATGAGGCTGAAAAAAGAGCAGAAGTTTGGAGAACAGCTCAGAGACCAGAGATTTGCATTTACAACATTTTTCACAGCTTGGTTTAAATAGAATGTCTTGAGTCACCAAGACCTGTAAGGCAGAAACTGAGTGCAAGACAGCACCAGGCAGGTTGAAGAGCAGAAAGGCTTTGTTTGAACTAAGGGCAGAGCAGTTTAACCCTGGTTTTAAATGTTGTGGAAAATCAGGTGAATTGGGACTGGAGGTTAAGCTACAACCCCTGGAGAAAACACCACACAGATGCCACAGCAGAATATTCCCAATGGATGAGGCTCCTTGCAGACTGAGAGGAGGATCACTGCACAGCACAAATTTGGGGGAAACTAGGTTAATAAGGGAAACAATCCGTTCTTTGTCTGGGTTGATAATATTTCAGTACTGCTGCTTGGGGAGGATGCAGCTCTCCAGAGAGCTGAAGTTTTGCTCAGGGCTTCCTTCCAGCTTCAGGAGGAGAGGGATGCTTGCACTATTTGCAGAAGAGAACGCAGTGGCACAGCTGCCCAAGGATGCTGTTGCACTGCAGATGTTTGATCCGCGTCCTGCAAAGTGCTGCGGCCAGCCCCCCCCCGGCTCCCCCTTGTGCCCCGGTGCCCAGTGACAGGGCAGGAACCCCTGGAGCTGCTCAGCCCCGTCCGGCAGCTCTGCCGCCCTCCCGGGCACATCCCGCCCCGCAGCACCCGGCTGCTGCAGCCCAGCATCAGCCCCGAGGCAGCTGCTGCCGCAGAGACCTCGGCAAACCCCGCCCGTAAGGGCACCGGGGCTTCCCCAGTCCTCTGGCTTTCTAGTCATCTAGGATTTACATCACCTGGTGTAGCTCTTCGGAGCACGATTTCCAATTATTTCCTAGGTGGGAAAGAGATCTCGAAGCATCGTCGGACTTTCCAACTCAGCCCCACCAGAGCAGCACTTCCATAGTTTCTATTAAAATCATAAATCCAGCCTCAGATCTTGTCCTGGAACCACTCTGTGAACCCTGTCTGTGTCTAGAATAACCACTTGAACAAACACAAAAATATTACAGGGCTCCATTGAGAATGCTGATCCAGTCCTTGACTTGGGAACGTGAGGCTGAATTTCATCCTTGCTCTGGAGGAGCTGCATCAGCCTTTCATCTCTTCCCCTAATTTGACACAAGGTCAAGAAAGGGCCATGAAATACTGCATTTTGCTCCACAGCACAGAGCAGAAAATGCAAGAGCCAAGCCTTTACCAACCTCCTAATGAGGAGGAATATTAATGCAAAGCATTAAGCTCCAAGCGACAAAGTTACAGGCGTTCCTATAAATTCCTATAGGGTTCAGCAAGCCATGATACAAAAAAAAAGATGAAATATTAAAAGGTTTTGAAAGAAGCAATGAAACCCTTCCACCTCATCCCTCACCCACAGATGTTGTCTATTTAGGGGATTATCAATGGCTGGCTGAGAAACCACCCGTCTCCAGACTTTGTGGTTAATCTACTCAACAACTAGAAAAGGGAAAACTGCCAGGATATAGATTCAGTTTCTCAGAAGAGTTTGCTGTCAATGAGGCTGAAAGCAGTGCAAAACAAAAACTTCCCCTTAAAAGTGATGGAAGCATCTGTCTTTCCTCATTATAAGAGGCAAACGAGTCTGCCTTCTCCCTTTGGATGTGTATCTGTGGAGCTCTTGGCTTCACTGCCCCAGCAAAGCGGATAATCAGGAAAACATTGCTGTCTGAAGCCCTCTCCACACTTTACTGAGAGAAGGAGCAATTTTCATTGAAGGGGAGAAGACACAATGGGAGATTAAAGAACAACCCAAGGCATTATGGAAAGTCTGTGCTGCAGCAGAGAACTCCAGTCTGCTCAGCCCTGCAGCATGAGGACCAGAGAGACCCCTCCACCTCCTCCCCGGAGGGGGGCTGGCCACATTTCCCCGTGGCAAATCTGCAAACAGCCACGAGCAAAGAGGGTGGGAAAAGATGCCGAGATGCTCTTTCAGGTGGGGAAGGCTGACCATCCACACTGTGCTTTCCCTGCTGGAGGCAGTGGTCGGCTGAAGGAAGCAAATGTCTTCTCCCTCCTAAGCCTTGGATTTGTCCCTGGGGCAGCGTGGTGGTGGCATGTGATCCCTGTCACTCGCTCTGCCACCACACCAAGGACCCTCCCTCCTGCTCAGTCCAGGGGGATAGCAAGTTCCCAGGCAACTCTAAGAGAGATTTGTTTGTGGTAGTACCAGGGACTCGCTTTCTTTACCCTGGGGAAATTTTCAGGTTTTCAGGCAAAGCCACCAGTACAAAATTCTCAAGATGAGCTCTGCAGTGTATTTAAAATGTTGGTTCCCAGTAAGGTGTAAGAAATGCAGCCTATCTGCCCTGAGGTCGTGGCACTGTCTCTCTAGAGATGAGCATGAATTTCCTGAGATATTATGAGTAAATCCATTAATTGTTTCAGAAGCTGGAATTAATTAAAATACAGCACTTAAAAGAAACTTAGCGTCTGCGTGTGCTGTCTTTGTTCTGGATGATCTTAGGAGTGAAATAACAGACTCTACAGATTTTCCATGTAATGAACCTTAATTGGAATCTTTTACATTAGAAGAAAACCTGTAATTAAGGCAGGTTATTAATGATTATATACCTAATTATAATAATTAGATAAGCTATCATTAGACTCAAACTAACTTTTCTGGGAGGCTCTGAGATAGAAGAGGTAACCCAGGAGTGATGGCAGCATCCCTGTGAGCTCTGCAATCACAGCTCTGCTGCAGAGGGGAGCAGGCTGCAGTGATCACTCCTGGGTCATCTGCACCTCAGCTGTGGCTGTGGAGAACATCTTGCAGTGCTGCCTCTCACCGCGGGTACCTCTAGATTCCCTCTTCTCCCTGGGGATGAGGTGCTCCCCCCATGATTTTGGTAGCTGTTCAAACCGTCCCAGCTCTCCTCAGAGAGTGTTTCAGGCTGGTACTGGAACCCCCCTAATTCCCACGGACACACAAGTGCTCAGGGAGTGTCACTTGGTGTTTTCCGCTTTGTTTGTTTCTGTTGAGTCACCTCGTTTAGCAAAGTTTTGTGATCTCTTTAAGGTCGGAATCCCTCATTTGTGCTTTGCTGAGAGGAGAGGTCGGGACAGGTCACGGGGTTCCTCCCCAGAGGAAGCCTAGAGGAAGCTCAAAGATGGGAGTGAATTTACAAAAACTCTGGAAACAGAGTCACGAAGAGGCAGCTCTGCAGCAGCACTTGGAGGGGACAGTGGAACCAGCACTTTGTGATGGCCCATGGAAACAGAAAATCTGTGTATGTAAAACGAACAACCAAACCCTGAACTTAAAATTCAGAGCACGTAAATTCTTCAGTAGTGGTAGAATTTAAAAGTGTTATTCCCTTCAGGGGATTTTTCATTTTAAAACACAAACAAACAAATTTAGCAAAAACTTTTCAATTAAATCTTAGGACAGATCCCCAAACCTCAGAGCACCTGATTTTCCATTTAACAGTGTCAGTGAACTAAGCACCCACAAGAAGAATGGCCAGGTAGCAGATAAAAGGACACATTTTTGAGGAGGTGTCCTGGGCCATGGCAGAGGTGCAGAGGAGATGCTGCAGCTGCATCCTGACCCAAGAGTCCTCAGTGTACCAGAACCTCATATCACTCCAGGCTGAATTATGGTTAAGTATGGGCAGCTGCTCATCTTTTTGGGAGATACTTTTTTTGATCAGTACTTCATGAAAACAGTAGCCAATTATTTTTAAGCTGACTTTTGAAGAAGTTTGAATCCCTAACTCAGGTTACAGGTGCAGTTCAGTTCCAGGGTTCACTGTGTTGCATTTACAACCAACCAGATGGAGAGAGCCTTGCTTCACTAGGATAAAACTCTGTCCTTTTCCCAGATGGGCATCGCTCCCCCTCTGCCTCACACTCCACTCCCCAATGCAAAAAAAGCATCAGGAGGGGATGATCAAGAAGAGTCCCTTAAAAATAGCCCCCTAAAACTTTAATGAGGGCACACCCTGCAGGGCTTTTGCAAGGTAAATTGACCTCAGGTCTCTTGGTCTACAGTACTAAAGAGCTGTGACACTTAAAGAAAAATCATTTTTCCCTCAGGAAAAATGGGGTAATTTATGCAGGCTGCTCTGTGTTGAAACAGCAGTACTGTGGGCTTAAACAAACATCCAGGCAGCAGCACACGGTGCACAGTATATTACCATGTTTCCCTTGATCCTGTAAATCTGCCATACATTTCCAACAGGCCTCAGCAAACACCTTGGTTAAATGGATGGGAAAAGTCACACATCACTCGATGTGCTTTGGTCCTGGCTTGCAGGACCTCTTTTCTGCCAAAACAGAGCATCATTTTCTACAGCAGCTCTAGTGCACAAGACAGCCTGCAGGTTTGTGACAGCTGCAGACACTGTTACAGGCTCAGCCATAAAGCACACAGCCCTAGGCTGTGTAGTCAGGGTTAGCCAGGGTACAAAAATGCTTATTTCCTTGCTAGCAAACAGCAGAAAAGCTCTTGCTGTAACAGCCTGTCTGCCTGGCCATGTGTGGCCACAGGGGCTGCAGGCTGAGCCCCAGAAACCAAAGCAGGTGAAGTCAGCAGTTGCTTTCACAGCCAGATTACACCCAGGGGCTTCTATCAAAGTCCAAGTCTGTGTCTCCCAGTGCAGAACACTCAGTCATGGTTTTTCTCATCCTTCTTGGCCTCTTTAGCTCACCTGGGCTCCTGCAGTTTATGAGGTGGGGAGGGAAACAGCATGTGACAAAAACAGGAGCTGCCGCTACAGACACCAGCATTCAGATCCCAATAGGAACCTGAAATAAATTTGAAGCATTTCACTGGCCCTTGACCTCAGCCCACAGTAGGTGAGGATGTGCCTTCAGGATTTGCTGAGGGGAGGGTTTCAGCAGGAGCCTCCAGGCGAGAGGCGCTCTCCGTGTCTGTAGCAGCTTCCCCCATCCCACTGCCACAGGCACGTCTCTGTTGCATAAACACCACCCATAAACCTGCCTCGGAGATAAAGCTTCCCTCCTCAGGTGCTTTCATCATTCCCAATCCCTTTAGGAAAAAGCATGAAGCATTCATTTTACCCATCAATTTGGATTACATTCTCCTTTTATCAGCATCTTTTCCTTAACGACTTTGGCCATTCACTTTGCCGGTCTGCTCAGGTACTGAGCTTTCCTCACTGAAAACTTCAAAACATTGTTGAGAGGAAGGAAAGAATTGTCAGTCATGTGTGCTGGACTACTACAAGGGAGTCATCAATGATGCAGGTTTTGGAATATGCTATGCTGCCCACAGCCGTTTGATAGCTGAGCGATATGATTTGTGGGAACAGACAAGATTCGATTACTGATTTCCCATAAATTATCTATACAGCCCTTTCATCCTATGCCAGGTTGTGAAGGGCTCTGATGAACAGAGGGGACCAAAGATGGGGTTCTCTGACCAGGAAAAGAACTGGAATTTTCAAAGAGAAATCAAAAGGAAAGAAACAACAAGTGAAGTAGTGCCCGTGGGAGGTGTCAGACTTCAGATTCATGAAATTGGACTGTCATTTCCAGGCAGGAGCAGGAACATTTAGTACAGATGCACTGATCAAGCCAGTCTTCAGATTATCTATTTGTCCTTGACTCCTTATCATGTGCTGTGGGAGAGGCAGATATGGCTGGAAGGAATAGAACTCTTTGCTGCATCTTTCAAACCTGTAAATATTATTGACAGGAATCATTTAATAAGTGCCTGGGAAATTTTAGGTACAAGAACTGACTCTAGCAAGGGGCTTTTTTAGAAGAGAAAGCAGAGGAATCCCTTAGGAATAACAACGCCAATTTAAGAGAGGCTAGCATTGCAGAGGAGTGAAACTAGTGTCAATCTTGTATGAGGCAATGCTGACCATAAAATCCCAGCATATCTAGGGTTCAGGAAGTATTTGGGAATCTCACTCAGGAGCTGTGATTGAAATGTGAACAAAGAGGGAAGGACTACAGGAACAAATCTTCTTGTCACCCCACTGAGCCAATGGTGCTGGCCAAGGGTCTGCCTTCTCAGCTACTCAAGGACACCACAGTGTTGCTGTTTACATTTATTTTCTCTTTCACTTTTCCAGCCAGCCTGAAAGGCAGAAAGCCCAATCCCTGACATGGCACCACCTCCGTTATCACCACTCTCATTTCAAATCTGAGCTTTGTAACCTGCAAAGTTGTGTGTCTCCTTGTTTTAAAATAACAGTGAAAATAAATGTGGTTCCTTCTTTGTGAAGCAAAAGCCCTGTCTGGGGCACTGCTATAATGGAGCAGCTGAGGAAAATGGATTCTATTAGGCTGGTTGCAATCTTACTTAGGGCTGGTTATTGCAGATCTCTCCCCTTAATTGTGCAACCTGCTATACACACAAATAACAGGTGAGACTGTAATGATGGGTTGTTCCACATCAGAGCACTCAACTGACATAGTGATTCTCACAGAAAATTGTCTCTGCTCACCTGAGCAAACCCTGCAAGGTGCTCAGGGAGCCAGGCTGGTGCTCCACACCAGGGATGCAGCAGCCACTCCAGGGATTGCTCTGGGCACTGCAACGGGAACAGCCCAAACATCACCATCAGCACCAGCGAGGGACAAACCAGCCCCAAAAGAGGCTCTGCTCTCTGGGAAAGATCACAGAATGTTAAAACTGTGGCAAACACTCATCTGCACTCCAGCAGCTTCACCACCACAGGGCCCATGAGGTACAAACTCGAGAGAGACTTCTCAGCAGTTGCTGGAGTCACAGCTCTGGGATTCAGCAAGTGGCTGGTTCCTCAGCCCCTGTGGGTGGTTGATGCACTTTCTCCACAGGCATTGTGGAGCTGTGGAGCTTTTACTGAATGAGGAGACTCTGGCCAGCACACAACGACTAAGAAAGGTCCATGGTTCGCTGATCCAGCAGCAGTTCCCCAGGTCTCTTGGGGCAACAGCACACAGCAGTCGAGCCCTCCCTTGGAGTGACCAGTCCATGGGCTGCTTGAATCTCCCTTATTCACCAGCCCTTTGTTTTCTTCCTGTAAATGTCTGAAATGATTAATTTAAGATTTAAAGACCAAAGTTACTGTAGTGTGCCCAAAATAATAAATGTCTCAGATTTTCAATTACCCTAAATGTAGAAGTGTTGGATCCCGTTTCTGTAATGCGTCACACAGAACCATTACCCCACGATCCATTAATTATCACAAGGTCAGCACATTCTCTGGTGCCTCTTCATGACTGCACAATGAACAAGCACTGCCTCTGCTGTGGGCAGACTCCAGTTATGGATGTACAGCCAGACTCTGGCTACCCAAAATGATCAAGAGCACACTGCTGGGCTTTGGGGATAAACACGTGTGGGTAGAACAGGAGAGAAGGACAAGGGAGACTAAGCTGCCTGTGTAACTTTGAGCCTAAACAACAAACAACAAACCACACTGCTCTAGGGACATGTGCAAAAGAGCCTGAACTACACCAAGGAATAGCTCTATAAACAGAAAATGAAAGACTGCTTTCATCCACAAAAGATTTGAAGAAATAGGAGGAAGGGAAAAGTAGGAAACAAAATAGCAGAGAAAAATAAAAGAGAGCATTCAGGCCAGGTCTAGTCTCCATCTGTTCATACCTCCCATCATCACAGCCGACATCTCCTGCCAGTTATACCATGGTGGACTCTTGGATATGAAAAACACTCAGGCTCCTTCCTCAAATTCACCACAGCCCCTCCCACAAGGAAGAATTTACTGGACAAAGGTGAGAAAGAGAATGGGGAGAGGTATGGTCTCACCCTGAGCACCAGACATTCCTCCAAACTATTCCCAGATTTGGGGTGCATCAATACAGTGAATCAATCCATCCCTTCTCTCCATTTTTGTCCAAGCTTTGTCTGCTTCTGTCCAATGCCATTTCTGCAAAAACTCTCAGGACCTTTATGTGATTCCCCAGGCTCCACCTGCAATATGGCCTTTCTGGCACCTCAAATATGTAAAATGTCCACTCTCTACTCCTGCCCTTGCTTTTCACACTTTCTCTGAGCTTCCTCTGCCTGGCTTTCATTTTCAAAGATTCTAGAGGTAATATTTTATTGTAATGGGTTTTATTATGATGATGTACAACACCCTTAAGTGCTTTGGTGAAGGAAGAAAGAAAGGTTGTGCTATAAATAAAATTCTCATCTGCAACCAGAGGCACACAGGTGATGGATGTGTGGGGGTGACTGCACACACCAACCCACAGGCCAGCCCTGCACTGGGTGGAGCTGCTCTGGAAGGAGCCAGGGTCACTGTGAACAAGAGGCAGTTTGGCAGTGGCTTCCTTCCACAGGAGTGAGCCAGCCAGTCTGGGAGCCAACAGGGAGCAGGGAGAACCAGCCACAAACCAGCTGCCTGTGTTGCCTTTTCTGCTGTGGTTCAACACAAATGTTTCTGTTTCCGTGGCATCTTTGAGTCTGGGTTAATTAACTCCTGCCAATTCATACTGGTCAATACACAGGCTACTCCTGCTAGAATCATTCCCCAATGCAACATCTCTCAATATGTCACAGCTGGGTTGGTTTGGGTTTGTTTTTTTGTTTTTTTTTTTTTTGTTTGTTTGTTTGTTTTTTTGGTTTTTTTTTTTGTTTTGTTTTGTTTTGTTTTTTTGGTTTTTAATAGGGTTAACTGGTTTAAGAACTAGAATAAATTCCTACAGCAGGAGAAGGAGAGAGCAAAGAAAGTTTCCAACTGCTGAAATCATTCTCCTTTGAGCTACACTATGAATGAAGGGAGCCAGGGGAAGATGATGACATGGAGAGGAAACAAAACAAAACAAAACAAAAATAGATATCTAATAAAGAAAAAAGGCACAGAAGAGAACAGAGGGGGGGTTATCTATCCTGCAGCTTTAGAGGCAGCATTAGCATCTTGCTGCCTAATGAGCCATAGAGGTAATAGACACACCATGAAAATAGAAGTGGGAGGGAAAAGCAAGCATCTATAACACAGAAAAACAACCAGAGAGGCTGCTACTAAGCAAATGTCACTTCTCTCACCTTCTCTGAGTCTTCCCAGTCAGCTGCTCTCCTCCCTTCCCAGATGTTTGTTCTCTCTCTTCTGGCACTTTATCTCTGCAACCATTTGGTTTTCATTATGTCCTGGGGTTTCAAGTTGGCAACAGCCAAGGGGCAAAGTCCAAGAACAGCTCTCAGAGGTCCTTTGCAAGTGTTAACCTCTCCTTCTCATGGTGCAGAGAGATGGCCTGGCCTCACTAAAGTTAAGGGACCAGGGTGCAACACACAGGGATGTCACCTCTCAGTGTGTCACGGGTGGGATTTCATGCTTAGGAAAAGCAAAAAGACCCAGGCCTGTCAGCTCGGCTCAGCACAACCCTGTTTGGTGAGACAACTCTCTGGCCTGAAAACCCTTTGCTTGTTCACAGTAGCACAGCCAGAGCCTACAGAACAGCATCCACCATCCTTAGCAGTTATTTTACTGGCACAGCTTTTAGGCAGGAAGCTGGGACAATAACAGGAGTGAGAGCCAGGCACAGGGCTGTCACTGCCCCATCTTCTCACCTAGAAACCTCTGCCAGCCATTCGGACATTAAATGCAGCTGATTCTCAGTTAAACTACCTTTGCTTTCTTTTTTGGACACAAAAGAATATGCCCTAGCCTGTTTCTTCCTCTTCCCTAATTCTTTTTTCCTTTCTTAACTCATCAGTCCCTTCTCCTGTCTTCTTTTTCATCTGCAGCTCCTGCAGCTGCCTTCAAGGTTTATTCCTTTCCTGCGGGATTATTTGGAAGTTTGCTTGTGCAGGGCGAATAGCATTTCTGTAATAAAGCCTCAGCCACATTCCATTAGTGTCATTTCCATCTGCAGAAGTGAAGTGTCAGCTAATAAAAGGTAGCACAGACCCCTTGGGCAAGATAAAATGAGAAAGCAAGGGAGGGGGGGGAAATTCTACCGTCAGAGATGGAGAAATGATAAATGTCTTTCCAGAAGCAGGAGCACCTGGAATGGGGAAAAGGGAACTCTGGGGACAAGGAGGAGAAACAAAAGAGGGGGGAATATTATCTTTGATAAGAAAGCTTTGTTTTTGGAAGGTCTCATTAACTCAAAAATCACCTTCTACCCATCTTCTCCAAACACTAAGGGCAATATCCAGCCTGGCTGCACCTCTGCAGGGAGATGATAATGTGCAATTATTGTTTGCAAGCAGCAATGGCCTGGGGGAGCCATGGGGAGCTGCACAGAAGGGTCCAGCAAGGCAGGGTGCAGCAAGGCACAGAAAAAGCACTCAGGCCAGGTCCAGGTGGCTCTGCTGAGCCTAGTCCCTCGGCAGGGATGAGAGCAGGCAGGGGTGTCACTGGCTGTGTCTGAGCTGTGAGACCCAAAGGCGTTTCTGAGGCAGCTTTGTCTGCCTCAGCCTTTGCCTGACCCCACGTCAGTGTCCAGCAGGCTCCCCCGTCCAGATGATGGCAGGACAAGCCCCTCAGGGTCCCTCACTGGGTGCACCTCCCCTGCAGCTCAGGGGCACATTTATGACCCATTTGGTCCCTGTCTGCTCCCATTAATCAGGAGGGAGGTGACTGCAATGCTGCCTGGCCTCAGTGCTGTCCACCAGTCCTCACCAGCCCCACATGCTGTGCAGCAGAGCAGGCACATCACCCATCTCTCCAGAGCACCCTTCCCTCCAGACAAGGACAGAAAGGCACCAGTGCCACAAGAGAAAAAATAATTTAAAAAAAAAAATGTTTAGTTGAAAGGGCCCATTTTTTCCCTGCAACTAGAACTTATCCCCCTGAGCTCAGATAATCTTTGCCTGCACTCAGGTTCCAGCTCTGGAGAAGTCTCAGTTCTCTGCTTACTTTACCCTTGATATTCAAGGTTTCCAGGACCAGATCTACTACTACTGAGTGCAAACAGCTCCCAGCTCCGTGAGAGAGCACAATCACAAAAGAGCACCTCTGATCAGATTTATGCCAATGTGGCAGCTCTTATTGCCATAATCATGTTAGCACAGGCAAACATGATCCCATGAAAGGTGTCAAGTGTGCCACAGCCCAGAGTTTTCAAATCTCCAGCTGGGCAACTGGAGCTATTGGCAGCTGGCAGAGAATGACAACCTTCAGGCTTTTTCATTTCCTATTTCATGAGGAATATGATCAGTCCAGACTAAGCCCCAAGGTTGTGTTCATGAGCTTTTCCAGAGCAGTGTGTGCACCTCAGCCACAGGTGTTTCTTCTAAAATATGCAATATACATGCATGCATGTGTACAGTTTTTCTCCCAGTAATGGCCAAACCTTCTTCACTTCTGCTTTCAGAAACAAGACTGTTTCTCAATTCCTTCCTAAACCTACCAGCAGCACATTACTGCCAATATTTTGGAAAGCAATCACATCAAACAAAACCATCATTGGGTAAATACAGAAAGCTGCAGTGTTCATAGGCCTCAGATTCTCTTAGCTGAGCACCCAAAAGTACCTCATGATAAGCTAAGGACTTTCCTTTTGATTTTAAATAGAAATATTATCACCTGGTAGCCATGCTCCCCTCCTCATTGCTTGGAGTACATATGGATTTTTCCCTGCATCTGTATAGAAGCATCACCCTCAGGGCACTGGCAGGGTTTTAAGCCTGTGACAGATAACCATGTCCCTCCAATTTCCTGGCAAAAAGCTCCCTAAATTCACGTACTGAGCACTCCAGGGAGCCAACTGGATAGCAGTTTGCTTAATAAAAGTTGCCTTTATACAAAGATCTAAATCCTATTTTCCAAGAACTGACAGGGGATTTTCAGGGTGTAATCCACCTGCTGCTGACCCTCCACAGCAAAGAAAATTCTCACTTGCTGGGTGGGATATTTTTTCCTTGGAGAGCTACACAGGGTTTTTCTGGTGGTGCTGGGAGAGGGGAATGTGGAAGCACCTGGGGGTTGCCAAAGGCAGAGGAAAAAGTTGGGCAGTTTTTTTCATGTCTGCTGAACAGCCTGTAATCAAAGACAACAGGATAGAGAAGGGATTGCTGAAGAGGCTGCAATTCTCTGAAATTTGGCTCAGGGAAATGATTACCACATTCAGTGTGTAAGTCTGAATCAACAGACAGGTCTCTGAAGGACCTTGGAAAGCCCTTTTTGTCTTTTCAGAAGCAAATTCTCCTATGATCCTATCACTGTTTGGAGGATCTTTATTGCTCCCGAGTAAACCCTGGGGATTCTCAGCTGTGCTGAGACATCTCCATTCTGATGTGCAAGTGCCACTGTGTCACCCTCCTGCCACAAGGAACAGTCACCTGGGTAAAAATGAGGCTGGTATGACAGGAGTGATTAAAGCTTGGAACAAATACCCATCAATGATTCAAAATATTTGAGGAAGATTTGCTCCTCTCTAGGGCCCAGAAAACCATCTAGTGCAAGGCTCCTTTTCCCACGAAGAAATTCACAGTGGTCCTTTAAGCCTCTGAAGCATGTGCAATGGATTATTAACAAATGTGAGTGGAAGGGTAGCTCAGTTTAATGTCACCTTTGTATACACACAGGCTTCCATCCTTTCTTCACAGAAAGATTATCCTCCTCACAGATAGGTACTGGAAGTCATCCAAGAATTTAAGAACATTCTTTCATTCACAGGTGTTTTTGGAGCTTATAAAAGCAGTGCTTATTCTGGAAGATGATGAGGGAGAGAATTGCCTTGGCCCTTCAATCAGCTTTTGCCTATTTCACATCAAATTGCTATCTGATAATACTCAGTGAAAACTGGAACACTCTAACGCAAACAGAAATGGCTCCAGCAACCAGAAGAAACACTAATGACACAAATTAAATGGAAAGACACTGAAGCATGCAGTGCACCTTGCTGTTCTGGTGGACAAGCTGAATGTGAGCCAGCAAATGTGCCCCCATGGCAAGGCAGTCAGCAGCACCACAGGCTGTGCCAGCAGGGCAGTGCCAGCAGCACGAGGCAGATGTGGTCACTCCCTTCTACTCAGCACTGGTGACACACACCTGGAGCCCTGAGTCAGTGCTGGGCTCCCCAGAACAAGAAAGACCTGGGTGTATTGGGGGGTGTGCAGCAAAGGGCCAGGAAGGTGTCCAAGGGACTCGATGTGCAAGGGAATGCTGAGGGAGCTGGGGGTGTTTATCTGGAGAAGGGAACACTCAGGGAGACATTACTGATGTGTGTTGATATCTGAGGGAGGGAATGCAAGGGGCAGGGCCAAACTCTCCTCAGTGTGCCTGGAGTCAGGAGAAGAGGCAAAGGGCACAAACCAAAATATGATAAACGAGCACCTGCTGTGTCTTTTGCCTCCTCCCAAGACAATATCCCACATGACAGCAGAATCATTGATACTGTCATGAAGAATGGAGAAAACATCTCCATTTCTCACCAGCCCATTTCCCTGGCTTAGAGACAGGGATGAGAAAGTTCCCTTTCACCTTGCTCAGACACCCAGGGCACGAGGTTGAATTCACCAACAAAGCTTCAGCAGCAGCAGAGAGAGGGGGAGAATATCAGAAAATGCATTTAGCTGCTGACAGCAGCCCAACAAAGGATCACTACAAAGGCATGCAGAGCTTGTGACAGGGATGCAGGGAGTCAGTTTGGGACTGAGGGGCCTTAGTTACAACAGCAGGGTGGAGAAGTGGAGCAGGAATCTATAGAAGGAGGAGAAATTATGACCTGACTGAGTGATATCTATTCCAGAGGGTCTGAGGAAGGAAGAGAAACTACAAAACTGCTTAAGAGTGTATCAAACACACAGAATGAAGACCATGAACTTAAAGATGTGGAAAGGTCATGCCACAAAGGAGTAGAGGTGGAAATCAAGAGAAGCAAAAATAAAGCTGCAGTGGAGAGTACAATGAGAGAGAGGAAGATAAAAAACACTGGAAGAATATTGACAAGTCAAAAATATTGATTCTGTGTTTCCTTAGCCAATAAGGTTGCCACCATGGGATCTGGGGAGGATGGAGGAAGTTCAGAGGTGCAATCCACTGTTCCCTCTCCTCCGGACAGAGGCCAGGGATAGCTCACACCTATACAAATATTGCAATGACTCTGCAAACCTAGATGGTTTTTACTGTCAAGAGCTTTTTATAATGACAAAGAAAGATGATCTGTGGCACCAAGATTTTCTTTTTTTTTACTTATTCAGCCCCAGAAGAGCCCCACTCAGCCCAGATATGCCTCAACACCTCTTGCAACTCAAGTGAGTGCCTACATCAAAGAGAGAAAAGGGAGAAGAAACCCATAACATTTTCTTCTCTGGGATAGCTAGATTGCCTTAAAGCCAGTGTTGAGCCAATGGCAATAAGCTAGCCTTTTCCAGCTTGAGAGATGACTTCCTCTTTCCTCTTCATCTGTTTCATTAGCTCTAAATGATTCCTGTTGCCAAGACATTTGAAAGCAAATTGCCAAAAAGCTTCAATCACTACCCCAGCATCTCACCCCCCAACACTACTCAGTGCCCAGCCTGATTCTCAAGACATGACTTGAAGGCACAACATCCTAACCACGAAACACTGAGAGGGAGAGGCAGAATTTAAGGCACGAGATACTTCACATAAAAACTCCAGCAAGACTTAGTAGAGCTTATTCTTTTCTTTCAGGGGCAACTTCCATATTCGTCTGGACCCAAAAAATAGACCAAGGAACAGGAAGTAGCAAAGAGGGGGTGTAAGCAGGGGGTGAAAACATGGGTGTCTACTATCATCCTGAGTCACTGTCTGTGACAGGACAAAGCTTTGGAGAGGGTTTTAGTTGGAGAAAATGCTGCTCCAGTGAATCACAACACTGGGAAAATTAATTAGCTATTGTTAAGATGACTGTAAGAACGCACCGCTCTGTGAACACCTAAACTTTATCATTATCACTGAACCACAATACAATCTGCCACCAGAGTCTTCCAGACCTAGGACAGGACTGAAATAGTAGGGCCCCTGGCTGTGGTGGCTGAGCTGCCACTGTGAATGTGCACGGGGAGGCTGCAGCAGCCGAGAGGAACAGCTCCAGAGCCTGCTCAGAGGGACCCCTGCTTCCAGAGCAGCTTTCTGACTGGAGTGGGTGCACTGGCAGGACTGAGAGGGTGAGAGGAGTCCAGGGTGGAAGAGGAAGACATGAGCCTGGGCTTGGACAGACTGTATTTTCAGGAGAACCAAAGCAGGAGTGCTGTTGTACCTGCAGGTCAAACCCAGGGGACAGTAGTGGAGCTGCAGGCTGGCTTTGACTTGCAGGAGCCCCAGGCTGGAGCTGAGGCAAATTTGGAGATTTGATCAGGAGATCAAAGAGAAATTGGCTCAAGCTCTTTTCAGATAAGGGAAGAGCTATCTCTCTTGCCTGTGACAGTGCACTACATGCTACAGATTCGAGCATGTCCCCAGAATTGCCTTCTCTTAGAAGAGACAAATAGTCCTGATTTGAACAGCTTTGGGTGAGGGTCAGCTGGCTGTCCCCAGCCCTGGACAGCACAGAGCCAGGGTGTGTGTCCAGTCTCTGCTGGGTAGCACATGGATGTTGCTCTCTGTGGAATCATTGAGGATGAAAGAGACCTCCAAGTTCATTGGGTCCAACCTTTGACCAAACCCTACTATGCTACTAAACCTGGCACTCCAGTCATGTCTTGAGTATTTCCAGGGATGGTGACTCCACCACCTCCCTGGACAGCCCATTTCAATGCTCAACCACCCTTTCAGTGTTGAAATTCTTCCTGATGTCCAACCTGAACCTCCCCTGGCACAGCTTGACCTGCATCAGAAACAAGCATGGGATGTTATTACTGGGTCTGGAGTAGAGTCCCCAAACTTCCAACTTTTTCTTGTTGTGCTACTGAGGGCAGCTAGTTGAAAGGGTTTTTTAACAGTTTCTTGGCAGGCAAAGACGAGCTTCAGTTGCCTGTTTACCGTGGCATGCCCTGCCCCTCTCCTCCCCTTGTGCCCCACTCTGTGTGCAGCTGAGTCCTACAGCGGATGTGCTGACACGCAAAGAGCACGCTTCCCCACGGGCAGGGATCGTGCTGGGCACTGAAAGAGTCTCCCAGTGGGAGCACCAGAACCTGTCAATTCCCTTGGCACACACCATGGGCTCAGAGGGGGCAGGAGCACAGTGGTGGGTAGAGCTGAGCTCCCCAGCCAGCCCCTGCTGTGATGAAGCCATTTGGGCTGGCAGGACACCCAGCAGATGAGCTGTTCCTCAGGGACTGTTCCTCAAGGACTGTTCCTCAGGGACTGTCACTGCTCCTCAGGGACTGTCACTGTTCCTCAGGGCTGTTCCCTCAAAGGGACTGTTCCTCAAGGACTGTTCCTCAGGGACTGTCACTGCTCCTCAGGGACTGTTCCTCAGGGGCTGTTCCTCAGGGACTGTTCCTCAGGGACTGTTCCTCAAGGACTGTTCCTCAAGGACTGTTCCTCAGGGACTGTTCCTCAAGGACTGTTCCTCAGGGGCTGTTCCTCAAGGACTGTTCGTCAAGGACTGTCCCTCAGGGACTGTTCCTCAGGGGCTGTCACTCAGGGACTGTTCCTCAAGGACTGTTCCTCAAGGACTGTTCCTCAGGGGCTGTTCCTCAGGGGCTGTTCTTCAGGGGCTGTCACTGCTCCTCAGGGGCTGTCACTCCTTGGGGCACAAACTTCCCCAGGTCGCTGTTTCACAGACACAGCCAAAGAAGAGAGCTTGAGCCATGTTATGACAGCAATAAAAGTGTGTGCTGCTTTGTCAGCACTTTGGAAAAATTAGTTTAAACATCCTCAGTGGCAAGCAGCATTTAGTGCTGCTCAGCGCAGGAGAGGGAGGCAGGGAAAAGAGGCTACACAGGCTTTTTAAAAATAAAACTCAAAGCGAGTTTGGCACAATGAGTAAATCACAAGCAACCATCTCCCTACAGTGCCCCACTGCATGAAACTCCTTCTGGAGATAAATCAGTGCCACATCTAGCCAAACACAAAAGCTGTGCCAGCTCTTGCTGCATAGTGCACCTTCCTCCAAGATATTAGAATTAGCACCTCCACCTCTTCAGAGAATTGCAGTGCCTCACCTTACACTGCACCACCAGGTTCCACCATGCCTGGTACCACTGCCTCAGCATGCCTATTGTGCATATTTTTTTCCTTGCTCTCAAGTCTACACTGCAGTGCAAACTCCATGGTGATCCTTAAAAATCAATTCCAATTATAGAACTTGATTTTGCCTCTGTCCAAAATGTTTTTGTTTCTAGATAGCCCTTCGAATTCTGATCCAAAATGTGTTTTTTCTTCCTTTCCCCTTTAAAAAAAAAAATAAAAAAATTGTACCAGGTGATTTACAAATTTGTGTAAGGGTCTAGGGAAACAGAAGACAGGAACAATATATATCCTCTCCACTTTTCTTAAAAATAACCACACAGACAAGAAAACACAATAAACTAAATAGCATCACTCAGAAAGAAAAATGCCTCGAGGCTTGAAACTAAGCAGTGTGGCCCCAAAATACCATTTTGATTTAGCTGGAAAAAAAGGGCAGCTGAAACGAAACGCAAACAATTCTGCATCAGCTCTCCAGAGCATCCTTCCACAGCCACTGATCCAGCTCCCTTTCTGCAGGGAAGAGAAATCACACCCCCATATTGACCTCCCTGTACACTCTCCCTGCCAGCCCTTATAAGTTCATGGTCTGCTGTCCATGGGCTGCTGCTGGGCCAATTTGCATGAGGGAAACTGTAAATGTCACACTGAAACACTCACAGTGGTATCCTCCCAAAGCAAATAAAGCCTAGGACCAGCAAGCAGAGAAAATTACACCCACAAAGCAGTCATAAATCAGCCACATTCCAGACACTTTGCAAGTTTTGTTGTCTCACAAGTATTTGGCAGATTAAAAGGTTTTTCTTTAGACAAAACGTAGTGTTTTCTTATTTCCCCACTGTGAAGTTAAAACCCTTATGGTACAAAGGGTGCTGTCACCCTGACAACACAGGGCAAAGAACACCTCCCTCTCGAGGTGGGGAATATAAAGTTCCCCTTCCCACTCACGGCAGTAAAAGGCTGGAAAGTCCACACAGAATTATAGATTCATCCAGAATCATAGAATCATTTGGGCTGGGAAAAATCTTCAAGTTCATTGAGCCCAATCATTGATCCAGCACTGCTAAGCCCACCACTAATCCATGTTCCCAAGTGTCACATACACATCCTTTAAATCTGAGGCCTCAGCCCTGTGCAAGTGCCTGTCACACTCTCCAGACTGAAATGGGAGGGTGTTTGGAGAGTCACATAGATGCTTTGGAATCAAAATTAGGTGGGCTGGACTTGGGGTGGGAGATATCAGCTTTGCATGTGAAGTATCCAGGGAGTGAGGAACCCCTCCTGTCCCTGGGAAACAGCACCTAGTGCACCCCCTAACTAAAAACAATGGTATTTTTAATGGAAATTAACCAAAACTTCTCCACATGCAGCTCCATTGCAGGTGAGGGACAGAGCAGATTCTCCACATCAGACTGAGAAATAAATAATTCCCACTAAAATTGTCATGAACCACTTGGCCCCCATTACAACAGCAGGGAACACCATCTTTCTGCGTATTTCCTTTCCTCTCAGCTTAGCCCAACACATTTTCAAAGACTGAAACTCACTGTGGCTCAGATAATGGAGAATAAGATGGGAAAAACATATATCAACCTGCCCAGTCTCTCCAGCCAGCCAGAAAGAAAGAAGGTGTTTAATATGACCCTGACAAGGGTCAAAACCACCCTTGATAAATCATTCATTCGCCGGTTCCTGGGAGTTCTTCTTCCAGATCAGTGATGTTCTGGGTGAGATTTGCAGTGGATATTTTTCCTCTCTCAGAGTGAGATCACCCAGCTCTGGCAGACACAACCTGTGATGGCTCCAGAGCAGAGACAGGGCCAAAGAGGATGCACTGCAAGCCTCAGCCTGGTCTCAGGAAGAGGCTGGGACAGAGCAGGGACAAGGGGCAGTGGGGCAGGATGGGGCCACCCATCCCTCACCAGAAGGATGATGATTTCTCTCTCTGTATCTGAGCAAGCCCAGAATGTCAAAAGGCTTCTCTTCCTCCCATTTATTCATCAGGCTTTTTTCACACAAACCCCAATTCTCTCTTACATCAGCCTTCCTCACCCTGGGGTCCCAAGGCTCTGTGTGTACCTAAGCTAAAAGCTCCTGAGAGCTCATGAAGGCACAGGATTGGATTTCAGCAAGCCCTGAACTGAGATTGTGATCGAGAAGCTCCACTGTGTGCAATACACAGTGCTGGAGAAGTGATTTACACAAAACCAGTCCCAAACTACAGCACATATCACAGTTGTGCCATTTAGGTAATGCTTTTATGGCCCTTCCCTCCACAGTATTCTGGTGCCCAAGCTAAAGAAACAACCCAGATCATAGGAAAGTGAATTTTAGAGTAACTAGATAGGAAAAGAAATAAAGAAGAGGGAAATATGCATACATGGCCTGGAAGCTGCTCACCAAACTTCCAGCATTTTTCCAGTGTGCCTGAGGATCCCAAATGTTTGTTTCAGGGTGAAAAAAACACAATAAGAAATAACAAAAAAACCTCAAAACCCAGGCAAAGCCAGAGAACAATTAATCTATTCCATTTTACCCAAAACTTCCCAACATATAAATCTTGGCACAAACCCCCTTCCATGGAGCTACTGTACTGCCTTCAGCATCCTCCTCACAACTCCAGGGACATTCAGCTGCACCAGGGCTCTTCCAGCACAAGAACCTCTGCCAAGAAAAAACAATTTCCTTGTGTCCTTCCTCTCCCTCACTGTCACATTTCAAGCAAGCCAGAGCTTGGCCCAGAAGATGTTGCTGTGAGGAAGGAGTTCAGGCAATACCAGACTGATTCAGCAGCTTGGCTCCTCACACAGAAGCACTGGGCAAACATGACCTGTATTCACTGGGAGAGAGGAGACTCAGAGGTGACCAAGGGAAAACATAACTCTAAAGAGAATTCATGAGATGATATGAAACTATTTAGGGCTTTGTCAAATGTGGGAAGCGGGTGGCATAAATGAAAAACTCAGGAAAGGTCAAGCCTTGGAGCAATTGAGTGAGGATCTCTTTGTGCAGGGAAGAACTGATCTGAAATGTACTCTTGCCAGGGGGAGCAGGGAAGAAAAATCAAGTAAATAGTTTTGAAAGAATTAGAGGATGGAATTCATCTCATTTTAAGCATCTAAAAATGAAGTGTGTTACCTGGGCCTGTCATCCAGGCTCCCTCAACAGCAGAGAGAGAGAAAGAGATTTTAGAGGGCAAGTAATCCTGGCTACCTGTGAAAATGCCTGTTAGCATGGATCCAGGACCTGGCTCAGAGATGAGGTGAGGAAAATCCCAACCTTAATCACTGCAGAGCTCCTGGGAAGGTGACAAACATTTGCCAACATGAATTTAATGAGGTGTCTCTTTGGAGTGGCACCCCACCAAGTTTTAACAGAGACTATGTGGATGTGACTCTGGCCATGTGCCACCTTCAGCTAACCAGCAAAACTCAGCAAAAGCAAAACAAAATGGTCTTTACTAGCCTTTAAATACCCAGGGGTTTATTAAAAAAATTTAAAAAAAGATAGAAAAATACCAGGAAAAATGATGAATGCTAATGCAATAAATAAAGAAAAAATATTATCTTCAGTTCCTTTTTGCCTGGATCTATAGTTATTTTAGAAGGAGATTGGGTTATGAGATAAATTTAATTTCTCCCTAATAAAAGAAGAATGCTACATTTTTTTGACAAGTGTTCTTCAATATGCCACCTGGATAGTTCTATAACAGGTAATAAAAATGAAATATGACAGGATTTCCAAGAAGATCCCAGCAGTTAACAGGGGAAACAATTTCATAGCTCTTCCTTAGGAGGCACCCAGGTTTCCCAGGGATAACAAGAAAGCTTTAATCAGTCCCTTTGCAAGGCGTGTAGGGGAGGTTTTCAAGATGTGGCTTTATACCTGCCCTAGTTGCAGCTGTTATTTAAGAAGCAGCAAAGTAGAATCAGAGCACTGGGCTGGCTGAAAGCCACCTGCCTGTACAGCTGAGCAGCAGTGGGAGTGCTGGAGCATCACAGAAGGAAAGACACGAGAGTTTTATTAGGAGCACCACAGGCTCAGAGGCTGCATTGTCCTGGGTCTAATTCTGATTTTAGCTGTATAGACAAACATGGTTTCAGCTCTTCTTGACCCTTGCACTGAGCCTGGTTGCAGACCCACACTGTCCCAAAGGCAGCCTAGTCTTGCACAGCCCTAATACCCAGTTTGCTCCCCACAGATTTACATTTGTACAGTGCTTTTATTGCATGTCATGAAAGCTGGCTGCGAAGAAGAACAAACTTGAGTGCTTAAACAAATCATCCCTCTATGTTTTGACTCTACATTAAGGCACCAAGTGAATAAAATGCATCAAATCTGCTATTTCTTCTCCTGGGCCAGCTTCTGTTGGCCTTTGCATTTTGTGTGTTTCCTCTTGTTTCCAGACACATTTCCCCATCCTAGCAGAGCTGCCCAGCATTAAACCCCCAGCACAAAGAGGCTGCAAAGGAGCCAGGGGGGCTCTCTTTGCTGTTGTCTGCAGCCAGCAGAACAGGAATGCTGTGGAAAGTGGCAGTGACTGTGCAATGTATAAATCATAGGGCCAATATTGTCTCTCCCCTTTGCACACATCCCATATATCACCATGACTCAGTGCAAATCTCCCAGTGGGGACTAATTCCAACTTTTAATGCACTTTCCATCTGATTCCTCTGTGACAACAGATGGGTCTCTGTCCTGAGATATTGCATTTTACAAACAATATATTAAGCACCTCTGTGTTTCTGTACAATTTGGTTTGGGGACCCAGTACAAATCCCATTGCAGTGGTTTGAATTGTGCATTTTACCACTGACAAGACAAAACCCCTCCAGTCCAATGGCCATCATCCCTTCCCCTCTCGTCTCCTTTTTCTGGTTGTTTCACCAATCTTCCTGGATGTGATAAATCATGTAAATTTAATTTAGAGATTATACCCCTGGCTTTAGAGGCGGACAAGGTTAGCTCTCTGCTTGTAGCCTGTAGCCCACTAATCTTATAAAATTCCTCCATTCCCACTTGGCTGGACCTGCTGTTGGGGAGTGGAGGGAGGGCAATATCTATTCTATAAAGTGTTTTGGATTTTTGTTGGACACTTGCAGATGGCATCCTGGACACTATCCAAACTCGTACTGCTGCATAAGGATAAATCCTGAAGGTTTTCACAAGCCCACTATATTACAAGCTTTCTCTCAGCAGTATGAAGTTGGTGCTGCCATTTCCAAACCCTTCCCAGTCTCTCCAATCAGTTATAAATTTCTTTCAGTTACGTTTTTCCAAACACTGAGCAGCTTCTAAGTCCATAGCACTGTTTGTTGCCTCCTTTCTGTATGACTGGAGGCCAACACTCTTTCCCTAAAGAACTATCAGATCTGCAGAGAATATGCAAGAAATAGGGGAATTCCTACAAAAAAAAAGCATCATTCTTTGCCTTTCAGGATATTTTGGCCCCAGGCTGAGGGTTACAAGCACTGGCCAAGCACATTATCCATGCAATCTTTCCTTCATCTATAAATTCCCTTTCTAAGGAAACATGTAGCACCAGCAGGGGATTAAAATCAGTTGTTTCATGGGCATCCCAGGTGGTTGTCTTTCATCTCCTTTCCTAATATTTCTGTTAGGCTTGAATAGTTTTTATTGGCTTTTTTTCTCTTTGCTCTCTCTCACGCCTGAGCAGTTCTTGGCTTTGGCAGGCACAGAAACAGCAGTTTTATGACATGCATTTTTTAATGTATCAAAACATGTTCTTTTGATCCATTTTTTAAAAAGCAAACTCTGCTCAGCAAAGGTTAATAAGCTTCTCACATCAGCTGGCTGTTAGAGAGGTCCAGATGTTGCTGAGAATCAAAACTCTCATCTTCAGAAACCAGTAGAGCAAAACCAGAGCTTTCTCAGGCTCTGCCTAAGCCACAAGAAATTGTTGGACCCTCTAAGAGCTGGCCCAGAGTGTTCTTTAGTGCAGACAGTGGCACATCTGAGAGAAGTTTATATGGAGTTATGACAGTATTATGAGCTCCATAGCAGCTGCCCAGACAATTCACATTGGCAGGTTCCTGTAGCTTTGAGTGTCCACATACAGGGAATGTGCTGGAAGCACACCCAGACAACCAGCACATCACACCCTCCTTATGGAGCAACTCAGTATTTGCACATCCAACACTATGAAGAAATTGTGTCCAGCCCAAAGCCTGTGCTCTCTTTGCTGGGTGACCCTTGTGAAAAACCAAAGGCAGGGAAGGAACCAGAATTTCAGCCAGCACTGACCTCCCAGGATCCTCCAGGTGCTGAGGCAGGGCAGTGCCCACTGCAGCCTTGCCAGCACAGCTGAGGGGATTTTTTTGTGGCAAGTTCCCTTCCACACAAACCAAGTCATGTCATTAATGGTTTTTGTCCTTCAGAGCTTTAGTCCACACTGAAGTTAGGCATCTCAGCTTGTTCCAAACTTTACAGACAAGAAGCTTAAAATTCTTTTATTTTACTTTTCCTTCAATTTGATGAAAAAGATACTGAACGTGCAAAATAGATTTTGTTTTACAACTCCCAAAGTGGATTTCCCTAAGATCTACCTATCTACTTGCATAGGCATTATGACTTTTTAAAGAACTACTTGAATGTGAAAGGCAGGAGACTTACCAGACAGAACTGGAGGGAGCATCCCACAGATGGGAAAAGGCTGGGATTGGAGGCAGTAGATAATTTTACACCTTGGTGGATCACAGAGGAGCACCCAAGGAACTCAGGACAAGAGCATTAGTAAGAAAAGAGGAATAGAGGGCCTGGAAAGCAAGAGGAGGACATTTCATTTAAATAACTACACAGCAGATAGGAACTAGAAACATATATTAAGCTTAGACAGGATTTCAAACCAAGCCCAGAACACCAGTTCAAAATCATAGAATTGTCCAGGTTGGAAAAGATCTTTAATATCCTCAAGTCCAACAGTTAACCCCAGTCTGCCACTAAACCATCTCCTTAAGCATCACATCTACATGTCTTTTAAACACCTCCAAGGATGGTGATTCCACCAGTGCATCACAAAGGCAGCTCCTGGCATCTTCTCACTGCACAGGGCACAGCACCACTATCCAGATGCTCCCTGAACTAGGCTAACCCCAGATTTGTTTCAGGAAAGTTTTATGGATGTTACAGTTCATTTACTAACATGGGAAGGATGATGTAAAAATCCCAAAGCCAAGAGAGACTGGACAGACAATGGTGCATGACTAGCCAAGCTTGCCAAGAAATCAACACGACAATTTTTATCACAGCACATCACAATTTTTCATGGTAGTGATCAGAAACAAGTCAGTTTTACAGCAGAATTGTTCTCAGATTCTGCTTTTTCACAGCAGCTGATGTCTCTCAGAATCCTTTGGGAAAGCACTCAGCCTTGCAGCTATCACTGCTCCTTCTGTCCTCCACACAGAAGGAGCACCCTTTCCCTTCTTCCAGGAGGGAATGGCACTGAGTCAAGCTGTGTCCCTTCCCCTTGGCTTCACACCCAGCTCCCCAGCAGCTGCAGGGGGTGTCACTCATGAGGAAAGCTGAGCAGCAGCTGGAAAGTGGCAGCAAACTGCAAGGACAGGGCTGGGAGAGCCCTGGGCTCAAGGGGGGCTCAGAGGGGACACCAGAATTCTCTCATGACGACACTGCTGTTGTGCAAGGAAAATAATATCTCTTTTCCTAACACTGAGCCTTTTTATTGACTTCAGTGTCAACAAAAGCAGAGAAATGTTTAGAATCAAACCAAACCAGCCTTGCTGCAAAACCCTGTTTTCTAACATAGAGGACAAATCAAAGGAAAGGTCTCTACAAAGAAAATATCAGAATACTGTGAAACCATCCTTTACAAAAATATTGAAAAGAAGAAAATAAATCAATTAAACATCAAAAATTACTTTTAGATCCCTCAAAGAGAGGCTACCATCACCTCAGCTCTGAAGAAATCCACAAAGCAAAGTTAATGTTATCCTGCCACATTGGATTCTAAAGGATACTTGCACAGGATGATATATATAGAAGGAGGGGGATTAGGGGGAATAACATAAGCAAAAAAAGAAATTCCTTGTCTAAAAGCCACTTCATATAAAAATGTCATCTTAAAACTAACCTATATTAATTTTTAAAGTAGAATTTTAAATAGATGACTTTAAATATCTGCCTTAAATCTGCCTCCTTCCAGACCAGCATTTAGAGACTTTCACCTATGGAAAGGTTCTATTTTGAGGAGCATCCCTGACAGCAATGAAGCTGAATAAGGATAAATTTAAATTAGTCAGAAAAGCATCATGCTTAGATGAGAACAAGGTCCTCCCAGGAGGTGGTGTTTAACAGTCTCTGCAATTGCTGCAGGAAGGACACTGTTTTGCATTGTTCTCTATAGGAAAGTCAATAGCCTGGAGAAAGATAGATTATTGTTCGTTGCATCTAGAAGAGCTTTTATTAAAAAAAAATAGTATCATATTCACAGGGCATTTGAGGGTAAGCTGTTAGTTTTAATTTCCTCTCTAGCTTGTTTCCAATTTTTGGGAAAGCTGGTTAGAGAACAGAGCTCTCCGTGTGAATGCATGAAAGTCACAGAGCAGAGGAAAGGGAGCAGCAGCTCTCCCCTCACCCCATGCCTCGAAACCACTCAGCCTTCCCAAAAACAGCCTCAGTCAGAACCCTGCACACAGCCAGGGCTTCTCCACTGATGGGAACAGAGCCTGTTTTAGGGTAAAACCCTCAGAAGTGAAGCTCACTTTATAATTGTGTTTACAATCACAATTACAAAGCAAGCTTGACTTCTGAGGGTTTTGTCCAATGATTCACAGAAAGCAGCAGGTGAAGGTGCCAATCCTTCATGTCTCTCATCCCTCCCCAAGAGCTCCCTGTGACCTTTAATTCCCCTTCAAAGAGGCACCAGAGGGTTTCTTTTGGCAATCCTCTCCCAGCACAGCAGTTTCTCCCGAGCCTGAAGCCCTCCTGGGAGCCAAGGGTGATGCTCTGGACCAGGGCAGGAGAGCACAGAGAGCCAGGCAGGGGCTCAGTACGACAGCAATGAGCAGGTGTTGGGCAAGGAAAGGCAGGAAAGCTACATAAAGAAGAAATCACCTTCATTTTGATTATATTTTTCACTTAAACTTGCTGAATTTAATTCTTTACCTCATTACAGAATGCGCTGTCCAGGTACAAACTTCCTGGAGAAGAACTTGTACTGCTAAGATGCTCAACTCTAGATGAGGTTATTTAGAAGCCAGTAAAAATTGTCAAGCCAATTTTGTATCCCAAACAAAAACATTGCTGTAAGAAAACAGTGCTTAAGGTGCTTGTAAATATTTTATTAACAGAAAAAACATTGCTGTAGGAAATGAGGGACAAACACGGATGTGCAGCAAAACCCAGCTCAGAGCTGTGATAATTCTTAAAGCTACTAATTAACTGAACACTCGAGAAAATCCATTTCTATAGTGTCTTCTGCCCTTATGAAGAGCCACAAATTGTACCTCAAAGTTTAATGGAGGAGAAAATTTTACATATTTTTTGTTGCTAGGAGTGCTGAGGCACAGAGCAGTGAAATGCTCCCATCTTATCTTGGTGTTCCCTTCCACTCCCTTCCTTCCTCTCCAGAAATCAAGGAGAGGAGACAGGAAAACCCTTCCCAGGGAGGCTGTGCCTCTGGATCAGTGCAGAAGCAGTGAGGCAGAGATGTGCTGCACAGAGCACAACCAGGAGTCCCACAGGGGAGCGCTGAAAGTGAGACAGATGCCAGCAGTTGTCAGGGACAAACCTCTACATATGGGAACACACAAAAATTCTGCACAGGGCAATAAATACGAGGCATTCTCTACCCTGGAACACCCTGGAGTGTTTCAGGAGGAACACGTCCAGATTCTGCTTTGCATGTTGGATAACTTGGGAACAGTTCTGAGAACACAATTACCTGATCCTGATCTCTGGGAGACTCCATGGGTGATATTTGCCTCCCAGCCAGGGCACTGCTTTGGAGTCCTTCTGCTCAAGCAGAGTAAGGAGTAAATGTTTTCATTTAAATTATTTTATATTCTCCTCTCTCTGCCTGTGAGTCCTCACCTCCAGGTTCCTTGACAGCCTCCCAAAAGGAATGCTGCATCTGTGGCAGCAACACCACATCTCCATGCGGGTAACAACTAATTACTGCATTATTAACCCTGAGACAAAATAATCCTCACAAACTCCATTTTCCTCCACTCCAGGAGGAATTCATTTGGCCTGGCCTTTTCCTAGCAAATATTTAGCATCCTGTGTGCACATATTTAGAAAGAATTCCTCCCAAATCACTCAACTGAAAACAATTTCCCCCGAGGAGGGATGAGAGAACAAACACGTGCCAGCTGTGAGCCTCACTGTTCACTGCACTCCTGGAAGGCACCCGGGTGCCACAGAGCTGCAAGAGGCAGAGCAATCGAGGTGGGAACACAATTCCCCATCCACATTACATTAATTTTCACTCTGTTTTCCTATCAGGTTCACTGCTGCAAAAACAGAAGGGATGAGGTTCCGTGGAGGTGGGATACAAGGTGAGAGAGGATGGCAGAACGAGGTAAAGGGAAGTGCTAAATACCTTTTTTTTTTTTTTTGTTAATGTTCGTCTTTGCTCTGTTTTGAAACTTTTGCATAGCAGTGGCTTTGAAAACATTACTGCTGTGAAATGGCTGTGAAAATATTACTGCTACTTTTTTATATCTACTTTGTGAGAGTTTAGCGGGTCTCAGACAACATTGGCTGCAATCTTTTCATCTCAACAATTCACTGAGGGAAAGCTATTGGCACGAAACTGATTTCTATAATTTAGCAATATTATATCAATTTAAATGAAAAAACTACTGGATCTTTTGGGAATTTGTACTTCTGGATTTTTTTTCTTTTTATTTTATCTTGGAATGCTGACAGTTCACTGATATTACTTTCATTTTTCTGTTTTCACGTGGACATATTGTGAAATCAATCACATAAAATTTTTGTTCAAGACAATGATTTGGGACAAATCATGAGGTTGGATTAAAATAATTGGTTTATTGTAAATCAAAATTACAATGAAACAAATTCAGAATTGGAAATAGCATGGATTAATGTAGAAACAGTAAGGAAACCTTGTTTAAAAAAAGTTGAAACTCCAAAATGCCTAATTTACTACAAGAAAGAATTTCAGAAATTATTTCATAGGAATACAGGAGAAAATAATGAAATGTCAACACTCCGTATGAAAATGACATACTGAAATCATCCATCTCTCCTTTAATGCATGATAACAAGGGAGGAAAGATGCACGTTAGGGCACTGGCCTGGAATATAGAACATTTCCATTCAAATTCCCAAATGGACAGAGATTTCTGGTTAGACCATGGGTTTTTCCATGTCTCAGTCACCGCAGTGGGGAAATGCAGTAAGAAACCCCCATCTATTCCCTGACTCAGTTCCTATGATAATAAGGTGGTTTATAAATTCCTTGGACTTCAGCCAGTTCCTTCTAGCCGCACTCACCTGCTCCCAACAGCAAAATGGTTACTGATAATAATTACAGGCTGAGATTACCAAAGGTGCCTGGGGGATTTGGATGCCCAGGGGAAGCTCTGAAGATCTCCACCCATGGGTTTTACTGATGCTCTGATTGATCTCCCCCACCACCCCAACAACACTGCAAGTGCAGGCATGCAGAACAGCAGGAATATTTACAGTGATAACATCTTCATGTCAGCGAGGCAGGGAATCCCATTGGGCCAGAGGCTTTACAAGCAGCAGTAAATAGAACATCCTGTCCAAAACAAACACGTTCTGGTACACGCCTTTGAGCAGGGACAATTCCCCAGCACCACTGTGCACAAAATCTGACATTTGAAAGCACTTCAAGAGTCACAGAAACCCAAGAGCCTGCTCACAGGACCTTCCTCTGCACCTATGAAAATACCTTCTTTCTGCTCCTTTCCAAAGATCAAATCTCAGTCAAAATTCTCTATGCAGAAATATCCCTTTCTAGGTTATCACCTTCCTAGTGCAGCGTCTTCTCCTCCCCAACAACAGAATTGTTGATGTTGCTTTTGTAGCTGGTAAATAAATCAGCTGCTGTCAGGTCAGATAAGATTTTCTATCAGGTGGAGGTGCAGAGTTTTCTAGTGAAGAGCAGCAGTGTGGGAAAGGACTCAACACTCTTATTTGCTGTATTTCTGTTGTATTTGTTATATTTCTAAAGAATTTCCTAGCATAAAGGTTTACCTTAGGAATGAAGGAAAGGTGCCCAGAGGTCAGGTGGAGGAAGTATTACTGTGCCTTGGATTTTATTCTGACCCTTTAGTCCTCCTTCCCCAAACTCAGAGGCCACAGGCAGAGCAGAATTCCTCCCAGCAGCACAGAAGGGAGGTGCTGAGGGGGGCCAGCTGCACATTCCCTGCTGAGACAGAGATTTTTCATTTTCAGGTGCATGGAACCTGGCTCAAATTTTCAGCAGGCTTTAGCTACCTCAGGGACTGAATCCTACCAATCCTAAAAGAAATAAGAAAGTCTGTGCCTCTCAGAGAATGAGAGGGCTCCAGGTTTATAAATCAATTTGTCTGCAGACAGTTTTCCTTGCTGATCCACCACAGACCCTCCCAGTCAGGATGACCTGGGTGCTACCACAGGTGTAATTAACCCTGTGCCCTGGGCACGGGCACCACCAGCCCCACAGTCCACAACAGCCTCTGTCAGACACGGGCTGATGGAGTTCTGTGCTGCTCTGACTGTCATATGCTCACCCTCCTTTTGCACTGTGGCTGTCTCAATTTAATGGAGAGGGAAAGGGCACAGAACCATCCCCAGGAGGGGCACCATGTGCCTGAGATTGCTGTCCAAACACTCCTGGAGCTCTGGCAGCTTTGGGGCCATGCCCATTCCCTGGGACCCCCTCCAGTGCCCCAGCACTCTCTGGGTGAAGAGCTTTTTTCTGCTCTCCACCCAAACCTCCCCTGCCACAGCTCCAGCCATTCCCTCATGTCCTGTCACTGTCACCACAGAGATCAGTGTCTGCCCCTGCTCTCCCCTCAGGAGGAGTTGCAGATTGTGAGGAGAGACCCTCAGCTGCCCCTCGTACCCTTCCCCAACCAAATGTACCCAAAGCACATCAGACACAGAGAGAGCCCCTCTGAAATCATGGCATGAACTCGGGGAGACACAAACCAGACCCCCCGAGGGCTGGTGGGAGCAGCAGAAGTTTCCTAAATTTTTTTTTTTTTAAGCCCAGCAAATATTTATTCTGTATTTCCTCTCACACAGGAGCACTGAATAAACCTGATTTTCAATATACAGCAGAAACAGCCTCAGTCCTGCTACAAGGAGATGAAATGGCTTTGTTGTTGTGTCCAGGATTCCTTTGTTCCAGTAAGGGAGGAACAGCAAGCTTAATTAAATGCATTAACAAGGTAGTTAAATATCAATTGGTCATTATTAAAATACAGAATGCAACAGAAGCCTAAATAATTGCTGAATTATAAACATAAATGTATGCACCAGAATAGGCAATGTACTTACTGTTAAAAGGTGAAAATTTTCTTCTGGGAAATTGCCCCAGCTTCATATTTATCTGGGTTTTTTCTTTTCATTAGGATTTCTATAGACTTCGGCCATAATAATTTTCAAATTCTGGTTTTCAATTATTATTGCTAATATGCTGTGTTTCATACATCTTATTTCTGAAAACAATACTTGTTAAAATATAACTTGTTCTGCTCAAAATTTTGCAGAATATTTCACCAGAATCTAATTCTGAAAATTCACATAATTTTTAAATCCCCCCCCAAAAAAAAACAACAAACAAACAAAAAAAAAAACAAACCCCAAAACAAAACCCAAACAACCAAGCAGCACACATATTTTGGCATTTTAGGTGATTTTTAGAACAGAGAAAAAAAATTACTGGCCTGGTATTGACCTCTTCTATCTATCTGCAAGCAAGCACACTGTGGAAAATGCCAGTACACATATTGTCCCAAAATGCCCCTTTAGCCACGTGCCCAGCTTGGTAGAGGACACTTTTCCCCATAAGAGGAGGAGTTTGTCTGGTCTGGGTGTCCCCAGGCAACCCCAGAGAGAGCTCTCCATCCCTGGGGGGGATTTGAACAAGATGCAGTAGGAGCAGTGCTTTAACAGCACCAGTCCATGAAGAAATCCCATTCATCTTCCATTTTTTGTGCTTTAAATTACTTACTATTTTTTCTGGTTTTTGGTGAATTCATCATTTGTGAGGATTTATTCCCATTTTAAAGTAGAGTATAAATAACATCCTATCAGAAGGGGTTAATAAGGCAAAAGAATACTTAAAAGACTTGATAAAAGCTACACAACATGTTGTGATTTCTGATCCACTATCAGCTGATCTATCCACTCATGTTCACTGCCTCTGAAATACCAAACAAACCATGAAATTAAAAATCTCCTGTGCCCTACCTTTTGTATACTGAAAAAATCAAAGGATCCCAACAGGGGCTTAATACCTTACTGATAAAGGAAAATTGCTTTTATTGAAAAATCATTTTTTAAGGAAAAGAATCCTGCATTTGGTATGAGCAATTTAAAAAAAGGATAGCATAGATGTTGTGATTTAGCTAAAAATATACTGGCACATAAAAGGTACAACCTTGGCACTGCTCCTTGAAAAGTTAAATATTTTTGTCCCAGGGAGTAAAAAAAAATTAAAATCTAAGAACACTTTGATCCCAAGGTTAGTTCTAAAGTGATTTGAAATTTAAGCCGTATAATGGCAATAAATTTCCAAGGCTGTAAAGCATCAAAATGGAAACTTGAAATATGACTGAATTTCCCATCACCTGAGTAGTCCAGTCTCTTTTTGACATTGTGGCTTCTCCACTTTCATCAGTGCCCAGGTCTGTGTCCAGCCTGGTGCAGCCATGAAGAACTCACCTCTCCCTCACACGGAGTTGTTGTTTCCCTGCACCTCCCTTCATGCAGGAGACCCCTGTGGTGACTCTTGTAGCCAAACCTGGCTGAATGTTGGGCTGACCTTTACTGAGGTGCACTGAACTTGGGCAGCGTGCTCAGGTAAACAAAAATAGCCTTTTTTACACTCCTCACTGGTACCTCTTAAAGCAAATGCAAATTTCGATAAAAAATAAAAATTAACAAGGTAAATAATCTGAAACCTTTGTGTAAGGTGGCAACAAGTGCAGATCTCCAGCATCCATCCCCTGATGCCCAAATGAAACCAGCTACCAGCTGAATGTGCAAGAGCCCCTGACTGCTCTGTGAGCTCCCTTCCATGCCCCCACTGATGCTGACAGGCAGGGGTTGATTTGACCACACTTCCTCTAACTTCATCTCGCTCACCTCTTTGAATGAGGCAGGGCTCCTGGATTCCCTGAGTTCTGCTGCAGCTCTTGGAGCCTTCAGTTCCGTGAGTCTGAGTCGTAGGGGCTGGGCTTGATGCCCCTGAGTGACAGAGAGCTGGCAAGGACAAGGCTCAGAAACAGCAGATCCAGCTGACTGCACTGGGAGGGAAAGGGAACACCACTAAGATGAGAAAATCCAGGCAAGGAGCTCGGAGGTTGTGCAGTACAATAAGGACAAAGCAAGCAGAATGGTGAAAATGATGTTTCACAGGTGCCTGGGAAAGGGAATTATCTTGCCCTTCCACAGCCTGACTTTATGTGTGCCTGTGGGGTTTAGCATGAACGTTCAGCTGTTCTAAGGGCAGCTTTGGGATCTCTTAAGAAAGTTTCAGGATACCAAAGGTCATTGAAAGAACTACTCAGCATTTCCACACCCCTTGAGACTGCACAGCAAAATGCCCAGTGAAAATCTGGACAAGGGAAGAAAACTTACTACAAAATTTAGTGTCTTTTTGGATCGTCATGGATATATCAATACCATGCAAATTTGTATGAAGACATTGGCAACATTTATCCCAGTTATAATTCCTCCATCCAAGTTCAGGAAATCTGTCACGCTGTCCATTTGACAAGTCTGCAGCTTGCTTGTAAACCAGGGTGTGTTTGTGATGTGCTTATGATTGGAAAGCAAAACCATAAATCCCCTGTGCTGGCCAACTCAGCTGAACCCCGAAGCGAGTCAAAATGCAGACCCTCCAAGAGCCCACAAAGCTAAGGGCAGCATTCACTTGCATAAAAAAAAAAATTAATACTGAAACAAACAAAGAAGTCTGGTTCAGCTATGTAGTGTTGAAATATTAATATTGTTGGCAGAGAGAGTACATGAACCTATTATTTTGCAAAGTGTGGCTGGATACAGTGAAGGCAAACATTGAATAAGTAACGAGAAAATCCCGTTCTTTAACTGGATTTTCTGATGCCTGTAGCCAGACACACAGATAGCTTATTCCATTCTGCTTCTATAGCTGGAACGGATTTGGTATTAAAACTGCCTAACAGGTTTTTTAAGTATAGGGAAAATGTATTTTAAACCTAGATAATTTCATTTCCAGCGGTGAAGGCACATCCACTGAGCTGAGAACTAGGTGAGATCAATGGGAAGAAATTTGACTGTAGGATCTACAGAGAGTAAATTGCAGCATAATTATTCTGAATTAACTTGCAACAGTAATGTCAAGAGAGTTTGAATAGAGATCCTCAACCTAAACTGCTATCAAACAGAGTAGCTCCACACCACTGCCATCACAGACAGTATTTTCCATGTACATCTTTCTGCCTTTACTCCTTGCACATAAAACCTGGCATAAAGAGATCTCTGCAGAGTATCCAAGATATAAGGCACATTTGTCCTCCCATTACCCTGTTTTTTGATAACTAAATTCCTTTCGAGGGGAGAAAATATCATTTGCAGAAGAAGAAAAAGTAGAAATCTCATTATGCAATCAGTGAAAAAAGTCACAGTCAATGCAGCAGAGCCCTAACAATTGTATAGTTAAATACTGCTCAGCATCTCAGCAAGTGCAAACACTAAATTCATTGGACTAGCCTTTAATTTAAAAAGAATTAATGAAAGACAAGAACTAACACAACAGTTAGGCACGGCTTATCAGTGATTTAAGCCGCAGCCTTTAGGTAAGCATTAAACCCCACAAACATCAGACAAAAACAGAAATGTTTTCTTTCACACCCTGTGCTGCAGGCAAAGCACTGGGGTTCAATTCTCCCTTCTACCTAAGGTATTTAAATTTACATTTCTAGACACCTCTCAAGCCACCAAATAAGCCACAATTCCCCAGGGCTCTTGCCCACCAGATGTGGTATTTTGGCTGCCCGACACTGGGGTGAAGGGATGCTCTTTCCCTTACTGAATATCGAATTACACATAAAATACAACTACTGAAGCAGGAGTTCTGCCTTCATTCACACGCACAAACCCCTGCCTACAACTTCATTGCCAGGGAAATGTTCTGTGAAACAATTAAAGCAGGTTTGAACCTAGTCAGGCAGAGGAAAGGATTAAACTTAAGTCACTCGAAACATTGGGAGGGGGCCTGCAACAAAAAACAGCTTTTTAAAGTAATCTCCTAAAACCATGAAGACAAATCCTCAAATAATTACATAATGATCACTGATGCATTTAATTTTTTGCCATTTTCTAACAATGACAGTGAATAAAAGGATTTTTGTCAAAAGTGGAATTTTGTATAAGCCTGAAGAGTACGCAGCCCTTTGACCACAAGGATTTGGCATTTGTTACTACAGAACAGAGAAAAGCCAGCTATGTCCATATTCACTTCCATACACTTTATTTTCATTGCTTGCTGCTGCTCAAAGACAATCCCCCGCATGCTGGACCTGCAGACTGTCGCTCTCTGACCACTCGGGTGTTTGCACCTCAGCAGCAAACGGGACAGGCTGGGAAATCCCAGGGAGCTGGGATTCACTCCAGCTGGAAGATGGAGCTCACAGCCCACGCTGCTGTCACACGGTGCCCGGGTCATTTCTGCCGCTCACCCTTGCTCGGGCTAGAAGCCCACAAAGGAATCTGAGCCAGTTTTAAGCCACAGTAAGCAACACAAAATGGCCATATGCGATTTTGAGAGCTACAAAGAGGGTCTGTGGCCGCTGCTGTTTGAATGCAGGCCACCTACATCCCTCATTTTCACCGTGACGGAGAGGCAAATGGAGTTCCTCCCTCCCTCACACGGGGAAATATAAAGCAGAAGATTACAGTTATTACAACTGCCTCTTGTTTGAAACAAAGTTCAAAGGCTTGTCTTCTTTAATCAATCTTCCAGCAGAATAATAGGGCTGCAAATTTCCCTTTCATGGAACTAAAGCTCTCGGGCTGAATCAGTTTTTCCCCTCAGTTCCCCCTCCTCAAAGCAGGGCAGGGATGCAGGAGCTCAGCTGGGGAAGGTAACCGAGCCGCCGACAGAAGCCGAAGGAAGCAAAAGGCAAGAAGGAAATAAAACATCTTGGCTCCAGTGCCATGTGCTGGCGAAGCACTTTGGGCAGTCAGATACAATGAATATTCAGCAATCTGCCTATTGTGGTATAGCAAAATGCCTCTGTCAGGGGAGCCATTTCTGTGGCTGAGGTGAGAAAATAATAGATGTCCACTTGGCAGAGGTAGCCACAGACACCTTAACTCAGAGCCCACAGATCCCCCTGGCTAGGTCCAGCTGGAGATTATGAATAAATCCATTAATGAGCCTGTTTCCACTGCAACAGAATGGGGAGGGAGCTTTTAGCAAGTGCATTGAAAGTAACCTTTGGAATTAGATTTTCAAGCAAGAAAAAATAAATTGAAAAAAAAAAAGGAAGATAAAAAGGAAAAGAACGTTCATAAAAATCGGAGTAAGAGGGGAGATTCACCCAAATATATTGTGCTATTGAACACCATCCACAAGCATACACAGAAATGCCTTTTTCCCCACAAAAACACAGTCACATACACCAAAGAGCTTGCAAGTGCACAAACAAAGAGATAGATTCAGAAGCATTGCTAGAATGAAGGCACCTAAAATGTGTCATGTCTTTCACCATCTTCACAATAGCCCAGGCATAATTTAGTCTGGATTTCTTCCAGTTCAGATTCACTAATGATACCATGGACTTTAAATGACCCCCTCAAAAACCAAGAATAATAGATAGCACAAGGCCAAGTCAAAAGGAACAGTTTGAAAACTGTGTCAAATATAAGGGCATATTTTAACAGTCTTGGTACTTTGCTGAAGTTTTAAAAAAATCACACAAATGTAACAAAACACCAACAAAAACAAGTACCTCTACAAACTAAGAATCAAATTTATTCTTTTGGTTGCCATGATTTAATCCTCCATGCTCATTTTATCCCTATTTTTATTAGGTACACAAATGCCACCCTCCACCCCAAAAAAAAGTACTTATGTAGCTGTGAATGCTCCAAAGCACCGGTGATGGCTCATACATAAATGGAGACTGAAGAGAATCTGTTTATCTGTCTCTGATGGGCTGCAGTAGGAACTTGATTAGAAAATTCCAACTGACACAGCGTTTGGCAGAAGTTTCTAGCTCAGGGTCCTGTCTCTAGCAGCCAAAACAGACAAGATATATCTAAGCCTACAGAAAATCAAAATGTTTAGAACTCAACCACTTTCTCCTCTACACAATCACATCATCAGTGTAGATTTCCTGTCCTCCCCCTCTGCCCCTGATTCCTCTGCATGGTGACCCCATGGCAGCCTTGCCTGTGCCATTGCAAGGCTCCTGGTGTTGGATCACCCTCTCTCATTCCTGGATTCCTGTCCTGAGCTACAAAACCTGTGTTTTCCAGAGGGTGACAAGCCCATTTGCTATGTGACATATCCTCTCTGGATGCTTGGCCCAGTAGATGCAAGAGCAAAAATTAAAGTTCTCTGATAACATTCACCTCTACTGAAGTTCAGCACCCAATTTCTCTATTAGTTTTGTGACACCATCTCATAACATGAAAGTTTTAGCCCTGCTTGTTTTGCACTGAGCTTTTTTCTTGCTCTTCCTTTCTTTCTGTATAAATCAGCTCTTAACCCCGTTTTCCCTGAAGGAAATATAAGAAAGCACCGAGTCATGCTCTGCTTTCCTAGAGAAAGACATTTTCTGCATTATTCTCCTGTCAGTTTTCAAGCTTTGCACAGGAACAGGACCAACATAAACGATTCTTTCATCAGCTCAGGTACATCCCCAGAGCTATTTGTAGAGTTAAAGATAGCCATTATCAATAGAAACTTGTCTCCCCTCCCCCTCACTGTACTCTCAGAGCTATCTGGAAACAGCTCAGTGCTGCAGAGAGACATGACTTCGGAGAGTAAACTGAGTAGAAGTAAAAGGAGTCTTGTGTTAAATCAAGGATGGAGAGGGTGGCTGAGGCTGTGGGATTCCCCTGGGACCACACAGGGGGACATCTGAGTTAGTGCTGCACCCAGCCCTGCAGCCGTGCCTCTGCTGAGTGCCAGGTGAGCTGCACAATGCAGCAAGCCACCCTGCCAGGCCCGCAGCTCCCGAGGCACAGACACAGCTCCAGACACAAAGATGTCTCCACCACCACCCAGTGTGGCTCCCATCAAGTTCTTTTAATGTTAAGTGGCTGAGAGGTAGAGACAGAAAGCTTGGATTTGCTTCAGCATTTGCTGAGCCATGAGACATGCTGAGAAAGGGGACTGAACTACCAGCCCAAGGTGCTGGACTAACACCAGGGCTCAACAACTACAGAAGGGTACCCATCTCTCCAGCCTGGAAGTGCCAGGGATGTCCAGAAATGGCATTTTCCCTGCCCCAACACCACCTGGGTAGCACAGAGACTGTTCCAGGAAGTATCCTTGGGCATGAAACTCTTCATCACTGTCAAGAGCCACACTGCAGGTACAGTCCTTCCTTGTCCTGCACACCAGAGGATTAAAACCTGAGAAGCTTCACACAAACACTTTGTTAAGCTGTGGAACTGCTTGCCACAGGAGGTTCAGGATGCCAAATACTTACCAGGATTCAGAAAGAAATTGGAGAAGTTCAGGGGAAAAATCTTCCATCAAGACAAAGTTATTAAGTGTGGTTTAAGCAGCTGCTGAGCTGCAATCTGCTGGAAACCATTGCCTTGTTCTTCCAGCTCTCCCACGATCATCCACTTCTGATACAGCTGGACCTTTTCTGGCTCAGAACAGTTCCTGTAGGATCAGCCAAGGAACAGAAAGCACCAGAGCTCTGCTGGAGGTTTTGAAACAGTCTCAGACCAGCTGAGAGAGA
Source organism: Sitta carolinensis (assembly GCA_032173965.1). Taxonomy (NCBI): domain Eukaryota; kingdom Metazoa; phylum Chordata; class Aves; order Passeriformes; family Sittidae; genus Sitta; species Sitta carolinensis. The sequence goes on from CM063294.1 coordinate 12,183,352, forward strand.
GCGAGCTGGCAGAGCTTTCAAACTGCCCTGCCCGTGACTGCTGTGGGACCAACATCTGAACTTGTTGGAAGTAAACCTGCATGGGGTGGTTAGAAACCTCCACAGAAGGTGAGTGTGGGTTAGATTTGCAAGATGAAGAGTACAACTGCACACCGAGGGAAGCGTAGGAGTAGGGGAACAACACCAGATTAAATTTTTATTATATTTGCTTTAAATACATTTTAGGCCTACACTGCTAAACTCAAGAAAACTTAAACTGAAGTGAGATGATAATACTCTGATCAATAACCTATATTGAAAAAAAAAAAAAAAAATAAGGTCACTTTTAAAGCCAGCTGTGGATCTCCACAGAGATGTTTACACTCTTTTGATAAAAACATTTTGAGTTTGTGCTGTTTCCAAAGTCTGGCCCACATCCTGGCACAGAGAGGCCTCAAATCTCTCTGATGTTTCCTCTCTGCTCGGGGAGTCTGGAATTGCCAGCCCCTGCAAACACACAGCTCAGACTCCAGCTGACCACCTGCGGCTCAGGCACACATCTCCCGACACTTGAAAGAAGCACTCCAAAAAGCCTCTTTCAAAGAAACCCCTCAGGCTGCTGTGCTTGAAGAGACAGAGACAAAAGCTTTTGCAACTGGTGCCTGCAGAGCCTCTCCTGGGCAGGCGACTAAGCGCGGATTTCCCTGGGGAACCCAGTTTTTCTCCCTTCTGCCCCGGTTTCTGCAAAGGACACCTTTGCTGGCAGCTCAGCCAGGGCTCCTCAGCTGGGGCAGATGAAGCTGAACTCCTGTTCCCTGCTAGGGGAGGCTCTGCCCCTCTCTTTGCTGCTCCACACCAGGGCAGTTCCTGCCGGGCACTAAGAACTCAAACCCAACAGAGAAAACCCTCCCTGGAAAGCCTCGTGGTGTCCAAGAGCAGCTGTGGCTGAGGCTCGGGGTCTCTTCCACACAAGGCTCTTTTTCACGGAGGATGCCCAGCTCTGACCTCTGCCCAGAGCTGCTGGGGCCATACAATCCAAGGAGGACAAATACACCTCACCAGGTGCAACCTAAATGTCAGCATACACTCGTGTCCAGGTGTCCCACCTCTCATCTGTCACACCCAAATCCCTTTAAACCATCTCCCTCACAGCGCTTCTGATCCACAGACAGCCTGCAAGCACAGCACAGGCTCTTTGTGTGAGGCAATAGCATTGTGATCTTATTCTCTCGTTGGTGTAAATGTCACATCTCGACTTGAGTAATTACAAATAATTGGCTTTGAACAGGCCACGTTTCCTCTCTCAGCCCGTGCTTGTACCACACTCCATCCTGTTTTGGCCCTAATTACAGAGAATAATAAATCCAGCTAGGCAGAGCTTTTCTGAAGAGCAATTTGGTCTGACTTGTCCCAGCACTAATGAGTTTGTTAATAGAGGGATTTTCCCTCTCCCTCCCCTCTTCTAATCTGTTTCCTTAAATAGAACCATGCACAGCAGTAACAATCCCCTGCCACAGCAGGTGATGCCTCTCCCTGACCCATATTCTCCTCTCCTCCGAGGCAAAGAGAAGCAGAGTACTGCACCTCCCAACCTTTTTCTTCTTTCAAAGGAGGTAGAAAGAAGCATGATTAATAACTGTTTGTTAACGAGCATCAGGAGGATCACCTATTCCACAAGCATGGCAGGCAGAAATGCTGGGCTGTTCCAGCCTGCCTGGTCAGAACCAGCACTGGGGCCAGGAAAGCAGCTGAGTGCTGGAGAATCAGTTTAGCTGCTGCCCCAATTGGGAAAAAAACCCACAAAAATACGATCAAAATGTCACTTTTTTTTGTTTGTTTTTATTTTTTGTTTTTTGGGGTTTTTGGGGTTTTTTTTTTTTGTTCACCAAAATAATTCTTTAAAGCATCTCATTTATCTGCCCAAATGAAACCTTTCAAGTGCCCTGCAGGAAATATATTCTACCTCAGTCTCCCTTGTGAGAAGCAAAGGACAGGAAGGAGTAGAAATTCTCAAAAGATCAACAGTTTCTGCCTGTTCCTAGTTCAATAAAACCCTGCCAGGAAAGGGAAATGCAGATTTACTTTCCCCTCTACCTGGAGAAAAAAAAAAGAGCTGTATCTTCACTCCTAAGTAAACATTTCCTAACAACAAGGACTTTGCCAGTGACTTTTTGAAAAATCTCTCCCTCAGTTTTTGTCTCCAGCAAATTAAACAGCATTTGCAGGGACAGATGTCAAACTTCAGCTACTATAACCCCAAACCTAAGAAGAATCCCATTTCATGTACTGAAGAGAAATGGCTGCACGGGTGGCTTTGCCTACACCATCTCTGCAAAGTGAATACAGACCCTAGAATTCCAAAAACAATATTCTATTAAAAACAAATGTATTTTGTAATTTTTATCTTACAGTTGGACATCTTGTCAGAAACAATTCCCTAAGTTCAACCCAAATTCATAGATAGTTCCAGTTCCCCTCAACTCAGAACAATCCTTGAGTGTTTTCATGCCTTTGCTGGATCTGGAGACATGTCATAGGTCTGTGGGTATTTCCATTCTTGGATCATTTACAGTCTGAATTTAACCTAAACCTAAACGAGAGAAGGTCCTTGATTTGGTGTGTGGGGTACAGAGAGGTACCAGTGATTCTGAAGATTCCAGTTCTGACTTCAAGCTCTGCATTTTTCCCCCCCCTAAGTCCCTTATTTGACAAAACTATTTTCTCATATCTCTCTGCAGCCCATTTATTATCCTCTCTATTAATAAACCCTCCTTCCCTGATGAATCACTGCAATTTATCATTAAATTAGAAGATGAAATGGGTCTTTTTTCTTCAAACAAGGAGATTAACTACTATCAACAGGCTATTTCTCCATTATAAAGCTCCATCTTCCTCACCAAATGCAGGAGTATCTTTGTTTGAAGCAGCCCTACAGGTGATGGAAAGAGGGAGGTTCAATTAGAGAGGTGACATCCTGCAATATAAATATACTGTGGAAGACAATACATGATATTGTGACCATGATTCACTCTGGAGTTTTCTAATAGTACAACTAGGAAAAAAAAAGTATAACTTGTACGTAGATGGGACCAGGAACTTATATGACAAAACACAATCTAGACAACAAAACCTATCTGTGCATGCACAGCCATGGGATTAATCACACCCCAAAAGGTCACTCAGGAGAAGATTTCAGCTAAATATGAAACAACCTTCTGCTGGAAACCCATGCCTGCCTCTCACGTCGTTTTTGTATCGTGCAGGTCCTGGGAGCTGTGCCTCACCAAACTGCTGAAGTTCAGCACCATCCCAAACACAGAATGTACCCCCAGCTCCTCTGTGGCCAAGAAAGCAGGTTTGAGCCTTGTGAGCTTCTCTGCATCATTTCACCCCCTGGACACATCTGTCTGTGAGAGCAAAACTCCATTCACTGTGATGGCTTGGATAAGAAGGGCTGTGAGGGGAGTGGCCAAGCCTCAGTGTTTCCTGAGGTCCCTTTCTGCCCCATAAGTGGTGCCAGCAAGAGGCAGATCAAGAGGTGAGAGGGATGGAAGCCCAGCACAGCCCGTGCTCCTCTCCAGGAAACCTTAAGTGTGCCCTTGGCTGGTGGCTTTTGCTGCAAAAGTCAGCCTTCGGGATGTGTAAAGTCAGTCAACACTAAGCACCACAGAAAACAAAATATTCAGTATCATTCCCTAACAATCCACAGATCCAACCCCTTCACACACCTGGTGATTTGATTTCTCATCTCCAGAATTACAGGAGTTATTTTCTTTTATTCTTAGATGTTAAGGAGATAATCTGTCTTCTGCCCCCACAGGTCTGGCAGTACAGAGAGAGGATGAAATTAGGACTTTATGCCACTGTCACAGTTTGTCTGTGATGAGCTTTCTCCTATAAGGAACATGGGCTTATCAAGGCAGAGACAGCCCTGCCAAGCACCCTTCCTGTGTGTCAGTGTGCTCCTCTCTGCAGATGTGATCTCTTCTGGAACAGCACACTCTGCCTGGGCTATTCACAGGCCCGTGTCAGCTTCCTGCATTGAAGGAATCTATTAATTCCGAGTAGGGGCTCATTCTCAAAAGAGCTGCTGATGAAATGGAACTGATAAAATGGAGGTAATTTAAAGGTCAGATGAAATCCAGCTCCTGTTCTTCCTGCTTGTAATGGAACATCACCAAGATGCTTCATTCGGCAAAGGGGCATTTATATGTATTTTTATTTTTTAAGACACATTGCTTATCTGTAACAGAGATTCTAAATATCTGATAAGAAATCTTCCCACATTAATCTAACCAACAGCTGGCATCCTGCTGCCTGCCTGGGTGTCCCTTCCTGGAAATTAAATCCCCTATCATCTTTTTATCACACTTTGGAGGGAAGAAATGGGAGCCAAATGCAGCCAGATGAGCAGCAGAAGCAAGAGCTGAAACTGATAGGGATGCATTAATTCAGGCACACAGGACAAGTCGCTGCTGCCCTCAGAACATTCCTCCCCCTTTGCTCTCTGCCCACAACAGAAATTTTAGAGGTGGACTCCTCAGACAGGGAGAAGGTCCCTTTCCTTGGCCAGGTTGGAGGTGTTCAGGAACTCCAGAGCCCAAGTGAGCAGGGATTTGTGTGCAATGAAATCCAGCCCACACTTTTCCTCACCTTTTGCACACCCTGCCTGAACTCAGCAGTGTCCAACAGGGCATGGGGGCACACAGAGCAGTGAGGTCTGTCTGCAACTCCTGAAGCTTCTTTGATGGTAGCAGAATTCAATTGATAGTTGCTGAAGATAAACCTTCCTTCACTGAGAGAAAAAACTGTGTTCGTCTGGCTGCTGTTTCCTAGTGCAGCAAAAAACTCTTGCAATGGGATCTCTCCTTCCCTCCAGTCTATTCTCTGCCTCCATCCTTCATGTGCTCCTCCCCCAATCCCTATAATTAATATTAAACGTTACAGTTTTGTCCTATTAACACAAATTGGCCTTTCCAGAGGCAGATTAAAGAGTTTCCACTGGGGATTTCTTCTCTCCTTTACAATTTGCCTTCTCTGATCAGTGCTGTCTATGTCTCTCACTAGCTCCTAAGGGGAAAGGAGTGGGAGGGAAAGAGAAGACAAACACTTATTAGCAACTCCTTTGAAGAGCTGGAGATTGTGAATTAAACTGATTATTAACTCCCATCATACCAACGAGGCAAGTTTCCCCTTTTCTCTCTCCTTCTGCTCCCCCTCTGGGACTGGTAATTGGTAGCCACACAAGTCGTGTGCATAAAGTTTCACCTAAATCATTTACAGGGCAGCATAAACCAACAGACTCTCTTCATTTCTTTGGGGAGAGGGGGCTTTTGTTGCTCAGTGATAAATACATGAAATAGACACCGACATGTAGACTTACATAGACATGCAAGTGTGAGGTGTTGGCACATTCCCAATTGCATGACCCTTCCAGTTTGGTGCTTGGAACAGGAAAGAAACCCGTGTTGTCCCTGAGGCAGCTCTAGTTCCCTTCCCAAATGGGTCCTCAGTGATATTTTAGTCCTGAATCTTCAAGGGGCACATAGGGACAGACCTGACTCATCAGCCATGTGTCACTTGCAGTCACCATCACCAGGGCTGGCAGAAGCACACTCACAGCACCACACACAAACCCAGCCACCACCACAGCCAAACTGACCTCTCATTAACACAAGTGCAAGAGAGGAAGAGGAATTCAAATTCTTTGGGCACCTACAAATTTGGTAATTTGTCAAATACTCTCCACACCCACACCACTTGTGCCTTTCCCAGAGATTCTTCTGCCTCCACCAGCTCCATGGGACAGTGTGGCCAGCTGATGCCACTGAGGGCTTTGGACATGAGGTAAAACATCTTTGAGCCTGTCAAGCCAAGTGAAAAGGAGCACGAATGTTATCTGGCTTATTAAAACATTTCATAAGTAAATGACTGTTTCTGGGGCTGTGATGGTAAATGGATAACTGAATTTAGTCACAACAGCACCAAGAAAGCCTGGCCAATGACAATTCACTGTGACAGCTCACCACACTAATTAAGAAACAGTAGCATAATGAGATGTACTATCTATTAAATAAGATGTGTGTTTACAGTGAATAAGCTATTTATAATCAAGTTGCATTTATTTAGTGCACAGCAAGCCTCTTATAAAATCTGAATTAAATGCAGAACTACCTGTAGACACATGGCATTTATTTAAAATGTTTCAGGATGCAGTAGCTTTTTCAGCAAAGAGAACTTAATCAGTCCCTGGAGATTTCCCTTCCTGTGCTAGGCCAAGGCAGGAGCAGTTTTATTGATTTTTAGCATCCAGCACTGCCACATGAGCCAGTTTATTGGGCCAACACACTGTTTAACAGACAAAGTCCCAGAGGTCCCAGGTTTTATCCAGTATAGGCACACCCTCTATGGATAGCTGGTGTAATGTTAACTGGAATTTATTAGACAACAAATACATCACAGCACCCAGTGCCAGGGGCAGAGCCTATGTGTCAGACTGCCCAAAGTCCACTGTAACACCCCATTCATTTAGTGCTTGGTCCACCTTCTGTTATGGCAATTTCATCCGGGATTCCTCCTCAGCCTTCCACCAAATGAGTGCAGACCTTTTGAGGAAAAGGTGATGTTTTACTAATGATAAAAAAGCATGTGTATAATTTGTATAGGCACTAACCTGTTCCCAGTGACTCTGAGTGAAGAGGTAGATCCAGAGGGCTGGGAGATGTGCCTCTTACACTTCCCAAGAAGTGAGATCAGCCAAGCTGTGGGTCCTTGGAAAACCTCAGTTCCCATAAGTTCATAGAAGTTCTCAGAACTTCCTTCTCCCCTGCAACTGGGCAACTGCTTGAGCACATCCTTGGGAGAGCAAAGACTACCCCAGATGTCATCAACACAGTCTTCAAGTTCTCATATCCATGATTTTGGAGCTTTTGGGGATGCTGAGACTTATAAGAGACTTTTTCAGGATTCCCTGGGTTTTTGAGGAACATCAGCTAAATGAGAAGTGGCCCAGCTCCAGAATCTGGACACTATTTTAATGTGGGATAAAGTAATCACCCTGGCAGTTCACCTCTGGGAGCCCTGAAGTGGTTCAAATCTCAACGTCAGTTCCTTATCCAAAGAGGTGCCCAGAGGAGTTCAGTAAGTTGGACAGAGTTTCAATTCACAGACTTTAGAAAAGGAGAATTTTCCTGTTTAAAAGCCCATGAACGTTTTCCTGCAAGGAAATTTTTCTAAAAAGATGGACGTCACTTTTATGTAGGAGAATGAGACTTTGGAAGTTCTCTGATACTCCTGGGAATGAATATAAATATCCTTGAGGCAGGGCATGTGGCACAGCTCAGATTCGAAGGCATTTTCCCTGAGAGTCTCCAGAGAATAGCTTGGAGGTACAAAAATGTATGTGTGTGTGTGTATTTTTGCAAATGTAGTTTTATACATATGTTATAATATTTTGGTGATTCCTTCACAGACAATTCAGCCACCTCTCAAACACCAAGAGAAGTACATCAGCATAGCTCATGCCTATGCAATAAAGCTCTCTAAAATGTATTTCAGTAACCAAGCTCTGGCTCTTTGGTAGAGTTTTTCTACTTAATATACGATGAGTACAAAAAGTACAATATCAGAAATATCTCTGGTGTTCTTGTCCACACAGGAGTCAGGTGATTGTTTCCAAAGTTCTGCCTAATATTGAATGAAACTGCTTCAAACCAAGGCTACTCCCTCCTCTTCTCTCCCTGTCACAACCCACAATGTCAAACAAATTCTCTACCTGTTGAAGGGACAGCTTTTCCCATGGATAAGTCATCTGGGAGGAGAATGGAAGATTTATTTCCATGAGAAGTCTCTCCTAGACCATGACGACATGACATGAAGAGTGAAAAAGTTGAGTTATATTTGCACTTGCATGTGCAGGGACAGGTTTTGGTGTCTGCTACGTTCAGACAAGGAATGCAGCCAAAGGAGAACATGGCATCACAAGCTCCTCCAGTCCCCTTTGAAAGCTGCCCATTCCTTTGATTTACTGCCTTTGTTTCCAGACAGCAGCTTCATAGACTCGGTAATCAGGCAGCAAATGCAAAGTGAGGCCAGTCTGGTCATAGGCATGGAGATTTAATGAGAGAATTGTGATTCCCCTGTCTCAGCCAAGCTGTTTCTCACCCCCGGTGTTTCCATGTCTTCCCTGAAATCTAACAAAGCCTTTTCTCTTTGCACAGACTACATAAATCACTTCTGCTCAGTTCAATTGCCTTGGCAGAGAACTATTTTCATGGGGAGGGAAAGCTATAGAAGACAAAAATTCCAATGTGGTGCAACATGATGAACAGGCTGGAGTTTCTTTTTTCTGATTTTTCCAAAGGAAAAATTCATGGTAACACTGATTTTTTACTGCAAAGAATTTTATTGATTCCTGAGGGGGAAAAAAAATCATAACTAGTGTATTTAAAAAAAAAAAAATCTCCATTCTGTTTACACACTGAGTTTTTGCATTCATTCCTTTAAATAAATACAGGCCACTGATGTTTGCAGGGATTTGCAAAAGCTTTGCAACGTTGGGCTTTGCCAGTGCCCAGCATGTAAAGGCATCATCAGAGCAATGCTGCAAAACTTGCAAGCAGTAGCACTTTGGTTTTGTGTCAGCTGAACTGTAGACACAGAAGCTGTCTGCCTGGGGAGTCATTAGAACCCATCGTGATTTTAATATTTTGGAAAGGGAAGCGAATTTTGATTCTGGCAGAAAAAGCAGTCTTGCAGTTAGAGCAAAAAGAATTGTGATCTAAGATTCTCCAACATGTACCTGCAAGAATACTCACTGTGCAAGAGGAAGTTTGTCATTAATATCTTAGGAAAATCAAGCAATTCCATCCACTAATGGTGGCAGTCATTTAGAGGAGGAGTTTTATCAAGTGCTATGATCAAGCAGAGCTTGACCACAGAGGAGCATCCCCCCCATTCGTATTTGGCAGAGGATGAGTCAGTGTTGAGAGCTGCCAGATTCCCTTTGCTGAACCCAATGAGTGACCCATGCTAATCCTCTTCTCCAGCTGGAGAATCAGCTGTATCAGACAAAATGTTGGAATCAGAGCTCACTGAACAAACTTTGCAGCCCCCCTGGGGGTGGTAGGGGGGGAATTTTGTCCAAGCCCTGGGCGAACACTGAGCTGAGGGAGGGCATGAAAGCGGCCTTGTACCTGTCACAGGGTTTGGCTCAGCAAGCTGCAAAGAAATACGTAGCCCAAGGCAATAACAAGCAACTTAGCAAATGTGTTAAATTCTCTGTTCTCCGTTTTTCACCTGAGGCAGGAGATACCGCACCTGAGGCAAGGATTTTAGGTGAGGTAAGCATCTCAACTCACAGCCCGGCTGAGATTTTCAAATGGCACCTTTCACCTCCCTCTAGGACTTCCAGAAACAGTTCTCAGTAAATCTAGTGCAGGGGTGTCCTTACTAACCCAGCCCTACATCGGCATTCTCTGCCTGAAATACAGGGGCAAAAGCAAGATGTCTTTGTGAAGGCCAAACAAGTACCACAAGTGAGCGATGCTCAGGGAAATTTCTGCAAGTCCGCAAGGCCACAGTTTTAAACAATAAAATAAAATAAAGCTGGGTAGTAAATCCTTTGCCTAATAACCTCTCAAATTGCCTCTTGCAATGTTTAAAAGAGGAAGGATCCTACAAGGATTCTTTTTATCCTTTAGCTGTTTGACATGCAAGTATTTCTATTGCCAAAAGCTTAAATAATAATAATAATTAAAAAAAATAATAAAAAAAAAGCTCAGATTATCTCTTTCACTCCAGAAGATAAATTTTGTCGCTTGGTCCTGTGAGTAATAGGGTCATGTAAAAAGATGCTCCTGTGTCTAAGCATTTGGACACTGAGAGGCCACTTCAGCATCACTGGTTGTTTCTCAATTTCCTTTCCAAGTCAATCATTTGCAGTCAGACTTTTCCTCTAAAAGGTTCCACTTTTGGTGTTTCCCATATACACCCTATTGAACTCACAAGACAAGGGAAACAATGAAAGTGTTCAATGTATTTGTTTCCATTTATTTCCCTCTTTATCCTCCTATATTTTTTTGGTTTAGGGATTTTTTTTTTTTTTTGAGAGGTGTGGGGGTTTTTTAAATTGAGAATTTATTGTTTTGCTTGTTTTCATTCCAGGACAACAGGAATGAAGAGGATAGTGTGAATAGCTCTAGGTCTGCCCTGTATCCTTCTATACCTCTACAGAACCTGGTGAATGCTCACATCAGAATACATAGAGGCTATCTTTCATTTAAAAGCAAGATAAAGGGTAGAAAAGTTCAATTTCCCACAGCACTTGAGAGCAGCTAAGGCAGGAGCAATGGGCTTCACAATGCTAAAAGCAAAGAGAATATTTCCAACAACTGCAGGATGCTCAACACCAACAAGTTCTGACAAGACTGGCTATAAATGTAGCTTTGGCTTCTTTTCATTCACACAGTAATGTAACCAAAAATTTTATTGGTCAAGATTTTTGAAAGAAATAGTACTTCTGGATTTTCGGGAATTGCCTAGTAATTGTTCTGTACAGGTCAGAAACAATTAACCTAAATCCTGCAAGCTTCTAGTGGGAGTGTAATTCTATTTTAGGATTGCTCTGTAATTCTAGCAGTGTGGCTTTTGTAGGGCTACGAGCTCCTTGCTGCTTCCTTACTGCAAGACACTACATAAATTGTAACCATGACAAGCCTGTGATACTCAGCAAGACTACTCCCAGCTCAAATGTCATTATGTGACATGCGAGACATGGAAATTTATTTATAACTTAGCACTCCTAGGGGGGAACAGCCATCCATCCTTTTTTTTTTTCCTCTTCCTCAGGGATTACTGCCTTAACCTGGACATGGGGGGCCAAACATGCTTCAAATCATGTTGCACTCAAGTGAGACCTTTGCTTGGCCTCCTGCAAACTTTCAGGGAGTTGTGAAGTCATCCTAGCCCAGGCTCCACTGCCCTACAGAAGTTTGTGATCACAGGCTGGGTATCACCAGGCTCATGGGACCCATGTGTCCAGTGAGGAGAAATCAGTTCCTACTCTACTTGTCAAGAAATAAAGTGCCCAGGAGTGGGAAAGTCAACGACAATCCATGGAACTGCTCCATCTGCAGAGGAAGTTGTGGGGTTGAACCTCAGATACAGTTAGACCCATAATTCTAAAAACATGTGGGGTAATAGGCCCAAAAATAGTGACATCTGTTCTGAATTTCAGTCAAAACTATCAATCACCTACACCATAAATCCCTCACCTCCCTCCCTTGTAGCCTTCCAGTCTTGGGCTGCTGAATTTCCCATGCAAGACAAGTGGCTGTTTGCCAAAGAGCCAATGCATATCAAAAGAGACTTTGTCAAACTTTTCATCAGTGTTCAATTCTAAAAATAATTTAGACTATGGATACTTCTAAAAATAGTGGAAGATGGACCTTTACATTAGTTCTAGTGAATTCTTTAATCTGTACATTTTTTCAGAATCTTTTTCTGCACTTTATAAATAATAAAATATAAATTATTGCAGAAACACTTTATAGTGTTATTTTACCAGCAACTACTTTTTTTATTAAAAAAAAAAAAAAAAAAAAAAAAGAATCCCAGGTTCTCAAGTATCTAAGAAAATTGTATTTACTTGAACCATCTTGCATAGAAATAGCTTACTCGACATGGAAATTAGCTGAATAGGAAATTACTTTATAGAACCTTCTGTAAAATTCTGTGAACTTAACTCTAATTTAAAATTTGTTTTTCATTTGTTCAGTGTCAAAAAGGCAAGTAGTGCTGCTGTAGCAATTTGCATCTCTGCCTTGGGAAGCAAAATCCAAGTTCTTGGGGCACTGTTTCCTCATTAGCCACTCTCCAAAGAACAAACTGACAATAATGGATTTAGTATTCCCAAGATAATGCTGAGTGTACTTTACTGCTGTGCTGGCCACCTCTTCACCAAAAATCCTGTCATTTATCTGGGGAAGGAAGGCAGTGCATGGTGAACTTGAAGGAGTTTATTGCCATGATGAATTTATTATCAGATATTGAATTCTAAAAAGAAAGCAGCAGAAACTAAACCGACTCTACCTGCTATAAAATCCAGAGGTGGAAAACAGGTCAGGAATGAAATCAACTTGGAGTTGTGAATGAATCTTTAGGTTAGTTCCCAGCATAGAGTGCATGGTCACCTTATTACAGGGTGATTTCCAAGGCCTTCTCTGTTATCCTTGTCTTTAAGCAATTCTATCAACTATCAAAAACAAAATGAAGCCTACCAGGAAGAATAGTTTTCTTCACAGAGAAGAATTTCATGACCATTGTTCAAAGTGAAAGGGTCAGGGAGGAGCCACATAAAGGAAACCAGAGAAACAGATATTCCCTGGCTTTTATCAGTCCTCATGCACACCCTTCCAAGTAGATCTCCCCAAGTTTTAGTTCAGTGCTGAAAAACAAATTAAAGCCATTATCTTTGTGGTGTCTTGTATTGAAGAGAATCCATCACTCACAGCCTGGAGAGAAGATGACAAAGAATTTTCCCAGATAATTTCACCTACAAGCAAGTTTTACAAGAATCACCTACTTTGAAACCAAAAACAAGAACAAGATGAACACGCAGCAGGTAATTCTAATTTTAAGAGCCTCATTTGACATAATGATAAGTTATCTTCAACTCTGTAATTCGTACAAGTGCCACCAGAGAAAGACGAATGACTTTCAAAACCATTTGGACTCTGCTTGAAAAGCAGCAGACCTGGCAAGTGAACCCTTTCCCCTTAAAAAATAAATCACAAACCACTGCAGCAAAACCAAGCAGAAAGCTAAAACCTGATCTAAGAGGAAGCCAGGACAGAGCCAGGGAGAGAAGATCCTGATGACAAGGGTGACTTAAAGTAACAATGATAAAATTGACTTCCAGCCTTTATTCTATCTCCAGACCTATTTCCAGTTTGTCTGCCCTTAACTTCTTGGAGAACAGAAGAAAATCTAAATATCTGGCATGGTACAGAACAAATGTGGGAAACTTCATCACAGATGAAAGAAAATCAGGAGCTATAGAACACAGAAACTAGAGACAGGTGTCAGTGAGACTGTTTCTGGAATCACAGGGGTTAAATCAGAGGATGTGAATTCCAAGGACCTGAAATCATCCTGACCAAGGTCTGACATGTTCACACAGCACAGTGCAGGGCAAGGTACCAAGGCAAGCAACTATGAGTGAGATAGAGCAGCAGAGGCAGAAATGCAAAGCAGAATGTGTGGATGCCTTTGGGGTCATCCTGATAAGACATGCAAAACTCACGTCCCTTAAATTCACATTTATTTTGTTTTTATTCCCCAGTCTAAATCACCTCAATGCCTTGACCTGCTCCAAATCTCTGTTGCAACATGGTTTTTCCTCCATTTCTCCAAATGTCAAAGCAAATAATGCTCTTGTTCCTCTACACTAGGGAGAAATATTTAAATATCAGCAGAAGAGTCCTTGGGCCCCCTGGTCACCATCACCACCAGGAGAGATGACAGCAAAGCAGAGGAGCTCTTTCCCTGGGAAAGCAGTTTTGAGACCCTTCAACAGTAACAGCCAAGAAAAGTCTTTATCCTATATACACAGAGATTTCTCTGCTTTTTTCATCTTAAGCACAGCCCCCCTGCTCCCCTGGCCCAAGAGAGTGCAAGGACAGCAAGTGGGGACAAGAGGAGACAAGGCCAGAGACCTTTGGTATAAAGATCAAACTTGCAAGCAAGGGAAACATCACATGAGACATTCTATCTCCTACAGAGCACATTTCCATTTCTAAGGGAACAAGAAGGCTGACAGCCTCTACAATTAACCCACAGATGCCAAGAGATGATTCTGCTTCCTGCTCTTTGTACTGCTTCCCAGTAAAAAGAAACAAAACGGGAAAGACCATTTCTTTGCTGCTGTGTGGGTCCTGTTAACACTCTCGGTCTGGAGCTCCTCCTCTGGTCTGTCAGCACACAGGGGGCTGCAAAAGCACAGTGACAGAGGCTCATCCATGTGGAGATAAATGCCAGGAGAGAAGGGGCAGCGAGGAGCCAGCAAGCAGCAGGCAGGAAATGCTGCATGGAATCACGTCCCCAGGAATCTCCATAAGGTGAAATCAGAGCCTGTTATTAATCTATCCAGACACCGAGACCCAGGAGCTGGAGTAAATCCGATTAAATTCCCACTGTACCAGTGGCTAGAAGCCAAGCAGGTCTTTCTTGTCTTTTGAATGGTGACCCAAAGGATATTTTTGTCTGCTTCACTGTGTAAACACACTGCTTTAAAACAAAACAAAACAAAACAAAAAGAAAGCAAAATATCAAAACCATCGGGTCAATTTTAGTATGGCAGTAAGGTCCTCTGAGATGCAACCCAAAGGGAGAAGAAAAACATAGTTATTTCCTACCTAGCCTGGAGAGGCTACAGTAGTGGTGGAGAATGCGTCCTCCACCCTTCAACGTGGGATAGGAAGAGTCCTTGAACAGATTAAAGACAGCTAAACAGGGGTTAAAAGCGAATCTTTGCCGTGGGGAGTTTTGCAAAGCACAGGACAAGTAAACAAAACAGAACTTAAAGAAGAATAATCCTGTTAGAGTGGGACAACAGAGAAGAAAAAAAAACCAAAAAACTGGATTATTTGGGAGAGCTAAGTTTTTCAGTTCTCAGGAGTTGATGAGAAGCCGAGCAGAGTGACTCTCTGACAAAGTGACCAAGGAGCCCAATCCTCCCCACCCCGACCACCAGCTCAGCACCCTGGAGCACAGCTGGAGCTGTGATAAGAAACTACTGAATGCTCCTTACCTGCCCTGGCCTTGATGGCTCTGGTGTTTGCCAAAGCTCTTTGAAAAACCAAATGCAAAAGACCAAAAATACCAATCAAACAAAACAAAGAGAAAAAGGGAAAAATAATAAATCAAAGCTAAACAAAAAAAGATACACAACACAGAGATGTTCCTTAAAAGCCAACAGCAACACATATCAGCTGCCAGCCAAGCAGATCTTCCACGAGACGGAGATTTAAGGCACGTTTCTCTTGCCCTGTCAAGGGAGACGATTTCAGAAACTTCTTAAAAAGACAGCAATTCGGGTTAAAAAAATTGAAATAAACCAAAACGTATCAGCGCTTTAAAGGTTAACGGCCTCTGCTGAACAACATGCGTTTATCCAACCACGTCCTAGAGTAGTTTTTTCAGCCCCGAGACCAATGAGCACAGCTAAGAGGAGGGCCTTGGGATGGTGGAGCGGCTGAGTTACCCCCTCCCCTCTGCCTTCCCTCTCTCCACCTCCCCCTCGGTTTTTTTTCATTCTTCTCTGTCTTTTTTTTTTTTTTTTTTTTTTTTTTTTTAGTTTAGTAAATTAATGCAGCAAGAAACTCCCAAGATCTGGCGAGTCCTAGCAGGGAAGAGAGGGCAGAGGGGAGATGAGATGCATTAGGAGGACACTGAGCCACTTTCTTTCCGAGCACAATGGAAGTGCTTCCCAAGAAACTTCCCCTTCGCTCCCCTCCGCTCTAGCCCTGAGCAATGGGACACCTTCCCTACAGCAGCAATAACTTATTCGGGAGGAAAACAGCCCAGGAAGCAGGAATCAACAGCAGCCAAACGGCGGGCAGGAAAGCGACACAACCGGACTGCAGCACGGCTCCACACTGACAAATTCCTGTGGATGTAATTAAGAAGACACCCCGGCCAGCAGCGGAGATTAAACCCTGGGTTGTTGAGGGTCGTCGTCCCCCCTCCCCACCTCCCACCTCACCGCCAGCACCCCGATGGCAAACCTACACCCGCTGCGTCCGCCCCTGTCGCCAGCCTGATGTCCGGAGCGACATCCCGCTGAAGGGAGGGTTCCGTGCCGGCAGCCGGAGCCCCGGCCCCGAGCGGCGCTGCAGTGGCGTGGCGGGGCCGGCGCGGGAGGGACGAGCCCCGGCGGCGGCGGAGCGCAGCGGGCGCTGTCCGCGGTGCGGCTGCAACGCCTGCCGCCGAGCCCGCCCCGTGTCCGCGGTGCTGACGGCACTGCCCGCCCGAGCCCGCCCGCCGCTGTCCGCGGTGCTGACGGGCACTGCCGCCCGAGCCCGCCCGCCGCTGTCCGCGGTGCTGACGGGCACTGCCCGCCCGAGCCCGCCCGCCGCTGTCCGCGGTGCTGACGGGCACTGCCCGCCCGAGCCCGCCCGCCGCTGTCCGCGGTGCTGACGGGCACTGCCCGCCCGAGCCCGCCCGCCGCTGTCCGCGGTGCTGACGGGCACTGCGCCGCCCGAGCCCCGGGCGTTTCGCTCTCCCCACCCGCTTCTCCCCAGTGCCCGGTTACTTTATTGGCCAACCCCACCGGCCCACCCCTCACGGAGTACAAAAAAAAAAAAACAAAACCAACAGCAAGAGCTGGAAAAATGTGCAACGTCAACGCGCTCGGAGTCTACGTGTGGGAGACGATCGTTTTCTTCAGGTAAGGCTCGGTTTTACGCGAGGAGCGCCGTGAGCAGCCCGGTTCGGGGCACAGCTCCTCTGCCCCTGGCTGCCCTTTGCCTGCCCTCGGTGCCCCGGGCTCGCTCCGCACAGCCCCGGGCTCGGGACGTTCCGCGGCTCGGGGAGTTACTCCGTTTAATTAGCACCGCAATCTCGCTAACCGCAGTGCTGAAAACACCGACCCCGACTGCTTGCAAAGTGACAGCTAGTGGCGGCTGGCAATGCTGCACTTGAATTTGCCCGGGTAAATATTCCCACCTCGCCCCCTCCCCATCCTGAGATTGCAGGTGAGCGCCGTGCGATGCTTTCACTGCCTGCCTCTAAGAGCTCACCCTCTCTCCTTAGCTGGCTGTGCTTAAAATCAATGAAAGCAAAGAATTATCTCCTTCCTTCCCAACTTTTTTTCCCCTTTCATACTGTTTTGAATATTCTTTCTTTGCAGAATCTAAATGAAAGCCAAAGGGGATGGGGGGATGTGTTTCCAGTTGTGCCCATTATCATCCAGCTCTGTTTTGACTATGGTTTAGATTGTTCAGTTTCTCATTAAGGCTAAGACAGAAGGAACAGCTTTAGTCTTAAAGAATTGCTTCTTGTCCATCTATCCTTGCAGTGCTTTTATAAATGGACAAAAAAAAAATTGGATGGTAGAAGTGTTTATATTTCAATGAAAAATGCAACCTGCTGTAGCAAGTGAGAGACACCAGATATAGGCAATTGGAGAAGAAAACACTGTTTCATGATCTGAACTGGCTCATCAGTCTCAGCCTTCAATTCAGTTGCGTGCCTCTTATTTCTGTGTTTTGCCAAAGTCTCATCTTGTAGTTTAATGTGAAAAAAACAGGCATTATTTGCATAAAATCACTGGCATAATACTTATTATTTTATGAATCACAATAGAAGACCTGCCGATACTGGACAGACTCTGAGCTAGCATTATCTTTCCTTTTGAACAGAAAAGTCTTTGTAGGTATAAAAAATAGAATAGCCCCACTTTTTTCTGTAATTCCACAGAAATTCAGAGACAGCATGATTGTCCCATGAACTCAAAGCAGTAAATGTTTATGTTAGGTAAAAACAAGAGTTCTAGAAATAACTAAAATCATCAATCTCTGAGAAGCAGAGTCCAACAACCAACACTTCAGAGCCATCCTTTCTCATCTTAGTCACAAGTGTATTGCAGCCCTACACAACACAGTGGGATGGGCTGGCAGGGAACAAGTGGGTGTGCAATAAACTCTTAGTTCAACAGTGAGGAAGCATTGGGTTAAAAAAACCCAAACCAAAACAAACAAGACTAAACAACACAAACACCAGAAAGCAAAAGGAAAATCCCATAACTGAAAAAAGGTCATTTCCCATGGTATGTATTCATACATGAAAGGGTATTTCATTTGCCATGTCCCTGGTACTGAAGCCTCTGCCTGGGTCTCCTCTGGAGTGCCAGAACAGTGAAATTAATGCACACTCGTCCTGCAGACCCTGCTCACACATTGTGCTTCACCCCAGACGTGTGAGCACTGACAGGTTCCCAGCACAGTCATGGGCATTCCAACCCCTGGTAAACCAGTCACTTCAATTCTAATGCCAAGGTTTGTAATGTTATAAATTATACACAGACATATGTGGTATTACATCATATTGCATCCAAAAGGTATTTCTGGAACTATAATTTCCCCAAAATCAACATTTAAGAATATTTGGAAATGCATTAATTCAATTACAGGGAAAGGATGAAATCAAATTGGTTTACAAACTGCACTCATTTTTGAAATACATTTAAAAAAAAAAACAAACCACCCAACCCAAACAAGAAGCCAATCAGTAATTCCTGCTCAGAACTGACTCCATGCAATGTTTCCCTTTTTTGTCTCCCGCTTTGTGTTATGTGTTCAATTTATTACAGGCCAAAAATCTACCAGCCTTTCTAGTCCAGGAATAGATTTGTTATTTCAGTTGCAGTAAGAGAAGTTTATTAACTAACAGTCATTCATAAATTTAGTGTGCCAATTACTCCTGCCCTCAGTTATACATGAGGTTTAAAAACCCAAAGCTGATAATCCAATAATCCATAAGAGAATATGAATTGCTTTAAATTACAGAATGTTCCATGATTTATTGTCAGCCTGTCAAAAATATTCTGGAAAGAGAATCATTATATGTAAGCACATATACCACACAAATATTAAAAAAAAAAAATAAATTAAAAAACAAACCTCTAACATTCCATGGAAAATTATATACAGCCAATATAGGAAAACAAGCCAAAATAGAAAATAAGGCTAGATTTGTTGCTTAACAAAAATGTCAAAATGTCCTCCACCAGCCTTTCAAAAAACAAGACCCCATGGGAAAGAGTAACAGCTGGTGTGTGAATGCAAACATTATGGTATTGCCAATATGATATTTGTTTCTGTTCCAGTTGGGGTGTTTTAGAAGGAATTTGTGCTATGTGGCTTATTCTGACATGGAATCTTCCATTTCTTTATGGAAGAGCACTTCCCATCCTGCTCCCTGCCTCCTCAGACTGCAGTCACTTAGCTGTGACTCAGGCTTTTACTGGGCAGGGGTGGGAACTGGGTTGGGATGGGAGATGAAGATAGCTTGTTTGATAAGCTTTCCTTACAGGCATCTATTTGAAACAAAGTGCTAGTTCTTTAAAATAAATTGGACAGTTTGGGGCAATACTGGACATGGGGATTTCTAGATATCCTGCTCCTATCTGTGGAGACACAATCAATCATTCTCCCAAAGTCTAACTACATTCCCTGAATGTTCAGTTGTGAGTTCCTTCATGCAGACCAAAATGGTCCCTTATCCTGTGATGATCTTGCCTGGGCTTTCTGTGGTACAAATAAATTTTAATAGCTGTATTGGTCCAGAAACATCACTGTGTAAGCTGGAGGTAGGAATGCACCTTGTCAAATCAGGAGAGAAAAGATGTCCTAAAACTTACACCTTACCCAAATGGACACTGTCCTGTGAAGCTTTGAAAACCTCTGGGCTTGATTTTGGTCCTAATATCAGGAATCAGCAGCACGACCTTCGTGACTCAAGATCAGGCTTGGCCCCTTCTGAACAACAATCTGTCAGCTAGCAGGAGTGATTCAAGGCAACTGCTCCAAGTGAGTCACAGGCTAAAAGTTGCTGCCAACCTCAGTCCTATTGGATTGCTCCAACTGGCATGTTTACATTCCCTCCTGTCAGTAACTGAGCTCTTCATTGCCAGTTTTTAAAACAACAAGAAGGTGCCACCATGAACATGAAGCCTCAACTTTGTTGGGAGGGAAAAAAAACCCACAAACAAACCTTCTCCTAAAACAGTCCTGGCAAGTAAAGGGGATGATTGAAGTGCTGCTAGATTCATCTCCTTGAAAATACCACAGGAAAAAAGGCAGGGAAAGAATGAGAAGAATAACCTGCACCGTATCTCTAAGGCTCCTGCTATAGCTCTGCAGGGAGAAGTAACATTCCAGAGTGAAGCCCTGACCAGAGACTTCCAGAGCCACAAGATAAACTATGTAGCAGGTATTCACAATAGCCACAGAATATTTTCCCTCTGCTAACTAAAATCTAGTAGAAGTTGTGCCTTATGACCTGTTGTGCCTCTACAGAGTCCCTCATCTCCATGAAATAAAAACGATTTAGCAAAGTCTTGGACCAGATGGTTCTAAGGGTGCTCTTTAGCTGCTTTGGTCTGCAGCCTTTAATAGCCCCATTAGAGACCCTGCTAAAAGGGTTACAGAGCCAAGGCTTGAAAATCTGATGATGTAGACAATTCTAGAAACCCTTATAAATCATTCTGTAAAGAAAGATTAATTTGGTGTCATTGCAGTAAAAGCAAAAAATGTCTGGGACCCTGCCTTCTGCAGGGACGTTGATCCATCCATCCTGACTCTTGCATTTAAGACAAATCAATGGAAACTATACAGAACACTTCCTAACAGCCTGGCCTTAACCTTCTTCTTAGCCAAACAGCTGTCTTAAACAACTCCAGACCTTGCCCAGAGCGAAAGACAGATTCCACAAATTGTGAAGAAAACCCCACTTTCTTTTCCCTCCGCCTTAGGCTGGAAACAAAGAGCAGGAAAACCCTAAATGACCAACTTGCTTATCAAAACCATTACAAGGAATGTTGCAGTTTCTCACATGGACTGATTTGGTCTCTGAAGCACTGGTGCTGTGCAGATTTTAGGTAATGTAGACTGGCTGTCCACCTTGGCTCGCTCTGAACTTTACCCCACACTGCAGCAGGTCCCACTGGCAGAACAGAGATTTACTGTTCAAATACCTGAGAGCAGCTGCTTCTGAAAAGAGATGGAGATGTGCAGGGAATGGTCAGACCCTGTCCTGACATGCAAAGGCACAACACAGACTTCCTTCAAAAACAAGAATTTAGGAATTCTGAATTCATCCATGGAATTCTCATTCTCCTTCTCCCATAGAGGTGTTGGAGACCCTTAGGTGTGAAGCAAGCCAGCAGTCCTCTGACTCTGGGTGTCCCAGATTTAACAGCACAGGAAAGACTCAGGAAGTTCACTCTGCTGCTGACCAAGTGATTCCAGCCAGAAAGGAAAGCTCTCATAAGCAACAGTACAGGGCAGCTCCCCCTGCTCCTGGGCAAACACATCCCTTGTGAGCTTAAGAAAATCAACTCACCAAACCCTCGTGAGCTGACCTGGATAGAAGAGGGTCCCAACATCTGAATTAAGAAGTTAATCAATGTCCAAAATTAAATTACTTTATTATCCCAGCACCAAGCAGCAATCATTCATCTGTAATAGGAAACAGCAGACAGGCCTGTTCTCATTTCATCCCAGCATGCAGGTTAAAAGGACTCTCCAAATTCCAGTGACAAGAACAAGATGTCAGACCACCTAATGAATATAATTGCTATCTAGGTACTGATGAAATACAAGGGTCTTTAAAAAATCATGCTTTAAAAATCACACAAACTCACAACATTTAATTATGTCAAATCACATCAACTATTCTCACTTGCTTATTTTCTATAACCTGGAGCTTTTCTGAGATCCCAAAATGATCAGTGTTAAGACAACAGGCTATTTACAAATTATGACTTTCATCTTGTTTATTTGCCTGTATCAGCTCTCACTGTTGTGGCACATTAAATTAGGGTTTTACCATTTCCAGTAAATTACTTATTTTGCTCTCATTCCCTGGCATGTTTATACTGACCTTTATCTATCAGTGAGAGCACAAATTATTGGGGTTTTTATGACTTATATTTATACCTGTGCACCTCACACCTTCCAAGAGAAAGGATTTATCAGAAGTTTTCAAAAGCTGAAAATGTCATTCCAGCACACCCTCCCGCATCACAGTTTGATTCAATTTTTTGGTGGATAGAAAAAGTATTTCCAAGAACTTTCGATAACTTTAGTTTGGAAAAAAAAGCCCCAACAAAATGACAAAAATCCAAACCAACAACACACCAAAACCCAACAACAGTTTGGGATACATGAAACAAAAAGGAAGGAGTGAGAGAAGCAGGAATTCCTCCTGCGAGGCACTGGAAGGATCAGCATCAGCCATGGCCAGAAAACTCAACCCAGACTGGCTGCTGACTTCCAGACCTATTGCACTGCCCAGGAAAGAGCAACTTTTGCATTGTACCCAGCATAAAAACTGTTGCTAATTCAACAGATCAGTACCCTTTAAAGAGACAAAGAAATTCACCGATTTCTTTTCTCTCTTCCTTCCCCCAAATTACCCAACCGATTTACATTTGTGTTTACAAAGGCAGACAGAACAGAAACTGTTTCCCTTTAGAGGAGGTGGTTTGCATTGGGATTTCTTAGCCAAGATTGGTACAAAATGTTACAGTTCCCTTCCCCTCTTGGGAAAGGGCTGATCCAGTCCAGCTGATGTGGCGCTATCGATCCCATACACACCTCCAAGCGGCTCTTAAATCTCTCTGATGCTTCAAGAGACTTAAGCACAAAAACTGAAAAAATTCAGAAATACAATATTAGTCCTGCCCTCGGCAAGGCCAAAGCCCAGAGGGGCCTTGAGACCAGAAATAGATGGAGGCAGATGCACCCATTGTTCACAGGAGCTGAGCTGTTCCCGTCATGCAGACAATTAGTCCATCCAGACAATGCTCCACGGTGAGCTGCTGATTTGGGGACTGCACCACATCTGGCTGGTACATGGGCACCATTGGCATCCTGTAAATACATCTCTGCTGGGCACAAGTGCCAGCAAGAAGAGCAGGAGAAATCTGAATTTACCAAACCCCACAAAATTTAGATTTTGAGAGGGAGGACAAAATGAAACACTTTAGCACCCCTTCTTTCCTTCTTTCCTTTTGATTTCTCCCTCTTCACTCTTCCATTGAGGCTCACAGCCTGCTAAGAAAAAAAAAAAAAAAAAAAAAAAAAAAAAAAAAGAGGAAAAAAAAAGACAGAACACCCAAGCGCCTTAGCGGACAGCCCGGAAACCCTCTCGTGTTCATCAGTGCCTCACTGTGGGGTGGGTGAAGAGGGAACAGAGCACCGGGGGCTGCCGGGCCCGGGGGTTGGCACGGCTGGAACAGCAGGGCTTGCAGTGCCATCAATCAGCCGGGCTGCCTTCAGAGCAGCGCTGCCGACGGCAGCTCCCCCCTGCCAGCGGCGCCTGCGACCACTCGCCCAGAATGCAAATCCCGTCCCCAGCCCCGGCAGGGCCGGAGCAAACACACAAATCAATTAAAGAGCAGCACAAGAGCGAGCAGGGGTGGATCGAGCCACTGGCTCGGCAGCAGAACACAGCCGAGCCAGGAATCCTGCAGGAAATCCAAACAAAATCATGGTCTGCTCACCTTTACTTGATTTCTTCCAGTTTTGTTTTTATCCTTTTATTTCGGCTGATGCCAGTAAAAATATGCATTGTATAAAGCCTCGAGCAGAGACCCCTCCTCCTCTTTTTTATGGGGGAGTTATAAAACATGAAAGCTTGCAAGGGCCAGCTGTTATCAGCACCCTCTGAAAAATCCTTAGCTCCAAATGTGCTTGCTGGTGCCAGCAGTTCCCGTGCAATGCTGGTTCAGTCCCCATTACAGCAGGATATGTTCACCACAGGTGAGCAGTGGAGTGGAGAGTGAGGTGAGGAGCGGAGAACCTCTGGCTTACAGAGTGAGGGAACCTTTCCTTACAATAATGTGAAGACAGACTGTGTACAAAAAAGTGACTGTCTGAGGGATATTTTTCCAATCCTCTCTCTGTTTGCTCCCAGTGCTTTCACCCTCTGGAAGCACTGCTGACCAGGGCCATAGTTGATGGCACACCCACACACACCACAGAATTCTTTCCTGCACCACGTCTCCCAAGATCTCATTTACAACCCAAAACGTGTGTCCCACCTCTCCTGCCACCCCACAGGCCTGGGAATTGCAAGCATTGTCCAGCTTCCAGCCCCATCCATCACACCCTGACACAGAGCTGTGGACTTTGAAATCATCTCCCAGCAGTGTGGCTGACAAAGCAGCAGCCTCGTCAAACACAAATTGCCCTCCCTGCACCAGGGCTGAAAAGATGGAGTTTGTTTTCTTCAAGTCCCTGACAAAAGAGAGTCAGAGGCAACCTGGAGTGAGGAGGAGAAAATCCCTCCTGGGCAAGGGACCCAGGGCTTAGACATTCATCCCAGAAGTTACATTTCATTATTGCTCATGAATAAACTGATGAATTACACCAGAAATCATAGATGGCACAGAGGGAACATTCAAGCCTAGCAGGGTGTTTGCGTTGCAATGACAATGATCAACTCCATCAGAAAATATCAACATGAGTGCTCTCATCACACAACTCATTTTACACAGCACAAAACCCATCAGTTTTACCACAGGACCCTCGGTTTTGTAGGTAGGTTACACAGGTTAGCTCAGGAGACCTCTTCAAAGGATCTGCACCAAAAAGTTTTGTTTCAGAAGATAAAATCCACCTCCACTCTGCACTACATGTCATATCTCTTAAAAGAACTCTATTCATACCACTTCTGATTTAGCAAAAAAAGTTACAATATCCTTACCCGATCTTAACGAGCGGCATAAATCCTTAAACTAAAACTAATTTTTAAAAAGGTGCCATAGTGAGCTATTTGAACTGATGGAAAGGCACCCGAGAGCACGACTGCAGAGCTATAGATAGAAGAGCACCCAGGATTTCTTATAATTCTCTGACACTTGTCTGGTCTGTGATCTAAAACCCTCTGACGTCAATTGAGGTTCCCATTGCAGCTCTCCGTCCAAACACCCCATCAGGAGCACATCAGCAAAGAGAATATTCTTACCTACATTATGAAGTTTCATCTTGTTAAAACATTTTCCCCCTTTATTTACTGCCTTCAGGAGGGCTGTTTATGCACAACTTTGAATATCTGACTAGCCCTCCTGACTTTAAAAGGAATATTCAGTGTGTGTGTGAAGCTAGAGACACATGCTTTTGTCTTTGCAAGGATGTTTTTCTTTTTTGTTTTTCCAAAAAAAAAAAAAAAGTAATTATAACTTTATTTTTTTCTGTAAGCCTCTCAGTATAGATGCAGGTAAGAGTCAATGCTGCTGTTTGCTGGATTTATCTCACAAGTGGTTAAAACCCGAGCTTTGACTTGTATCTCTGTTGTTTGAACTGTTTTCAAACCTGTCTCAGAGGCTTAGGATCATACATCTCCAGAAAGCCACTGCATGGGCTCCAAGAGCTGTAGATGCTTCTGGAAGAGTGAATAGTTGAAAAAGTCACTAGAGATAATGTCCGTGGCTCAAAAATTAATTTAACAAACATTTTTTGGTATGTGATAAGCAAAAGTGACCACACAACAGCAATCCTTGTGAGGAGCAATCCCAGCAAAAAACTGAGCATTATTCCCATACAATTTATTGGTCTCCCTGTGCTATTCCCAACTCTATACAACATGCAGATTTCTCCTCCCCCCAGCCAATTGTCTAGTCATTTATTATTTTCTTACTGCTCTGTCCAGGCAGTGTCAGCAAATGTTCCAAGTGCTGGTGTCTTTCCATACAGTTAATCAGTGTAATTGGGATGGTTTATCGTTCTGGACAGAGTGTTTTGCCATATGGCATAGGAGCCATGGGCTGCAGGAACGTGGCAGCAGAGCACAGAGACACCAGAATGCTGCAGTCTGAAGAGATTTTTCTCATTCCAGTAAAGTTGTGATAGCTTTCCCTGGATGGGAGGGATCACAGAGGGTTAATTCCCTGAGGTTCATGGAAAAGTGCCTCCCAGCTCCTCTCCTCACCTACAGCCACAGGGACCAGTGACAACATGGGTTATGCAGGACCTTTAGGAGTGTTTTGGGATCCTTTGGGTTAAAACTTTAACTGATTACCTCCTGTGACTACTGCAATGCAGTTACTTCTGGTGCAAGAGCTAGAACTGGTTTAAAGAGCTCACAGCAACAGAGCACAGCCATCCAGGACAGAAACATTTAACCAGCCTATTCTTTCCTTCCTGTCCCCACTCTCCTGCTACTGATGGAGACAAATAATAGCTCTTTGCCCATTTCTTTCTCAGAGTGAAATCTCTCCACAAGTTCTCAATTTCTGTATTTCTCCAGTCTCACTGTACACATCAACTTTCCTATCCTGTTCCCATATTCAGGCCTGCTCCCTGCCTCTCCTACATAAATACTCATCTGAATTAAGAAAACAACCATGCCCAAATTCTCTTCCCTCCTGTGAGAATTAACTTTAAAATTCACCCCTGAGTACACCCCACATCAGGGGCTGTAACACGCTGGCAGCTGAGCATGACCAAGGGATTGAGATCACAACTGTGCCACCAGCACATCTGTAACCCTCACAGCTCCTTCTACTCAGCACCAGGATAGGCCAAAAATTCAGTATTGGGGTTCTTGTCTCCCACACACCTCCACTATTCCATCTCCTTTCCACCTCAAATGCTGCAGGCCAGAAATTCAGACAAGGTGATGGAGAAAAACACACAGGCAATGAGTTTCTCCTATTTAATTGAATTGCATATCAATATTGATTGTGCTATTAATTTTGATAGTAAATTAATCATTAAAATAAAAAGTCTGCTTGCAGTCTCTGCCAAGCCTTCCCAGCAAGGGTCTGGCAGCATTCCCCTCCAGATAACATGTTGGTGTGCAGTCAGAAATAAATGCCTGGGTGCAGAGTTTAGGGCTGCCCCTCTTTCTTTTTGCCAGGACAATCTATCCTTCCTTCTGCAGGGGAGAAGAGAGAGACAGGCAGCCCCAGCATCATCTGGATCCAGGCTGGGCTCTGCTTAGCTCCAGGGCTGCTCAGGGACCTCTGTGCCCAGGAGAGAGTTCAGGAAAGAGAGAGCTACCCTGGGCTGCACTTGTTAATCATGGAGAGCACGATGCCTTTCTGTGCCCAGCTGTCTGATGTTCTCTGTAACTGCACCTCTCAGAGCCTGCTGGAGCCAATGAAACGAAGCTGATGAATTCTCCCTTGTCCCCAAGCCCAGCGCTGCCCTAGCCTGGCTTTGAACGATGGGGGAGGCAGTTCTTTGCACACCTCAGCCTGCCCCTGCCCTGATGGGCATTTCCCTCCCCTGGGATGTCTGCTTAGAGAACACATTTGAAGGACGAACGTGTGAGGCAGCTCACCTGAAAGCCACTCCCAACACATCCCTGCCAAGGATTCTGGCTTGCGGTGTTTTCAAAACTAAAATCAAAAAACCCAAACAAACCACTTCAGAAACCTTTGCTGAGCAGCACAGAACCAGGGTAGGGGGTGAGGTATCTCCTATCTCCCCAGCCTGCAGAGATCCCACTGATGTGGCACCACTTTACCTTCACAGGGACCTGAGCCTTCCACACTTTGCAGAGAGATATTTCCGCTGCAAACACTTGTTTGGCAACAGTTTGTTTCTGCTGCCAAACATAATTTTTTTGCACTCAGAATTAATTATTAACAATTAAATTATTTGACAAGGGAATAGAGGCCCTGTGCTAATTAAATTCCTTCATCACTCCTCCTTGAAAAGAAAAAAAAAAAAAAAAATAAATTTCTCAGTATCAGTATTCAGCCAGAACAGGGCATTTTGTGATGTTGGACTTAATTAGATGGACAACCATGGCCACAGCCAAAAAAACAAGCAAAGAATGAAAATGTTGTTCAAGGATCATGTAAATGGGAAGAGGAAGAGAAGGAAACAGCCAGCTGGGAAGCCAAGAATCAAGTGAACAAACACATCCAGACTGCAGAAGAGCCACGTTCTAAACCAAATAATTGTTTATAAGAATATATCATCTGTTTAGCTGAAACAAAATGATGCAGGCAGAGTAAACAGTGCCTGTACAGGCTGGGCAAAGCCAGCAAGAGGTGTCCTGCAAAGCCTGACTGCTCTGCCTTAAGGGATGCAATCTGAGCTGCTGGGCTGCTCATCTCCACCACTCTCACATCCTGCTCGTGGGCTGGACCTCCCGGGGGTTTGCTGGAGTCTGCTTACACGCCAGCATTAATATCACAAAAGATTATGCTAGTTCATCGACCCTTTGAAGAGATCCTTCCCATTGTAGCTGCTGTGATGATTGCCTGATGGCACTTTCTCAGCCAGATCCACTAGGGATTACAGCAGCATAAATAAGATAAGCCTCTGTCTGACTGCTATTAAAATGCACCCAGACGCTCGGCTCAGACAACTCTTACACCAATGCAAACTCCATCCTCGGTGGGTTTGTCACAGCCTTTGCCTCCCTTTGTTTATTCACAGAATAAATCTTCTCTCCAAGCAACACAACTCACTCTAAATTTCCAATTCTTTTCCATTGCCAATAACTTTCAAATCATTTGGTGATTTCTCTCTCCTCGTCTCTGCTGAGCCAGGAGATGAACAGTGCTGAGAGACTTCTGAGGGTGTTCTGGAAGGACTGAGGCATGGAGACAATCCCAGAGAGCTCCCAAGGCAGCACATAAAGCGCTGGTCCAGACAGACCAGGAAGACAGAGGAATCTGGCAGATTTTTTGGGTGCTGTGCGAGCTAAGCTGCCGTTGCAAAGCTCGGCTGTCACAACCACGGTAAGATTTTGGGGCTCTGTTAGACAGACTCCATCCACACAAAGCAGAGGGGTGGATCAGCCTCTCTGTAGCTCCCAGGGGAGTTTTCTGCTATTATTTCCAGGATAGAGAGTAGACTCAGCTGCCTACTTCCAGAAAGGCTTTGCTGCTTCCTATGCACTGCTTTCTTGCCTTTTCTTGTTAAATCCAGGGGGAGTCTAGTTTTAGGAGAGCATCTAGTAACCAAACAGAAACTGGAGGGAACTCAGAACTCACCATTCCCAGGTCAACACCACACAGCAGCCAGTCAGATTTTAAAGCACTCATCAAGGCACTGAAGCCTTGTGTGACAGTTTAAGCACATCCCCAGTGCTGCTCCAGGTCTGGTCATAGGGGTGGGCATGAAGCTGCAGAAAGCAGTGGGGCTGTGAGAGGGTGAGCCTCTCCCAGAGGTTTCTGAGCTTCAGTTATCAAACATTTATTTCCATGCAGGAAGTGAGCCCATGAAATTAATTTATTTGCAACTTTGGTGCAGAAAGGATCAGAAAACGGCACCCAAGAAATACACTCACTTGTTGGAAGAGAGGTGAATATATCGAGTAGAGGCTTTCACACGGAATTTACAGGAAAGATAAGCACCATTTTCTGTGCCTTTCCACCTCATTTTTTAAAACAAATCCCAGGGAAACTGCAGTTTCTAATTATCTTTTTCCACTTAAAGATTATTAGATGCTTATTAGGTTTGTATTGCCTCTCCCATCCCACACGCATTTTCCATTTCCATATACTTCATCCAGTCTACAGTTAATGAGAAGAAATCAGTGTATTGCACTGTCTGGCATCTTGCTGAAGTGGCAGAAGTCTTTGGTGACCAAGTCATTTGCTGCTTAATTGAAATCTTTTCTCTGGACTCATTGCCATGCAGACACTCCATTGGAATGCAGTAGTCAAGCCCAGTATTGATTGTCCTCCCACTCCCAGCTTTCTTCTGCGTTTGCAAATCAATTGCACCCTGTTGCTTTCCTTCTAAAAACAAATTAAATTATAAAACATCACCCATTCCACAACCCCATTTACCTCTGAAACACACTGGTTCTGCTTCGCATATTTTCTTGGGGCAGAGATGGGGACAAGACAAGAAAGGAGACATGGTTGCAGCAAGAGCAAGATCCACACTTTGTCAGGTCACTGCTGACAAAGTGCACCAGCCTCTTCAGATATGGCCCAGTGTGGGAGTGGACTGGGAGTACACAGAGGAGTGAACAAAATCCTGGAAGTGATCTGGAATTAATCTCCCCTCTTCACAGCAAATTAAACAATTTTTAACAGTTAAAAATCCAGCAATCAGAGAACTCTGTTGCAACTTGTAAAAGGAGCCAGACTGCAGTTGTGAGTCTGCAGGATTGAAAACCAAGGCTTGGCAAGCCTCGCTGCTGACACCAGAAAAGAAAGTCAGTGCAATGCAGGTAACCAGATTCCTGGTTTTGACATTATGCACCCAAGCACTGTTGAATCCCATCTGATTTTTTAAAGTTCTGAGGAATCAAATGGTTCAAAATGCTCTTATCAAGGTTTTGTCAAGATAACATGTCTCTGCAGGGTTTCAGCTCAACCTTGCACTGGAAGAGCTCATCTTTGGGAGGGATCACATTAATACCGTGCACAGTTACAGTCCCAAATTCTTCCCAAAAGAACTTCTGTCAGTCCTTAGCACTACTCCTGCAGGTCTGGCTAGTGCAAAGCTTCCCAAGGTGAGGCTCTCATGCTGTTAGAGGATTCTGGTGTCATTTGGAGGACATGTGTAGCCAAATATCTCGTGCCTGTTGTAAACCTCCCTAGACTTCCCAGCTGCTCTGCCAGGGGCTCCTCACTGTTCCTACACAGCCTTTGTACTTAAAAAAAAACCTCAGGAGTTGTACAGAGTGTGAAGCAGGGGCCTCACCTCCTCCGGAGCAGCTTCCTTTGGCTCATTGTACATTTGCATTGGAATGCTGCCTGCAGGCTTCACCCAGCACCAGGCACCTGAACCCACCCCAAGCACATTGCACAGGTGATCTGGGGGATTTTTGGGATAATCTAGGCAATTTTACTCCACACTTGCAGTCTGGGAACAGAGTGGTGCTCAATCAGAAGCTATGCAGCCAGAGGGAAGGTACTGAAGAGTGTCTGTTCCTGTCTAGGAAGTCAAACCTCCCTGCAAAGCTCAGAATGAGCACCTCACACCAAGGGTCGCTTGCTCCTGTGTAGATGGCAAGAACAGAGTTCCTAAGCTCAAATCATCACCCTGCAGATCCTGCAGATTCCCATCGAGACAGAAGGCACATTGTCAGCCATAGGTTTTGGTCCTCTACAGATGAATTTGGGATTTCACTCGTTCTGCCCCGCAGTCCATACATGTCCCAGAAAGATTCCATTTCCTTTCATCTTCAACCCAACATGAGTGAAATTTCAGGATCACACTCCAGACACTCCAGGCCTATGCTGAACTCAGACCCTGCATTGCAGGTACCAATAGCAAAGGCTGGACTGATCAGCAAAACCAGCCCTTCCCCCCACAGCCCCAAAGGCTCTGCACGAGATGCACCATCACGAGATGCTCATTTAAACCTCCAACTCCAGATTTCTCTGATCTACCTGCCTTCTGGAAAATCAAACTGTCAGAGTACTGAATATGCTCCTTGCTATTTGCCCTGTAATTAAGCAGTAATTCCTGCCCAAGGCTAATCTCAGAGTGTATTTTACCTGTGGAGCTCAGCGCAAGAGTTCACATTTGTAATTTAGTGGCACACCAAGGAGCTATACCTAAACTCACAAAAGGATTTTCACTGCTCATCATCTCTCTTCTCCTTTGGTGGCAGCTGGGATTCTGTATTTGGAGATGTTTGGGCTGGGCAAACAAATTAGCCGAGACCAGCCTCATTAGGAATTCACAAGGGTACCCATCCTGCCTCAGCAGGAATAAGATGCTGACTGCTCTGTTTCTGGACCCCAAGCCCTCCCCAGCATGGATACACACTGAAACCTCCTCTTTATTTCTACTTGCACAGCCTGGCAGCCTCCAAGGAAGCTGAAGCAGCAGCTCGATCTGCCCCCAAACCCATGTCTCCTTCCGATTTCTTGGATAAGTTGATGGGGCGAACTTCAGGATACGATGCCAGGATCAGACCAAATTTTAAAGGTATGCAAAAAAGCCAGCTTTTTTTTTATTATTTTGGGATTGAAAACTGCATGCAATCCTCATTAATATCTCCCTAATGCTATATGAAATACAAATATTTACGTTCTTATGAAGTATGTATTATAATGGTATTTGGCACATCGATTTCTGTAGATGTCCAGAAAGACATCAACAAATGTCTGCTCAGAATGCAGACAACTTTGTAAGAACTTCACATACTGTAAACATAGGGCTCCCCAATCCCTGCTTCAATACAGGGATCGAGGAGCTTGTCAAACCAAGCAATGACTGTTCAGAGAGCTGAACACCTTTGGAGGTTAAGATAAAAATCCCCAGCTTGCCTTTCCCCTGAAGTCACTGCCCACAGCACCTGTTAATGGCAGGCCATGCTCCCCCTTACAGCCACTGCAGCCAAGAGCAGCCTCTCCCATCAGCTCCAGAGAAATTACACAAGATGCCAGGGGCAGCCACAACCCATCCCTGCCCCCCACAGTAAAGGGGCTCTTTAAGCCCAACATTGCTCTGTTTTTCCCACCCAGTTTTCCAGTCCACCCCATGGCTGTTCCCAGTCTACCCCAGTCTATTCCATGGCTGCCAAGCAGCACTGAATCAGGCCCTGGCAGAGGCAACAAAACCTCTTTTCTCCTCAAAACACCTCTCCTAGCAAATGAGGTGTGGGGTTTTGTGATGGAGTTTTTGGTTGCCTTTTTCATCCTGGTCTAATGGAAGATGTCACTGCATATGGCAGAGAGGATGGAACTAGAGGGCCTTTAAGGACCCTCCCAATTCAAACCATTCTATGATTTTTTCTTTTCCTTTCTTTTTAACTGAGCTCACTTTCACAGGGCTCTTTGGCCCAAATCACACCCAGAGGTAAAGCAGGACCTGCCCCTCTCAGCCGCTGCCCAGCCATCTCCAAAGCTCATTTTGTTCACTTCTTTTGTTTTCTGCAAGCTGTTCCCTCTCCCCTGGAGCCACTGGCAGGGCTGACAGGACTCCCAGGACCCATTAATCACTGGTGACAGCACCTGGCACCCAGCTTCAAACAATAAACTCTGTGCTGGGCTTTTAAACCCAAAGAAAAGTGGGAATCCTGCGTCCCAGTAACCAATCAGACAACAGAGGACACTGCTGTTCTTATCCAAATCACAAGGAGTTAAAATATGTCCCTGTAAACCTGTCTGCCTCTAAATTATGCACACACACAAATTAAACTTTAATATTTAATGAAACGTATACATTCACTTCCTGCTGAAGGCAGCTATATTGCATTTTATTTGAGATAATTTAATTTCAGTTTTATTTCAATGAACTACACCTTCCCCTCAGGGCACTTTTGCTGGTTTAGCCTCCCACACATAAATCAGGCTCCAATTTATATAGGAGTATAGGAGGTGTTTTACAGAGCTTGGGGTTGTAGCTCTCAAAGCACATCATTTAAATTAACTGCAGTAACTCATAAGGACATTTTAATTGCTTAGATCTAAATGAAAATAATACCGAAGATCCATATCAGATTGATTTTTGGGGAGGGGAAGATTAACAAAAAGAAGATTGCAGATTTTCCATAAATGCTGTAAAGTCTGGACTTAGCTGTGGATTCATATTCAGAGAACAAATAAATAGTGTTTGGGTTTTCAGCTGGAGGATGAAGTCAGGAACTCGGGCGGGGACAGAGGAACCTCTCAGCCAGGCTGTGCCCTTATCCCTGCTGCTGGAAAACTCCATTCCTTCACAGCTGCACCAGCAGAGAGGAGGAATATTTCAGTGGCAGGCAGGGAATTTTTGAGAGCCTCTCACAAGCTAAAAAATAACAAAACCCATCAAAACCTGCAAGGAGCTCGTGGCTCACCTTAGGCACACAAAGAGCTCAGAGCCTCAGCAAGAGCTGGGCTGCCCCAGGAACCCTCACATGCACGGGGCCAAACCCACCCCACACTCAGCTTCGTGTCAGCACTGTCAGGAACAGGGGCCCCAGAATATTCCATACCTGTCAGAGGCACGAGCATGTGCAGTCATCCAGGAGATCAGCTCTGTGTTTTCCTTATACCATGCCCTTTGGGAGGGAATCACATGTTCAAGGGCCTTTTATGTGGTTCATGAATGGATCCAGAACAGAAAAACAATGCCCCTGAGCTCAACAGAAGGGATGAAATGAGTACTAAAGCCTGATAAGTGTGTCCTTTCAGCTCATGGATAAAATTCTGGATAAGAGGAGTTGGTGAAGACAGGCAGGGGAAAAAAAGATCATTTTTGTGTCTGATAGCTCAACCCGTGCCAGTGTTTAACAGTCTGGAGAAATCTGCACAGACTGAGCAGTGTGAGATGCTGCTGAGCTGGCAGAGGCTGTCTGGGGGCTGGTGAGGCAGCAGCCTGCTCAGATTGCCTGGGACTCACACCAAGAAAACCCCAGCAGAGAGCATCACTGCAGGGGCAGGCACAAACTTCCAGAGGAGGCCAAAGCAGGAGAGGAGGAAAGGGAAATGAAGAGGAGGAAACCAAGCTCCAAATGTTCCTCAGTAATCAGGAAAATCCATTAATTTTCACACAGGAGGAAGTTTGCAGTGATTAGAGGCACAAGGCTCTCGTTAAAGCCATTCCTCCCCCCCAGTATTTCATGCTGTAGCAACTGCCAGACTGCAGATGTGACCTTAACAGGAACATCACTCCCCCAGCAGGCTGAGCCACCAGGCACTGTTTGAAATGCAGACACCATCCCTGACTCCATAGAAAATGGGGGAATAATCTGAAAATCCACATTCCCTACTTTCACAGATCTTCTTTTCCCAGAAGCACCTGTCACAGGGATGAGATGAGATTAACTCAGGTGTAAAAGGGGACCTTGGTCCCTGGGGCAGTGTCTCTACTCCTGCCTGGGCTGCCTTTCCCCACCACACTGCCCACAGTAGCCTTTGGCAGCCCCCCAGCAGAGGCCACTTTTGCTTCCCCCCTACAAAAAATCCTCTCATCATGTGTGGGCAAGCCACAGGTTTGCCAGGCACCAGGTATGCCCTGATTCCAAAATATTCCCCAGCTTTTTGCTTTGTGCTGAACTGCATCTCTTGGCATCTCCCTCTGTGTAAATTCAGCATTTCCACCTCAGATTTTCCAGGAAATGTTGTGAAACACCTCCAGTCACACCTTTGGGCATCAGTACCACATGAACACAATGACCCACATGCCCTCAAAACACGATCTTTTCATCTCTTAACCCTCACTCCTTTCCCTTGGTGACACCTTAACTTCTCCAGTATGAGCAGGGCAAGCAAAGCTTTGGTCTGAAAGCAAATCAAGCCCAGGAGAGGCATAGCCCAGGGACCAGGATTACCTTCTGCCCAGACAGGACAGCCAGAGAATTCCTGCTGGCAGAGCCCCGAATTCTCCTACCCAGCTGTGAGCCCTCACAGGCTGGATCAGGGTGATCACCTGGAGTTTACAGGCAATTCTGCTTGGAAACACCAACAGCAACACAAGGAACACAGGCACTGAAACATCTAAAAAAGGAGATCTCAGGACACTAGGAAGGTCTTTGGGATTTGTAACCTGGGATTTACTCTGCTGAGCAGCCAGTCCCTCCCTGCTGTTTGGGGATGCAAAGGGTCAAGCAGGCAGTGTCAGTGCTTCACCACCACCATCATCATGTGGGGTTTTTGCTGCTTTAGCCAGCCTGATCCCTGCAGCTCACTCTGCTGCACTGGCTTTGATGGGAGCACATCATCCTAGTTCAGGAACAGCGAGTATTTCATAAGCAC
Organism: Sitta carolinensis; assembly: GCA_032173965.1. NCBI lineage: Eukaryota > Metazoa > Chordata > Aves > Passeriformes > Sittidae > Sitta > Sitta carolinensis. Next base: position 12,218,726 of record CM063294.1, read on the forward strand.
AACTCTAAATAAAAGTCAATTGTCTCTCAGCTCCTTTCTGGGATACGTTGCTATCACGTTCAAGGTGAGATTCCCACCCATATAACCAGGTCAAGATAGCTAGAAACTGTCCTGGCTGGCTCTGATCTGCTGCTGTTCATCTGAACAGTTCCCAGCAGAGTTCTATAAACACTCTGCCAAAGGGGAACAGAGGCAGAGCACGAGCTCTCTCTGGTGTCAAACTGGCACCAGAACCAAGGCTGGCCCTGGCCAGGTCACCCAGGCCTTCCTCCCCTACTCACCCCTCAGTCACTCCATTCCCACAGCAGGTTTTAACTGCACAGGGTGGAAATCCTTTGTTCCATGAGCACACAGTGAACTGCTGTTCCAATCTGTGTTTGTCATGCAGGCCCACCAGTGAACGTCAGCTGCAACATTTTCATCAACAGCTTTGGCTCGATTGCAGAAACAACCATGGTAAGTAAAAATCACAGCACAGCTGCTCAGCTCCTGGCTCAGCCTCACTGCACTCCCAGAAAATGCAGCATCACCCTCCTCATCAGAGTGACCAGGGAAAAATACTCAGTGCTCCCAAGCTAGCTCAAAGTTTGAGTAAAGTTAATGGTCAACACACAAGACTCATTTCATGTAGCTAGAGATCACACAGTCTCCATCTGCATCTTATAAAAGCACTCCATGGGCAAAGGACAAGGGTCAGAAAGGAAAACAAATAATCTTTATCTGAAGATTTGCCTAAGGCTCCAAGCTCAGTGACAGTTACAGATACTTTGTGTTTAAGTGGGCATAAATCCAAAATTAATCTGGATTCGAAGAGAAGGGAAATCAGCTGAACTCAAATTCAGCTTGCACCAGGAATTCAGATTCCCAAAGATTAAGAGAATTATTAAAGATTAAGATGATTGTTTTCTTGGAGACATATTTCTGGTAGACAATGATTTTTAGTAGAAAATCAAAACCAATATTTCTGAGTTAAGGCTCACTTCATACAAAATTAGTGAGCATGGCTAAAGGCTGTATCTAATTGGCAAGGCACTATGAGCAGAGGATCACTAGAACAGGAGATAATTGCTCCATCTGAAAACTATTAAAGATTGGTTGTGACATAACCAGTGAACAGCAAAGGAAAACTCTGGAGGTACTGTGCCTTACTGCTGCGCTAATTAAAGATAATCCAGAAATATGGTGTTTAATTACCCTCTGGTAATTCTTTTTCTAGAAAAATGCTGAATGAAGAATGCAAGGCTCCAGCTTCAGGCATTTTGTGCATTCAGGCAGGAAGTTTTAGGCTTTGCATATAGATCACACCCCTTGACTTGAACAAATTACTTGGCATGCACACCGCTGTCAGAGGAGAGCACAGCTCAGGCTGTCTCTTCTGACACTACATCATTCTGCTAGGAAATATTTGGGTTGGGACAGTTCAGTTCTGGTAGTGGAGGAGAAAACAAAAGCTGTTTTTATGTCCAAGCACGAGGAAACAGATTTCCTATCTGGTCTGCAGAATTTGTCAGAGCTCACAGGTGAGGAGCGTAGCGTGGATTCATCTGTGTATAAAGGAAAAGAGGAGGAACAACCACTCAAACACACATCTGTTCCTAATTTACTGTTTATTGGTTACCTCCTCTGGCGTAACAGGCAATAAATGCTGCTCCTCCACACCCATCCAGAGTGTGAGGGAGCAGGACCAGCCCACAAAGGATCTGTGCAATGTACAGGGCACATTGCACTGACATGCTGTTCAGTGCATCTGTCCCACCCCACGAGATGCACTGGAGCAGCCCAAGATGCCATGTGATCCCTGTAAGCAGGATGCTCCATAAAATTAGCACAGACTAGCACAAGAGAGATGCAGTTCACCTCTGAGGCACGCTGCAGGGACTTGCTATCTTCTCCAGATGCCACTCATTTCATAGGCAATCTCCCACAGAAAAAAAAAAAACCTCCCATGGGAGCCCAAGAACACCCTGTGGGCACATTGCTTTGTCTAGAAATATCCGAGGCAGCTCGCAGGAGCCAGCCCAGATGCCAGGCTGGCGCAGCCTGATCTAATGCTCTTGTGTGGGAGCAGCACTTCTGCTTGTAAACACCACCAGCAACACAAGAAACACAGGTACTGCAACAGCTGAAAAGGAGATCTCAGAGAGCTGCAGAGGTCCTGGGGATTTGTAACCTGGGATTTACTCTGCAGAGCAGCCAGACCCTCCCCACTCTTTGAGGATGCAGCAGGACAAACAGGCAGTGTCAGTCCCCAACACAGTTCCTGGGAACAGCAGACTGTCCTGGCTTGAAGGGTTTTTGAGCCATTCTGAATTATTTTGACTGACTATTTTGGATTCGAACAAGTGATCAAACATCAGAGGAAGAGGTGGCAGCTCACAAAATGGAGAGGGGCAAGTCAGTATTTTACCATAAAGGAAGCCATGGCCTATCACTGACCCCTGGGACTGATGGCAAAACTCCCTCAGCTGCTTCACTGGCCAAAAAGAGGGGGGAGAATATGTTTTATACCCTCATCATTAGGCACTCTAAGCCTGGTCAGGTTCAGGTCTGAGTACTACATCACCTTATATTTCATTTCTACTACCTGCAGGAGAAATCTCAGGGTTTTGTGGATACCCCACATGCAGTTAGAACAGGCTTTAAAATATCTCCATAGTGGGCTGATACTTCCTACAGAAAACACCACTGCTCCCTTCTAAGTTTACACTGCCTGAATATCACAAATCAGTGTAAGCCATGAGCTCACCATGCAGAGGGTTAGAGAAACTAGAAGGAGAGTGCTCACTTATGGCTTGAGGCTTCATGGAAGGGGAAGAAATACAGAAAAATAGAAATAAAACAGGCATTTGATGCAGACAGTTGGGTCTAGAAACCTCAGAAGGAAAGAAAATAAATTGTAGCCAAGAGAAGGCACAAACTCCCCCAGAGTGGGCAGAAAGCTGCTATCTGCCCAACAAAGGTTCTAAAACACCTGGCCTTGAACATTATGGAGATCTGAAAACTGCTGCAAGGTTAGGGGGAATATAAAAAAAATTAAAGGCAAGGTCATCCACCAAATTGAATTCCTAAGACAGAGCTGATTTAGAGCAAGGGAAGTAACTCCTTTAAGCATCCCACAGAGCTGGAGACCCAACATAAAAGCCTCAAGTGGTGCACATAATTGATTGGACATTTATGCTGGACTGCAGCTCAGACCTTATATCCAGCCTCAATTGCCTGGAGCTCTAAGGACAAGGGAGGCTGAAACTGGGAACACATCCCTGTGAACCCAGCCAGGGCTCCAAAGGGAAGGAGAGGACCAACCCCAACAGATGAGAGGAGACAGACTCCTCCTGTCCCAGAGCATCACTGCAATAGATCATCCAACAGCAAGGGAGTCCCAGGGACAAGTGCCAGATGCAGCCACTCTCCAATTATTTTTATGGCAAACACCAAACAACCCCCAAACACAAGCTCTTAAAATCCCTTTTTGCTGTCCAAAAGCAGCTGTTCAATAAACAACTCCCCAGCCATACCAGATTATGAAACCTATAGCAAATGAAGAAATTCCACATTCTATATAAATGGAAGTGAAGCACCTTGGGAACAGGTCTTGGGTTTTAAATGAATAAACTGCACCAGCTTTGGCTTTTCTTTGGGGCATGAGGCAACTGATAGGATTATCTGAGCATTTCATTAACAAATTCCATGCTCAAACAGCAAACTTGAAATTAAGTGATGCCCTTGCTTGTTCTTCCTGGGGAAGCTTCAGTTTTATGGCCTTCTGCTGGCTTAGGCAGCTGGGAGCATTTTGTACACAGTGGAAGCACAGAGAGATTTTATATCATCACCAAGCAATGTTAGCAGCTGGACTCAGGATGAGCTTTTCTAAACTCTTCTTTTAAAAAGGACCCACACAAAGCAAGGAAGAGACTGAAAAAGAAAGAAAAATCACAGAAGAGCCAGCACAGCCTCCCTTAGGCACAGTGTAAATATGCAAATTCATCTTTGCTATTTCATGCCATAGTTATCTCAACTGAAAAGAGCAAAGCAGATGTGACCTTCCATCCAGCTGCAGCACAGCCACAACTGGGCCCCCAGCATCTCCTGAGGACAGGAGAAGCTGGAGGCTGCAACTGTCCAAATGTTAAGTGCTTGTTCAGAGACATCTGCACATGAGATTTCCAATGAGAAAACAAAGCATCCTGCAAAGCAGACCAAGAAATTCAATCAAGACCCACAAACCCCAGTACAGCAGAGGTTCTGATGAAGAATTTGGGCCACACATTTAATACTGGTCCCATTCACTCCAAAATCAGCAAAAGATGTGAGTTTCAATGCACAAAGCCCATAGCAAAAGTTAGGCTTTGAGCAAAATTTCCTGCAGTCAGTAATTCTTAAACCCAACCATCAGTCCCACAGAGATGATAAGCACCTAACAAGTCACGCAACACAAAATGAAAAGGTTTTCAAAACGACTCACAGTCTGCTGCCATCTGTGTTAGACCTGCACGGTTCCAGCTGTCTGTGATTGGAGTTTGTCTTCACATAAATGCAGAAGGGAGGGGGGAAAGAAAATAAACAACAAAAAGAAAGCATGAAATAGGGCTGTGCAACTCAAATACCAGGACATAAAACCTCCTCGAGCTGAAAAACAAGCAAAATGTAAATTTGTCAAAGGGGAAATCTGTCCCCAAAACTGTTCAGTGCAGAGGCTGCTCTGACAGGACACCTGAGTCAGGAGGGAAAGCCTACTGGGTGTCCTGAGAGGCTCCATCCCTCTGCTCAGTACTGCCTCCAGCCTCCTCTGCTTTCAGCAGGAGATGTCAAGGCTATGTGATCCTGGGAAGGGAAGGTCTCAGATGATCTTATGTTCCCTTGTCTCCTTGCGAGGTCACTAAGCAGAATTTCATTTCAGCATTATCAAATTGAACTGCTTTGATCACTCCAGTTATTCTCTTCCTGCCTTGTGTCATTTCCCTCTTGGGAGTAAAATGCCTTTGTGCCAAATTTCAAAGCTCCTGAATGCCTTCACTGCACAGAGCTGCTGCTCTCCTCTCCCAAGCCAGCCAGAGGAGCAGGCTGCACAAGATAATCAATGCCTGGATGTGATAGGAACACAAATGAGGAATGTGAGGGATAAGAAGGATGTGGAGAAAGAGTTGTTGGGGGTGGTTTTTGCCAAGTTTGCAGCCCCAGTCAAACCTCTTTTTTCTTTGCTTGGAAGATCACATTGGAAATCATCCAATGCTGTCCATCATTTAGGAATAACGGTGAACTTCTTGGGGATGTTAATTCAGATCTCCTGTAACAGCATCCAGGAGAAATGCTGCATATCTCCAGGTAGCCAAGAAAGGAGTGTTGCTTGGCTCATCCCCTCTCAGCCTGACTGCAATGCTGAGGACAAAGCTTTCAGCACAGAGGATCTTCAGCTGGTAGAGAGCACTGTAACCCTTCTCTTAGCCTGTGTCACAGCACAGACATGCCCTGACTGCTCTCCATGCCTTCTGCTGGCTCCTCAGGCAGTGTCACGTCCAGTTTGCAGTCACAGTGCTTGGTTTTGCATTTATGTTCAAACAAGGCTGGACACAAGAAACCTAAAAGGCTGCTCAGAACCTTCATCACTGCTGTGCAATGACATAAGGGCAAAGGCACTGGGAGAAAACCAAGGTCTCAGTGAGCAGACCAAGACTGTGAAGTAAACTAGCTGAATAGGAAGATCTTCATAAATGCACAGAGGTAAAATGTTAATGCCCTGAAATGGCAAAGACAGAGAATTGCATTCATGTATCATATTTCTTCGTCCATCCTTTTTTGTACATCACAACGTAAATGCTCTGTTTTCTGTATTCCAAAGCAAAAAATATCCAGAGCAAACTCTTGTCTCCAAAGGAGGAGCACAGAGTAACACAAACCAGAGTTACTCCCCACACTGCTGCACATCCCTGGGGTGGAGGTGGTGCTGTTTCTCACACCACACATTCACAAGGTCCCCCTGGACTGTTCTCAGCAGGACATGAGCACAGAACATTGTGACTCTAGAGCTGAGTTAGGAGAGACCTCTCACAGCCATCCACTGTGAGAAGTTAATTTTCATTTGGCCCACAAGCATTTAATTAAGATGCCTCCTCATGGTGACAAAGACCATGGCTACCATTCTGCCCGTGGTCTCTCATGCCTGCTGTGGTGGCAGCATAAATCATTCAGCATCTCCTCTCTCACCCTTTCCTGTCCTTTTGGCAAGTTTTGGAGCCAAAACAGTGAATTTGGTCCATCAACAAAGCTTACCCACAGTAACTGAGGCTGTTGTAGGGAATTTGGCTCCATTCCCTCCCCCCTTCTACTGCTCCATCAGGCTGAGCACTCTTCTGGGCAGCTACCACTGAAGTTTCTTCCAAACATGAGTTTAATTTGTGTTGTACATGACAGAAGTCCCAAACTGGAGTTGACCTGCTAGCATCTACCTTATTTGTAGCTGAATAAGCAAAACAACCTTTTGCTTTCTACCTATTAGGTCAGTGACATTGATTTCCCCTGACTGCAATGGCTGCAGATCTTGACGCACAGAAAAGGCAGAATTGAAAATATACACATAGTTCTGGGAGCTGCTGCCTGCTGTGGAAAGGGGGAATTCATGGTTCCTTTCCTCTTCCAGGCTTGCATGATGGTCTGGTCTTGTGCTGAGACCCTGGTCCCCAGCTGTCCCCAGCTATTCACATTTCCTCCAGACACATATTCCGAGATGAAAAATAAAGTCAGAAGGATGCACTAGGACTTGTGAAGGTGACACTTGGAATATCAGCAGAAGGAAAGGGTGTTGCAACTCTTTTCTGTGTTCAGAGGTCTGCTCCTTTTAGCATCAAGTCCGTGGTTCATTTGCTGTTGTCACAATCATTAATGTCATTAGCAGCTTCTGTGCTCTGAGCATGCAGATGGCACTAAATGGCCTGAAACAGACTCTAGACCATGTGCTTGGCTAGGAACTGTCTCATCCAAAACACAGAGCACCCAACACAATCCTCTCCCAACCCTCCAGTGCCACTGGACACCACGAGAGTCGTGTCCTTCTGGACAAGAGGCTGTAGGTTCACAGTGGAGTGAGCTCTGGAGGCAGCAGCACCAGAAAGTCTCTCCTGTACAGGCACCCTTCAACTCCAGAGCTTTGTGTTCTCCAGATGGAAAGAGCAGAGCTGGTGGCAGAGTGAGGGAGAGTGCCTGCAGCAGGTATCAGACCCCAGCAAGCACATCAGACACCCTCCATTAACTGTCTCCTAATAAAAGTCTTCAAAGTATATTTGTGTTAGAAAGGCAGCAAAGAAACCCTTAGTCATGAGAACAACTCTTCCTTTGGGCCTGGCCAGTGGAATTGGTTTATTATATGCTGCTCTTCAGACACAGTCTGCCTCTATACTTAGAAAATGTCAATTAATTTATGGTTGTGGAGCTTTCATCCCTCTCCTGATTGCTGGCACATCCTCTCCCCATTTCATTTGTCGGCTCACTTTCTTATGTGAAAGTCAGAAGAAAAAGAGCATGCAGATCACCCTGGGAAGCTGTTGGTCAGACAGGGAGAAGAGAAACTGCCTCTAATTTTCCAGTAGTGTCTGAATTCAGCCTTGGCCTCCAGCCTTGACCTGGGGAACTTTGGGGAGCTGTAAGACTCATGGTTATGAAGCAAGTAAAATTTTCATAGTGCTGAGGGACTACCTTCAATTAAGGAAGATGATCATCCTATAAAATCTGTTGCCTTTATGGCATTTTGACATTAGAGAGGGGAACCCAGAGTGCTCAGGATTAGGAGAGCAGACCTCATGCATATCCCTCTCCCGCTCATAAACTCCAGCCAAGGGCAGCTGCTCCCATTGGCTCATCAGAGTAATCCTTATGTTAGCAGACACACAGGCAATTTCTCTTTCATGGACAGCCTGTCTCACTGTGCCTTTTCCTTTCCCAGTGCTGGGGGGGCTGCAGATAGTCACAGTATGGGACAGCTCAGCTCTGAAAGGAAGCTGGTTTCAGTTTCCTTGCCCACTTAATCCTCTGGAACATCCTCCTGCTGACAGTGGCCCCTCTGACCTCCACAACTGCTCATCGCCTCTGCAGCCCCAGGGTCCAGACAGAGAGGTCCTGGCACTGCCCACACAGCTGACAATTGCTGTGACAGAGGGATGCAGAGACAGGCAGCTGCTCAGGCTGTGACATAGCTGTAAGCTATGAAGCTAAAAATTAATAACAGTTCCTTGAGGAATTATACCAAAACCACTTGGCATGGTTTGGGAACTGTAGGCCTGGATGTGGTCTGGCTCATTTTAAGATGATTTTAGTATGTGCTCCCCAGCTGTCAGTGATGCCTTCTCGAGGCTGACCTGGAACAGAGACTGGACAGAGCAAAAGGATAAAGCAGGGATTTATTAAAAGGCCTCAATGGATACACCTGGGCAGCACAAGAGCCTAGCTGGACTACACCCAAGATGAACCCCAAAATGGTCACAAAATGGATGACCAATCACAAGGTCTCACACTTTTATCAGTTCTGGTCCATTAGCATATTAGAGTCAATTGGCCAACCACAGCTTCAGGTTATGAAGCTCCATCCTCCTTGTTTTTTCCTCTCACTTCACCATTGTTTTTGTTCTTGGGCCTGAAAGTTGTCCTTGGTATTAAGCTGGAGAAAGAATTGTTTTGTTTATCTACTCTGTGAAGAGAGCTCAGTAGCAGTTAACATGACAGTTAAAACTCCCCACTAAAACAGCAGAGATAAAAAATATAAAAGCTAAAATTTAAGGCATCATCAGCACCTTGAGGCAGCTGTGAGCCCTGACTGAGTGTGTGTGTGCAGGATTACAGGGTGAACATCTTCCTGCGGCAGCAGTGGAACGACCCCCGGCTGGCCTACAACGAGTACCCCGACGACTCCCTGGACCTGGACCCCTCCATGCTGGACTCCATCTGGAAGCCTGACCTGTTCTTTGCTAACGAGAAAGGGGCCCATTTCCATGAGATCACCACGGACAACAAGCTGCTGAGGATCTCCCGGAATGGCAATGTCCTCTACAGCATCAGGTGAGGAGACTCCACCCAGGTGGGAAGGGCACAGCTAAAAGTCTGTTACAGACTCCCCTGTTACAGACCCCCCTGTTACAGACCCCCTGTTACAGACCCCTGTACAGTCCCCCTGTTACAGACCCTGTTACAGACCCTGTACGATCGTACAGACCCTCTGCTAAGCACCCCCTGTTCAAGCCTAGGCTTTGGGCATGCTCTTGGAGAAGAGAAACGTAGGTGTTTTTAAGGTGGGAGACCATACAATTAGCAGTGTTGAAGCGCTGTGGTGGGAAGGAACCTCTCCTAAAGCATACTGAGACAGAGGGTTGCTCTGGGATGGAATTTCACTCATCTTTACCTCTTTCAGTTCAAGGACTTCTGCCCTGTGATAGTAGATTCCTTATCATCCCTAATGTAAAATAAAAAAAAAAAAAAAATTAAAAAAAAAAAAAAAAAAAAAAAAAAAAAAGTAAAAATTGGGGAAAATGCTGAGTAGAGCCCATGGCTTTGTCTCAGCCTAGTTTTTCCCAGTTATCCCTTTCTTGCTAGATCCAAGAATCCATCAGCAAACTTGAACTAATTGTTCAATTAATTTCCCACAGGAAATCAACCTTAGCCCCCACCTTCCCTTCCAACCCCATTCACACTTTGTTTTAAACCAATGAAATTAAGATCAAACTTCACAGGCTTAGACTGGGAAAGTTTATATTGAAGACTTTTTCACCTCATGTGTAATGTAAATTTGCCTATGGAAAGCACACCCCATCTCACACTGCAGTGGCAGTTATGGGAAGGAAAAGCAGTGTAGGGCTGTAAAATGGGAAATAAACAGCTTAATGCTGCAAAGTAGGTGTCCTCCATCAAACACCAAAGTGGTTCCAAAAAAGACCAGTCCCATGATGGCCAACACAATAAGAGAATTGCCACGTGTGTTGGCTGAATGGGGAAACCTCCCAGTTCTCAATTTTGAAAACCAGGCAGGGAGCAAAACTAACAGCAGCAGCTTGGTGGTGAGCATGGCACAGAGGGGAATGCAGGGTGCCACAGCCCATGCCAACAGAGCAATGACTCAGCAGGGAACATGGGAAAATCACCATTTTCAAGGAAAAACTTGAAAATATTTCAGTTCTTCTTTAAAAAGAACAGCTTTCTTATCTCACTCATCTCCAAATGGAAAGAGAGGGGGTTTTTATAAATACATTTTTCTGTGAAAATTAAAAAGAAAGTGGACATTCCTTAAGAAGAGCACACTGTAAATGAAAATAGTTTCCAGAAGGAGAAATAGTCTTTCCCTTTAAAAGAAAACCTCTCTAAGGCCCTCTGCTATTTTCTAACTAGTTCTTTGCCAGTACTATTTGCAATAATCAAACTCTAGGCAAGGCATTCACAAGAAGGTGGACTTTGTCACACTTCTGTCCCAACATGCCTTTAAACTGAAGCTGAGAATTTCTAACATAAGATTTTAAATTAAAGTATCTTTCCCTCCTGATAAGTTTCTTGTCGGTGTGATGATAGAAAAAAATTCAATTTCTGTCCCCTGGGTGATTCTGCTATTTCTACATCAAGGCAAGAAGCTGAAAACCCTAAACACATAAGGGAACAGCGTTTTCAACGTTATCAAATCAAATAACTCAAGTCTAACTATCTGGAGCAAATCATTTAGTATCAGCTTGTTGAACCAACCAAACATTTTAAGCATAGATCGTGGTACAGAGCAGCACAGCAATAAAACACAGAAAATGCAGCCTGCACCTAGTGGAAAATGGAGACAGAAATAGAGGTCTCAAGGGATCTGCAGGAATTTGGGAAGATACAGGAGTTCATATTGGCTTAGCACAAGGCATTTTCCCTGCAGAAAATCCCACTGACATATTTCTTTCCCCACACACAAACATATGATCTTGATGAAATTTCTTTTTCGGTGTTTTTTTAATGACACAGAAATGTTCTGTTCAGAGATTTAAGAAGAGTGCCAGTCTCTAGAATTGCATGTGGGGGTTACAGAGAGTGGGCTTGGGCTTTCTGCTCATCCAGCCTGCTGTCAGCCTGAGGCAGGACGGGAAAACCAGGCAGCAGAGCTGTTTGGTGAGGAACTCTCTGTTCCACAGGGTGTAAAGCAGTGCTGCAGTGAACTTCCCTGTGCAGCAGCCCTCTGGGAATGGTGTCAGAGCCAGCGTCCAGCACTGCTGGGAATGGTGTCAGAGCCAGCGTCCAGCACTGCTGGGAATGGTGTCAGAGCCAGCACCCAGCACTGCTGGGAATGGTGTCAGAGCCAGTGTCCAGCATTGCTGGGAATGGTGTCAGAGCCAGTGTCCAGCACTGCTGGGAATGGTGTCAGAGCCAGCACCCAGCACTGCTGGCTCCCCAGGGCATAGCCCTGCACAGGCAGCCAAGCCATGAGTGTAGCTGTCGTGAATAACACACGACACAACTTCTCGTGAAATTTCTCCAAAGATCTCGGAGAAAGGAATCTGACTCCCTTTATTTCAAAAACTCATTTCTTTATATACATTTTTGATAGACCACTGTGAGGTGAATGAAAGACAACCCTTTCACTCATATTGGTCAAACCAGAGGGACATCAAAAGAAATCCCTCCCACAGAAAGAATTCCAAACGTGAATATCGTTACAAAAACAATCCTGATGTTTATGTGCTTTTGCTGGGAATGAGTTTCAGCAAGCCAAAACATCAGGAAAAGCAGAGCTTTAGAAGCTCAGAAACTCCAGGCCTGAAAAACCCAGACCCCAGATGAGCAGGGGTTCCCCCAGCCCGGTGTGTCTGGGGGGCTCAGCCTCAGCAGTGCCACTCTCTGGCATTCCCTGTGCTCTCTTCTCTCCTCAGGATCACACTGACTCTGGCCTGCCCCATGGACCTGAAGAACTTCCCCATGGATGTGCAGACGTGCATCATGCAGTTAGAAAGCTGTGAGTCCTGTGCACATCCCCGTGCTGGAGGGGAGCATCTCTTTTCCCTCTGCCTCTCCCCTGCCATCTCCTTTCCCAGCTGCAGCCCATTCCCAGCCCAGCCTTCACTGGAGGCTGGCTCGAGATCCTCTTGATCAGGATTTTCCATTCATTCATCACATGTGATATTTGCTAGAGAAGCCAAAAAAGATCCCATGTGAGGAGCCCTGGCCTGCTTGTGTTTGCATTGGCCTTTCACTTTGCAGGAGAGAGGTGAAAGTGCTTTCAGCTGCAAGAGGGATTTTTTCTCTCTGGATGAACATCTGCCACTTGTACATGTTGCTCATCTCAAAGGAGGGAAAGATGATGAGTTTCTTCCAGAGAAAGAAGTCAAGTTGGAAACAGTAGAAAACAGTTCAGCAAGCCAAATTCAAGAAAAAAAAAGTTATTTATTGCAGAATATCCAGTGGAGGTTGTTGCCCTGGCTCTTACCACATGAACAGGCAGTTTTGCCTCAACCCAAATCCCATTCATGACAGCACTGTCAAGGAAGGCCAGGATGCACCCCTGCCTCCAAGCTCTCTTCTGCAACACTGACCTTTTACAGACCATTTATTTTATTATTATATTTAATGTGATTCACATGACATTTGTCTCTTCCTCTCAACAGTTGGCTACACAATGAATGATCTCATATTTGAGTGGCAAGAAAAAGGAGCAGTGCAAGTTGCTGATGGGCTGACATTGCCTCAGTTTATCCTCAAAGAAGAAAAAGACTTGAGATACTGCACGAAGCACTACAACACAGGTCAGTGCTGTTAACCCTTAACTGAGGGGTTCAGTAGAGAGGAATTCAGGATGTGCATTTGCCAAAGTCTTTTGCTCTGTCTGATGGCACTCTGGCCTTGTCCTACAATTCAGAGATAACACACATGTAGAAACATATATAGCAAATAAAAAGCTAACACATAAATGTGCAAAATTATCTTGTCCCCAGTAACTTCTGCATAAATTCAGGGGTGTTTGGTTGGGATCTTCTCTCACCCTTTTGTTGTCTTTGAAATGTGACAATGGACCTGCTTTCTTTGCTATGTTAATGTTCACAGAATCCTAGAATGGTTTGGGTTGGAAGGGACCTTAAAGTTCTCCAACCCCCTGCCATGGGTAGGGACACTTTTCACTATCCAAGGTTGCTCCAAGCCCTTTCCAGCCTGGCCTTGGACACTTCCAGGGATGGGACAGCCACAGCTTCTCTGGGCAACCTGTGCCAGGGCCTCCCCACCCTCACAGGGAAGAATTTCCTCCTAATATCTAGTCAAAACCTTCTCTCTTTCAGTTTGAAGCCATTCCCTTTTATCCTATCACTACATGCCCTGGTCAACAGCTGTTCATTTCTTCTCCTAACAAGACTCTGGTTTAGGCAATGCAAGGAAAATCCCCAGACACTGGCTGAAAACAGGAGGCTTACTGTTCCTTACCCATTCCTTCCATGTCTCTCCCATCCTCCTCAGGCAAGTTCACCTGTATAGAAGCTCGTTTCCACCTGGAGAGGCAGATGGGCTATTACTTGATCCAGATGTACATCCCCAGCCTTCTCATTGTCATTCTGTCCTGGATCTCCTTCTGGATCAATATGGATGCTGCACCTGCTCGTGTGGGCCTGGGCATCACCACCGTGCTCACCATGACCACGCAGAGCTCTGGCTCCCGAGCATCACTGCCCAAGGTAGGGACACCCTGCTCTTCACCACGGAAACCCTGCAACTTTTGGGGACAGCACCTAAGTAAATCCCTACACAGACCATCCTGCTGCCTTGGCACAGTTCCAGTTTAAGGGCAAACTGAACAAATTCCAGTTCCATCCTGAAAAAATTACAAATTCTCTCTGACTAGCAGCAAAACTTCCTCTAAGATTCAGCACTCACCACAGCTCCCAGTAACCAGCAGTTCTGTACTTTACAAACCCCTGCAGCAACACACATGGATATGCACTCTACCTTTCAGCTTTTAAATCACTTGACCATCCTACTTTTATAATAGCACTGAATCTCCCTTTATGAAGGACTTCTGGTATGGTGGATTACTGTTTTCCTTGCATGAAAACAATCTCAGTCAAGACCTGAATAAATTAAAAGCTGTGGAATTACTGCTACTCAAGAGCTGGAGAGGAGTTTCAGTGACCTTGATAACACATTCACATTGAATGAGCGAGATTCTGGTATCCAAGAACAGATGTCAGCCATGTAAAACACCAAGTAGAGATGCGTTTGTGTGAGGGAGTCACCCCATTTGTGTCTCTTTGTCTGACTCCTAGGTGTCCTATGTGAAGGCCATAGACATCTGGATGGCTGTGTGCTTGCTGTTTGTGTTCTCTGCACTTCTGGAATACGCTGCTGTCAACTTCGTGTCTCGGCAGCACAAAGAGCTGCTCAGGTTCAGAAGGAAGAGGAGGCACCATAAGGTAATACAAAAAGCATGAAGGACTCAGCTGAAATCTGACACCATGGTCCACTGAACCAAGCCACTAGCCCCCAGGGAGGTGCCCAGTATCCGGTCAGAGACTGAGGAAGCTCACACACCGAAAACCAGAGCTGCCTCAATGAATTGTGCCTGCTCTAACAGCCTGCTGACCCCAGGAGTCCAGCAAGCTGGGCTTTGTTAGCCAGCCAAGTGGTCTCGGCCAAAAGGGTTGTTCTCAATGGTGCAATTTTCACAGAGCAGCGATCTGGTGTGAGTTCTGCTCCCCAGAAGCTGCAGCCAGGGCTGGGGGAGGCAGGCAGGGAAGTGTGAGGGGTGTCTCTCAGAGAGCAGCACCCACGACACGACAGCCTACAGTAGCCCGGAGGTAAGTGACACCTCTTTTGTCTCTGCCACCCTCGTGTTCAAAAGCATCTGCTTCTCAGACTGACTGCAAATTCCTCCTGGAAGGAAAGAACTTTATTCTGAGCCTTAGCCTGCTCCATGCTTACCTTTCGTGGCTGATCCCAATCCCAATCCAAGCATGCACGCAGCTCCAGCAGCTCCCCAGCCTGGGCTCCAACAGCTTTTAGGCTGAAGTGCCACAGCAAAGATTTCACCTCACAGATCACATTAGAAAGAAACATAAAGGTGGCTGTGATCACAAGGCCAAAGATAGTAAAAATTGTCCCTTTTTATCTGGTAGAATCAGGAAAAGGGGTAGCAAATTTTCATCACCATGCCTGACAGGCTGCCCTTGGGAGAGTATTCAAAAACAGTACATTTGCTAGGAGAGAAAAAACAAAGAAAATTTTGTTGATGAAAATCTCAAGCAAGCCCAAAAGTAACCATCAAAGTCTGCCTTAAATACTCCTCATAGGTATTTGTCTACCCTCTATTTTAAAGAGCCCTCCATGATCCATCCCATCCAGAAGCTTAGCCCCATTCCATTGTTTCACTGTCCCAGACATTAAAAGTCTTTCCTGTCATCTAACCTGTCTGGCAGCACTTCACAGTGTATGCTTGCACAAGTGCCTTTATTCCAGGAGGAAGCATGGGTTGAGGAGCAGGAATCCTGGTATTTTGCTAGATTTATCTGTCTCTGTTTCAGTCATCCTATCTTCAAAACAGGAGATAATTGTTCACTTGTGCTCAACCCAGCCAGGACCAGGGATGAAAAGTGTTGGACAAATGCAAGGGAAAAGAAGTAACAGATGAGACCCTCAGCACTCATTGATTTTGTCTGACCAGAGCATGGCTCTGCCATCCCCTAATCAACAAAGCTTTGGTTCAGAAGATGCAGCTCCACAGAGGCAGAGCTAAACCCACCCACGTGGTGCCTCCATAGTGCACTTATCTCTCCGTCTGGATCCAGGCATCCTGGCGCTGGATCTGTGCTGTTGTATGCAGATCAGTCTGTTGATAAAACAATAAGAAGGGGAAAAAAAGCAACTGATACATACACAAGTTTAAGAGATATTTGCCAACCTTCAATGTTCCATTGAACACAAGGCTGGTAGCACAGTCCCTGCCCAATCTCAGGGCTATTTAATTGGAGCAGAGCATAAACAAAAACATTTTCAGAAGCTAAATGAACAAGGTTTGCAGGCTCATCAGAAAACTAAGCTGACTGCTGATATGCAAATGGGCTAATGCAGCTGCCAAAGGCACTAATTGCTCTGTCCTGATGTCCTGACTTGTCTGGGTAGCTCTGACTGGTAGGCATGGCATGCCAGGCTAAAAACAAGTGAGATGTTGCAGCAATATGGATCAGTCTGGTTAACCTGTCACCATCATCAGACCCACATGGAATGTATTTGGAAACATTTCCCAGTGTGGATGGTGATGTCTTTGCCTTTCTCCTTTGACATGGCACCTTGAAAAAGACACTATGGTCTTCTCTAACCCCAGCACAGCACTCACCAAAACAAAGCCACAGTGGCCAAAACAAAGTCACGGCCAGTGGCCCCTCAGCAAAGAGGAGTGAAAAAAATCCAGTAAATTAAGGGTCAAGTGGTTAAGCCAGACATGTGCCAGTGTTTGTTTGTGCAGTGGGAAAAGAGCAGAAAAACTCCTGTAATACAGACACGGTGAGTAGGTCCATAAGCTCTGAGTATTGCAAAAAGCCAGACCTTGATTTCATTTGGGTAGTTTTGTTTTGCTCAGATGTGGCAGTGTCCTCTGTGTCCTGCTCCTCCATCCCACACAGCTGCCTGTGGGATGCAGGGGCCATCCAGAAAAGACACTCTGCAAAGGATGGGGAAGGGGCAGCAGGGCACAGCAGGCAGCAGCTACAAGGGAGGGGGCTGTTGGGTCAGTGTTGGGGGACACAGCAAGGATAAATGATTAATTAGTGCCATGGGTCTACAATTAGCCTTGGTAACCTGTAGTCAAGAGACTTCAGATTCTGATTCTGCCTCTGCAACTGACTGCCTGAATTACTTGGGCCAAACTTAGTTTTCCCTTCATTACATCCCTGTGTTCAATAAGATAGGACTAAATCATTCTGGGATTTCAGCAAAGCTTTCACAAAAAAACCCCAAAAAAACCCCAGCAACACATATGCCTTTAGATCAGAACACAAATTAATTTTTTTCTCAATAACTGGCATTACCACAAGCAGCCATGTCTTACCACTGACCCACAGAAGGGCACTTGATTTCCTCACCTAAAAGCTGGCTCATGGGGATGGCTGTGGGGTGCAGGTGAGTGAGGGCTGGCTGCACGCTGCCTGCAGAGCTCTTTTCCTGTACAGCTCCCGGCTCCTGCACATCCATGTAACTCTGTAGGAAGCAGCTGCTTTGGCTACGTGAGTTACATGGAGCCCACTCCTTCTGGGCAAGCTGAAACTGCACAGGCAAAGCAAAGAAGGTGCTGATAGGAGGTGGGGGGGGCAGGGAGAGGCAGAAGCAAAACAGGGGATGCAGCTGGAAAAACGAAAGCAGTGCCACAAACCCTTCGAAATGTCAAAGACCTCAACGGGGTGGAAGTCGGCCCTGTTCTCCACGGGGTGCCTGGATCCCCTGATTTGCATCTGTGCACCACACAGCTGGCACCCCTCTATAAGGCTGATCTCCCAAGAGCAGGGGGGTTGCCCGAGGGTGCCGGGGCATGGAGGGAGCCTCTTCCCCTTGCAGAGCAGGACGCTGTCAGCGGAGAGCCTTATAGCGAGGGTGCACTGCCTATATCTCATTTTAAGTAGAGTCCCATGCTCAATCTGTTCCAGGAGGACGAAGCTGGCGAAGGCAGGTTCAACTTCACTGCCTACGGGATGGGGCCAGCTTGCCTACAAGCCAAGGACGGCATCTCTGTCAAGGGAGCCAACAACAACAACACGGCCAACCCGGTGCCGCCGCCGTCGCGCTCGCCCGAGGAGATGAGGAAGCTCTTCATCCAGAGGGCCAAGAAGATCGACAAGATCTCCCGCATCGGCTTCCCCATGGCCTTCCTCATCTTCAACATTTTCTACTGGATCATCTACAAGATTGTCCGCAGAGAGGATGTGCACAACCAGTGAGGGGAGGGCAGCAGCCGGGAGGGAGCGAGCAATCCTTTATATATGTGCAATAGCAATGCAGCAATGCATGAATTTAAGAATGCGGCAATATCTACTTAAAAAAAAAAAAAAAAAAAAAAGGGAGGGGCTGGGAGGGACTTTTAATCACGTGGACTGAGGGTTACTGGCACAGGGAGGAGAAAAGAAGCTCTTGATCTGGGGAGAGCAGGGTGGGAGTTAGTTTTACAGCATAGGAAGATGTGGATTGCTCCAGCAATCCGAGCAGTGTAATATAGTAATATATATTCATGCTTAATTATTATGCAAACAGAAAACAAAAGAAAAAAAAAGACCAACAAAAAAAAATTCCTTTTTTTTGCCTATTAACAGCTTAGATTCTCAAGTCACTGGAATGATTCATGATTCCATGTGCAGAAACTACTGCAATGATGCTTTATCTGACTTTTGCTATAGAAAGGCCATTCCAGTCAAGCACGTAGTGGGGGAAAGCCCTAACAAAAGGGGAAAAACACCTCAAGAAAATAATTCTGTGCTTCTCTAGGTTTTGCACTTTGAAAACTGGATAGATGGGGAAACTTAAGAAAGAGGCTGTGGATTGCTGTTTATTTCATATATTTACTTTTTTTAGTCACGGGTTTGCCGATCAAACACTTTGTGACTTTTGCATAGAGGAAAGCAAACACGTTATCTCTCTCATCCCCACCAGAGAGCATCCAAAGGAAACCCGAGAAGGACATCAGGGCCTTCATCAGAAATCGCAGGTACCTTCTGTCCTTTTAAACAACCTGGCAGGATTTGAGTCCCAGGAGGCAGAAATATTTTTCAGAGCACTAGAAACATATAAGGATTTTTAATTTTTTTTTTTTTTTGTTGGTTTGTTCATTTTTTTTTTTCCAAACCCCTTTCTGCCATGATTGTTTACAATGGGGGATGGAAGCAAATGTATTTAAAATATAGAAAAAACAGGCATCTTGATGCCTTGTTTTGACAGGACCGGGCGTGTGGCAATACTGAGAGTAAGGGGGGTGGGGGGCAGGTGTGTATAGAGAGAGCAGCTTTTATTTTCTGACATTTCATAGCAGTTATATTAATAGTGAAGCTGGGCCAATGGACCCAAAATTCTATTTTTGTATCTATTTTGGTGCTGCATTTACCTTGAACACGGATGGGAAGATGGAGCAGGCTGCTTTGCCCCTCTCTGCTGCCTGGCAGAGATATGGGGGAGGCTGGCACAGCGTGGTGGGGATGGGGAAAGGGGGGAGGGAGGTGGGAAGGGGTGAGCAAAGGGGTTTCTCTTTGCCCGAGAGGTAGCACAGGTTGGCAGTGGTGTTTGGGGTGGGCAGAAATGTGCCAAACCCCTCTAGGGTGTTACTTGAAAGCCTGGCTTGGGGCCCATGGGCAAGCCAAGGGCTTGGTGTCCCACTTGTCCCTCTGGGCCCCTGGTGTGAGCTGGCTGCAGCACCCGGGGGGCTCCGTTGTGTTCGTTTGCACTTTAGGGAGAGAGGTGAAAGAGAGCACGAAGGAAGAGACAATCAGTCTGCACTGAAGCACTTGGGGACAGGTCTGGGTTGGGCACCAAAAGAAGGCAGAGAGAAAAGTGGCACCCACGGGGCACATTCACTCTCCTCCCTCTCCTGCTCAGGAGGGAGCAGAGCTGAGCTGGGCTGTGGATCTCTGCTGGCTGTGGGGGCTGGCAGGCTCCCTCCTGCAGAGGCTGGAACAGCTCACAGCAGAGTGCCCTGGGCACTGCCAGGTCCAGTCTGGCTCAGGGCAGCAGCACCCAGGTTTGGGATGGGAGGCTGATGTCATGCTCAGCCATGGGTATCCCAACCCGCACAGAAAGAAGCAGGTGAGAGGACAGGGGAGACTGGGATCTGTCAGCTGTCTTGCACAGGAGTGATGCCAGGAGGAGAAACACCAGAGGAAACACCAGGGCTTGCTGGGGCTAGGTAGAGGGACATCCATCTCCAAGGCTGCCAATTCAGCACCTTTCACCAGCACTAAAAACACTTTAGTTTAAGAGGAAAAAAAGGAAAAAAAAAAAAAAAAGAAGGACAAAAAAAAAAAAAAAAAAGAAAGAAAGAAACAAAGGACAAGAATAACAAGAGGAAAAAGAAAAAAACGATTAAAACCACAGCAGTCACTGTGTGGACTAGGACAAATGTTTTGGCAAAGGCCACCCAGTTTTCTGAGTCCCTTTGTACTGCTGAGACAGGGAAAGGTCATAGTGTCACACACAGGGGGCATGAACCAGCACATCAGCCCTTCCCTTCCACTGGAGCAGCAGAAAACCTGTGGGCTGAGGATTTCTCCTTCCCCTGGCAGACGGTGCTTTCCCAAGCAGGGAGATCTCAAGCAGAGGCGTTATTTGATGCTGGGACAACGTCCCAAGCCTTGGCTGGAGCCCAAGTCTGCTGCTGGCTCTGGGTTTTTTGCTGAATTATTGAACTCTCCCTGCGTGCGCCAGGGCCGGCTGTGCCAGCTGCGGTTTGCGATCGCTTCCAACGGCGTGTCCTTGTCTGAGATGAAAGGCAAATCCAGGGAATTTCCTTCCCTGCCCGGCAGCACAGCAGAAGCTTGGCAACCCGCATACCACAGCTCCTTCCTCACGCAGGTGAATGACCTCAACTTGCTGTCATTTGGGTAAAAATGTCCTGTCTGCTGCCTGGACCTTGCCCTTTGGAGCTGGTGATCTGGCCGTGGTTCACACACCTTCCACCCCCCAGGCTACCTGGGATGGCTCTCCAGGGCACAGCAGGGCTGCAGGTTTCCTTCCTCATGGAGCTGCCTGTCCATCAACAAATCCCATGCACTGTCTTCCCGCCTAGCTGGTTTTAGTCCTACATCAAGCCAAACACCGAGGGCAGGAGCAGAGCAAGGAGCAGGAAGACATTTCCACCTCACTTCATTCTGCTCCAGCTGTACATCAAAGAATCCCATGTTCATCCCAGACCTCCAGGGTGCAGATGCAGTTATGTCACTGCTACTGCTTCACTAGAGCTCCAGTGCCACTTCTTGGCTCAGAATAAGGCAGGAGGAAGGCATGGAGGGACTAAAAATCATCAGAAAGATGCTGTTTAGTGCCATAGAGAAGCACTTCAGCTGCCAATGAAGCCCATGGAAATTTAGGGATTGAAGTAAGAATCACACTCTTGCTAGCCTGCCTTGGCTTCCAGTCCAGCTTTGCCAAGCTCTGGGCACATTTGATGCCCACCATAAGCAGTGTTATTTTCTCTTCCTTAAGCAGCCAGTTTCCCTTTGGGCCATTTGGCAGCCCCAGAGTGACAGTGAGCAGCACTCATACCCCAACAGGAAACACACGGGAATCTTGGTGAAGGTGTGACAGTGCTGAGAGAACTGTCCCAGGGATGTCCTGCCACAGAGTTTCACCACCTAGGCAAGACTTTAGACTGTCCTATGAGCCCCTGGCAGGTCTGGGTAGTTTTCAAAATCAAAGGTTTTTCTCCATCTGTACTAGGTTGTGTTTAGTATTGCAAAAGAACTTATTTTGATAACTTATCTTTAAAGTAGGCTGCTTTAATGTTGTCAGCAATTATATTTATTAGCAAGAATGCACAGGGTTTGATATTACAGGGTAACTTTCAGGCATATAATGGAATTTAACTCCTAATTGTTATCTCCTCTTAAGAATAAGGCTCAGATGCAAAACCTCTGAATAAAACAGCAGTTGTCTGGCAGTAAAGAGAGAAAATTGGGTTGTAATTCACTTGGCTTCTTTAGAGAACTTTATCCCAAATATTATTTCCAGATGTTGTCGGAGACATAATGCTTTGTGAGCAGGAATTCTTTTTCCTTACACATAAATATAATTGTCCAGAATAAAAAACCACCAGCTTACTATATTTTGATCAAGTAGAAGCATTTCTTTCACTTCAATATCTGATCCATCTGGGATCCCAGTGCCATGGAAATCAGAGAGGTGACAAAGAGTCCAGGACAGAGCAGTGAGCACGTGGGCTGCTGCAAACTGCAGAGCTCAGCCTTGGCCTTGGCCGAGCACCAGTGGCCTGGGAACACTCAGGTCATTCCCTCCACGGCTCTGGTGGTGCCCTAATTCTCCTGTCCTAGAAGCCTTTGCTTGTCAGGGTTGGGAGACTTTGCTCCTAAAACCCCCAAACAATTTCAAACTGTAAGTATTCTCACATCCTCCAAACAGGAACTTTTTTTTTGCTTTGTTTTCCTCAGACTTTTCTGGAAGATTTTTCTTATTCTTCTGAAGATCTTCCATTTTGCAGAGCAAAGACAATTCTAATTACACTGTTGACTGCCCTTTATCTTGATTGTGATTTAAAGACTTTGCTTTATTTCCCAATGCTGGTAGAAAAAAGTTAGAAGCATTTACAATATATTTACATATATTTACATAGTATATTTATGAAAATAAAGAAACATATGAAAGGAGAAAAGGTTGTTTTCAGTGGTGCCATATTTTTCAAAGATTGTACACAATCATATTTTTGTATTGTACTACCATTCTTTAATAAAACATAGTTCTTTTCCCTGTGCCAAAACCAGACAATCTCTTTCAATACCCCATTCCTTACTACAAAACCTTGATACTGGCAGCAGTGGACAGCACAATGTGGACCCCAGTACCTCGAACCCCAGCCCTGCTGCAGCATCCCACAGAGCTCAGCTCAGCAAAGGAATTATCTAATCCATTCCCAGCTTGGAAGGACCCACACACCCCTGTCTTCTTCTCAAAAGGAGGTGGATGGGAAGGGGCATCTTGTGCTGCTCCTGCATCAATAGTTTCCCATGATTTGCATGGAGAGAGTGTACTTGTTACAAAGAAAATTGAGATACTTGATTGTTCTTCAGGCTGCTGGGATGAGCACCAAAGCAGAAGCTAATAGTCATTAATTTTAGCATCTTAAATTACTTCAGGTTCTTTAAGTCTTCCCTTTCCTTTCTTTCTTCCTCTTTAACAATTATTTCTTAAGGGCAGTTTCACAGCTCTTGCTCAGATGAACCTTCATGAGTCTGTCACTTCATTCGAGTCTAATGCACTTTCCTTTGTTCATCTCCCTTTTTTTCTTTCCTGTGGGGCTCAGTTCCTCAGCGCTGCAAACTTTGAAGGGCATGGGACCAGTGTCTTGGCAAATATAGGGCAAAATACGGCACTAAAACCATTCCCCAAGGCAGGCAGCCTTGTGCTGTCATGGCCAGCCATGCATGGAGAGGACTCCTGGGGAATGCCAAGGTGGCCACTAAGGGCTTTTTTGACTGTACTCTGTGAAAGAAGGCAGTGTCAGTTGGAGGGAATTCAGTCTCTGGCTGTTATTTCTGTAGAGCTCTCTGTTTTACCTTGATCCAGCTATACAGCAGCTGCTTATAGATCAGGTCCTTGCATTCTCAGTCTCCCACCGTGGTGTGGAGCAGAGGACCCCACAAGAAATCAGCTGCTGTGAACCAGGCAGGGTGGAAGGAGCTGTTGCACTTTGAGCAGAGGCAGAGCAGCTGCTCCAGCTCTGCCTGCAGGTGTGTGCAGTGGGTGAGAGGTTCTGCTCTGAGAGCTGCTGGGATGAGCAGCCCTGGGGTGATGCCCTCAGGCGATTCCAAGCTGCGGGAGCACCGAAGGGCACAGCCTAGGTTAGAGGTGCCAGTGTGGCAGTGGGAAGCACAGCCTGAGCCAGGGGAGGAATCCCAGCCTGAGAACCCCCCAAACCCAGGGACAATGACCTCTCTGTTTGCAGCTTTCCTGGTTCAGCTCTTCCCTCACCCAATGATATTGTCCCAGCATCACTGAGCCTGCTGCTGTAACATTGGAAAGGACACAAACCACAGGGCAGGAAACAAGAAGAGGGATCATTTGAGCCCCCAGCAGAGGGAACTACTTTTTAAATTGTCAAATGAGGATCCTGGCAAAGAGTGGCAGAGAACAGGAAGGAAAAACACCAGGAGAGGTTTAGTTTGCATGCCACATCCCTCCTGTCATCCAAGGTCAACAGTGCCAACAAGCATGATGCAAGGCAGCAGGAATTATATGAGTGTATTAAAATAAGACCATCAAGCCTGGCAAACCCAAGCTGCAGTCCTTGTGCACTTCACTGCCAGGTTTCTGAGCAGAATGATAAGGGAGTTTTATGTTTGTGATATTCCTGCTCCTGGGTCTATTACAGACTGTGCTGAAGCCCACCCTGGGATAGGGCTGGGTCCCAGCAGTACTGGAGCTGGGGCAGCTGTGGTTTGACCCAGACCATGCACCGGGAGAGGGAACAGATGGAACAGATACAGCACGAGCCAGTGTTGCCACTCTGGGGAAAGGCAGGGGGATTGCTGTGTGTTGGGTTAACAATCCCTGCAGCACTCAAAAAGCACAAGGGAGAGGGAGCAGCAGCTCCCTGACAGCAGCAGTTCCCAGCCCAGGAGAGGGGACAAACCCTGTCCCCAGACTGAGGGTCAAGTATGTCAGCACTTCCAGTATAAAATCATCCATGTTTTCCTGGGCAGAGGATGACACCAGCATGAATAAGCCATCAGCACACCTTGAATTTAGCTTTTATTTACAGATTTGCCACTTGAATTGCGTAAGTAGCTTAAGTCAAACAAGGACACCCTCCTCACCTACCCAGGAAACTGGGGCATGAGATATCATCAGTAACCACGTGTCCAGGCTGTGAGCATGTCACTGCTGTGGCAGACGAGTCAAGTTTGGCACATGCAGGGGCAGGTAGAGCTGCCTGGAGCTGCCAGGTATGAGGGACACAGAGCTCACAGGTAGTTTTTGCTGCTGTTTTTTGGGAAGCTGGGCCCAGGACTGTTAGCACTGTAGCAAGCCAAAATCCCCTTCCCCAGAGAGTCAGTGGGAGGGCATCTGCCTTATCCAGGCACTTGGTGACACTGCAGCACTGCTGGGTTACCTGTCTGACAAAAACATGAATCAGGCTTTAGGCTGCAAAGCAGCTGAGCCGGATGGCCTGGGTTAAACACACCACAGAATTTGGGCACTAAATTACAGCTCCAGGTTCAAGCCTGAACCTCCCTTGCAGTGATGACACCATCACAGTCACAATTACAGTGGAGGCTGGTAACTGCTTGAAGCAGCATTGCCCTGTCTGAGCCCTGCAGACATCAGAAGGGCATGACCTGCAAGGATAACAGAATCAGGGCCTGGGCTCCAGTGTTTCTTGCTTGACACCTAATCCCCAAACACTGACTTTTACTGAACGAAAACTATGCAATATTGAAGATTGTGCCACGGGTGGTGCCTTACCCACCTCTCCTGGGTATGCACTCACATTTTCAGAAGTATTCTCAGCACAGTTACACGTGCTGGGGTGAAGAACCAATGAGTTCCTGAGGAGCAGGGCCAGCTCTGGAGCTTGTGATGTGCCACAACCATGTTGTGGCCACAGCTTCTCGGCCAGGTCTGCTTCACTGAGGCTGTACTGTTAGCAAGTAGAAGAGTCCTAAGAGTTTGGCTCCCCAGCCAAGAGCAGAATGAAGGCAGGGTTCCAAAAAGACAAAGAGCAGACCAAGGATATTGTAAGGCAGAGGAACCTGTAGCACTCACTCCTCACAGCCACCAATATGGTCTTCCTGGGAGTCGAGGCTTTAAACACTGCTGCTTATTCCTTGAGGGTCTGGAAAGAGAATTCAGGAGGCTGGGCATGTCCCATGGAGGAAGAGACATGGGCAGTGTCACCTCTAAACACAGGGCTTGAGAAAGCAGCAAGGGAAGGAAGTGGGGAGGGGGCAGCCTCTGTTCTGTGAGAGGGTGCTGGATGTTGCTGCATGCCAAGGTGTGGGACACAGGTACATCCTTCACAGGCAGGGGTGTAACTATCCTGGCAAGTCCTTGGTCAGATGCATGCCTCCACTTGCCATCAATCCCACTTTTGATCAGGCTAACTAGAACAATTTAAAAATCACTATATGTTAGGCTATCATTATATCCTCTCCTTACCATTTTAAGTGACCATGGCCAGTTTTCTTGGTCACAGCAGTAGAGCTCAGCTGTACAAGAGATGCTCAGATAGAGGCTGACCCAACAAAATCCTAGCACAAGGGAGCAGAAGTTCCTTTGCCTTGTGCTTATTTAGGCCAGGGAAAAAACAGAACCAGGGCTTTGAAACACTCTGCCTACACTGAATTTCTACTTTCCTTTCTATTCCAATCTTTCTGCTATGTTTTTGTCCAAAACACTGTCATTCTTCCAATTCCAGGGTTAGATCAGAAGAGAAAATAAGCTCAGAAACAGCATGGGCCAAGCTGACAAATCCCCAAATTAACCTACTCAGAATGGAGAACTGTAAAAACAGCTCCTCCACACCCAGACTGCTGTCCCACCCCAGCCATTCACAGCCCTCCAGCCCTTAACTTAAATCAATGCCACTTAACTTGACAGGGAATTTAAGACACACACATTTCAGAACCATAACTGATACATCCGTCCTTAAATCAGGTCACGATAGCAGGTTAATCTGGGGATCTGTCAGCTTTGGGAGCGTTCAAATTGTAACTCTTGGGAAAGAAACATTAAGATGCAAATAGTGATGTGATGTGAGAATTTGAGAGGCAGGTAAGCAGTTAACGTTCCCTTTGTTGGGAAGAGTGACCTGTTGTGCTTGAACTCTGCCTCTGAGCTCCTTCTCACTGTACAACCAGCCTGGTGCTCCCTGAGACCGGGGCAGGGGGTCAGGGGACACCAGCTGCTCCAGAGGTACACGAGGCACAAAGGCCGAGGGACTTACCACACACATGTGGAATGAATGATCTTGAAAAATGCACCACCTGGAGCGTCTCAAACCTACTGTGAAATGGAATTCCTACACAAAAATGGAAGTTTGTGTGGTGCCCAAGTCTGGCCATGACATACTGACAGCACTAATCATGGCCAGAGCTCACCTCTTCTTTCATGGACTTAGCGAGCTGCAGCAAAGGTTTAAGTGTTTCAAAAGAACTGAAACAGGAGGTAACTGTGCTAAAAGCCATTTACATTTGTGTATGTGTGTGTGGGGGTGAGATACAGCAAAACTTCAGTGGATTAAGAGACTGAGAGACGTAAAGACAAAGCAACACAGAGGACTACACCCAAAAATGGCCTGACAAGCAAAGGTCACTGCATTTCATCGCAGTTTGCCATCCTGCAGCATCGGTGACACCACTCTGGAAGCAGCCTTGGAACCCTGAAGATGCACAAGCCTGTCCCAAGCAGTTGTTTGTCACCACCCACCCAAGAACAAACCACAGCCAGGAGCTGGCTAAACATCGTGGACAGTGGCATTTTATGGACTGTGTTGTCTCTCACCTTCTACCACAGTGTACAGCATATCATGCTTGTAATATTACAACTAAGGAGTAATGAAAACTTACACTTAAGGGACATAAAAGGGGGGGAGGACCAGGAATTTCTCCCATCCAACTATAAACGCACATCCATTTACATTGTTTTGTAAATGAATTTAGAAGAAAAATAAAATATTAAGATATTTCTCTTCAGGACAACCATTGCACATTTGGTTTTGCTTTGGAGGGGAGATACAAACACACATAGGCAGGAATACTTTCCAAATAAAAATATGCAAAATAAACAGAAGTGGGAACAGTTCAGCACCTAGACAGCATTTTCCTTATATGCTTGATAAACACAATCTCAATTTCCCTCAACATTTACTCACTAGTCAAACCCTCCAAATCTGGTTATCTAGGAAGAACACCTCATGAAAACTTCTGAAAAAAAAAAAAAAAAAAAAAGCCTATTAAGCAGCATCATTGTGCTGCCCCATTTTCTGTATCTCTCCCATCTGCAAGCCATTTGTATGAAGAAAATCTTTGTTTCCAAAGCTTGGCTTACCAAAGCCCGTTTGTTCCCAAACACAACAGCGCCTTGATGCTGTTTACGGCCGGGGCCGCCCAGGGCGGGGCTGGCTCGGCAGCCGCAGTGGGAGATGTGCCGGGGGTGCCAGCCCCTGCCAGCTCGCCCTGGCCCCCGGGAGGGCAATGCCAGCCACCCCCACTCACACCGAGCCACACCTTGGCGGCAGGACAGACCCTCCTGCACACGCATCCACCACAGCCCCTTTATCAGCATGCTTTTCTGAGTACTAACTCCAGATCTGAGCTGCTTATTTGGGGTTTCATGCGTTCACTAATTTGAAAAAAATAAAAAAAATAAAAAAATTCCCAAGCTTGTTGGTCAACAAGAAAGGATGGCAACAAGGTCAAGAGTGTTTTCCGGTCTTCACTGTTATCAAGATCTCAGAAGCAGTGATTAAATTGGCCCAGTTTGATCAACTCGACAAGGAGCATCTGCTCTTAATAGGACAAAACTCATCTCCATCTCCGTTTAACTGCCCCTGAACATCTTTAAAAGAGTGAAAGAGCTGCATATGCAGCTGTTTTCATTTTCTTCTTTGCAAGGTGGGTGCTGAAATACCCATACCTCACAGGAGATAATCAGAAAAGTATTCAGAGTAAGAATCCCTGGAGTTAATGTAAGAGGAGGAAAGAAGTGGGCAATGCAAGTGCTCTCTGAGTACCTCTACTGGTTCATTGACACGGGTTTAAAAAAGAACGGAAAAGGCAGAGCTTTTTAATTTTCATGCTACTCTCCCTTCAAGAACAAAGGAGGTACATGAGAAATACAAAATTTAAAGTGCAGTCGTGTTTAAAATAGAAGATGTAAAATTCTTCAAAAGGAATAAATCAACTTAATCATGAAGTACTTAAATGTCTTCTCCCTACCCATCTTAAAAAGGGATGACCCCATATTTTCTGTATGAAATTACTATATATATATATGTGTATAAATTTATACATACACAAAATTGGTATGGCCTTACACTCCATTTAAGGATATTTTGCTACATTGGTCAGAGTGTAAAGCAATTGCTTCCTTCAAATCAGTATTTTTACATCATGAAGACATAAACCTGTAACTTAGACAATTTGCATGACCAGACACAGTGGCAAATTATTTTTCTGGCTTGTAAAAAAACTTTTAAAACAGGAGTTCTATTTCAGCAGTTTGAAGATGGAATGTAAAGTTTCTGCTGTTAAATGTATATAAAATATATTTATTGAATCATACATTCATGCTGGTTCAAATAAAAAAGTTAAAGATTTTTCTGAAATTTCTCTCCATGGATTTTTACTGCTGGAGGCTTCACACAGCAGCTGGAAACAAAGACAATTTTTTTCTTGTATTATTTTGCAAGCTAGGACATTATTTATAAATAGCTTTAATGTTCTTCGGTAGATGAGTGACCTTAGTGCAAACACCCAAAATGACATTTCAGAATGCAGGAGGACTGCATCTCACACAATGACAAAGATGGTCACAATAAAATATTCTTCCTTCCCCTGTCAGGTGCTTTGTCAAGTTTGAAATATCACCAGTGGAACAGCAGATCCCTCTTGCCTTGGCAAATGGCATTTTGTGACAGAAAATAGAAGGGCAGCATCCTGCCCTTCAAATCTATTCTGAGAACATGCCATTACTCTAAAAACTGTCTTAAAGTGACGATGGAGTTCAAAAGAATTTTACTGTTTCATAACTAAAAAAGATATTAATGGACTACCTTGCCCCATTCTTCCATATGACATGCAAATAAGGACAGAGATCTTACTGCTGGGAAATTAAATCACCAATGAGGAAATTCCTTCCTCCCACAACACACACAGCTTAAAACTTCAGTGTGTGCTCCTATCCCCAAGAAAAACCTTGCAGTGGAGCAAAAACAGTTAAGAAACACAATTTGTTCAGATATATACCCTTCCATGATGTGCAGGATAAGCAGCTGAACTGCATTTCTTCATACCTGCACCCAGAACCATCCTTTTCACTCTGGACAGTGAACTCCCAGGGACATCTCTGCCATGTGGCACCAGAGGGAAGGTTCTAGATTCAAGTCAGAGCTCAGTTACACACAGCATGTTTTCTACCTCAGGAGTAAATCCCCTCTGCCAAGCTTTGCTTCCAGCAGCAGGCTCACCCCTTCCACACTCACCTGTATGTGGATAGTGGACACCCAGGAACACCAGTGCTCCAGACTGAGCAAGATTAAGAAAAATAAGAAACAAGGGTCCTGTAGAGCAAGGGAAGTGATCCCAGTCTGACTCCTTAAATGCAGAACCAACATCTGCATTCCCAAACACACAAAGATCCCAGTTGAGCTTGACGAAACAGGCCCACACAAGTCTGCTGCTACATCCCAGTACTCCAGATGGCTCCCTGTGCTCAAGGGGTAACTAAACCTTTTTAATTGTGCAATGCTCTCAAAGAAAGGCAGCACAAGCAGAGGATGGTTTCCAGCTCTGCTTTGGGTGCTACAAAACACCCCTGCAAGTGAAATGCCCTTATTTCTACTTGTCTTGTACTATTAAGATGATCCAGAAGAGGCCAGAGCACACCAGTCACACATGATGTACTCTGTACTCTCAGAAGGGCAGATCAAGGTATTGTGATCATGAAGGTTTACTCCAAACCTGTCCATGGGGCTGCTATGGGTGCAAAAGTCTGACACTCTAGCCAGCTTTCCTTCACTTCCCAACTCCCTGCAGAGCACTGGGACACCAAGAACACTTCAGTGCCACCACCTCCCTGTCTTGACTGAAGGCACTAGAAAGGAGACACCTACAGTCTGATTCATTTCAGACTGTAGCATCTGGTACCTAGGAAGAGCTGGACTACCTCGGTTATTAGAGGTCAGCCTTCTTGGAGCTCGTGTAGCTCACTGCAGCCAGCTGAGGCAAATCAAATCGTGGTTTCAGTCATCTTCAGGAATATATGCAAAGCACTGGAGGCCTTAGACAAGAGACACTGAGGTTTTAACAGTACAGCAAGGCAGAAACCAGAAAGGCTGGAGGCTACAGAAAGCCTAAACACAAAAACCAATGTGCAACATCTTACAGCAGGTCTCTTCAGAGGACTTTGTTATTAGAGAGTCACAGAGCCACCAAAATGCAAATACCAAGAGTCATTCTACAGCACTTGCTTTTGAAAAGTATTTCTTTACAAGACATTCCAACAGAATTTTATGTAAATATTTTATTTTGCCTGTCATCTTGGGACAAGAACATGATGTTTTGGGTCAACATATTGAGTATGATTCATATGAGAACAAGCACACACTTCACCCTTTTAAATTCTTTACTGACACTCTTCTTTCAAATCAGACAGCAATGAGCCAGAACTGTCCAGCTCCCACAACAGAAATGGGGGGTTCAAGCTTACGGATGCTTTTGCAGGTTTGGTTAAGAGCTATAAAAGCTTCTATTAAAAGCACTTTGCTAAGTCTGAAGTGCAACCTGTTACTGCAGTTTTCAGATTTAACATGAAGAACAGTAGAAACCCAACAAAGGGAAAAAACATGTATCACAAACAACAAGAGCAGGGTTCAGTGAAAGATCTCCGTTGCATACTTTCACCTCACAGGCATTCCTGATAGGAAAAATGCAGACAGCTTTTGTTTTTTAAAAATACCAATTACCACTGCAAGAGGAAGTGGCAGAATTTCCCCAAATGCTGGCTGTGAGAGCACATCACTGCTCACACTCTCCCCCAGTTCACTAAGGTATCCAATCTCCAGACACAGAGGGTAAGCAGCCAATCTGAGACACAGTTGTAAGGAGGGAAGGGACAAACAGTGTAACAAATGTGAAGAGAAAAATAAAACAGAAACCAACACTGTAGCAACATTTAGTACAACCAGATTCAACCAGTAAGTCTGGCAAGGAAAAGGCAAAACATGACTGCTGGGGACAGGTAATACTGAGGGCAGCTCTGCTCCAGAGCTTACAGTAAGCACAGGTCAAGAGATGATACACTGCATATGCACAGTCATAGTCATAAACCAAGAAACATGGAAACAGTGACACCTGACACAGATTAGCAAACTTCCTACACAGCTCTATTGTGTTGTGCTACCAAGAGACCCAGCGGTCTGCTGTAGACACAAATCCACCATTTTTATCCAGATGTTTTAACACCAGGCATTACAGAAATACTGCTTTGTGCAGCACCATCTTACAGGATCTTTTGGATTGAAATTATCCAGTTTTGTATTTTATTTTCAGTTTCATCTTCTTTCAGAGGCATTGGAGAGCGTTCAACATCTTAACACCAGGACAGACAAGCACCTTCCATGCTTCTGACAAAAATTCCTTCTTATCCACTTCAGGTCTGAAGCAAGGAATGAAGTACTGCAAAAGTAACTATTACTTACAGCAGTTGGAACTGTAAAGGATGTGACACAGGTATCTCTGCTTTACCTGTACTTTTGCAATAGTTACAACAGGACCTACCCAGCTTCAAGTTCAAGTTATAAACTTCTGCATCCAAAAAATATTTGTTGTCAATAATTTAAATGCAGCCAAAGTGATGCACAGAAGGTATTGAAACCTTTAGCTACAACCACCTCTACCTTGTAAACCTAGTGACTGAAGAGCTTCTTCCCCCTGGAAAAATTCCAACATACTCTTGACTTGATAAAGCAAATCTAGACCTTTTTTATTTTTATTTTTTTAAACAATTTGCCAAAACTGGAATGAGAGATAAATAGAAGGCACAACAATTTTGCTTTTTTTTATACAAATACAAACTAAACATGAAAAAAACTCCCTATTTCAATAAAAAATTTCACAAGTTCAGGAAAAGTGTTTGAAGAGTCAAGTTCTAGACATTTAAAACCTATCCCACAATCCAAAATTTCAAAGTGGTAAAACAGTAGTTTGAATTCCTTGCTGCGATCATGTATCAAAAGAAAGAGATTCTACAGATACCCATTATTCCACTTTTACAGCGCCACAGAGAGAAAGGTGAAAGTCAATTTTTCAAGTGGCAATGTGTCTCCAGACCGGAGGATGTTCATCTGACCCTCAAAGAAACACCAAGAGTTTTGCTTTTCTGCCCTTGGAATATTTGCCAAGAACTATGTTTTCCTACAGGCTCTTGAACACATGCACGTGAAATATTATTCCACTGTCTGCACCCAAATTCAGTAGAAAGAGGGGAGGAAAAAAAAGAAAAAAGGAAGAGACATTCCTTTAGGAAAAACCACTGGTACCAAAAAACCAAAAATCAGTCCGTAAGTTTGAGGTGAACAAGAAAATTCAGTTCTTTTCTTTTTAAAATCCACTTTTCCTAAAACGTTGTTCCACAAAGCTGGAATC
Organism: Sitta carolinensis; assembly: GCA_032173965.1. NCBI lineage: Eukaryota > Metazoa > Chordata > Aves > Passeriformes > Sittidae > Sitta > Sitta carolinensis. The sequence goes on from CM063294.1 coordinate 12,251,767, forward strand.
TGGGACAAGGACTAGAAAAAATAAATCACAGAACCATAACACAAACAAAAAGGGGCCAAAATAGTATCAAACGTAGCAGTCTATAACAGGCTAGTGCCACATTCCAAGATACCCAAGGCTGAAATTCGTAAATCTGCAGGAGAAAGGGTTTGCGCCACCACGTCAACATCCACGATGAATTCACTGGCGTTGCCCGATCCCCCTTCCAGCTCCAAATCCTGGCTTCTGGGACATTCCTCCACGTGGAGGCCCTCGAATCCCACCTCCCAGCCCCCCACGAGTGCCTCCAGGTCCACGGGGTCTGTTGTCTCGGCGGTCACCCTCCCTGGCAGCTCGGGTTTTCTTCTCCTCCACGTTCAGGCGCACCTCTCCCCTGAACATGATGGGCTGCAACAGAAGCACAGAAGGGACTGTCATTAACGGGTCACCAGGAGCTCGGCAAGATCAAGAAGATTCCTGCAACTTTGTCTCACACCCTCCTCTCCTTGAAAGACTGCATGGTTTCCTAGGACTCTTGGATTACTTACGAACAATGGCAATAGCCAAACCATGCATCCAGTCCTAGGGCTCTGCTGGAGAAAATAAAGGTGTGAAGGAGTGACCCTTGAAAAGCCATCTCAGACTTTCTGATGTGCTTTAGAAAAGAGCTGAGCTGTGAGCAAGCTCCCTGCATGGCTGTGAGGGTGCATCCAGAGTCCTGCCTACCACAGCAGGCAGGCATGGGCACACATTCTGCATTAACAATCACTGCTGACAGGCTGAGCAGGTACCTCCTGCCTTTGTTAGCAAAACTCTTTCAGTGTGCACACCAATACAACTTCTTCTTTTCAGCCTCTGACAAACAAGATTCTACTTGTCTATGGAATCAGACTCTCTACCTTGTCTTCCTGAAAGCTATTTATACACTTCCTGTGTTCAGCAACCTGCCACTAGAAAAAGGCTCTGTAATGAGCTGCTACAAGCTACTTCAGTGACAAAAGACTGCACAAATCTTGGTAACAGGAGGGAAAAGCATCACACCTACTTTCATATGCTCAAAAGGAACTAAAGGGATCAAGCACAATCTCTTCCTGTTAAGATGAAAAACACTGTCTGTTGTCAACAGACCAAAAACCACTGACTAGAAATGTATTTACCCTGTTGCTAAGGATCTTCTGAACTGGCTCAGGATCATCAAACACCACAAACCCAAAATTAGGGAGCTTTCCACCACTGTTGATGCGGAGTTCAACAACATTGCCATAGCCTGCAAGAGAAAAGCCAAGTTCTAGGGTCATACATTAGAATGCTCTGTTGACCACGCCCATGGCTGCAACCCCCACCCCCTGAGAGGACAGCAAAGCAATCAACTTACTTTGGAAAAAGTCTTTAAGCTCAGATTTATCCACATCATGGGGAAGGTTCCCAACAAACAGCTGATGACTGTCCGGGTATCTCACAATCCGCCTGGTTTCCACATCGCCTTGCTCACCCTCACGAACTTGAACAGAAAAGCAAAACTGATTTTAGAAAAGTCAGTCCCCACACCAAACAAAAACAAGCCATGGTCAGAATTATTACCATCAGAAAGAATCAACTCACACTGTCTACCCATTCATACATAAAGAAAGGAAAGCATTCTACACTAGCAAGCATGGAACTATTTGCTTTTTATCACCTGGCTGAGGCCAAGCTCGAATTTTTTCTTAAGTAAAAACGTTTGCTTACTGACATAAATAATGACATTTAAAAAGCTTTAATTATCACATTGCTTCCCCAAAACCTTTAAGCAGAAAAGAGCTTCTTTGCAGCTTCTCTTACTTGGCCTAGGCCCCCGCTGTGGTGGGATGCTCGTTCGCTGCTCCCTCACTCGCTGATCCCTCTGAGGTCTCTGAGGGGGGGTCTGGGATTCAGGCTTGGCCTCAGGGCGGGGCTGTATCAATTCAAAATGAGGGAACACTTGAGTCAGACAGACATACCAGCAGGTTCAGCTTTTAAGAGCTCACTGTCAAATTGGTAATAAAAAAAAAATACAGTTTTAAACCTGTGACTAAAATACATGGTAGCTTATGTTGGCTTATATGCTAAAAGCAAGCAGCATTCACGTGAACATTCCTTGTTTTCCTCCACGATAAAAAAATTAATTCTCCTCCCAAAAAACCAAGGAATAACATCTTCATAAAGTCTATAAGGAATCACAGAATGCTAAAGTCTTTGGGGCCTGGGAAGTCAAATCAGAAACAAGTAGATTTCACTCTTTTTACCCCCAGTTTAGCCCTTAAACTTCTCCAGGTGCTGCATTCCTACCTGCGAGACTGGTACTTTCACAACATGAGTGGTATTCCTGACACTGGGACAGCCCCGCTGGGAGGAAGGTTCTTGCTGGTTACTGATGCCCAGGAAAATGTCTTTAAAAAAAAAATGACAATACCATAACTACATCTCCTTCTGAAATATATTACTGATAAGACAGCTAACAGAAAAATATTTTAACTTATACTTGAAAATAAGGAGCCAGCCAATAGCCATTCCCCCACAATTTCCTTCAAATTATATAAATTCAAAAGACTCGGTGTAATGACAATGGAGCCACACTTCTACTCTATTTCTGAATTCCAGAGTTGAAACAGGAAACAGCAGTGGCCCAACACCCAGTACCACATCAAGGTTAACCAAAGGATTGGATTCCAGAGTCCCGATCTGTCCACCTTTACCGTACCTAACACTGAGAAGTGACAAAAAACCCCGGGTGAAAATACAGCTCTGTAAATAGACAGGAGAGCCATACTGGTGAAACCACATCAGAAAAAAAAAAAGATCCACTGTCATTACCCTGGAGTCCTCTTGCACTGCAGGAGCTGGATCAGCAGGAGCTGGAGAAGGACTCTTTTCCACAGTCTCCTCTGGAGCAGATTCCTCTAATACTGGCTCAGACTTTTCTTCCTGCACCTCTGGTTCAGGTTCCTGTTCAGGTTCTGCCTCTGGCTCAGGCTCTGCCTCTGCAGCTGTCTCTTCCAGGTGTTCCTCAATGTCATTGCTATTATATAGCAGCACAAAAAGCAGGAAAAAGAGGTGGTATTGATTTATTATATTACTGGTGATAAGCAGTGCTATTTATCCAATACAGAAGTCAGGCACATGACATCTGAAAGGAAGAACAAGGCCAAGTAAGGCCTCATTGCACAAAATTGCAAATTTTGCACTGGCACACTATAAAGACAAAAATAAATTCCAGAGTCTCCGTGTTCAGCCTAACAGCATTTTGATTTCAGCTGATCAATAAACAAATTTTTTGACCATCAGAAGAAAACTATTAAAAGCAATAAATTCATGTGACCTGTTCTACAAGCAGCCTGTCTCACACAACACCTGATTTCGTCTATAAATATATTATTACCTGACAGCCTGCTCGTAATAAGCACCACTATCATCAGGAACAGCCTCAGGTGTCTGCTGTCTTTCCTCAGGTTCCTCCCCTTCCTCCTCTGATTCTAAATAAGATTAGAAAAGAAAAAAAAACACATCTTCAGTATGAGGCTCAAACACAAGGCACCTACCACAAAATACAGGCAAAGTTTCTACCAAAGTGCACACAGGAAGCACTTTGGAGATGTGACATGAAACAGACATTTTTTTGTATTCCCATTATCACTTTGGTTACTCAGTTTTGACCAAGGTTAAAAAACATGTTCCAGATACTTCAGAGAACCAGATTTATAACCTACAAATCTGACTGCAACTGCCAAAATAAGTCTTACAGTTCCTGTAACAGAAACAGATTATGCCAGAAAAATAATCATCTGCATGTCACAACTCCTTGTTGGACTGTAAAGAACTGCAGGCAAGGAAAAAACCCACAAGTACATGAAATTTAACTTCTCCAGCAAGAAGATTTCCTTTGATCTGGGAGCAGAATGTTGATACAGATCCAGAACCAAACACCAACAGAACCATCCAAAAATTTCTGCTACTCACCCTCTGGAGGCTCAGTATCAGAGTCCCCAAAAACCTCATCCTGGTAACGGAAGATATCATTGTGGACATAGAACTTGTTTGCAACAGAGCCCTAAAAGCAGATCAAAGGGAAGAACTGAATCAATTACAACAATCCAGTAATGTAAAAACTGAAATAATGCAAAAACAAGAAAGGTCTGAGCAAATCATCCTTCCCACAAGATTAATCCAAATTTGCCTCTTTTAAGACAATAATGTTATTTGGGGCAGGAAAACAAGAAACAAAAAAGACATCACTCCTAAGAAGCCAAGTATGGATGGAACAAAGGAAAAAAAATTGTTCAAGTGCTTTTAATTCCAATACCACACAACACTAAAGAAGTGTGAGTGACAACTTCCTGGTGTCTAAAGTATCAATTCTTATCTCCAAGTCACACTGGAAAATAGAGTGATCTTGCAACACCCATTTTTCACTATCACTTTCAATTTTGTTAACTGCTTTGTTTAAAAAGTCTATTTAAAAATGCCACTTCAAATGCTAAGTCAGCACTTTATGAACTGGAAAGTCTGGAACCCATATTTTCAAGTGACAGGAAGCATTCCCCTCTTGCTACTACTTCTTTTTCAGTAAAAAGGCCAGTTGCTAGGACAGCAAATCCATGAGAACATAATTTTAATATGCTTAAGAAAAAAATGTGTTCCTAGGAGTCCAAAGTCAGGCTATTTATAACTGATTTCAGTATCCAAGGTTAATGTACAATCATACAGAAGTAGTGTGATTCCCAAAGGAATTTTCAGAACGTAACTGCTGAATTTTGTGGCTAGTTACCTTCCCAGTCTAACCCTTCAGACTGGGACCCCGAGGGAGGCAGACAGAGCTCCCTGCTGCTGTCAGAAGCCCCTGGCAGCCCAGCCCACACACCCCCACACCCACCTCAGGGGCCAGCACGAAGGTCTGCATGAACCTGCGCACGGGCTGCATGTTGTTGGAGAGCTCCCCCATCACCTGCACCACCACACCGTCGTTGAGGGTGGCGTGGGCGTCCACGTGACGGATCTTCGTGTGGCAATCCTTGAAGTTTAGTGACAGCACCTTCTTGTGGATATCCTGGGAAAGGACAGGACACGTGGATTATGCTGCAGAAGCCATTTCTGCCAAGTTAGCAGCTTTCAGAGAAAGCAAAACCATAAAGGCTGGTTTAAGATACATTTCCTAACTCTGGAGACAAAGCTTGGCAGGATGCTTGTTAAGTTTGCTTTGCAAGCAGTTTTAGATTATGAGCTATCTATAAAGGAAGCACATTTTGCCTATTGCTGCCTACAGTCAAGAGGGTTTTATTCCTCCCCATTTTTTCTTTTACAGAAAGGACTTGAACAGGGTGGGAGTGAATCACAGCTGGATATGTTTCTCTTCTCAACCAGAAAGGTGACAGAAGGAAAGAACAGCTTTCTTTTTAGAAGTTCTTACAGATTGCCCATAGACTGCATCAGCTGGTTTTCCATTGGAATCCAAGCCACCGTGGACATAGGAAGAGTTCTTTCCATAAAACCTGTTGGAAAGAAATATTATAATGCCAAATTTTGCTGTGCAAGAACATTGAGCCTCTACATTAAGAGTGCAGTATGAATAACACACTTTCAAGGAAGTTTCTGTCTGAATCACTAGAATAAAGCCATAAAATCTCATAATCCTGTTACCAATATGGGGGTAGGAGGAAAACAAAGTTCTCATGTAAGCTGTAGCATTCAGGTGTGTCAGAGACCCAGGCACCAACAGCCAAACCCAAAGTCTCATGGGAGTTCACAATCCAATCCCATTATCCCCTTTCTGCATGAGGTCCCCAAAGCAACCCCCTGAAGATCCAGGATGCTGAAGGCTCCCCCTCAAGTTCTGATTTCAATCCTGAGCAAGGAGCAACAGGACTGTTTTGCTCTTCTATTAAGAAAAAAAAAAAATTAAAAAAAAAAAATTGCAGGTAAACGTTCCTTTCTGTAACTGAGAGGTAACCAGCTGAAATGCCCTAAGCACCATAGTACTGCACTCTGATAGCAGACAGAAGACTGGAATGGATTCCATGGCACAAGGTCAACTGTCCTTTGACCCAGAGGGAGGAGGTCAGCTGCCCACCTAAGTGGATAAACACTCTAAGTAAATGATCCTGAGACTGGAAGGGGGAAGGAGTCAGAAACTTTATCTGGCTACTCAAAATACAGCAAAATAAAGTGTATCTTCATAAACAAGACTAGTTTCAGGAAGGATACCTGTCAAACCAAACAGGACCCATTTGTTTAGATAATGGATCATACTTTGCTGCATATCCATAATTTCCTGGCTTTCCTTTAAGAAAGGGCTGGTATGACTCCCAAAAGAGTCCAGTACACAAGCACACAACTTATTCAACATTTTCTCCTAGTCCGGGGGTATTTTATCAAGCCAAAAACTACAGAAATGCTTAACTAAGTGGTATTTCTCCAATGCCACTTCATATTGATTACAAGCAGAAATGGCAAGAAGCACTTCAGTCAGAACCAGAATTCAGATATTTCAAGAATTCCTGTAATCTTTATTATCCATCTTTCAACCCAAAAGTAAATCAAAAACAAAAGTAAACAATGTACAGCATCTTGAATAAATCAGTTTTGTACGTGACCAAATTCAGCAAGCTAAGACACAGTAATAAGATCATTCACCAATTTTAGCACACAAGTTAAGAAATTCACACAGAAAACCAGCTCCCAAGTGAAGCAGAGCTTTACCTGTGCAAATAGTCAGGTGCTTGGTTCAGCAGGGTATAGTACTGCCTCACGAACTCCCGCCCGACCAGCAGGGGACTTGGCTTCTCCATCACCATTTCTTTGGTCAACTGAAAACTAGGGAAAAAACAAAAGCTCCATAAAGCACAAGCATTTCAAATGGCTGTTCCCATCCTGATTGCATAAGCCACCTAATCACAGCGGAAAGCACGCATCAGGACTGTTTTACCCCTGTAAGCAGTTTAAGCAATGTGTTTTCAGAGTCATCAGAGTTTTGGTGCCAGAGAGAGGACTCCTGGGTACCAAACCAGAGGTGGGAGAGGCTCAAGGCCAAGGGAGGTCACCTCATAACCTGCCAGTAGATATTCATCCCACACATCCTCAGTACAAAGCAGGTGGCAAGCAACGTTCTTCAAGAGGATTTGCTAAGTGGCTAAGACATTTACAGTCGATCCAAATTCTACTTACCTCACTTGACTTCACAATCAGAATTAAAAGTCAGATGTTCTCAGGCAAAGCCTGTACTGTATTAGGGGCATTTTTAGAAGGTCAGAATAAGTCCAATCTATTTTTATCAGCAGCACAGCACTATCTGCTGTGAGTGTCAAGCACTCTGGAGGAATATTAGATTATATTAAAATTATTATGCTACAAACACATACTGCTCTAACCCTGCTTCCACCAATCTCAGCAACTCACTTCTCACTTAAATTCAGACCACCAGTCAAGTGAAAGCACCACCCATGCCCAGGGACAAATCCATCTGGGTACCTTCTACCTAACTTCCATGGATCTGTGTGTTACAAAAATAAAGTCTTTGCAGGTAGGCTACACAATACTCGTATCTTCAGGACAGGCCAGCCCAAACCAAAGCACATTCCCACATTTCCTTGTTATTAAATATTCAAACACGGTTCAAACTCATTTGAAATAGTTTTAAACTCAGGTATAAACACCAGTAGCAGGACATGTTCTTGGTACCAAATACAGAACTAACAGCAGATTTTCTGCTTCACACTCAGTTGTACCAATCAGTAGAGAATGGGGACTTAGCAAAGTTTTGCTGCTGAAAGAACTTTCTCCCTGCTACTGACCCCTGATTCCTTCACTACTCACCCTTTTCCCAAACACATGGTATTCAAATTCACATTCTCCAGGTGTAACGTGCAAGCTGAACTGACCCTACTCACCTGAGCCCTCTAAAAAGCACTTCAGGAATCACCAATCACTTATCTGCTTTTATTTAATACTGGTAACTATAAATAGTGACAAGAAATGGTGGCATCAAGAAATGGGGTAACCCCAGACTGGATCACAGCCAGAACACAGAATGGGGGGAAAAAAAGGAAGCCAAATTAAGGAGTCTTAGCATAGATGGAGCCTGCCAACATTCATGCCAAGCCAGGCATGTCTTAGGACAAGCTCTCTTGTCACTACACCCAAGAGTATCCCATATCCTCGGAAAAGAGAGCTGCCCACAACTTACCCTTCAAACATAGCAAAAGGGAAAGAAAGACTGGCTTTCCCATCTGCTTGTACCAAGCCCTGTCCCAGTTAATCCAAGGCTTTAAACATTTGATACTGTATTCAATGAATTTCAGAGAATTTGTCCTTTAGAGCCAAGAACCGACAACAGAACAGAGCTTCAGAAGACAGAGGTGACCAGGCTGGTGTTACTGCAGTGACAATTTCAAACACAACATACACAGGGCTGCAAAGGAAGTCATAGCCACACTGCTGGATGGACCAGGAATGCAAAGCAGAGGATTTAAGCCTCAAAGAGTTGAATGTACCTAAAAAGATGGAAGCTGGTACTTTGGGTACATGGTAATCAAGGGACCAGGCAATATTTAGCCACACTGTCAGAACATCCAGGTAATAGATCTGAGGATGTGATCACACCTGAACTCCCAGCAATGGCCAGAGTGCACAGCATTCAGCTTTGTTGGAGGAATGCAGCTAAGATTCAAGCCAGAAGATAACAGCAGAGCTGTAATTCTGTACACATTGATGTACTTTGCTCTGCTTTTAATACAACCATACTTTATCATCACCTTAAGTCTAGAATAAATGAGAAGTCTTCCCATTCTATTTTAAAACACACTTTTTTCAAGGTTTAAACACAGGGAAAAAGATCTGGTGGGCTCCAGAGGATGTGTCCATGAACTCCCTCTCTTTTCAGCAGGACACGTCTATCACCACCACACAAAGAAATTTTACCTACATGATAAAGTGCTGAAAAAATAAGACTAAATATAACCTAGAACTTAACGAGGCTTTTCAAAACATTCAGAAGCTTTCAGATGTTTGTGGATAACTTTCAAGAGCTAACCATGCAAAAGGAAGAAACAGTCCATGGCTGGGTCTGGCCTGCAGGAAGTGCTCAGATTCTGCAAACCACTTGCATTTCAGAAAGGTTCCACTATTTGTGGTTTTGCAGAAGCCCTTGAACTCCAAGTGTAATGTATTAGAGATACAGATGTCCAACACCCAGCACAGCCTGAGGTGACAAAAACCTCCAAGAGATGAACTCTTGCCTTCTACTGCATGTTAAATCGGATCCCCATAAAATATTATCAGACAGTAAGAAATCACAGCAATGGTAAAGTATAGCTAAGTGGTGGCTACCACTGCTGACTTCCTCAACCCACTTTGTTTCCTCTGGAGTACTTGTGAAGCTCTAGAAGGAGCAGGCCAACCCTAAAGCAGTGGGAGCAGAAAAGGTGACATGACCTGCACTTTTAGCTCCAGTCAGCTTAACTGACAATGCAGGATTTTGTTGCTCCACAACAGTTAAACAATTTGCTCCTGTGCTGCCAGTTTACGGCCAGGAAGCCAGTCCTACCATATACCAAGATCACCATTTGGAGAATGACAGGATGGACACTTAATTTCCTTGTGAAGATAGTTTCCCTGGAATTCAAGTGTATTCAATAGGCAGGTTTTCTGTTCAGTTCTGATAAATGATGAATTGGGCTCTTCAGAGAATTATTTTCAATTGCTTCCTACAACACCAATGTACAAAGCTTGACATTCTCACATTATGGCAAAATCCTCCTGTAGCACTCAAATCTCAACAGCTGACTCACCAACAGCTCTTTCAGATTTCTGTCCTTCAGTGAAAGCCCTTGCCTGCATTAACACACAGGCACATCATCTTCCATGCTGGTCTCAAGAAATATTGGAAGTGAAGTGGCATGATTAGGTCTGTCATACTTACTTAAAAATATACATAAAAACTCTCCTGCTAAGGGTGAAAAATCTACCAGAACTAACTCCTAGCATGAAAAGAACTGCTCAATGCCCAGTTCTCAAGCAGATCTGAAAAGAAATGGGAAAAACCTTTACATGACCTAAACAGAGGACAACAATCTGTTTTTACTGCTGCTGCACCTGCTGCTACGTTGCCAGTTGCCATCTGCTCTTGCTCACCAGCCAGCACAACCTGAATGGTGGAAGCCAAGCATCTCCTCAGAGTATTTGCTCCATACCACTCATGAGCAATTTACTACTCCACTATTCCCTGATCCAAGACAAACTGCTAATACTTCATACTACATTTTCATTGCACAGCACATAATAGCACCAAATGTTTGAACTGTCACTATGCTACTCCTGATAAAAGCTTATCCACACATTTTTCTGTCAATTGACATAATGATGAAAGGGTGAAAATTGACAGGAAAAGCCAAAAATCTAATTATTTAAGATTCATTCATAATCATGCATTCATATTATCCCATATGCAAAACAAATCGAATAAGTCAAATTATAACAAGTACACCATAACAATTCTGCAGCATAACTGAGCCCTTCCTTAAGCCAAGGACTTAGAGGAAGACAAACACCTCCTTTACAGTGGTTATCACCTGGCAGGTGGAAAATTCCACCATCTGTTACAATGCTCCCACTTGGCAGAAAATCAATGTCAGGCACTGAATTTCTAAAATACCGTTATGTAAATTACAGCCATTTATGCAAATTCCGCATTAGCAAATTCAGATTTAGGTCCACAAAACCTATTAGTACAGTAGTGTTCAGGAAAATGGACTCAGCACTCACAGCTAGCATTGGTTATTATTTTCTTACCAAACTGCAACATGGTGAAAGCAAACTAACTGTTGTCCCAACTCACTTTCTTTGGGGTATCTGTTGATTTAGTGGGTTTTTTTTAATTTTTAAATCAGACAAGTTTAGCCTTGATGTTGCTTCTACTAGACTTGCTACACAAGAGAAGTGTGTCTTATTCACATCACAGGATGTTTGGGCTCTCAGGACAACCAAGATTCAGGCAAAAGCCCCTTGGCCTGAGGTAACAAGCCAAAGGACCAAAACCCAAATTTCACTTCTTAAAGACTGTGGCAATTTAAAACATCTTCTGTCAAGAAAAAAGTTAGAACTAACAAGAAGACAAGTTAAAATTGAATCATAATCTCAACTCTGGTGTGTTTTTAACATTAGCCCCATTTCTTTGTTCTCTGCCATCTTTAATTACCTTTTTTTGACTTGCACTTCAATAAAAGGAACCTCCTCAAGAAGCCCCAAGTTTCTATAATTCTAGTCCTAACTGGAATATCACACAGAAGCTTCTTCACCCCTTCTCCTTTGGCTACACAAGTGCTATAATGTGATCATCTGAACTCCACTCCTTCCATCTCTACAACCTGGTGAAGTTTACAGGGTGCCAAAACAGCCATTCAGAATGTCAAACTTTTCACACATCTCCACTCCCTCATTTTGGTATCAGTGAATTCCTTAACTTTTTTGGAAACTGACGTAACAGCAGGAGAAGCTCGCATGGAAAAAGAGGAGCCTGCATCCAAACACAACACGCCACAAATGTGGCAAACAGCAATTTTGCTGGAAATTAAAGGTCTGGTCAATAGTTAATAGGATTGCATAATTAAGTGTCATTTGGGATTTCTCCAAGTTGCTTAGCAACAAGTGAGCATGCTCAAAGCCACAAACCATTTATCTAGATGGAATAACCAGCTCTAGACACAGTTATTGCTGCTGTTATGGACAAAAAAAAAAAAAATATTAATTAATTAATGAAGAAATGCCCAGTAGGCCTCTAAAAGGCATGATATAGACTGAAAGTTTAACAGCAAAATAATGAACACAGTTAATGCCAACTCTCCATACATTTTACATGACTAGCACCTGCTCTGCTGCTGACTAAGCAATAAAAGAAAAAACCATGAGGCTGGTACCTGTGTGAACCATGATACAAAACATTAAAGTGAACAACAGAACACAAGCTAATCTTGCACCCCATAGCAAATTCCAGGGCCCATCTCAGCTGGGATTTAGATCATCACACTTGCCCTCAAGTAGGAAGAGCAATGTTAAGTAAAAGTGTATTTACAACACAAAGACTGCAGATACACTGAGATACCCTTATTTTAATACAGCCTTAACTATCCAAGGGGAACAAAGAAAGCCAAAACAGTCCAGTTGTCGACCTGAGCCTAAATTATAGAGCTGAAAATGCACCTTGAATAAGCAGGCAAATGAAGTCCCAAAACACTAACCTGCTTTGAAAAATAGGTCTCATTACCTGCCTCCCACTGGCTGCAGAGGCAGACAATGTCCCTGGGACACTGTCCCAGCAGCACAGCCCCGTGTATTTCAGATACGAGCCCTTACAGTTGCCCACCAATAACCAGTTCATCTGTTCTGCCTTTTGACAGCTTCAGAGGCAAAGTATTCAGCTTGGAAGAAGTTATCTTAAGTCAGCACTATTCCACAGGAGGCAAGATGCTTGCTAGCCACAGTCAATGGAAGCTCAATGATGGGGTAAGTTATGCAATAAATAAATATTTGAGGATCAAACTGGGACAAGTTGTGAATTCAGCATTCAATTCCTACTATCTTATCTCCAGGAAACATCGAGAGAGTCTGTAAGATGAATGTGTTCACCAGGAACTTCCAGAAGGAGGCACTTCAGAGCAGTGGGAATGAAGTGTCAGACATATCATGCAGACAGAGGAGCCTTTAATAATCTTCCAAACCAACACCTAATAAAACATGGCTCTAGACTGTCAGACTTAGCACAGCTATTTCTCCTTTCACTTGTGACTCATCTCCACTGTATGACCCGCACAACCTACAAAGACAGGCAGTGCCTACATTCGTAAGATACTTGAGGTGTTACAGGGAACTAGATCCTAAAAAAATAATCACACAGCAACCAGAATCACCAGGCAGACAGCTTTCTCTGTGCTTAATTATCCAGATGTAGCAGAAAGGCAGAGCTATACTGAGCCTCTTCTGAGGCTTTGAGAAACACTGACAAAAAAAGCCATATATTACACCAACATATGGAGAAGAAAAATAAAGTCAGAAGCTTTACTATTTTCTAATCAAATCATCCAAGTAACCAAACAAAATTTAAGCACAATTTAAAAAAAAATCATCACAAGGTTAAAAAATAATTCAGATTTACATTCAGCACTGCTCATGCTAGTACCAAAAAACCCCTCTGCTTGCCAGTGGCAGATGGGAAGCCTTACTCAGCAGCAATGCACAGCCCTTCAAACACTGGGAGAATACAAATAAACAAACCAGTAATTGCTGAAGAGCTGTCACTGTAGAAGTCTGCCTGTGTTTTTGCTAACAAACCTAAGTGAGATCCACAAGTTGAAGGATATGATGGAGTCTGCCATTTTTTACACAAAAATCAGCACTACTTGTGTTCTTCAGCTCTACCAAGCAAGAAAGAGACAAATAGAGGACTTCTAATGCTTTCAGTCAGAATCTAAAAGGAAAGAGATCATTTTGGAGAAATGTTATTTCCAGGGCATTAAGCTCAAAAGCAGATGAAAAACACAAAGATCACCTGAAGTGTAAGTCAGAGTACTTGAGATTAGCATCTGTACCCCTACAGCAAGGGATGAACATTCATCTGGGTAAGGAAAATGATACCAGACACTATTCCTGTGGCTAAGAGCATAAAGCTCCAAAGACAAATAGCAAACTAGGTCCTGTTTACAAAAGAAAAAAAAAAAAAATCTAACCCAGAAGAATCTTGAAAACTTGCTATTAAAACTAAGTGATATAGTAAGAACTTCTCAACAAGGTGTTTGGGGTTTTTATTCATCCCTCATAGCACTTTGCCTTCCCCAGGTGCTGAGCTTAATACAGTGGGGTTTGGGGTTTTTCCCTTCCTTTTTAAAGCTGTTTCACCTGGCTTCAAAGTTTCTACTACATACCACCTAATCATCACTTCTATCCAGCAGTTACCTGCTGTAACATTAAGATAAGGTGATGTGTCCTGAGCCTAAAGAGCAACATCTCATATCCTCACAAAAAGAGAGCTCTGTTGCATTTAGCACTACAGAAAAACACATGGCCCTTGTGATTTGACAGAAGTCCAAAAGGAACTCCTCTTCAAAATCTGAGTTCTCTGAAAACTCACAAGCCTTGAGAATTCCCAGAAATATTCCTACATTTTTAATAATCCTAAAATCAGATTATCCTAAATGGGTTCTCAAACATGGGGGAAGGACTCGCCTTTCTAAATGAACCTATTTCAACCTCACTTACCCTCAATTAGAAGCAATGTTTTTCTGCAAAATGATGTTTTAAACACACAAATTTCATCCTAAAGAGCACTAGGATAGTGCTGAATGGTTTGTTTACACTTTCTTTAATAAAGAATAAGTCAGCTTTCTGCCTATACTGCTCTCCAGACTGCTTCATGATAAAGCAGCTACTTAGATCCTGTGATTTTGCCATTAGAACAGGTTTTGTTTTGACATCCAAGAGCTGCTCCAACATCTCGATGAAGTTGGCAGCAGGTCCAGTCATCTTCTCTTAGGTCTGCAAATTTTCCATTTGGCTCCAGTGCAGCTTCTTAAAGTAAAAAAGCGAAAGTTACTCATCAGCAGTCATAAGAGGCAGATCAGAACCCTGAGCTACACCAACACTACAGTGCAATTCAAGCTTAATGCCATTCAGATTAGAATCACTAAGATTAAGATTCAAAATATCTTCTGCATGCCAAGCAACAGACAACTGTAAAGAGAATCAACGCTTTCACCTCTACCCACTTAGGTCACAGAAGCCGCTTAAATTTGGTGTATCAGCTGCATCCTGGCACTCAGGACTAACCCATCAGAGCACTTCTACATTAAAAACAAAATAAAGCCAGCCTAGTGGCAGCCAGGAAACAGCCCAGGGCAGAGCAGATGAAAATGGAAGATGGGCACCAGCATTTTCCAGTGCAGGGCTGCACGTTTGCCTCAGCAAGGAATCAGGTTCATCACAGACCACTCCCACAGAACTGCCAGCAGCCCGGCTCCTGCTCTGAAAGCAGCACTGCACCAGCCATGTCTTCCTGGAAGAGCTCCAGACTTAATATAGCAAAGCTGGGACCTCGAGCCAGTAAACTGGGACTCACTGCCTGCAAAGTTTAAGGATTCTTTTACAATACCTGAGGATCACAGTTCAGTTTTAATTCTTAATTACTCAATGCCATAGCTTAAGGTTATCAAGTCTACTAGCAGGTACCCCAAAAAGTCGAATAATTACTTCAATTCTGTACATTTTATATAGGCACCTGTAAAAAAAAAAAATCACCCAGTGTTCTTAGAGTAAACTATCACTTTTGGTTTTGGTTTGTTCCAAGCAGAGCAGACTGCAGCCAGCACAGCAACTAGCACCATGCTCCTGGAGTCCTGCTCTGCTTGGATTTCTGATTCTTCAGTAACCTTGGTCAGACAAAAAGGCCCAGGTGCTAATGTTAAAAACTAAAATAATGTTTTCCAATTCCAACAGGCCATTTATGCTAATCTTATGAGTGCTCTCTCCTCAGATCCTACTGTTCTGAACAGAAATACCAAGATGTACTTAAAGCAACATCACCTTTGTTTTATTTCCCTTTCAGTAAAAAGTGTCGCTCTGTAAGTTTGCCTTACAATTTGCAAGGTGAAAAATAAAGCTCTGAAACAAAGAATTTGCTGTTTCATCAAGTGCATAAAGGTTCTGTTTAAAATTCAGATGTCCAGACTCCATCAGTTGTGTTGAACTCTACTGACGCTGTTGTGCCAGCAGCTAAGTGATCTGCAGAGCAGCGGTCTTGCCATCACAGCACAAACAAATCCTCTTGTGTGCTTTTGTTGTTTCTCAGACTGCAAATGCAAAGACTCCCAACAGAAGATCCTGATGGGCTTGGCACACACAGACTAAGTCATGTCCACCAGGTGGACATTTTAAAATACATTAATTTTAATTATGCTTCCCTGACTTCAACTTAAGGAGTCCACACTTAAAAGAACACAAACCAGCAAAAAAAGGGCAAATTCACACCAGTCAGGAACTGGGGCCACTCTTTACTCCCTGATGTATACAAGATTAAGGCTTCAAAAAAGACTTGTATTTATATAAATTATTATATACATTTGCAAAGGTTTCAACATAGGGTTTTTTTTTCCTAACAGAGTTTGTACAATTACACTTTCTAGCAGGTTTTAGGAGTGCCTTTCAGGCAAACCAGTCCCTGGAACACGTGATGCTGTCAAAAAGGTCGTGAGATCGCCATCACAAAGATAAGGATGTAAGACTTTAAGCACGTGAATACTTCCAGACAACCTTCAAATGAGCTACATATGCCATCCACTAAGCTTTTTCCTAAGAAAAACAGAGGCTAGACTCACAACTTTACATCATTATGTATGGTGCCTGAAACACACCAGGAAAGGTGAGTTCAGTTCACAGGATGAGAAGATGCTGCCATCAGCATCATGGAATTATCACAGAGCTATCTAGCAAAATGATTTGGCTTATTCTTTGCAGACAGAGAATAAGAAAAGTGAAAATTTGGTCGAAGGGAAGAATATCAGGAAAGGTCTGAAATGCAGTTTTTTGTCTGTCAACTTCTGCACTTCCCTTTATGACCTCAATTTAACAAGCCGTGTTAGCTAAAAAAATCCCCAAAAAATCCAACACACCCCTCCCCATGTTTGATTTATGACATCTGGAAGCATCAGCTTCCAAAGCTTGATAGCAGTGTCCAGATTTCCTAAAGCTGTCACTCCTGGCTGTGAGAGCAGGGGCTTGCCAAAAATAGCACACACTGGAAACATGGCGGCTTGCTGCAAACGCTGCCTTCCCCCGACGGTGGAACAAAAAAATCCTTTTTTTGGTAAAGAGTACTTATTACATGCACGCAAGCCTTAACACAGAAGGTCGCCGGGTAAGCCCACTGAGAATGAGGAACACGTTAGAGCATCCACATCAACGCTAGGAGGTACTGGAAGATGCATCGAATCCTTTTCTCTGGGGTATCTCCAGCACGTACATCTGGGGCCTTACAGGACGCTGGAAAGGCTCCTTACAAGCACTGCTTCGCGTTTATATCTTAGCTTAATCTCGGATTCAGCCAAGGTCATGCGGTAAACCAGAATAAGATCCATGCTCTCCTGCTCGAATTATAACTTCCTTCCCGTATAAAGTTACACCAAGGGAGCCACCTCGAGCCGATAGCCAAGTCCGGAGCGTGCGAGCACCAGCACCGCCCCTCGACCCGCAGTTACAACTCACCATAGAGCGGGAAAAACCTCCGGCTCTCGGTGGGCTCCTCCCCGGCCCCACCTGCCCAAAACAAAACCCAAAAGCAGAGGGCGAAAAAGCCTCCGAGCCTGGAAATCCGAGAACAAAGCTCGTCCCGCACACCTCGCCTCGCACAATGCGGGCCCGCGAGCAGCCGATCCCCCGCCGCGCCCCCTGCCCCGCACCGCTCCCGCCGGGAGCCCCGAGGCCGCCGCGGCACCGGGAGGTCGGGCGAAGGCTCCGGACCGGCACGGGGGCCGCGGGTCGGGCGGGAGGGCGCCCGCCACAAAGCGCCGCGGGCACCGGCCGGCCGCCACGCCGGGCGGGCCGGAGGGGAGGGGGGCGCCGGCAGCGCCGTCCCGCACGGCCCGCGGCCTACTGAGAGCCGGGGGCGCCTCGGAGCCGGGGCGGGGCGTGCGGCCCGCGGTGCCCTCGGGAAGGCGCGGCCGCGCCGGTGTCTCCCGCCTACCCCGACCCCCCCTCACCTGCGGGCAGAGCGGGACGGGAGCGGAGGCGCCGCTTCACCACAGGGCCCGGCGGACGAGAAGCGCCTCACGCAGCGGCGTGCTCTGCCGCCGGCTACATATATCCGGCGCGCAGCCTACCCCGGCGGGCGCGGCTCAGCCAATCAGCGCGCGGCACTCGCCCCAATTCGGATGCCGGTTGGCTCACAGCCTTGAGGAGGCGGGCGGAGAGCGGAGGGGCAGCTCGGCCAGCCAACCACGCGGCAGCGCTCCGCGGGGCTGTGAGAGTGATTGACAGGCGGGCGAACCAATAGGCGGTGGGAGACTGCTGAGAGATTTGCCCTTTGGCCAATGGGACGACGCTCCCCGCGCCAGCAGGCGCGCAAGGCGGCGCGCGCCGGACGCCGCAGTGTGGTTGAGCCGCACTGCAGCGCCCTTGAGAAGGTGCTGGTAAACCCCGTTATAGGAGGGGCGGGCCCCGCGGGGCGCGGCGGCCAATGGGAGGGCGCGGCGGGCGCTGACGGACAGGCCCCCGCCGCGGGCTCTTAAAGGGGCAGTTGGCCGCCACGCGGGGCGGCGTCCCGCGCTCCGCACCTCCCCCTGCTGGAGGGAGGGAGGCAGGCGCCAAAATGGCGGCGGCAGAGTGAGCGGCCCCCAGGGCTCGGGCCCCGGCAGTGAACGGGCAGGGGCCGCCCGCCTTGGCTGTGTCTCCTCCACAGGCTGCCTGGGGCTCACCTGGCCCACGCACTTGAGAGAAACCCCCAGCGGGGTTGGGCAAAAGGAGCTGCTCGCCCCAAGGCACCTCCAGCCCACAGCCCCGGCCGCCCACGCGGGGCGGGAGGTGGTGTTCGCTGTGGTTGCTGACCCCTGCCCATCCCCGGAGGCTCATCCAGCTGCTGCTTTTCCCTCACAGCTTCTGAGCAAAGCAGACTCCGCATCACTTGCCCCAGAGGAAAGACAATCCAAGCAGGAGTGTTTTCTAACACCTACAAAGGAGGAAGGCCTGGAAGTGCTCAGATCCTTTTGGTCACCAGCAGGTGCTGGTGCAGGGACCCCGGAGAGCAGGAGGGAATGGGAGCAGGCAGTGAGCCAGAGCTAAGCAGCTTCCAGGCAGCCATAGCTTTCCATTTGTTTGTGTCATGTCGCATCCCACATGTATCTATGACATGAAGCACTCAGAGACAGATTTCACCCTCTAAAATTGACTTCCTGCCCACCACCACATCCCTGAGCGCTGCCTAAATCCCTCCCTGCCGTGCCTTGCAGCAAGAGATGCAGACGGGATTGGCGTGTGGCCACGCTCGGCATTAATATCCTCCCCCAATACCTCCTGGCTATTTTTAGCCTAAGCCACGCTGCAATCTGTCAGTTCATAAATCAGCACTGCAGATTACAAAGTTTAACGTGAGCCCAGTGACCCAGCACAACGGCCGGTCCCAAATAAACTCTGCCAGGGGGACCTTGGACATCTCTCTGCAGAGCAGGAGCGGGGCAGGGAATTCCTTTTATAAAACCATCGGTACAGCAGCAGTATCCTGTGCACCTCAAAAGAAGGGCCCTGACCCCCAGCTGGTGTGGCAGAAAACAATAAACACGCTGGTTACATTCGCTGCTACACGTTGGGCTTCTCGGCAGGAAGATGCCGAAACCCAGCACGTGGTCAGGAGGTGTCACACACGCTACGGCTCTGCCAGCTCTTCTCAGCCCTGATGTGATGCTCTGTCCATCTCCTGCTTCCCTCAGAGAGCACCTGAGCTGCTCCCGGCCCCACCACAGCCTCCTCCACCTTGACTCAAGTTTTTCAGAAAGGGGCTCATTTTTCCTTTAAATGACCACACAGCCAGGGAAAAGAAAAATACCCAAACAAAGCAGATACATCTTCAGGGACCAGCACCCTTCTTCTCAACCTGCTCTGCATCAGAGACTCAATATCCACTGTACCGGAGCTCCCCCAAGCCAACAAATCTCAAACCCTCAAAAGATGGAGAGGAACGAGCTGTCTCCAGCAGCCCGGCCCCATCTCTCCCCCCTTCCCTCCCGCAGCCATTTGGCCGTGCTGATCCTTAGCTCGGCAGCGAGCAGTGCTCCGTTTTGGAGCTCCACATGGACCAGCCACTATCCAAACGCTCTCCACCGTTTTTCCCTTCACGCTCCGTGGCATCCCCGCCTCCCGAGGCCGGGCTCGGCCCGCCCCTTCCTCCGCCGGGATCCGGGAGCGCCGCTCCGCCATGCCGGTGGGTGCGGGCCTGGGCCCGGGGCGCGGCGGGGCGGGGAGGGCACGGCGGGCACCGGGGCGGGCACTGCCGGCACCGGGGCGGGCACTGCCGGCACCGGGCCGGGCACCGGGCCGGGCACTGCCGGCACCGGGCCGGCCGCGGGGCTGCCGCGCTCCGCAGGCTCCCCGAGCCCCCGGGGCATCCCGGCCCGCGGGGCTCCTCCAGCTCCCGGGGCTCCTCCAGCCTCCGGGGCATCCCGGCTTGCGGGGCTCCCCCTGTCCCCCGAGGCTCCCCCTGTCCCCCGGGGCTCCTCCAGCCTCTGGGGCTCCCCCAGCTCCCGGGGCTCCCCCAGCTCCCGGGGCTCCCCCAGTCCCCCGAGGCCCCTCCAGCCCCCGGGGCTCCCCCAGTCCCCCGAGGCCCCTCCAGCCCCCGGGGCTCCCCCAGTCCCCCGAGGCCCCTCCAGCCCCCGGGGCTCCCCCAGTCCCCCGAGGCCCCTCCAGCCCCCGGGGCTCCCCCAGTCCCCCGAGGCTCCTCCAGCCCCGGGGCTCCCCCAGTCCCCCGCGGCTCTTCCAGCCCCCGGGCTCCCCCAAACCCCCCAACTCTCCCCGTTCTCGAGGCTCCCTCTGCCCCGGGGTACTCCCAGTCCTTGGTCTCCCTAGTTGCCGAACTCCTCCAGCACCCCAAAATCCTGCAGCTCCCCCAAACCCATGGTTCCTCAGGCCCCCAGGGTTCCCCCAGATCCTGCAGTTCCCCCAAAGCTCCCTCAGCCCCCCAGGGTTCCCCCAGATCCTGCAGCTCCCCAAACTCTGAGGCTCCCCAGGGTTCCCCCAGTTCTGAACTCCCCCAAACCCCAGCCCCACCCTGCGACACAGAAGGGCAGCATTGATGGGACTCTCCTTCTCCCCTGTCCACACACCTCATCCATGGCCTTTAGGAAATAAAAGCAAAGAAAAAAGGCAATTACACTGAAAAAAAAAAAAAAAAAAACAACTTATGAGAACCTCCATCCCAAGCTCCTTCCTGGGTGAATGATCCCAGGAGGGTTTTAGCCTTGCAGAGGCAGGGGGCACAGAGTGGTTCTGAATAGAAGGAAATAGGGGTTGCAGGTAACAAATGAACAATAGCTTTACTTTTCTTTTTTGAGGAAAATAAAAAGCACGTGGAAGAGAAGGAAATTTGGACCCATCTGATGCCAAAGGTTGAAGGCAGTGGTTAGTTACTTAGTGGTTAAAACCCAGTGTGGCTCACAAGTAGTGAAGATATCACTGGGCCCCAGTGGAGTGGAGGGATGAAAAAACAGCACTAATGGTCCTTAAATTTCTGGTTTGCTTATATTTTCAGTATGTTGGGGACCAGAAGCCTTGTAAACACAAGAATAGGATGGGGAAGCACTGAAAACCTTGCAGACTTAAGTCAGGACAGCAAGTAGCTGGAGGCAGGAGATTTGCTTCTCCTTGGCTCCCCTGGACAAGCTGAGTAAGTCCAGCAGAGGCCATGGAAATGGTGATTTGTTCTCCAAATCCAATGGTGATTTTGATCTCCAAAATTCCCTCAGGATTATGCTGTGGGGGACTTAACCCAGGACAGGGACAGCACAAGGACACCATAGGGAGGAGTACCAAGACTTCTCAGTTTTGCTGAGGACCCCCTAGTGGGGTATGTATGGTCCTTTTGGCTTGGGAGGCATTGAACCCACCTCCCCAAAGCAAAAGGCAAGTGTGGAGTGTTCATGGTGTGTTCCCAGCTCTGCCCTCCCTGACCCCTCAACTGCCTCTTTTCTTTCCAGAAACACGAGTTCTTCGTGGACATGACCTGTGAAGGCTGTTCCAATGCAGTCACCCGTGTCCTGAACAGGCTGGGAGGTGAGTCAGTGCTGGGTGTGGGACAGCCAGGTCTGGGGCAGTGCCCTGGGGTCCTTCATCCTGAAGGATAACGCTGTGGGTAGAAGCTGAAAGTTGGAAACTTCTCCTTGCTCTGCTCTGAGCCTGCTCCTTAGCTGGGAGCAAGAAGCTGGTTGTTTGCAGGTCTGTGACCCTTGGAGAAGTGTCAAGGGAGGGAGGGGCTGCAGTGGCTGCAGGTGGCTCTGAGTCACCAGGGCCTCACCCTGAACCCTCTGGGAAGGACACTGGTAGACCCCTGCTCAGGCTACCAGAGGGAAGGGAGGCAAATGTCCTGCCTGGCCTTGTTTCCAAGGAGGCCTGGGGTGTCTGTGGTGCTTCCCAAGATGTGTCATCAGCAGTCACAGTGAAGAGCTGCTGAGCAGAGTGTTTGGTGGTTGTCTGTGTAGCCTGTTTTTGATGCCACCTGGAAAATTATAACCCATGTCTCCTATTTGCTGGCATTTCCAAGAGAGAAGGATCTGGCCTGCACTCGTCAGCTGTGAGGACCTGCTCCCCTCCAAGGAAGAACAGCTTCTGGCAACCAAGGCAAAGGCCTTGCAATTTCTTCCAGACCCCATTATCCAGGCTGTGACAATCCCATTTTCTTTGTGTGGTTGTCAGCACCTCCATCACTCTTCAACAGACTGGCCAGTATCAGCCTCATGTGATGATGTGGCAGAGCTCTCAGAGCGGATACATACCTACAGGTTTTGTGAAAATGCATAACAGCAGAGAGACTGCATGTCCAGTTCCTCTCACTGGGATGAGAGTGGCTCACCTTTATTAGGCACTGGGAAATCCACATGGTAAAATGTCTTTTCCCTCCTTTTATTTCCAGCTGTTAGGTGGCACTACCAGTTTAGGCATCTTGTCCTGAGCCTTTCCTAACCCTATCCACCCTAAGCCAGAGCACAGACTGAGCTGGATGGAAATTTTAGTGGTTGGTTTGAACTCAGCTTACCCTGATTCCTACATGAGTGATTGTGTTGATCCAAGGTGGGGTGAGCAGATTAAAGCAGTTGAGAGGCTGTGGTGCCTGATGTGGAGCTAGAGCAGATTTGACTTCTTTCATACCACTGCTGTCAGGAAGCCAGGCTGGTTTTGCTGGCTGGTGGTAGTATCAGAGTGTGCTGTCAGGAAATAAATGTCCATTTGACTGATGCCCTGGGGAGCACAGATGTGTGAAGGTGGGCTTTCCCTGTGCTTACACCATTTGGCTGCTTCTAACTATGCAACATTTTTTTCCTCATAGGTGTCAACTTTGATATTGACCTGCCCAACAAGAAAGTGTGTATTGACTCGGAGCACAACGTTGACACCCTGTTGGAAACCCTCAAGAAGACTGGAAAGAATGCTTCCTACCTTGGGGAGAAGTCTGCACAGTAGCCTTGCCTGGTGTGAGGAGCTAGGTATTTACCAGCTGTATCCAATGTGGAAGAGAGACATCTGAGCTTTTTCCAGCTCTCCCTGTAAAACAGGCATCATCTTCTGGAAAGCGCAAATTTAAAAAGACCTGCAGGTCCAGCTTCAGCAAACCCCTCATATCAGGAGCAGCTGGGGCAAACACAGGGATCCCTTAGCTATTCTGCACATCTTCTGTGATCCCAGCCTTGGCTGTAGTGGAGAGGTAGAATACAGCCCCTGTGCCATTCCCAGCAGAACCTAAAATTTGCCAGAGCATATTGTGCATGAAGACAAATCCCAAACACACTTAACAGCTGGCCAGAGAGAGTGGTGGGCCCCAGCAATAGCAGGGAGGGTGATGGGACACAAAGATCCCTTTGGGTGTGTGATGTTCTGGGTTGGCTATTAGCACAAGGACCTTCAACAGCTGATTCTCGTGATAATGCTGTTAATCCTCCACTAAACTCACGGGTGGAAAAACAGCAACTCCCTGGCACTCCTGGATGTAAAATACTTGGTTTCAGACTAGCTCCCAGTACACACATTCCCTGGCCAAATCTCTACTCCAGTGACAACCTGATTGTTGCAGCCTGTCAATTTTCCCGAAATTCCAGTATCATGAAGACATGTACAAAACTCTGCTGACTGTAAAACATTGGCAGACACGGTTCAGTTTCAGTGGAAAAGAATAAAGTGGGAGAGGGCTGCCCACTCACTGTATGTCTTGTTCTTTAGTGTGCAAAATTACTACATTTCATCTCCTAAGAATTTGTTTCTGGCAGTGGAGCTTTCTGATCAGTGACATTTTTTTTTAGTGGTCTAGTTGGATCATCACAAATAGCCAGCACAGATGCACTGAAACCAGTTCATGCTGATTTAATTCCCAGTCAGTAAATTAAATCAGGGATTTATACCAGCAGGAATTAAACTGATACAAGACAGAGCCGAGCTGATAGTGATGTGTGTGCAATAGATCTGCGTTGTTTAATAGGCTGACAACAGATTTAAAATCTGCTCTTTGTATAATTTGACCAAGTTCTCTGTGCTTCTTAGAAATTGTTTAAAATCATAGCTGTAATCAAATAACAACCCCACTTCAGCAGAGGGGGGCATGCTCTGAATTGATCAGTGCCTCAAATAGTTTGCAGTGTATTTCAGTTTTCTAGTACTGACTACAAGGGCTGTTAGAGCTTGTAGGGAGTTGTGGACTATGTGTCAAATGCCTACAGAATTTAAGTATTACAGCAAAGTCAGTCTCAAATAATGCGGATGTGTCTCTTTTCCTGGCCCAGTTTTCCCATTTCTTTCCTTGTATGACATCAAGGCAGCTGGTGAGTCAGTTCAACTGGCCAGCGTGGCAGAACATTTCTCTGCATGCCTTTGTTTTCCTGTTGCATTTTAACTGAAGCTCTGACTTTTCCAAGGGTCTTAAGACCCAGAACAAAGGAGAGTGAGGGGCTGGACTGCCCTTGCAAGATCACTTCAGCAGTCAGGCTAAAAATCCACTAAACTTAAATTTTGCACACCACATAGGGAATATTCTGGGGCCCATCTGTAGAAGGAGGGAGGGAAGTTGCAAATCCTTGGCTCTGACGGATAGATTTCCTTTGGCCCTCTTCCTGCTTGACCGGCAGAGGGCATCTCTGTATAATGTTATCTCCTCTGGGCCTTGGTGTTCTTTTCCCTTCATTTATTCATTTATTTATGTATTTATTTTCCAGGAACTCAAACATGACTTCAGCAAAAGATGGCTTAACTGTTTGCATGTCTCCCAGCTTGCTTTGTCATTTGACCTTTGCCAGATGTTGGAAAGCAGAGGGCTGGCAGGAGGAGAAAGCCTTGGGCCCTGGAAGTG
This sequence comes from Sitta carolinensis, assembly GCA_032173965.1. Lineage (NCBI taxonomy): Eukaryota > Metazoa > Chordata > Aves > Passeriformes > Sittidae > Sitta > Sitta carolinensis. The sequence goes on from CM063294.1 coordinate 12,276,827, forward strand.
GAGAGGTCTGGAGGAGGAGGTTGTGTGGAGTTTCTAGTCCCACAGTAAATCGAGGTGCTGCTCTTAACTTTCAGTGCATGTCTGTGTGTCCTGTGTGTCTTTGTACTGCTTTGAGTAGTTTTCTGTGAAAGATACGGTTTTTAGGGATGGAAAACTCCCCTTTCCATACAAGACAGGTCTCCCAGGAAATTGCAGCTATCCTTAGAAGCTGACTGTAACCTCTGCCTGAGGGACACATCTCAGGAGAACTGTGCTTGAATGTCACTCAGATTCAGGGAATCTGCATCTTGGAAGTTGTTTTTCCGTCACAGAATGAACAAACTTTCCATTTGGGATGCAAGTGCTGGGAAGAAGGGACTTTTGCAGCCCCTGTAAGTCGAGAATAACCAAATGTCCTTTTGAGCTCGAGGTGGCCTTGAGGCACAAGTGTGCAAAAGAGAGTGCCTGAGCTGATGAGAATTACAGAAGGAATGGAGGAAGGAGAAGGGTGTGGGCATATCCAAGGTCTCGTATTTCCTGGCACAGTGACCAGTCTGGTGGACTCCACAGTTGCTTTCATTTAATTCAGGTTTTCAGCCCAGTGGAGGGGTTGCACGTGTGTGTCCCAGTCTACTGTCTCTTGTTTCACATGGGGATTATCTCCCACACCTACCAGTCAAACGGGGCTTGTCCTGTAGAACAGAAAAGCAACTAAAGTTTGCAGGAAAAGGTTACTCTATATTTTAGAGATTTTTCGCAGCTAATTTAGATTGGTTTTGACATAATTGCAATTATTCTTTCTTAGAGCAGTTTACTGCTTCAAAGTCCTTCTTTACCTTTGATCCAAGCATGATTGATTGCTGTAGATGCACTTGCAGGAGGCTGGAAAGGCACTTCAAGGACTGTATTGCAGACACTTTTTATTACTGTTTAAATTAAGGAAAGCAAAAGGCTACAAGTGTAACATCATTGCTTTATTTTCTTGCCTTAAAGTCTCACAGTTTGGCAGGAAGTTTCCAGAGCCAAGACCCAGAACCACAGCCTATTTCTGCTTTGTGTCCATGCACTCAGACACCCCGTGTGACCCCTCCAGGGTCTTGGGGAGTGGTGAATCCCTTTCCCTAGACCGCCCTTGCTGCCCTGAGCTGGTGTTTGCCAATCTCAGTTATTATTTATTGCTCTCATCTTCCTCCCAGCCTTGGCCAGTGCTCAGCAGTGCCTGTGGCTCAGCTCTGGTGGATGTGTGCTGGCAGCCTGGCAAGGAGCTGGATGGCACAGTGACCTTAGAGCCAGCAGCCCTTGTGGCACTTGCTGTATGCCAGGCTGGCAGGGTCAGTGGCAGTGTAGTGCCCACACAGGACAACTCCCACTCTGTTGCTGAAACCAGGCTGCTCATCCTTGGTGCCTGGGGTGCAGCTTAGGCTGTCCACACTCCCCTGGCTGCTCTGCTCCCTCTTCCTTGCTCTGCTTTGGGTAAAGCCTGATTATCTCCGAGACTGACAAGGAAAGGTTTCTACCCACAGCCAGCCAGGAGGTTCATGCAGATGCCTGAAGCTCCAGCACCCATCTGTAGGGCTGCTCTCCCAGCTCTCCCCTCTGTTGTTCAGCTGCATTTGGGCTGAGTACAGCTGGGATAGGGAAGTTAGGGCAGGATGGCTGAGCCTGAACAGAGCTGCAGGCCTGCAGGGTGACTGCCTGAGAGGTTTATGTGAAAGCTTTGGGACAAAAAACAACTTCATAGACTAAAAGAATAAGTAGAGTTTCTTTGTTCCACTGCTGCCCAATTGCAACATCCTCATTTATCATGTTAGCCTGAATTCAACTGCATCTCATGGAGAGGGACCCTGAAAAGCCCACACAGATAATGTGGCCACAATATTTTCCACAGGAAACAATATGCCAGACACTGAGGCTGTGAGGCTGTTTTCAGACAAGGAAATACTCAGTTTGCAATGCAAACAGGAAAGGGTGGCACTTGGAAAAGGAGCTTTCCTATACCACAGACACCCAGGCTCTGCAGCACATCCCAGTGACCTGCTGGAAGAGTGATGTGTCAGCAGGATGAGCAGCTGGTCAGGTCCATGGTGCATTGTCATCCACGAATATGTCATCCCAGCTGCAGGGAGACTTCACTGCTGGTTTCTTTTTTTTTTTTTTATTTAATTTCTTCACTTCTGCTTTCTTCAGAATGGTCTCAGCCCAGCTCCAGCTGAACTGTGAGTATCCACAAACTGCCTCTAGCTGCAGCACCAGTAAGAACTGGGCAAACCCTGAGGGACAGGCTTTAAAACTTCTTTTGTCTTCCCTGCCTCAAAATGATCTTTCCCCCTGGCCGCCCTCCACAGTGTTTCCAGCAGACAGCATTTGCTTTTCTCTCCCATCTCTGTGTGTATGCAGCATTGCTGCTATGATTCTGGGTGTCATTTTTCACCCAGGGTTACCTTCTCTCACTTTTTAAACAAAAACCTAATTTCAGTGGAAAAGTCTACAGCCTCCAAAGCCCAGTCCTTTATCCACAAAAGAAAAGCCGTGGTTATCCCAGTGCCTCCTTAAGCACCACTGGCTTTTGGGCACTTTCTAATTACCTGATGACAGGCAGGGGATGATTTTAGCCAAAGGAGCAGTTGTACTCAGTCGAACCACCCAGTAAACGAGAGAATTTCCAAAATAGCACTGCAGGCTGCAGAAAGCAGGCAAAGGACTGGAGATCCCCCTCAGTGCCTGCAAATGGTGATTCCAGTTGGCTTGGAGAGGTAAATTGCTGTGAAATTTCAGGGTGGGAAAGAAGGGTTCAGTTTGCAAGTCTCTGGAATTTCACAGGCGTGTCGTGTCTGGGTATTAAGACACATGTTACATGGGGGATTCATTACCAAAAGAGGGATTTTCTAGTCTTACTGTGCTTTTAAAGGTTTGCTGTAAAAAACAGCCCAGCCCAGGCTTCCACCTTCACTTGCCTGCCTGATCCCAGCCCAGGCACGGCAGTGGCAGAGCTGAGAGGTGATGAGCACCATGACTGATGGGCTGGTGGGCAGGATCATACCCTTACACTCTTGGGGTCAGCATCAGCAACATTGCCCTGAGCAGCTGCTCTTAGAGCTAAAGCTGTGCAGCTGGACCTGGAGGTTGCCCTGGGCTGGGTGTTCAAGTCAAAAGCATCACCTGAAGTGGTCAAACATCTCTGCAAATGACGTGGTCCCTCAGAAGGGCTCCAGACTGGCTGGAAAAAGCTTGGTGGTCTCTCTGAACTAAATGTTCTGGTCTTGAATCTTTTCACTAAGGTCTGCAAAGACCAAATCTGCCTCATCGTGAGGCCACAGCTGGGCTGAGGCCCCTCTGTGCTGTGTGATTTCAGAACTGTCCCAAAGCAGCACCGATATACAGAGCAACATCAAAGGCCTGGCTGGTTCCCAACTTCCCTGTTGATACATGCAGATTCCCTGAGTGATTATCACAGGCAGCTTTCTACATTGCAGCTTCCAAAGCAGCAAAACACTCAGGGACCTGACAGACTCCCCCTCCAAAACAGGAAAATGCACAGAATTCTGACAGACTCCCCCTCCAAGACTGTGGCAGCATAAATAGAAAAAAACAAACCACCCAACAAATCAAACAAACAAAAACCAGGCTTAATTAAGGACTTCAAGAGCAGGAAATGTGCACACGTGTGCTTGCCAGAGCACAAATATTTTCTTTTGGAGCTGCTTTCTCCAAGGGTTCAGTGAGGTGATCGAGGCTGGGTTACAGAGCAAGGGTAGCAAACAGTTCCCAGCCCCTCCGGAAGGCAGCGGCCACAGGGCACTGCTGTTCTGCATCCTTCCCCATGCTCCAGCCTTTGGCTTTAGGCTCCCACAGTATATACTGAAGCTATTCAACCATTTGGCTAAAAGCAGATGGGGAGGGAGAGAAAACAAAGTCAAACGAGAGGGAGAAAGGCAGCTTTTGTGCAGACTCTGTTTGCAAAGGACAACCCAAGCCCCTTTTGGACTAAGGTTTAATTTATTGGGCTCTGGAGAGGCGAGGTTCACAGCCCCACAGCTGCTGTGGGCAGTGGCACATTGGGGCAGTGGCAGGGAGTGGGTGGGAGCCAGCTCTGGTAAGAGAGCAGCTCCCTGCGGGGGGCTGTGGGATCCTGTGAGGGATACTCGGGACCCCTGGCTGCTCTGGGGAGCAGATCTGCCCTCTGCCTCTTCTGCTACCAGGGCCTGTCCCAGGCCCCCTGAAGGGATGAGGGAAACTGGTCTGCATAGACGGGAGCCTTCAGCCTTCAGGATAACATCCTGCTATTGTCCCTCTGCTCATCATGGCTGTTCCTGAGCACCTCCCAAAGCACTGCTGGGTGCTGCACAGCTGGGCTCACATTTCCTCTTCACCAGTCCAGACTAGTGGGTTGCTGTCACTGAGGCAAGACACAACCAGAGGAGAGAGATCCTGCAGCATTTCAGAGGTTTCCACAACTCCCAGCTGATACGAGATTCCAGGGCAGGACCATTTCTCTCAGCCCATCTGCAACCTGCTATCCTATTTTCAACAGATGGGTGAGAAAACGCTAAAACAACAAACACAACTCATCCCTTTGCAAATGAAAGGAGATGCCTGAATGGAGCAGGAATCCACTGTGTACAAGTACCCTCTTGCTCCATTTCAGATGGAGCAACTTCCCCCGCTCCGAAGCTCCTGCTGGGCTGTGGGCAGAGTTTGGCCCACAGAAGCCAGTGTCAGCAGGGTGTAAAATGCCTGACAATGACAACAGAGGCCTTGAGCTTAATCTGTTGTGCACAGCTTCAAAAAGCCCCAGCCCACAGAGCTATTGTCAGGGTGATCCCACTGATTGCATCACCAGTCTGCATGGGACCGGGGCTGTCTCCAGGGCTCAGGGTGGGGTGCCCGGGGAGCAGCCCTGGGGTCCCTGGGGCTGTCCCGGGTTCTAGCCACAGTACAGGCTTGTGCTGTGCTGCTCTACAAATAGAGCCTAGGGTCCTTTTGCTTTTCCCTTGCCTTTGTCAGCTGGTGGGAGCTGGTTCTTACTATTATTGTATTATTATTTTATTATCTCCACAAAGGCATGGGACAAAGGGTCTCTCTTTGATGGAGAAAACTCTGACACCAAATGCAAATAGCATTTGCATCTCTATTTCCCTGTGGTTTTCCTTCCCCTGCATCTGTCCAGTGCTCCATGCTTGTGTCCTCCCAGGAGCAGCCAGCAAAGCAGGCAGCTCGGTGGGAGCGATCCAATTTCCAGGGCAACTGGGACGGGACTGAGTCCAGAGTGTCCTTGACTCACAGAGCCGCTCTTATTTCTCCACAATTTCCTCTCCATTTGCTTTCTTAGTTCAGCCTGTCCTTTGCCAGGGAAGAGGCCAAAAAAGCAGACATGTGGCACATCCAGAGTTCTCCTAGCTGGCTTTACAACTACTGGGGGATTTTTAGCTTTCCAGTTTCAGGAGCAGCCCTCCAAGCTTGCCTTTCCCTGAGGTCAAAATATGTCAAAGTATGGTCAAAGCAAGAGCATAGGAAGGCAGGAGGCCATCTCTGACTCTAAAGGCTTTGTGCTGAGCTTCTCACCAAGGGTCCATGTGCTGATGTAGAGATGTGTATCCCCAGGCATGAATCATCATCCTTTGCCACTAGGGCTGGTCACCTCCCCTAGGAACAGCTGAAAATAGCTGAAAAGTCCTGGTGTGTCCAGAGAAAAACCAGAAACACGAAGTGCAGAAATCATTTCAGCAAAGTGTCTCCAACCCTCCTGCCATACCCTCGCTTTCTTTCTCCCTGGCAGAGAACTGTACTCAATTCACAAAACAGGGTCTCAGCATGCCAGTGGAATGGCACGGGCTCAGCTGCACCCCAGGCCTTACAAGAAGCCAACAAACCTTCCTTGTGGGCCACCCAGAGATCCAATGAACAGCAGGAGCTGCACTCGGGATCAATACTGAAGAGCCACTGAGGCAAAGGGAGCTGGGCATGAACTGCTCTTTGCCATGGAAAACAATAGACCCAACCCAACGCCAAAGGGTTTTAAAATTCATCCCTAGAGTGGGATAATGCTGAAAACCTCCAGCTGTTATTTCCAGATTTGCAACCCCAACAGAGGAGTGGCCAATTCATTCCAGAGCAGCAGACTTGTTTGTGTGTCTGTGTAAAACTGAAAGGCAGGCATTGCTCCCCAGGCTGGCATTGTCCCTCTGTCCCAGGCTGTCTCAGCCTCACAGCGTGAGGGGGAGCAGGAAAGTGTCCCTGCCCCAGCTGCAATGGGCCCTCCCTGCTTTGCAGGGCAGACTCCAGGCTGGGGGCAGCAGCTGGAACCCCCTCCCAGACACATCAGGCTGGGACCACGCTCCAGGTGTGGCCACAGGTAGGTGCAAAAAAAAAAAAAAAAGCCAGGAGATGAGAGCTCGCTCCTCCCTTCATTTCTTCCAGAGCCCTCAGATAGGGAGAGCAATGAAGTTTCAGATTCCACTGGAAATGGTTGAACACAGAGCGATTTGGGGAGGGGTCAGAGAAAGAGGTGTCACTTCTCATCCAGCCTTTTCACCCACACTTTCTATCCAGAAGCTGCACAAGATTCCCTTGGTAGCACTTGCTTTTTCTAATGCCTGGGAGAAAAACCAGCATGAATGTCCCAGCCTTGGGAGAGATGGATCAATGTCAGGCCAGGCACACCTCAGGCATCTCTGTTCTTGGATGTTGCAGTAGATGATTTTTAAAGGTCCCTTCCAATCCAAACTCTTGTATGGTTCTGGGATTCTCCAGAGTTGCCTGGGGGAGAGAAGCAGGAAAGGAGCCCTTGGGCACAGGCAGGAGCCAAGCTCCCTCAGCAGCTGCCTGGATGCCCTCACTGTCCACAGCTTCATCAGCCTCTGTGTGCATCAGTGAAGGGAACAGATGAACATCCCCACAGCAGGTTTGGTGGCTGGATCCAGCTGGGTGGCCATCAATAATCCAAAAGCACAGTGTGGTCTCCCTCCTGTTTTGCAGCTGAGTACCTCCAGAGGGGTCCAGACAATTCCCTGCACCACCCACTCATTGAAAAAGATGGTTTTTCCTTAATTTCCTAGTTCCCACCTTTCCCTCCTAAGTGAACAACAGAATATTTTGAATGTTCTTGCCATTAAAAATCGACTCCATTAATCCCGATAGCAAATCCTGTGCAAGCTTGCAGGATTTACACAGGATTTACTTTCAGGATTTATTTACACAGGGATGATGTGGGCAGCCACGGGAGAGAGGATGCAGTGGGTACCTTTGGGCACACCTGAAGTTAAGGGACTGGGGTTGACATCACCAGTGCTTTTGTCTCATCTCTGACATTTTCTGGTTAGTCTTCGCAGATGCCTGATACAATTAATGCTCATTAGCAGTCTCACAGCAGCATCATACAGGAAAGAGTCCAGTGTCCTCTCTCTCACACATTTCAGGAGAGAGAGAGCACTTCATTTCTCTCTGCTTTTGCCATAAAATAGAAGCTTAAAGGGGACTCATATGAATCTGATAGGTTTTTTCAAAACTGTGGTTCTGGTCGCTCCATCCCCCTAAATAGCTGCTGATAACATATGCAGTGCATACAGCCTGGGGAAGCACTGCTAATTTTAGCAGCAGGTCCTGAGGGAGGGACCCTGCTCTGGGCCAGGCACAGGATGGAAAGTCACAGCGTTTGCTCAGGGCCCCACATGACCTCGCTATTTTGGGGCTGCCCACATCCCACCTTGCCCCAAGCCCACAGACAGAGTGTGGCATCAGCCCCGGGCCTTCCCACAGCCCAGCTATTCCTGCCCACTGCACCGCCCCTGCCAAACCCCGGGCAAACAGGCTGGTGGGTTTTTGAAGGGAAGTAAACAAGCTCCAGAGCTAAATTGAGATCCCCAGAACTCATCACACCGAAACAGTGAGGGACAAGGTATTTTCTGCCCACAAATGTCTGCTGTATTTTCATCCACCTAAGGGGATTGTGTCCTGTTGGGTTTCCTTTACTCCCTGATCAGTGAAATTCCATCAAGCTCCACAGAGATGATGCAAACGATTCCTCCACTGACTGGCCCTTGCAAGGTACAGAATGTCTATACATGCCCTTAAAGACCTGAATTGCTCAAGGTAAGAAGATTTTAAGGAACTTGAATTCCCCAGAGTAAAATCCACACCGGACAGGGGAGCTTAGAGAGGTTCAAAAGTGCACAGGAGATGATTTGAAAGGAGCCAGCAAGCAGCGATGGTGTGGAGGTCAGTGCTTGCACTGTGTGTTAGCCTGGAGTGGCTGTGTTTGTAAATCACAGTCACCAGATGCTAAAATCCCAGAGTGGCTCCCAGCACTGCCCCTGCCAGCCCTGCCTGCCTGACTCTACAGCCCTTCACACAGCTCCTGCATGACAGGGGTGGCTCAGGCTCACAAGATATCCTGCCCCAAAATCTTGTCCAAAAGTATTTCCTACTGTCTCCCCTAATATCTTTGCCAGCTTCTAAGGCTGCCTGTGACCTGCTATGGTGGTGTAACCCCAGTGGGCAGCCCAGCACCAACACTGCTGCTTGCTTTTCCCTCTGTACCCAATCCTTCCAGAGGCATGTTGCCAAAACCAATCCCATTTTGTCTCCTCTGAGGGACACCCTGTTTATGGAGCCTCCTGCATTCAGCAGCCTGGCTCAGTCGTCTGGTACCTCTCAAGCCAGGGCTTGTTCTGAAGTGAGCTGAGCTCGAGCAGAAAGTGTCAGAGCAATACACAGAAAAATGTGGATTCTCAGGGTGGATGGGCGCAGGCTCAGCCGGGGGTGGCCCAAGCACCTCGGGCACCTCGAGCACCGTGTCCTGTCTGGATGCAGCCGCATCCCGCACAGCTCCGTTCCCCCCCAGGGATGCTGCAGCAGCTCACCCAGCAGCAGTGCTAGAGGGATGTGCCCTTGGGGATGGCTCCGTGCTGTGTGCCGGCGGGGCAGGGCAGGGCTGCGGCGGAGCCGGGGCGCACGGACCGCGGTTACTGTGAGCGGGGCTCGGCTGCCCGCCCGGCAGCGGCGATATTTTGATAGGGTTTTGCCAGCAATGAGGCTTACTGCGAGGACACTACAGTCCTGTTCTTCAGCCTCCACGGGGAACTGCTAAACTTTCCGGGCTTCAGCTCATATTCCAGCCTGCCTGTCACCAGTGTGCCTTGCCCCCGCCAAGACCGGCTTTTCCTCCTCTTTGCCTGCAGCAATGCACAAGCCTGGAGCGAAGGCAGCCCTCGCTTACAGCCCCTATTCTCAGCTGCTGGATCCTGGGGACATTGAGTTCTGCTAAGGACACCGAGCCCTGCTGCCTGCTCTGCCTCAGCTGCAATCCCAATCCATGGCAGCTCTGCCCCATCACTGCTGGGAGCTCTCATGGACACTCACCAGCCTGACCACTGCATCACGTTCCCAAAGGGGAGCCTTGTAAATGGGCTCCCAACATAGACGTGTCCCGGGAAAAACATTGTTTTCATCCCTTAGATGTGAGTTGGTGTGGCTGATTAAATTAAAAAGGGTTCTGGGCTAAGTGGCAAACTCATCTGAGAATCAAGCTTCTCTCAAAGGACTCGCACTCATGACCCAAAAAAATAAATGCAGCTGGCCCCAGAGAGCCTTGTGAACCCTGGAATTGGCCTTTCTGGTCTCTTCCTCACCGTGGTTTATTGCCACTGCTTTACAGATGACATTTGATATTCTGGGGCTGCCACAGCTTCACCTGGATACTCCCATCAAAGCTGCCTTTTAGACTGGGTTTCTCCATGGAAAAGAGCTGCCACTGCAGCCCAGGAGCTTCCCTCCCCACAGGTCCCAGGGGCCTGAGAGTGGATTCCTGTTTATTTCCTCAAGCAGTTCTATTCATATCCTTCAAAAGCTGCCAAACCGCATCTGTCAGGCTCAAGAGAACTCAAAACTGCATCATTGGTAAACACCAGGAGCAAGGTGGGACTACCTGGAGTCAGCAGCACTTCCCTCCTGGAAGTTTTGTTTCACCTTCTGCAAGTCACAGGCACAACTCCAGCACAAGGTCTCAAGCAACAGCAGAGTTAGGCTGAGACACCCGACTGTAATTCAGGCACACAGCATCCCTGTGCCCAAAACAGGGAACAGCCCCTTGCAGCCAGGGAGAGGCCTTCTGGGACAGACATTCAGGTTCTCTGGGGTTGGGCTGGGCCCACACTCAGCCAGGCTGGATGTGCCTGGGAGTTTCAGATCAGCTGAGGACGTGTCCTGTCTGCTGGTGCCTGGTGTGATGTCTCCAGGCAGGGCTGTGGGGGCTGCAGCCAGAGGGGCTCTATCTACCACCCTTGCTGGGTGTTCAGATGTGATGCCCAGGAGCAGCATCCTGCTGCAGCACACAGAGCTCCTGGCCTGCACCACAGCTGAGGAAGGTGATGGATTTTATTCCCCTGTTTCTTTGGCCTCAGTTTGGTTTCAGGAAGGTCAGACGGGCTTCTCCCAGGCCTGCAGCCCCATGCATTTCCGAGTGAGTGAGATGATAATGCAGGGGGAGTTTGAAAGAGGAAGAGGAGAGACCTTCCCCCATGGGGCATGGAAGAGTCTTCCACCAGAGCACCCTGGGACAGCTGTGGAATCCACACACCACATGGAAAGAACAAGACATCCCACAGTAAGCCTGTCCTGCTTTCCAGCTCTGCAGCCTGCTCCCAGGCCATGACTCACTGCAGAGCCATGCACAGCTGCCCTTCCATCCCCTGCCCTGCTGGCCTCTGGATTACAGCTGAGAATCTGCAATCCTCCACTCCTTCTTCTCCGTCTGCTTCTGCCCAGCACCCCAGTGCAGGCACTGGAAGAGACTGTGAGTCTCTGCTCCATCTGAGCCAGGCATCAGTTCTGCAGCTCAGCTGAGGGACAGAGTCCCATCCCCCTGAGAAGAATTCCTTGCCCCACAAGATACAAAGACAGCCACTCTCAGGCATGTTCCAAGGGCAGTTTGGGTTCATCCTGCCCTGTGCAGCTGGTGCTTCCAGTGGCCCTGCATCTGCTCAGTATAAGCCCAGAGAGCACAGCCCTTCTGCCTCTGATCTGTTTCTGAAATGGAAAAAACCAGAAACCCTCCAGCTGACACAGTCCCAGCAAGCAGGAGAGATGGGAAATTCTTGTGATAAGCAGATTTCTCTCTGCTCTGCATTTACTCTCATTTTTTTTCTGAGCTGGGTGCTGGGCTCCCAGCCTTGTAGCCATTGACTTGCCCCACACTGCTCTGCACCTGTGAGGAGCTCAGGCTTCAGCCACACACCCAGGGATGAAGACTTAGCAAATTACATTCCCACAGTGGTTCCAGGGCATCCTGTTTATTCATATGCACTTCGGGTTCATTGTTCTGCAGCAGCATTCACCAGAAATTAATGCAGACACATCCTCTAGAGAAAAACTCATTAGAGAATCCCTCCCAGAGCAGAGGGAAGGAAAGGCTCCTCACACTGACAGACTTGTGAGCAAGGGACAGCAGGATTATTAATCCCCACTTGTAACACTCCTACAGAGCTACTCATGTGCCTTTTCCTCCATCTCCTACAGCACAGTTGTTCCCCTCTTGGAAAGCACCAGGGTTTTCTCAGCTGCACCAGCTCAGATCTGCCCAGCCTGGCTCAAAGCAGGATGAGGAAATTTGGATTTTGAACTGGGGTTAGCTGGAGTTCAAACCTCACCCCTCCAGACCTCTTGGCTTTGCTGTAAAATGAGCTCAAGCCTCAAAGGGTCTTGCCCTGTTTGCTGTTTCCATCGGAGTTTGTGCAGTCACTTGAGCTGGGAGTGAGCCCGGGAGCCCTGGGGTTCATCTGCTGTGCCCAAAGCACCCACTGGCACATGGTCAGGAGCCTGAGCTGGACCTGCCCTAGCCCTGCCAGGCCTCCTGGGGCTGAGGAGGCCCCTTGGGCAATCTCCTACCTATCCAGTGCCCCAGATGGCATAAGATAGCTTTCTAAATATGTGTGAGGTCCAGTTTTCCTCCTGGCAGCCTGACACCAAAATCTCCTCTTTGATGACCCCACTAAGCCTTATAAGAGTGGAAAGAACTTTCCAGGACTTCCTTTGCAAGCTCTCAGTCATTTCTGGAGCTCTTTAAAGCTGCTGAATTTAAAGAGCCAGCCAGTTGCTCCAGGCTCTTTGCGATCCCCCTCATCCCACTGCTGATGCCTGGCTATGTGTCCTTCCCAAGGTTCAGGACCTGGCTGATCATGGTGAGCACCCCTCACTCCCACGCCCCTGGCTTGCTGGATGAACTTGGGGGCCATTTCCAGATGTGACTACATCACTGCTTTTTGCTCTCACTCAGACCCAGGGTCTAAGCCACCACATCCATGAAGAACTCCCTGCTATAATTATCTCCGTGGCACTATCATTTGTTTAAGCCCTTAGGAGATGGCTTAACTTCAGGCTACGCTGCAGAGGCAATTGCCACGTTGTCAGTTAGAAAAGTCGTGGTTTCTTTTCTCTTTTTTTTTTTTTACCTTCTAAAATTTTTTCCAGATGTCTTTTTTTTTTTTTTTTTCCTTAGGAGAAGAACCAGCAGTGGTACAATTTCAACGCGAGCCGTGACTAATCCACTGCAGAGAGCATTCAACAGCTGTGTTCAACTCCTTGAGTTATGACTCAAGCAAAGGAAACTTTGGCTTAGGGGATGTGTGACCTCTGGAGCCAAAGTGGACCTGCAAGTGGCACTGGGCTGCACCTGGAAGCTACAGACACTTGTGGGAGGACAAGGTGCTCCAGTTGGTTGCATTAGAAGGACCCATGGAGTCTTAGACACCACCATAAATCCAGCCTCCACAGGGACCTGGGAGGGTCACGTGGAATATTTATGGATGTCTCTGTGAATGGTATCAACATCCATATATCAGCACCCAGGGATGGCTTTTGGGAAGTGTGCAGCCAAGTAAAGGAATGGGTGAAGAAGATTTTCTTCTCTTGTTCTTTGTCATCACCTCCTGAGCTGTCTGATCACAGAGATTGACCTGTACACTGGGAAGTGAAGATGGGTTTTCAGAAACCACTCCTCCATTCTTTCCCCTCTGCCTTCCCTTTCTGTTCTGTTTATATTTTGCTCCTTGTTGGCCATGGGATGTTTAGTCTGACATCTGACCTCTCACATGCAGCAGAAGTGCCTCAAGGCCGGATGAGGAGTGTGCTGATACAGAGCCACAGACACAAAGGCATCCTACAGAGCAAGGAGCCAGCACAGCCTGGCAGGTCATCACAGACCAGTCCCTGTGTTGACATCTAAATCCTCAGCAACAGCAGTGGGAAGAGTTAAGCACTGAGGTCCATGTCTGAGCCCTCTCAAAGATAGCACATAATCAAGAATGAACCCAAACCCCAGGCAGCTAAGACAAAACACGATGTTGAATTTTGCTATGATCTCGGGTGTCCTTCACCCAGTGTCCACAGTCACACTGCTGGTGCCCACATGTCCTCAGTCCTGCTGGCTACATGAGACACCATCTTTCCAGCAGCCCCTGGGAGCAGCCCCAGGGTGAGGTTTGATGCCACAGAAGGATCGCAAGCCACAAAGAGCTGGATTATCCACAGGGCTCAGGACAGCCCTGTATGGCATGGAGACACTCTTTAGGATGCCCAAACTGCAGCAATTTTTGGCTACTGGTTCTCCTTTGCAGTGCAGTGCCAAGGCCATGCTGGTGCTGGGGGAGCAGATGCCCCTCAGATCCTCTCAGCCATGGAGAGAAGCAAGGAGAGAAGAGCTGGGTTTTCACCCTGAGCATAGAGAGGAACAGATGGGAAAATTCAACTCCAAAGAGCTTTGCTGCTTGGCTGCCTCTGTCTGGGCAGCTGCTCCAGCTGAGCTATGATCTGTAAAGTCAAAATAGTGAGTGGTTTCTGAAGAGACCACTGAATTCAGCTGACTGGCAGTTCTGGCTGTGGGTGTTGTTCAATCAGTCCAGATCTGCTGGATGATAACCACAGCAGAGAGACCAGCATGCTGAGAGTCACAGCTACCCACCCAGCATTTCTCTGCCTACTTACAGTATTTCAGATATGTCTTTATCTTCCACATTCTCTGGGTCATTCTTTCATTCTTTCCTCTCCCTCTCCACAAGGCAGTCACAAATATCATCAATGTTAGGAGACAGGATGGAGAAGCAAAAGCTCTCCTGAGAGCATCCCCCTGAGGATGGGAAACACCAGCTCAGGGACTGAGCTACCCCGCTTGGAAATGACATTTAGTATTATAATTGCAGCAGGTCGGGGTGTTAGGAGTTGCAAAACCAAGCGGAGAGTTGGCGTTCCCCCATCCCCGTGTGCTGTTAGTCCGAGAGAGAAAGAGAACTGAAAACTCATGGCAGCAGTGCAGGCAGCTGCTGTGAGCCTGCTGGGAGGGCTGCGCTGGGGACCGGTCTGTCCCTGGCAGGGACCCTTTGATCCCCAGCTTGATTTCTCTGGTCTATCCTTTGGAGCCAGGCTCAGGGACTGCCCACTGGGAAGCGGAGGAGAGGAAGAGACCGATTTGGAAAGTTGGAGAGGAGGAGGAGGGGAGAGGCAGAGGGAAACCCAGCCCACCCTTTGGCTTCCTCCTGCCTCCTCCTAAAACCTGCAGATTCCTCCAGCCTGTCCAAGCGCCTGAAGTTCCCTGAGCCGTGCTGCCGGACTGCGAGGTATGGCCCGAGCTCCGCGTTTGCCTTTGCTGCGCTTTTCCTCCCGACACGGGGTCCCCACAGCCACACTGGTGGGGGTCCCTGGCCTGGGACCCGCTGTCCCAGCCCGGGGACCGTGTCCAGGGCTGGCAATGCCTCACTCGGGATGGGGAGCACCCCAAGCGGTGCATTTAGAGACCCCTCCTGACTTCACCCCTTTCTCCTCTTGCAGCATTTCCACTTCTAAACTGTCTCTTACTCAGTTTCACTGCCAGAGCTTTAACGCTTTGGTGGCATCTGACTGTAAAGGTCTAACTTGCCCTCATTCTTCTCTCTCCTCCGTTTTTCCCCTCTGGGTTTGCAGCTGGTGTGTAGTTCCTTAGCGGGATCCGTGACATCAAGGTCTGGGCACATCAAACCAGCCTGCAGAAAAATCAGATCTAGTTACGAACAGTCCCCACTTCTCCCAGACTGAGGTGTGTTGGCAGGTGATGTTTTACTCACCAGAGTATCCAGAGGAAGAACAAAAGAGCTGTCGACTTCATGTCAGAGGTTGTTTTTTTTTTTGCTTGGGTTTTTTTAAATTTTTTTTTTCAGCGCAGCCGGTCTTATTTCTCCTTTGGAAAAAAAAAAAAAAAAAAAAAAAAAAAAAAAAAAAAAGACACTCGGCTTTTTGTTCCAAGCAAACTTTGAAAGCCTTTCAAGTCTGCTGCCCTCGCTTGCCGAACTCTGGCTGATCGACTGTTAGGGAGACAGAGATTGCAGGAGGGGAGGAGCAAAGCTCTTTTGGAGTGTATTTTTAAGAACCTGGGTTTCGGTCAGGCACAATTTTAGGTCCACACAGAAGAGACGAGGGCTTGTTTCCTTTAAAGGCAGCCGCTGTCCTTCCCGGCCCCGTGACGCCACAATCCAACTCTGCTCTTTGTGTCCCTTCTCTAAGAAAGCTCCACTCTGTTGCATCCAGTCAAAACCAAGGAAATTTAACCGGCTGGGAGCTGAATTCTCACCCAAACCAAAAAGCGAAAGTTTCAAGTTGGAGTGAAAGCGGGTGTACCGGGAATGTCACCAGTACTCTCGAGTCCTCAGAGACGACCAACTTGAAACAGCTCAAAAACTCAGCATCCCTCCAGAAGAACAAAAGTTAATTGCAGCCGTTTGTTAGGGTCGATCAGGCGGGTTTTACGTGGAAATGAAAGGCTCGTGCGTCCGGCACAGCAGCTAAAGCCAAGCCATTGTCTGCCACATATGCAGGAGCAGGGGTGCGGGCGGTGTTGGGAGGGGGAAGAGTAGAAATAAACTTTTCGGACTTTCTTCAAGCCCCTCCTTCCACAACACTCTGCTCTTCCATGACTCAGCCCCAGAGGAATGTCGGCTCCCATGGAAACCTTTTCTGGGTCCTCTGGTCCGAGGGATGTCGGGGCTGTTATCGCTGGAGCGGCTGTGGCAGGGCAGGTCCAGGGAGTGCTTTGGGGATGGTTTGCATTTTTGCAGAATATTTGTCGGACAGTTTATTCTCTGCCTCTTTTGCGGGGCTGTGCGGGATCAGCTGGTTGCGCCCCCCGGGGCCGGAGGAACCTCCCGCACCTGGCACAGAAACATCCGAGCTGTTTTTGGCACTGCCTTAGGGCCAGCCTGCACAAAAGAAAAAGCTCAGGCAGGACAGCAAAATTCTGTCTTGCCTGTCTGCACAGGGCTCATCCATGAGCGGCTGCCTGCAGGCCATGGCTCATCCAGGCACTTTTCTTGGTACTAATTAAGTGTTTTCTCTTATGGATTCAATCTGCAACCTGGAGAAACTATGACAGCTTCAGCACACAGCTGTGATGGGACTGGGCTCTTGCTGTTGTATCGACAAGCCCTGTAAGATCTGGAGCATTTCTGAGTTCACACAGAGCTGCTCAGCTCCCAGCACAGGGAATGGGTTCACACAATGCTGTGCTGTAGCCATGTCTTTGGTGACTCTACATGGGCACATGGCATAGGGAGATTTTTTTTTCCCTGATGTGCTTTACTCGTGTGTGTCTGTGAGCTGAAGGGAATTTCACTTCCATCTAAACCTTGTGTGGATTTCTGAGCCTGCACGAGAGGGTTCTGTGCATGAGAGGGGTCTGTGCAGGTGGCAGGAGCCAGGCTGGATTCTGCCCAGTCCCCAGCCCTGCTCCCCAGGCACCCAGGGCAGCTGCAGCACATCTGGGTGAGCCAGCACTGAACATGCAGGGACCTGTTCAGCAGGGAGCTTTATGGGAACTCACGCAAACAACTCCCGCTTCAAATGGAATTTTAGCCTGGGAGTGGCTGCTGAGGCAAGCTCAGAGGGTCTTGCTTGCAGAGGGAGATCAGGGCCAGGCAGTGGGGACCCAGCCCTGGTCTTGTCTCTGTGAGGGTCACACTTGGTCACCCATCTGTGCCTTGAAAACTGTGCCCCCAGTGGGTATGGCAGAATCTCCATCTAGACCAGCTTTGTCTTTACACTCAGTGTGAGGTGGGAGAATGTCAGACCCTCCAGAGGCTTGGAAAAGCAGTGAGAAGAGGGAGAGTGGGTGCAGGAGACCCTGCTGCCAGGCTGGGGCACAGGCAGGAGCTGAGGCATGGGAGGGTTTGGCCCAGCCATTGCCCATTCCTCCCTGGCTGCAGTGGGAGGAGGCAGCAGAGCCCCTCGCCCGGGTGAGCAGGGGTGGCAGCTGGGGTGAGCCCGGTGGCCTCGGGGAGGAGCTGTCAAAGTGGCCAGGCAGAGACTCCTCCCCACGCTAACGTGGCATCCCAAAGGGCTTACGCAACCCTGGACAGGGCCAGCGCCACATGGACCACGCTCCTCCATCCATGGAGCCTCTCCTGGAGGCTGCACCCGCCTCATCAGTGCCCTCCCCCAACCCACCAAGGCCCCCAGGCTGGGGTCCCCAGGAGAGACCCACAGACCCAGTGGCACCAGCTCTCCTCTGTGCATCACGGCGGGGTATTTTCCCCATCAGGAGAAACTGGTGATGGTGCCACAAGCTTGGGGGAGCGTGGTAAAGAGTTCCCCAGAGCAGCTGGCTTTGAGTCTGTGGAGGTGCTGAGGGTCAGCCTCAGCCCCCTCTACACCCATGGTTTTCTTCTTTGGGGTATGGCTGCAAAATGCAATGAGCAGCTGGTGCTGAGGGCTGTGCTGGAGAGGTGAACCACTGAGAGGGGCTTGTGGGAGCCCCCAGACTCAGCTTATAGAGCAACTGAGAGCTGAAGTGTCCATGTAGGGTGCAAGTGGGATCAGTATTAAAAAGTCTGTGCAGCCCATGTGTCCTGTAGCCCATGGGTGCCCTGTTGTCTCCTCAATCCACAGCATTCAGGATGGCAGGCCTGAGAAGAGGGTGGTGACCATGGAGCTTCTCTTTTTCTATATTCAGCAGCCCTTTCTGTGCTGGTTTCCAGCATCCACAGTGCTGGTGTCTGTTGATTCCTTTAGGATGCAGAAGGGGCCTTAGTCCCTGCTTGCTAAAATATTTTTCCTGTTTTCTTCTGTCCAAAATGACCCCCTGGCTGCACCCTCCTTGCTGTCCTCTGCCCTCCATGGAGCTCCCAAAGCAGTGCCAGGCATTCCCAGGGCAGAGCCCCTCAGGGATCCTCCAGCTGGGGGATGGATGCTGAGCTCATGGTGTGGCCCAGCTGCCAGCTCCAAAGAGCATCCTCTTGGATAGCAGGACCATGGTTGCTCCACAAGGAGGGAGACTTGCACCATGTACCACGTTATCCTGATGGAGCAACCCTGTGTGCAGGGCTCCCAAGCTGGCATTTCAGGACCTTTGACCACCAGGCATTCAGGAATGGCCATTTGCAACCCAGCCAGGGGCTCACAGACACTGCAATGTCCTCACTGCACAGGCTTTGCCTCCAAAAGGTTGTTTTATAATAAATTTGTTTTACCATCTAAGGGACAAGACAGCTCTGCAGAGCTTGTTTGCTCAGACTTTTTCATGCTCCTTCTTCCTCCAAACACAACACTGGCAGCTCCAACTGTCTGCTGGCTCCTAGCAAACATGTAATTCCCTGACCTCACTGCATGCCCAGACTTTGAAATTCAAGGCTTTTTTATAGCTTGGGGAAATGATCTAAGATGGCCTTGGCATGGTGTTGAGTTCTTCTTAGTGCCGCCTTCCACATGTGCATGCACAGCCCTCTCCTCCTCCAGCACTGTTCCCAGTGAGCATCACTGAACCTCAGAGCATCTCCCAAAGCAAACAACCCCCTGGGAGAAGGCCAGGGGATACCAGCAATGGAGGAGATGGCCAGAATCACCTGTACTTTTCCACCTCCCTCCCCAAACAACCCTTCCAGGAATGAAGAACCCGTGATCTCTGCGGGCAAATGCTGGCAGAGCTCACAGAATCCTCCAGAACAAATCAAGACAAGGGGAAGGGACAGCTCACACCAAGCAGGAGAGGAGGGATCTGTTCAGCTGCAACCTTGACAGAACACAAGGGCTCATCACCCCTCCCCACATCTCCTCTGCCACAGGCTCTTCAGGCCACCTCAGCAGCCCTCCCCATGCTGCCCTCCATTCCCTGACCCCTATTTTGCAGACACCCCACTAGAGGCTGGGTGAGATCCCGAGATTGGAAAAAGGATTTTCTCTGAGTGGCCAAACGTCCCTAAATTCAGCAGCAGAGCCCAGCTGGCTGGTGTCCTGGCAGCACAGGTTTGGCGTGGGTTTGCACCCAGAGAGCCGCTGTGCTTGAGGAGGCAAAGGATGCAGTGACATTAGATATCCCGGGAGAGAAGAAGAAACCTTGTGCAAGAATTTCTGTGCCAGCAAAGCCCGGTGTGTGCCCGGCCCCAGGGCGGGCTGCGGTGCCCCGGCCCCGCAGGTGGAGCGGAGGAGGGCGGGCAGAAGGGAGGGCTTGGCAGGGACAGTGTCCCGGCTGGCAGCGGGCAGAGCGGGGCTGTTCCACGGCGGAAGGGAGCGGGCAGCCCTCGCTGTCAGCTGGGGATGCCAGCGGCATATTAAGCGGCCAGCTGAGCTCCTCTCTGCCCGCACAGAGCGGGGCAGCCCTGCCAACAGGAACCGGGGACAGGGACAGCCGATGGCACCAGCTGCACGCTCCTGGCTCGCACCACAGCCCGTGTTAGCCGGGCTGCCTCCTCCTACAGGGGCTCTGCAACAGCACAGGCTGGGAGGTTGCAAAGGGCTCATCCTTCTGGACCCTCGGGTCTGAGCAGGGAAGGGAAAAACAACAATAGACACCCCAACATTTTGGGATGTTGGGTCTCTGATACCCCTAGGAATGTTCGTGTCCATAGGGGAAGGGGTTTTCTAAAGGATTTAATTCTCAAGAGCTCTGTCTCATTGTCTCTCTGTTATCTTTCCTTCATCCACTTCCATATTTCTTTTGATTAACAGCTAAGATGACAGAGTTTCATTCCTTCTACATGGCACTCATATCAGGGGATTTTTAACAGAAAAAATGTGGGGGGACCGGTGGAAGAAAAAAAAAGCCTCCAGAGAAGGAAAGAGCCATTTTGACTGTGATTTTCCTAAAGGCATCCAGGAGAGCAATAGACATCTAAACCCTACTGTCTCATTCTGCAAAATCAAACAAATTTATCTTGGAAACACGATTTGGCCTAAGGTTTTGGCTAGAAAAGCCAGCATGTGGGTCTGTAATAGTGAACAGACAAGGCAGGAAATGGAGAGAACGCCTTTCTCGAAGTGTCTGAGTGCTCAGCCTGGAGCCCAGCGGCACACAGTGGCCTCCTTCCTCATCCCTCCTTTTCCTCTGCTTTGTTCAAGGTCTGCTGAAAGATGAGGGCCTGGATTTTTTTCCTTCTCTGCCTGGCAGGCAAAGCCCTGGCAGCACCGGTAAGTGCAGGAGACAGCAGAGCCTCTGCTGTCGGGGTTGTCCATCTGGAGTAGCCATGGGATGTTCTTTTACGACAAATAAAGTACTGAGGAATGAGGGACAACTTGAGGGTGGCCCTACTGCCTGTTCCAGTGGGTCACCCCCCTCGGGACTGTCCCATGGACCCTCACTCATGCATTTTCCTCTGCAGCAGGAGGCTCTGCCCGATGAGACAGAGGTCATCGAAGATCCCACCACAGAGGTAGGTGGTTCTGTCCCTCCTCCTCACCCATCCTCTCAGCACCCACTGCTCTGGAAAGAGCATCTCCAAAGCTCTGAGGAGCCATGGGGGGCAGCTGTGCCCCCCAGGAGCTGGGGCTCTGCACCCACAGCAGAAACACCAACCTCTCTTGCAGGAGCCTGTGGGGGCTAATCCTGTCCAGGTGGCGGTGGGAGAGTTCGAGGAACCCACGGAGGATGTAGAGGAGATTGTTGCAGAGAGTAAGTCACTCTTCCCCTGCCCTGCAGCCAGGGACACTGTCCCCTCCCTGTGTGGGGGAGCCTTAGCCACCCCAAACAGTGAGGAGCTCCTTTGGGAAGGGCTGTAGCACAAGGACGAGGCCAGCCTGGATGCACATTTAAAGCAAAAGAGGCACATGGCCTCTTCCAGCCCTGGGCTCTCAGTAAGCAACTGAGCATCTTTGCAACAGAAAAGCCATTGATGTGGCTACAGAAAGGAGTCCTGGATTAGCCCCAGGGCTAACATGGACATCTGGAAATCCTCACATCTCCCCAGTAAAGAATAGGTGCTGGGGGCTGTCCCTGGCCAAGTGTCAGTCTTACCCCTGTGCCTAGGTGCCCTGAGCATCTCTTGGGAGGTGAGGATGTGGCTGGCTCTGACTTTGCTCCCCTCCTGCTCCAGACCCCTGCCAGAACCACCACTGCAAGCACGGCAAGGTGTGCGAGGTGGATGACAACAACTTGCCCATGTGTGTGTGCCAGGACCCCTCCAGCTGCCCCGCCACCGCCGGCGTCTTCGAGAAGGTGAGGGCAGGATCTGCTTGGTGGCCCAGGGCAGGGAGGGACCCACACGGGCTCTGCCAGAGATGGTGACACATGGAGACAGAGTCAGGGTGGCTGATCCCCATCTGGTGGCGAAGGAGCCATTGCCCACCACAGGAAACAAGATAAACATCTCGTTTGCTGCCTCTCACACAGCATCTCCCCTTCCTCTGCAGGTCTGTGGCACTGACAACAAGACCTACGACTCCTCCTGCCATTTCTTTGCCACCAAGTGCACCTTGGAGGGAACCAAGAAGGGACACAAGCTGCACCTGGACTACATTGGACCTTGCAAATGTAAGTGGAGCCACTCCCTCAGACAAGGGGACCCCTAACCCGGCACAGCCCCGTGTTCACAGCCTGACAGAGAGCAAAGGTCCTGGCAAGCTCAGGGCTGAGGTGGGAGGGCACTGAGCTCACTGAGGGTGAGGAGCTGCATGCCCAGCACTGCACTGACCGCTGTGTGTGACTTGCAGTCATCCCTGCCTGCCTGGACACAGAGCTGACTGAGTTCCCCCTGCGCATGCGGGACTGGCTCAAGAACGTGCTGGTCACTCTGTACGAGCGCGACGAGGACAACAACCTGCTGACCGAGAAGCAGAAGCTCAAGGTGGGGACAGGGGAAGGGGTCTGGGAGCTCACCCCCACAGTGGAGGCCAGCACAGGCAGGGAGCCCATCCAGAATGACCTGTGGGACCCCTGTAAAGACCCTCCCGAGGTCCCCCCTTGCTCCCCATTTCCCTGGTGACGAGGCCCCCGGCCTCTCCCGTGGCAGGTGAAGAAGATCCATGAGAACGAGAAGCGCCTGGAGGCTGGTGACCACACCGTGGAGCTCCTGGCCCGGGACTTTGAGAAGAACTACAACATGTACATCTTCCCTGTGCACTGGCAGTTTGGGCAGCTGGACCAGCACCCCATTGATGGGTGAGTGCCAGCAGAGCAGGACGAGGACCCCACCAGGACCATTTCCTGGCCCAGGACCACGGTGATTAGCAGTAGAAGGTGTCAAGGCAGGCTGGAGCTGTGACACAATTGGGTGGCCGATGGCAAAAGTTGTGGCAAACCAGGCTGGGGTAGAGGCACCTTTGCCTCCTGCAAACTGCTCTTCTGCAGGAAGAGGGGCCTCCCCCAGCCCCAGCTATTCCCACCTCCCTTGGGTGTGAAGTTTCTCTCTTCTCAGATTTACTGTTCTATGATAGTGCCCTAAAATATCTTAGTCCAAAGGCCCTGGGATAACTGCAGCAGCTGAGGTAGCAGCTGCTGGTTTAGCTGTGGGCTGCAGATGGGCATGAGAGTGATCACACACGCAGGCCTGTGGGGAGGGGGCAGCTGGCAGGGACCCCAGCTGGTGGCTGTTTTGTGACCAGCACAGCTGGCTGCAAAGGCAAATCCCAATCCTTGACCCTCGTGACACTCGGTGGCTGATACTGGGCGGGCACTGGGACAGCAGCCAGACCTGCTGGGGCCAGCATCTTCCCTCCTGTGACCGTGTGGTCCCCCTGGCAGGTACCTGTCCCACACGGAGCTGGCCCCGCTGCGTGCCCCCCTGATCCCCATGGAGCACTGCACCACTCGCTTCTTCGAGGCCTGCGACCTGGACAACGACAAGTACATCGCCCTGGAGGAGTGGGCCAGCTGCTTTGGCATCAAGGAGAGTAAGTCCTGAGGAGGGCAAGAATGGGGGTGGAGGGGACACTGAACAGCACCCCCAGAAGCCCCGGTGTGGATGATTACAGCCAGCCCTGGGTGAGGGGAAGCAGGGGGAGTGGGACCCTGGCAGCGTCCACCTCCTAACTTTGTCCCTCTCTCTTCCTTCCACAGAGGACATAGACAAGGATCTTGTGATCTAAACGCTCGCCTTCCTGCCCTGCTGCCAACTGTCATGTTTAACCTTCCCACTTCCTTTGGTTTTTAAACTGCTTTTGGTTTGTTTTGTTTTGTTTTTCCCTGGGAACAAGGTGCTAATATAGGTCTAAACATTTGTAGTAACGGTGCTAAGAGAAATAACAGTCCTCGTTCATAGCCTTATCTATTACCACTAGATTACTCACCCAGCTGTTTCCACACGCTCTTACCAGCCTTTTCTCTCTCCGACGTGTCTTTACCGCTGATTGTTGTGCGCTAAATATCCGCTCGGATCTGCTTCTCTTAACTTCTCACTAACAGCACGTTCCTGGAGCGTCAGACACAAAACCCTCCCAGCTGATTCACCGCCCCAGTCACAGATGCCGGCGAGGGAAGGCAGAGCCAGAGGATGTAGGAGGATTGGGTTCTCAAGCAGAGCAGCTGCAGGTGACGTTGTGGCCACCCAGCTCGTGGTAGGAAGGATGGAGAGGGGTGAGAAAGACAGAGTGGTAGGATTTTGTTTTCCTTCTTTCTTTCCCCCCTCCTTTTCCAGGGCTTGAATTTAGCAGTTATTGGGCACAAAAAAAAAAAGAGAAATTGAACAAGTTAGAAGGGAAGCGCACAGAATTTAAAACACATAAGATGAAATTATCCCCATCCTGTAAAATCCTCTTGAATAATAAAGGTTTGGAAGTGCTAATGCTTCGCCATCACTCAATGACCACACTGCTGTCGTGTTTTCTGTGCGAGATGGGGTGCAGCCGCTGTTCCCCGGGGTGAGTGTGGCTCACCTTGATGTTGTGATTCCACTGTAGGTGAGATAAAGCTCTTGGCTCTCCCCAGATCACAGTGCCCTAAAGCACTTCCCACCCCTCTGCCTTGGCTGTGCTTAAATTCCGGCCCTGCTCTCCCAGGGAAGCTGTGTTGGACTTGGAAAGGATATTTCTGCCCAGAAAGTGGCATTTGCCACATTCTCGAGGGAAAGGCTGTAATATTTTTTTCCTGTTGTGGATTTAAGGGGTGCAAAGGGTGGAAGGGAGAAGGTATTGGATTTTGCTTTATAGGAGAAGGTCCTGACAGGAGTAAAGTGATGGTTAAATCTCACAGGCTGAGAACTCTTTTTTTACCTCTGAATGTTCCCTGTGCCTTATATTATTAAATTCCTGCCACAGTGTGAGCAACCTGATGAGTCTCTGTAATAAAAAATACTGATTTGAAACATTGACAATAAACCAGCCTGCAATGTTCCTCTGTTTCATCCCATCCTGGTGAGAGGGACTGCCCCCTCAACACCAACCCCCTGCACGGGTTCAAGCTGTTGCCACAGGTCTCCCAGCCCCAGAAAAAGTTCTGGTCCAAGGTAAGCTGAGGTGCTTCTGCCCATTCCAGCCCATCACTGTAAAGGGCTTGGGGAATACTGGATGGGTAACATGTGGGCAGAGACAGGGTCACTGCAGCAGCCAGCACAGACACCCACATGGCTCTCAGGCCCTTGCTTTCATCAGCAATAAAATCCCTGGGAAAGGCAAAAAGGCACAGCAGTAGGAAATTAAACACCCCCATTTGCATGGGCTAAAAATAGCTGAGTTGCAAGAGCTCTGGCTCAGCTGTGAGGTCCCTGTTGACATCCCCCGTGGGATGTGCTGTGCTCCCAGCAGAGCTGCTGGGTTGGATCCTGCAGAGGGCCACTCTGCAGAGCCCTGGGCAGATCCCACAGAACACAGTCACTTTGTATTGCCAAGGTGTTTGACCCCAGTGGGAAAGCTGCTGCCCAGAGGGACAGGTGAGGATTTTCCACCCCTGCCTTGAAGCACAGCACTTGGCCACACTGCTTCCCAGGGCTATTAGCCAAAGGGGCGTTCTCAGTGGAGGCACAGTGAATGCCTCCCACCGTGGGAGCAGCAGCTACAGCTGGCAGACCTGACACAGAGAGGGGCACCACTGCCCATGACCCCTGCAAGAGCCAGCAGGATGTGACCACCTCCAGGCCTGGAGAGCTGTTTGAGAGGTTTGGGTAGGGGAAAGGACAGGACAGGCAGGGGCTGGAGGAGATCATCCTCCTGTGCAAAGCTGCTTTCCAGTCACTCCCTCTCTCCAGAAACCTTTGCTCCACTCCCCCAGGACATGCAGCTGCATTCCTTCCAGCTCAGCCCTCCTGCCAGTGCTGCTGGACAGGCACGGGAGCTTGGGCCCCGTGCAAGGGAAGGCTCTCCAGCCTTCCTCTCCCCTGCCTTCCCCTCTGGTGCACGAGTCAGCTCTAAGTCCCAGCAAGCTCAGGAAAGCTAGCAGGCTGCACCAGGAGCGCTGGTTATCACGGCTCTGGAAGGTGCAGTGATCGTCTCCAAGGCCCTGTCCCATCCCATGGGACAACACTCGTGTCCCAGCAGCCTGGCAGAGCCCAAAGGAGCCAACCCAGTGCTGTAACAAACTACAGCTGCCCTGGCTTTAACTGAGCATCAGAGCGAGCTCAGGAGGTTGAAGCTGGGGCTCTCTTAACCCTTCAAAGGTCACAGCCTGAAGTCTCAAGTGGCTGGAATTTCACAGCCTTGGGGCAAATGCCATACAAGGGGTTATGTCAGGACTTGAGGAATAAGCTGGCCTCTGAGCTTTCAGACCCAGACAGTCAGCAGGGGTGGAAGAGAACAGCCCTTCCCCTGTTAGAGCTGAAATTGAGCCTTCCCGTGCCTGCACAGCAGGAAAGAAACTCGCCTGTAGTTTCCAAGTGGAAATTCTCCCTGTGGTTTGTGCTGACTGAGGACACAGTTTGCAAACCTGAAAAAAAAAAATGAAAGAGAAAAATAACAGACAGATCTGGATCCAAAACCAGCACCAGCCTGACCCAAGTGCTACAGTGCAGAGATGGCTCCTTTTGGTGCAGTTACTCACTGAGCCATGTCCTGCATTCAAGAGAGGAAAGATGGGGCAGACAAAGATTTCTGCAGAGATTTGTGCTGTCCTGTCTGTTTTCCTGACCCTTACTTTTGTAAGAGAAAGAAAAACTGTGGCATAAATACTGCATTAAGGTTTATGGCTTAAATGTACAAAATGCAGGTGATGAAAAAGGTGACAAGCCAGGGATCACCATGACTATTCCAGTCACACACCTGGAAACAGCCTGGACTCAGAGTCTCACTGTTTGCAAGGTGGAGCTGCACCTGGAGCTGCTTCTACTCTAGTTAACAGTGACTCTGGAAACCCATGGAATTAAACTCACCCTTTAAACTCCTTCCTTTCATGGAATCACAGAAAATTCTGAGTTGGAAGGCACCCATGAGGATCTCTGAGTCCAACTCCTGCGATAGGACAACCCCAAGAATTACATCACGTGCCTGAGAGTGTTGTCTAAACACTTCTTGAAATCAGGCAGGCACTGGTGCCACTCCTCTTGGGAGCTTCTTCCAGTGCTCAATACCCTCTGGATATTTGATAATATCCAACCTAAGCCTCCCCTGACACAGCTTCACATCATTCCCTCAGGCTCCGTGTGTGGAGGCTGGTATTTCACACAGGTTCAAGTCTCATCAGCCAAAATCAGCCCTGCAAAGGGTGATTGAACCATGGAACTGAGGGCTTTGACCCGTGTTCAGGTACCCAGGGTGGTGGAGTTGATGGAGTTACCATTCCCAGTGGGAATTTCACACACAGGTCTCTCTCACAGCAGTTCAAGCTCACCCAGAATTACTGTTGAGTAATTACTCAGCTTACCATGGGTCTGGCACAGAGAGTGTCCCCCAGTGTCAGGATCACCTCCACCCTCTGCCCTGCTCCGGCTTGAGGACTGCCCATATCCACTGCAGAGCATCCTTTTGGCCTAAAATCTCATATATTTCAAAGATGGATGAATTCAGTAAAGTCTTGCCCACCCTCGTTCAGCGAAGAGACAATGCCGAGGGAAACACCAGGAGGGGCGAATCCCCCTGCGGCCGGCCTGGAGGGAGAGCAGAGGGAAGGAATCAAGCTCCCCTCTGCCCGCTGAAACTGCGAGAGGCGCGTCCTCTCCTCCTCGTCGTCCCGCTCCTCCCCCGGCCGAGCCCATCCCGGCAGCGGCAGCGGCGCGGAGCGGCCGGCGGGGGGAGCGATGCGGCCGGGGATGGAGCGGGAGCGGCGGGCAGGGCACCGGGCTGCCCGGGCACCGGGAGAGGGGGACCCGCTCCCGCATGCCTCAGCTGAGGGCTCTGCCCTTCGCAGCGAGCGGCTCAGGACCCTGGTCCCTTTAAGGCTACGTCTCCACCAGGCTTGGCTATCGCATCGCATCACATCGCATCCCATCCCATTCCATCGCATCCCATCCCGTCACATTTGCTGAATCCTTTAGACACAAAGCAGTTGATCAAATCTGAGGTTAAGTCTGGCCAGGGGCTCCACTCTGAACCTCATGACTCAATGGGAGGGTCTTCCTTACCCTTGGCACTCTTAACCTTCTGTGTCTCCGGTCTCTAAGCAAATCCTTTTAAGATGATTTTGGTCAATTTTCCTCTGGGTGCTTCATGCCCGTAGGAAGTGACAGAGTGGATGTTGTCCATCGAACTCTGTTAAGTTGCAGTTTCACAAACTTACATTCAAACTCGCTTCTGCTGATACCTTTGTCAGTGACTCTTGAAGTGACCTAAGCCACTCATTCATGACACCATCCCATCTCACCCAGAGGTGCCCAAGCTCCCCAGCCCTTCTGGAGCACAGACCATTTTGCAGTCTAAAGGACTCATGGTTTATATGATCCTGAGCTTTGTGTTTTGCAGCTCGGTCTGTCTCTCTCAGTACCATTCCCTCTGATTTTTGAACCCACTGGCTGGTCTTGATTCAATGGGGCACAAAACCACAGCCATAGTATTCCTCTGGGTGGCCTGAGGACAGAGAGAGGATGCAGACAGACAGACAGGTACTTCACTGCACAGTGATGCAGAATTCTAACAGGAGCTGGGCTCAGCCTGATGCTCTGGTGCCAAGGTAATTGCACGGTAAGTAATTATTTGTGTCAGGGTTTATCCAGTTTCTGCACTGCCCAAGGAGAACTTTCATTACTTTCTATTTTATGTCCTACCACATAAATCAGGGCTATTTCCCAATTGAGCCCACTTTTTGTCAGGCTTAGTATTATGCTCCTAATCAAAGAAACTCTGATTCTGTGATTCTTGGGAAACAACTCGCCCCAGGACACATTTTTATGTGCATTCCCTACATTTTTCTTAATTTCATATTCCTTTTGATTGCTACTCCATTTGAATTCGAGACACTGTACAAGTCTCTTGTTATTTCTTGTCTAAACACCTCACTGATCACATTTACTCCTGTTTTGGTTTTGGAGACTCTGCTGCCATCTGCTCTGGGGGCTGAAATTCCCTGTGCACAAAGCCCAGCCTGACCACAGCCTGATGGTGACTGCCTGTGGCTGCCCAGGGCAGTCATGACACCACAACCATGCCTGGCAGGAGAATTCCTGGTGTCTGGGGCTGTAGCTGACACTCACAGGCTTTTCACAGCCAGGAGCAGTGTAAAACCACCACAGGACTCCTACATTGAGCAGCCAGTGCTGACCAGATATATAATGCATTTCCTTCCCATGAAATGAGTGATCTCCTGGAAACAGAAGGCTCTTTCTCCCCCAACACTAATGTCCCCAGAAGAGCTGTTTTGGCTCACAAGTGCCTGAACTGGATGCAGTCTGGAAGCTGGGTTAATATCTGGGTCAAGTATCACCACTTGTTTGCTCTGCTCCTTCTCCCTGAAGCATCTGCTACTGAGTGCAGAGATGACTCAGGGCAGACCTTTGGTCTGACCCAGTCCTGCTGCTCTTCTAACCACACCTGCAACCATGCTCTGTCTGCTTGGGCTTGAGCAGCACCATTCATCCTGCAGGATTCCTGTTGTTTCCTCCTGGTCATGTTGTTCTTAATGAAAACCTTACCTTATCTTCCATCAGACGATTCCCCCATCACTTGTGAGCCAGCTCCAGGTTTTAGCTCTGGTGCGGATTTTCATGCCCTTCAAAGAGCCATTCCCTATTCTGAGCACTGCCCACATGCTGTCTGTTTGGTGAGCCTTTATCCTGCTCCACAGGAATAATTTCCTTTTCCTTTGCAGATTGCTCATCCAGGAGTATTTTACTTAACATGTCTTGTTTGCATCCCTCTCCTTCGCCTGGCAGCTGGCATTGGATGAACTACCTGTGGCAGGAAGAAACATGCTGTAACAATCAGAGGGGAAATCTGGAGGGCTCCAGAGGTTTGCTCCTCTTCAGAGGCAGATGTCCACATCCCTTGCACATTAACCATAACACAGGGCCTGTGCATACATATGTTCTCAAGCCAGTGCTGGCAAACTTCAACCCCTGGCTGTGGAAACTCATTTCCCCTGGAGATCTTGGTGGACAGACAGGAAGGAGAATGAATTGCCCTCTCTGTATGAAAGGGCAAAAGAGGATGGGAGAAGACCATTCCCCTCTCCTTGGCTGCCTCTGCCTAAAAACTGCAGGGATGGAAGTGTTGCACCTAGAGCTCGCGCCTAGAAATTCCTGCCCACAGGGGCAGCTCTCCAGAGAGGAGAACATGGGTGGGAGCCCAGCAGCCTCCACATCCCTCCAGGGAGGAGAACACGGGTGGGAGCCCAGCAGCCTCCACAGCCCTCGGCACTGCGGGGCTCTGCCCGGCGCTCCCCATCGCTGTGTCCGTCCCTTCTCCCGCCCCCTCCAGACCCCATCACCCCCGTGCAGCTGCAGTGACCCCCTGGCAGACCCAGCCACCCTGCTCTGGATGGCTTCTCTCCCCAAGGATGCTCAATTCCAGCTTGAAAAGCTGCGTGTTAGCTGAGGAGGAATGCCTTTGGAAAGGAGCTGGGCTGGGATGTCAGGGCACACCTCGCAGCTCCAGCAGCCAGCCCCCCTCCCACAGCCCCCAGCTAGGGGCTCTGCTGAGGGCTCCCCTTTTCCTCCACACTGGAGCAGTGGCTGGCTTCCCTGCTTCTCGCCTCCAGCTGTACCTTTAACATGTGTGGGCAAACTCAGGTTCCTGAATGCAACTCGGTTCAAGGCAAAGGTGTTGGGGCACGTTCCGTTCGGGATAGAAGGAATGACTGAATTGCTGGGGAAAGGCCAGCCTTAGACTGCCAAAGCTGGGAGAGGCCTGGCTTCTTGATCCAGCCCTGTCTGGGAAGGCTTGTGAATGGACGCAGGGAGGAGGCAGCCAGGGATGGAATCGGCTCTGCTTGGCAACCACAGGGACGGAGGAAACAAGATGGGGTTGAGACATGCCCCTGCTGCAAAAGGTTTCTTCTGTGAGGGAGCCAAAGGATCTGTGAAGAGAGTGAATGAACCTGCCTTGGCACCCCTGCTTCTTTGTAAATGTTTCCTCTTTCCATCCAGGGGGAGGAACAAAAATCTTCCCCTTCCATGCAGACAAAACCGAGGCCACATGGCAGAGCCGTGCTTCACACACGTGTGCACACCCACACACAAACAGGGGTTCTTGGGTTATCTGACAAGTTTCCACTTCTCCTTCCCTGTTCTGTTCCCTCTCATGCTTCTCCCTGTGCTCAGCACATCCTTGCACAGCTCCTTCCATCCCAGTGAATTAAGCTGAGAGTAAAGTTGAGTCCAGGGGTTCTGAGTCTTCCCAGTCCCACAGAGAACAGGAGTGGGGCTCGTTAATCCAAGAGACAACTCTTGGTGGGTGGGTGCCTCTGTGTGGGAGCCATCCATTCAAACCCTGCTGCCAGCCAAGGCCCATGTCCATCTCTGCACTCCCTGCCCCCGCCTCATCCCACCAAGCCAGCTCCTCAGGGCCACAGCTGGCCCCAAACACAGGACTGGAGAGCTTCTCTGAGCCCAGAGCTCTAAACACCCCAGGACCCCTTTGTCCTGCCCACTTTCTATACTGCCTTCTCCAGAACTCACCAGACTTCCCAGGAAATGCTGGAAGGGATTTTCTGCCTCTCTGTGCTGGGGTTTCCGGAGTCAGAGAAACCTCCTACATATCTCCAGATCTAAATCTCCAGAGACGTGCCACAGCCAGCAGCCACCCCAGCACTACCCCCATCCCTCTGGAGTGAAGTCAACCTTCCCCCAGAGCTAAACAGGAGGCTCTGCTCCCCACCTTCTTAGCAAGTCCATTGCTCACCCACAGGGGAATATCAGCCTTCATTCTCCTGCACCCATCAGTCTCTCCTTCTCCTCTCAGCCTCAGGTGTTGGGAAAGAGCAGGCACTGATCCCTCAGCACGTTTTCCTACCAGGACCCTGCCTGTGACCTCTGCAGAGGAGCAAAGTTGAAAAACATGAGCACAAATTGAAGGTTCTCAGCTCTCCAGCTGAGCTGATTCATATGCAGGCACCCCAGGAATGGCATTAGCTGTGGGGTTCAGCTCTTATCTGAGAACTTTTAGCTTGACCCTGCATTGCTGAAGAAGAGATGGTTAGATTTCTTGTAGATTATTTAGGGTATCAGAAGTAGCCTCGCAACAGCATTTTTCTTCCTTGCAGAACTAAGAACTGAGCCATGTGCTGCTTTGGGAGTGGTGAAATGATGATCACACAGATGATCATTGAAAAAAAAATCACCCAAAACCTCCACTGACTTCTACTCATTTCCAGTTCTGCTCATTTCCAGTGCCTCCTATTTCTCCTGACTCTGATGATGACAAGCATGATTCCAGCACTGGGAGGCATTGATTGACCAAGTTCTTCATCCTTTTATTTACTTTCTCATCCACCCACACGTGGCCAGGATTCGATTCCCTGAAGAATCAGCCCCTCAGCATTCTTGGAGACTCCTCTACAGCAATAACCAGCACAGATGCCCTCAGCAGGGTTGAACTGTTTGCGGGAGGGAGTGCTGATTTTTTGGTGGGAATCCAATGAATGATCTCACCCTAGAAAGGAAGCCAGAAATCACCACCTCCACCAGGCAAGTCGTGGTGTTCACTGTCACTGTCAGCTGCACAGACCACCCCATGCTCTCTGCAGATGGTCTGTCATGCCTCTCCACCCCTCAGTCCCACCATCGCCTGCACCTCCACATTCTTCAGCTTTGTTTTCTTGGCAGGAATAATCAGGACTGCTGTCATGGTTGTGACTGCTATCAGAGCCACTCTGCCACCAAATACCAACTGGACATCAGGCAAGCTGGTAAAGAAGTAGAAGAAAACAAGTTCAGTGTCAGAGTAGCAAAACAAACCCCAAAGAAGGGTGGCAGAAGCAAGCAGCCTGTCTGATCAGGGCTGGGGTGGCACATGTGGTGTGGTGGATGCTGCTGGGCCAGAGGCAGGTCATGTGTCCTGCAACAGCCCCATCCCTGCCCTGTCCATTCCCCATTTCCCTGCTCTCGTGGTGGCAGGGCAGCCTGGCCATCATCCACAGAGATGGGAGCTGTTCTGCACTCCAGGTGTCCCAGCCCCTCTTCTTTCCCCTTTGTGGCACCTCCTCAGCAGGCCCAGGCAGCAGCACATCAATGGCACCACACTGGGGCACCAGGGCTCTGGTGAAGCCCTCAAGATGTCCCTTCCCAGCCCCGTGGGAGGACGCCAGCAATGCAAGGACTGATCAGCACCATTCACTGCTTGCATTTCTCACCTGAGCCCGCTCCTGCCTCTAAGCCCTTCCCTGTCTGCCTCCCAGCTGCGTTTTCCAAAAAGGGGCTACAGGTTCTGCTTTTGAAACTCAGGAGCCACCCAGCTCCTCTGAAGGTCACTCAGCCTCCATCCATCACACTTCAGCCACAGCTCCACTTTAAACTGAGCCCTCAAGCCTTTGGCTTGCTGACACAGCCTGCTCACCTCCTGGAAGCAAGGAGAGGGAGCACCCTGCCAAGGTCACAGAGAGGGTAGGGAAGAGATTGGTTTGTGCCTGTCCACAGACACCCATTGCAATGCTCCCACTGCCAGTGGGTCAGAGGCTCAGACCGCATGGGGAGAGGTCCCTCCTCAGCAGCAGAGGGGCTCTGTGGTGGAGTGGAGCCCTCCTGGCCCACCTGCCTCTCACACATGTCCATCCTCTTAGAAAGATCTCATCTTTGTTCTCTATCCCACTGTGATATCTTTTTTTCCACTCCTCTGTGTGTCTCCATACAGTCCTCCAGACCTCTGGTTCTTCCTTCCAGACTCTACCATACTCACCATCTGAATTCTGCATTCCAGTGCCTCTCACCACAGCCACCCATTTCGCACATCTCATCTAAGTATTTTTGCTCTGTTTCTGTCACTCACCAGCACATCCCTCACTTTCACATCCCCTTTCCATCAGAAAAGGTTCTGCCCTTTTGGAGAGAAATCAGCCTGACCCAGATCCCCTTCCATGAGTGCAAGAGTCCATCAGAGGGAGAGGTACTTTGGATGGGTGCCTCCCTTTGGTGGGAGGAATTGGGATCCACAGGCAATGGATTTTGGTTTCCTGGGCTGGAAAGTCCTGTGGGACCTCCTACCCTCCCTGCCTATCAGCCACTCTTTCCAGATAGCCCAGGGTACCATCTGCTAAATGTGGTGCAACTCCTTCTCTTTGTTTCTTTTCCAAACTTTGTAGTACCTTTGTTCCCTGCAGATTTCAAATTGCTGAAAGATTTATAAGACCGCAGTAAATCACAAGATGCAACACCCAAACAGGGGCTTTAATTATCATCACAAAGGTATTAAATATGCATCCAAAAAGAGAGGGGGACTGCTCATCTCTCTGTGGGTATAATTCCCTGTTGATATGTTTGGGTACATCTCTTCCCCCCACCCTGCATATTTGTATACCAGTGCATGAATTCATCTTTGAAGGCTTTACAAGAATGTGTAATCTCTGCCTTTTATGTGCTTCCATATCTTTTCTCATCTTGATTACCAGGCCTCCCCTTCAGTCATGTTCATGTTATGCCATGAAAGGCATCTGTGCACATACATGGAGAGGAGCATAAACTGGTGTTTACTACCTCCAGACATATTTCCACATAAATACATTCTGCATCAACAGCTGCTCTTGCACCTTACAGAGATGTTTTGACACGAGTGTGTTAAGTGTTTATTCTATGTCCCTAAAAACACTCATTTCTGTACATGCACAACTTTGCCATGGTTTTCTCCACTGCTGGTGTCGTATCCTTGGATCATTCCTCACCAACCTGCCCCAGCCTCTGCATCCTGGCTGCCCAGCAGAAGAGAAAGCAGAGATGTGAAGACCTGGTGTACTCTACAGGTCACTTATTTTATTTACAACACCTACCTTAGGTTAGCCTAAGATGCCCAACCAGCTTTGAAGGCAATCCCTTGATCCTAAAATCACCTAAACGTCTGTGTTCTTTCCCTTGGAATTAACTCTGCCTTCAGAGTTGGCTCTCATCAAAGGCTCTGGCAGGGAACAATTTCCCCACCTTCAGTTTACTGTCTCCGTAGCCCCACGGAGGTCCACATGCTCCTTTAAGAAGAAAAGCACACTCAGGAAGGTTGACTCCTCTGTGGAACACCACAGCCCGTGATCACTTTGCCTTTACCCTCTGTTTACACAGTCCATACATGCAAAAATTCACCACAGCAAAAGACCTTGGCCAGGTACATCCGTGTGAGGAGTTCCCAGGGATTTGTCCATCTGGCACCCACATGCCTGCTGAAAACCCATGCTCCCACTGCCTTGCTGGCCCATTCCTGTATAAACAAGAGTAAGCTGTGGCCATCCTGTTGTTGTTTCCACGTTCCCTACAGCCATTCTGCCCTCTGGTAATTTTGGACAGACGCACTTGGGAAATTATAAACCACAGGGTAATACAGAGGGCCCTTTCAGTGCTGCTGGCAGTCAGGCTTTTTTTTCCTCATCCTTAGTGATTTCAGGTATGAAGAGAAAGGAGATAAATCAGAGATACAGAACTCCTGAGGATCCACATACTCTCCTGTTCTGCCAGAAAACAAAGAGCTGAAGAATGTCAAATCCTGCAGCCAGGCAGCAAATGTCCCTGCTGTGCACTGTGGGGCCCATGCCCATGCACACACTCTCTGCTGGACACACTGGGCCACCTTTGGAGCCAGCCTGGCCAGCAGGCACACCAGCTGCCACAGGAAGCCTCCTGACCTGCCTCACTCTCCAGGAGCACTGCAAGCTTTGGCTCAAGGCACGTCTTTTGTGAACTAAGACCTTCCCCTCACTTTACACCAGCCTTGGCACTTGGGCTGATGGATGTCCTGCTTCCCAGGACTCAGAGCCAGAGTGCATGCCCAGCACAGTCACCCAGCACCTGCTTCACCCCTGAAGCTGCAGCTCCCCAGAGGAGAGCATAGCCCAGCAGGCAGTTTCTGTTCTCCTTAAACCCCTTGGATTTAGTGGTTTGAAGCCACCCTGAATAAGGCCCCTCAGGGCTTCAGCCAGAACAAGTGGTCAGCTGATGGCTCTTCCCCTCACCTGAGGATTCAGTCACAACCACTGATACCTCAGGGGCCCTTGGTGCAGGAGCTGCAAAGGCTGATCTGATCTGCCCTGGGGTGGTCTCCTGAGGGCACTGAGAAAATTGTGCATAGCCAAGGGCTTTGGCTCTCCCCCCTCCAGCTCTGCATGCCCCAGGCCTCCCTGAACCCAGCCCAAGGGGCTCCCACAGGTGCCCCAGAGTCCAGTTCCTCTGCATTTTCCTCTACTGCTCTGCCCTTTCCTGTCTGCTGCAGAAGTATGCTCCCTCCTAACCCCTTTATAATTTCTCCCATTAACACAACATGCTGCTTTTGCTGAAGGAAATCCTTTCCAAGTACCTAAAAATGCTATGCCCCATAATTCTCTATGCATTTGGGAATCCTGCAGGATGCTGAAATAAACCGAGCTGTGCTTAGGACTGGCAGAGAGTTCATGGTAGTGTCTAAAGTAGAATTTCCTCTATAACCATCTTAGGGAGCATTAAAAGCACATTAACAGCAATCTGGGCCTGGCTAAGGATGAGCCAGTGCAGATCCACAGGGGAACACCTCGTGCTGCCACACTCCCCAGCAGCAGCAGCAGCAAGCAGAGAGACAGTGACATGCAGGGGTGTGTTCCCAGCTGCAGCCAGCCTGGGCTCCTCGTGCCCTGGGGCTGCAGGCATGAAGTTCTCCAGACTTAAAACTGGATGAAACACTTGGCCCCAAGCTTATCTGAGAGCAGACCTGTGTCTGGAGTGGCTCTGTGCAAGAGCCACAGCTCCTGTGGCTTGCCCAGCTTTGAACAATGTTAAATGAAGGGACAGGCAGTGGCAGATGGACAGAGAGAAGAACCTCAACCAGCTGTGTGCATTTTGTGACAACAGAGCAAAAGAGAGGGAGCAGGATCTGTCCTCTGAGCCCGGAACAAGACATGAAGCAGCACATTGTGCCCCTCATCCTCCTAGAGTGCTGTTCAAGCTGATCTCGGCCAAGCAGAGCCCCAGCTGAGGCACTGGGACACCTGAAGAATTACCCCTCCCTGGTTGTGCAACACTGGTGTGATTTGCATAACAGCAAACTATTGCCCAACAATCATATTTAGGCTGCTCACAATCATCCTTTGTACACACACACCAAGCCATGGCAGTATTGGCCAATATTTATTAGATCTCAACCATCCATCTCCCTGCCTGCATCTCTGCAACACTTGTGCATGGGTTTCCCATGATCAGTCAAGGAACTGGTTATTTCTCAATTCCTGCTCTCCTGGTGCTTCAAAATCTTTATTTCAGGGATTTTACCCCTCTGATTTGATACCAGGGATGTTCAAGCTGTTCACCTACAGATTACTCATTTGGCATTAAATAAAACCCTAACAGCAAGAAAATGTAACTGAACTGAGATGCTCTCCAGATACCACAGAGAACCCCTCAAAAGACAGAATGACCCCAGTGGTCAGCTCAGCAACCTGAAGCAGAGACATCCCCTTCAGAGCCTGGTGTGTGAACCCTTAATTCCATACGAATTCCCTAAGAGAAGCCACCTAATACCTGATGACTTCTAAAACTCAGTGTCAAATCGCCACCCTCAGCCCCAAGGGGCAGTAATGACACACAACATTCACTTTTTAGTGAACCACTGGGCTCCGTGGAGATAAAACCTCTGTACAGAACCATGGAGAGAAGGGGTGCACCAGAGCCTGGAGAGGTGGGGATGCTGAATGGAAGATGATTTATGCCAACATACCAGCCTAGGCTTTAAACCTCAGCCTGGGGTGCTCTGGTGCCCTGGCAGACAGTGCCTTCGCTGCCCAGAGCCCTCCATCTGCTGTTATTTATCCGAGTACAAGTCAGCCAGGCACAACCCTCACTGTGAGAGGAGGGACACAGGTTCTACAGCAGAGCTTTCTCCAGGCAGCTCAGTAGACGGCCGGGAAATAAAACCCAGCGAGAGCTTCGCTCTGGGTGGCACCCACCGGAGATAATTGCTGCTGGATACTTGCCCGGGGCTAGGGAGAAGTTCCTACATCAGCGCGGCGGAGCTGCTCCCCAGGTACCCCTGCTCCTTCGCTTCCACATCCTCCCCTTCCAACCTGCACGGGGGGAATTCAGCCACAGGAGAGCTGGCTGCGGGAGTGTCCAGCAGCACGGCCGGGCGAGATGCGTTAAACCGCAGTGCCAGCAACAGGAGCCCACCTCCCACTCCCCCTCCCTGTGGCTCCTGCCTTTTCCCGCTCCCCCCAGACGAGTTCTGCTTTGTCCTGAGGTTTGCTTCTTGCTCGCCTTGTTTATATGAACGATAATTTTGGATGTGGTAATGGCAGAACTGTAGCAACATGCCTCCCTCCCACCCCCTTCTCCATCGGCGGCGTGGGGCACCAAGGTGCACAGTGCTGTAGCCCAGACATTTTGGGGCCTGGGAAGGACCAAGCTCCTCACCACTCACCTCCCAGCCTCCTGCTTACTTCCTCTTCTAACCCCAGGTCCTGTTAACAGACCTCAGACCCATCCTGGCCAGCGCTGTGATGTGTCCTTGGAAAGCCTCCCTGCCTGCTGCCGTGCTCCCACCACCCTCACTGCAGCACCAGGGGTGGAACCAGCTCTGGGTTTCACCTGATTTATTCCATATGCCTTCTATGGGCCTGTCCCACACAGGTCTAATAAATCATGAACCAGATCCTCTCAGAATAATATTAATAGCCATGTTTATAGTCAGCAGTTTGCAGGAAATTCCCTCCCCACACCTATCACTGTCAGGCTTATCACTGAACTTTCAGGACCTGCAATTTTATTCTTGATTCCCGTGCCAGGAATACATGAGCTGCAGGTCCCTCACCTTGCTCCAGAGATGTGTATCTGAGATTCATCCCCTGCAGTTATTGATGGTGTGAATTACCACAGCACCTTGCAGCCCTTGTCCTGGGCTGCCTCAGCACCAGGCACGTGCAAGTGTCTGCCAGCAGCAACAGCACCAAGAGGGTGCCTGAAGGATGGTGACACCACCAGGGTGAGGGTTCCTTCTGCCCAAGACCAGGAGGAACAACCCCAATGCTTGGTATCAAATAAGGGATGCACAGGTGGCTGGGATAAGCCATAATTCATCCTGAGAATGAAGGCAACAAGCAGTCTGATGTGATGCAGGATGATGAGATACAGGTGAGTGCATCCATGCTGTCCTTTAGGGACCTGTTTCCAGACCAGACACAGCTTTGCTGCTGTTCAGATCATTCCTTGAGTAGACTGAATGGAGCCAGCAGAAAGGCCAAACAATCCTGGCCAATATTCCCACCAGAAAACTCAAGTCAGAGTCACAGCCAAGCACAGAGCAGCTCCAGACAGGGGAACCCCAGGAGGGATGTCTGTGGCCCCCAACACCTGGCTCTGCCCTTTCTGAGTGCAGCAGGCTTTTCAGTGACTGGCCATAGGGTTGCATCGACCTGTTAGGGACATTTTTTTGCAAATCCCATCTAAGCAGAAGCTCACCAGGCTTACCCACCATATTAGATTTTCCAGGAGCCCAAAGCAGCCTTACCCTCAGCTCCTAACTCTGTTCTCCCAGGACCCGGTAGCACAAAGAGGATTTTGCTCCAAGTGACTAATGCTTCTCACACTACAGAGTGCATCAAAAGCAGACAGGTCAAAGAGGAAGACTCACCAGCTGGCTTTCTTTTAAAACTGGTGTCATTGCCACAAGTTGTTTTTTATTGTAGTAGTTCTTAAATTAGATGCTCTTAACTGTTCTTAGCCAGTGGACAGCAAATGCAGACCACAGCAAACGAAAGAGCACAACAGAAAGAACAGAAGGAGAGTTTGCTCCATCCACACAAAATGCCACCCACTGCTTGTGGGAGACGACAGCTGGGCAGGCAGGATGGCCCTGTACCAGCTTCCCCACTGGGAAAACCCCAGCCTCCAGCTCCAGCAGGAGGCTGTGGGAATTGGCAGGGAGAGCAGCCCAGCATCAGCTCAGTGGGTGCACACGGGGCCGTCCCCTCCGCAGCGGCCGTGTCCCAGCTTGCCTGAAGCGTCGGCAGAGGACGAGCCACCGGATCGGGACAAGCTGCAGCCCATGCAGCCAGCACAGGGCAGGCTCGGCTGCTCTCTGCCCCGGGGCTGACAGTCACCAGAGTGCCTTCAAGGCTCTACAGGAGCAGCCAAGGCTCCATCCCCACCCGATTCTTGTCCCTCTGCAAAACCTGTGTGTTGCATCGCAAAGCAGCCCCAGTCCCGAGTGCTGCAGGAAGGCTGCCCACACTCCTCCTCTCCTCCCATTCCCCTTCCTGCTCGCAGCAGGCAGGGCTGGGTAAGCCACTCCTGGGTGATTCACTCCCCAGCAGGCAGAAATGCTTTCCTGGGTACACACAGCTGGGCACAGGGAAGAGGCGCAAGGCCTCTGATCCCAGCTGAATCACTGCGCCCCGCCGAGCTCCTGCATGCAGGGACAGGGCTCCCGCTGAGGTCGTGGCCAGGTGAGTATTGCAACAGTACAACGTGACTCACCGGCAGAGAAAAATGCCATTTGGGGTAGGAGTGGGGAACGGGGGAGGAGAGGAGCCCGCCGGGGCACAAACCGGGGGTGGAAGGCACGGGAACACCCAGGTCTGTCTCAGGGCGAGAGGAGAACAAACTCCAGCAGAGCAGTGAGAGGGCTCAGGGGATGGCGGGGGGGGGAGCGAGCCCACCCCGAGAGTCACGGGCTCCCCAGCCACGGCTTCTGCATCCCAGCCCTGTCAGAGCTCAGGTGGAAAAGATCCTCACTCGGGAATGGAGCTGGGAGTTCTCCTCTTTTTGTTTCAGGACAGGATCTAGCCACACAAGCCCCCACATGAACAGGATGGTCACATGAGGCTTGGGCTGGATGGTGCCAAGTGCACCTTGCTGAATCCTGCCGTGGAGTCAGACTAATGCCAGACAGTGGCACTGCCAGGCGCTGGGAAAACCAACCAAGGGATATTCACTGCTCCTCTCCTCCCCACTCCCCAGGGCAGCAAGACCTGCACCTGTGCCCCAGCAGTGAGCCAGTGTCCCCAGCACCCAGAGGCTTCCATGGGCACTGCTTTGGGTAATTCCAGTGGCATGCCCTGCAGGGTAACAGGCTTTTTCCCACACCCATGTTTTCTTGCCTGTCCCTGAAGGCAAGGCAGCCTTGATCAGCATTTCCATGTTGTGTTGAAACAAGACGCAAACTCCCTCAAGTCAACTGTCCTAACGGCCTTGCCAGGGGCAGCAGGAAAATGGGCAGAGATTCCCAGTAAGGTAACAAGACTTTCCTAATTCCTGCTAGGAAATGTGTGTCCCTAGTCCAGGGCACAGCCTCATCCCTGCTTCCAAGGGAAGGGTGTTGGCTGAGAGCAGCCATGCTGAGCTGACAAGTCATCATGGAAAGCTGCATCCTCCTGCATCCCCCCAAGCCAGCTGGATTTCCTCCTGGGGACTGCAGAGGAAGGGAAACAGAGCACCATGAACCACCCACAGCCAGAGCAGCAGAGGGGTTCCCCCATTTCTCCTAGTGACTGCAGTCCTGGGAGGATTTCAGGTGAATTAGGCTGGATCACTAGCTCAAGCTGCAGCCCCACTGGTTCATGGAGCCCTGGGACCCATTGTCCCAGAGGGCAGAGCCCACAGCATCCCCAAGCAGTGTCCCCAGAGTGGTGGCAGTGTTTATGTATGTGACAACAGCATGTCAGAGCAGGGGTACAGAGCCAGAGCCCTGTTGTGCAACATGCTGTTCAAATGGAGAACTGCAAAAAAAGGTAATACTATATAAATAAACCAGGCACATCTCCATTGGGAATTTCTAAAAAAAAAATAAAATAAAAAATTAAAAAATCACCCTTTGGGATGCAAAGCAGCTAGGCCTGGAGAGCAGCTAAGAATTGTTATTAAATAAATTAATTAGCTCAGCAGAGCCCGCCAGGTACTGAACACTTTCCACTTCCAAGCAGGTAAATGAGTCCGTGGGAACAGAGGCTGCTCCACGCCTGCCAGGCAGCACAAGCTGCATTTTAATGTGCATGCAATTTCTGCAGCTCTGCCCCTGGAGTGGCATACTGGGTGCTGTGGGTCCCCCAGGAGGGACCAAAGAGCCCCCAAATTCAGGGACCACAGCCACCTTCCTGTGTGCCCCGATGCAGAAGGGGGTTGTGCCAAGGGATGCCTGTGCCCAGCACAGCCCAGAGCCTTCCCTGCTGGGAAGCAGCAGCTCTGGGGCCAGGGCTGGGGTGGCACTGAGCAGGGCTGGGGTGGCACTGAGCAGGGCTGGGGGCTCTGAGCAGGGCTGGGTGGCTTGAGCAAGGCTGGGTGGCTCTGAGCAGGGCTGGGGTGGCACTGAGCAGGGCTGGGGTGGCACTGAGCAGGGCTGGGGTGGCTCTGAGCAAGGCTGGGGTGGCCTGAGCAGGGCTGGGGTGCACTGAGCAGGGCTGGGGTGGCTCTGAGCAGGCTGGGGTGCACTGAGCAGGGCTGGGGTGGCTCTGAGCAGGGCGGGGGGGTGAGGAGTGCTGAGCATCACCTCGGAGAGCACAGCCCCATGCTTTGCATGGCCAAGTTCTGCTGCAGGCAGGGTGCCTTTGATCCCCTCCCCAGCCCTATCTCACTGCCTTTAAACACCAACTTTCATCACCCTGGGGTCTGGCAGGAGCAGGCTGCAGGAGTAAACTCCTCTCCCATACTGGCAGGCATGGGCTGGGCTGGCAGCAGGTGACAGGGC
Organism: Sitta carolinensis; assembly: GCA_032173965.1. Taxonomy (NCBI): domain Eukaryota; kingdom Metazoa; phylum Chordata; class Aves; order Passeriformes; family Sittidae; genus Sitta; species Sitta carolinensis. Next base: position 12,319,148 of record CM063294.1, read on the forward strand.
AGCACTGCCCTCCCTGCCAGGGCCAGAGGCGTCAGCTTGGCTTTGAGCCTGGTCAGCAGGAGGCGACCCCGGGCCAGGCTGGGGTCACAGCATGCTGACAGGAGGCCAAGGAAGAGGAAAAGAGGAGCTGGGAAGGAAAGGTGGAGATGGTAAGCAGGAACTCTCCTTCCTTCCATCCTTCCACCATGGCAGGTCCAGCTGCAATGACCCCCTTCCTGCATCTCCTACTCCAAATGTTCTGCATCAAAAGGTGAACAAAGCCCTGTCCTGCATCAGCTTTGCTAAAACTGAGAATTTCAAGGGGACTGTAGGAAACACCAGCTGTGCTCAAGCCTCCCTTCCAGGGAAGTGGGGAGTTAGATCTCTGTTGTAAGAGGAAGTTCAAAATTACAGCACAAGTCGTTACTGGAAAACAAAATTCCCGGGCATGTTGCAAATAAAATCTGAATTCCCCAGTGTGGGGTTCAAGACAGCCCACAGCCTTCATTCCAGGGCCCATCTGAAAGATAAAATGAGATGATATGTATGATGGCGGAGGCAGATAAAAGTTGGTAGGGGAAAAACTCTGGGAGGGCATTTCAAACAATGACTATTACATCCAACACAGCACAAGACTCACTTGCAAAAAGAAGCCCACAGTGCTGGAAACTCCTGAAATTAAATCTCTGTGCACACCCTCCCCGTAATCTGAGCAGCACTATTGCAAACAGTTCCAGAGAGCAGGATTGTGCTGCCTCTTCCTTTCCTTGGGGAAAGAGGGTTATTAAATCACTGAGAATCTTTGAACAGCCTTTATTTTTCACCGTGGGTAACAGCAGCTGTGTCCAGGGCATTCCAGGGGGTCCAGCTGCTGCAGCACACCAGGATGGGGGTCTCTGCTTTGAGTCCAGTCCAGTCTGAGGTACCAAGAGTGACCCACAAACCAGCACTCAGTGCTCTCCCCACCCAGCAAAGGATGCCCATTCAGGTTGATTCCTTAATGGACCTCGATCCCCACCCGGATCAACCCTCAGCATTCCCCATGGGGGCTGTCCTAAGAACAGAGCACAAACCCAACCTTCCAGGCACTCCTGCCTGCCCACACAGATGTGCCTGCCCACACAGATTTGTCTCCCCATATAAGCATATCACCTGCCCTTTCCTCCCAGACTCCCCCAGAGGCAACACAAGCCCCACAAGCTCCCAAAGGGGCTGCAGAAGCATCTTTTGTCATCCCAGAGTTCAGCAATCCACAGATTTGCCACGACTAGGGCAGGATTAGGCAGAGCTGCTGCCAGGCTGAGCTGCCTGGGAAGGACAGATTATTCCTGCCAGGAGCCAAGACTCTGAAAAGGGACATTGTTTCAAGGATGATTTGCTGTTTCTCCCTCACACACACAAGATTCCGTAGCTCCAATCTGGCTTTTCTGCAAGGCACCTGCTACCACCTGTGGTCAGCGAGGAGACGGGAGAGGGATAAGCAAAGGAAGGAGGGAGCCAAAGCTGGGCTGGTCAGACAAACCCAGGGAGCCCTGCTGAGGAGCTGAGCTCTCTCTGGTGCTCAGCCTTGCCCAAGCCCAGCTGCTCCAGGTGCTGCACAGTGATCTGAGGGCAGCCCAGAGCAGAAGATGCTCTGCTTTCCTCTCCAAGCCCTGGCTCCCCTCCCCACAGCCCTGCTGTGCCCAGGAGCCACGTGCTGTCCTTGCTGCAGGAACAGGTTGCAATACCTCACTCCCCTCCCCAGCCCACCTTGGCAGCTGGGAGGAGGCAGTGTTGGAACGCTGACCTCAGGCCCGGCAGGAGCTCATGGGAGGACGATGCACACTGCCCTGGCCTCCCTGTCCAAGCAAACCTGTGCCACAGGGACCAGGGCACAGGGCAACCCCACCTCTGCTGCTTGGGGCTGTGGGATCTGATCTTGGGGCCGTACAAACCCACACCCCCAAACACAGTCCCTCTGTCAGGCCACCAGCCTTCCCCAGGAGAAGGCAGCAGCCCAGAGCTGGTCTCACATGCTCTGGCTGCAGAGCTCTGTTCCTATTTCTCTTTGCCCTGTGAGATCCCCTGCCTGCCCTGCCCATGGCAGCACTTTCCTCCACTCCTCAGCACAGCTAGTACCCCTGAGGTGGGCTTACCCTTGTCCTTCTCCTGCTCCAAAGCCAGCACTCTAGCCTGGCTTTGGTCACACCAATCTGAGAGGTGATGAGCAATCTCTTGTCCTGACCTTAACCTTAATCTTAGTCTTAACCTCCAGCCAGCTGCTCCCCTCCCCTTTATCAGGCAGCAAACTCCCCACCTGCACATTTTCCCTGTATCCTTTTTCTGCCAGCACAGTCCCTACCCAGGTGTGATGCAGGCAGACCCACACCAACCTGCCTCTAAACTTTGGGAACTCAAATTAAAATGGGCCTGAGAGATAAACCAGCCACCCAAGTCTACTTTTATCTCAATGCAAATGAATACAGAGGACATTTTGCAAAAGTCAACATTGCCTCCTGCTGCAGCACTTTAAAACAAAAATGAAACCGTTGGATTATGGGCTGGCTTGGTACCAGGTTTGGTCCACGGGTCAGAAGCATCTGTCAAACACACAGCCAAAGAGGATGGAGAATGCCTTGAGGTCTTTGCAAAGTTCCTGTGAAGGACTTGGAGGATTTGCACCTGCTGAGCAAAGGACAGTGCCTGGGGCTGTGCCCCTGAGACCCACGGGTCCCAGTGGTCGGGGCAGCTCAAGATCAAGTTCACCCACTCTGCTGGGAACGGGGCAGGAGCACTGGCAGAGGAGTCATGTTCACATCCTGGCTCCCTCCAAAACACTCACAGATGGTTTGGAACAGGATGCCAGAACCACCCATCATCATACTTCACTTTTTTCCTTTAGTCTTTGCCTTAATCCTTTAATGAATTAAGTGGAGCAATTAAGCAGGATTTTTATTTCTTTTTAAAGTGAACACGCATGAAAATGGAGATGGGTATTTTTGCCGTTTGAATGCTTAATATGATAATTAATGCAAAGCCCCCCCGCTTTAGGGATTCTCCACACCTCTTACCCAGGCCTTTTTCTGTTCATCTTGCTGGCAGACTGCCTCTCATAGTTATTCCAATGAAGGTTGCCCCTTCCTCTTGCTCACGCTGTGCCTGAACTGCACAGAGCAGGGGGAGGAGGGAGGGGTGGATACTCAGAGCTGCTCAGAGCAAAAGCCCCAACCAAGCCTCGATGGTGGAGAGTGCTGCAGAACAGCAAATGGAGAAACCTCCCTTCTGGGGAAAGAGAGGGGACCAACCTTGCTATCCAGCAATGTATCCAGCCTTCAGCTCAAGCAGCTGAGTTGAGCCCCCACGCCCAGCTCACTGGGGAAGGGTTTCCTGGACAGGGAGATGAGGGAAGTGCCTTCCCCAGCCATGATAAAACAGAAGGTTTGGCTCTGCAAAGGAGAGTACAGCCTCACCTTCCAAGCACCATTTCCATACCCTGTATGTTCTGGCCCCACCAAACCTTCCAGTCCTCAGGTCTCTGCTCCCTTCATCCATCTACTCTCTGTTTGGCTTAAAATATTTGCAAGTATGGCTGAACATCTGCATGCCTGTGTTGTTGTTGTGATAACACACACGACATAGACTCTTGTGAAATTTCTTCAAAGCTTGTATGAAGAAGAATGACTTTTTATTTCCAGAACTTGTTCTCTTATATACATTTTTCTACAGGCCACTGTGATTGGTGAAAGAAAGACAAAACACTTTATCTATATTGGTCAAACTACAGGGCCATCAAAAGAAAATCTTTCTCACAGAAAGAATGAACAATATGAGTATCGTTACAAAAATAATGTCTTATTATGTTTTTCTTGAGTAAGGAATTTCAGTAAATCAAAACAGCTTTAGAAACTCAGAAATTTCAGACCTGAAACTCAGACTACATGCCTCGGTTTCCCCACTAGTGAAAAGGTGGTTAACAGATGTTCCTGCTTCCCTGAAAGGACACAGGCACTGGGAGATGACCAACATTTGGGGGATGCTACAGGCCAGGTCAACACCATGGAGGCTCTGCCACCCCTGTTCTCAGCACACATCTTTTACCAAGAAGACTGCCAGCCCTACAGACATCATTATCCCCCATCCCAGGAATGAAGGGAAGGAGCCTGGGACTGATACAGATCAGAGCAGCACAACTCCAAACGTAAATTGCTTGGCTATTTCTCCAAATGGTTGGACAAAGTGCTTCGAGGAGAGGCAAAGTCTCACTGTAGCTCCATGAGGTGTTACCAAACATGGTTCACTTGAAAGCAGGCACTGGGCCACCAGTGAATCCCACAAAGACCATCCTGACTGGGCTGGATGGTATCCCTCAGCACCAGGATTTGCTGCTTGGGAAATGCCTCTGCAACCTGCATTTCTTCCATTTTTCATTCCTTTTTTCTTTCATTTTACTTTAAACTTCTTCCTTTTTTCATCAAAACACATTTCCTGACACAAAAAGGTCTTGGTAAGTGTTCTCTGACTCACTGAACTGCCCAAACAGATCTTCTGCCTCCACAGGAACTGGACCATCCTGTTTGTGGGTACAACAGCCACCCCCAGCTGTGTGCCAAGGGCTGAGGAAAGCTGTTCCTATTGTGAAACACTCCCTGCCAGATGTGGGCAAACCCTCCCTCACATCTGGAGAGCAGTCAGACATTTTCATTTTTTCTCTCAATTGTTTGTTTCCTTGTCCTGAGCAGGACAAGCCTTGGAGGTGAGGTTCTTTGCCTCTTTCTGCAGAGCAGTCCACCAGCTTTTTTTCCCTGTAGAACTCTGGTTTTGCAGACACAGAGGAAGACAATAATATCCTCTGAAAGGTAGCTTCAGTTTAGGGAGAGAAGTTTTCCTCCTCTCTTTTGCTAGCCTGTGGGATTCTGGAAGTGGATTTGTTCAGTAGTACAAATTCATGGAGGTTTGGGCTGCTAATACTGTGTCCCTTGGTGGCCACTGGCCTTTACAACACGCCTGAGACCCAACCTTTTTCCATCCCCAGGCACAGAGTGCTGCAGAGGTTGCAAAGCCTGTGGTGATCATGGCCAAACATAGCAGTCAATAAAGCTGATGACCTTTGCTTGGTTGTCCAGTCAGCCACAGGAAACACTTTTCCCCTCAGGCTCCTGTACTAGATGCTTCAGGAATCAGGGAGACTGCTCCCATAACGTCCCTGGAAAATCTCAGGGACACACCATCCATCAATACTTTGCAGTCTGAGACAGCAGCAACATCTCCTACTGCACTGGTACAAGCCCAGACACTGTGCTCTGGCTTCCTGTAAACAAAAGCTGTTTAGCTCTAAATTCTCCCTTTGGCTCAGCTCCCCTGGTTCAGCGAGGATGGTACCGCGATAATCATCGCGTGGATTGCATTCCCGTACGAGGCTCCCTTGCTCAATGGCGCCTCTTTTAATGCCCTTGGAGCAAGGAACTTCCAGGTTGGTTTCTCTGCCAGACAAGACTGGGTGTCAGGTCTAAGCACCAAGGCAAAGGAGAAGTAGAGAGCAAGGATCTGAGAGTCTGGGACTGAGGGTTAACAGATTAACAGACAAACATTTATGGACTGCAGTGCAAAGGAGAGAGGGTACAAAGGATTTGGGCTGGAGTAGAGCTTTTTTCCTAAAGCAAGACAAAACAGGAGAGGAGTGGTCTTTCCTAAGGAAAAGAGTTAATGGTCTAGGATTCTTCAGGCCAGACCAGAACAAACACAAAATGTTTCCCTACTTCAAAATTAACATCCACTTTGAAAGAGTTTCTGCTCAAGCCAGGCAAACCGGAGACATCTGAGTGAAGCAAGAGTGTGGGCAGACCCTGCTCTGCCTGTGCCTGATCTCCCAGTGCCTGTGCAAACCTAGCACACAACCCAGTGCACTGGACTAAAAGTTAAATATCCAGACCCAGCTGGTTGTGTGGCATCAGTGAGGGGAGAGACTCATCTTCTGGGAATGGCTCATTCTCCCTGGACAGACACCTGAACTATGGAGCTGTAATTTAACTTCTCATCCTTGTTCTACGCTGCAGATAAATTAACTCACTGTCCTCTATCCCCACCTCCTAGTAAGACCCAAGCAATTCCCATGTTGTCCCCTCCTCTATTATTCACTGCCACTCCCACCAATCTCTTCCACAAACACCAAGGTGAAGCTTGCTTTCTCAGTCATGGTGGTGGAAAAGCACATCTGTGTTAATCCACCCATCACAGCCCCAGCTCCTGCCTGCAAAACTGGGCCAGGAGAAGGCGCTTGCTGGGTCCCTGCTTTGGCCAGAAGCCACCAGATCTTGCAGAGCATGGTGGGGAGAAGGGAGTCCAGTACAGCGACTTCAGAAAGACTTATAGTGGCCTGGGACATTCCTGGTGCACAAAAGCATGACCAAGCAAAGTCCTGTGAAGGGGGCGAGCTCCTGAGCCAGTCACACCAGGAGGGTTGAAGAGTCTGTGATACATGAGGCATCTGGGAATGGCCACCAATACTGAGAGAGAAACGTCCTGCCAGGCATGGAAGTGAGAGGCTGTTCCCTGGGCATGCCAGCAAGGAATCCACCTCATCCTCCACCACCCACTCGAGTCTGGTGGGCAGTTTTGCTTGAGATCATTTCCCCAAGCCTCGCTGGGACGTGGTGGCTCCTCTTCCCACGCCGTCCTGCCGGGGACTGCGGTGACACGCCGCTCCAGAGCCAGTGCTGGTGGCAGGGCCAGCGATGAGCTCAGCCATCCGTGAGCTCAGCCATCCATGAGCTCAGCCATCCGGCACGCGGCACAGGACGAGCGGCTCAGGATGAGCTCATGCCTGCTCTGCACGGACTGATGGGGGCAAGGAGGAGACACGCTGACTCGCCAGCCCATCCATGACGAGGGCCTGGTACAGCCCACTGTCCTCCCAGGAAAACGTGCAGCTCCAGCCCCCCAGCGGGGCTCTGCTCGCAGGGATGATGGCAGTGGGGCCATGGCACACCTTGGTACTCTGCCAGCGGGTCTTCACTGCCTTCCCCACGACACCAAACCTTCTCCCGGGGTCTTGAGCAGCTTCTCACCCCATCCCATCAGGGTCCCATCTGTCTGCAGAGCGATGACATCCCCTCTGCGGGCTGGCATCCCAGCCTTCTGTTGCACTGAGCTTCTGACTCTGTCCTGGTGCCAGATGGCTTCGGAGGCAGATGACTTCATCTCTTTTAAAGGGGCAAGGGATCTGTCAGCAGTGCCCTGTAGGAATCAATGTGCATCATGCTTGGTGGGAAGCCAACATGAGGAGCATGCCACAGCATCCTTATGATCCCACACAGGGCCCAAGAGGCTTGGTTTCCAGTCCAACACTGCCAACAACCTTGTGTCCTTCACTCTTAGCCAGGTTTGATCTGTCCCAAAAATAAACTTGTGGAGTGGGGGACCCAACTCCAGCAGGAGCTCCATAGTGATGCCCTCCTGAGTGTCTAAGGGCAGGGACTACCTAGTGTTCAGCATCATGAGCCAAAGATGTCTTAATAGATCCTATACTGAATGGAGGGGAGTGGTCTGCAATGCACCAGCCTCTATTCCCAAAACTGTGTATGACGGGTGGCCTGAGCCAAACTCATTCAGCACTGGACTCCTCTTGGACTTCAGACCTGGATAACCTGGAGCTCAAAGGAAAAACCAGCTCAAATTTGTCCTGGGTACAAAGGGTGAGTCTCAGAGTGAGAATTAGGTGTGCTCACAGAGATATGATTCAAGGGTTGTGATTACCACTCTGCTGCAAGGGGAGAGATGGATCCAGCCTGTGCCCCTTGGGAGATTCCAAGCAACCCAAATGTCCCTCTCAAGACAGCACCCCCTCATTCCCCTGCAGATCCTGCCTGTCTGGGAGCTGCAGGGTGTTTTGCAGGTCTGTAGGAGCGATCCTGAGTCACTGGAGCCGCTTCCTCAGCGCTGGTCAAGGAGGCTGCAGTCAGACACATCTCAGGGAGCCGATCCTGCCCAGGACAGATCCTCCCCGCCCCCAGCACACGCTCCCGCTGGCTGGGAAGCGCTGCCGCCCTTCCAGGCAGATAATCGCCCCTTCCCTGGCAAGTCGCTGCACGCTGCCGTGCAAACAGACCCACAGAGCACGGCAGCAGATGCCGGGGCTGGAGGGCCAGACACAGCCGGGCTGTACTCTCTGCAGAGGGGAGACAGGAGTTGTTTGTCCCCGAGGGAGGGAACTCAGAGCCCAGCACAGCTCCCAGCGGGCGTTTGCGGGAGGTTTGGAGGTGGACTGGAACATCAAGTATGTGGGATGGCAGTGGGAGCTGGGACCTCTGAGGAAATGCCCACCAGGAGTCTGGCTGCCCACCCTCACCAACACAGCTGGAGCATTCCAGTCCCCAGCTCACACAGACCCTCAGGAGGGATGATCAAGGGGGTCACACTGCCCTAGATGTTTCTGAGGGCAGAAGGGTTTGGAGAAAAAATCCAGTGCCACACCTCAACAGCACTGCCCTGACCTCCGGGTCCATGGAGGCAACACTCCAGTGGGGACACATGCAAGTGTTGGCCAGGAAAGGCACACGTTTGGGAGGATGAGCTGGAAGATGTGCCTGCAGGCATGTCTTCAGGAGACAGGCAGGGCTGGTCCCCAGGGCAGTGACTCCAGCCATTGGCAGCGAGGCCCCTGTAAGGGTTTCTTGCTGGTCCAGAGAGGCCTGTGGTGATTTCCCTACCCCAGCCTGAACAGGCTGCTTCACTGCAAAACTCTGCATGCAGGTAACCCACAGCAGAACACCTTGGCTTTATTACATGGAGATCTGGGGTGGAACCAGGAAATGAAATCTCTCCCCATGATTAGGGAGAAAGAAGCACCCTTGCCAGCCAAGTGATGGAGCTCTGACATTTCCCACACCCTGGAAAAGGTCCCATTGCTTCTGACAGAGTGAGATCTCGACAGCAGGACATGGTGGCATGAAATGTTGACAGCAGCTTATGGAGCGTTGCTGGCTTGTTTGACTGACTGTCTGAGTGGTGTGAAGGACAAAGCCAGGCATCATGCACAGCTCCATCTTCTTTCTTTCCTCCTGGCACAGTTCTTGCAGCCAGGCCAATCCTCTCTGCTTGCAAGCACAGGTAATTCTGCAACCCACCCCTTTCTGCAGGAGCAGGAGTTGCTCCTTGGGATAAACACACACTTTTCTTCCCAACACAGCCTTACTTCAAGTTGAGCAGGAGAGCTGAGGAGGCAGAGCCAGAAAGTTTTCACCAGTTCCAGGCTCTCACCCACCACTGATACAGGATGAACAGCGGGACCTCAGGAAATGTTCTCCTCTGCTTTTTGTACTTCCTGGATCACTGGGATAGTAACCAATCCAAATGTGCTCTAAGAGACAATGTTGGTCTTTGTATGGGAGGCAGAAGTCTGTCTAAGTATCCTAGCTTACTATAACACAAGGATTTTGGGGTTCCATAGCTAGATTGCTGCTCACCCAAAAGCCATGGTTTAATTAGGAAAGGTAATGTTTGTTATTAAACCATCTGCTGGTGCATTTGGAAAAGCAGGTGGGCTTTTGGATAATCAAGCCCTCCTTCAGTCATATCCTCCATGTTCTGCTGCTCCAGAGCCAAGGAGCAAAGTTTTTGCTGAGAGCTAAGTCCCCTGCAGCCAACAAGAATGGTACCATGCTCTGCCACCTCTGTGGAAGGAACAGAGCAAAGTCGAGTTGTAGTGGCTTTTGCATTCACTGGATATTGTACATTTTCTGTAAAGGGATCAGGTAATAACCAGCTTACACCCAACTTTTCTGAAGGGCCTGACTGACAGCTCATCTGTGAGCACCAGTCTCCCCAAAGAGCATTTCATCAGCAGAGCAAAGAAAAGGGATGAAAGAGGGCCCTGTCACCAGCTGGGAGAGCAAGAAGACAGTGCAGACAGGGAGAGCTGGCTCGTGGGTGGCATTGCTGAGATCAGCACTGCTGGCCTTGCTAGCTGAGGGTTCACACCTTGCTACACAAGATGAGACCAAGTCCCCACTGCTCCAGATGCAAGCAGAAGGAACAAGGCACCCTTGCAGTCGTGAAAGGCTGCAAACGCAGGGAAATGCTGGTTCTTGCAGCAATCAGCTGATGCCCTGAAGCCAGAGGTTTGCTCACTTGCACCTTGGTGTGTCTAAATATAATACAAGTATTGTTCTGAGCCCTGCGTCAGCTCTGCTGAAATCCAGCTACCAATACCTGATTTTCTCGCCTTCCCCAGCTGTGCGACACGAGACATGCAGCTTGTGTGAAGGAACTTTTCCTTTCTTTCCTCCCAAAGGCGCCTCCCATTTACCATCACTGGCTGATCACCTGCCCTCCTCTCATGAGATGTCCTTGAAAAGGAGCTGATTTGCAATTTCAAGGTACTATTACTTCTATTGTCACTTTCATAATCCTCAAAACTTCACTACAAGTTCCCCTAGAAATCATCTGAACAAACCAGTTGGAAAAATGGACAAGCTGCACATGTAAACCCAACTAAATTTTTGCCTTCTTCCCATTCAGTTCAAACTGTTTCTGAAAGGCCATGAGGAGCTTGAGATCAAACTCACTTTCCAAGTGGAGTTAAGATGCTGTGAGCAGAGCACCCAGCAAGAACACTGGAAGCACAAAAGCTACAGAGATTTCCCAACCTAGCAGTGTCCCACAGTGACCCCAGGGGGACTGTCCAGTCTCACCACGCCATGCACATTTCCTCTCTCATTCCTGCTGAAAACTCCTTAGATTTAATCTAAATTCCTGACCAATTTTGATTACATCAAAAACACATTTTCTGGTGAATTTACCATATTTACTCATCTCCAACAACAAGTCCAAATAGTCCCAATATATCATGGGTCAACTTTGTCACATCTTTTTGGACTTGCACCATGAAATCACATGGATTTTCCAATGTATTGGTGATTTAAATGTGATTTAAATTGACAGTATCTAGCTTAAGACAAGTTCCAGTCACAGCTGTACACGTGGCCAGAGGATCAATAACGTCCTGTCGTGGGAGCCTTGCTGGTGACCAGTAAGGTGCAAGTCTGCACCACCCACTCAAATGGGATGTTAATTGACTCTGTCTCTCTCCTCCACATCACTCCTGTGCCATTGATTGTACATGGAGCCTCATGAGGAGCAGCCAGGCACCTATGTGGACAGTTTGAAATTAAAATTGTCCAATTTCCATATTCTTTTTTCCTTTCCTAAAACTATACAGAAAGTTTTCTGGTAATTTCATCTGCAAAAATGCACCAGAGGGGGAAGAAACTTCACCTAAAGCTGAACATTCACCTTCCCATGTTGAGAACCACTCTGTTCAAACCTCACCTCAATATAAAGGGGGAATTTCAGTATTTACTGGGTTTTGGGGTGGAAAGGAAGAGGGGAAGCAAAAGGGGACAAAGAGGATGAAGGACCCTCACAGAAACTCCCACAGAAGACATCGTGTCCTTTCACCTTGGTCCAGCCCTGAACAACTCCCCCTGAGTCAGGATGCTCTATTTGTACAAAGCAAAATCCCCCAGAGCTCCTGCACGTTGTCTGGTCTCTCTCCTTGCTGCCTCCTGCCTTTTCAGGACAGGACCACCTCCTCATCCCCTCTCTGCTCGTGCAGCACGGAGCACCCCGGGGCTTTCTGGCGGCAGCCGAGGTTTCTGGGGGCTCCCCCAACACAAACAACAACAACAACAACCTTCAAAGTGCCTCTCGCATGCAGCTGCTCTGAGGGCAGATTCAGGTTTCCCCCACCCCCTTCTACCCATCCCTCCTTACAACACCCACCTGGCAGATAGTTAAAAACAATCTTTTGAGTTTTTCAGGTGTCTTGGAGGGATTTACCTGACATATTCCACCAGCCCACCGCCCCCACCCCTCCCCTTGCAGTCGAAGCCCTGGATTTCATGGCAATGTAGTTAATCTAACAGTAAAAAGCGCTGCAATTATTTGGCTCTAAGGCTTGGGTCCTCGCCCAGCTCTGACACACGCACACACACACAAACTCCTCTTCGGCGGAGAGGGAGCGGGCGATGCCTCACCTCCTCCTCCTCCTCCCGCAGCCCGTCACGGAAGGGCTGGCGCTCCCGACAGCGAGTTCCACCCCTCGCAACTTTCTCCCTCGCTGCTCCCCACCGGTGCCGCCGGAGTTTCAGCCGGCAAAACCCCTTCTTGCAGGAAGTTCTCGGAGCCCTCTCCTCTGATTTGCAAGCACCATGGACCCCCGGCAGGCAGCGAGGTGCTGCTGCTGCGGGAGGGGATTTTCAGCGCAGGGAGCAGAGAGGCAGTGAACTTCAGGAGAGGTCTCTCTCCTGTTGCAACAGGTAAGGCACGCTGCTGGCCGGTGTGGGGAGGTGAAATGACTCAGGGAGCAGTCTGTACAGCATGGATGGAAGAAGGCATGGAGGATGCAGAGATTTAGTCATGAAACTGCTTTTGCATGTGAGTAACTTTTTCTGGAAGCAGCCTTCACCTACAGAGAAAGCTTCGGGATGCAGAGCCTTTCATCTGTTCCTCACTTCTGGCACCCCTAGCACGGGGCTTATGGAAGGAGGCAGGAAAAGCTTCATTCGTGTTTGCATCTGGCCTTAGCTGGGGAGCTTGAGCAGGCTGCAGCTGCAAGCAGGTGGGCTCCACGTATCAAAGGCAAAAGCGACACTGCAGAGCAAGGCAGGTGTGGAGGGAGTGAGCAGAGGAGCACTCCAGGTGTCTGAACAGGGCAGGATTTCTGCAGGGAGCAAGCTTGTGCTGGAGTAAATGGATGAGCTGTGGCAGGAGCAGTGATGGCGCCTGGCAGCTCAGCTGCTGGCCGTGTGCAGCCCCTCTATCCGGGCGTACATGTGCCGCTCCAAACTCTGTCCCCACGTGCCCCACTAAGCCCCTTCCACTGTCACCTCGAACTGGGCTGTGCTTTGGGGACCCCTGAGTGCAGTCCCAGCGCTGGTGCTCCCTATCCCAGTTTCCCTGCACACTCAGGTGAGAGCTCCTCACCTGCCCGTGCCTCTGCACGGCGGGCAGCAGAGCCAGGGAGCTGAAGCCCGAGCCGCCCTTTGCGCGTCTGCTTCTTCGTTCACTGCCTTGTGGCACGATGAAATCCCAGAGCAAGCCCAGTCCCACTTCAGGGCGTGCAGGAATTATTTCCTATGTACATGTGCAGCCCTGATGCAAGAGGTGAAAATACAGGGAGGGAGGCCGGGGCACTTGGAGCCAACGGCGCCCTTCCAAACTGCGGTTATCAGCTAATCAGCCTCCCGGGAAATTGAAGGCGGACTCGGTGGAGCACAGCACTCCAGAGGGGCAAAGATCAGCGGTCACGCGACTGGGGTTGCTTCAGAAAAAAACCCGTAAAGAAAGCTCTTGCTCTTTTGCGTTTGTGGCTGCGGAGAGCTGAGAGATTCCAGGAGGTGTGGAAATTCAGGGTGTGCGGTGGTACGAGCTGGGCAGGCTCTGCTGGGCAGGCCGGGCTGTGGCCAGCGGGTTCCTGCTTCGCCCAGGGTGCCCTGCATCCCGGCAGAGGGGCTTGGAATGCTCTGTGCCCCCTATTCCGGCACTTGGAGGGCAAGGAGCAGGCAGGGGATGTGTAGGGAGCCGCCGTGGCTCTCCAGGCTGTCAGCTGGAGAGACCTGGGAGGTTATCGGAGCTTCGGGACGGAAAACAAACAGTCTGTGCTGGGCTCCTGAGGGCTGTCTCGGGATTCGGGACAGCAAAGTCTCCGGGCTTGGTATTGTGTACTTTCATCATTTCCTAACACGCAGCACACCTCACCTTATCGGGAGCGGTTCAGGGACATCGGCCGGTCTGCTAAGGGGTTGGGGTTCCGGAGGCTCTGGGCAGGGCAGAGGTCTCTAACCCAGCCGGGGGCTCGGTCTCTGCTTCTCCCAGGCTGCCTGTTGTGCTCCAGCGCGCTCTGTAACGTTCCCAAAATGAGCCTGTGGAGGGGAGGGTGCAGCAGGATCCGCTCGCCTCCCGAGCCTTTCCCTCGCACCATGGATGCATTTCAAATCCTAATGTTCCCAAACCAGTGCATCTCCCAACCCTGCAAACAAACAAGCATCATTCATGTACGAAGGGAGAGTTCAAAGGAGGCACGGCACCTGGAATCAAGCATCTGTTAGGAACTAATGCATTTTGCATCCTGCTCTCCTGCCAACTGCTCCAAGGCAAGTCCTGCAGGATCGTTCCAGCTACCTGCATGCTACAGCAATGGCATTCCCTGCATTTCGCACCTCGCTTTGTTTTTTGCCACGTGTGGGGCATGCAAGTGCAGTTGCACCTCGAGCAGTTAGCAGGGGTCTTACTCCTGTATCATGGGGAGACATAGGATTAAATACCCCTGAGCCCTTCTAAATTTTTTAAACTGGGTTGGCAACAGCGATGCTGCATTGTCTATTAACGACCTGATCTGCTGAGCAAGCAATTTTTCCTCTAAACCACAATTTTTCCTTGGCAATGAGGCAGGTACTGCTTTATTAGCAAATAAACTTTCTTTAATTCTTGGAAGTAGGAGCTCCAGGGAGGGGCAGGCTGCAAGGGCTGCTAGAAAGGTTTGTAGCTCAGAAATGGACAAGGAACAGGGTTGAAACAAACCAAAGGAAACACTTTCTTTTTTTGTACAGAGGGCATAATTAACTAAGGAACAAATTGCCACAGGATACTGCAGACACCAGAACTTGTATTTGGCTTCAAACGAGGTTTTGATCCATTTGGGATGGATGGCTCCAGTGAAGGTTTTTAAATGCAACAGCCCAAGATCAGCCATGTACTTGCACTGATGCTGAAAAGTGGGAGAAGGAGCGGGCTACCCGTGCCTTCTTTTTAATGCTCCTCCACTAAGTAATCAAAACTGGTCATTTTGGGAGAGAGAATAGAGAGGTAGCCAGCAGGGCTATTTTGATGCTCTTACATTGTGCGACTATTTTTGCGTGGCTGGGTTGCTCGTCGGATAGATGCTGTGAGTCAGGCAGTACAGGAGACACTGGTTATGCCATGAATAGATACTCCATATGGCCCGGGATGACAGGGACACTCTGTGCCCAGCCTGGTTGTCACAGGTGCTCCACGCAGTGTCCATGCACCGTTGCTGGCTCCACAGAGGTGCTGCAATGGCAGGAGATTTCAGAAAAACGCTTCCAGCAAAGTCCGAGCAGGAGGGAGTGACCTGCGCTGGGAGCACAACAAGAGCTGACAAGGACACACTGTGGCAATGAGACCAGCCTGGGCAAACGCGTCTGTCCTGGGGGTTAATCTTTTCTCCGGTGAGACGCCGAGCTCCCCAGGGCTGGGGCTGGCCGTGCAGCGGCTTGTGCAGCACTCCGGACATGGCACGGGAGGTGGGCGGCTGCGGGCACGCCTGGGAGCTGAAGGTTTTCTCTCAGCTTGCTGCTATCCCATTGCGTTCAATAAATATCTGCTGCAGGGAATTTCTGTGGCACGGCTATTGGCATCCTGGCCAGCCATCCTTTTACGAGGGAGGATCATGCCCCGATTGTCTTAGTCATTAATTCTCTGTGTCCTTACGCTGCCTCCAAAGGCAGGAGAGGGACGGGAAGGAGCACACAGATGGATACGGAGTGAGAGGGGCTGCGGGCAGAGCAGAGAGCTGCTCTCCCTGCTCGCCTTGGGACAGCAGAGAAGGACCAGCAGGGTGCTGGGCAGGGGACGGAGAGCAGCGTGGGATGAGCGCAGGGACAGGTTGCGGGGAAGGAGAATTGCCGGGTGGGAGGGGAAAGGCGAGGAGGAGCGCGGTGGGCAGGGCCGTGCTGCGGGGCTGTGTGCTGTCGGGCTGTGCTGTGCTGTCGGGCTGTGCTGTCGGGCTGTGCTGTGCTGTCGGGCTGTGCTGTCGGGCTGTGCTGTCGGGCTGTGCTGTGTGTCGGGCTGTGGCTGTGGGGCTGTGCTGTGCTGTCGGGCTGTGCTGTGCTGTGGCTGTGCTGTGCTGTCGGGCTGTGCTGTCGGGCTGTGCTGCGGGCTGTGCTGTGCTGTCGGGCTGTGCTGCGGTGCTGTGCTGCGAGCTGTGCTGTGCTGTCGGGGCTGTGCTGTGGCTGGGGGCTGTGCTTGCGGGGCTGTGCTGTGCTGTCGGGCTGTGCTGCGGGGCTGTGCTGTGCTGTCGGGCTGTGTTGCGGGGCTGTGCTGCGGGGCTGTGCTGTGCTGTCGGGCTGTGCTGCGGTGCTGTGCTGCGGGCTGTGCTGTGCTGTCGGGCTGTGCTGTGCGGGGCTGTGCTGCGGGGGCTGGGTGCTGTGCGTTGTGTCGGGCTGTGCTGCGGGGCTGTGCGCTGCCGGGCTGTGCCGTGGGGCCGTGCTGTCGGGTGGGCAGTGCCCGTCCTCCTGTCCTGCCCAGAGCCGGGCTCCTCGCTGCCCTCGGCAGGGCACAGGGGCCCGCACGCTGCTCTGCACGCCAAGGTGCTCGTCACAGAGGATTTTAGCGAGTTTAGGATAACGTGTATGTTCCCCACGGGGGACCACAGAAAGGGCACTGGAGAATTTCCAGCGCTCAGGTGAGGCGGGCAGTGGCCTCGTTAGCAACAGCCAGGTTGAGTTAAGGTGACAGTGAGGACTCGCAGGGTCAGAGCCCCTTGCACACTGGGCAGAGCTGCTGCTCTCACCAGGCCCTCTTGGGGTCCCCAGCTCTGGTGGGTGAGGTGGGAGCTGAGTGGGGGGACCCTGGCTCTCCCAGCTTTGCAGCACCCAAGTAAACAGCAGGTTTATGAGCAGCAGAATTCATGAAGCTTGGTTGCCTGCGGCACTCCCTCTTGTGTGGATTCTCTGATGTCTAATAATCGGGTTGGGCTCACATTAGAGCTTTTTCTTCCAGCTGGGAGTCCTAATTTGGATTTCTCTCCTCTGTCCTCCTGCTTTTCACAAGCTTGTGCAAAGTTAAGTCCTTTCAAGTCTTTGCCTATCTGGTTACATTTGGCTGAAGCTGGCCAGTGGATCAGAAGGGTAGCAGGATTGACAGGGTGGTCCCACGCACCCGATTCCCTCAGCAGTCTGCAGACAGGGGGATGATTATCAGTGTAAGATAACTTGCATCCCAAGCATGAGGAAAACGTGAAAGGTTCAGTATGAGTTTTGGCAGGAGAAAGCAATCAGAGAAGAGCCCAGGATCCCTTGTGGGTTCTCACAGATAGTTTACAGTGACTGAGATATGAGGTCCTTGGTGCTAAAAGCCTCCATGGCAGCTGGATCACAGGGTGAGCGGTGCACAGTCCCAGCAGCAGCAGAGTTGGGGCACATTCCTGTGAAATCCTGACATGTTCCACCTGACTCTGGTGCCAGTATGCTTGGGCTGCTACCCTGTGGTGCCCAAACCGAAGGCCCCTCACGGCCTGCCTGGTGAGCAGCTCTCACCAAGACTCCTTCCTACCAGCACTGACTGCCCTTCTCCAGCCCCCAGGGCTGTTTCTTGTCCCAGCCAGCAGGTACCCCATTCCCACGAGAGCCACCATGGAATGTGCTGCCTCCTCCCTCTCTCCTGGCTGTCGTAGCTGCTGTCCTTGTCCACCCCTCAACACTTCCACTGGTTATCTGTGCAGTGGCAGCTTTTGGGTCATAAGTAGGATTTTACCCCCTTGCTCCCTTGCTAACTGGGGAGAGCAAAGGAAAGGGATTAGGAACAATGCATAAGGATGCTTCTGTCTTGGCACAAGGAAGTTCACTTCCCTCATGTCACACTTCCCCTGGGACAGGAGCCAGCAGCAAGGCAGTTGTCACTACAAAATGCCTTCAACCCCCTGACCTCTCTGAGGGCTCCATAGCTCTGGAGCTGCTCAATTAACTCTTGCTCTAGAATGATGTTGCAATGCCAAGACAGAGATCATTACCCCTCACAACTCTACAGGGAGTTCAAGCATGTTCAGGCTGTCCTGTGCCTAGCAGAGGAGCTCACAATATGACACCTCAGGTGGGTGAGCCATCTCTGAGCCAGGCCTAGGTGTTGGCAGCAGTTCAAAATCCAGCTCTCCCTGGGTTCCTCACAGAGCAGACAGAAATGCACATTGTGGGTGCAGAGGTGGCAAGAGAAAGCCTTTGGCTTCACGTACCAGGTGATGCTCTTGGTCAGAGGATGGCTTGGAGGCAAAGACACACAGCCCCTGCTTGCTCCAGTGAAGGGTCAGACCAAGGCAGCAGGAGCAGCATCAGGGCACAGCCAAAGCCCCAAGGATGGGGGAATGAGTGAGGTGTCCCAGGGGGAAAGGGGTGAGTGGCTGGCTGGAGGAAGTCACAGTAAGATGTCATGGAGCAAGGTACCTTTGCAGTCAGGCTGTGTCTGAGCATCCAACCTGTGAAATCTGGCATGGTGCAAAGGTGGCAAAAGCACCCAGCTGTAAGGAGTTGGAATCAGAGTAACTAAATGCTTCCCAGCTACCCTTCCCAAGTGGAAGGCCAGCTGCTATCTCCTCTCTGGCTCAGCTCATCCATGTCTTGCACCACTTAAGGGACAGCATGCCACCCTGTTCCCACTGTCAGCCCTGAATGGTGGTCCTGGCAGGACCCTTGCAGGTCCCCTGGCCATGGCAGAACAGGCCTGGGGAAGGCACGGCTGCCTCAGAATGAAGCATTTTTACCAAGCCCTGCAGCAGTACGGAGAAAGGTTATCTCTGCCAGATCTCCCTCCCAGCCTGGGGCCCAGGCTGCCCCACACAACTCAGTGTCTCACAGGCTTCCCCCAAACTCCTTCAAGGGAGTCTCTGTTCCACCAACACACACAGACGCTGCCAGTCCGAGGTCCTTGGGGTACCCAAACCCCCTGGGTTAAATCACCTGCCTGGTGCAGCTGGCAGATGATGGAAGGAACATCTGTAGTGCTTTAGGACTGTACCTGTTGTGCTCAGAGATGTGTGTGTGACCTCCTGCCATGCTGAGCAGGCCAAGGAAGGAGTCACTGCTCTGCATGCCAGCCTGAGACTCATTAATCCCACGGCTTTCCATGGCTCTGCAGCTGAGAAGCCCCCAGTACAGCCCACCCCATGAGTACACAGGCACCAGGAACAGAGCTCAACCCTGAAATGGTTCTGGCGCAGGCCTGGCACTGCCACTCACTGCCGTGACAGCGTTTCATGGCACACTGCGAGCAAGGGCAACCCTTGGTTGTGAAGGGCACGTGCACGGGGTTCTACATGATCAGCCTTGCTCCAGGCTGTCCAGCAAGCTGGAAACGATTTCCAGAACTCTGTCCAAGCCTCTCAGAGATTGGAAAGTCGAGACAGGGAAGGAACAGCCCAACCGTGCCTGGATGGAATCTGCGAGTCCAGCAAAAAGTTGCACCCACACTAACACAGCCCCCGAGCAGGCTGGTGCAAGCAGTTCTGCAAACATCAGCCCTAAGAAACCATCCACAGGCGCTGGAAAACCCCGAGATACATTGGAGAAGGAAACATCGTTACTTCAGGGGCTCTCTTCATTACTTTTCTGGCTTTGTGTAGTACCTCCAGGATGCGTTTCTTCGGCTGCACTGCAAAACCAAGCAGAGACTGCACAACCCAATGCAGGAGCAGGATCTCCAAGGATGGGGATGGTTTTGTTTGTTTGTTTGATTGTTTTTTTCAGAGTCCGAGAAAACAGTTTGAAAGATACCCATCTCCACAGGGAATTCAAACCCCACGGGGTGACTGTGGGCAGCCATCAGGGAGCTCCCCAAATGGAAAACGATCCAATTCCCAACAAAATCACTGTGGCAGAGGAGAGGGCAAACATTAACCAAGCAGCATAACCACCCTGCAGGGTGGACACAGGCTGTTTCAGCATTGGGAAACAAAACATTTCTCAGACATGGCCCACACAGTGTCCATCTAACTCTGTGACTTTGCAACGCTGAAAGCCCAGGGACTGCATTCTGGTTGACACTGCCCCATGTGTAGCTGGACCCCTTCTGCTCCACCAAGCCAGGAGAACACAGTGTCCCATCTCTTATTACCCTTCCCAAAACCTTGTACTCACCGTCTTACAGGATTTACTCCCTTTGCTCTCTGTTTCACAATGACCATTGAAATGCATCGTTAAACTAATTACTTGAACAGCCACTCTCATCTCCTGCCTTTCCCTGTTCCTGCAGCCTCTGACAAAGAAGTTCATGTGTTTGCGGGTGATTTTGCTTGGTCCTTATCTTGGGGAAGAGGCTGTTTCTCATATTGAAGAAAAAAGGGAGAGAAAATGGAGGGAGGTGAGGGAAGAAAGTAAGAGAGGAACAAGGAGAACTTGGGATACATGCTGGCAAAAGAGCAGTAAGGGAAAAGTTGTCCTTATTTTCCAGTGAAAATGATGACTTTTCTTTAATCTTCTGATCTCAAAACCTTGGGCCAAGCCCCCACCACAGCTCATGAGGGGAATGCTGTTCTGGGTGCCCTCAGCACAGGCTTTGTTTTGTGTTTTGGGGTTTTATTGCTTTTAAATGCTCCTCTTGAAGGGAATCAAAAGGTGGGGCTGGGGCCACACCTGCTTCCTGGCAGGCTGCAGCACTTTTCTGCGATATGGCCAACAAACACAGCAGCCCACATGCTGCAGGAGACCCCTGGGAGGGTCACAGAGAGCCCCCTGGCCATGCCCCAGCCACCCGCCCCAGCTGGCCAGAATAGCCTTGTCCTGCACCGATCCCCCCCAATCACCCATCTCCACGGTCTCCCCACGCACACACTTTGAATCTCAGCGCTGTGTTTGTTCCCTCATTTCAAGCCGACAGATTTGGGCATGTCTTTGACAGAGGTTCACAATTTGGATGTTAAATTTAGACGCGCGCTCAGGCTCTGATTAGAGATACACCGACTGTTTACTGCTCTGCGGGAGTTTGCATCTACAGGGCTGAGGGCGAAGCCCCCCGAGGCTCTCTGATGCTCGCCTGGTGATTAGGAAAGGAGGCTGAATCACCACCTAATGATGCCCTGGTATTTCCCTCAGTCGGGAGCGTGCCCTGCCTTCCACACTGCATCCCGCCATGGGCTTCCTCCAGCACTGCTGCCTCCCCATGTGCAGCCAGCTCCAGCAGGCCACAAAAGGGAGAAGTGGAGAGCTCTCAGGAGTGGAAATAAATGATCCCATGAGATGACAGACCAGAGGCAAGTGAGGGTGTTCAAGTGTTAAATGCTTGCAGCTGATCTGGCAGCCCTGAAGTGTGTATGGCCTTTGCCACATGTCCCATGGATCGTGCACTGGTTACTGTCAGCACGAGGACGTGGGGTAGCTCAGCTCAGAAAAGCAGGAGGAATGGTTCTCTTAATCTGCATGAAAAATCTGTTTGATTTCACCCAGTTTCCATGTGGAGATCCTTGAATTCCATGGCAAACACCCCTGAGTTTGGCAGCACTGCCCCTCCTTGGCAGTCACCTACATTTGGAATTAGGGGCAGTAAATTGATTTTTTTGCTGGTTTCATGCTAATGCACAGCTTTCAACCCATAGAAAAGTCACAGAAACCCACTTCATTTCTGCTGGTTCCTCACTGTTATCTTCCAGGGTCTGTCCCAATGGGATTTTCCCTGGAGCTGAGGCAATTATCTGATTTCTCTTCAGAGCACTGTCCCGTTTTTCTGTTAAACTTCACCATGGCCCTTGCAAATGCCCCAGTCCCACTTCTGGATAGCTTTGCACTGTGACTGTGGCATAAATGATTCCAGAAGCAGAGGACAGATCAGGGACAGCACTGCATCTCCTGGGAGATCTGTCACACTTCAAATTGCACTAAAACCATGCTGGAGAAAGAGAAACAAGACCTTCAGAGCATGGTTACTTCCCAGAGCAGCCTACTGAAGGAGAAACTGCAGGCTGCAAGTAATGGGTGATGATTTCCAGGCCCAGCGTGGGACACAGAATCTCTGTGATGCTGTTCAATTGAGCATGGTCCTGACATAAATAGAAACTCTTGAAAAGTTGATGGTGATGCCTCCTAGACAATTCTCCCTAAAATTTGACTGTGTGTTTCAAAGTTTCAGATCGTTTCCAGAGGAAATGAGGCTTCTGCCTCATGCCCCAGATGCATAGTCACTCTCCATCCCTCATAATAACTGCTGAAACCATTGATTGCTTTCAGTCCAGGTTGTAATTGAGAGCAAAGCTCTAAGAAATATTGAGGTCACAACAGGTTTTGCAAAATAATTATCTGGACAGAGGAGTAAAACCCTGCTAATACAGAGGGGAAAAGCAGCAGTGTTAAGTGAAGCCCTTCTTAGATGTCAGGAAATACACAGGGAAGAGGGAGGTTAAGTACATTCCAGGAGAGATTCAGATGACAGCTTGCATCTTGTTAAATGCCAGAAAACCCACTCCTTGCTCAAGGTTATCCTCCCATATTGAATTGCTGGTGCCCAGGAAGGCATGTGCTCTGAATCCAGCTTTTCTTGTGGTTGTGGAGTTCATAACGTCTCTGCATTGTGGCTTCTCTGATGTCTTATGGGAGATGAGTTCACACAGCCGTTTCAGTACAATTCAATTAAAAAGTCAATTAGCCCAGACACAAAGCGATGGGCTTCATTAAGTCTTCTGCTCGTGGAGCAGCTCTGGTTTGGTTGCTGGTTTGTTCTGCTGTCCTGCTGCTCTCTGGGCTGTGTGGGCTCCCGGGGACGCGTGCGCAGCCTGCCAGCGTCTCCGCTCCGAGTTCAGCAGTTGAAAATGTTGGAAGGGAGCAGCTCTAGGCAGGTCCCTACATGCTGCTCAGCTCTGAAACGCTGTTCAGTAACGAGCAACAAGCAGAGCTTTTAAGAACATGGTTTTCCACTTCTCAGAAGGAGCCACATGTCTTTCTGGGTCACCCGTTCCTGTCCTCCAAGTTTTTCTTTAATTTGCAGTACATTTGGGACTATGTTGTGTTTCCCAGAAGTGAAATGATGGCGTGAAGAAATGAGTGTGAATTTTGTCAAAACTGAATTGTGCTGGTTTCTCTCCAACTTTTGGTAGTTTGACTTCAGCTTCAGACCATTTGTTTTAAAAAGGAATGACCACAGAGAGATTTTTGGATGATTGACATCAATTTACCAGGGAGAAAATGATCTGAAGGAAATATGAAATTTACAGCTTTGTATTTATCAGTAATTAGATACCTCGGTGAGAGAATATTACACGTGCTGTTAGCTGGGCTCCAACAATTTGTTCCTAACATTCAACTTGAGTTACAAATTGAACTAGTTCTGGTTCTTAAAGAGATGAGTCTTGAAAAAGTGTCTGGAAAAACAAGTCTTCCCTGTTTAAATTAGGAATGTGCCAAATGACTGGCAGGTACTTGATATATAATTTAAATTTAAAACAGGAAGAAACAGTTCTAGATAAAGATCTCCTAGGATATCTAGGGGAAATATATGCACCTATATTTAGCTTATCCCTGGTTTCAACCCCTAACTGCACACACAGCAGCATGCACTTAGCTTTTGAAAAGAACAGGCCTTGATCCTTTAACAAGCTCTGCAAAGCTCCCTAATAAAGTTACATCCCTGTTAATCACATGTGTGCTCCCCAGTTCCTTCTTTGATGCACATTGTTCACAGAGATAAACCATGGAGGTGCAGCTGCTCGGGAGCTGCTGGGAAGGGAGCTGGTGGTCATGGATGGCACATCCTCCACAGGAATCCTGACCCCGGGGCTTTGCCACGGGAGGGCAGGAACCAGAGAGATTACTCAAGGGCTGAGGGTGACATGGGCAAAGTGTCTTGCTGGAAACCTGCTCTTTGAGTCAACAGCAGCAGAGGCAGCAGGGTCAGGCCTGTGAATTAGAAAACGCTGAGGTAATTGAGGCAGAGCTTAACTAGAAATTGAGTGAAAGCTGTTGGAAAGGCCATGTCGTGGAGCTGCACATCAGAAGGAATTTACACAACATGGCATGTGTTCCCTGTCATTGCTGGGGAAGGACAACACATGCTGTAGCACAGTGAGAGAAAAGGGAAGAAAAACCACAGAGAGGCACATAAATCAGTTTGTACGTTTACTCTTGAAGATACTTCGCAGAAACTTTGCAGAGAGAAGTTAAGATGGAGAAGGAAGGCTGTAGAAACAAAACGAGGGAATTTGGATTGGGGGTGGAGAGTTTAGATCTGCTGTTTGACTTAGGAGAAAGCAGAATGAAGGGAGGGCAGGATTGTTCACAAAATAGCAAGTCTGCCTGATCAGAGCATCTGAAACAGAGAAAGTGAAGAAATCTGAGCCAGCGTAGGGATGTGGAAGGACAGATCTCTCACTGGGACAGAGGGAAGAAGGGCTGAGCTAACAATTGTATCAAAAAAGGTCGGGGTAGACAGAGCAGGGAAGGTGAGGCTGAGCCCTTGCAGACTTTTTTCTGTAATGCACTGACCTTAATGAAAATTACCAGTGTTCTTCCTTTGACACCTGCAGGGCTCAAGGAGACACCACACCATGGAAGTCTCCATCAGGAGACACTTCCTGAGTGTTGCTGTTTTCCTGATGCATTGTGTGGTCCACAAGGCGAGCTGTGAGAAGGGCAGCACTTCCCCTCTGCACTTCACCCACTTCTTTTACAATGCCACCATCTATGAGAATTCAGCCCCCAAGACCTACGTGGAGAGCTACGTCAAAATGGGTATTTACAAGAGAGACCCTGAGTGGGACATCAGGTACAGAATAGCTTCTGGGGACAACACTGGTCTGTTTAAAACAGAGGAGCACGTGATCGGGGATTTCTGCTTCTTGAGAATAAGAACCAGGAGCAGCAACACAGCACTTTTAAACCGTGAGGTCAAAGACAGTTACATGTTAATAATCAAGGCCACAGAGAGCACCTTTGCCTACGAAGCCTGGGCCAAAGTGTTGATCCACATTCTGGACAGAAATGACTTGAAACCTCTGTTTTCACCCCCTTCCTACAAAGTGTCCATCAGAGAAGACACCCCTCTGAAGACGGTGGTCAGCACGCTCAGTGCCACTGACGCTGATACGGGCCAGAACGCTGAGTTCTACTATGCCCTCAACACCAAGTCCAGCCTGTTCACTGTGCACCCCACCACGGGGGCAGTTATGGTCTCAGGCAGGCTGAACAGCACCCATCGAGGCAGGCATAACCTGCAGGTTTTGGCTGTGGACAGAATGAGAAAGATCACAGAGAGGAATGGCTTTGGGAACTTAGCTAGTCTCACAATCCAAGTGGAGCCATCTGCCAGGAAAGCCCCCTCTATCTCCTCAGTGAGGGTGACATCACCTGACTCTGATGAAGATTTTATCTATGCAACTCTCTCTGTAGAAAGTGGTGACTCGGAAGCAGGGATTGATTCAGTTGAGTTTGTGGATGGAGATCCGGGAAGACATTTCAGAGCCATCAAATCCTACTTTGGGAGTGCTGAGTTCATGATTGTGTCAAACAAAGAGATAAACTGGTTACTTTACCCATTTGGTTTCAACCTCAGTGTGCAAGCCAAGGACAAGAGCAAGCCACCACTGTTCTCTCCTGTCAGAGTTGTCCACATACCTCCCTCCAAGTATGTTTCTGCCAAGTTTGAGAAAGAAGTGTACCGGGTCCAGCTCAGTGAATTTTCCCCAGCTGGAAGCCAAGTTGTTATGGTGAAGATCACACCAGTTTTCCCAAATCTTAAATACATTTTGAGACCTACTCCTGACAGCACAAGCTTTAAGATCAATCCTCACACTGGACTGATAACTACAGTCAGAGCAATGGACTTCCATGAGCAGTCTAGTTTTGAGCTGGAAGTTACAACCAGTAACAGTCACACATCCACGACTGTCATCGTTGACATCACCGACTGCAACAATCATGCTCCAAGTTTTACTCAGTCCTCATACCATGGGGCCTTTGATGAAAATGTTCCTCCTGGTACCAGTGTCTTAACAGTAAGGGCTACAGACGAAGATGAAGGAGACAATGGCTTTGTCACCTACAGCATAGCCAACCAGAAATCAGTTCCCTTTGTCATTGACCCCTATTCTGGTGTCATTTCCACCTCCAAGTCGATGGACTATGAGCTGATGCAGAGGTGGTACCACCTGCGAGTGTGGGCGTCGGATTGGGGCTCACCCTTCCGCCACGAGACGGAGGTGTACGTCTCCCTCACACTGAGCAACGTCAATGACAACGCTCCTGTGTTTGAGAAGGCAAGCTGCAGTGGCACCATCCCACGGGACTTTCCAGTTGGGAGCCCTGTGGCCACGGTCTCTGCAATCGACAGTGATGAGCTGCAGCATATCAAATACGAAATCAAGTCTGGCAACGAGTTACAGCATTTTGAACTGAATCCCATCTCTGGAGTAATATCCCTTAGAATATCTCTGCGAGATCTTCCTTCTGAACAGCCACTTTTCTACTCTCTGAAAATAACTGCAACAGATGGAGAGAACTACGCTTTGCCAACATCTGTAAACATCACTGTGGTCAGCCAAGGTCTCCCTGTCAAAATGCAGTGTGAGGAAACAGGAGTCTTGAAGCAACTGACAGAAACCATCATACACTCCATCGAGTCTCAGTCTCAAGGCCATGGGCAGGATGATGAAACATCTCTGAACTTGCACCTTATAAACCATAATGCTCCTAAGTTTGATGACAGCTTTCCACGATCTATTGATATCATAGAGACTGTTCCCATCAACTCAACTATTGCTGACCTTTCAGCCATTGATCCCGACACTGGTTTTAATGGAAAATTGGTCTATGTGATCTCAGATGGAAATGATGACAGCTGCTTTACAGTTGACCTGGAACTGGGCCTCCTTCAAGTCCTTTCTCCTTTAGATCATGAACAAACCAGCTTCTACATTCTTAACATTACTGTGTACGACCTTGGCACACCACAAAAATCATCTTGGAAACTATTGGCTGTGAATGTGTTGGATACCAATGATAATACTCCTAAATTCTCTCAAGGTGCCTATTGGGTGGCAATACCAGAACATGTAGCAGCAGGGACAACAATAGCTCAACTGAAAGCAGAAGATGCTGATACAGATGACAATGGGAGAGTAAAATACTCTCTCCTAACCCCCACGGACAAGTTTGCCATTAACAGTGTCACTGGAGAAGTGACAGTTACAGGTGCTCTAGACAGAGAATTGTGGCCTTACTATGTGCTGAAAATAGAAGCTAGGGACCAGCCCAAAACAGGCTTCCAGCTGTTCTCTGTTACAGACCTCGTTGTGACTCTGGAGGATGTAAATGACAACACCCCACAGTGCCTCCCAGCCCTCAACAGTGTGAAGGTCCCTGAAGACCTGCCCGTGGGGACCATTGTCCTGTTTCTGGAGGCTTTTGACCCTGATGCTGGCTCTGGGGGGGAGGTGAGGTACAGCCTCATTAACAACGAGGAGATGATGTTCCATGTGGATAAGCTGACCGGGGCGCTCCGTTTGGAGAAGGAGCTGGACTATGAGAAGAGGGACTCTTACAACCTAACGGTGCAGGTCAGTGACGGTGGGAAGCCCTTCTCTCGCTCTTCCCTCTGCCACCTGGAAGTGAACGTCATTGATGTCAACGAGAACTTGAACCCACCACGCTTTGCCTCCTTTGTCTTCAAAGGCTGGGTGCAGGAGAACAGCCCTCAGGGCACGTCGGTGATGGTGGTCACGGCAAAGGACATCGACAGGGGCAAAGATGGAGAGGTTCAGTATTTCCTCCGAGAAGGCACTGGCCTGTCCGTTTTCCACATCGAAAAGGACACAGGTAAGGACATCTTCATCTAATAGTGTACCTTGGAGGCTTAAACTACCTGCTGTGTTTGGCCTGGCTGTTTACAGTGTTCTATGCATTCAAGCCTTTCTTGATCGTGCAGGGATTTACTGAGTTTATGCCTGGATCTATGTAGGAACAAGCAGGGGTTTTTCTCCTTAAAATAACAGCAAATCAGTGTCTGTCCTGCCCCAAAGTATGGAGGTCTTCTCTTTCACTTGTGTACCAAAAGTTAACCTCAGCAGAAGCAAGCCCTCACCTTCCACACGATCTCACAGCCACGCAGGGTGGGCGTGAGAGTTTGTGTGTGCAGCAAAGAGCAGGAAGAAGACTTGAGACTGCTCTGTCATCAAGGACTAAGGAGTCTGAGTTCCCTAAATCCCTCACAAACACTCTCTGTCCTTCTCCTAGGCACCATACGGACCATAGGATCACTCGACCGAGAGTTAACATCTCACTACTGGCTGACTGTGCTAGCCCTCGACCTGGGAACAATTCCTCTGTCTTCTGTGACTGAAATTTACATTGAAGTCACTGATACCAATGACAACCCACCTCAGATGTCCAGACCTGTCTTCTATGCCTCTGTGATGGAGAATTCCCCACCAAACACATCTGTCCTTCAGCTTGATGCCTTCGATCCAGATTCCAGCTCAGAGGGAAAACTAACTTTTCACATCCTAACTGGAAATCCTCAAGGACTCTTCACCATTAACCTCATTACTGGTAAGACTGACCCTGCACAGCATCTGTTTTTGAGGCTTCCAAGTCCCCAGAGGGTGTTACATATTCAATATAAACAGCCCACACAGTGCCTTTGTCACACCTTCCTCCTGCAGCAAAAGTCCCAGTCTCCAAATACACTCTGTGGGGAGTCTGGGGATTGAAACCCTCAACCTGAGGGCTGCGATTTGCATCCAGATGGCTCTTAGAATAGCACAAATGTGCTGCTTTCAAAGCCCTAAACAGTTGCTTTTAATCTTCCTCCTTATAAACAACTGCCCTGTTGCACAGCCAGAGCCAGGGAACACCCTTCTGGAGGTGACTGTTCCTGACACAAACCCAGGCAGGATTAACAAAAATGAATGCCACTGCACTTAAAGGCTCCACCCATTCTCCAGCACTATTAATGTAGTAAGTGTAGTAAGCCTCTTCTGCCATCTTCCTAGACTATATCTTTCATCTGAGGATTATTTACCAGATCTTTCAGAGCCATCAAAAACCCACTGATGTTTTGTGTAAACAGCTTCCTCAAACTATCCCAGCAGAGCTGACACTGGGCCAGTCTGGCAAGGAAAGCTGTGCCGAGCCCTTCATGCCATCGGCTCCTGGGAGAAGAGGGAAGGGAGGGCACAGAGCCTGAGTATGGGAGAGGATTAATTGCCTGACTTTGATCTCCTGGAGATGATAAAAGCAGTTCAGCTACTGCAGCAGGATGGAAGCTTGCTCTTAGATGAGGAGCTGGATGTATTGAGAAAGGCTAGAGCTGCTCTCAGCTGTGTGTTACCAGTGGTGTATTGGCTCCCTGGCAGTGCTCTATAGCTGGCTAGGAGGGGAATGGAAGAAAGAAATTATTATTATTATGAAATACTAAAATCTTTTTGTGACAAGAACCTCACAGGATGTGTTTACACGGCACTGTATAAATGCACCTGGAGATGTCAGCTACCTGTGACCACTGCTGCCCACACCTGTAGCTGTCTGTGCTGCCAGAAGCTTTTTAGCCTGGTCAGGATTGCTCTGCATCCAACTTTCCCACATAATCCAAACAACTATGAGCAACCCAGCCCCAGGACAGCTTGCACAATGCAGCGTTCTGCAGAAATGTTCCTTCAGAGGCCCCGTTGCATAAAACCACTGCCTTTTTGATGGGATGTGGAGCAGGACGGCTGTCAGGACACCAAGCTGGCTCCCCTCTTCAGCTGAGCAGCCGTGCACCCTGCAGGAAATTCAGCCTTTGTGCTGCAGGCAAAGCTTTCAGCCCCGTGTGAGTGCAGCCCTGCAAAGTCACGCTCCAAGGCTGTCATGTTCCATAGCAAAATGAGTGACTGGAAAAATCCAAATGTTTGCTAATGAGACACCTCACCTCTAAGCCAACCCGTTAATCCCTATTTTAGACAAAAAAAAAAGCTCTCTTAGGTATGAGTCATCTCCTCTCCATCTCTCCCTATACTCAGGTGATTTGTGTGAGAAGAGTGATAAGTTTGTCAGTTCTGAAAGAAACCCATGGGGCTGATCTTATCTCTTGGGCAGTTGCTGCAGGTCTCTTCTTTAAACCCTGAGCTTCACAGTTTTTTAAGGTCCTGCTTCCAAGCCTTATGAGGATTCAGTTATCCATTATTTTACTTGCATGTCACCCAAAAGAACCTATAATTACCTGTGAACATTGGCATAAAGTGAGCAGTTATACCCTCATGTTTAAGTATCTAAAGAGAAGTCATTTGCTGCTGCTGCCAGAAGGAATATCATTGCTTGTCTAGTGTTCAGGGCCGAAGGCAGCTCATTGGAAACCCAGTAGTATTTTCATGCTGCAGGCTAATTGCTCCATCAGGTAGAATAAAACAATAATCTTTGGTCTCAACTTGTTAGTGCAGCACTGGAAGATGAACTGCTGGTCATCCCCATTAGTGCAGGATTATATTAAAAAAAAAGGGTTATCCCACTGCAGGGCAGAAGACTGTGATCAAGACGTCTCCTTTTTGCCTATCCCACATGGTCATTGTCATCAAAGGACAATGTCACACTGGCACTGAAGTAAGCCAGGACACAAGAGGGCCAGAGGTCAGTCTGGGTCTGTCCTAGGTGGGACATTCCTGATAGTGGCCTCTTGGCAAAGGGAGAGGAGGAGGAGGAAGCTTGTTCTCATCCTGTGTCCTAATAGGAATTAAAGTCCTGATGTACTGCTACAATGAGTGTATCTACACCCAGAATAACCCTGTAGAATAGCCCTGGATAATCATTTAGGGCAGGGTGAACGCACTATTGCAAGTAACCTAATTCGGTTCCTGGTTATGTGTTTGATTCAGTTCCTTGACATGGGGGTGAGTTGACCAGTGGAAACATAACCAGCAAGGCTCCTTGACTTCTGCTGAGACCTTGCAGGAGAACCAGGAAAAGCCATGATAACTGTCCTGAGCTCCTCCAGCATTCCCAAACTACCACAGAAAGGCTCTAAGATCTTCAAGCTCTCAGTTCTCTAAAGAGGGTGGAGCAAAAGGGGGAAATATTTGAAAGGCTGAGGAGAAGAGGGAACAAAACTGTGCACGGAGATGAAAGCTCTGTGCCATCGGCGATGGAATCTCTCCAGCCCAGCCTGGCAGCTGGTGTGCTGCAGTGTTTGTGGGAGATAGGCACAGATAGCTACTGGAGAGAAGGGCAGATAGTAGGGTTTGAGGTATTCTTCTGCTGGAAAAGTTTTCAGCTTGTTTTGTTCAGGATTTAATGTGAAGGGGGTTTGAGTCCAGACAGGACTTGGAGGAACTGGGATGCTGTGGCAGGAAGAATCAGGATGAAGCCATTCATCCTGCTGAAAGGCTATTTGGAGAGTCCGTATACTTTGGATTATTTGTCTCCAGCTCTTATCTAGTGCTTGTTCTTCTGGTGTTTCTTCTGCTGTGTCAGTGTCCATTGGCTTCCCTGAATTTCTCTGTGAGGAAGGACATCCTGCTCTTTAGGCCCAAGGGATGGTTGCATGGCTGCTCCCCAAATCAACATAACACACAGCTGAGCATGGAGTAGTAGTGCACAGCAGGGTCAGAACAAGAACTGGGGTGGTAGGAGGAGAAGGAAAAAAAAGGTTAAGTGGAAGCAGGAGTGAGATGAGAAAGAGGATTTCAGGAGAACAACCTCTTCCCTTCTCAAGTTCTTGTGAAAGTCTCAGTGCCTGCAAACCTGATTCTGGCTATTTTAACTATCTTAGGTTTTCCCCCCTGCAGCAAAGGCAAGGGGCCAGCAACCTCCACCCCAGCCCTGTTCTTACCAGCAGAAGTTATTAATATTTTTTGTTCCCTGACAACAATGCCCTGGTAATTTTGGTGCTCTTGTTCCAACATGACCAGCTTTCCTCTCTGCCCTTTCCAGGCTGCAAGCAGGGGAGGCAGACAATCCTTTCTCATTGCTGTGTGTGGACAGGCTGCTGGAGCACAGTCTGTGCTTGCCTGCATAGAAACATGCAGAAGGAATTGTTTCTGGACCTTCATCTGGATGCAGAGCTTGGCTAATTGGCCAGGTGCAGTTAGGACCTTTGACAGTTTTGTTGTTTCTGTAGATTCAGCAGAAACCTCATGCAAAAATAAAGGACACCCACTCAACTCCATCACACATCCCATGGGACAGGCTGGATGTGGTTTTCCAGCAGGGCAGGGTACTGATAACTCACACACGTGCACATGCACACACAAAGCACTCATTAAAACTAAGCATGCACTTCCCAGCCTTGTAGGGGACAGCAGAAAGAACCGAGGAATTCTGTCCCCAGGCCACAAAAGCTGATGGCAGTTCCCCTTTAATAACAGCTTCCACTTTCATTTTAGCCCTCTGGCCTCACAGGGTGTGCAGCCAAGCAGCAACAAATGAAAATGTGTGTTAATTCCAGCAGTGTCCATCTCCCCAGCTCCGGGGGCTCCGTGCCCTGTGAGCACTGCTGTCAGTTTGTGCATCCCAGCAGCGCCCAGCGCCGCCGCTCCAAACGGGAATTAGGGTGATTAGCCCTCATTAATTAACCACAAGGGCTTTCAGATCCCAGGGCTGAGTGCTAACTGGCTCCAGAGGGGGGAACCAGGAGCCGCGATTGGGCATGGAGTAAGGGACAAAGTTTGCCTGGGGTCAGGAGGAGAAGCCAACCCTTTGCCTTGTGGCTCAGCAGATGTGAAGATAAAACAAAAAAAATTCCGCCTGGTGAGACTCCCAGCTGGGATACAGTACAGGCTGTGTGACACAGAGCAGAGTCAGCTCTTACACCCCGGGAGTTAGGAGCATCTTCAGTGGTACAGACAGTCAGTAGTGTCATTAAATTCCCGTTCCTCTGCCTTCACTGCAGTCCTCCTTCTCCAGCACTAGAAAGCTGAGCTGTGATCCTGCTTTCTTTCATTTTTCTCATTGAGTCATGGAAGAATTTCAGGGTGTGTCCAGGCAATCCCGATAGTCACCTCCGAGTGGTTGGGTTCCCTTCCATCAGCTGGTGTGCAGTAATCCACTGCAAACAAGGTGTTAGTCTGCTGCAACTGGATTTTGCAATCTGATAAACCAGAAACATCCCAGTGTGCACATGGGTGCCAGGCAGCTCTATTGTCAATATCTTTGTGTCCTGTGGGCCTTTTAGGCCAAAATTATGGAGCATTCCCTGAGGTAGCTGGAGTTTTGGGCTTAATAGTCAACCTATTGGCAGTGAGGAGAGGAGCATCGGAGATCTCAGTGAGCTGCTGCTGCAATTCCTTCTCCAGGCCCCCAGTAGGAGAGCATTTCCATGAGTTTTGCTGCTAGTGAAGCCCTACACCCTCTCACTAACCTGGGAAAGTTTTAAAAGCTCCTCAGCCAGTGGGCTCTCTGCTGACTCCTCTTCACCTGCTGAGATGTTAAAAGGATGATTAGGGAGGAGAAAAACCACTATGACAGACAAGCAAACAGAATTTTTCAAGCCATCTTGTCATAACACATTAAGGAGTGTTGATTTATGACTGTAAAGGCATCAAATAAATGTTTAGTGCCATGGCTAGTGCCAAATGTGAATAATTCCAGAGAACAACTGGAAACAGTGAACAATAGTCATCTTGCAAGCAGCTGCTCCTTGCTCCCTCCTTCAGCTGCCTCTTGTTTCCTGCAGCCATTTGAAATTTTCTCCTGCCTCTCATGCTCAGACAGAAATGCACAAAAAGTATGGTACAACTGAAGACAATACTATTAATTAAAGCTTTCTGGCTTTTCACCAGAAGTGAGAGTTGAGATGAGTTCATGCAGCTGGGATTTACAAATCTTTCAGGACACACAAGTGCACGTGCTCACAGCACTGCCCATGCACGTGGCATCCAATGCAGAGCATTTCCCAGGGTAGCATGAACCTGTGTCACTGCTTGCTGTGCTCAGGAGAACTCACCCTGCCTTTCGTTGGTGTGAAGAAGCAGAATTTCCATTCACAGGGAAGGGAGAGACCTTGATAACTGGGAGAGAGAAAAAACTCTCAGATGTGTCAGCCTTGATAACTTTCAGGAGGTCAAACATTACATACACAATTTTCACCATTGGTAAAGCAGTTGTGAAATGATCTAGAGCTGCTTTTCCCCAAAAGTGAAGAGTCAGGGCACTCAGCAGGGCTGTTATGAAACCAGACAGAGAAAACAGAAGCCTCAACTCCATCCTTTCCACACTTGCATCCACTCACCTTAGTCATTGACAGGCCAAAAAGAGGCAATTATGATGTTTTTCTTTCAACTCTAGTTTATTATAGCCACAATTCTTCCCTCCTGCATCCAGCCTATTCCCTGTGGTTAAACTACTGTGTATTTTTCAGAAATCCCTCAAATCTTGCAATTGTTGGAAGACCCATCCTGCGTCTCAGCAAGGCTTAAATAACATACCAACATTATTTTTGACTGTGTACCTTATTTTTAGCCTGAATGCATTTGTTCTAGCAGTTGAGAAGAGGGTATTTCCCAAGACAGAAGACAAACTTTTGTCAAAACACTGTAAATTACAAAGAGCAAGGTTCAGCACAGGGAAAACAGGAGTAGAGACTTGTTAAGAGGCCAGACTTGTGCCAGCACATGCAGAATGTTTCTTACTTAGAGGCATAAGAAAAGTTTTGTTTTCATGGTCCTGCAGCTTTTCTCAGTGAAAGCCTTGCCAACTCTCAACTGATGCAGGCATCTGGTAGGTGTTCCCCCTCCCCCGTGGTCTCTGATCAGAGAGCAGCAGCAACACCTCCAGAGAGGGATTCATGCTGGGAGGGGGTGGGTTACCCTCTGGGGGTATCTGTCTTTCTCCTCTGATCACAAAGACAGTCTGAAACAGGACAGGTGGGAAGGCTGGTCTTGGGCATTCAGGGATCTGATCAGCCCTGGCTTTTCTTGCATGCTGAGTCTTGGAGCTCAAAGGGTTTCTTTCTTGGCAGGTCTGATTTCCACGACTTCACGGCAGCTGGATCGAGAATACAAGGCTGAACATATCCTAGAGGTGGGTAATGATGATTGTAATTAGCTTTATTTACCTACAAGTGTATTAAGTCCTCAAAGAGCTTTCCTTGCAAGTTGGAGCACAGAGAAGGAATCTCATCCCATCAGCTCCAAACTGCTGGGAAACTTAATTAAATGGTGTGTTAACCCAAGAGACAGCTGCAGCAGTACTGCGGGGTTTATTATTTTCTTGCTGAGGACTGCTGCAAAAGTTCTGTTCTGGAAGCTGTGGGAATGCAGGAAGAGGACTGGAACTGTCCTCTAGCAGGATGGTTTGTACATTATGAGGGAAAGAAGAAGCCAGAGAAATGTACCCTCATTTATCTCATTGTATCAGATATTGCTGTGTAGCTTTGCTCACCAGCCCCTGAGCTGCTCACAGCTATGAGCATTGCCATCAGAGGGATCTGGAGGGTTTTGAGTCTGTCAGGGTCTGTCATTTCTCTGTGCAGTGCAACATGCTGTGAGCATGCACAGGCAGGGCAGGGTGAGGATGGCTGGTACCTTGCCAAGCCATGGCAATGCCAGTGTTTTCAGATGTGTGATCTCTAATGACCAGCCTGACCCACTGCCCAGAGCAGCTGGAGGCAGGAGTGCTGCAAACTCACCCCCTGTGCCTCACAGGCTCTGCACAGTGCCAGCTACAGCTTTGCCCTGCAGAGATGCTGAGATACAAATGCAGACCCACACAAAAACCCCCATCTGAGTCTCTGCCCACCCAGGTGGAGGCTGGCTGGTCACACTCTAGGTCACATCTAAGAGCCCTGTCACCTACTCCCTTTGCTTGCTGACAGGTGGCTGTCTCTGACAACGGGGAGCCAGCCCTGAAGTCCACCAGCAGGGTCGTGATCCAAGTCCTGGATGCTAATGACAGCCCTCCCAGCTTCCCCCACAAGCTGTTCATGGTGCAGCTCCCCGAGAGGGAGGCCTCGGAGACCCCGCTGCCCGTGTACAGGCTGATCGCTTCCGACCGTGACCAGGGCCAGAACAGCCAGATCACCTACACCATCGAGGAGGAGGAGGAGGGGATATTCACCATCAACCCCACAACTGGCACAGTCTTCTCCAGGAAAGCTTTTCCTGCCTCTGAATACAACATACTCACGGTGAGAGGGGAGAGAAACAAAGAGCTGATGGGAAGAGGCAGGCGGAGAGGGAAGGAGAGAAAACAGAAAAGATAAAAGGAAGGAGATGGAGAAAATGCAGCAGTGGAGAGGAGGAGAGCTTAAATAAGGCAAATGTATTAAGAGGGAGAGAGAGTGGGAGGGAAATGCAGAAGGTAGGAAGCTATTAAAAATGGACAATAAATGTAAAATTAACTGTCCAGCCTACCTTCAGAGAGGAGTACAGTGACCCACGATCTCATATGGATGTGGACCCAAGCCTGTACAGTCTTTGGGTTCCATTATGCCTTTGTATGGGATTCTGATCAGGCCATGGAGTTTGTACATAGGTTCAGAGCCTTCCCACAATCTGTGGGTCCTTGTAACAAGGCTTGTGGTCCAGGTCACTGCTGTGGGTAGAGCTTGGCAGATTTACATGATGGTAAAGAGGAGTTTGGGTTGAATGGCTCTGCCTTGGAAGCAGCCAGAGCATGGACCACTGGCTCAGGATCTGTTTCAAGGGATTTGGGGCGCACTGGGAGCTGAAACTCCTGGTGGGTGGGAGAAGGAGCTTTCCATGGAGCTCCCATAAGCTAGCTCAGCTTTCTCCCTGAGTGCACGTGCCTTTCTCTGCAGGTCAAGGCCACAGATGGTGGGAGCCCCCCGCTCTCCTCCCACGTGAGGCTTCACATCAGCTGGGTCGCCCGGCCCGGCCCTTCCTCAGAACCACTGGCGTTTGACGAGCCCCACTTCAACTTCGCCGTGATGGAAACAGATCCTGTGAACCACATGGTGGGAGTGATCAGCATCGAGATGGGCCCCAGCCAAGTGTGGTTTAATATCACAGGTGAGACACAGAAATGAGAGCAGGGCAGTGGCGTCGGGCAGCGTTTGCTCCGACTCCCTCAGCTTTCAATGCTTGCATGCCTGAGCTAATGAAGGTGTTTGCTTTAGGTGTAGGTGAGCTGTGGGGAAAGCTTTCTCACAGGCACTGGGAGGTTTAAACAGCCATTAGACAAAGCTGCTCAACCAAGTGCCAAGTGCAATTGCCCAACACGCTTTTTTAATGACAGTCTGGAACTTGCCTGTATTTGAGGTGTTCTCCGATGTCACACGAGAGGCAGGGCATGCCAGTGCCAGCTCCTCCTGAGAATCATGTGACACTGTTGGTTTTGTTAAAACTGCCTGCAAGGATCCAGGTGTGTGGCTGAGTGTTACAGATACCCCCCTTTATCTCCCTCCGTGTTGAGTCTTGAGCTGGGAACTGAGAAAGAAGCATTCCTCAAAGACCTGGTGTGCCCTATCTTGTGGGGCTCTCCCTTCCTCCTCACCACATCCCAGGGGTGATTTAGACATGGAATGTGGAATTCTGGGGCCTCCTCTAAGACACACGATTCAGAGGGGACGTGGGCTGTCACCCCAGGGGCCTCTCCAGGCAGCGTGTGCAGAACTGGTCCTACCAATGAGGGCCGATTGTGCTCATGTAATTTGATGTTTTGAAGTGGTGCCCCAATCTACCTTGCACAGCCTTTCCCTGGTACTGCCTGCAGGGCCTGCTCTTGTCAGACAAAGCCTTAATTGGGCAAGTGAATAGTTTTTCACCTTACTGTGTTAGGGCAAGGATAATGGTGTATAAATACAATCAAGCAACAAGAGATACAAGGGGCAAGACAATATCAGGGAAAGGTTTATCCAGCATTAGTTGGGTCTGCAGAATTAATGGCGTGTTCCTCTGACTGTTACCCCATCATTTCCCTGCTGAGTGCTGGAGCATAGCTTGACCTCATCTTTCCCAGTTCCTAAAGCTCCATCTGATGCTGAAGGCTCTCTATGTTTCTGTCCTGGTGGAAAAGGAAAGGATTTTATTTTCCCAGCAAGGGAAGGAAGGCATCTTGGTAACTGGCAACCAAGGGGGTGATGCAGAGATCCAGGAGCCTTCAGCACTTCATTCAAAGTTTCACCTTTCCCAGACCACAGACACACTGTCACTGGGATTGATACAGTCTGCAAAAATTCTGAGAAAGCAACATCACTCTTCATCTCTTTCCTTTTCTGGGCTTCTTCTTTCCATTTGGCACTATGCACAGGGAACTCTTCTCTCTTTTCTCAGGGAAAGACATCCATGGGTCTCTCTCCCTCTTTGCTGCTTCTTTGTGTCTCCTTCCCAGCAGGAGAGCAGCAGTGCACATGGATGGTGAGCACTGCATTCCTCCAGCAATGGAAGATACATAATTTTACAACCAGAAAAGATTTTACCAGCTGGTAATAGAATAAAGCAGAATCCAGACC
Source organism: Sitta carolinensis (assembly GCA_032173965.1). Taxonomy (NCBI): domain Eukaryota; kingdom Metazoa; phylum Chordata; class Aves; order Passeriformes; family Sittidae; genus Sitta; species Sitta carolinensis. Next base: position 12,357,248 of record CM063294.1, read on the forward strand.
ATCCACTAGCCAGGAAGGAAGAAGTTGAGATCTGGGATAAATTACAGAAAACTGTTTCAGTTTCTCCATATCTCAGAGCAGCTTTGCAGGGTTTTATGTGCAAGAGGGGCCCAAGAGACCCCAGCAAGCGAGGCATGAGAAAGGAGCTGTCATGCCAGGGCTGAGCAGCAGTAGGGTGAGGGACAGCCTTCTGCTGCTGAGCTGCTCAGGCCTGCTGTTCCTGGCAGTTCTCAGCCATCTGGGTTGGAGGCAACAGGCTCTGCTCTCCCTGGAAGCACCGTCTGCCTCCCCAACTGTTGGAGGGTTGGGAGTTCAGGTAGCTCACAGGCTTCCAGCCATGGAGATGAGGACCATTGCTGATATGCCCACTGTGCAACCTTGAATCAGAAGCCAGCAAGAGCCCTGTTCTACCCAGCAGGTCCCTGTTCCATGCTAAGCCAGCGATGGTGCATGGCTGGAAACCTTGTGCAAATAAATCAATCCTCAAATGGTCTGTTGCCAATCTAGCCAGGACATCACATGCATAAGTGCATCCTTTCCCCCTCTCTCCTCCTCCTCATTTTCTCTACTTCCCCTCACCTTCCTTTTTGTCACCATCTGTGATTATCTCTTTGTCCAGCTTTGCCTTGTCCTCCCCATGTCCTGTGTGCATCTGTCTATCACACATTGTTTTGATGTTCCTGATTTGTGAGAAACCTTACCTGTGGCACTGTCCCCAATCTAGCTGACTGCCCTCCTATTTCCTTTTCCATCTCTCCTGTGTCCCAGGTGGTGATGATGACATGGATTTTGACATTGAAAAGAGTACAGGCAGCATGGTCATTGCAAGACCCCTGGATGCAAGGAAGAAGTCGAGCTATAACCTGACGGTAGAAGTCACTGATGGGTCCAGCACGATCAAAACCCAGGTAATGGTTTTTCTTTAGTGGAGACCCCGTTGAGAGGGAGCATATGCCAAGGGGAACCTCTTCTGAGTCTGCTGAGCTCAGGATCAGGTGCCAGGCACAGGAATCTCCTTACACTGTGATCCTCCATTACACAGTGACCCTTATGCCAAGTTAAGATTGTTTTTATATTGTTGGAAATGCAGCTGGTCTAGGAAAGCCTGAGTCTTTCATGTTGATCCCAGGCAGCACACAGGGACAGATCTACACCACCAGCCAAGCTGGGGTGACAGTTCACACACTCAGACCTCAACTTGGTCTCAGCTGCTCAGGCTGAATTACAGCACATCTGGGACAACATCTAAAGGCAAGTGTGTACACCGTTAGCTTGGGTCCATGTTCCCATGTCAAGGGATGTTCCTGGGATATGCTAGCCCAGGTACAGCCAGCACAAATCCATCTGCAAGAGGTGAGGTCAGGCCCAGGGAGTGATTGGGGCAACTACAGAGATGCTGTGTGCTCTGAGTTGCCCCAAACAAAGCAAGTGCTGGTAAAAGGAGGCACTTCACTCTCAGGTGTGTCTCTGAGCCCCAGCTAAAATGATGAGATTTTGCCCGTCTTTACCTACCCTAAGGAGGGGTGCTCAGGGCACGGTCTTTCACTAGTCATTCTCTCCACACATAAGAAGGAGCCAAAAATTCAGCCCTCGATGCACAGGAAGATGTAGGAGGTGAGTCACCTGTCAGTAATGCTTATCATGGGAAATATACTGTGAGGGATGATGAATGAGGCACTCCACCATTCCTGTGAAACGTGATGTTAACGAATGGCCAGTTGCCTCAACTATCTTCAAGTATTGTTCCAAATAAACAAACAAAGCCCCACCCTGCCTAGTGTGCATTCCCTGCCACCTTGCATCTCATCCCTACGTTTATTTTGGCACTCAAGGCTGCTAGCAGATGTCAAGCCTGCTTGTGTAAAACCCCCATGGCATGCTCAGGTTTGCTAAAGGAACCAAATTATTACACTTGGTTGGGACTTCCTAAGATGCAGGAATCACATCAGTAGGAGGGTCAGGACAGCCAGGATAGGAGACCACACAGGAGAAAGCTGTGACTTCCCTGGCAGGATTCTGGATCCCAGCGTGCACTGTTAAATGCAGAGAGGAAAACTTGGTTGAAAAGTGTAGAACAGAAACTTTTCTTCTCCACACACTTGCTGCTCTTGAGATACGCCAGCCCCTCCCTTCCTTCACCAAACATCCCCTTGTGTCAGCTTTCTGCTGGGTAAATAATGGGGGTTGTTGTGTAGGCACCAGCCAGCAGCAGAGCTGGCACCACAGCTGAGCTGCTGCTGCTTTCCATGGCAGGCTGTGGTTGTTTCCCCATGTGCCAAGTGCAGGCATGTTCACTCTGAGTGCCTTGCCAGCCTGGAGAGATTTTTAAAAAGGAGAGGAAGCAAACTGAAAAACACAAAAGGGGAAGGCACAGCAGCAGATCCTTGGGATGAAGGCCAAAAGGGCTCCCAATCATCATGGATGGCAAAGCTTCCAGAGTTGGAGAACTGTGCTGGTTAGGGCACTCAGAGTATGTCAACACCCAAGAAGGATTGGTAGCTGAGATTTTGTATGGCTGCATGTCCAGTTGCTGCCCTCACTGTGCTGTCTCCCCCACAGGCTTTTATCCACGTGATTGACATCAACCAGCACCGTCCCCAGTTTCTTGAGAGCCATTACGAGGTGAGGATTCCTGAAGATACTCCCGCAGGGAGAGAAATCCTTCGAGTCAGTGCAGCAGACAAGGACAAAGGAAAGGGGCTCATCTACACCATCCATGGTAGTGTGGACCCCAAAAGCACAAGACTTTTCCAGTTGGATCCAGGCAGTGGAGCTCTCACAACAGCAGAAGGCTTCAGTTCCCACCCCATGCCTCAGCACACCCTCACAGTGATGGTGAGTCCTCACCAAGCCCTGCTGAGTCCTCCAGCTTGATTGGGATATATGGGTCACTGGAGAAATGAAAAGTGGTTCCAGTCTTTGAGGGAGGATTTGTCCGGAACAATAGGGAAGAGGAAAGCAGGGTGTTAACCTTTACTACATGGCTAAATGTAGTTAACACCCTGCATTCCTCTAACCACCTTCTTTGGAGGGCCACTGGATTCTTATAAAAGAAAATACAGTGTGTGATAATTAATGTTTGGTTTCAAATTCAAGGCTGGGCTTTGGTGCTGAAACTTCCAGGCTCATTCCCAGTCAAGGGGTTGGTACCATTGCAAAACACCCACCTCTGTAAGAGTGCTGACAAGTTAGTTGGAAGGTGGTGCAGGCAAGACTGTCTCGTCCCTGGAAGTGACTGTTCTGCTCTCTCTGCCATTCAGGTACGGGACCAGGAGGTCCCCATCAAGCGGAACTTTGTGCGAGTCATCGTCCACGTGGACAGCTGCAACCTTCACCCTCCCAGTTCAGCAGCATCCATTACGAGGCAGAAGTGCTGGACTCAGCAGTGGTGGGCACAGAGGTCATACAAGTCAGAGCCCTTGATCAGGACCAGGGAGCTAATGCTGAAATCCACTACTCCCTTCAGGCAGGTAAGAGCCATGCAGCAAGATAGTTTAGGTTATGATCATTGCCATGCTCTGACTGGTGGCCACTTGACCAGCTTTCTCTAGCTGTTGTAAAGAACAACAAATGGCTGCACAGCACAGTTCTAAAATCCTAGCAGATTTTATAAAAAATCCAGAGTGAGTAGGTAATTTCCATATTATGGAATATTAGCATCTTTTCTTAAGAATATGTTTAACTTAATGTTGAGTCACTGGTCTAAGAAAAATTCTGACTGGACGAGTTAGAACAACCTAAAATCTGCTCCTCTTTGTCCATGGGAACTATTCAGTTATTAGGCAAAAGTACTCCCAATTCCCACAGGAGTCATCATCATTCCACTGTTTATACCAAGAAATACATCCTCAAGGAATGGTGAGAACCCTCTCAGCATTGACTGGCGGTGGTTTTGAGTCATTCATGCTCAGTGGGCAAATATTTTATCATCCACTATAAAGGTTAAAACCTAAGTATTTATGTCTATTCCACACAGCCTATTTAGCCTGTAAACTCTTCGCAGGAGACAAGCCATCCTTTGCTCCATCTTTCTCACTGCAATTTAGATCAAGGACTGAGGAATTTAATTGCTCCTGAAGTATTGGTAATTACAAGCATGACAGGGCTTGAAGGAACTAGTACTGTCTGTGCTACCATGTTCTGCACACGAGGCAAAAGCTTCAAGCACATGCTCTTGCCACCACTAAATATGCTTAAATTAGAAGGTTGTTTTATCTCCAATTTACATTTTGATTGATTCAAATGTTAGCTCACAGATCTCAATGGGTTCATTGTTTTTATAATTAAAATTATTTAGAAATGAATTAAATTCTCCCAGTAAAAGAAACAGGTGTTAATCAGGTCTGCAGTCAGGAAAGTCTATGAAAAAGGGTTTCAGAAAACAAAGACCAGTAAGGTGTCTGCATTCTTCACTCTGTAATTTCTCTTCTTGCAGGTAATGGGGAAGGCTTCTTTAGCATCGACCCATATTCTGGAATTCTTACAGTTGCCCAGAAACTGGACCCATCCAGGCAGGAGCGATTTACTCTTATTGTAAAGGCAGAAGATCGAGGGTTTCCTCAGCTTAAAGATTCTGCTACAGTACATGTCCACATTAGACCCTCAGATCGAACCCCTCCAAAATTTCCAGAGGCTGAATACATCGCAGAGATCAGTGAATCTACTGCTGTTGGCTCTCCTCTGATCCAGGTTTCAGCCACAAGCTTGTCACCAGTCAGCTATGAAATAAAAGATGGAAATGGAGATGGAGTATTCTCCATGAACTATCAGTCAGGCCTTATTTCCACTCAGAAGAGCTTAGATTTTGAGCAGGTGTCTTTTTACCAGTTGAAAGTCCGTGGTACCAACATGGCTGGAGCATTTATGGATGCAGTGGTGCTCATCTATGTCATAGATGAGAATGACAATGTGCCTGTCTTCGTTAAGCCTTCCTTCGTTGGCTGGATCATGGAGAATGCCCCATCACAAAGCATGGTTCTGGATGACAGCAATTCTCCCCTCGTGACTTATGCAACAGATGCTGATCAAGACTCCAATGCTTTGCTGGTCTATGAGATTTTGGAACCAGAGGCACTGAAATATTTCACAGTGGATCCCAGCACAGGGACACTGACCAGTCGTGCTGATATAGATTATGAGCTCACCCCAGTTTTCCACTTCAGTGTACATGTGCACGACAGTGGAAGTCCCAGCTTGTTCGCATCCAAGCCTGCCAAGGTCACAATCCACATTAAAGATGTCAATGATTCACCTCCAGTCTTTCTCAAAGACACTTATGACATTTCTGTCTTGCTCCCTGCCCACCCAGGGATGGAGCTTTTGTCAGTGCAGGCACAAGATGCAGATTCAGAGGTGACCTACAGCATTGTGGAAGGGAACCTTGATAATGCTTTCCATATCCATCCACTAACAGGTCTCATCTCCATTCTAAACACCACTGGCCTGAGAAGCTACCGAGAGCTCACAGTCAGAGCTGCTGATGGCTTATATAAGAGTACTGCTCTGGTTAAGCTAAATTTAACTCGGGCACAAGGTACCAGCTTGAAATTTGATCAAGACATATATACAGCAACTGTGATGGAGAATTCTACAGATGAGAAGACTCTAACCATTCTTGGGGTCAAAGGCTATCAGCTAAATGAACCCCTTTCCTATTCACTTTTGAATGAAAAAGAAAGGTTCAAAATGATCCAAGCCTCTGGAGTTCTTCAGACCAAGGGTGTGAAATTTGACCGTGAAATGCAAGACATGCACGAGATAGCTGTGGAAGTGAAGGACAACAGGAAGCCACCAAGAGTGTCCCAGGCCACAGTCAGAGTTTATGTAGAGGATGTCAATGACAACCCCCCACAGTTTGAGAATGTGCCATACTACGCCTCGGTGCAGGACGGCACAGAGCCAGGGGATGTCCTTTTTCAGGTGTTGGCAACAGACAAAGACATAGGGGATAATGGAGCTGTTACCTACTCATTTGCAGAGGAATACAAATACTTCTGGATTGACCCTTACCTAGGAGACATCTCCCTTAAGAGGCCTCTTGATTATCAAGCTTTAAATAAATACAGCCTCCGGGTCATTGCTAAGGACAAAGGAGAGCCTCCCCTGCGTGCTGAAAGGAGGTTGTGATCAGTGTGAGGAACAGATCCAACCCTCTGTTCCAAAGCTTGTACTACCGAGTGAAGGTGCCAGAAAATGTCCCCCATACACATCTATCCTCCACATCCAGGCCCGCAGCCCTGAAGGCCTGCGCCTCATCTACAACATTGTGGAAGAAGATTCTCTGAAACTCTTCAACACCGACTTCAAAACTGGTGTCCTCACTGTCACGGGGCAGCTGGACTATGAGCTAGAGACAAAACACACATTCACTGTTAGAGCCACAGACACAGCACTTGGATCCTTCTCAGAAGCCAGAGTAGAGGTGGACGTAGAGGACGTTAATGACAACCCTCCCTTATTTTCTCAGATCATTTACACAGCATCTGTCTCAGAGAGTTTGCCACCACAGACCCCTGTTGTTCAGCTCTTTGCCTCTGATAAGGATTCAGGCAGAAACAAAGTGGTCTCCTATCAGATCATGGATGATGGTTCAGATGCTGCCAAGTTCTTTAACATTGATGCCAGCACAGGGCAAATAACAACAGCTCAAGCACTTGATTATGAAACAAATCAACAGTTCCGCATGAAAGTCAGAGCTGCAGATCATGGGGTGCCTCCACTCAGCAGCGATGCCCTGGTAATCGTGTATGTGACAGACATCAATGACAATCCCCCTGAGTTCAGCCAGCTTCAGTATGAAGCCAAGGTCAGTGAAATGGCTACGTGTGGGCACATCGTGATCAAAGTCCAGGCCCTGGACCCCGACAGTGGAGACACCACCCGGCTGGAATACGTGATCCTCTCGGGTAATGACAACAGGCATTTTGCCATCAACAGCACTTCTGGGATAATATCCATGTTCAACCGCTGCAAAAAGGACTTGGAGCCGTCTTACAATCTCAGAGTTTCTGCTTCAGATGGAGTTTTCAAGAGCACTGTGCCTGTGTATATCAACACCACAAATGCCAACAAATACAGCCCCTCTTTTCAGCAGAATGTGTACGAGGCAGAGCTGGCAGAAAATGCTGAGATAGGAACCAAAGTGATTGAGCTGCTGGCTATTGACCCAGATGGTGGCCCATATGGCACTATAGACTACACCATCATAAATAAACTCGCCCATGAGAAGTTCTCCATAGACAATAAAGGCTGTATTGCCACGCTGCAAAAACTGGACAGGGAAAATTCCACAGAGAGAGTCATTGCCATTAAAGTCATGGCCAAGGATGGGGGTGGGAAGGTGGCCTTCTGCACTGTCAAAATAATCCTTACAGATGAGAATGACAACCCACCACTGTTCAAAGCCTCTGAGTACACACTGTCCATCCAGTCCAATGTCAGCAAGGGCTCCCCTGTCATCCAGGTCCTGGCTTACGATGCTGATGAAGGTGCAAATGCAGATGTTATTTACTCTGTTGACTCTGTGGAAGATGTGGCAGAAGACCTTGTGGAGATCAATGCTGCCACTGGGGTTGTTAAAGTCAAGGAGAGCCTTATTGGTTTAGAAAACAGAGCCTTTAACTTCAAGGTGAAAGCTGAAGATGGCAGACCCCCTCACTGGAACTCCCTTGTTCCAGTGAATCTCCAGATTGTCCCCAGGGAGGTGACATTGCCAAGGTTTTCTGAGCCCCTTTATACATTCTCTGCATCTGAGGATCTTCCAGAGGGGTCAGAAATAGGGTCAGTCAAAGCTTTTGCAGAGGATCCCATTATATATAGCCTGGTGAAGGGAACCACTACAGAAAGTAACAAGGACGAAGTGTTCACACTGGATGAGCAGACAGGGGCTTTGAAAGTCAAAAAACCTATGGATCATGAGACCACCAAGTGGTACCAGGTTGATGTCATGGCTCACTGCTCACATCTGGAGACTGAGCTGGTCTCTCTGGTCTCTGTGAATATCCAGGTGCAGGATGTGAATGACAACAGACCTGTTTTTTGAGGCAGATCCCTACAGAGCTTTTGTCATGGAGAACATGCCTTCGGGAACCACAGTCATTCAAGTGACAGCTAATGACCAGGACATGGGGAGTGATGGACAGGTGACCTACAGTCTGGAAGCAGAGTCTGGCAACCTCCGTGGGCTCTTCACCATCGACAGTGAGAGCGGGTGGATCACCACACTGAAGGAGCTGGACTGTGAGGACCAGGAGATCTATCGCTTTTATGTGGTGGCCACTGACCATGGAAGGAAGGTCCAGCTCTCCTCCCAGACGCTGGTGGAGGTCACTGTCTCTGATGAGAACGACAATGCCCCGCAGTTCACCTCGGATTTCTACAGGGGGTCGGTGATTGAGAACGCGGAGCCGGGGCAGGCCGTGGTCACCCTGAGCACCATCGACGCCGACATCTCCGAGCACAACCGGCGCGTCACCTGCTACATCACCGGTGAGTTCCTCTGCTGTGGACCTCCAGTGGGCAAGAGGAGAGTACCATCTCCAAGGGAGGATTTGATACCTTGTCTTACAGGTTATTAGTACAGAAATGGTGTTACACTGGCAGTCCTGTCAGAAGCAGGAGATGAAGGCTGAGCTCTGTCATGAGCTGGACTGCAGTCAAGTGAATCTGAGGAATACCAGATTCATACCAGAAAATGCTTTAGCAACTGGGGAGTACCAGATTCTTACCAGAAAACCCTTTAGTAACTTCCTGTGAGAGGCAGGATATGAAGGCTGAGCTCTGTCATGAGATGGATTCCAGTTAAATGAATCTGGGGAATACAAAACCCTTTAGTAACTGCAGTGTGTGCAATGATCATTAAAATAAATACCTCACCACTGAATCATCCTATTCCTCTGGGAATAAATAAGATATATATAAGCAATTACACTGTACTGCAGAAATATTTATTTACACTTTATTAACAGAGAAATAAGACAATATAGTTGTAATATCTATTGGAAGGAAATGATGTTACACTGGCAGTCCTGTCAGAAGCAGGAGATGAAGGCTGAGCTCTTTCATGAGCTGGACTCCAGTTAAATGAATCTGGGGAATACAAAACCCTTTAGTAACTGCAGTGTGTGGAATGATCATTAAAATAACATCTCACCACTGAATCGTCCTGTTTCTCTGGGAATAAATAAATAAATAAGAAAGATACATGTAAGTAACTACACTGTACAGTAGAAATACTTATTTACACTTTCTTAACAGATGAATAATTATGACAGTGTAATTGTAATTGAAAGGACAGGAGAGGCAGTACAGCAGGACGGAAAATGTTTCTCACACAGATACTGTGATCTGTATTTAAGTTCTTTGACCCAGCTTTTTCTCCTGCCAGCACTGCAGGTAGTTTACACATCACGCATATACCTGTAGCCTGTCTGTGTTTTTTAATGGTTATATATAACTTTTTGGTATTAAATGTGTTTCCTACAAAACCACTTGGAGGCTGGCTTAATAATAAAGCTGCAGTTAGTCACTCACTGGGGGATATTTAAACTGTCATGTCAATCTTAGTAAAGGTTTTGGCTAACAAGAAATGCTAATAATTATTCTTGCATCCCTGAAATATCTCATGTGCCAACTAAAATTAACCACTGCTGTAAAATAACAAAAAAATTACACTGGAATGTTTGTTGTGCACCTGCACAAGTAGGAGCTTGCTTTTATGGTATTTTTTGACCCTAAAGGGTCTTTCTAAGACCTGGAGCAGATACTTCAAATTAAAATGTTTGTTCAGAATCAAACAAGGACCCTTCAGGGTCAAAACACTAGGCCAGATCATGCTGCAGCCTGTTACCTATTTTTGTAACCATCTGAAACAGGGGAGGAATGCTGGTACTTTCACTTGGTTTATGGCATGCCTAGGTATTTGCAAGCTATTGGGAGGAAAGATTTAATCTATTATGTATTCACATTTCTGCCATCTTAAAGGTAGTAGTAACTTCCAGGTACTTTAAACCTGAGAGAATGCGCACTTATGTTAGGGGTGAACACCTTGTGCTCTCTGCCCTGCATGTGCAAACACAGGTCAAACTCCACAAATAAACATGGAAATGCAGTAAAAGAGAGGATTAGGTGGACACAGAGCCTAGCTTCCCCCTGTCCACATTGATTTCAAACACACACAAACTAAATCTGGGCATGGGCTAGTGTTCCCAGCATCAGAAGAAGAGCTAGTACAGGTGGCATTGTGCCTCCACAACCTCATCACTGCAGCACAAATGAAAGCAGAAAGGGAGTGAATTTAATTTATCCCACTCTGTGAGACCCTTCAGAGTCCAACACACACAGATTCCACAGCCAGCTCTCTTCACTGACTCCCATTCCTGACGTGCTTCCTCCTGGGTCAGCAGAGAACACCAGCTCCTTCCCAGGAGAGGGATTCTCCAGTGGCAGCATCCAGCCCATTTAAAATCCAACATATGTATCAACTGTTGGAGCAGCATGAATCTGGTGGACCAGAGAGCCTGCCTAGTCTGGATTTACCTGTCTCATCATTTGGCTCTTACAGAAACAAAAGCAGCCCCAGAAAACAAAGCTAGATGTTAAATACCTCTGTAGGTTAAGAGGAAGTACAACTGCAAATGGTAACAGAAAGATCCAAACCTTGTCTGCAGGGTATTTACAGCTCTCGGATCCCTTTAGGAACATGCACCAAGAGAGACTGACAGGCTTTGGGAAGGTGAGACAATGTGGTTTTGAGGCAATGAATATGCACATCTGCAGAACATTACTGACTTTTCTGCAATCACTTGTTTCCTTCTCCCAGTGTAATGTGCAGACAGGGAATAACCATAACGTGCAGGGTATTTCCCAGCTGTGCAGCGAGGTTGACCTAAAGCTCCTCACCTGCTGGATGCACCACCAGTGTGAGTCAGAGAGTCACGGAATCATTTAGGTTGGCAAAGACCTCTAAGAGCATCCAGGCCCTTCAGGTCTCCTAAGGAATCATCAGTGGACACACCCATACTCCCTTTTCTTATCACTTCTGATTTTCAGCACTTAGTAAATGCCTTTTTTTACTTGCTTCCTGCCCCATTCTAGAAGGAGACGTCCTGGGACAGTTCACAGTTGATCAAATTGAGGGCGAATGGACAATTTCTTCCAAGAAGCCTCTGGACAGAGAAGAAACAGATAAATACCTCCTCAAGGTTATGGCCTCTGATGGGAAATTTCAGGCTACCACCGAAGTGGAAATTTTTGTACTGGATATCAATGACAACAGCCCTGAGTGTGGCCAGGTAGGATGTCTGTTCTGGGACATCAGCGTCATAAAGGGAGATCCTGGGAGGGAAAGAACACAATAGAAAATAAGAAAGAACAGGCAGAGCTTGTTAAAGGTTTGGCTTGTCATAATTCTTCTCACACGATCCTGTTGCTTTGATTATGCTTAACAAGTTTAATTAAGCTGCATGTCAAGCAAGAATATTAAATCTAGCCTCCAAGCATGTTTGCCAGCAGCAAGTGAGAGCCTAAGCATTATGAAGAGCAATTTTTGGAGATAAACAATGCCAGGAAGCCTCCTGGGAAGGGGTATGTAAATTACTGAGTTTTATATCCTGCTAAGCTGGGAGATTCCCATCAGGAGGTTTGTTGCTGTAGAGAGCTGATCACTGGTGTGGACGTCACTGTGGTGAGAACGAACAGAGGTGGTTACTTCCCAAAGGAGATTCAAAGGCTTGTGTGAAATTAGCTCACTGGTCCCAGTCCACACCCCAGCAGCCAAGAACGGGAGGCACATTGTGCTCCCCTATAAACCACAGGGTTTGTCCTTCTCTGTGAATCTTCTGTGGGTCTGTTCTCCCCCCATATGGGATGAAAGCTCAGATGCCAATGATTTCTTCTGTCCTGGCCAGATACTCTACACTGGGAGAGTCTCTGAAGATGCTGGGCCGGGTCTTTTCATTTTGAAGATCTCAGCGACCGACCCCGACGTGGGCAGCAACGCGCAGGTCACGTACAGCCTGCACGGCCCCGGCGCAGAGCAGTTCCGGCTGGGCCCACACACAGGTGAGAGCAGGCTGCACAGGGGGCTTTCATCCTCTTCCTCCCCACCCCTGAGAAATGCAAGCTCCCAGCATGGCTCAGCACTTACCTCCTCCTGAGCAAACACAAGGAGCTGCTCATTCCAGCTGTCCCAAGCTAGGAAAGAATGGCCACAGCATAGGGGGGAATGAGCTCCACATCATCCTGTTTGCCCTCATTACAAATGTTAAAATGAAGGGCAGATGGCTAGCATCCAGGTCTTCAGGAGGAAAGAGCAGCAAGTATTTGGCTTGAGCCAAAGACACAAATTCTACATCCCAAAACACCTCTTACTGGCTCTTGGGCAGTGTATTTACCCAAACAGAATTGATGATCATTCTAGAGACCACTTGGAGTTCATTACATTGCAGAAAGCTCAGTGCAGTGGGGTTTAGAAGTACAGTTTTTACTTACGAACAGTTTTATCCCATGGTGACATCTCTTGGATGAAGTTCAGCTGAACTTGCAGGACTGCCCATGCAAAGCCTTGCCAGGGCCCTGGCTGGCAATGATCCGAGGATAGCCCTGAGCAATGTGGTGTGGACACATCACCACTATTAGCTCAATTATTGTCTCCCACGGTTCGCCCAGGAAAACAGCTGAACCTCTCTCAGGTCTCGTAGGCTGTGGCTGTGACTGCTGGAGACACAACCACCTCCCGTTCTTTCCCACAGGGGAGCTGACCACATCTGCACCCCTGGACCGTGAGCAGAAGCCCACATACCACCTGGTGGCCAAAGCCACTGACGGCGGGGGCCGTTCGTGCCAGGCTGATGTGACACTGATCATCGAGGACACCAATGACAACGCACCGAGGTTCTTCCCCAGTCACTGCGCCGTGGCTGTCTTTGATAACACCACGACAAAGACACCCATCGCCGTGGTTACTGCCAGGGACCTTGATGAAGGTGAGTCAGAATGGGATTTAGGTGTTAGTAGAGTTCATCTTTCATTCTCAACAGAAGCCTTTGAAACCTAGGGAAGTGCTACAGCAATGGGCTTAGATGATTGAATCTTGGCAAAGATGTGCCTGGATCTCATCGCTGACATGTTCTTGACTATGGGCTGGCATCAGCGTTTTTGAGACCCTGTTGGGAGCACAGTATCTGTAGAAACATGCAGACCTTCTTTGAGAATGTGCTGAGTAACTGTAGATGTGATGCACAGCACAAACTGTGACACAGGGATCCAGACTGGACAGAAACTTTTTCACAGGTGGGGACTGAGAATGAGTGTAATAAAAGAAAAAAGGAGTTTTGGATATGGGTGGGGTAGGTAATATGGATGGAGAGGTCCTCCTGAAGACACAGAGATTCTCAGAAATACAGGTGAGGCTCCTAAGAAAGGAGCTTTCAAAAAACCTCTCCAGCAGAGGCTGAATTTAGAGAAGCAAGATCATATTTATCTTCTCTGGAAGCAGATATGAAGAGAAATTACATTTGAAAACAAGGTAATTAAAAATGGGGAACACTAGTAAATGCAGACAGCTGACACTGGTGGATAATGGTGAGGTTGGCTAGATGGCTGAACCTGAATATGGGGCACACTCGATGTCCATAATGTTCATACGGCCTCCATTTTCCCTGGGAATTGAAGGTCATTCAGTTCATATAGTCCTAATACATTATAAATAAATAAACCCAGCTGCATCCCTACCATGCATTATCACAGCCTGTCCCTTACCCTTCCAGGTCTCAACGCTGAGGTGGTCTATTCTCTGTCTGACTCTGCCAATGGACACTTTTCAATTGAGGAAACCACAGGGGTGATCCGCCTGGAAAAGCCTCTGAAGGATTCCCAGCACTCGGTGTTTGAGCTGACAGTCTGTGCCACCGACCGGGGCTCCCCGCAGCCCCTCTCCTCCCTCGGCACGGTCACTGTCTCTGTCGTGGATCTCAATGAATACCTGCCTGTTTTCCTGGCCCCTGAATATGTGGCCATGGTAAAAGAGGACGTGGCTGTGGGTACTGAGGTCCTCAACCTGTCAGCCCTGACCAGGGACAATGCAGAAAATACAGAGATCAAGTATGAAATTGTGAATGGCAATGACCACGGGAAATTCCAGCTCAACTCAAACACAGGTAAAATGATCTCGTGCCCGAGCAGGTCCAGGTTGATCCAGCGTCAAAGGCTGTCTTTGTGTGCATCTTCTCTGGTTCTTCTCTATTTGGCTCCCACTTCTTCTAACCTCTGTCTTTACCCAACACAAGGGTAGGGAATACAGTCATCTTTTCTACTTCAAATTTTGCCAAGTTTAAGGAGTGATCCAAATCTTACTTGAAACTATTGGAAAGATTCCCTCTATCTGTCTGAGATCTGAGACAGGTCCATGTGAATGAGTGATACGTGGAGAACAGGATGAGGAAATTTTCCTGCTTCAGAATGCAGGAGAAAGTGGTTTCTTTTAGAAAGTCTTCCTGTCAAGATCCCATGAGGAACCTCCAGCCCAGGGTAATGGGCAGCTTCATTGAGTAGCACTCAATGAATGTGGAGAATAGCACCCTAACGTTGGGCAGGTGTTGAGCCATGATTACCAGCCAAATAAAGCCCTATTCTGTTTGCACAGTGGTGTGATAAGAGCTGTAATCAGAAGGCCAGTGTTAACTCCCTGAAATGAGCCCTTGGCTGTGTCAGCAGTGGCCTTCTGCCCTGGGCTGTAACATCCTCATCAGTGGTGCCTCACCCTCTCTGGTCACAAGGCTCTTCATAATTCTTCCACATCAAGGTGGTCAAAGTTAGGTCAACTATGCTGTTTCAGCTGGCAGTTTGGCATATCTGCAGCATTCCAAGAAATCTCATGTGCTGTTCATTCAAAGTATTTTCTGTCCTTTCCTCTCTACCTGCCAACATAGGTGCCTTATACATCAATGGGAGCCTGGACTTTGAAGCGAGTCACGAGTATTACCTGTCCATTGAGGGCACGAGGAAGGGCTCAGCCTCTCTCAGCGACGTGACCATGGTGGTGATCAACATAACTGACATTAATGACCATGCACCAGAGTTCATCCAGGATCCCTACTTCACTGACATTCGGGAGGATGCTGCCATTGGAGAAACCATCCTCACGGTACGACTGAACCAGGCCAGCTGTCTTTACCTCTTCTTTAGTTGTGCTGTGCAATATTCACTCCTCTTGTGTGCTTAACTTTTCCTTGGAGACATCAACCTCAGTGGGCTTGTGATGTTCAGCATCTAAGATTAAAGGATGATTGGCAAAATTCCTGAGACTCCATAGACATGGAGAGCACTTTGCCTTATAAGAGACCTTTAAGTGAAAATTAACAATGGGCTCAGGAGCTTTGAGAACATCCTAAGAAAACAAAAATTCCTGAAAAAGGACAATGCCCTTGTGACCCTCTGGGGAAGGCAGAGGCTCCTCTGGGCAGGATAGCAGAGCCCAAGGTGATGTGGAGTTCCCTGTCCAGCCTGTTATTTTCTCAGGGGTGGTAAAGTCACAAAGGGACTAGGAGAAAGCTGAGGAAACTGTGTTATCTTGAAAAAACTATTGGATTACACTTTATTTGAACCATCTTCCTTTCCTCCTCCTCATTTGAGGCAAGCTCAAACCAATACCCTTAATGACAAAATGGTCCCTTTTCTCCATGGCATGTCCTTTTTTGGCCCAAAGGTCCTAGCAGGGCTTTTTTTTTCTCCAAACAGGTGTCAGCTGATGACTTGGATGGGTCAATGAACAACCAGATCACATATTCCATTGTGGAAGGGAACCCGCTGGGACACTTTGCCATTCAACCCAAAAATGGGCAGATCAGCATTGCCAAGCATCTGGACAGGGAGGAGGTGAGTTCAGGAAAATGAGAATGGGAAGGCTGGAACAGTTATGTCCCAAAAGACAGAGGGAGAACAGTTTACTCAGCTACCTCCTGTTTTCTGAATTATTTACTCATAATATTTTAGGTAGAAGACAAGGCATTATTTTGTTTTCTAGACTGACAGATACTGCGGTAGGAAAGCTGGGCTTTAGGAAAGGCAGTATAGAATCATAGAATAGTTTGGATTGGAAGGGACTTTGAGGATCATCTAGTTCCAGCCCCTTCCATGGGCAGGGAAGAATTTGGAATGTTGATTGTGGAAACCAACATGGTTGGGTTCTGTTTCTCTGTATTAAAGCACTAGAGAAGATAGGTGTGGGGAGGAGAAAGGTCACCTGAGCAATCTCTCATTCATAAAACAGCAGCAGCTTGTTTCAGCCTGCCAGAGTTGAGAAGCCATTGGACAACACTGTGAGGCACGTAGTGGAATTCCTGGGATGTCCTGCACAGGGACAGGAGCTGATCCTGAGTCATCCCTTCCAGCTCAGCTTATTCTGTGATTCTTAAACCACTGTTGGCAGGTGTTTGTCCAGCTTAGTTTCATCCATCTTTGCCAAGTTGTTTCCATTCTCTGCAACGTGTTCTGAGGCTGATTTAGTTTAGCAACCAGCTTTGAGTGAGATTTAAGGATGGAGAGCCTTAGCCAAGGACAAAGCTGTTGAGGCCATGGTGCATGGCCTCAGGCATTTCACCAAGCTTGCAGCAGAATAAAACTTCAGTGTGAAAAAGCCACCATTCTGCCATTTCTCCAAGTAATCCTGCACTACAAATCCTCCAGATCCCCAGTTACTCACTGACAGTTCGAGCCATGGACAACGGCCACCCTGCTCAGTTCAGCGATGTCCCCGTGCACGTCCACGTGTCTGATGTCAATGACAACCCCCCTCGCTTCTTCCAGCTCAACTACAGTGTGGTGGTGCAGGTAAGCCAGGAGACAGTTTGTTCTCCCAGTCCCTCTCATTGCACTAAGGAACTCATTCCTAGGCTGCTGTTGGGCAAAGCAGGAGCAAAGTGGGGGGGACTGATCAATCATATTTCTGCTTTGTGCTCTGGGTGTCCTAGGGCAGGGGTGAGATTTGTTTTCCTGTTCCTGATCCAGCAGCTCCTGGGGCACTGTAGGTTCCCCTGGGCCATTTCTCTTTGCTTACCTTCCTTCAACAGCATCTTTCCCCATTTCAGGAGAACGCTCCCGTGGGGACAAGTGTCCTGGAGCTGATTATGAGTGACAGAGACTCTCCAGAAAATGGACCACCTTACTTGTTCCAGATCACCCAGGGCAATGATGGGAAAGCCTTTGAAGTCACCCAAAATGGTCTGCTGGTGACATCATCTGTCCTGAACAGAAGAATGAAAGAACAGTACCTATTGCAAGTCCAGGTAGAGCCTGTGTTACTGTCCTGATGTCTGAATTCCCCAGCCAGCTTAAGTAGCAATAAAATGCGATTAGCATGTCCCAGCTGAATAAAAACATCTCTGGCTTTGAAGAAATCTAATCCAGGCACAAATTGTGCAGCTTGGAGCCAGCTCCAGAGCTCATTTCTCCACACAGTCTGCCCACAAGAAGCAGGGGGCCAGCTTCTGTGCTGATAAAATCAGATAATATGATCGTGAAAATACTCTGTCAGCAGTTTCCTTAGACAGATGCTTTCCCTATAATCATTCTAGTGAATTCCAATTTAAAGTTGAGACCTGGATCTGGTCCTGCAAGCTTTCTCTAATTATCCTTGTCATTTAAGAAGTGGTTTCAGTTCCTCTTCAAAAAGGATTTCTATTGTTGCAGAATGAATTCATTATTTTTCAATGTTATCAGTAGGGATAGTCCATTATAAACAAAAGGATAATAACATGTAAAGTACATACTTCTTCAGTAATGGCAGTTGTTGTAAAAGCTGGGTACTATTATATTACATACCTCAACCTTTAACTGCTTAGCATTAGGGAGAAATTTATCCCATAATCTGATTATTCGCATTTTTCTGCTGGAGGTTCCTTGACTCAGTGCTAGACAGCATTGTCAGAGTTGGGACAGGGGCTTACACAGCCTGGAAGGTGAGCGAATGTGTTGATGTGTGTAACTGCCTTACATCCCTGTACACTCAGTTAGGCATGGAACCACAAAGGTTGGCAACATCACAAAACATTACTAACCCTCAGGAATTCAGAGCCACTCAGAGGTACCTCAGCGCTGCTGAATGCACAGGGAGGTGAGCATGACCCCACTGCTAGCAGAATCAATCGGTCTCCATGCTGGGAAGGATGCTGCCCTTTCCCTAGGGTCCTTCTCCAGGTAGAGCTCCAACACTGCTGCCAGTTTTTCCCATTCCTCCTTCATTCCCAGCCTGCTGCCTGAGAGCTTCCCCTCCTTGCTCCCTGGAAGGCACTCTCCTTTGCAAGAGCTCTCCAGTCAGGTGAGGTGACAGTAGGTCAGCATGTGGCTATAACAGATCCTTGTGTTTTTCTTGCCAGGTCTCCGACAGCGGCATCCCTCCCCTGTCCTCCTCCGCATTTATAAATATCCAAGTGACTGAGCAGAGCCAGTACCCGCCCTCAGCCCTTCCCCTGGAAATATTCATCACCACCAACGAGGAAGCCTTCCGGGGCGGCGTTCTGGGCAAGATCCACGCCACGGACCGGGACCCCCATGACACACTGCTCTACACTTTGGTGGCACAAGTGCCCAAGGAGGGGCTTTTCTCCTTGGGGCTGCGGATGGGAAGATCATTGCTGGGGACAAGCTCCCCCACGGCCACTACCTTCTGAACGTGACAGTCAGTGACGGAACGTTCACAGCCGACCACCAGCGTCAGCGTCCACGTGTGGTGCTTCACGCAGGAGGCCTTGGACAAGGCAGTGGTGCTGCACTTCAGACACCTCTCCCCAGAGGAGTTTGTGGGTGACCACTGGCGCAACCTGCAGAGATTCCTGGGGAACATCCTTGTCACCCGGCGCCAGAACATCCACATGGCCAGCCTGCAGCCTGCAGCTGCCTCTGATGGAGTGGATCTGCTCCTGGCTGTCGGAGAGCCACACGGCTCCTTGTACGAGCCGCGGGTGCTGGCCAGCAAGCTCACTGGGTCAGCGGGGGAGATGGACCAGCTCGTGGGGCTGCGGATGAAGAAAGCGATCCACGTGCCCTGTCACGGGTCAGACTGTGCCCACCGTGTGTGCAGGGAGACCATCCAGCTGGATCCAGGCATGATGTCCACGTACAGCACTGCCCGGCTCAGCGTGCTCACGCCGCGGCACAGCTTGGAGCAGATCTGCTCGTGCAATGGTGGGCAATCCTTCTTGGCAGTGTCTGACCCTGTAAATCTGGAATGTTGTGTTTTCCCTTCAGTACATTAGAGAGCACCTGGATTTTCCATGGAATTAGGTTGCCCAGTGATCAACAGCTCTGCCCACAGCTTCAAAGACTCTTAGAGTCTGAAAGTTTCATATTGTCTATTTTTTAAAATTAATCTTCTGTAGCATTTAATAACAGCAACATCTGTCTCTATAATTGGGAAAAGTCACTAATACTTAGAAGGAAATGAGGGTCAGTGATCAGAATTTTTTATCTGTGGTCTCATGTGTTGTTCCTGGACCTGGTAACTGAGTAACTGAAAAATTTGAGGAAAGCCTAATAAAGTATATTTGCTATACTGGCTCTAGGATATTTCAAGAAATAAATGGAGGGAGCAGGGCTCAGTAACACTAGGGCAGGAATGTAAGGGGATACCACAGAATAATATAAAAACTTACTAAGGATGGAGAAGGATGGTGTTGTAGACCACACTGAGGGCACCTTGAAGGACAGAAATAGCCAGGCTGATATTTCAGGGTTGCTTCACAGTGGAGTACATAGAATAAATATTGGGAGCTCCCAGTGGGACTGTAGGAGTTGCAGTGCAGGGATCCATGGGATGCTGTGGATGGGACTGCTCCTGGAGTGCCACAAAGACAAGACTTTCATTCTCCTTTCAGGAACAGCTGTGAGGTTTGGGGGCCACAGCTACATCTGGTACCAGCACTCCCAGGTCGGCTCCTGGCACATACACTTCCGCCTCAAGACCCACCAGCATCACGCAGTCGTGTTCTACGCCAACGGGACCGACCACGCCACTCTGGAGGTGTGTATGGAGTGCAGGGGCATTTCTCTCCACAGCTACAAAAACCTTATTCTCTCGGGGAAGGGAATCACAGATAGAATAAGCAAAATTACTTGGGAAGACCAAATGAGAGCCAAGCACAATTTGGCAGTTGTTGCAACCCAACTGGGAATTGTCCTTTGTACATGTAAATGCACGTGTTTGGTCTCTGGTGTGACTTCTGGTGAAGTCATCAGACACCCTTAGCAGGTCTGCATCAGCTTCTTTCCTCCAGTTTGTTTCTTCATTCTTCTCTTGCATCTCACCTCTCAGGACAAAGAATTTATCAGGTGGAGTTGTCCAGAGACCAGTCTGCTTCTACTTTAGCAAAGGGCAAACTTTCTCCCATACCTCAAATTAAAGGTCCTTTACAATAATGGACAAGAAAGACAGAACAGGAATACTAAATTATATTTGTCACATACACACCCCTCTTTTCAACCACTTTCTTCAGATGGTTTCGCTATTTTAGACACCTGCAGAGACAGGGACATTTCATTCTGATCACTCTCCTCCCTTCAACTGAACACTGAACTTATTAAAGCATTCATAGATCATCTCCCTCTTCCACTTTGGCAACAGAAGGAAAGCAGCAAATGACTAAAGAATAGAAGTTCTGTATATTCCTCATAACTGAATTCAGACTAACTAGAAACTAAGATCACAGGACACGCTTACTGGCTTACAGAGATTTGTGCTTCAGACTGATGAGATTGAGATCTACGCACTATAACTTACCTGGAAATGTTCATCCTGTCCTTGGATTCCCTCACCCCTTCTCATGGTTTCACAACCCCATCTTTCTGTTGTTTCATCTTCCACTGTTACAACAGACCCACAGACAGGGAGCTGCACAGCAGCCTACCCCCACACGCATGCCTTTTGCACATATTTCAAACTCCTGCTGCCACAGCCATCACTCCTGAAGAGCAGGAGCAGAGAAATATCATCCATATGTCCTGTACCCATCTCTGAGAGTGACCTCAAGCTGAACTGTAAGGTGCCAGTGACAAAAACTTCTCAAGAAGGCTTTCAAGCTTTCTACCTCACCTCTGGGAAGCAGTCACCAAAGAGTTCATCAGAAGGAATCCAGCACTTCAGGTGGTGCTCAGGAAGTACAAGATGTCAAGAAACTCCAGTGATCCAGGCCAGCACAGGGAATCAAGGGAGAAAAGGCTCATTATTGGTGGAGTTCAGTGAGCCCATGATCTCCTGTGCCCAAGCTTGTCTCCACAAGCTTTTCAATAGGAAACATCCATAAAGCCTCTTTCATGAAAGCACCTGTGAGTCATTTCTTTCCTGAATCACTTTATTAGCAGTATATTAGGGATTAAAAGGTTTCTAAACCACCTGGCCTGATAAAAATGAAGGAATCCCTCAAGATATTAAACTTGTTACACTGAAGTACTCCAGATGTGAGACAAACCCTTGAAAGGACCATAAGTGATGGTTTGTAGATTTGATGAAGAGGATGAGCTCTCCCAAGAGCATGCATATCATCACTTTTCCAGTCTCTCTGCTCTCCTGATGTTCAGAAATATGTTGCAGCAAGAGGATGGCAGACCAGGCAAACTGGCAAAGGCTTGGCAGCCTGTCAGTTCTTGCTCCAGGGAATCGAGTTCTCAGCCGTCTCCCAGCCCCAGAAATTGATAAGCCAAATCTACAGACCCATCTGAAGTGAAATCATGTTCCTGCAGATGAAGTGAAGTGACAGAGTTCTCTGGTGTGCTTGCCAATTGTGCAAAGGGATTTACACATGTGTTGCCCTGAGGCCCTTCCATGGCATGTGCCAGCTGCTCTTGTTCTTCCTTCAGCAGTTGCTCCCTCCTCCCACTGGTACTTATTTATACCATGGGCTTCTCTAAGAGTTAACTGCTGTCCTGCTCTGCTCCAGAGTAGCCCTTTCATATCGTGTGTGGGTTTCTTTAGAGTCAGTGTAGCCCATAATCACTGCTGCTCTTCTAACCCCTTCCAAGAATCAGCCCTCCTCACTGTCTCTAATGTCCCCCATGACCAGTGCTCCTGCCTGGCTTGAATTGCTTGATGTTACATAGCAGGCTCTGCAGGTTTCCCATGACCACTTCATTCCATCTCTTTTTTCCTTTTCCATAGACTCTTGGCTTCTGTGAGAGAGAGGTTTTATCAACAAAGCATTGGGAGATAAGGGTGAAAAAGGGGTTTAACCCTGACTTCACCCCAAAACAACACAGCTAACTTTTCCTTTCTCTGTCCTGTATGACTTCTAAAGATGAATCTTGGGCCAGAAACAGGAATTTCTTATGTCCCACTTTAATGCAGAAGACATTGGTGTGGTTCACTTTTAGCAGCTCAATACCTTGTCTCTCTCCAGTCTGGTGGAGACCAAGGATTGGATTCCAGCACATATCAGTAACTTTGGCCTGTTTTTCCAGCATGGGTACAACAGTAATTCCTTTATCTGCCTCCCAAGTCCTCCTTTTTTCTCCAGAGAAAGCTGCCAGTGCTTCTCCTCAACAGGATTCTTTCACCACCCTCATGCCTTGCCAAAGGGGCAACTGCTCCAGCACCTTCCCCACTGCTACTGAGACAGTGAGAACAGAACAAAAGCCACGTGGCCCAGAACAAGAGTCCATCTGTGACTGGTGATGCACTTATGGATAGTCTGCACGCCAGGGCTCTGATCAGGCTCAGGAAGGTGGGAGAAAGGGCAGGTAGCTGCAGCAGTAGCTGTATGATTCCATGGCTCTGCTCTCTGTTATGTGAAAAGATGAGCTTACCTCCTTGTGTACTGGTCAAAGGCTGCTGGGAAGGACCACAGGTGAAATTGTGCCAGAGAGATGAAGGTGTTCTGCAAAATAAAGGGGTTGCAGTCACTTAATTGATCCAGGCATAATTTGAAACAGGTGAAAGGGGCGGCATTTGGTATTTTTTGGAATCAGAAAGCTGGGAGCCAACTCAGCTGTCAGTGTGAAGGCTGGGAGAGAGGGGAACAAGCAGTAGGAGAAATGTTGAAACCCTTCATAGACAGCAGCCATGTGTGTCACAGCTACCTGTGACTTCTGTGTTTTACAGGTGGTTAATGGGGTGCCTCAGCTGGGCTACAGCTGCCGGGGCAGCTCCTTGGGGAACCTCTCCTCCTCGCGGTTTGTCAGCGACGGCGAGTGGCACTCGGTGTTCCTGGAGGTGAAGAACACTTCTGTCCGCCTGCTCGTTGATGGCCTGGGAAACGCCTCTGTCCAGCTGCCAGGGACCTGCAGCATCTCCCAGGGCAGACGGGACCTGGTTTTTGGGGGCCTCCGGCAGTCGCTGCAGTCCCAGAGAGTCACACGGGGGTTCAGGGGCTGCCTGGACGTGGTTGCAATCAACGGCAGAGAAGTGGTTCTCCTTCCTGGGAAAGGGCAATCGAAGGAAGTCTTGGAGGAGGTGGGGATAAGGCAGTGTTGCTCCCCCACCGGTGCCTGCAGCAGCAACCCTTGCCTCAACAACGGGATGTGCTCCGAAACTCACGGAGGAGGTATGTGAACATCCCAGGCAGGGCTACAGGAGAGCAGTGAGGGGGAAAGATGAAACAACTTTATTCTCCCCATGGAGGGGCTGTTGCAGAGGGGAAGCAGAGGTCCTCTATCCCAGGGGACCTCAAGTGACTCAGTGCAGCAGCAGCTGCAGGGTGTGAGATAATCATCCTGGCTCTCAGCAGTGGACCATGGGCCCGGAGGGCAGGAAGGTGTTTCTAAGGAGTGTGTATGACATAGGAGAGCAGAGTGTTGCAAAAAACTCAAATGCATGTAGAAATTCCACCCACCCTTCTGCATCCTTTTTGCTTAAGGAACTGTTAACAAGGCTGGAATCAGGCAGGATGGGATCATGCAGTGATGATATCTGGGCAGGAACAAGCCTTCCCACCGCAGTGAGGGACTCCCCTGGGCTATGCAAAGGGATATGGGAAAACCATAAGCTCAAATCCAAGAGTCCCAGGCTAATGTGGGGTGCACATACCCAAAAGAGGTTTGATACAGGCTCTGCCCTAGGCAGTGTCCCTGCTGCCCTATTCCTGCCATCAGAGGGGCTTCTTGCAGTGAGCTGTATCACAGGGACAGAGGCTGTGAGAAGAGGAGCTGCTCCCAGTTATGTCCACTGCCCTACAACCCATTGTAGCTGCCAGCACAGCAGGGCTGCACCCCATCGGTGGGATGGGTACTGCCCGTGCCTCAGCCCCTCCGAGGGGCAGTGGGATGCTTCCCACGCTGCTGTGTGGGGCAGGAGCTGCTCCTGCAGCTCCGTGCTCTTTGGGGCCCTTGCCAAAGCACACCCTGCCCAGCGAGCAAGTGAGGACAGAGGAGGCACCTCCTTCTCCTGCCCTGCCCGCTGCCTCTGGGAACAAGATTCCCAGCGCTGTCGACTCAGCAGCTGCCTGGTTCTGGTGAACTTGTTTGACACCAGATGTAAATGTACAGAACAGTTAGTCTGGCTGGCACTCACACCTCAGCCTTCAGACCCTCTGCACAGAAAACCTCTCTGGCTGGGCTGGAAGGGGCTCAAAGCCCACAAGGGAAAACACATCTCTACTCTAAGTCAAGGTATTCCCTGCTTTCATTGCAGAGAGAGTACAGTGGGAGGGGGAGGTGAAAAATCACTCCCTCAGTAATAACCTAATGATCATCCAGTGCCCATAGTTTCCTTCCAGGATGAACAATTTCTCCTGCCAATGGCCCAGCTGACAAGGAAGGAGCCTGTGGACACGGCCCCAGACAGGACACTGCTGCAGGGAAGGGATTGCCCAAGGGATGTTTATCTGTGAGGTTTTCCTGGTTGCTTGGCTTTCCTGAGTGCCATGGGCTCCGTGCTGGGGACCCCGGGCAGGCAGCAGGAGTTCATGCAGAGCTGTGCCCAGGGATCTCAGGCGTGGGATTACAGCACAGGCTGGGACTCGCCTGTGGGAGCGAGCCCGGGGAGCCAGGTGGCCCTGTGAGAACACATCTGTGGGGAGAGCACCCAGGCCAGCCCAGCACACCAACCACAGCACTCAGGACCATAAACACAAGTGAGCCCTACATCCAGGACATGTGTTTGGGCACACACAGCCCTGTGGGCCATGTCCAGCACCTGCTGCAGCAGTGTCAGCACATCCTTCTGGTACAGCCACTGACACACATGTGGGAACAGGCCCAGGCTGTTTGCCCCATGCTCTACAGCAGGGTTGTTCAGCTTGTGGCTGAGGAGCAAAGACTTTTCAAGCATGCTGCAAGTGGAAATTCTGAATTTCCTGCACAGCAGCACCAGCCAGGTGACAAGCATGAGCTCAGCACAGTCAGGGATATTCCCATGCTTAGGGCTACACTAAACAGCAGCCAGAAGCACCAAAAGCAGGAGCCCCCTCCGAGTCCCTGGCTGTGCTGGGTTTCTCTCTGTCTGTGAGCACACATCTCCTGTAAGCAGCAGAAACTCAGCATGTTGAGACAGGCACTTCATACCACAAGAACTCGCAGGACCAAAGTCTCCTGAGAACAACAAATTACAGGGGATTGCACTTAACAGATTCAGAAACTGTGAATCAGCCAGCCAAGTTCCCCTTCCTTTATCCCAGATTTGTCCCTCAGCTTCTCCATGCAATAAAGCTTTGACCTGACTGCATCTCTGATCTGTGTCAGGAGAGGACAGGCTTGGCTTGTTGCTCAAACAGCTCCCTAGTGCCACTGTGTTGCCCCAGAGTGGAGACCCAGCCTCCAGCACGCACACCAGGTCCTGTAATGACCCCACCAGTCCTCCAGGGATGGCCTGGGAGTCCCACAGCACCTGCTGCAGCAGCAATACCTGCACTCGTGTAGCCATGCGAGCCCTCCGTGAGACCATCAGCACCAGGCACTGCTCCTCCCCGTTCCTGCCCATATTTCCACATGGATATGTTCATTCTCACCCTCTCCAGGTTACACCTGCATCTGCCCCGGGCTGTTCTCTGGTGAGCACTGTGAGCTTGGGGACAGTCCCTGCGAGTCCAAGCCCTGCCTGCATGGGGGAACCTGCACCCTCTCGGCCACCGGCTACTCCTGCCACTGCCCTGACTGGTACCTGGGCGAAAGGTAAGGTCTGTGGGGGGGATTTGGGACAGGTGACATCCTGTGATGGACTGAAAACATGAGCATTGCACGTTTCTGGAGCTCACCAGATCCACACACTCTGGCATTAATTGCAAACTGCAGGCACCTGAGCAATGCAGCAGGGAGGGCAGAGCTGAGCAGAACAGGACACAACTCTGCCAGCGTGTGGCCACTGCCCCTCTGTGTCCATCTCCTCTGAGCAGGAGGGAAAACAGAAACATCTCTGCTGACAAGTGTTCTGGTGCCTGCAGGGGTGGTGAGGGGAGCTCAGCTGTGATGGGGGGCCTAGCAGCAGGGTACAGGCTGACACTGCCCTGGGTGACAGGAGGGTGCCCTGAGGCTGGGGGAACCTGCCTGGCAGAGCTGTGAGGTGCCCCCTGCTTCAGTAGCTTGAGCACCTATCCTGCAGGGTGTTAAAGGGATTGTTTCTATCCAGGACCAGCTCTACAGGGTTCATGCAAAAGAAATCTCTGTCCCAGCTCACAGTTGTGATTCATACAATTAATCCAATTCAAATCCCAGCTCAAGACAGTGGGCAATACCCGCCCCCCAGCCCAGCAGCCCCTCCAGGACCCCCATCTTGCCTCCAGCCCAGCCTGGTCAGAGATTCCCAGCGCAGGCTCCAACAGCATCACACACAGTTCACCCTTCTGCCTTTCCCATTCAGCTGGGATGGACACTGGTCCTGTGGATCAAGGCACAGGCAGAAATTCTCCATTCAGCTCTTGGAATAAAAGCCTGTAGCTGAGCATTAGGTGGCAGTGTAATCCCTGACATCAGCCAGAGCCTGTGGGTGCACGTTGCACACACCAGCTCACATATCCTAAATCACTGACTACAACGAGAGCAGTGCCAACCTCACAGAGTCTGTACAGTAATGAGAACAAAAAAAAAAGGGAAGGAAATCCACTAAAGCACTGTATATTCCCCCCAGGATGGGGAGGTCATTGCTGTTGGAAGGAAAGGTCCCCTGTACTGCCTGGCAGGTTGTGTGTGGGATGGAGCAGGACAGAGAATCAGAAATTCCATCTCAGTTCTGCAGATGCTCCATATGTCCAAAAGCCTCTCCAGCAAGGGTGTGTATTCACCATCTCACAGGGTAGTCTTTTCCCAAATGTTTGCTGCAATCTGCAGACATCCACAGACCATCCAGAGGCTCCACAGAGCTTGGAGGACGTGGGGGATTTCATATGAGGTTAACACACCTCAAACTGACCCTGGGTTCCCTCATTTAACAAGATGTGAGCATCGCTCTATGCAGTGTTAGCCCTAGCATTCCAAACACTTCTCTGAGGCAGAAAGCCCCATTTTAATTTGGACATACAACTGAAAAATAGGACCACCCTGTAAAGCGTGGTCTCTTGAAAAGCATAATTTTATACTCAAGGATCCTCTGCCAGGAGGAGGAGGTAGCAAGAGTCCAGTGAGGTGGGGAGAGCAGAGCAGGATAGAGTGTCCTTGTGTGGTGTAAGCCAGAGCCTGAACAGCATGAGGCAGCTGTGGTGCATCCCAGACTGGCAGGAGTTGTCTCCATCCCTTTCTCCCCACAGGTGTGAGAAGCTGGCAGAGGAGTGCCAAGACAACCCATGCCGTAACGCTGGGCGCTGCGTGAGCAGCCAGGGCTCCGTGCACTGCATCTGCCCCTCGGATTTCCAGGGGGAATACTGCACCCAGCCCATCATCACCCCGGCCATCGTGCCCACGCAGTGGGCGCTGGGCCCCGAGGAGATCGCCGAGATCGCGGCCGGCGTGCTGGGGGCGGCCATCCTGGCCGCGGCCTTCGTGCTCGTCCGCAAGCGCTGCCGCCACCGTCGCCAAGGCGCACAAGCCGGTGGCCCGCGAGGACCCCGACCTGCTCTCCAAGAGCGAGTTCTCCAAGAGCGTGGGCGTGGGCACCCAGCCCGTGCCCCCCATCGAGCTCAACATCCTCAGCGACGCGGCGCACAACAACCTGGACCGGGCCACGCCGGAGCAGCGCAAAGGCACCGGCACCCCCGAGTTCGTCACCTTCAACTCGGCCAACGCCCCCAAGCACCGCGGCACCATCGTGTGCAGCGTGGCCCCCAACCTGCCCCCCGCTGCGCCCCCGTCCAACTCCGACAACGAGTCCTTCATCAAGTGCACCTGGGCCAGGGAGGAGATGGGTCAGTAGCCACAGCTTTTTCTGGCTCTTACACATCCCTCTTTCCCTTGGGAAGTGGATCTGAGGCTTGCAAACATCAGCGACAAATGGTGTTGGCTAAAGCAAAGCAAAGCAGGGGCAAATTCTGCCCCAGCCCTGCTATAGGGCTTTCATTGGTTCTTTCCTCCTGGTTCACCAGTACATCCCAGTTTTCTGCTTTAACCTGCTTGGTTTTGTACAAAATCAGCAGGGAAACCATAAATGCACAGCAGGCTGTGATTGTGGCTCAAAAAAGACTGTAAAATTTAGAGAAAAATTGAAAAAAAAATTAAGATCCTGTAAGTCAGTAGGTGTTTTAGTGTTCCTGGGCAGAGGGATCACATTCTCAGGGAAGCACCTTGAATGGCTGTGGACAGCAAGGTTACCCCATGCAGGAGTTTCTCACAAGGGTAACTGCAGGGAAGGGGAAGAAATTCAGGTTATCAGTCCCTTCAGGAGTTTCTTGCCTTCAGACATAACGATAATGATCTTTTGGGTGCTAGAGTAGCAGATATCTGTAGGCTGGTGGGGACACTGCCTCAGTACAGCCAGGGGTGATCTCAGGTCCCCACAATTCCCAAATTAGCAACTACACCTCCCCTATCCCTATATCTCCTCCCCAGTCTGCCACAACCCTTAGAGAGAGGCTCAGAGCCTACAGAAGGATTGCAGGAGGGCAAGAGAGAAGCAACAACCGCTAGAGCTGTATCTAACACCACTTTCTTTTGTTCCAGTCTACCCAGCAGAAACGACCTACTGGCCCCCTCGGTACCTGTCCTCAGACGTCCAGGAATATTCCCACTATGAGATCATTCAAGGCCCCCTGCCTCCTCCTCTCACCCTCCCCTCCCGCCGCCGCCCCCTCCTCCAGCAGACACGGAGCCGGTCGCTCTCTACGGGGGCTTCCCCTTCCCGCTGGACCAGAGCAACAAGCGAGCCCCCATCCCACCCCGCTACAGCAACCAGAACCTGGAGGACTTCCTGCCGCTGGGCCCCGTGGACATGGGAGCATCCCAGTGCCAGAACGAGTACACGGCCATCAGCTACTACCCCGCGCAGCTGGTGCAGGGCGAGGGGGTCCCGTACCAGCCCGAGCCGGGCTACAAGAGGGTCAGCATGCGCCTGAGCGTGGCCCAGCCCTCCTACGCCGACTGCGAGCTGGGCCACCAGCCCAGCATCCGAGCCCAGCCCCTGCCACCGCCCAACTACGAGGGCTCCGACATGGTGGAGAGCGACTACGGGAGCTGCGAGGAGGTGATGTTCTAACGGGGCTTGCTCCTGGGATGAGGAGAGAAGCACATCTCCACGCCGAACAGAGTGCGGGGGGCTGGCACATGCTGCTGAAGGGAGGCTTGTGTGTGTCCCCCTCAGCTTGCGGTGTCCCCACCTGCATGGCTGGGTTGTAATTTTGGCTGGATCTTTCCCCTCACTGCCCTCCACGGTGCTCCTGCTGCAAATGGAGGGGAAATGCTCCAGCCACTGCTGGGATGTGGAGGATGCTCCTGGGATGCCAGTGACTAACCTGCCTCCTCACCAAGGGGGCTGCCTCCAGCATCATGTAGGACCACAGCACGCTGCCTCCTCCCACCCCAGGCTTCCTGGCCACAGGGAGGAGGAGGAGGAGGGCAAGCACTGCAGCTTTGGCAGCAGTCGTGGTGGAGAAAGGTGTGAAAGGACTAGCAGTGTACAGCCTGGCAGTGCCCCTTGTGGGGTACAGAGGCTCCCTGCTCCCAGCTCTGGCAAGGGCTTGCATCAAGCCAACAGTTCGTTTGTGGAATGGGTCAGCTGGTGCAAACCTCTTCGTGTCTGCTCCCTGACACTGGGGGAGAGAAGAGGGAATGCAGCTGGTCCCACCAGCACATTCCTCACTGGCTAACAGAAGTCCAAGGGGAAAAAAAAAAAAAAAAAATAAGAAAAAAAAACCGAGTCAATTTCTGTAGTAAAACCAAGCAACAAGGTTCGTTACAGCAGGAACTGCCCACAGACTCAAACCAGGCTGCCCAGCTGGGCTGTGTGCACACGAGTAAGGGGGACTCTGCCCCGAGGATTGTGTCCCCGTGGCTGTCACAGTCCCATACTGAAGGCAGCTGTACGTGGTCCTGGGGACAGC
The DNA here is from genome assembly GCA_032173965.1 of Sitta carolinensis. Taxonomy (NCBI): domain Eukaryota; kingdom Metazoa; phylum Chordata; class Aves; order Passeriformes; family Sittidae; genus Sitta; species Sitta carolinensis. The sequence goes on from CM063294.1 coordinate 12,387,625, forward strand.
AGGGACTCCATGCTGCATCCCAGAAAGACTGGCCAGCACTCTGGAATCTCTGACCAGAGAGGGGCACCAAGGCTCTGAGCATGGGTTTGCCTGTTTGTCCTTGTGCTTGGAAATGTATCGTTTCTTCGTGAGAGGTTTTCTTTGGTTGGTTGTTTGATGTAACTTTTTTTTTTTGTTGTTGTTGAATTTTTGGAAAGTATTAAAAGAGTTTGGATTTTTTACTATTATGATTTTATTCAGTATCTCAGGGATTCTCTTGTAAATAAATAGGACATCCATGTCTAGCTCCAGCCAAAGTAATAGCAGCTTAGTTTGGGCACCAAAAGGGATGAGGCAGACAGACCCACAGTACCCTGTCTTGCTTTGAGAAACCATGAGCCTCCTGTATCTCTTAGCTCAGGAGTAAAGAGGTTGAAAGGACCCAAATGAAGCCTTTGATTTGCATTCCCAACAAACATCACCTGTTTCACCTCTCAAAGCTCTCATGCACTTCCACAAAACTTTTATCACCAGCTCTGCTCAGCAGAAGGCAGTCCTTGCCTAGATTAGAACTATTTTATTTAGTTGGTTTTATTCTGCTTGGTAAATCCCTCTGAACATCATCCTAAAATAGTGCATTTCTGTACTTTGTTTTGAGGACATTTAATTTTGAGGTCTCAGCAACAGGCACCACTGCTGCCCATAAGGAAAACACAAATTGTTCTTCCCAGCAGCAGAAGCAGCACAAATAACAGTGATCCTTTCTTTCAGACTTTTTAAATCCCCAGGGTTGCTTTGGCCAGTGGTCACAACACAGGGAAGGGCAAAGGCAACTTGAGATGAGGCTCCACTAAGTGACACCTGGAAAGGAGCAGCCTCAGCAAAGCCATTTCATGGGATGGGGACAGCCCTGCAGTGCTCAGCCCTAAGGAAGGATGGCTGTGGATCCCACCATGGTGACTCTCCAGTCAGAAATACCCTGAAGCACCAGGAGTGCCTGTGCTCAGCTGTCCCTCCTGTCACTCAGGTGACCTCAGATCCACAGTCCCCATCAGCCTGCAAAAGCCTCCTAGTTTAAGAAAAAGAATCTGCCAGTTCCTAAAGATCCAACTTTTTATAGCACTGATTTCCCAACAGCCCTCTAATGGCACACTGCAATGGCATGAATTATTCAGCAGAGAGGATCAGCTGAGCTGCAGCAGTGCTGGCAGAGTCTCCCAGTGTGGGCTGACTTTTGCTCCTTTGATCTCTAGGGCAGATGAGCAGCATCTCAGCATCTCCCATCTTTTTTCACATGCCAGGCTCTTTTTTCAGCTGCAGCCCCACTTTTAGCATAAATAGGGAGATGAGAAACCAAGGCCCAGCTTTGGTGGGGCAGAGACAAGCCCAATAGCTCAGCCCACGACCTACTTGCACAAATGAGGTCAAAAGAAAAATTAAATTTTCCAAGCAGCAAAGCTGGAACACTTACTTGAAACCCTCACTAGGAGGGGAAATGTGCTGTGTGGGGGTGGGAGAAGCACAGGGTGGGGTCCTGGCTGCCTGCTGGGCTCCACGTCTCCTGCTCTCACTTCTTTTGGAAGAAAAACCCACACTTCACACTCCAAGGCCTTTACACATAAAAAATAGATCATATTTATTGATTAAAGTAAGATATATGACTGAGGTGCAGCACCAGCTCTCCTGCTGGGCAGGCACCTGTGCTGTACACTGACAATATCCATAGGCACGAGACATGGACATGACCATTGCTATATTTACACAGACAAGTTTCTTGGTTACTGAGCAGCCTACAATACACAAGTGTCAAGTTTTCGTGTCCATTGGGTCCTGAGCCAGCTCCCCCTGGCTCAGCAGAGACCCTCACACCACATGTGCCACCAGCACATCTCGCCCCACCTTCAAACACCCAGCTCACCCTGATAAAAGGGAAGAGCTGCAAAACACATTTAATGCTTCTGTGATATCCCAGCCCCCTTGGAAATGAGGTCTTCAGTGCTGCTTGCAAAGTGAGTTTGGATGCCAGGAGCCTCATCAGCAAACTCACTGCTGCCCAGTGCCAGGCTGGGGACATGCCTTGGCACACAGCTGTCCCTAAAATGTGGCCAGCCTTCTTAGAGTGCATTACTAGCAGGACAAAGGGAAGCATCAGCCACCCCTTGCTCCTCAAAGCACTCCCTCTGCTCAACAACTCTGACTCAAACCCAACCCCAAGGGCCACGCTGGGGTCAGTACACAGAGATGGACATGAATATTGCACTTGTCCCACTGGTGTCATGCCCTGGAGCCCCTTCCCATCCCTGGGTGCTTCCTCTCTATCCCCATGGTGCCCTCCAGAGGGAGGATTTGAGTTAAAGCTTTGCTCTGCTCCTGACCAAGTGACGCTGGTCATGCCACAACCTTCCCCAGCACAGCCTTGGAGGATATGAGGCGAGTGCCAAGAGATGCAGGGAGCAGAAGAGGGGCTGGAAAGGGGCAGTGACATGGCACAGAGCCACCCCACACCTGGCCATGGATCCACATACCAGCACGTGGCACCCAGAACTGCCAGCAAAGGGACACAGTGCAGACACAAGCACCACCCAGGAGAGGCAGGCTGCAGGGCCGTGCTCCACACAGCCTTCTCCACACAGAACCCAAACACCGAAAATAACCCCAAACCTCACCCTCCACCAAAGATGGGAATGCAGCTCACTGGTGATGTACTCACCCTCTTTTCCCACCACCAGCAACCTCTGCCCACCTCTAGGGAGACATGGCTGCAGTGGGATGAGGATGAAGGCTCTTCAAAGAGAGCCAGCATTTGGGAGATGCTGCATTAGCAGGGAGGAGTTCAGCCTGCCCTGTGGAGGATGCATTTGCTCCCTTGTCTTAAAAAAATAGAAATCCAGCAGAAAGGCATAAGAAACTCTCTAGGGAGGAATGTGAGCTCTCAGAGAAAGGAAAGCAGCAGCGCCACGGGACCATCCCCGCCAGGCATGCACCAGCCACAACAAAAGAAGCAACAGGGAGAAGTCCCAGGGAGCTGCATCCTACAGGAGGAGAGAAGCTGAGCAGAAGCAGAGGATGCAGACGGAGTGGAACCAGGAGAGGAAGGGTTAAAAAAAGAAATACTATGGAGTTTTTGTGTGTGATTTTTGACATTAAAAAAAGAAATACTATGGAGTTTTTGTGTGTGATTTGACATTCAGTATCAGCCTGCAGACGCAGGCAGAGCGTGCCAGGGCCAGCTCAGGCACTGTAAACAAGGTGACGTACTCTTGTGGCATGTGGGCAGCATGTGGTGACCCCTGGGGACACCCCATCCCATCCCAAAGGGGACCAGCTCAGCCCCTCCTTATGGCAGAGCCTGTTTGCTCCCCACACACCTCAGTTCTGTAAAGCTTCTGAAAGCCAAGCATTGGGTTGTGCGTTGGATGGAGATAAAGAAGTGTCATTACTGAAAGTGTGGGCCAGGGTCAGCAAACCCTCCCTGGCCAGGGAGTGCCATGCCCAGTGCCCAGCTCCAGGGCCTGCTCAGACTTCCTGCTCGAGGCAGCTGGAAACAGCTGAAGCACTGCAGGAGCCAGTGCCCACGGCTGGGGACCCCACTGAGAGAGGTGTTAGCCCTGGCATGCTCTGCACCTCAGGCTCTGCCCACCCTCCCCACAAGGCCAAGGTGAGCAGGGAGCTCCACGCTCTCTAACCTGTGCTGAGGTTTGTCTGTTGCTGTAAAAATAAAGTGCTCAGGGAAAAAAAAAAATAATCAAACTGGCACAAGAAACAGTAGTCCCTGTTCCCCGTCCTGACTGAAGGGACAGGGGAAATATGGAAAAGCTGGGATTTTAAAAAATAATAAAATAAAATCTACATCCCTTGGATTCCTCACCTCTCAAAGTGCCTATTTACAGAGGAACTGTTTTGCTCTACCACCTGCCCTAAGATCCCCCAGGGAAGGCACTGTCCTAGCCTGGACCCCACCTTCCAGAGAGAGCCCAGGGCAGGCTCCTGCTGCAGCCAGGAGGCCACAGATCCCCTCACAGACCAAACCCAGCAGGCTCCCCAAGAGCAGAGGGGAGGCTGTTCCCAGGAGAGCAGTGCCCGGGGTCCATGCACCCCCAGCTCAGCATCCAGAGGGGCCAGGGGGCCAGGGGATGCTCACTGCACCAGGACAGTGGTGGCATTCACCACGGTGGCCGCGGGTGCCACCAGCTCCACCAGCGCCTCGTACGTGCCCACCACGAAGCCCACGAAGCCGAAGAGGCTGATGGCCACGTCCTTGGCAATGACCAGGGGGTGCAGGCCCTCGGAGTAGTAGGTGGCGATCTCCAGCAGCGGGGGGAAGATGAGAGCCAGGGCGCTGCTGCTGACGGAGCCCACCAGGGAGATGACGAGGTCCAGGCGCGGGATGAGGATAGCCAGCACGCCTGGAGAGGGAACGGACACAACATCAGCGCTGCCACCTCCCAGACACACCGCTGAGAGACTCCTCCCTGTGCCAAAGCAAAACCCCACCCAGGGATGCCACTGGCCCGCCCCACTGAGAGAAGAGAAGGCTGCAAAATTTTCCGGCTACTCCTCCCCCAGAAGCAATTAAGCTGTTAAATTAACAAGCCTTTTTGTCGCCCTGGGCGCCACCAGAGCGAGCTCCAGGGCTGAGCAGGATGGGTGCCGCTGGCTGCCAGCATTCCCGACGCCCCTGTGCGAGCCAGCACTCCTGGCCCCCACACCTGGGGAGCCATAAAGCCTCAGAAACCCCATAAAAGCAGGAGAAGGGAAGAAAAAGGTATCTCCCCCCACCCCAAATCAATCCGTGTGGTTTGTGTGTGTTTAGAGCTGCTCCAGCAGCAGCACGCCCACGGCACAGCCCGAGGGAGAACATTTGTTAGGACTCATTTGTTAGATGAGAACTGCAGCCAAGGAAAATCCCCCTGGGAGACTCTTGACAGCTTGAGCATAGCAGTTCGAGCTCCAGGATATTCCTGCTCCTCCTGCACATCACCAGGAGAGGACAGAGGGATGCCACCAGAGCTCTGCACAACACAGAAGAACCCTCTGCAAGCAAAGTAGATTTCAGTGCTTAACCAGTAACCAAGAGAAATAAACTGGTTTATTGTTTTGAAAGCTTTTCTGCCTAGAAACAGGAGAAACCTAGAACCATGGCAGGTGCAGCCCCTGTGGAGAAGGGACTCCTCTCCCTTACTCAGGGCTCCTTACTAGAGGGATTTGTTCTCTCCCTGGCCATCAGCTACAGGCAAGAGAGGCTGTTGGAGCCTCCCTGAGCCAGAGATCACCCACGGAACTGCAGAAGAAGAAAGGCTTGGGAGACTGACTGTGCCACCACTACAACACTGCTGTCATCTGGATAAGCCTAAACCACCCCTTCACCAAAGGAAACAGCAACAAAGGTCCTGACACAGCTTATCCTGGTGCTCAGCCCTGAACAGAGCCAAAGGAAGGCTCTGCCAGGTGACTGCTGCAAGCAGCATCCCAGCTCCAGCAGCCTCTGAGGAGAGCAGAGCAGCTCCCCTCCATCAGCATTCTCAGCCCACCCCACACTGCTCTTTGGACTCAAAAGTAAACAAAATTACTAACTCCCCTCTAAAACAAGCAGATTTAAAGCACCAGCTGCAGTCCTCAGCCTCCGGGGAAACGGTCTGATTTCTGCAGGTATTAATTCAAAGGGGTTTAAGCATGCTGGTTTTGAAGTTTAAGCTTGAAAGACTCCCATGCACCTCTCTTTAGGAGCCAAAGCCCTGGTGGGGGCTTGTTGTGTGGCCACACAATCATCCAATGAATATTCATGCAACCCCCCCAGTCGCTTTCATCCTCAGCAGGAGCCACAGAGATCCCCTACATGGAAGGGTGAGGGAAGGAGGTACAAAGGAACCTGCATCCTTCCACCAACACCTCTGCTGCCTCACTATCCCCAACAGGAGGGAACAGCCACTGCCCAAGCCTAAAGCCATCCCATCTCTCCAAGCCTTCATTTCCATGGCTTGGCACAGCCCAGCACCCTCCAGGAGAGGCTCCAACCCCACAAGCAAGTCCCAAGTTCACTCACAGCACGAGGGTGGCCAGAGCACATTGCCCAGCATGGCAGGGTTCCACCCCTGCAGCCTCAGAGGACATCAAGGCTTCAGGAACTCAGCACACAGATGGGCCTTGCCCACCTCTGTTAATGCAGCACTTCTGGCCTTTCATTCATGAGAGCCAGAAACAGCTGCACCCTGCTGTCAGCCAGCTCCACCACCCCTGAGTTAGCACCACACTCCTCTCAAACCCAAAGCAAAGCCAGCTGGGCCACAGGGTCCCTGATGCTCAGCTCTGGTTCATCAGCAGCATCGAGCCACAGAGCAAAGCTCCATTTCAGCAGGGGACACCAGGGAGCTCAGTCAAGCATCTCAGCTGTGCTGACAACAGCAAGCATTTGGTCTGCAGGAATCAAAGCCAGCCAAAGTCAGGTACCACCTGATTTTGCTCCACACCTTTCCCAAAGGCCCATCAGGCTCAAGCCAGGAGCCTGTTCCACCAAAACCTCACTACAGGCAGGGGAGGACCCTGTGGGGCTGCTCCAGGCACACCTGGCCAGCAGCACACTCTACACTGCAGCACACCAGAGCTCTGGTTATGGGTCACCTATCCCTGTCAGCTGTCTCCTGCTGTGCTCCATGCTGCAATGGGTGAGTGGGCATAAGAACACCCCATCCCTCACAGTCAGTGACTCCTTTGCAGTCGTGTTCCTATCACACACCACGAGGAGCCTGGGTGCACACTGCCTGCAGAAAACAGCCTCTAGGCTAGGCTGCCCTGGCACTGAACCCTGTGCTGGGTGTTTCCTGTAAACCTTGGTGGGACTCAACATCCTGCAAAATTTCCATCCCCAGGCCTGAGGCTCCATGGAGATGTGCCACTTCTAAACAATGCCATTTACTACTCCACTGAGAAGACTGGTCCCATACAGAGGGGGCAAAGGACCGCTGCTGCTGCTCCTTAGAGGCCACTTGCCCCACTGGTTTGTATTAGCCAGGCCCAGGGGCTGCCATCTCTGAGGGCTTGAGCAGCAGGGCCAGAGGGTGAGGGGTGAAGGCTCAGGGGGAAGGAGGTGCCACAGCCTCATAGGAAAACTCAGACAAGGTGGTTTGTACTCACAGGTCACACAGACCAGGCCACCCTGAGGAGCAGGTTGACCAGCCAGCCCCAGTGCTCTGACACCCGGGCCACGAGGGGAGGGATGATGATCTCGGCAGGCACGTAGAACTGCACGGCGTAGGTGAAGAAAATTCCGAAGGAGAAGAGCAGCTTGACAGCTTGGTACAGCCTGCGAAGGACAAGGACACAGTGAGACAGGCTCTTGCTCCAGCCCCTGCAACATCAACAGCAGAAAGCAGAAGGGGAATGCTCTGCAAGGACTTTTGTGAGGCAGGGTCTCAACTCCTGAACTCTCTTAGAAAATTAGGGGTGATGCATTTAATTCACGAGAACCTTTACTGAGCAAGAGACAGCAAAGACATCTATCAGCTGCAGCCATGATTACACATTCCAGCTCCTGCTTGGCTTCTGAGAAGGGGCAAGAGGATGGCACTGCTGGGGGAAGTCTGGGCTTCCATGCAGAGTGAAGATGACAATGTTCCAAAAGCAAAGTGATGTGAACAGGCAACTCAGCCTCCTCCTTCAAACAAAAAAGAGCAGCTATTTTTGGAATGCTGCATGATACATGTCTGGGGGGAATAGAGTTAAAAGAGCAGTTTGGGCTGAGCAGAAGGAAGGCAGAATGCAGATAGGCTGCAAACAGCACCTTGGATCTCACCCCAAGTCAAACCTCACCCTGTCCCAGATCCTGCAGTGATACAGTGTGGCTGTAGGAGAGAGCCTGTCACAGGCCACCAAAGGCACCTCCCAGCCCCACCTCTGCCCTCAGCTTCCCAGCAGCAGAAAAAGCCTCTCCAAAAGAGAAGTAACATCTGGTTACCCCACATATGGTCCTAACCCTTCCCCAACTCAAGCCACGCTAACCAAGCAGGAAACATGGGTCCTGGCCATACCACCTGGGTAAATATGGGGTGGATCCAAGCTAAGGAATGATCTGGCTCCTGCCTTCCCTCTACCTTCTTTGGGCCTGTGCTCTTATGTATGCTGGGTCTCAGCATTCACCTTCTACAATAGCCTTAAATCAGAGAAATACAAGTGTTCTAATGCAAGACAGCCTTGAACGTTAGTGGCAGAGCCAAACATTTCCCACAGATGGAGTTAGGGATCACCTAAGTGAATGTTACACAAATCTATGGGACCAGACCAGATGTATTCAAGGTTGCGGCCAACAGGAGCCTGAAGCCACTTTATCATCTTCAAGAGAGCAGGGTGCTCAGGGAGAGGTCCTGCTGCCTTGGGAGAAGAATAATATCCACCTTCAAGAAGGAAGAGGGAAGTTACAGGCTAACCAGCCTCACCTCAAGCCCCAGAAGAGTATGGGTTAAGTTCTCCTGGCATCCATTTCCAGGCACATACTGGACAGTGAACAGCCAGCAGGGATGTGCCAAGGGGCAATCATGGAAATATCCTCATCAGTGACTTGGATGAGCTTTCAGTGACCCAGAGCACATTCTCAGCAAATTCCAAGCAAGATCAAATTGGAGAAAATGGCTGACACAGCTTGGAGCAACAACATGATGTCACAGGCAAAGCTCAAGTGCAAACACAAACTCCCACACATGGGAAGGGCTGGGGCCAGAAGAACAGGACCTGGGGGTCTTGGTGGGCAGCAGATTGAACATGAGCCAGTAGCAGGACCCTGCAGTGATGAAGGTCAATCACAAAGCAGGCTGTGTTAGCAAAAGTACAGCCAGGAGGTTAAGGATAAGGATCAAGGGATTATTTTCTTGTTTGAACCAGGTGCAATGGGACAGAGCTCCATCTCCAATGGACAGTTAAGTGCCAGAAGAAGGGCCTGCATTGGTAGGGGATCACTGCCCTTACTGATACTCAACACTTAAGATGGCCCTTCTATGAGCAGGTGAGAGGATCCCATGCTGTCCTCTCCAACCTGAATTACCCTGAGGTTCCAGAGGCAAACTGAACACAAAGTTATCTCCAGAGTCCAGAGTGTGCCCGTGCAGCCACACGTGTGCACAGGAGCCTTGAGCTACCGACCCACGGCTGGCATATCTTATCACTGTATTCCCCAGAAAGTGATTCTATAAAAGCCATACAGTGCCCCAGGGCAATCCAAGATTAATAGTTGATACGAAAAAAAGTACAGAAGAAGGCTGTGTACCTGTCCTGCACAGGTCAGGAACCAGGGCAACAAGACCAAAGAGCATTTTAAATACCAAGAAGAGAAAGAATTCAAGCATTACCCTTGATCCACAGAGAACACAGGCCCATGCATGGCCCTGGAGAGGCACTCTGCCAACCACAGCAATGCCTGCATCACCCAAATTGCCATGCCAGGCCATCCCAAAAGGCTGCAAGAAGTGAAATAACCTCCTGGGACCATAAGTTCTGTCATTACCTACCTTCAACTGGCCACATGCAACCCAACAGCTTCCCCCTCACTACAGCATTTCTTCACCCTTCAGATGGTGCAGTGAGGCAACCCTTCCTAGGAGGCAAGGAGGGATTTCTGCACAGCAGCACTGTATTTTGGACACTGTGGTTAGAGCCTGGGCACTGGGAACTGACACACTCCTCATTTGAGGAAGCTGTGGTTTCAGAGAAATGAGACTGGAAAATCCTTAATCATCCTGTAACTCAACAATTCCTGAAACATTCACCAAATCTGCTCCAGAGACCTCCAGGCAATGGCTGCAGCTAAGGAAGACTGCAGCACCTCCACCACAATCCTTGCCTTGTCTCCCAGGCTGCAGGCAAAACCCATGACTTCTCACCCACAGCCCTTATGACCAGCTCCTGCAGCCCAGCCTTTTACTGCCAAGGGTGAGGCAGGATGGGAAAGACATTCATTTCAAGAACAACTCATCACCCAACACCTGTGGTTTAATCCACAGGAGTGGTAGTGAAGACTTTATCTCAACTCTCACAATCCTTACTTGATAACCCATTTCCAAGTCCAACATCCACTGCCAAAAGGCACACACACAAACATCAAGGTGTCCCGTGTGCCCAGTGACAAGGACCATAACACACCTTCCCTGCAGGTGCCCTGCCACGTGCCCAGGCTTCCCCAGACACTGCTTCCAAAGGGCTATTCTCACTATCCAAAAAACCCTATGGTTACTTTTAGAAAAGTAACTATAGAATACTTTACATTCAGAAAAGTAGTTTACTTTAAGAAAAGACAAAAGGTGTGGATACTCCTAGAAACATGGAATTGCACTCTTCTCTCTGTAGCCTAGCAGATCAAAGTAATCCCATTCTAAGGACTTGTTCTAAGGGAATGTCACTCTTCAGGGCAAACAGCTGAGATTCCCTGCAGAAGGCCCTTTGCAGCATTTCAGATCGCGATGTCATTGCAGGCTGTGGCACGCAGAGCCCAAATGTGGAAATGACCTGCTTTCCACCTTCAGGAGAAATAGCAGCATCTCATCCCTTCCACACTGTACTTCAGTTTACTGAGCAGAAGGGATTCACACCTCCTGTGCTTGGCATGGTGGGATTCAGACCTCGCTACAACACAGGCACATCTTTCCACCAGCCCCATCCCTCCTCACTGAGAGCAGGGACCTGGCAGAGCTCCCTGCAGGGACAAGACAAGGCTCTTGGCAGGGGCAGGATCCTCTGCCACACCAACACCCACATCCAGCAGTGCAGTCATTACACAGACCCAGCATGAATGAACATCCATGCACTCCAACTGAAAAGAAACCCACACAGAAATAATTAAAGCAAAACCAGGCTCTATTTTTATCAATCTTTGCTGTCGCCAGAGCCCCAGCTGTGCAGCTCTACAAGGACAGCATGTGGAAGCTCCAATGACTCAGAACTTGAGTCCTGCCCAAATTTACTCCAACAGTGAGATAATGAGTCCCACTGCAAGGTGCTGGGTGCTACTAGGAGCAGAGAGGATGGGCTGAAGTGGAGGACAGTCACCTCCAGGTCACACTCTGGTCTCTTGCAGGATTTCAAGCCAGCAGAGACATCAGAGAGAACTGCTTGCATTTCTCCTGTGGATGAATATGGAGCCATGACACTGGGCAGCCACTCACCCTCCGGGACAGAGGAACATACAGCTTGGGCAGCTGCTGCAGCAGCCACCAGCCCTGGCAAGAGGAGAAACAATTTCTCCAGGCAGGCAGGCAGGCATGGGGTCAGGCCAGAGGGCTCCAGACAGTAGCTGGAGCATCTCAAGAGGCTTCACCAGATCCCAAAGATCAGACAGGTTTGAGAGGCTGCTGCAGAGCACAGCCCCCACGGAAGGAAGGGCTATCCTCATGGCACCAGTGCTCATAGGCAAAGCACTGGCTCAAGATCCAGGCACAATGTGGAGCCCAGAAGTGGGAGTTCAAGCTCCAGGGCTGCAAACAAGGAACACAACCCATACATGAAGATGTCACATCTCACTCCCTCTGGGAGCTCCCAGCTTTGAGTTGGTTTTTCACAAGCTACATTTGAGGAAGAGAAGTGGGTTTTGCACAATTTACTGATGCTCTGGTATGGCTGCATGGGTTTGTGTTCAACATCTGCTAGCCAGAGCACTGCTGAGCCCCAAAAAAATGGCACAATGCTCCAAGAAAAAGGCAAGAGCTGCACCTACCCAGGAAGGGACCACCAGGCACCCTGATGAAGCAGCCTGAGCTCCAAGACCAGGCTCAGACACTACAGCAATAAGCCTCTTCCAGCCCATGCATCTGACAATCCTTGTCAAACTCCCACAGCACAGTTCCTCAAGCTCACCCAGATTAGGAGTGAGGTCCATGAGGAGTGAGGTCCCCCTGCCCCACCTGCCTGTCTGGGCCCTGCAGTCCTCACCCCCATCCCTGCACTGCCCAAGGGGCTCACCAGCAGTTGGGCAGGTTGAGTGTTATGCTGGCCTGAATGTCTGCCCCGAAGCGCAGGTAGCCCAGGACACTGAGGCTGATGTACAGGATGGTGACAATGGTCATCCCCACGTAGAGGATGACTGGGAACTGCCGGGGTTCTTCATCTTGTTTTCCAGAGGCAGCACCTGGAATAAGAGGAGGAGGAAGATGACAGAGCAGCAGGTTGCCCATTCCTCTATACCACTTAGCCCCAAAAAGCAGGAGGGGCAGCCCCATGACCAAGCACAGCCTGCCATGCCAGGGGATGGGATAGTCCCACATGGAGCCTGGAGAATCCAGCTGAAAAAAAACCAATCCTGGAGATCCACATTTCCCAATGTGCTCCCATGGGAGACCTTCGAGTTTGGCATAGCAAGTCTCCAACAGATCACCCACGCCCTTGTCTTAAAGATGGGACGTGCTCCCTGCCCTTGGCAGGAGATGTGCCCAGTGCTGGGTCTTGGGGCAATGCCAACCACCCTATACCTTGGGTGCATTACACTCTGCACCCCAAAACAGCACAGCCATATACTGTCATATTTTCCCCAGCAAATCCTGGCAAGACCATGATACACTCTCCTCTGCTATCAAGTTTGTCTGGACAGATTTCAACCAGGCAGGACAATAAAAAGAGGAAGGACAGAGGTAATTCTCTCACCTCTATACTACTAATACTAAATATAGGTGTTCAGCAAACAATTTTATAGCTGTCCTTGGGTAGTGTTGATGTCAAGAAGAGACACATTGGCAGATCTAGTGAGGAGGCAGAACAGGATAAAATTTTATTTGCTTCTTCACCTCCAAGTCATGCAAGGAAGAGAGCATTTGCTCCTCAGTGCTGGCAAGAACCCTCTGCCCAGGGCATAGCATTCAGTAAATACTCCTCCTGTAACGGATTTGGCCCTCTCCTGCCCTGTGTTTACACAGCCAGCTTATATTAAGAGATGAAAACATTTTTTCCCCCTTTGAAGGGAGCTCCCGGAAACAGCCCACAACGTCTTCAAGAGTCATTATGCTTTCCACCCACCTACCCAGCTTTTTTCACAGACACAGTTGGTCTATTTACAGCATCTTGCATGAGAGGCCCATTTGCATGGGCAGGCTGGGGCCACACAGCTGCCAAAGGGAGATCTCAGTGCCTCCACAGCGGGGGGGGAAGGATCACATCTTTTTATGCCACACTTTTTGGCCTCCCATTTAGGCAACTTCAGGATCCAGCCTGGTAACAAGATTCAGGACAATTCCTCATCTGCAGGCCAGCCAGCAGAGCCCAAGGCAGAGGCTGGTGTGATTCCCAATCTACTGCCAGATAAAGCCACCTCTAAAGCAGCAACCAACCTCCTGAGGTTTGGAGCACATGCTCCTCCTGCCTCAGATGGAAGCACCAGAGTTTGACCCAGAAGACAGCCTGGAGCCAAAGCTAACAGCATCATCCAGAATTTGGGCTACTGTCAGAGAAGTTCAGCTGCAACTGCAGCTGTAAAGCAGAGCAGGTGCTGCAGCAAGTCCGAGCAGGGCTGAGATCCTGTGCAGCAGCCCCACTGCCACATGCCCAGACTTACCACGCCAATGCCTTCAAAAGCAAAGATTGCAGTGCCAAAGAACAGAGGATAGGTCTTCCAGGCTGCTGCTAGAGGCAGGTTTCTGGGATCAGGAATGTCCTGGAAAAAAGCCCATGCAGAGTTCAGACACAGAGACGACACGGAAGACCCGGCCTGTTCTCATCACCCCCTGTCACAGCCCCATGCTGCAAGGAAAGTCCTGCAGAACAGAGGGAACTATCAGGAACAAGCAGTACCCCAGAGCATCCACACACCCCACTGCAGAGCTCCCTCCACCTGCCAAAACATGGGACAGCACAGAAGCGAGAGAGGGGAGCCATACACACATACCCTGACAATGTACTGGTAGATCACAACAAGGCTGACAAGCATGGCCACGTTGGCCAGCATGGAGAAGATGGACAGGACCTTGAGGTTCTGGATAAACGAGAGCAGCACCACAAAAGGCAGGATGGAAAGCATGTACAGGCGGGAGTCCATGGTGGGGGTCATCACCACTGTCCTGTTTGAGCTGCAGTCATTGGTGGTCCCATTTGCAGCAGACACAACCTGGGGAAGCACAGGAAGCCCTGGTGAGCCCAAATCACACAGGTCTAAAAGCCACAGATCTTCGCAGCCCATCCCAGGTGGGTCAGAGTACCCCAAGAGCTCACTTCAAACACAGCTAGCTGATTAAAATCAAAGCAACGTGTGTTTTCAGATAGTTCTGAAGCAAATGCCTGTTTACAGGGGGCAGAGGTGGGACTGGCTATGGCACCTGAGCCAGGACAGCAAATCCTGCCTGAGCCCAGGTTCATGGAGCAGGAGGACTTAGCAGCCAGGCACACAGAGGGCAGAGAGCACAGGCTGCACGTCTGCACTGCCCACAAGCTCAGCTGAGAAGAGAGGAAAGAGAAAGTAAGTGCTATTTCCAAAGGTCCTTTTCCTCTTGTTTAACCAGGTTGTTACCTAAGTCACACAGCACACCGTTTGTGTGCAAGAACACATGGAAACTACTGCTGGCCCCCAAGTTCACTTTCTTCATGACAAATCATCCTTTCCTCGGAGTCTTTCATTCCAAAGGCACTCCAGACCATGTGCTCACTTCTAGAAGTAGCTCAGACCCAGGAACCAGGTGGCTGAGCCACCCCTCCCAAGAGCATGGGCTCACTGAATCACCAATACAACCATGACCAAGCTGGTTTCAGGTACCAGGTCCTGTCCAGTCACTGCAGCAAAGGGCGGCCTGAAAACCGATTTAACCTGCTCCAGAGCAAGTCCTGCCCCAGAGGAGAGGCTGAAGAACTCTGTAAACCAGCATCCTCTGTGAGAGAGGGCAGTGCAGGGCCATGCACCCATGGGACAGTGCTGCTCAAGCCCCAGCCTGCCCTGCCTCTTCATGGCTTGCTCCAAAGCTGTTTTCCAAACCAAAGCCCTGCCCAACACAGTGGCACCTCGCCCAAGGTACCACCTGCACCACGACTCTCCACCTAACACACTATTCCTCACCACAAAAAGAAACAAGCAACACTCCCCTCTCCCCACCCAAAAAAATTCCAAAACCAAAGCCAAGGGATTTCCCACATGTGGCCTAAAAAAATGGAGTGGATTTGCAGGTTTTCACAAATTTCCCTTGAGGCTTGAGACAGCCTTCAGTCTTTGCTGTGAGGGGCTGAGGAGGAAGAAGCCCACCTTGCAGTGGAGCAGGGGGCTGTTCCAGGGTGGGGGCCAGCAGTAACCTGGCCCTGCACACACCCTGGCCCCTCCTGCTCTCAGGACTGGTGGCATCAGATCACCAGTGTTGGCCCCTTTACTCTACCTGCCACGCCACAATGGGAATCTCCTCAGCTGCTGCTCCACAAGCAGAGGAAGAGTCTCACACTGGAGGGACCCCCCCTTGCTCCCCAGGAGCCCCCTCTGAAGCTGATGGCCATCACTGAAGGTCTGGTGAAGGGCACAGCCATGGTGGCAGTGACCAGAGCACTGCTGAAAGAGAAGAGCAGGAGCACATGGGGAAAAAAGCTGAGCAGTGCCTGCAAGGCACTAAGCTGGTGGAGGCTGGGAATGGGGACTCATTATTCCCAGTTTCTTACAGGAGCCAGCCAAGCGGTTCAGGGTTTCTGTTTATTTCCTCCTGAGGCCTGGCAGGAAGAAACTCTTTCTCTAAAGATGTAATTAAGCTTCAGAGCCACAGGATGAGGAAAGAAACTGGAATGCAAACAGATCCAAAGAAGGGAGAAGGGAGGTTCACAGCAGGTCCTGGGACCCACATATTACCATTGATACCAATTAACCAATTAACTGAGGGGGACAGGTTAGAAAAGGCACAGTCCCTCTGCTTTCATCCCTTTCCTGTTGTTCCCTCACTAAGAATGCCCCCGCTTTTCCTGGGAAACACAGACACCTCCAGCATCTCTGCAAAATCAGAGGGATCCTCAGGAAAAACTGTCTGAACAGGAAAACCAATCCTCCAAAGTATCTGGGCAGAGGAGTGGACTTTTCTGAACAGCATATCCTACAGAAACCAGACCTCGGACCTTTGCTGGAACACAGGGCACAGGACACAGGAGCTAAGAACAACCCAAGCACCTTCACACCCTCTCACCTCCCCCCAGCTCATGAAGGAGGTGTAAGTCCAACCTGTTTCAGATTGTCCGCCAGAAATACAAAGTACACACAGCAGAAACCCAGCTGAGTGATGATCAGGAAAAGTCCCACTATACGCCTGGAAAGCAAAATACCATTTGTCAGTCAGATCATACAGAAGTAAGAGCCCACTTGGGTTGCTTTGGGTTGCACTTGCACAGTGCAGCAGTGCTGCTCCCCACAAGGCTGGGATGTACAGGTCAGAGCACACCCAGATCTCTTCTCTATCATCAGGAGAGAGGACCTTCTTCCACCCAACCTTACAGGTCTCAGGCTTTCCAGTCTCCCCCTCCCATCCCTTCCACAGGGCCAGGACCAGCCCCAGGAGAAAACCTCCTTTTTGGGTTTAGCATCTCCAGTCTGCTGCTATATTGTCAGAACTGGAGACAACACTCCCTGGACACAGGAAGAGGTGAATGCTCCAATCCCCTGATGTGCAATGATCTGTGTCATGTAATATGGGACACCCACAGGGCAGGGAGCAGCAACTGGACATGTTCCATGTCTAGCAAGATGGGCCAGCACTGCAAGACCCTACTCACCCCTTTGTTATGCTGTGGAGACTTAGTTATCCTACGCATTTAATATATATCACATCTGGCTGGGGACAGTACTGGATCAAAGACATCAGTGTTACCCTTTGGGGGACACTGAGCACTCAGGGCAGGTGTGACAAAGGGCATTTTATATCACTTATGCTTATCTGCTGGCACAGCTCAGTGACCAGAGACTCTCCTGTCCCAGCTTCAGCTGGGCTCAAAGATAAGTCCCTGCCTGGGGCAGGCTGGCAGTACCTTCCCCAGATGGCATGTGTCCTCAGGCAGGCACTGGGAGTTGCCTCCAGCCCGTACATCACAGCACCTCCATAGTCCACAAACTGCTTCTGGAACCTGTCCAGAGAAGGGAGAAAGGTCATCACATCAGCCCTGTCTGCTACTTCCCAAGGCAAATTAGTGAAATTAAAAGGAAAACTGTCCCTGTGAAAAAGAAGAGCAGCTCCCTGCTGAGGCTTTGGCATGGGCAACTTGCTGCTGAGGGGCTTCAGAAAAACCCCAGGGCTTTTTGGGCAAGAGGGAAGAACTGTAGGAGCTGCAGGGCCGAGAAGGGGAATTGCTCCTTACCTGTTGCAGAAGTGATGGGCGCATTTCACCAGGATGCCCATGCAGTGCACAGCCACGACTCCCATCACCAGCAGGCTCAGAGGACCCAGCTGCAGGGAAGAGAGGGGGAAGGCTGCACTCTGATGGCCAAAGGCAGAGCTGCACGGTACCTTCGAACTCCAAGGGCTGGATGAGTGCAAACACTCCTGGAGGCTGAACCAGAGCTCTGGTGCAGCTCCCAGCAACCAGCCCTCCAGGACCAAGTAACTTGACAGAGCCATGAGCTTGGCAGAAATGTAAAAGAAGCAAGTTGAGGCAGTTTGAGTGTAGCAAAGTGCTTTCAGGATTGTTTTCCAAACTATCTTGCACATCTCTACTATGCAGGTGATGAAGAGGTCATGGCCTGGACACAGTGTCCTGCCTGACCCCAGCAGAGGAATCCACAGGCCCAGCTCACACACTCAACTCCCTCACACCAGGCAGCAACAATGCAGGAGCAGCAGGAACAGTCTCAGCAGTGAAACAAAGCCACAGAGCTTGGAGTGCAAACATGTGCAAGTCACCAAACACTGAGAGATGTCTGGGCAGGCACTCAAGCCCCAGCACCCCCAACACTGGCTATGTGAGCTGAACAGTGCCCTGGGGTCACTGCCCCACAAGCTCCAGCACAGCAGGGCTGAGCTGCCTTACCAGGATGCCAGCATTCTTCACAGCCAGAGGCAGCCCCAGCAGCCCTGTCCCGATATTCCCCTTCAGCAGATGGATCAGGGTCTGGTACCACCTGAGGGAGAGCAGATGCAGAGGTCACTGTCAGCAGGTGCCCATACTCACACACAGCTTATCCTGTTAAGTGTCCACAGCAGCTCTGAAATGCTGCAGGGAATGCATGGAGGTCAGGATCCTGTCTCCTGAACCCAGCTCAGCCAGCTGGGACCAAGCTAGGTGTGAAAGCAAAGCCTGAACGAACAGATTTTGGGTGGGCATTTGCAAAACCCAGCAAAAGTGCAGCCCAGCACCAAGAAGCTGCACAAGGAATGTCTCTGACTTGAAGGAATCAGTCTCTGCCAGGCAGAGACAGCATCCTCTGCACACCGGGCACAAGGGAGCCCCCAGAACATGGCTGAAACATGCCCACATAGCCTCTGAATCCAGGCATGCCATTTGCTTTGTTCCCATCAAATGAAGGTGGAGTGGGAAAACATGGGAAAAGCATCAATCACTGCCCACTGCCACTAAGCCCAGCTTCACCAGAGAGCAAAGAGCAACACTGAAGCAGCTGCTCCCTTGGTGCCAGCACCCCACAGATGCAGGACCACAGCTCTGCCCTCGTCACCCTCCGGATGACTCCTCATAAAACCACAGCTCCACCATCCTCTAGCAAAGTCAGGAGGCAGCAGGGAGCCACCACGACCTCCTCCACCATCCCCAGTGGCAGGCCAGCCCAGCAAAGAGGGAAGCATCACTCACGTTGTCCCATTGGTCTCCCCGAAGCGCTGGTAGGCCTCGGGGTGGGCGAAGCCGTTGATGCCGTCGGGAGGGCTCCCCTCGGGCGTGACGTCCGTGGAGCTGTAGTCATTGTAGTCCTCGCTGCGCAGGCGCCGGGTGGACATGGTCCCTGCGGGCACAGCGGCCTTAGGGGTGCCCAGCTCGACAGCCCCATTCCCAGGCTCCCTGGGGTCAGCCATTGTGCAGAGAGACCAGCTCACACTGCCAGAGCAAGGTCTCCTCCAGGGCTTTTATACAGCCACATGCTCCCGCCCAAGCAATCACAGAGTTGGCATGTCCTAAGGTCAAAGGTGCATGGCACATTCCCACTGGTTCTTCCTTCAGGCTCGTGCCCATGTTTTGGGCACACCCAGACATAACGGGGTCAGGACCCTGGAGGCAGAGCCTGGATGTGACCCACTTCATGTCAGGCAAGGGAGCTAGTCCTGCTCTAAGGGTGGTGAGTGTTACACCACAGGCAGTGGGTAAGGGGACACGCTGGCACTGTGCCCCCTGCTCTGGCACTCGGGACTAGGGCTGTCAAGTGGATGGGCCAGGAAAGTGTAACCGCTTTTAACTTGCAAGGGAACAGCTTGCTCTTGCCAGGGAAGGGAAAGTTTCCTAACTTCTCTTTTTTTTTTTTTTTTCCCTTTTTTTTTTTCCTTATTGAAAACAGTTATTAAAGAGAATTTAAAAAAAAAAAATTATTATCCTCTCCTCGGAAAGAAACACAGACCATGTGCCGACAGCAAAACACCTGCCCCAAAGGTTTCACAGCCAACGAGGTGCCTATGGGAAAAAAAGGGCATCCCAGGATGAGGCACCTGCACAGCCTGGAGCTCTTGCTCCAGCAGAAACTACAACAGTGTCCAGCAAGCCAGGAGTACCAGCATAAGCCTCACCAAGGACACACACCTTACGCCTTTGTCTGGAAAACAGTCAGCTGTTTCAATTTCCACACATGCCACACCCAGCATCCCAAACACCCACTGGGAAGGAGCACCAGAGGCAGGGAAATTATGTGTAAGGCTCTTGCGCCACAGACTGGTGACCTAGTCCCTGCCCCACGGCTCCTCTAGGCTGTCATGCCCCAGGCAGTACACCTGCCCCAGCAGTCCTGATGCTCCCCATCCCAGCCCCCAGCACTTGTAAAGAACTGGGAACAAGAGGAAGCAGCAGAGAAATGTTACTACTGCAAAAAACTGTCTCATTTCCTGACAGAGCTCTTCACGTACCCACCGAGTCACACGAGCGCCTGCCAGACGCAGCCTCAGCAGAGACCAAGACATCTGGCTGTGCAGGGAATGCTCAGCCCAGGCCACCCGCGTGCTGCTTCAGCCCCAGAGCACCCAGGCATTCCCCAGAGCACTGCTCTGCAAACCTGGCTGCTACATGGAAAACAAACCAAGAGCTGCAACCACTGGGAGGGTCCAGCCTGGTGATCAGAAGGGTAGCAGGGAGTAAGGGTTGATCCTCAGGTCTGGATGCTCCAGATCCCAGCTGCTCTGGAGCAGTTATCCAGGCCACAACAGCAGTGCTGCATTTCCTGCAGCACCAGGCAACACCAGCAGCAGGAAGCAGCAGTGTGTCCCATGGAATACCGGGCTCTGGAGCAGCAGTGAGGTGACTGGCTGGCAGGCAGGCACTCCAGAGCCAAAGGCAGCACATGCATCACTCCTGCCCAGCCTCCTCCCTTGCAGCTGGGACACGTAATCATGTCCTGAACCAGCTCTGCCATGGGCAGGGCGATCCAGCAAGGCAGGCACCGGGAAGAGCAGCAGCAGGAGTTTACACAAGGAAAGCGTTAGAAGCTGTTTGTCATTGCTGACAGGCCCAAGAGGCAGGGAGAAACCTGGGAGGCTCTGCCATGCACCATGGGCTGGCAGGGGGCAAGGAGAGTGGGCAGAAGGGGGTGCAGGACTGGGTCAGGCATGGTACCCTTCCCAAAGTTGGCCTGCACAGCATCCAAAGTACCCAACAGCAGTGACTTCGAGATAAACACAACGGGGTGACATCACTCTGCCTGATCCTCCCTCTGGAATTTTTTTCCCTTTCAAGCAGGCCTGTCTGCTTTCTGCTTTGAAGACCCAGGGAAATGCACTCATCGTGACTTGCCTGCCTTGTGTCTGGATTAAAGGTTGCGTAGCAGCAGAGAGCAAGCACTCTGTTCTCCCACAACCAACAAGAAAAAGCTGCAAAACTTGTCTCACGCACACGACAAACCAAAGCAAAACCCCACTATGCCATTTCCTTGTCACTGGAAACAGCAAAGGCAGGAACATCTACATTTGGTTTCCACTTCAAACCCAACTCCTCAGCCCTTTCATGTGTTCTTTTTGCCACCCACGCACAGGCAATTTCATCCTATTAGGAAAGCTGGGGGGTAATGACAGCAATTTGTCCCTTACAGTGGCAGCCCTATGCCAGAAGTCAAAAGTAAGATGTGACTTACTGCTGACCCTGACAACTCTCTCCAGCTGAGCTGGAGCTACGTGTAGATCAGGAAATCTTGCAGAAAAGTGAGCTTCACAGCAGAACTCACTGCCGCTTCCTACCATGTGTGTTGAACCCCTCATTTCCAAAGCACGAATTCTAATAACCCACCTCAGTGTGACACAAGGCAGAGCCAGCACTGCCAGATCCCACTGCCCTGCCTGAAGGAAGGTCACTGACAAGCCCCTTCTCCCGGCCACCATGTCCATGCCAGTCAGAGCATCAGTCCTCTTGTCCCTGTGCTACCCAGTGCTCCCACAGCTCCAGAGAAACCCCAGATTCACCTTTCCAGCATTTCGCAGCGTGGCCTGGTCCCCACAGCCCAGCTTCTCCCCACAGGGAGGCTGCTGGGCACAAACCCCGCCAGTCTCCCCAGCTCCCACCCCAGCCAGGCTGTGCTGCCCAGCTGCCCTGCCCCTCCACAGAGCAGCACAGCTGAAGCCTGCAGAGCGTGGGGCTCCCTGCAGCCCCCCAGTGCCACACAGCATCCCGCACTCTTCCATCGGGGCTGTGCCGCCCGCGCTGCACGGCACGCCCGGACACTCCGCCGGGAGCCAGCCTTCATGCAGGGCATCGCCAGCACGCCCAGCACAGCCCTGTCAGCCTGCATCACCCCCAGGGACCCCCAGCACCCCAGTCAGCCGCCAGGACCTCCGGGCCCTGCGCACCCGCCCGTGCACAAGGGCCGCTAGCGAGGCCCCGGAGCCCCGAGTGCTGTCAGCGCGCCCAAGCTGCCAGAGCACCCGCGCGGGACGGCGGCACTGCCGGCACCCCGCGGCCCCCGGGAGATGGGCACGCCGCCGGCTGACGCGGCTGACAGGCGGCTGACAGTCCCCCCGCGCAGCCCCCGGTCCCGGTCCCGGTCCCTGTCCTGTCCCGCCCGGTGCCGGTGCCCGGTGCCGCACCTCTCCGCCGCCCCGCTCCGCCCGGCCCCGCCGGGCCCGCTCGCTCGGCCGCGCCGTCACGTGAGCGCGCCTCAGCTGGGCGCGGCGCGTGCGCGCGGGGAGGCCGGGACCGAGGGGCGGGGCTGGGGGCGAGGGGCGGGACCCGAGGGGCGGGCAGGGAGGGACCCAGGGGCGACCAGGCGGGACCAGGGGCGGACCCAGGGGCGGGACCCAGGGGCGGGACCAGGGGCGGGACCCAGGGGCGGGACCCAGGGGCGGGACCCAGGGGCGGGACCCAGGGGCGGGACCCAGGGGCGGGACCCAGGGGCGGGACCCAGGGGAGGCGCGGCGCGGGTGCGCCCCCTGGCGGCGGTCGGGCGCGGCCCGTGAGGGGAGCGGCGGGAGCGGCGGGCCCGGAGCCCCGCGGGGACGGGAGCGGCGCGGGGCAGCCGTCTGGAGCCCCAGTCTGGAGCCCCGGTCTGGAGCCCCGGTCTGGAGCCCCGGTGCTGCCGGGGAGCTCAGGCTGTGCGGCCTCGAGGAGGTTCGGGGGTGGCTTTGTCACTCTCTACAACTCCCTGATAGGAGGGTGAAGCCAGCTGGCGTCGGGCTCTGCTCCCAGGCAACCAGCGACATGACAAGGGGGACACTGGTGTTAAGCTGTGCCACGGAATGTTTAGGTTGGACGTTAGGAAGACTTTCTTCCCAGAGAGAGTGATTAGGCATTGGAATGGGCTGTCCAGGGAGATGGTGGAGTCACCATCCCTGGAGGCGTTTGAGGAAAGACTGGAAACGGCACTCAGCACCATGGAGCTGTGCAGTCACAGGTTGGAGTCACAGAGCGCGGTCACGATCACAGAGATCTTCAAGCCAATTGATTCTGTGCTTGTGCGATGCCCCACAGCAGCGCTGTTCCCTGGGGCGAGGCCTGCAGAGCCATGCGGGTGTCAGGGTTATAGAAGCCCCCCAGCATGGGCTGTGTCCCTGTGACCCCACATCAGAAAGCAGTGTTTGCAGAGCCCTGCCCCTCGCACAGGATCGGGCCGCGGGGCTGCTCAGCTCCACTGGCCACAGCATCCTCCAATCGCTACCCCACCCCACCTCCACTTCCCCCAGCTCACACCCACATCCACACTATCCCCAGCAAAATAAATGTCACCTCCAGGTCACCCCCAGCAACAAGAGGCACCAGCTCCACGTCCTGTTAAAAAGATTTATTAAGAACGTGCAGAACCTGCCCAAAAGGAGGTTGCTGCCCTGGCACTGAAAGGGAGCAGGGGCAGAGGGTTAGTGCTTCTCCAGGCAAAGCTACAGGTGAAACAAAGCAGGTGGAGGGCACAGAAAGGCAGTGGGAGCACATCTGCATGGTGGAGGAACACCCGCAGCAGTTAAGGCGTATAAAGTGCTTGTAGAAGACCAGCCCTACGGAGGGGCTAAATAACACAAGCAGGCAGGGACAGCAAGGGGTGTGCGTGGCTGGTGGCACCTGGCACAGCGGAGTGCTGACAGGCTCACACCCTGCCCGAAGCTGCAGCAGGAAGGGCCCTGCCTGCCCACATGACAGTCCCCAGCCACAGACTGGACACCCCCAAATAGGATCAATGCTGCTGGTCTTCATGGTCATCTCCCAGTTATCCCACATTCAGGGTGCTGCTGTGTTTGGGTGCCTCTGCCAGCACAGGGGAAGGATAGTCCCAGTGCAGCATCCTCTCCCAGAGGAAAAATGAGATGAATGGGATTGGTCCTCAGCCAGGCTGTGCCTCAGCAGCTCACCACAGCCTTGTGTCCCCCTTTGCAGCGGGCACAGCCAACAACCAGCAACCTCTTCTGCTGCTGGGAGCATTACCAGCTTCTTGGTCCCCGCTAAGTGGGAATGTCCATGTGGGGCTTGGGTGGTTTCCATCCTCCTGCATTCCTGATGTTTTCCACAGGAGGCATGGGGAGGTGCTGTCACAGGTGCCTCATGACACCAAGCTGGTTCCCCATGCAGGACAAGGATGAAGCAACAGAAGATTCAAAGCTGCTCTGTGGGGATCTCTGCAAAACAGCCCCACACCATGCTCTGGCCAGAGATGGTGGGAAGCAGGGAAACCCTCTGCATCCCTCCAGCCTGCTCCAGCACTCCCAAATACTCCCTCATCCCCACAGATTGCTCCAAGAAATACTGCTTTTCCCTGGAATGTTTTTGTCTAAAATTGCTGATAGGATTAAGAAAAAAACCACAAAAATTCTGAATAAAAAATAACAACCCCAGGTCGTGCTGGGGTTAGGCTCCAAGGCCATCCTGTCCAGGCAGGAGACACCCTGGTGACAGGTTAGAGACAGCAGAACAGCCAAAGGGGCCTCTCTGGGTGTAGCAGGGAGGAGGCACTGGTGGGGGACAGGGGCTGCCTCCTCCTGACAGCAGCAGGGATGGACCTCACAGGGATGGGTTGGGACAGGATGGGGTGCAACTAGATGGGATGGGACAGGAGACCAAGCTGGTGGGGACAGGAGGGATGGCGTCCCACCCCTCAGTGGGAGTGCAGGGAGAAGGCCAGCTTGACACAGCTGAGCTCCTCCCCGCCATTGCTGACAACCACCCGGACACGGTAGTTGCCATTGGTCATCCAGGAAGGGAGCTCCACATCAGGCACGTCAAAATCGCTGGCTGGCAGGGAGTAGGAGCCCTGGGGAGAGAGGGGACAGATAGGCAAGAGGTCGACAAGAGGCCAGCCCAGCACCAGAGGGCACGGTGGTGCCCAGTGGCACTGCCAGTGTCACGGCAGGGCTCGGCCATACCGCTTTGAAGGGGCAGTGGCAGGGGATGCCTAGGTCAGCAGGGGCTCCGGGCAGGGCGTGCCAGGTGGGATGAGTTCATCGAGAATGCTGCAGACGTCATTGTAGGTGCAGCTGCCCAGCTGGTCAATGCAGGGCAGCTGGATCCAGAGGTCACCCAGTGCCTTCTCTACCACCAGCGCTGCCTGGAGGGAAGGTGTTCAGCACCGGCACAACCGGCAGGGGCACCCACGGCTCCTCACCAGCCAACTCCCTCAGCTCCTGATCATGCAATCTTTGGGGTGTCCATGAGGTCACTGAACGCCCTTCTGCCTCCCTCTCCTGCTTTCAGTTCCTCTCAACCTGCAGCTTCTGTTCCTCCAACCTCAGCATGACCCCTTAAGCTAACACCGCCCAACACCTCACATCCCCACCTGCTTCCCCTCTCCTCTGCCTGTCCCAAAACAAGGTGCTCCCATCCTGCAGCTCTGGCTCCACACTCCCCCAGCACTCACGCCACAGTCCCCAACACCATAGCATTGTTCAATGCACACTGGTTAAGAGACATGTTCTGTCTCATTCCAAAAAACTTCCCAAAAAGTGGTGCAGGGTAGCTGGCATGGCCCAAGGCCCCCAGAGCAGAGCCATGGCATGTCCTTGGAGGGAGCAGCCAGGTTAGCTGCTGAAAAACAAGGCTGCAAGTGAGCTCCAGAAGCATCCACAGTACTTGGGTTTCACTTCCCTCCTAGAGCCATTACATCCCCAGGACATGAGACAACTCAGGGAGTTTCTGTCCTAGGTACAAGGCTGGGAGGCTCTCGCTGAACTGTCTGCTCCCATCACAGGTCTCTCCAAGCCCACTGCCCTGTTCTGGCTTACAGAGCCCAGTATGCTCAGCTCTACACCTCTCTGCACCTCACTCCCCAAGGGCTGCTCATTCCTGTACACAGTGACAGGCATTTCCCAGCCGCCAGTGGTTTGGGGAAGCTCTGCCCTCTCCCACCACACAGAGGCACATCTGGCACCTACCTTCAGAGGGGAACCCATGGTCTTGCCGCTCTTGACAGCAGCGCTGACACGCAGGCTCCCCGGGATGCTGATGGGGTCGGGTGCCACAGAGAGGCTCTGCAGCACCACAGGGTCACTCTTGTCACCACAGTTCTCCCAGGCAAAGCCACCAACCTGCAGCACCAAGGGACAGGAGGAGTTAGAAGCAGGGCAAGCCCTGCTTTGTGTTTGCAGGAGGTTTATCCAGAGCTGCACCTCTGACCCCTGCCAAACATCTGCTGAGAGAGACAGAAAATGACCTTCAGCCCCTTCAAAAGCCAGTTCTTGAACTCCCAGTTCTCTGAGACTGAGGACATTGCAGAAACTTTCTGTCCGTGTGCTTCTGCATGTACTTTACACCCAAAGAGTATTACCAGGCTGCAATTTCCAAACTTGCCTCAGCTCTGCCTCCAAACACTTCACAGGTGACCAAGGCAAGATGCACCCTTCATGCCAACGGCACCAAGCAAGGTGTGTGGGACAAGTCAAAGCAAGCTGGGACCAGGTGGTGGCTGTGCTGTCCAGGGGAATGCTGGGCAGGAGCGTGGGGGGATCCCCTTGGAGGGACTGTGGGGTTGGCACAGCCTCCCGCCTCATGCAGGACCAGCCCTGCTGTTGCGAGCCCTCATGCACCAGCTCCAGCCACCTGGTTCCACACAGGAGCAGGAATCACACTCGGGGACCAGATGAGCCAGGCTCATCCTGTCAGATACACCCCAGGGGCCTGATCCTGATCTACAAGTGAGTACAAATCCTGATCCAGAGCACAAATGAGCTAGGGGAGCAGCACTGTCCTATGGGACAATGAATATCCTCATGTAAGGAGATGTCACCCGAATGAGGGACATCACTTATGTGTCCTGTCTGAGTTAGGAGTCATGCTGGGACATCTCCCCTGTTTCCTACAAGTCCCACCAACCAACCTCTCCAGCCACCACCAGTAAAGACACTCCGATTCAAAGGTGAAGGGTAGCAGCACTTGTCTGCAACAGCCACCTCTGAGCCTGCCAGAAGCAAGTGGCAAAGAGACAGACCAGCCCCAGCTCCCTCCCCGAGCAGGTTTGGCCGGAGCATCCCGTGTCCCCAGGCATGACGTGGGGCTCTCGCTGCCTGCTCGCAGCCGCAGAACCGGTGGAGGCTGTATTGCCTGGTGCCACGCGGCAGCCCCGGCGGGCACAGCGCAGCCCACGCAGCTGAGCAGCCCATCGCCCCATCCCGCTCGCCCGCCAGGAGCAGCCCAGGGCAGGGCACAGGGCTCAGGACAAGCCGGGACAAGGGTAGGCAGCACCCTGACACTGAGCAAGAGCTGGGAGCCCCCAGCCGAGTCTGCAGGCAAAGAGGCTCCGGCGAGCTGAGCATCAGTCTGTGGCTGCAGATTGCTGCCCGCCGAGCCCCCTGCAGCCTTCCCAACCGGTTCCCCCTTCCCTCGGGCAAGCACAGATTTCCTGGAAAATAAATTGCGATATTTCCCTCCACACCGCGTGAGAGGTACACGTGGTAATCGGCTGTGTCTTAATCAGTGTGTGTTAATGAGCCCGGCCCAGCATTCCGTGGGAATAGGGAAGAAGAACCCGGCCTGGAAAACACTCATGGAACAGCAAAATGAGAGCCGGGAGACGATCAGCCGAAGGACGAGGCCGCTGGGTTTCTGCATTGAGAAGTGTTTGTAAACACTGGATCCCTCCTGCTCCGAGCTGCCTCCAGTCTCCAGCACTGCTCCCCAGCGCGGGGGCTGCGGGGCCCAGGGGATCCATGGACCCCCTCCCCTGCCCAACCACAACCACCGACCCACCAGCGATATTCCACCCTGACGGGACAAGAAATGCTTCTGGTCTCCTGCAGTCCCAGCGGGATGATGGAGTGCTCCCCCTCTCCGCCCCGCCGAGTCCCCCCGCAGCCGAGGGGTGCGGGCTGCGGACCCCTCCTCACCTTGCCGAGCCGCCGGGCCCCGCTGCGCTCCACCAGCAGCTGCGGCTGCGGCCCGGCCAGCGCGGCCGCGGCGAGCTGCAGCGCGCACAGCGCCAGCGCCAGCCCCGCGCACAGCATCCTCCGGGAATGCGCCGGGAGCGGTCCGGGATGGGTGCGGGAGCAGCTCCGAGCGGTGGAGAGGCGAGCGGAGGGCAGGGACCTCGGCGGGACCGGGCTGGCCGAGGCCGGTCTATGAAGCCCCGAGCAGAGGGGATGAGCCCTCTCTTCGAGCCCGGCCCACCGCCCGATTCCCCTCCCACCCCCGAGGACGCTCACATATTCCGTTCCTCTTTTGCTTTCTTTTTTTTTCTCCTCCCTTCCCGGTTTCCCTGCCAAGCGCAGGACTGGACTCGCAGGGATGCTGGGACGGGAAGCGCCGCTTTCCCAAGCTCCCAGAGCCGGCACTTGGAGCGGGGGGGCGGGAGCTGCACCCACAACCCCGGAGCACACACATCACGCCGCCCCGATGGGGGAAGCGCTACCATCTCCCCACCAGCCACCCCTCCACCCAGGGCTGCGGCTCTCCTCACATCCCGCTCGGGGGTGCCCCGGCTGTGCGAGGGTCGGTACCCTCTGGTCAGCACCCGGGGACCCCCACGCTCCCCCCGCGCTCGGCACGGGGCAGGTGGCAGCTGAAGAGCAGAGATATTTGAGATATTTCAGATATTTGAGACCCTCGAACCCGATGTGTATGAGCAGGGGGGCGGGGACGCTGGCATCGGGTAGCCCCCGACTGGGCAGTTTGCCACAGTAACCCTACCACCCGTCTATCTAAAACGTTGGATTTAACACCCGCTCTTCCATCCCTACCCCCTGTTTTGAGGATCATTTTCCAGACAGACCTGCCCCAGGCACCCCCATCAAGCTGGAGTGGACACACGGGTACCCCTCCACCAGGCACAGTAGCATGGATTTCCCATATATTTTGGTGGACAGATGCTTTCATCCTGCGGAGGGGACTGAGCCAACTGAGCACACACGACACAAGTGTGGCAGGTCTCAGACCATCCCCCCCTGTCACAGCACGGTCAGCAGCCACTTGTGAGCCCTTTCCCCACAGTCAGCTCTGCCCTCCCTTGCATGTGGACACTGCCTGGCCTCCCCGTATTGCTCCCAGCCCTGGGAAGGGTTGCCTGGCTTGTCCAAACCCCCGTCTCAGCTCTATTTTTAGTCTTTCGTCCTTATTTAGCAGCGAGGCCGGGAGGAAGCGTGCAGGCAGGGCGTGGGAGCAGGCAGGGGACGTGGTGGATGCTGCTGCCCACCCCGAGCCGGCAGCGACAACTGCGCCGCTGATCCACTGCCGAGGCTTAAGGGCGAGGAATAAATAGCCCGTTCCTCCCACCCGGGAACGGAGCGGAAAGTTATCCCCTGGGATTAGTTTTCACTTTGAGGCCCCGGAGCAGCCGGAGGACAGGGATAAGGATAGGGATGCATGGGGAGAGGCACGGGCACAGAAGGAGCATTGTGTTAGGGGCTGGGGGGAGAGCAGAGCCCCTCACCTCGAGCCCCTGGCATCCCATGCTTTTCTGCTTCTCA
The DNA here is from genome assembly GCA_032173965.1 of Sitta carolinensis. Classification (NCBI taxonomy): domain Eukaryota; kingdom Metazoa; phylum Chordata; class Aves; order Passeriformes; family Sittidae; genus Sitta; species Sitta carolinensis. The sequence goes on from CM063294.1 coordinate 12,417,015, forward strand.
CACGCATTGTGAGTGAGGGTTTCACTTCCCTATTCCCATCCTTTTCCACTTCATTTTGCCATGGGGGAAAAAAGAGAATAAAAGACTGCAAGAACAGGTTAACCCACATCTTTTTGCTTGGAAAAGCACAGGCAGGGACAGGAATGACTTGAAATCGTTTCACTACCTCAAGGCAGAAGTATGTGTGACCTAAATCCCCACTAAAAGCGCCTGTGACTCTTTTTGGGCTCCAACACTTCCCCAATTCAAACAGTTTTTTCAGCTATCTCACCCATGTAAAATCCAGTCACGAGTCACGAGGTCTCAGCAGACCTGGCTAAACACCTTGGATTTGCATTGAAGACAAGCAGCCAGCACTTCACTGCCTCTCATTTACAAAAGCAAACAGATTGTAAATGATGAGCAGGGCTGAAGGGTGTAACCACAACCGTTCTCTGTCCACTGCTTAGGCTGCAGCTCTACCAGAACCCATCAGGCATCACCACAGGCCAGCTCATCACCCAAAAACTTTCCAGCAAAATATCCTCCACCTCTCTTTTTCCTTTTTTTTTTTCTTTTTCCAGACTGAGTTTCTGAAAATAAGACATACAAACAAGGAAAAAAAAAAAGGGAATGACCCCATCTGCACTCACAGAACCACTCTGCAAACAGACCATGCAGGGCTGGCACTGACACTGACACTTGTACCCATCCTGTTGTGCCCAGTCCTTACCAGCTGGAACCAGAGAGAGAGACACAAGAGACACTTAAACAGTTTGCACAAATGCTTTTCTTATCCATAAGCTTTGGCAAACACTTTAAATGACCATTGGTACAAATTAACTCGCCTTTCCATCTGTTATCCCATTTACGGTAATTCAGCCGAGCATGTGATAAAGCCTCCTCGTCTCACTTTTCTAGACAAAACCCTGGAGATGTCTCCAGCTGCTGTCATTCCTGGGGAGAGATCAAGAAAACACCAAAAAAAGACATTAGGAGAAACTTCAAAATAAGCTGAAGCTGCCTCAGGTGGGGCCACCACACCACCTCTGCTTTCCTGTCTTTCCCTGGGCAGAAATCCCCTCACTGACACAGCCCTCTTTTTCTCCAGGCTGCTTCGTGCCAGCCCCAGATCCCCAGGGTGCTCTGGTTACACCTACGATGCCATGGAAAGCCCCTGCTTTGCTCAAAAGCAGCTGAAGAGAGCAGTTTCTGGCCCTGAGAAGGGAGCAAGTGTTCAGTGTATTGGTGCAGAGGAGGATAAAGCAGGGCTGAGATGAAAGATCTGTCTGGCAGGCACATATCCCCTGCAGTTTCCACAGGAAATATTGGAGAAGCTGAGGAATAAAATCAAGCTATATAATAAGAGAGCTTTGGGGTAGCACAGGCAGGTCTTTTGGCAGGCAGCCTCACAGCTGCACCCACAGGCTGAAGGAAGGATGTAACATGGTCTGGGCAGCTGTGTCTCCGAAAGTCAGTGATCTCTAGGAGCACAGGGCTGTCCCACCAGAGCCTGCAGAGGCTGGGGATCGGGGTGCTGGAGCTGGCCTTGCCACACACGCCCATCCCCTAGCCACAGATCTGTCCTGCTGGCTCGATGCCTTAGCCTGATGTGACTGAACTGTTTTTTCTCCACCACTGTCAAGAGAAATCCTATCTGGAGCCCCACTTTGTGGCACGGGGACATCCCCCAAGCACCCCCTCAGCACCCCATGGTTAAAAGCAGAAATTTCCACAAGCACATGTGCACACTACTGGACCTTTGTGCCCCTGCAAGACGTGATGGCAGCTGGACAGACTCCTCATCAGCTGCCCACACAGCTGCTTCTCTTTGCAGCCAGGGCCCCAGCGATGCAAAGGCAGCCTGGAAATCTGCCTGTGCTTTGTGCTTGCCCCTGTAGGCCTTCAGTCTCTGAAGTCTGGGCCGGGATTTTTAATTAACCCTGGAGAGGTGGAGACCAGCACCTTGCACTTCTATCCCACAAACGATCTACTCAGCCCAAATAAGTACTCTCATGCAGGAAAGGAGACTTGCTCCACTCTGAAGTGCTGGGAGAGATAAGAACCGAGACGCTCTGTGGTTTCTGAGCAGTGGGAGCTGATGCCAGAAGCTGCTGTGACTCACAAAACTTCACTCAGGTTAAGCAGCACTCATCCAAGAGGACTCAGGCAACTGGTCCCACCAGTCCCCGGGAGACTTGGGGCAGCGTGGGCCTGCCCCTTGCCTTCCCCACCCTCCCATCCAAGTGGTGTTTCACAATTTCCCCTATCCCAGGGTTACCAGGGCAAGAAAAACACCTCCAAGTCGAACGTGACAGGACGACCAGGCACCTCCACTCCCTCGCCGCCCAGGCGAAATGCCAAGGGGTTGGCATCCCCAGAGCCGCAGGCTGCTTGGACTTCTCCCAGGGGATATTTGGAAAATGTCAGAATAGAAACTTGTTGACAAAAACTTGCAATGTTTCCATACAGGCACAGCCTCGTGACCAGGTTCAAACACTCCTATTTCAGCAGTTCGAGCTAGTACCAATGGGTTTTCTGGTCAAAATGCGTGGTCATTCAGAAATGTATAAAAAGATAGTTTTTAAAAAGCATTTTAAAAAATCATCAAAATCAAAACATTTGGAAGGACTTGCCTTTGTTCACATTATTTTTCAGATGGGCCACTTTCAAATCCGTGTGTTTCCCTATGTGTTCAGGACCCATTTCCAAAGTGTAGGATTTCCTCCTGGAAAAGGACACCCTAGCTCCAGTCCCAGAATTTGGGGTGTTTGGGATGCTCAAGAGGAAGTTTGCCAGGATGCAGTCCCTCAGGCAATACAGATCACACTGAACGCCCTCTCCAGGCAGCACAACGACCCCCAGAGCAGAGCTTCTGCCAGAAACAACACCCCAAACCCACCACTTTTCCACAAGTACCCTCACACAAGCTGAAACGATGGGGCAATGGCAAAAGCCATTCTTTTTCTGCTTCCTCGCTCTCATCCCTACTCCTAAGGGGGCTGGGGTGGGTTCAGCAGTGGAAGCCCCCAGAGCAGCTGCTCCTGCTCCCACCCTAGCTCTGCTGCAGGGGTTCGGTTCCCCTTTCTCCCCGCCCAGGAGAGGACACCTCCAACGCAGGGGTCCTGCTCTCCTTACCCCACGCCCACAACTGAGCATCCTCAGCGCAGGGGGCCCGTGGCACGCAGCATTCCCGAGGCACCCCGGCCCAGGGCGGGGACACCCCGGGGTGGGGGGGCCCAGGGCCAGCCCCGGGGGCGGGCAGGCTGCGGCCGGGGGCCCTGCCCGCGGCTCGGGGGTGCAGAGCACCCTCTCCCGGCGCTGCCTGTCAGCAGCTGCAGGACTTTTTTATTACTTTTTTTTTTTTAATTATTTTTTTTCTCCCTGCCAGCTGGGGCGGCTCATCCCGTCCCGTCCCGTCGCTGGCCGGTGCCGCCCGCCGGGGGATGCCGCGCCCCGCGCCCCGCGGCTGAGCGGTCCCGCCGGGGCTCCATGGGCTGCACCGGCAGCGCCCTGCGCTGCTGCCCCGTCGGTGCCGAGGTAGCGGCTGCGGCGGCTTTTGGGCTGGGGTGGGCTGGGCTGTGGGCTGGGCTTCGCTCGGGGTCGGGGTTCGCGTGGGGTCGGGGCTCCGTGGGGTCGGGCTCTCGTGGGACCGAGTGTGCGCTTTGTCGGGGTTTGATGGAGTTGGGGTTCGCGTGGGGATGATGTTTGCGGGGAGTCCTTCTTGCACTGCTGGGAACCAGGGGTGCTGGGGGCCCGGGGAGCGGTGGGGCCGGGCGGTGTGGCTGTCCCTGGCTGCGTGGGACCCCACCGGCATTGCGGTGGGGGAGGTGGCAGCGGGGACAATGAAAGCTGGCAGACACCCGCCCTCCTGCATCCTCCTGCACTCTCCTGCACCCCTCCAGGCTCACCCCGACATCACGGGAATTCTATAATGAAGGGGGTGCAGCATCTGGGATGATGATGCCTGTTGGAAATACTGGTCCCATAGAAGACAGGGATGGGTTCCCCCGGCTAGACCTCTGCTAGCCTCCCACAGCATCCTCCCTCATCCCAAAGGTTGTGTCCCCTTGTGCCGAAGGCATCACTCCTGTAGGGGAACACTCTGAGTTCCCTCAGATCTCAACACGTTGCTATGTACTGCAGAGCTCTTTGGCAAGGTCTGAATTTATCTGCTGATTGTTATTATCATTATTATTGTTATTATTTGATGTGCTCATGCTGTCCCAGTGCCGCACCATCGACCTCGGGAGTTTTTGCTGTTTGATCTTACTGGTGCTGGGTGTTGTGATCACTGGAGGGTGGCAGGGGAAGGAGCAAAGGCAGAAAGGCCCCGTGGTGCTGCCGTGCCCCTGACACGGGTGGCCCTTTGTAGATCCAGCTGTGAGAGTCCAGCCACCTGGGACCACAGACCCCATGGCTGGATGTGCAGGGGGAGCAGGCACGGAGCTCACACAGCCCTGCAGCCAGCAAGTGCCTTTATTTACAACGCTTGCAGGCTTGGTCGCTTCTGCACATCATGGAAAAAATCCCACTCTTTGCTATGTCATAAGATCAGATATTTCTGAGCTGGTTTGTGACTCTGAGAGCTCTCAAGAACAAGCATAGGACAGGGAGAAACAAGCCCCAAGGCCCCGGGTGTTGAGAGCCCCACATTTACCGAAACACGGAAATTTGTCATTTGCCTGCAGACGTCTCCCTTCCTGCACTTGCCTGCTCTTAACTCTTCTACTCAGCACTGTGTCACTGCTCACCAACAGTCATTACTCATAAAACAGCCCTGCTGCTGGGACTCAAAGTCATTCTGAAAGCAGCACCTAAAATCCCCGTTAAGGCTAAAAGGCATAAGGGTAGGCATGGGGCCACTGCTGCCCATGTTCTCATGTCCAGAGTGCCAAAAGGCAGGATGGGAGACCTTCACCTCCCACTGCTGATGGGTGGATTTGCAGAGCTGGTCTCTTGAGGTTGCTTGGGATTAGAGCAGACTTCAAACCCCAGGGGCAAGCCCAGCCAGAAGCCATGTGCAGGTCATGGGGTCAGGGACTCTAATGGGGCTGGGGGCTGCAGAGGCTTTTGAGGCCAGTCCCAGGTTTGAGGTGACCTTGAGGAGCTCTTGCTGGGTTGGGTCTGGTGGGTGGATGACATACCAGGAGCCACTGTGTGCCCTGGGGGAGGTGCCTTGGCAGCCTCGTCCTTCCCTGGCACCAGTCTGCAGGCAGCAGGGTGATAAGGGAGGCACAGAGAGCACCCAGCTGCAGGTGCTGTCCCTGGGGTTTCCTTCCACTTCAGCTCCATCCAGCCGTGCTTGGCCACTCATGGTCACCACTCGCACTTTGGCCACGCTCCTGGCGTGAGAGAGGCTGAGTTGCCTTCCCAAAAGGTCAGGGCTGAGGCTTGGCCGCCTTCCAGGGCTGGGGTGAATTTATTTTGAAGTGCTAGGAACTGTACGTAGCACCAGGAGTCAGGGACGGGTCAGAATGCAAAACTCGGGGCTGTCAACAGTGTGAAGTGTTTGCCTAAAGTCTGCAGCAGAGATCTGACTGTAGGAGAGGTGATAATCACCTCCAAACACAACCATCACCATCACTGGAGGAAAGACAGCAGCAGGGTTAAAGACAGTCCCACAGACCTGTGCCAGCCTTGCTCTGGCAGCACTGTGCATCTGCTGCAGGTCCTGGGAGCTGTTACAGTCATGAACCAAATCCTGGCCCCCTTCTCCACAGCCACAAAGCCAAACCTCCTACCCAGGAGCAGAGTCAGGATTTAAATACTCATTTCCTGCCTCTTTGTGATTTCCTTTGCTAGGTTGCATGGTTGAATTGCTTAATGTACTTGTAAAACAGGAAAAGAGGAAGAAAAATACAGTCCAAAACCCCACCTCACACTAAGAGCTGAAGCAGAGGCTGCAGCCACCTCGGCTGTCCACACTGTGCCAGCTGCTCTGCACTGGTGCTCCCTGCCCCAGCACCCTTGGAGATGACTCAGGTCCTGTTGGAAATCCCTGTTAATCCATCCATAAACAGTTCTGCTCTGGACTATTAGAAATATTTAGTTCTAAGGATGTAGATACTTTTGGTTTTTTCATAGCTGGAAGGTATTTTTGGCAGAGGTTTCCAAGACCTTGCAGGATAAGCTATGCTGCGGATGGCCCCCACCTGCAGGATGTATCAGGCTGCTTCTTCCCCTGGCCAAAGCTGTTCCAGCTGGAGCAACTCCCAACCCTCTCCTTCTACACACAGTGGATTCCAGGATGATTTTCCAGCTCTCCAAAATGCACCAGATGATACCAGAGGTCCGGGTGCCACAAAGCTTCTCTGGAAGTGACAGTGGAAAGTCCCACCATATGTCAGAGCGTTCAGCCAAATGTTGCTGTTCACCCCAGAGATGGAGCTTTTATCCCAAAGGACAATTGAATGGTTATGATGAAAATTATCTCTAGACACTATTTTAATTGCTCCTAGAGGTAGAAAGGTGCCTCACTCATAGCCTCAGGACAAGTGTTTAGATTTGTCTGTTGATGCTGGTGAACCTGTTACTCGCTTCAGCTGTTTCTGAATTCAGTGCAAGTGTATCAAATTGTCTTCCTTTAGAGGCTGAGGGGCTCTGAGATCCCATCCCTCTGGATTTGGGGTCTGTGGGAAAGGTGAAGAGTCCCTTGGTCTGTGCTGGGGATGTTGCCTGTGCTATGGAGCTCACTAGCCCTGGGCTCTCTGTCCACTCTTTCCAGAGAGGAGGACAAATGCAGCAGAGATGGTTTGGGGGTTTGGGGTCCCTGCTGGAGGTGGTAACAGCATCCTGCTCTCAGTTCTGCTGAGATCATTTAAAACCCTTGAGGTGTGTATCACCCCCGTGTGTCAGGAGGATCCTCCTACACTGATTTTGCTTTGTTGCAGTGGAAAAAAAAAAGGGGGGGTATGGAATGTGGGGCTAGGGGAGTAGGCCTTTGGGGACTCCTATGATGCCCTCAGGACTGCAAAGCCTCAACTGTCTCATTGATCTCTTCCCTTGTCCCCCATCCTCGACTTCAAAACCCATCACAGAACATGGGTACGCTTAATACAGGGAGAGGTATTAAACACACCCTGAGGCGTGTCAGGGGACGGGTGGGGATTCCTGAGGACCCTTTGCAGTCAGGTGTGCCAGGATTCAGCAGCATCCCAAAGCACCCCACGCTTTCAGGGAGAGCTGCATGGACAAGGAGAACGAGCCCTGTGAACTCGGACTGCCGGGTGCCTCCTCGCCCCCTCGCCTGGGCCACGTTCAACGCCGCGGCTGCTCATGCCATAGAAGGGAAGATAAAGCCGTGGCTTCCCAGAGGCTTGGAGCTCTCCTGCTCTCTGGAACTGCGCCTCCCTCCAGCTCCAGAAGGGGGGCTGCAGGGGAGGCGGAGACAGGGACGTCTGTTTGCTTTGCCTTGCTTTTTTCCCAAGCCAGGCTCCCTAATCCGGGCTGTGTTTGGCCGCGCCGCCGTGCGCGGGGCCGAGCCGGGGGCACGGCGGGTGCGGGGGGCAGCGCTGCGCTCCTTAGGGACGGGCACTTTAGGGGCAGCTCTGCAGGGGGCTGGGCAGCAGCAACGTGTCTTCAAGTGAATTTCCTCGCCCCTAGTGTTTCTATGCCCTACCCAGAAGCACTGTTCAGTGATGGGCATCAGGGATCAGGTCTTGCCCTACACCGAGCCGTGAGAGCTGGTGAGCTTTGCTTCTATCTTTCAGCAACTGATAAAAATATATCGACTCCTTTTTTTTTTTTTTTTCTTTTTTTTCTTCCCCCCTCCAAGTGACTAAATTAAACACATGCAAGGCTGTAAGGCATCCCACGGAGCTGTGTTGCTGGAGGCAGCTCCCGACTCTGGGTTATCTCAGCCCCGTGGCAGCAGTGGGAGCGTGCGGGAGTGCGGGGCTGCGCAGCACATTCCTGCGCTCCTGAGGTCATTGCTTGGCCGCCGCCTGCTCTTGCCTGCTGCCAGCCCTGCACAGGGGCTGTATCGCATCTGATTTATGGTTATTTTTCATTTCTCATTCCTGCTCCAGCTGTGTCAAAGCCCATCTGTGTAAGGTCCCGGCAGAGGCGTGTGTTTGGGGGGCTGCAAGGTGCCAGGGACCAGACTGAGCTCAGCATCCCAGGACAGCAGAGGGTGGCAAGGGAGTGACAAAGCTGGAGCCCTGCCAAGTGCTGTCTGCTCTCCCCCACCAAATGTTTTGCTGCTGGAGCCCGTTTTGCACCAGCACCATGTCGGTGTGATGTTGTGAGCATCCCCCAGGTTTTCCAGAGTGCTACATGGTGAACTGTCTGGCACGCAGGGAATTGGCATGAGCTTGAGGATACCTGATGGGCAGTACATGCTCACCCATGGGTGCTCAGGGCTGGGAGAGGGCAGGAGGCTGGGGAGGGACCGCTGCTCTCCAAGGACCTGTGTTTTAGCAGAGCTGATGCAGGCTCAGTGCAGGGTGTTCTCTGCCTGCAGCCACCTGCCCCACTCTGTTGCCCCCTGCTCCAGCCCCTCTCTCTCTGCCAGAGACAGCTAAAAGCCCAGCAGCAGCGGGGATCAGCTTCCCAGGAGCTCTCGGCCTTGAAGACAGAGAATGGTGAGAAAAAACTGTATTTTCCCCCTGCTTTGCTTTCTCAGAATGATATTAAGGAAGCAGTGGACAGGCCCCAGCATGGCACCAGGGACGATGGGGATGATGGAGCTGGATGCTGGTGCAGGAGGGCAAACAGGGCATTCCAGAGACAATGGCATCCCTCCCTCTCAGTCAGACAGGTCATCCCCAGAACAGGAGACCTGGCAAGCTCTGTGTCCTCTCTGAACCTGCCAGCACCATCCCAATTAGTGCTGATTTGAACCAGTGAGACGGAGGGAGGTATTTCTCCAGTGGGAAGAGGGCAGTGCTGAACCCAGCCCGTGGCACTGGCAGGTTCAGCTGCCCAGGATGTGCAGGCAGCACCAACAGCAGGAGGCAGCCAGTGCTGTTTCAGCCATGTTTGCCTTGCAGCCAATGCCTCCCTGCTTCCTGAGGATGGGGAGAAGGCAGCACGGCCAGAGGAGTGGACAGACAGAGTGAGATTCCTCCAAGGCCAGGAGGAGCAGAAGGAATGGCTGCAGGGTGCTGGCCAGGCAGGCACTGCGAGCATCTCCCAGGACATCGAGATCCAGGTCAGCTGGAAGGGCTGGTGCTGCTGGAGGCAGCAGCTGGGCATGGAACGTGTCACCAGCCAGGTCTTCCCCAGCACGTGCTGGGCTGGGCTCTCCCATTTTTGGGAGAAGGACTGGTCTAAGAAAGGGTGAGGAAGCCCAAAGCAGAGAAGCTTTGCATCCCTTACACTGGGATTTCTCATCCGACTGCTTCCCAGGTGGAAAAGGGAAAAGAGCTGGAGCTGAAGGAACAGCTTGATGCCCTGAGGAGAGAGCACACGGAAACCCTGCAAGGTGTGTGCCAGGGCACTAGGGCTGCCTACAGCTCCCCTCCCCTCTCCCTGCTGCTGCCTGGGGAGTCATGGGGATGCTATTCCCTGCTCTCCAGCACTGTGGGGCTCAGGTGGGGCCTGCTGCCCCAATGTCCCCACACTGGTGGCACTCAGCTCATGTTCCCCTGCAGAGCTCCAGGGAGCACATGAGCAGGAGAAGCTGCTGCTGACAGAGTCCCACCAAAGGTCTGAGGCAGCCTTACAGGTACCAGCAGAAAAATCCCTGGGGAGGGTCTTGTGGAGGGCTTGAGGACCATCTTCTGGTTCTGACATGGTGCCCCACATTCTCCAATGGCCACCTCAGCTCCTGGTGTGCCCAGGGACCATGCCAGTTTCTCCAGCCCTGGTGTTATTTGGGTACCACAGCCCAGCAGTCCCCAGGCTCAGAAAGAAATCCCAGATACCTCATTCTGCTTTTCTCTTGGTTCTCCTAGGAGAAAATTCAGGCACTGAATTCCCAGCTGAAATCCTTTCAGGAGAGGATGAAGCGGGTGGAGGAGTCACTCTTGAGAACAGACTACAAGAAGCACATCCAGGTGCAGGCAGGGGTGTCAGGGAGGGGACCTGCTATGGGGTGCTGATCCAGAGCCAAGGGGCCTCTCTGATGGACCCTGGCAGAGTGGGGCTGGAGCCAGGGGGGAGCACAGGACAGCTGAAGGGAGGGTAAAGCCTGTCCTGGGGAGGTGTTGAGGTCCCTTGGACACAAGTGATGACCCTGCAGGAGCACGGGAGCCCCAGCCCCTTCTGGGAGCAGGAGCTGGAGAGCCTGCACTTCGTCATCGAGATGAAGAACGAGCACATCCACAGTCTGGACAAGAAGCTGCTGCACCTGGAGACCGTGGTGGGTTGAAATGGGGGGTCATAGGTGGGCTGTCCTCTTTCAGCTCCTCTACTCCCCTAAATTCTGCCCAGAAACTGCAGCTGGAGCAAAGGTGGATGGAGCCCATTTCCTCTTTGTGTGGGGAGGGAATGGGGGAGCAATGCCACCAGACCAGCATTTCACCCAAAATGGGGGGGCAGGGAGCTCAGAAGTGCTTCCCATCTCTCTCCTCACCCTCATGCCCCCTTCCAGGAGGAGAGGAACCTTTTGCTGGAGGAGAAGGTGAAAACTCTCCAGCAGGAGAACGAGGACCTGCAAGTTCGCACCCAGAACCACTTGGTCATGGCGAGGTAAGTGCGGGTTCCACCCACCCGGAGCAGCGCTGGCACCTCGGGTGGGGGGACGGGCGGCAGTGCGGGAGCACATGGCAGCCCACGGTGCCAGCGGGTGCCACGCGGGGAGCAGAGGGGCTGGCTCCGGCAGCCTGTGCCCTCTGCCCGCAGGCAGCTCTCCGAGGAGCTCCAGGCCGCCCGCGGGGCGCTGGAGAAGGAGGCGCAGCTGCTGGACCAGGCTCGCCGGGAGAAGGAGGAGCTGCTGTACCGTGTGCTCAACGCGGGGGAAGGCAGCCCCTTCCCCATGGCTGCCGGCGAGGTGCCCCTCATCGCCACGTAGCCCGGGGACTGCCGGGGCTGCTCTCACGAGTGCCCCCCGGCCGGGGCAGGGCTCCGGGCTGGCCGAGCCCTCGGGGCGCCCCATGGACCGGAGCGATGGAGCATTTCACGGGACACTTACGCCTGCATTTCCCCAGCCCGTGTGGGGCTGCAGAGGAACTCTGGCCTCCCACTCGAGCAGTCCCTGCACCCCTTCCTCTGGTGAGGGGCTGTCTGGGGGTGAAAGGGGTCAGCCAGGACACGCACACTTGCATTGGGGCCGGATCTGCCCCAGCGCTTGGCTCTGTGTATAAACAGCACCGGTGCTGCCCCAGGGCATGAGGACGATGAGGACGCCTCTGGGACAGGATGGGGACAAGCGCCGGGAGGATGAGAAGGGCACTGAGGACATGGTGTTAACCTCACCAGGCAGGGCTCCCACTCATGCCCTTCTATTCCCATCCCCTCCTCCACCTTCCGCAAATGTCTCCCAGGTACTGCTCCTGCAGCTCAGGCATGTCCCAGCTCACCACCACGAAGACCCCAAGCCCTGCTTGCCCGTGCTGCCCAGCACCAGCACCACCAGTCCCATCTTCTCCCCCAAAAGCTGGACAGAGGCTGGAGCTGCACATTCAGGGAGCAGAGCATCCTCCCAGGGGGTATCAGGCTTTGGCAGCTCACATCCCTCTGCTCAAGCCAATGCATCCCCATTCGGGGAAGATGCTGCCAGCACGGCCATGGGTCAGGGCTGGATGCACACAAGCACTTTCCCCTGGGTGCATGAGTGTGGTGGGAGTCACTGCTCTGGGGCTGTCACAGGCCTGTCCACTCCCCAGGGCTCTTTAGCCAGGGCTCTGTGTGTCTGTGTGTCTGTTTGTGTGAGTGGGTGTGTGCACTGGCACACGTGCTGCTGGCTGTAACGATTACAAACCTGTAAGAAGCAGCAGCCACAGGGATCCCAGGTCAGTGCTTTGGGGGACTGGTGCAGGATCGTCCCAGCGTGCGGCTGTGTGCTCCACACCACGTACAGAGGGAAGAAGGGGAAGGGTGGGAGTTGGCACCACAAAGACTCAACAAGGAAGCTCCAGACAAGGCCCTTAAGGCCAATCCCCATTTTCCTGCTCCTTCCCTCTTTTCCTTCATTCAATGGGCTCCCAGCTCAGGGCAGACCCGGACCCTCCCAGCATCAGGGCCACTGCCACAGCCACTTCCGTCCTTTGTGCTGACCCTTATCAGCAATAGAGCAGCTGAACGGGCAGCCAGGAAGGCAACGTGGATGTGTGGTCCAGCTCTTACCTACACACCTCCATGGAGTGGCCACTGGGGCAAATGGGGGAGCCTGTTGTGTCAGAACCATGTCCCACCAGGGCACCCTCTGCTCCACACATCATCTGTGCCTCCCCCAGGTAGCACCAAAGCAGGGGATGCCCCAGAAAAGCCTGCCTGGTTATAGCTGAAGGGATCAGGATTTCTGGACAAGAGGATATGAGGCTGGTGGGATCTGGGATCCTGCTCTGGACACCTGGTACCATGTCCCAGTGCTCCAAAGGCAGATCCTGCGTGGGACTTGGAAGAATGTGCCCGACTCTGGGAAAGGGACACTGGGAACTGAGGAGGAGGAATAAATGAGTGCAGAAAAGGACTTGCACACTATGTAGAGGGAAAAGCCTGGACCAGGCAGTACCTTGGCAGTCATGGGGGGAATGATAGGTCAGCTCAGGCTGGGTGCCCAGGCAAAATGGAGGGTCAGGGCAGCATGAGAAGCCTCTGCCCCACTGTCAGCAGCTGAAGGAGCAGGGTGGGCAAGGGGGCCTGTGGAGGACCGCAGGGAAAGGTTTTGAAAGAAAAAAAAAACAAACCACAGCCCAGTAACAGCAGCAAAAACCATTGTGTGCTTTATCCTCACCAAAGAGAACTCCTTCTGCAGGGGCTCACTGTGAGGATTTGGGTTGCTCAGGAAGGTTCACCAGACACGGGGAGGCCGCTCCTACAGCTCTGGCAGGGCTGCCCCCTCTGTGGGACAGGACCCACAGCCCAAGGGGCTTCTGGCTCCTCGGCACAGGATGGAGGGAGCCAGGCACTCAGGAACTAGCCATCCCCTTCTACTGCCCTGGAGCAGATGGGCACAGGGCAGTCCCACGGGGCTCCAGGGTCACCTCCCTGGCTCTACTGCCCAGCAGCTCTGGGGGACCTGTCCCTTCTGGCCAGTGTTTCTCAGTGCTGTGCCAGATCCCGTAGCCAAAGTAAATGAGGAAACCTGGGAAAGGGCAGAGTAGGGTGGGTATGGACGGTTTCTCTTCCTTCCCCTCCCAACCAGCAAGAGCTCGCCCCTTCCTTTGGGCCACATAGCAGAGGACAGGGTGCTCCCACCACCGCTGGACATCAAAGGTCAGCATCTCCTGCCTCCCCACCACCCTTCAGAGCAGCATTAGTGCCACGGGCTCTCACACCACCACAGCTCCACCCAGAGGGGCTGGTGCCAGCTCTGGGACCTTGTGACTGGCTGTGCTTACCCACAGCCGTCCAGAGCAGGTACCGCAGCCAGGCGGCCACGCTGAGCCGGGCCATCAGCACAGTGTTGATGGAGATGCTGAGGAGAGGCAGGAAGGGCAGGCAGGGAACCTGTAGGGAGCACACAGGTAAATTCCACAGCTAAATTCAGCTCTTTGCTGCTTTGGCTAGCTGCCCACAGGCAAGGGGAGGCCCAGCCTGGCTGTGAGGCTCAGAGATCCAAGCTGGACTGCAGCCTGTGCTGGAGAGGGATGCTTGTGGAGGGTGTTTTGGTTGACAGGTCCTGCACTTGGGAGGAGGTACTGCAGGATTTGAGGTGAGGCAGCAAGCATTCATAAATCTAAGCCAAGGTGTTAAGGCCAGGTATCTTTTTACTGAAGAGCAGCTCTGATTCCCCAGCAGGCACAGGGCTCAGCTGGAAGATGCCCCTTCAGCCCTCAGGTCATGGGGCAAAGAACCGTCATGGTCCCTATGGAAAACCCCATGAGCTACATGCTGCCTCCAGCAGTACCTTATTAATGTGGATGCAGCAAAGATGTGCCTGACCTAAGGCTGAGGGAACACCCCCAAATAGCACCCTTTCCCCACAGGCCTGCAGCATTGCCTGCTCTCTGTGCCCCAGGTCCCTCTTCCTGGGTACATCCCAAGGGTCGGGCTGGGTGCTCACCATGAAGGATGCTTTGTCCTGGCTCTGAGGCTGCCTCCAGATGAGAAGAGCTGCTGCCAGGATCCCCAGGAGAGGCAGGGCCAGAGCTGTAATGCACCAGGCACCCCCAGCCTGCAGGCAGGGCAGCCGAGCAGTGCTCACCCAGCTCAGGGCACAGGCCAGGGCGGCTGCAGAGGGACAACAGTGTCAGGTCGGCTCCCCTGGGCTGGGCCCATCCCTCTCCCAGGCTGCCATGGTGGCACAAATGACAGCCAGGGGACACAGCTGGGTGGCTTCTCATGGTGGGTTTAGCTTTTCTCTCCAGTCTGGGAAGCAGAGGGAGCAGAAGGTTTCCTGAGGTCCCGTTGGGGCAGCCAGCTGTGTGGCAGTGGGGTGAGGGCAGGAAGGAGCCAGGCAGCCCCTGCATCTGCTGCTGGGTGGTTTTCACTGGGCAGGAACCTGCCAACCTACAGCAGGGATGTCCCCCCTGGGTCCCCCCAGGCCAGTTCCCTGTAGAGCCCATCCATCATTCCCAGACATACCCACAGCTGTGAGAGCCCAGAGCACCACAGCAGAGGAGTGAGGGGTGGCTCGGGGGGGTGGCTGGACCAGGTGGTCCCACCAGAGCTGCACGGCTGGGATCTTCCCCTCAGGAGTGTCCCAAGGGCTGGGCTCAGGCCGATACCTGAGGAGCAGACATTGCATGTCAGTGCACATAAACCTGCATTTGGCCAGAGCCTTCTGCCAGGCATGGCCCACAGCAGTACTGGGAGAGCCCTGTCCCCAGCAGTCCCACCTGAGCAGCAGCACACAGCCAGCCACCATGGAGTAGGCCAGCAGTGTGCCAATGGACATGGTGTCAACCAGGGCTTTCAGGTCGAAGAGAAGGGCCAGGAGAGCTGTGGGGAAGAGAAGCCCTTTCAGCCTCTGAGCAGAGTTGGCAGTGCTGCTGTGCCCACCTCAGCTGTACTTTCCTGACCTCCCCATGTCCCTGACTCCCATTGCAACAGAACCTCGATGAACTGGTGATGCTTTGGTCACTGCCCAGCAGTGCAGAGTGGCTGAAGCAGTGTCTGGGTCACCATCAAGGTCCTCACCCACCTGAGCAGATCTGTCTCTGGGCAAAGAGACATTGCTCAAAGAGCTGCAGCCAAGGCAGAGGGAAAGAGAACACCCACCAAGCCCTGCTCACAGTTAAGGGTAACCCAAGCATTCACCCACCTGCCACTCCCCCAGACACCAGAGTTGCCACCACCGGGCACTGACGGCGACTAACTTTGGCCAGAGGTTTGAAGAGGAGCCCATCTCGAGCCATTGCATACAGGATCCGTGGCATGGGGAACATGGAGCCCAGGAGGCTGCATCAGAGAGGGGAGGAGATGGGGGAGAAGAGGGGAGGAATCCAGCAGGTGCCATCCTGCCTTTTGCCCCTCCAAGGGAGCTCCCATTCATCTGTACGGCCCATAACCTTCTCAAGATCTAACAAGATCATCTTCCTCACCATCAGATGAGGGATAGTGTCAGGGAACAGATGTCTGCAGTCACCTGTGCATGCCAGAACACCCCAGCCCACTCTCATGGACACGGTGCCACCTGACCACTTCCTTCAGTGGCACGCCAATGGGTTTGGCTGCTCTCCCTGATCAGGAACAGCCAAGGTGGGAACACCAGGGTTTGTGTGGAAGGGATATTGGCCAAGCAGGAAAGGCAAGGAGTTGAGGAGGAAGGGGATGGGGATATCTCCTGGATGTGTTACAGCTCCATTACCTTGCTCTGAACCACAGAACTGCCATCAGAGGATGCCCCTCACCTGGTGGTCAGGGCACACAGTGACCCCGCAGCCACGGCGTACTTTGCACTGCTCCAGCCAATGTACTCAAAAGCCACTGGCAGGGGGCTCATGGTGTCTAGGAGGTAGTAGGGCATCATCAGGGTGAGGGCAGCAGACACCCCAAAGTAGGCCAGGAAGCAGATGAGCAGGGAGAGAATGATGCCCATGGGGATGGATCTCTGCGGGTCCCTCACTTCTTCCCCTGGGGAGGACAAGCTCAGCTGTAGGAACAGATGCTCATTTAATGTGCATGGCATGCTAAGAGCCCAGCTCAGGCTGGGGAGCAGATCCTATATCCCCCAAGAAAAGACACAGAGACCTTCTAGCAAGGACCACTAGATGTTCTGGGCCCCAGGGATATTGGGATAGAGAATGTCTCTGCTTCAGGATTAGCCTAGACATTCCATGTGGACTCAGAAAGGGCAGGAGAGAGTGGCTGCAGCACAGAGCTGGAATGTGCCCATTTCCCAGCCTTACACCAGTTCCCAGAGCTGTGGGGCCACAGCCCCCCAGCCTGCAGGGAGTGTCCCACCAGCAGCACCTCCACCTCACTTACCTGTGGTAGCAATGCAGTCAAATCCTACAAAGGCATAGAAACAGGCAGAGGCTCCAGCCAAGGTCCCAGTGAAACCATAAGGCATGAAGCCTCCTTCCCCAAAGGCACTGGTCATGTTTTTGGCCATGGACTGGTTCCTGGGAGGAGGAGGAAGAGTCAGGCAGTGCAGGGAGGTCAGAGCAATGGGATCCCAGGATGGGGATCTGAACAGTCTGTCCAACCCACTCCACCCGCAGCATCAACCCAGCAGGGCTTAGGCCTTTGTCTCTTTGACACATTGCCAACAGGGAGAAACAGAGAAAGTGGTATCTCCTGGGATAAAGCACTGGGGGGTGACTCTGAAGGCAGAAACAGAGAGTGAAGCCCCTCATACCCATCCTCATGGGCAGCTGCCTGTGGCAGGTCATCCTTCCTGAGCTTCCAGTTGCTCATGTCGCCTTTGATGAAGCCACTCACTGTGACAAAGAGCAGGATGAGCACATTGAGAGCTGTGAAGGCTTTGTTGACCATGGTGGACTCCTTCACTCCAAAGGAAAGAAGCCCTGGAGAATAACAAACCAAAACTGGATAAGCCCCCTGGATGAAACCAGGGTAGACATTACTGGGGAGGGTGGAAAAGGGGGGCAGTGATAAATTCAGGAAAACTTGCAGATTTCCCCAGATTCCCTTCCTATTTCCCATTGTTTGCTCAGGGAAATGGCAAAGCCTCAGAGGGGTCAGCACCATCTTGAAGAGCCCACAGTGGGGTGAGGAGCTCAACAAATCTGATGGAGGGTGGCACAGGGGGAGGCATCCTACCTGCCAGCAGGACCACCAGGCCAGCAGCAAAGGCATCTGGGTGCTCTGCCAACCCCACAGAGCTCATGGCTGCGTGAGCACCCAAAAACCTCCCCATCTTCTTGCCAAGGAGCTGGTCAAAGGTAGCGCTCCAGGCCCGGGCAACGCTGGCAGTACCTGGGGAGAGGTGATGGCTGTGCTCTGGTGGTCCTGCGAGGTCTCCAAGGACACCCAGCAGAGCCACCAGCACAGTGGTGGGAGGGATCGAGGGGGCTCATACCGATGATGTAGGACAGCAGCAGGTTCCACCCCGCCAGGAAGGCCCAGAGCTCGCCCACTGTCACGTAGCTGTAGAGATAGGCAGAGCCAGCCAGGGGCACACGGGCCCCAAGCTCGGCGTAGCACAGCCCTGCCAGGGCAGACACCACAGCTGCAATCAGGAAAGAAAGGACGATGCTCGGGCCAGAGCTGGTCTTGGCCACCTCCCCTGCCAGGACGTAGACACCAGCCCCCAGCGTGCTGCCCACTCCCAAGGCAACCAGATCCACGGTGGAGAGGCAGCGGTGGAGGCTGGAGCCCTCTGAGCTGGCTGGGACTCGTTTCCTGCGGGAAAGCAGCTTTGGGAGAGAGCACAGGCGGCCCCAGCACGGCATCTGCAGGAGAGGAAAGCAGCAGGTGTGAGGACACTGCTGCCCCAGGGGCACTGAGCACCCTGGGGATGTGACACAAACCCAGGCTCAGTGGTTTGTTTGCAGCTCCCACTATCCACACAGTGCTCCTGGACTTGCTGGTGCTGCCTGTTCTCCGTCTCTGCTGGAAAAACAGCCCATTTTGGAGCAACAGGGGGCTCAAGCAGCTGTGCTGCTCTCTCATCCCCAGTGGAGCTATGCATGACTGGGGTTTGTTTGGCTCTGTCCAATTTGTGAGAGGGGATAAGGACACATGTTTGTGCCCCTGCCAGCTCAGAAAGTCCTGTTGCTCCAGCAGCCTCCCCAGCAGGGACACACAGACAGGATTATCCCAGCTTTGAGACTGAAACTATTTGAAATACAGAACCCATGCCAGAGAAGGAAAGACTGGGAGATGCTCTGCTCCTGGATATTGCCTTGAAGTGCACCAGGAAGAACCCACCTGCTCAGCTGGAGATGCTCCCACAGCGCCTGTAACTGTGGGTCAGTGGCACAGCTCATGTGGAGACTGGACCCCCTGGGCCATCAGCCTGTGCAGTAATGCTTTGGCTTGCTGGGGGCACAAATGGGGATGTCAGCCTGGCAGAAACCCCGAATTATGTGACATCTGTGCTTGGGGGAAGATGTGCTTGGTGTGGCATGCCTGGGATTTGCGTGCCTTCCCCCATCCTGCATGCCCTTTCCCAGGAACTCCAGGACTGGAGAACCTTCCTTCACATCCCATGGTGCTGCCAGGACCTCCAGTTTACCCTACAGCAAAGTAAAAGCCGTGCCACACACTCCAAGTGCCATAATCTGCTACATATATGTACAGGAGCTGGCTGGAAACCCTGTCCTGTGGCACACCCCTGCGGCACAGGGGACATGTGATCCCTGCTGTGGCGTGGAACTGGAGGGGACAGGGACAACCCTGTCCGGCACCCAACCCCGCAGGATGAGGTGTTCCTGGCCGAACAGGGAGCTCCAATCTCCAGGACACTCTCTGCAATGCCCTGGGGCTGAGCAGCCGCCGCCCCAGCAGCGCCCACCCGCTGCACAGCCCAGTCCCGTCCAGTCCCGCCCAGGACACCTCGCCCGGGTGATTTTCCCTTCTCCTGCAAACAAATTACTCACCCCAGCCATCCTTCGCTCCAGCGGCGAGCTGGTGGGGATAACGAGCATCAGGCATGCCCCCCTTTACGCTCTCCCCTTAAATCCCTTTCGGGAGCGCCCTGCCCTCCCCCCGCTGACCACCCTCCGGGCTGCACAATGGGAAATCTATGCAGAAATATTTTTCCCACAACGCCTTCCAAATCATACACACAGCCTGCAATGCTAATAGGCTCAGAGGCATTATTGAGGGAGTTTAATTCACTTTTCCAAGCTCCCTGGGCAGGTGGAAGGGGGAACCCTTTCCCTCTGTCCCTGCTCCTCGCACTAGGACCCACATCTCAGACTGTGGAGCTGGTTTTGGAGGAAATTCAGGCAGAGAGGAGCAGTAACAAGGCTGGGCTGGGGTTTAGGGGTGCATGCACCTACAGCTATGACTGACCCCAGCTGCCCCTGGGGAACACACAGGGAGGTGAAGAGGTCCCTAAATGGATTGCAGCAACAAGGCAGAGGAGCACAGACACAGCTCCGTGGGATGTTTGCAGCAGCATATCCAGCTGTAACTCCCTGAAGAAAAATCCTAAGGCTGCTTGCACTTCCCTGGTATCTGGGCATTCCTGGGATGCAGGTCACAGGGGCTGAGCAGCAGAGTGCAAGCAGGAGCAGGGTGAAGTCCAGGGCTGGGTTTACATGAGGGCACAGGGCTGTGTGGATGGGGGTCCCAGGTGAGGCTCCTTGGGGCCAGTAAGACACGAGTGTCCTTGGGCACCAGCATGGCTGTTCTGCACGGCTGCTCCTGGCAAGGAGAGGCCTTGGAGGAAGTGATGGTACTGATGTACTGGTACTGATGGTACTGACTGCCTTGGTAGTCATCAGCATCCTGGGAGAAGAGGATCAAGTCTGGGCTCTGAGAAAAGGTTGGCAGAGGTGTTTTGCTGTGAAGAGCTAACTTTGACTTTATTGTAGACAGCGCTCAGGCTGAGTCTGCTTACAGTATTTGGAGATACAAAACTCTCAGACTGTGGCTCAGCCCATCCTCTGGCTTTCAGCTTGCAGGGAGCAGAGGAAGGGAGCAGGAGCCATGCAGGAGCAAAGCAAGGAAGGATCCAGAGCATCTAAAGCATAGATGCACACTCTAACCACAAGGCTACCTTGTCCTGGGTCTAAGGGGCAGCCCCATATCTAGAGACCCTGTGAGTTGCTGGGCACTGTGAGCACCTCTGGGGCAGGGGGGCTCAGCACACCATGGCACAGCCAGGGAGAGCAGGGCTGTTGTCCCACACTGCAGCACAGGGGAACAAAGCAGTGCTTGTCACCCACGCCATCTCACATGAGCGAGGTCTCCAGATACCAATGCCAGCCCAAGGGAACATTGCCCTGAGGGAAAAACAGGGCAGGAAGGAGCAGCCAGTGCTAGGACAAGTGTCTCACCCTGCCAGGCTCCTCCAGGGGAGCACAGCCTGTGGCTGCATGCCAGACATCCAGTATGTCACACCCAGCCTGGGGTCCAGTGCTGCCCAGGACAGGCCGTGCTGAGCAGCTCAGCTGCCTTGCAGCCCCAGAGAGATGCTCAAGCCAGGGTTTACCACAGGGCTGGGATGCCTGCAAGGTTATACATCAGCAGCATTCAGCATCTCCAGGAGCTCCTTGGGTTTTTCTGCTCTGGTTGGTGTCAGACACCACCAACCATGGCTCCTGGGAAGCCCCACCAGCTCCTCCAGCCTTGCTGTGGCCTCTGTGCTGGCTGAGCAAAGGGTGGTGGCAAAGGAGTCAGGTTAAACCTGGGTGAGGCACGGAAGGAAATGGCCTCGGGCACTGCAGGCAACGGTACAGCCTGCCAGGAGCATCCTGGAGAGACTCAGCCTGCATCTCATCCTTGTCTGCAGCTTGGGAGGAGAAGACTGGGAGAAAACCAGGTGATCGTGCCAGCTCGGGTCCTGCCCCATGGGTTCTCACTGCAGAGCCTTGGTCAGCACCTCCCTCCTTTAAGCAGGTCCTGGGGGACCAAGGTCAGGCCATTCTTCCCTCCTCCGACTCTGGCAGAGGGTCAGGATGGACATTTCCCGGCCATGAGCAGGGAAGGGGTGGTTTGGTGCAGGAGGAGGTGGCTGGCGGCAGCACCGGGAGGCGGTGGGGTACCCTGCGCCTGGCGTTCACCAGGAAACCGCAGCTGGGGGACAGAAGGGTGGCATTTCCGTAGCTGCAATGCAATCACCGGTATTGCCTGGCAGTGTGCGTGTCCCCGCTGCTGGCACAGTGCCCCGCACACACCAGCGGGGCTCCTGTGCCCGGCGAGCCCCTTCCCCACCGCCGGGAAGGGTAAGGTGGTTCCGCGGGTGACATTGGGCACCCGGCTGCGGTCTGGCCGGGCACCAGGGGTGGGATGTGCCCTGGCCACGGCAGGCGGGGACTCGGGGGCGGTGACGTCTCGCCGTGAGCAAACAGCTGCTCGCCAAGGACGAGCGCTCGGCCACAAGAGCACCCCGAGCGCGGCGGCGGCTGTGAGCGCCGAGAGGCTCCGCGCTGCCGGTCAGTGCCGCTGCGGGCCGGGCTCGGGGGCGGCGGGCACGGGGGCTGCGGGCCGGGGCCGGGCGCTGCTTTCCGCAATGGCCGGGGGGAGGAAAGTCGTGGAAAGCCCTGGCTGGGCTGGGCGGTGAGCTGTGCCAGCGGAGGCTCCCTCCAAGGGGTGGCTGCAGGGAGAGTCCCTGGGTGTTTTTCTCTTTATGGAAAAATCTTTCCTTTTCTTGACAAGCCCCCGGGGGAGCTGCCCTGCCCGTGGGTGCTTCTTTGGGTGGGCGCTGGCGGGGCCGCGGGCCCCGCTGGGTGTGTCCCGGCCGGGATGCGCCTCAGTCCATGCCCCGGCGCTGCGGAAACACCCAGCCCTCCTTCCAGCCGGGATCCAAGCTGAGGATCCCCCCCGGGTCGGTACCCACCGATTGTGCGCAGGTAACCGCTCCCCAGCGCAGCCGCGGGGCTCCTGAAGGCCCGGGAGGCTTTTTGGCTGCAGGGTGGGGCAGGGCGTTTTGGGGACGTCCCCAGCCCCACCAGGAGGATGGATGCCGGTAATTTTTTAACCCGGGGAAGCTCCCTTTGCCTCAGGACGGCGGCTGGCTGGCACTGGGTCATGGCAAGGCAGTCGGGCTCCGGGGGTGCAGCCCCTGAGCTCAGACCTGCGGCGGGGCTTTGGAGAGGCTGGAGCATTGCTGGCGAAACACAGGCTTCCACAGAGG
The DNA here is from genome assembly GCA_032173965.1 of Sitta carolinensis. Taxonomy (NCBI): domain Eukaryota; kingdom Metazoa; phylum Chordata; class Aves; order Passeriformes; family Sittidae; genus Sitta; species Sitta carolinensis. The sequence continues at coordinate 12,439,258 of CM063294.1, forward strand.
CTGTGCACATCGTTTGGGATTTCTCACGGGATCCCCATAACCCACATTTCTCTGCCGGTGGGTGGGGGCAGGTGTACCCCCATGCGGGGCCGCTGCAGCCCAGTGGATGGGGTGTGTTCGGGGATTTTCCCGGGGCTGCTCTGCCGGGCTCTGCGGAGGTGTCAGCAGCAGTGGGGACACGGACGGGCACTACGCGCACAGGTCAGGGACTGGGTGTGGTCGGCGATTCTCCACCACTGCCGAGATGAGTTGGTGGTCTCAGCCGCGCTGCCACACGCATGGAGTGAGGGAGAAGGGCAGTGCCAGGCTCGGATTTCCCCACTCCCAGGAGGGTACACAGCTTCGTGTACAGGCTCCGAAGGGGCATTAATGGGCTGCATGTGCCGGGGTGGGATCCCTTGGCACCCACCCAGCATCCGCCCGCAGTGCGGCCCCTCTGCGTGTGGGGGTGTGGGGGCTGTCCCCCAGCCAGGAGCCACCTGAGGGGGGAGAGGCTCACAGCCTCCCCAGCTGGAGAGGGAAGGGGGGTGAAAGCCGCTCCGGGGTTCTGCAAAACTTTCTTCCCTCAACCAGGGTGCCTGTGAGTGCTAAAAGTTCCTGCACCAAGCAGGGGGACCCAGCTGCACAGCTGGCTGCAGGGCTGGGTCTCCCCTTGCATGGGTGCTCCTGCAGGGATGTGCAGCCAAGCCAGAGAAGTTCATGTGATTTCTGCTGCTTGCTCCATGGCATGAAACTGAGCTCCTCTGGGGTCAGAAATCCCCCAGGGTGGCCCTGCTCTGCTTTGAAATTTTCTGCAACGTGTCTCAGAGGGAGGGTGAACGAGCGAGGCGGGGCTGTGCCTCATGGCTGGCCTCAGCTGACGCTCAGCGGTTCATTCATGGCTGGGCTCCATTTTCCAGCTGTTTTTCTCCCTCTACCAGCTTCCTCGGAGCAAATGGCGCTGTTGGGGGACTTTCTCTGGGAGGGTGGGGAGAGCCCACACCGCAGTGGGTTGCAGTTATAAATGGTTCTGGTTTTAGAAAACAACCTGTGAGTTACCCTGGAAACCCAGCTGTGTTTCCTGTCTCCAAGGATGTGTGGGACTGATGGTGGCCTTGATCGCTGCACAAAAACTCAGATAACAGTTGTGGGGACATTGTGGGGCTGCCCAGCACCGTGTGACAAGGAAATGTCCCCAGCAGCTGCTAAAGCTGGGATGGCCCCAGGGCTGCAGGGGAGCAGAAGGGTCATTGCAGAGTGCAGCGAGGAGGCCCAGCCCTGCAGAGGATGCTCATATTCAGCACATTCTTCCCCTCTGGTTTCTCTTGGTACTGGCAAGAAGCTGTGCAGGCTCTGTGCTGCCCCTGGCCCGTGGGGTCCCCTCAGTTCCAGATCCCAGAGGCTCAGTAACCACAGGGTGGCCAGCAAAGCCCCTCTCCCTGACCCGTCCTGCAGCTCCTGGCATTGCTCTCCCATGGGCACCACACGCACACCCCAGGAGGGAGCAAAGCCTCCCTTAACTAACACAACCTGCAGAGAGGGGTCCTGGCTCACACTGACCTTTCTGTTCCCTTCCACAGCTCCTCCTTGCCCTCACTCCAGTGATTTCCAGCTTGGGAAGCCATGGCACCCCAAGGAAAGGTAAGGGTGAGCTCCACAGGGCAGGGATGGGTCCTGGGCTGCCACAGACAGACCCCAGAGCTGGGGCAGAATCTCCAGCAGCAGCAAGGATGTGGTGATGCGCATGGACACCATGCTGCCCAGAGCCTGTTTACATTCCTGCCTCTCCAGCCAGTGCAGTCTGGATGTGATGCAGATGGGGGAAGTGCTGGGCTGAGGAGCAGGGACAGCAAGGAGCAAAAATCCTTTTGGGACCACAGTGGGATGGGGAAGAGAAGCGGGGCCGTGGGAAGGGGAGGAGAAGAGATATTGCATAGGGAATTTGAGCATTTGATGGAGAAAATTCCTGCCTGAGCATGCTGCAAGACCTGCAGCCCTGTTTGGGCCTTTCCCCTCTCCCCAGCCTGGATTATTTCCCACTCCATACTGGGGCTGGTGCAGTGTGGCAGCTGGGTGAGCAGGTGCTTCCCTGCAGCCTGGAAAACATCTCAGTGTGGGTGGAAAACCCTGCCTCGGTGGGCAGCTGTGGCTGGCTCAGTGCAGCCTGCCTGCTGGCAGGGGAGGAGTCCCAGCCCAGAGCCTCCCTTCTCCACTGCTGGGCCTAGGCTCTGCTCTCCGTACCCTGGAGAAATCAAACAATTATTTCCTCCAGCCTTGCTACCCAGAGCTTTCTGCACAGCTAAGGCAGGGTTGCTCCACGTGGGGAAACTGAGGCACAGTGCAGGTGAGCACTTTCCTGCAGTAGTCCAGGACTCCAAGCAGCCATGGGTGGAAGAGAGCAAAGCCACGCTGGGAATTTTGCTTCCACCCTCCTGGCCCCAGTGTGGCTTATTTTTAGCTGGGAGGTCCCGGACAGGCCAGGATGACTCACTCAGAGGCTGGAGGAGGGGAGACGGGAGGCCCCTGGCAGCTGAAACAGGATGGGAAGTGGGATGGGGGTATGAAGTGTATGCAGTGGGCAGGATGATGTTTCCATCCTAAGTGATGTTCCAGCACATCCCTGGGGCTCATTCCCACAGAACAGGGATTATGGGGTGATGCAGAACACTGTTCTCCTGCCTCAGTTTCCTTTGCCCCAGCAAGGCAGGCAGCTCACGCTTCGATGGCTCAGCAGGCAGGAACACAGCCCTGCTCTTCCTCTCCATTTAACCACAGCCAACATTTTGCCTTCACAATACCCTCCAGCCACCCTTGTTCACTGCTGCTGCCTCCAGGCACCTCCTTTGCCTTGCAATTTATTTCCATCTCTGCAAGGCATGTGTGTGGGAGCAGCTTGTGCCAAGCCAGGAGGGTCTGGGAGCTGCCGGGAAGTGGGGCTAAATCCAGCTCTCCTAATGAATCACCTGCAATATGATCTGTCCTGTGCCTGCCTGGCTCCCTGGAAGGGCAGCATCTCTTCTTGGTCCCTGCCACATGGGACACCAATGCCAGCAGCTCCTCCCAAGAGGACCTGTGGGATGTGCCCAGTTTCTCTCTGGGAAACAGGAGGAGAAGGGCTGGTTTGTTTCTGAAGAAGTGGGTGGGATGTGCAGCAGAGCTGTTGTGCAGTGAGGTTGGGATGGGACCCAGGAGAGTGGTGGGTGTGGAGCCACCCTGAGTCCAACTCCTTGGGCTCATTCCTGGAGGCACTTCCTGCATCAGGGACATAGATGCCCATCTTCTCTGAGGATATGCTGGCTTTAGATGTCCATGCTGGCAGCAGGCCTGGGCTTCTCTACACTCCTGAGGATCTTAAAGAAGCCATGCAGCAGATCCTGAGCAGATGAGCCCAGGGAGGTGCACATACCCGGCTGGCACATGGTACAGGCAGAGCCAAGGGAGGATGCTCAGTTTCCCAGGGTGCTCATACAGCTGACAGCCCCAGCTCAGCTCCCAGCCCTCCTGTTTCTCAGCAAGACTTCTGAAGAAATGCTGCTTCTCAGTTCTTCCCACTCTGTGCCTCTGGTGGGGATGTATCCCAGTTCCTTACGTGGGGCCAGGATGGTTTCACATCTGCTTCCACCCAGGGTGGTGTTGATCTCATTCAGAGTCTGGCTTTAGGTTCCCATGGGGCAAATTCCCCTGGACAAAGCTGACCTGAGAAGGGGGATTTTGGTCTCTCCTTTTTCTGAGGTCTCTGGAGGTGTCATTCCTGTGCAGTCTGGAAGTGGCAGAAGAGCAGAATAGAAGTGGATCATATCAACCCCCAGGATTTCTCAGGCTCTCAGGAAAGTCTTTCCCAATAGCCAGGGTCTCTGCTCCACCCCCTTGGATCAGCCTGGGCCCCATGGGAGTGCATGCTGGAGCAGGACAAACTGTTGGCAGCTCTGGTGCTTCTCAGTGTTTTCCATCTAGCAGCCCATTTGTGCCTGTAAATTTGTCTCTTTGCTTGGAGGCCATGGGCATCCTCAGCATCCAGAGGGGATCCTTGATTGCAACAGGCAGTGGAAAATTAATTCCCTCTGTAGGGAGAGCAAACAGGAAAGGAAACAACTGCAGAGGAGAACAACTGTTTCTGTCTGAGGTTGAGCTTTTGGGCAACCTGAGCCAAAACGGATCTCACCTCAATCCTGCTCAGTTTCAACCTCTTCCTCCATCCCACTGGGGCTGCTCCTTCCTCTTGTACCTTCTCCCCTCCTTTCCCGTAGGTCTACAGGGGCTCAGTGAAGGATTTCCCAGGCTTCGACGCCAACCAGGATGCAGAGGCCTTGTACAATGCCATGAAGGGATTTGGTATGGATGCTCCTCCAGACTGTCCCAGGGCTGCCCTTGGTGTCCCCTATTCCTTTGGTTGACCCTTGCATGGCTGGATGTCCTGCATCACTTCCCCTCTCAGCTGACTGACTGCTTTAGCAGTGTGCCAAAGCTCTCCTGGTTTCCTTTCCTCCCTGGAGTCCCTTGGCTCTGCTTGTCCTCCCAGCCCCAACTCCAGAGCAGATTTGGGCACAGCAGGGTGGCTGTGGTGACTCCTGGCTCTCCCCACAGGCAGTGACAAGGAGGCCATCCTTGACCTCATCACATCCAGAAGCAACAAGCAGCGGGTGGAGATCTGCCAAGCCTACAAGTCCCTCTATGGGAAGGTAAAGCCAGGAACACTCTCTGGCCCATGCCCCCGCTGCAAGCACAAGTGGCCGTGGCTGCCACCACACAGCGACCCCCCGCTCCCTGGACCCACCTCGAGATGCTGTGGAGCAGAGGGTCCCCCAGCCCCTTTCTCCCCCTCCACCAGGACCTCATTGCAGACCTGAAGTATGAGCTGACGGGGAAGTTTGAGCGGCTGATCGTGAGCCTGATGCGGCCCCCAGCTTATGGAGACGCCAAAGAGATCAAAGATGCCATCTCAGTAAGGGGTGGGCTCATCCCAGGGCCCCTCTGGGGACACCCCAGCCAGCCCCAGGGCTCATGGGGCTGTGTCTCTGCCTGCAGGGCGTCGGCACAGATGAGAAGTGCCTCATTGAGATCCTCGCCTCACGCACCAACCAGGAGATCCACAACCTGGTGGCTGCCTACAAAGATGGTGAGGACTGAGAAAGGGCAGGGACTGCCCTTTTTCCCCTTGGGCCACAAAAAGGGCAGAGGTGAAGGGATCCAGCTCTCCGGGCCTGACCTCTTCCTCTTCCACCAGCTTATGAGAGAGACCTGGAAGCTGACATCGTTGGTGACACATCGGGCCACTTCAAGAAGATGCTTGTTGTTCTGCTTCAGGTATGTCCATCTGTCCAGCATCTGTAGGTGGTGGGTGCCCTGCAGGGCTGAGCCCATCTCCCTCCCACAGGGTGCCAGGGAAGAGGATGATGTGGTGAGCGAGGACTTGGTGGAGCAGGATGCCAAGGTGAGGCTTGGTGGGTCACTGTGATGGGTGATATCTAGGCAGGGATGGGGCTGGTGGCACTGGGACATCTGGATTTAGGCTGTAAAACGTGGGTAGGTGCCTCAGCACCCTGAGTCATGTTATGCCACCTTGCCCATCCCACAAGGACCTGCTGGAAGCTGGCGAGCTGAAATGGGGCACAGATGAGGCCCAGTTCATCTACATCCTTGGCCGGAGGAGCAGGCAGCATCTCCGCCTGGGTGAGCATCACCTGCGAGCCCAGGGTGGGCCTGAACATATCTTGGCAGCTTCACCAGGCATCTCCTTGCTCTCATCCCACAGTCTTTGATGAATATCTGAAGATTGCTGGGAAGCCCATTGAGAGGAGCATCCGGGCAGAGCTCTCTGGTGACTTTGAGAAGCTGATGCTGGCCGTGGGTAAGGCAGCCCCACAGGGGGATCCTGCAAAAGCACACCACTGCCCTCCCTGGACTGGGAGGGCTCAGCACCAGGGCCAGCAGGGTCAGGGCTGTGGCTGTACCTGGTATCAGGGAGCTCAGGGAGGCTCTTTCAGGGTGGGTGGGGATACTGGATGTGGTTCCCATGGGGGGTGTGTGCTCAGAGGTTGGGGGCACTGGGGACACTGGTGAAGCTGGGTGCTGGCATCTCTCACCACACCTCAATTTCCGTGCAGTGAAATGCATCAGAAGCAAAGCAGAGTATTTTGCTGAAAGGCTCTACAAGGCCATGAAGGTGAGTGGATTTCCCCTTCTCTACAGGGCCCCCCAGTTTTGCAGGGATCTGGCCAGAGTAGGGGTCCCCTTGCCATGGGGTGCTGCTGGAGAGCAGGTCCATGAAGGCAGGACCTGGGGTCTCTGCCCTTCCCTCCAAAGGAGATACTCCTTCAGACCCAGGGCTGGGTAGAAATCAAATAGGGGGTCCCACATGTGATGGGCTGAGCAGAGTTGCTTGGCCATCCCAGGTTTGATGTGGGATTGCTCCATTGCAGGGTCTGGGCACAAGAGACAACACGCTGATCCGCATCATGGTGTCCCGCAGTGAGATCGACATGCTGGACATCCGGGAGGTGTTCAGGACCAAGTATGAGAAATCTCTCTACAACATGATAAAGGTGAGTGCTGGGGGTCCCCACTCACCCTCCAAGCCTCCCTCATGATGCTGGCACCCCTGGGAGGGCTGTGCTGGGTGTCCATCTCTGAGGACAGAGTTCAGGGAGACCCCTCTCCATGAGCTCGTCCCATGGCACTACCTTGACTTTACCTCCTGCATGGTTCTCTGTCTCCATCTGCCTTTCCAGGAGGACACATCTGGGGAGTACAAGAAGGCTCTGCTGAAGCTGTGCGGAGGGGACGATGAGTAAGACCACCTGTCACCCCCTCTGTCCTTCTTCCCCTTGGTGCTGGGTACAACATCAGGTCAGAGCCTGGTGGAGCACCTGGACCAGCAGCACCCACAATGACTGTGGTTCGGTACAGGGGGCATGTGGCCCCTCTGCAACCACAATGTCCTGGTCCCTTCCTGGCACACGGGAGCCCTGCAGGGCAGGGCCAAATCCCTGGAGGGAGGATGCTCCAGTGGGGGAGGTTGGGATTCACCACACATTTCCTCCCATTCCCACCCATCCATCCACACAGCAAGCACCTGGCTCCTGCCCCTGTGCCCAGTGGATACAAAACACTCTTCCTGGAGGAGCGAGACAGGGTGAGGGAGGGCTGCTGGCAGGTGCAGGGCCCCCATGGCTCACTGTCCCCTGTCCTTGCCCTCCCGTTGCAGTGCTGCAGGTGAGTTCTTCCCCGAGGCGGCGCAGGTGGCCTATCGGATGTGGGAGCTTAGTGCGGTCAAAGTGGAGGTCAGCACCCCAGCCCCCTGCTCCCCCTCTGTGCTGCCTGCCAGCTTGGGACCCCTGGCTGCTCCTCTCTGCCACAGGGCCCAGCCAGCCCCACACCTCTGCTCTGACTCTGGCTCCCTGGCCTCTCTCGATGCCACTCTCTGGTTTGGGGTATGAGGTTGGCAGGATGTAACCATGGCAGGGCTGGCTGCCCCCTGTGGGCTCCACTAACCCCCTCCTCTCTCTCAGGCCTTTCTCCCTTGGGGCAGTGGGTCCTGCATGTCTCTGCAGTGCATCACATGCAGCTCCAGTGCCCACCAAAGAACTCCTGCCCCCTGGGGTAGCCCAGAGCTGGCCGGGGCATGGCTGCAGTATGGGGAGTGGCAACCTGCATGCAGCTGAAACTCCCACAAAAGGGTGCTTTGGGATGTGCAGAAAATACACTGAGCCCTATGTGGACACTGTGAGGATGGAGATGTGTCTGGAGCTGTAAGGACACAGGAGGATTGAACTGTAGGGTAGGAGTGGGAACCCTTTCAGCAACTCCTCTTCTGTCTCTCAGTGACATGGCCAGCCCAGGCTGAGAGGTTCCAGGCTAGGGCAGGCAGGTGTAACACTGGGCAGGACACTGAGACTCCAGGACTGTCTGTCTGTTCTCTTCTTCCTGCAATCTGCTGGTCTGCCTATGGTTTGCCCCTTAATGGAAGGGGTGATAATGGTGGGGACTGACTGACTCCCAGGTGCTTGCACTAACACAGAACCTGCTTTGGCCTCAGCTTGCTGGGTGGCACCTTCCCTCCTCTCCATCTCTCCTCTCCATCCCTCCGTCTCTCCATCCCTTCATCCCTTCCTCCCTCCCTCTCATCTCGAGGATGAACATAAACCCTTCTCTGCATCCACAGCTGCAAGGAACCGTGCAGCCTGCAGGAGACTTCAACGATGATGGGGATGCGCAGGTGCTGAGGAAGGCGATGAAGGGCCTGGGTAAGTGGGCACCGTGAGTTTAGGCCCTTCCTGCTGCTCCTCCACAGCTCCTGAGGCAGAAAATCCACCCTGGCCCACACATGAACACAGGAAACCCAGGGGGAATAGAGATGGAGCTGTGGGAGTTCTCCCTTCCCCGCCTACCCCGTTTGTGGGGTGGTGATGTGTCCATGATCAGGGTGACACAGTAACACGGTGACACAGTGTGGCTCTGCTGTCATTGCAGGCACGGATGAAGGGGCCATCATAGAGGTGGTGACCAAGAGGAGCAACGCCCAGAGGCAACAGATCCTAAAGGCTTACAAGGCTCATTATGGCAGGGTACCGCTGCCTCCCTCCCACCCTTCTTCTTCCTGCCCACATCCTGCCCCCTCCCACATGGAGATCAGCCCCTCACTGAAAGGAATCCTGCCCAGGGAGCAGTGGGCAGCTGGGGCACACCCACATGCCCTGGCAGGACTGCCCCCAAGGGAAACAGAGTTGTGACAGCAGCCTCCCACTCTGGGGGCCTCACCAGCCCAAGTGAGGGTGTCCCTTCCCTTTCACTTGCCTCATCCTCAGCTCTGCACAGAGGATTCCAGAGCCAGAATCTCCCCAGAGCCACCAAAATATTTTTAAACAGCCCCAAAGGTTTTCACAGATATCTCCAATCCCTATGCTCTCCTCCCTTTTTTTTTCTCTCATGTTGTCTCTACTGGTCTGTCCCTGCACAAGCAGCTGGGGACTGAACCCTCAAATGCTTTTGCAGGACCTGATGGCAGACCTGAAATCCGAGCTGTCTGGCAGCTTGGCCAAGCTGATCCTCGGGCTGATGCTGACACCGGCACAGTACGATGCCAAGCAGCTGAGGAAGGCTGTGGAGGTAATTGTCTCACTGCTGGTGGCCCAGGGCTGTCAATTCCCACTGCTTCACGTGGCCCAGGGTCTCATCTCCTATGGAGACACAAAGATCAGAAAGCAATAGGACAAAGACCTGGTTTGCACTCAAGACTTGCAAGCCTCTTTGCAGCCCAGCATTCTCAGCCAGCTGGTAGCCACAGGAGAGCCAGGGTAGGGGCAAACCAGTGACATGCACTGCTATCCACCAGTCACACCAGTTAGGACCCCACTAGCAGCGTACTTGGACACTGCCATGTTGATTCCTGCCAGCTCTTGGACATAGACTTTTGCCACATGGTTGACCTGGCCCCCTCCTTGCCTGGCACTGCAGGGTAGTGCCATCATGTCCCTATCAGGTGTTGGCACGTGCAGAACCCACCATGCCACTCTCTTCCAGGGGGCTGGCACAGATGAGAGCGTCCTCATTGAAATCCTGGCCACGCGGAACAACCGGGAGATCAGAGCTATCAACGAGGCATATCAGGAAGGTAGGGCACAGGAGGGACGGGGGGAGCACCCAGTTCTGGGCACAGATCACACTGTACAAGGCCCTTCCAGAGCCCAGGGAGAGTTTTGTGTCTGCGTTGGGTCCATGGCTTGGTGCTGTGCAGGTCTCTCAGTCCTTCCAGCAGATCACTGATCCTTGCCTCCCTCCATTTCACAGTGACACACCCCAGCTCTGCCATCAATGTGTCCTTCTCGGAGAGCTCTTTCCCAATGACTCTATTTCCTCCAGAGTACCTGGAGCAAGAGTCTGTGTTTATGCTCAGGGCATTAGAGCTGCTGGGGTGATCCCCTCTTCCCTGGGTTTGAGCTTAGCAGATGGAGGCCTGCTTCAGCCATGCTTCCCGTGGGGATCATGGGCACAACAGGCCCTGGCGGGTGGGAAGCTGAGCTGCAGGGCACAGCCATCCCTTCTCCACAGCCTACCACAAGAGCCTGGAAGATGACCTGAGCTCGGACACATCAGGGCATTTCAAGAGGATTCTTGTCTCCTTGGCTCTGGTAAGGGCGGCTCTCACTGGGTCTTCTCCTCTCCCTGCCACAGGCAGTGCTGGGGGTGTGGAAGGACAGTGGCTGGAGAAGCCAGAGATCACTGCCTGGCTGGGCACTGCTTCTGGACTCTGTCTGCCACCCCCTCACTTGGGGCTCTCCAGTGTCCCTCTCCATCTCCTTGATTTTGTATCCAACCACAGGGCAACCGTGACGAAGGACCAGAGAACCTCACACAGGCACACGAAGATGCCAAGGTAAGACCCATGTTGGCAGTGCTCTTACGGACTTTGCACTAAAAAAGAGGATATTGCATGTCCTGGTCTGGAATTGATATTCTCAGGAAAGCAAATGCTGCTGGGCCAGGGTCTCTGTAAACTGCAGGGGGGCATGCCAGGTGAAATGACACCCTTGGAAGTAAAGCTTCCTGAAGCCCTTGGCTCTGCTGCTCTGTGCAGGGGGGAGCAAGCCCAGGGAGTTTCAGCCAGTAGGCTGCAGCCTTTCTTGTGCAGAGCTGCCACTCTGGGTTCAGTAACACACATGGATGTTGAAATTTGGCTCTTGAGCTTCAAATGCAGCTTTGGGCTGGTCTGCAGGAGCCACCCACCTCTGTGTGTTGTGCAGGGGGCAGCCCTGACACAACACACAGAGCACTGAGGTGCCCTAAACCTCTCCTGGGCTGTGGTGATACAACTGGAGGGGAAGGCTGAGCAGCCAGAAGCAGTGCAGGGGGCTGTGGGGGCCCATTCCCTGGCTCAGCTCCTGGTCCCAGGAGACCTGTGACCCACGGGCTGTGTTCCCTGACCTTCTGCTCCTCAGGGCCGCATCTTTTCCTATAAAGGGCTGGGAAGATCTGTGCAGGGTCAAACCCGAGCTCTTGCTTGGCTGTGCTGCTCCAGCAATGGATGTTCCAACGCACGGGAGAGCACCACAGCATTCCCAGCAGGGCTGCGGCCAGCAGAGGGAGTGGGTGCTTTGCTGCCTGTGTCCCTGTCCCTGCACTGCCTGCACCCTGCCACACTCTGTGCCTGTTCCTCTGTCCCTGCACTGCCTGCACCCTGCCACACTCTGTGCCTGTTCCTCTGTCCCTGCACTGCCTGCACCCTGCCACACTCTGTGCCTGTTCCTGTGTCCCTGCACTGCCTGCACCCTGCCACACTCTGTGCCTGTGTCCCTGTCCCTGCACTGCCTGCACCCTGCCACATTCTGTGTTTGTACTTCTGCTGATGCCTTTTTGGGACTACCTAAAGACAGAGGCTAGACAAAATTAAGGGAATAAAAAGCAGTTATATTTGTTGAAGGGCCTTCAGATACATGTAGGGCACATGTAGCTCCCCAGGGGCTACACCCAGAAATGGACAACAGGTCATGGGTTTTCATACTTTCATAAGGTTGGTCCATTATTAGGGATTTCAATTCCAATAACAGCTTCAGGTAATGAAGTCATTTACCCCAAGTTTGCTCTCCCCCAGATCACTTTTGTTTACATTTCTTGGGGCCTGAGAGAGTAAAGTGTCCTTGATTCCCAGGCCTAGAGAGGAATTGTTTTGTCTGACTAAAATAGAAAAGCAGTAGCTAACACTGTATATGGAGTGTAGAGTGACACACTAAAGAATTGCAGGATTACAAATACATGAAAAATATAAAAGCTAAAGTCCTAAGGCATCACAGCCCATTCATTGCCTGTACCCCTGCTGCACAGAGAGAGCCAGGGATGACATGCTCAGGGACGAGCCAGCCAGGTGGCACCTGACCTGGCACCACGCTGTGTTTTGTCAGCAAAGCTGCCCTTTCCCTCATGCCACTGGCAGAGGTGGGCAGGCTGGTGGGAGCCAGCCTAGAGCCAGGTAAGGATGCTCCAACAGGAGCAACAGGCTGGCACCCAAGCTCCAGGGCTGTGGGGACCCCCTTTGTTTGGCCAAAGACCACCCTCCCAAGGTACAGGTGTAGAGGCCAAACTGGAGGAGGACACAGGTCCTGCTCAGGGGGAAGCAGGGCACCTGGGAACAGGGTGTTTTAAGGCATTTTGCTAGACTTCCCTTGCTTTGTCAGGGAAGGATAAAGGTTGAGCAGCACCTTCTGACCCTGTTGTCTTCCTGTCTCTCTCTCTCCACCAGGTTGTTGCTGAGACCCTGGTGAGTGCCTGCCCTTTTGCTCCTCACCCTTCTGCATGTTTGAAGGGATGCTGCAGCCCTGGGGTGCAGAGCTGGGGCTGGGAATTGCAGACCCATGAACCAGGCCTTTCTGAACATATGGGCTGTGCTCACTGGTGTGGGACTCTGGTGTCCTTGCATCAGGACAGGGGACAAGGGGACAGATGGGACCTGCAGTGAGGACAGGAGAGGGAGAAATCCACCTTCCCTACCCTTGGGACCAAGCCTGCCCGCTCCCTGCATGCAGGACTCGTGTTCCAGGCAGTGTGGGACTCAGGGCTGGCTTCCCTGGCTCCCCAAAAGTGGGAATTGGGGAAGGGGTGACTTTCCCCTGCAATAGCCTAATGGATGAGATGAGCACAGCCTCCCACTGATGCCCACAGAGGAATGGCAGCCACTTCATGCATAGGCAGCACTGCTGTGGCCCAGGGTGGCTTCTGTGTCTGGCAGGCCTGAATTTCCTCTTCAGGCAGTGGTGGTCACCCCTGAAATATCCTCCACAAAGAACAAAAAATGTCTTAACTGTGAGCATTCCAGAGCAGCTTTTTCCATAAAAACTGGAAAACATATTTTCATAGATAAAATCTGTGAGCGTGCAGCTTCACATCTGTGCAGAGGAAATGCCTTTTTTAGGGGGAAAAATCCGCAGCTGTTTTCCTGATGATAAAAAGTATTTCCTTTCCCCTTTACAAAGAGGTTTCCAGTCATGACTGGCTGTCCCTGTTTGACACCTGTGTCCCTCTCTGCTATATCCATTTCTCTGCTTCCCTCTTCACTCTTTGTTCTCTCCCAGAAACTTGCTGATGTCTCCAGCAATGACTCCAGTGACTCCCTGGAGACCCGATTCCTCAGCATCCTCTGCACCCGCAGCTACCCCCACCTCCGCAGAGGTAGGATCACATTTCTCCATTAGCTGCAACACAAGTGCTTGGATTTGGGCTGGATGGGAGATGGGGAGATGGGGGATCCCCTCAAGGCTGAGGTTGAGCCTGTCTCTCCAGCTGTGGTGGGGATGAGGCAGTGGGAAGAGATGGATGGCCTGGCATTTGAGGTGGCTTGTTGAAGTCACCCAAGCCTGCTCTGGTCCCACCTGGTCCAGAAGTCTCCACAGCTGAGGCTCGAGTCTCCTGGGTGCCCAGGGCTGGGATGGAGCAGCTCAGCAGTGACCCTTTCCTCTCCCCCACCCCCAGTGTTCCAGGAGTTCATCAAAATGACCAACCATGACGTGGAGCACGCCATCAAGAAGCGGATGTCAGGAGATGTGAGGGACGCCTTCGTGGCCATCGGTCAGTGCTGTATCTGGACAGGGCTCCCCCCAGGGCAGGCAGCCCCTTTAGCTGCCACTGCCCAGGCAGTGGGCAGCAGAGTCCTGCTGCCATTGGGCCATGGAGACTCCCAGTGTGGCACAGGGCTGGGGCACTTACAGAGTCCCTAGAGAGGGCCAGGCCTGCACCCTTGGACCAAGGAGGGCTTGTGGCTGAGACAGTGGTGCCACAGCTCCCTGCTGTGATGTGTCCCCTGGGTGCCATGAACCCACTTTCTGTCCCCTCTGTGTGTTGCAGTCCGGAGTGTGAAGAACAAGCCAGCTTTCTTTGCTGACAAGCTCTACAAGTCGATGAAGGTGAGGACAGACCCTCCTGGGGCTGGGCTTTGGGGGAGGGCTGTCCTGGGATTCTTTGGGACTGTGCTTTAACCTCCTGAAGGGGACAGGGTTTGTCCTCTGGCTGTCCCCAAGGGAGTAGGGAGGGCTGAACTCAAACCAACACCTGGGGTTATCAGGAGATGTGTCGGGCTGATGTCTTGCTGGCAGCAAGTCCAGCATATGTCCAAGGAGAGATCATAGAACAGCTATGGTTGGAAGGGACCTTTAAAGGTCATCTAGTCCAATTCCCTGCAATAAGCAGGGACATCTTCAAGACTGCTTAAGGCCCCATCCAACCTGTCTGTGAATGTTTCCACAGAGGGGAGATCCACCACCTTTCTGGGCAACTTGCGCCAGTTTCACCATCCTCATTGTAAAAAATTTCTTCCTTGTAACTAGTTTGAATCTTCTCTTTTAACTTAAAACCATCACCCCTTGTCCTATCACTACAGACCATGCTAAAATGTTTGTCCCCATCTTTCTTTTAAGTGTTAAAAGACTGCAATAAGATCTCTCCAGAGAATTCTCTTCTTCAGGCTGAACAACCCCAGTACCTTCAGCCTTCCCTCACAGGAGAGGTGTTCCAGCCTCATTTTTGTGGCCCTCCTGTGGGCCTGGTCCTCAGCTTGGACTGTGCTGGAGATGCCAGGAGCATCTGTGAGCCCCAGTCCCTGCAGGGCATTTTGTTCAAGCTCCCCTTGCAGGGTGCTGGCACAGATGAGAGGACCCTGACCCGGATCATGATTTCTCGGAGCGAGATTGACCTATTCAACATCCGGGGCGAGTTCATAGACCTGTTTGACAAATCGCTGCACCACATGATTGAGGTGAGGGGATGGGGACATTCCTTCCTGGCTCATCACCTTGTCTGGCTGAGTCCTGGCCCTGAGCCCTAAGGGGACCAGAGCCATGAGCAGCACAAGGGCTGAGCATCACCTGGGGAGGGGGAACCTGCCCCCAGCAGCCCCAGTGTTGGCTGGTCTGGCTGTAGAGAGGATGTGCTGGCATCTCCCACTGCTGCAGGGATACCTGCAGGGTGTGCAGGACATGGAGCTGTGCCTTCCCTGTGCCCAGCACCTTGAGCCAGGCTTCCCCAGGCTGGTTCTCTGACACGGCTCTCCCCCTTGCAGAAGGACACCTCTGGCGACTACCGCAAGGCTCTGCTGGCCCTGTGTGGCGGGGAGGACTAGGTGGCACTGGGGCCCTTTGTGTCTGAGCCAGCACACAGCCACTGTCTTGATGTCACCGCAGCTTCAGGGGCTTCAGGGGACACTCAGTCCCCTCCAGAGAACTACTCACTTAGCGCTGGAAAGCAGCACCACATTGCAAGCGGGGCAGTCTCGGGGAGGGGAGCAGAGGGGTCAGGGTGGGGAGATTGTCTGTGTTGAAGCAAAATAATACATACCCGAACATGCCACTAAACCAAGGAATTTACCCAGATGGAAAAGACAATTTTCAATCTGATAAATAAAACCTCACTGTTGCTGACCCTGGGCGAGAGCAGTTGACTTACTGGGGCAGGTTTGGGTGGGACTGAGAAGCCTTGGTGTCTCCTTTTTCCTGTAGGCAAACTCAGGTAAGAGCCCAGCCCCAGCTCCAGGGAGGGCCCTGAAGACACCACAAAACCTCTCTGAGCGATGCTTCTGCTGAGAAAAGGGCTGAAAATGGGGCTGGCAGCAGTGCAGGGACTTCACCAAGGGCTTCACTTCATGCCTCTGAAAATCCCCGGCAGGGTTCATGCCGTTGTGTGGATGATGCTTTCATAAACCAGAGATACAAATCAGACTTGATGGCATCCACCCGTCCTCACACGCGGTTTCCTGTGCTTTCAAGCTGCTGAAGAAGCAGTGGAAAGGCACATGCCATAGAGGCTACACCCCCAAACAGTTTGTTTGCACTTCCCCCAACACTTGGGAGAAAAGAACTGGAATTTCCAAAAGCGGGAAATTCCAGCACTTTCAATTGTTTCCAAGTCAGAATAAAAAGTTGTGAATACCCTAGTCTTCCTCAGAACAGCTGGGTGAGGAAAGCTTCACCTTCAAAATATCAAAGCAGTGTTAGGAATAATAACACAATATTATTACAACACTTCAAAACCAGCTGAGGTCAAGAAGCAGCAACATGTAGAGACAAACCAAGGAAGCTGAAACAACTTAGCTGGGTATTATCCCACTAAAAATTCCCTTGATGCCTTCCTGTAAAACATCCCCTTGTAACAAAATAACCTTTCTTGGGGAAAAACAGTCTGGTTGAAGCTTTTTTACCTTCCTCATACTCCCTATAGAGATTTAGGTTCCTCTGTCCAGGCCCTGTGTGTAAGTAGGACTGGGCATCCCTGTCCAGACAGCAGCTGTGGGGCTGAACATACCCCATGCCTGCAGCAGCCTACGGGTCACCTGCTTGGCCAGGAACCTGCTGCAAAGACTCTGAGCAGCTGCAGAAGTTGTTTTGAAGGGAGGATGTAACCCCAGTCTTCATCTGCCAGTCTCTTCCTGCAGATCTGCACTCAGAGCACTCTGAGGCTTCTGGAGCCGAGGGTGGCACAGAGACTGCAGGGAGCAGAGCTGGCCACCTCCTTGCAGCTCGGAACAGGGCTCAGGAGTGAGGAAGGCCTAAGGAAGTTTTGAGACTTGAGTGACACCCATCACCCCTGGGAGAGCCAGATTTGGGACAGCAGAGCCCTGTTCCTCCAGAGACTGCTCAGCATTAGCACAGGGCCATGACATGTGAGCCATCACCTGCTTTGTGCCTGTTGCCAAAAGAGAGGTGAGAGGGGGTTGTACAGGGGGGTGTTCCCTGGGCACAGGTGTAAACACTCGCATGAATTTTCTGTCTGTATCATGATTGCTATACACCAATGGCCAGGGATTTCACCACCCACAGCCTGGATGTCTCAGAGTGGCACAGGACCACAAGTCAGCCCCTCAAGGCCAGCTCGGCTCAGGGTGATGCCACCACCAGGAGGACTGGCTGACCAGAGCACACTGGTCCTAAGGCCAGCAATTTCCCTGGTGCCTGCTGCAGGGTGCTCCTACAATGCAGACAAGATATCAAAGTCACATAATTTTGGGGACAGGAAGGGAGAGTGAGATGGGGTTTCCTCCTTGAGCAACTCCCTCTTCTTGAAAAGTCCTGCAGCCAAAATGCCTCTATCTTGCCCCAGTGCCATAGTAATCCATCTCCTGCAGAAGCTGCTGTTTCAGCTGGAGCAGAAAACAGCCAGTGGTATTTTAATTGCTGCAAACAGCACAGTCAGTACCCCATTTGAGCACAGGTTATTTCAGCACCTGCCCCATGCTGGGGTTGGGTCTGTCCTACAAAGAACCACAAACTGGCCTGAGCTCAGCAGAGCTACCTATCCTAAGGCAATACCAGGAGGGTGATGGGATCTTGGGAGGCACTAGCATGGCCTCTGGGAATCAAAAAGCAGCTTCATCCCTATCCCTGTAGCACCCTGGTCTCCAGAGAAAATACACTTCACACCAGGAACACCTCTGCTCCTTCCACTGCCTCCAACCCACCCAATCTGAGAGCAGTTGGTGACAAATCTCATGCCTAACCTCTGTAATCAGCAAGGAGGTGAGCATTTCAAGGAAGTCTAGGAAAGGAAAATGGGGAAAATTAGCCAGACTGTGAGCAGGGTAAGGGCTGGAGGCAAGTCCATGCTGCCATCCATGCTTTAGCTTTCAGGGCTACTGCAGGGAAGAGTCTGGGATTTACACTTTGAGCATTGACCAGCAATGTTGGGGGCAAGGGCTTGCTTCCAGGCAGAGCCAAGGCCAGATTTCACAGGTTGCAACATCCAGAAAACCCCACAAGCCTGTGTTTGCTGCACAGAGAGGGCCGGACCTCTACTCTGAGTCAGCCACTGCAGATCTTCTTTGCTGCCAGCCCCTGGAGAGGAGGAGCCACAGAGGCAGATGGGATGTTGGCCTTAATCCCTAACACAGTGGGAGCCACTTCCATCCCACCTGCCATCCCCCCTTTCCTCTGAGGGAAGAAACCCAGTCTTCAGTCTTGGGAGGTGGTGAGCTGGGGAAACAGCTGAGCTCTCCAGGACTGGAGCAGCTCTACAGGACATGATGACTGCTGCTGAGCCCTGTTCTCCAGCATTGAAACTGGATGAGACACAGCCTGGGGAGAGAGGACAAGGGGAAAATCCCCTCTGTGCCTATTGCTGGTTTTGTACATTGACACTCCATATGATTCAAAGCTTAAGGCATGCAAGGAAATCGTCTGAGCAATCCCAGACCTGGTTCCCACAGTTCTTGGCCCCACTATGGGACTGCACCAGTCCCACCACAACCCATCCCCTGCTGACTGTGGAGGAGGAAGAGGATGGCAAGAGGTGGTGATCTCCTGTGAAATGGGTGACACTGAGTCCAGCTTCACATTCCAGAGGCAGAGGAAGAAGGGAGCCCTCATTAAGTGAGAAGGTAAACCCAGCAAAGTGAGCGCAGCCCAGCATCCCTGGAAAGCCAGGGTGCAATCCAGCCCCCTGTGAAGGCAGGGTACTGCAGAGGGTTGGTGGAGTGGGAATGCTCCCCAGCACCTCCCTTCTCTCCTGTCTTTATCCCTTCCACACTCTCTTCTGCTCTCCCAGCAGCCAACTATCCCAGGCTCCCTCCCCTGCCTCTCCTTTGCCCTCCATCCCAGAGCCCTCCCATCCTGCCAGGTTAATTCGAGTTTCTGATTTGCATAAGCAGCAGATCACAATGTTCTGGAAATCCCCTCCTGCAGCCAGAGCTTCCTCCCCACTCTCAAAGCGTCACTGTTGGCCTTCTGCTTCCTTTTGCTGCCAGAGCACCAGGATGCATCCGACCGGCCCAGCACAAACAGCAGGTCCCAGTTGCTGAAGCCAAGAGGGACCCATCGGCAGCCCCCTGCAGAGCTGAGCCCACGAGCGGCCCTGGAATGCTGTGCCAAACCAGCTGCATCCGCTGCGGGCTCTGCTCCCACCTTGCCCCAGGGCCAGCTCCAGGCACAGCCACCCATGACAGCCAGGTCCTGACTGGCCCCATCGCCCCATCAGGGTTTAAGTGAGCTCTGTTTGCCCAGCAGCACAGAGGGCAGAAGATTTTTTGGGCAATAAGAACTGTTGGGCCAATTCCATTTTTAATTCACACCACTGGGCCCACCCTGCTCACTCCGGAGTGGGATCAACTTGAAGGAAGCCAGATCTGATCTGAGACAAGCAGGACCTGAGAACAGGGGAGTCCCACCACCCCCATCTGTAGCCTGTGCTCCTTCTCACAACACAGCAGCAATCAGGGCATGCTCACCTAAGTCAGCTGCAACTGAAGGTGCTGAACCCAACTCTATGTGCCAAAAAAAAACCCTAGAGTGTCAACGTGTCAGCTGTGAACACACCCTCACAGCCACACAGGCGCGCTCATAAACCACAGCTGCCATCAGGGGAGTTTTCTCCCCTGGGAGCATGGTGGGACCAAAGGAAGGAGGAAGGACCAGCAGGACCAAAAACCTTTCATTTTCATAGAAATTTGTGCTGCCGTTTGGGCCAGCCTGAGCAGACAACCTCAGGTAAAAACAAAACGAGCAGCTGGCTAGAGAGGTGGAGAGGCACAGAGTGAGTGCCCTCCACAGGTTCCCAGGTACAGGCAGACCCCAGACCCACAGCTCCTCACCCTCCTGCACAGCACTCACACTCCTGCCATCCAAACTGGATGGACTAAAGCTGGGCCCTCTTCAGGCCTTGCAGTTCACACCTGGCAAGTGTAGACCAAACGCCCTGCCAGGTACAACTGTACCTGCTGGCAAGGAGCTGGGGAGCTGGAATCAGCCTCTATAAAATAGAAATATTTAAAGCCTCGGTGTTTATTCCAGCACCAGCTGGCTCCAGCCTTGGTTTTGACCACCAGTTCTCCTGATGGATGGTTCCCGGGGATTCCCTGCAATCCAGGGAAACCATCACCTGTGCACCTCCATCAAGAGACCCAGCTCCTCCCTGCTCTCCCAGGAGATGCATCCTGTTCTGACTCCAAATAGGGACAAGGATGAGATGGAGATACACATGGAACAACAATGCCTCTTGCCAGATGCAGCAATTTCTCTGAAGAAAAGCATATTTGCAATCCCAGTTAAGTTGCCCAGAAACCAGGCAAGGAAAATGATGTAACGAGGCTTTCCAGTTGTCCAAAAGTGAATCACAGCCCCCACGACAGGTCTCCCCCTCCCTTTTTTATGCTGACTAATACCTGACACGACAGGCCCCTGGGAGGAACGGCACAGGAGAGCCCTTTAAGTGGTGCCTGGCTCCCTATCAAAACCACACAGAGGCTGTCTGGGACCTCCATCATGGGGAATTCCCCTTCTCCATGCCTAAAAGTAAGCTCAGCTGGGCCAGCCTTCCTGCAGTTGGGGATTGCAGGCACAGAGCTGCTGCTCTGAAGGGCTCTCCCTCCCCCAGCCCCTCCAGGACCCAGCCTGGTGAGTAGCACGATGATTTTTTTCGGTGCGAGAGTTCCCGGGATGGAGTGAGGGGAAGGCAGGCAGCTTTTGGGGTGCTGCAAAACCAAACCACCCCTTTTGCTCCTCACAGAAGTAAGCAGGGTTTTGTTATTTCATGCAGGCTGAGGCATTAATTTATAAACAAGGTGTTTTCTGGTTCTGTGGGACTGCATTTGTCTTTGAAGACAGGTTTTCTGAGGGTTTACAGAACAGCACCGGGCCTCTCATTGGGGTAAAACAAGACTTTCGGGGAACAAAAGGGAAGATGTTGGGCATGTGTGGGGTTCTGCTGTCTCATCCCCAGCTGAGAGCTCAGACACGAGCACAAAGAGCACACCAGGGCCCCATCAGTGCTGAGCTCTCGTAACCCAGCCAGGCTGCCAGGGTGACGGCCTGCTGCCAGTGAAGGGCAGTCAGGAGAAGGACTTTCTGGGGTTTTTAGTTTTTACAACCCGAAACATCAAATTCCCAAGAAGTGGTGGAGCTGTGTGAATGAGTAAGAAGCCAGGACTGGGGCAGCTGGAAACAGCTCGATCTGCAGTGAAAGACCTTGATGAATCCAGGACCCGGCCACCTAAGGAGGACATGTCTGGAGTACAGGCAAAGAGCAGCACAGCTGCTTGCCGCAGTGGGATTTCTTCGCTCCTCGTTTGTTGCTTTTATTTACACATATATTTAATAAAAACCCACCACCTTCTCCTTGTGGCAAAACCAACAGAAGAAAGAAAATCAGGTAGCTATTGAGTGAGTCCCGAAGAGCAGAGTGAACCCAGGTTAGCTCCCCTGGCTGCTTTCAGTGGTTCACCACGGCACAATCCCGGCAGCAGCACAGAGGAAAAGGATGCCTGTGATACACGCTCCGTTTAGAGGATGGAATTTCCTCATTTAACATTAACTCGGGGGCTCGGTGGGGAATTCTCCCTGCCTCAGAGGAACGTCAGGCGCGGCCGGCCGGCAGCAACCACCTCCTCCTTGCCGGGGCCGCGGCCACCAGAGCGCTTCAGCACAGCCTCCCCTCAGCCACGGCCCCTCCGCGCCGGGGGCAGCCAGCAGCCCCTCGGCCCCGCCATTTTGTGTCTGCACAAGCCGGGGGAGCCGCTGCAGGGCTCGGCCTCGCCGCTCCCCCAGGAGCGCTGCCCCCCGCAGGAAGAAGGGGCAGGCCGGCTAGGGCCGCCCCGCAAAGCCCCACTAAACCGGGCGGGACCCCTGTGCAGCCCCAGGGAACCCACGAGGAACACAAACAGAGACAACAGCTCCGCCATGACGGGCACCTTCCCCAGCACCTCCCGCCCGCCCCTTTATACCGCCCGCCGCGCGCCGATTGGCTGCGCCACCTGTCCGTCAGGCTGGGAATTTCCCGGGGGCGGAGCCAGCCCCGGCGCTGGTGGCCGAGCGGAGGGACCCGGACGGGGACCGGGACCCCGACCCCGAGCCGACCCCGACCCCGATCCCGGCGGCGGCCCCGCCCTGGGCCCACGGCAGGTGAGCTCGGAGCGCTGCGGGGCCCTGCGGCCCTCGCGGGCAGGAGCCCTGCCCGGGGCACCGGGGTCTTACCGGGCACCGGGGTCGCGCCGCCCCCGCGAAGGGGCCCGGGCCGGAGGGAACTGCCGGGATCGGGGCTGCGCGCTGCCCGCATCTGGCCGGCTCTCGGGCTCTCGGGTGGTCGGGGTGAGAGCCCGGCGGGGGTCGGGGCTCCGGGGATTTGCCCGGTGCGGCGGCATCGCGCCGTGCCTCAGTTTCCCCTCCGCCGGCCAGGGCGGGGGTCGGGCTGGCCGGCTGTGTTCGGGCGGAGCGCAGCGGGCTCGGCGGGGTGCGGTGGGGTCCCCCGGGCGGTGCGGGTGCCCCGGGGCGGCTCCGCACCGCTGCCGTGCCCGGCCCCGCTCCTCCCTCGCCCCGCCTTGCACAACCCCGGCGTTTCCCCGGGCCCGCGCATCTGCCTCCCCACCATCCCTGGTTTGCGATCCCCCTGGGCACGGCCGGGCCCTCTCCATGGCCTCAAGGACCCTCCTGTCCATGCTGTTTTCCTTTCCCTTTGACTCTTTCCTTCTGGTCCAGCCGTGTTGTATCCACATCGGATGCTGATCCAGAGGCTGCAATAGCTGGAGCAGGGATGGCAGCATCCTCCTCTTTTGGGAGGGAGGCACAGCTTGTCTCCCCCTTTCCCCTTCCTCAGTTCCATGCTAAGACCCTCACGGAGGGCAGAGAGAAAAAAAAAAATAAAAAAGATGCTGCCTGTCAGTGCTGGTTTTGGGTGAGAATAGCTTCAGGTGGGACTCTGGGGATCTGCATCCTCCCAGAGGTCTGGCTTTCCTGCTCCCGTGTCCCTGGCACACGGGATGCCCCCTGTATGAAGAAGTCAAACGCAGCCTTTTCCCTTGAGCTGTTTATTCCCATCACTTGGGTGGGTTATTCCCATCACTTGGGTGGGTTATTCCCACCATCTGGGGGAATGGGAGCCGTTCTGCTGCCACAAGCTCTTTTGGAGTGCACATTTCATGGAGAGCACTGTCAGCTGAAACATTCCAGAGACTGGACTTTGGGCACTGGGGTGAATTCTGGAGACAGGAAGGCTCCAGCCAGGCACGTCCTTGAGAGCTGTCTCTGTGGTGAGGTGAAGTAAGCAAGAAGAAAACAGGAGAGGCTTTTTGCTGCCTTTGGCATCGTTCCTGGTTCTGCAAGAAATCCCACGACGCCCTTTTGGCCCGACCTACGCCAGGCAGACCTATTTAGCACAGGGCCATGGGTTGTTTCTTGCCAGCAGCTGGTACAAAACTCTCGTGGGTGGAGAAAACCAAACCATCTACTCTAGTGGCATTGCAGAATTTGTTTTGAAGCAGCAGTTCTTACACTTTGGGTGGCACTTCGCTAGTGTAGCTTTGTGGTGCCACTGTTTGCTGCTGTCTGGTTGTTGCCGGCTGAAGCACACCGAGTTGGACAGGAGGCACTTGGAAGCAAGGAAAAGCCTGCAAGGAAAGGGGTGGCAGTGCCTTGTTCTCTTTGGAGTGCTGTGACAAGCAGCCATGATGCTGCTGAGCTCTGCAGGGAGAAGTGGAGCAGGCAGGATGAGCCAGATGTCTTTGCAGCAGAAGACAGGGTCTTACATAAATCCCCCTGGTGCTGCCAGGAGAGCACCACCGCCATGCCCCGCTGCATGTCCTGCCTGCATTGAAGCTTGGGCTCAGCCCAAGGAGCTCTGCAGCTGTGTGTGGTTACCCGTGTTTGTAAACCTGGCAGACACAGGGAAATGTTTAATTTTCTTTGTGAGCAGCCTCATCAGAAGCAGGTTGTTTTGTGACACCCCTTTTGGAGGTGGGTTTTTGAGGTGAGAGTGGGATTTCTGGCTCGGGGACATCTTTAATACCTGCTGTGTTTTGGGTAGGGCTCTTGCCTTCCCCACCCTCTCTTTGTGGCTAAACTGGCTGGAAAGGAACACACTGTGAATGGAGGTTCAGACCTTTCCCTTTGAGACCTGAGCCTTGCAATGCCTGATTCCCTCCTCTTTTATTACTCCTAGCCCAGTGGACTGCAGTGCCCGAAAAGTCTCATTACTGCTGCCTCCTAAAACCAACTCTACGTTTGCTTTCCTGCAAATGAGACCAGTCCAGCAGTCCTGGAATGATTGTCTCTTGTTTGGGAAGCTGCTGGAGCCCTGTAGAAGAAAACCAGTCTGGGGCTGGTTTTTTTTTTCAGTAAAATGATCAAAAAACAAACAAACAAAAAAATCATTCCATGGTGTCTGTCTAAGTGGCTTTTGCTTTCCCTCTGAAGAGACATGCTGGGGACCCAGCAGCCCCAGTGATGGGAAAATTATGCTGGCAGCCTGCAGGGATTTGCTTTCACCTCCTGTGATCCTGGTGCGGAGGAGGCTTCCTGTGAACGTTGTGCACTGGAGTAAGGAAAACCCCCTTCTCCTTAGGGCTGGGCCATCACAGGATGGGAATTGAAGGGCTGCCAAGCCTGCAGCTCTGGGAGGCTGCTCCCCACCCTGGAGTTACTGCCCAAAGCAAACCCCCAGCAGTGCCAGCTCCCTCCTGCACAGGCTTCACATCCTAAGCCTTGTTATCTCCAGTGTGCAGTAATTTTAAAGCAGGAATCACAGCTTTCTGCCACTTCTGCATGGCTGGTGCAGTGATGGCTGTGACAGTGGTGCGTGTTGTGCTGGGTGACAGCTGTGACAGCTCCAGCTCACTTCCAAGCCACAGCACAGCTATTTAAGCACCACTCTGCTTTCATCTTTGCCCATGAGTCTCCCCTGCCCACTCACGCTCTCATTCCCTACTTTTGCTGAGTTGCCATAAAAAACCTGAAGGTCCTGGTGTCCCACATGGAACCAGCAACACCCACGGGTGCCCGTCTGGCAATCTCTGACAGCGCTGGGCATGGAGCCAGCGAGCTGCAGCCAGGCAGCCATGGTCCATGCCTGGTCCTCAGGCCCCAGGGCTGTGAAATGTGTCAGATCACCTTAGGAACTGTTGACTGGCAAAGAGGGAAGTGCTTTCTGGTGGTTTGGTGGTTTCTGCTGGAGTTTGTGGTAGTCGTGTTTTCTTTGCGTATCTAACCACCGTTATGGTGTTTGGTCCCCTCTCTCCTCCCCTCATGTTTTTTACTGAAATGAGATTTTTCACTGTAAATCTCACCTGTCAGAACTCTTAAGGAAAAAAAAAACAACAACACAACAAACCAAGACTGGGGTTAGTGACTTGGCTCTGGTCCCCAGTGTGACCTCTCTGTTCCAGCGGCTCCTTGCAGAAATTGGACTGTGCCTCCACTCCAGGAAAACCCACCCAGTCCCCAGTGAAGGCCTGGAATGCTGTGGAAACCCCTCCCTCTTGCTGGCTATTGTTTGCTGATGAATTTGCGGCTGGTCTGTGCCTCAGTAAGCTGTAGATAGTCCAGCTCCTCTCCCCAGCTTTTGTTTGAAAACATCTCCTGTGGTTCCTTTGCTACAATGTCCCTGGTAGGGTACAGACCTTGAGTAAAAGAGTTCTCAATAGAATTTTGAGAATAGGGAGTATCAGAGGCTTGCAGTGGCTTCATCCTTCTGGGAAAATATGGGATCACTGTGAGTGAGCTCTGCTGTTTGGCAGGGGCAGTGCATCTGGACTCTGAGAGATTCCTTCAGGGCTGCACAGGGGACAGGTACCTCCCATGTGCTATGGGACAAGGAGGAAAAACTCCAGATTTGGGCTCTGACATTAAGAGAATGAGGACTGGTATTTCAGGCTGCTTCCAAGCCACATGGGGAGATGGTATTGCAGGAGAGGACAGCTCTTCCCTCTTCCTCCTCTCCCTACCTTCCCTGACACACATCTGGGCTCATCCTGATGCAGGATGCATATGGCCCACAAGATGGTCACTGCAGGGTGGGTTTGGTACCCAGGTCTGGAGCAGCATGTGGTGACTGGACAGCAGTGAGAAGCAGGCTCGAGTCCTCAGCCAGCCTGTGATGCCATCCCCATCCTCTGCCAGGCTGGGAGCGTGGCCACAGGTGATGGCATTTCCCAGCCATGAGGGTCCCACTGGGCTATGTGCTGGGCTCATCCAACCTGGCCTTGATTACTTCAAGGATGGGTCATCCACAGCTGCTCTTCTGGTGCCTCACCCCCTCACAGTAAAGAATCTCTCCCTAATACCTAATCCAAACCTGCCCTTTAAGACTGGCTGTGACAGTGCTGCCATCACTGGGATCCACAGCTCAGACATGGCCCCGGTTCTTCCACAGCTCCTGTCAGCTGCTCTGGGCTCCAGGAGTATCCTCTCCCCAACTCACCACAGTTGGGCAGTTCCAGTTGCTTGGGACGAGGTCACTGGTTCCCCATGGGGGGCTTGGCAGCACCCACAGAGCAGGAGGATGATGAGACACATCAGTGCATCTCCCAGAAGCAGAGCACTGCTGAGGCCAGGCCTAATTCCCTGTCGCTGAGGCAGGCATTAATTGCTGCTCCAGTTGTGGATATTGCCAGGTGGCAGTTGTCATCCGGAAAGTCCCTGCTGCTCCCTGGCAGGCAGGTCATCCAAACTGGAGATCAGCCTGGATCACTCATGGCATGACCATTAGTCTGAGGTTGAGACAGTTTTGGGTACAGGCTACCCCCTTCCCCTTTCTAAATGCCTCCTCTCAGCCCCCTCCTGCTCACCAGCTGTCCTGGCTGGGAGAAGAGCACTTTGGGGTGCCCCTGTTGTGCCCCCAGGCAGCATCCCAGCTTCAGCTGGCACCAGGACTTTCTCAGCTGCTGCTCTGCTCCATGTCCTAACAAGCTGGCATCGGGGGGAATAGTTCTAATAAGTTGTGCTGTGATTCACAGCTGCTGCTTATTCCCCCAGGAGATGGGTGAGAGCTGGAGACAGGAGCCTGCCCAGCTGTCCCCAGGCCAGACTTCAGCAAGGGGGATGCCTTAGGCAAATGCAAGGAATTGGAAAAGCAATTACCATACAGCTTGTGGGTGTTTTGACTCCTTGGGCTTTGGTCCCAGCCCAGCACGTGCCCGGATGTTTCCTGTGGAGTTCATGAAGCCGTGCTCCTGGCAGCCATTTTTTTCTGGCTGAGCAGGACAGAATGAGTCCCTGCCTGGCTCCTGGGCCTCATCCCCCAGTACAGCCCAAACTTCCCCCCAGCTGCTGGTTAAGGCTTTTGGAGGTTCAGACACTGCCCCTCCCCAAACAGCCCCTCACAAGCCTTTATGCATCCCAGAAATACCATATGTTGAGCAGGATGCCCTGGTGACAATGCCCAGGTTTGCTCTGGTGTGGGGGAATGCTCCTGGGCTGCATCTCCATCTCTCCAGGGATGCAGCAACTAGGGGTTGCAGCCTTCTCTGTGACTCCAGTGCCCTGCATGGGTGAGAGCCAGCCCCAAGTGGGGCTGCTGGTGATGCCTCCTCGTGTGACAGTTCTCATGGCCGTGAGTCACCCCGACACGTTCGCCCCAAGCAGGGCTGGAGGGGGAAGTGCCTTCACCTGGGTCTCTTGTTGTCTGGCTGGCAAGCAGTGAGGCACCAGCACAGCACCCTAGACCCCCTTTCAGCTGGGACCAGGGGACTGTGGCTCCATCCAGAGCCAGAGGAAGGTGACACCGTGCTCCATTGCCTTGCAGGGATGCCTGGCTGGGAGGCAGGTGACTGAACAGCAGGCATGGAGGGGAGAGGACCCTATCATATCTATGACCCCGGTGGGGGCTCAGAGGAGAATGGATCCACGGCCTTGGAGCGGCTGGTGGAGGAGAACGCCCGGCTGAAGGAGAAGATGCAAGGGATCAAGTCTATCGGTAACTGCTGCGTGCCAAGGGGATGAGATTTGCCTTTGGGGCAGCCCAGCCCGTGCCCACAAAGCCAGGGGTTTCTTACTTGGTTGAAGAAGGGTGCTGGTAGAAGCTGGGGGTCTTGGCACTGGGGCAGCAGCAACACTCTCCCTGTTCTGGAGAGCTGAGCAGGATGTCTGAGCTTTTTCACATGGCTATGCACAGGGAGCAAGAATTTTGCTGAATTTCTTGGGTGTTTTGTGGTGGAATAAATGGCTGGAAAGAAAAGACAAGTGCTGAAGCAGGGACAGCTCCTTGGAGTTCATGGGTGCTGGGAACTATTCCGCTTTTGATGAAAATCCCCACCTCCTGCAAGCCGTGTTGGGCCGGGGCTTTTCCCAGGTGTTTCTCAAGGAACCTGGTGTTGATTGCTCCCCGTGGCAGGAGGAACATGCCAGTGTTGAAATGTTCCAGCTGAGTTGTGCCACCCTCTTTCTTCTCCTTATCAGCCTTCCCCCGCTCCCACCCCCAGTTTTGCTTTCTGTCTCGTGAGCCAGCTTCCTCCTTTGAGTCCTGCTTCTGCAGCCGAATTTCCACCTGCCTCGTGATTCCTGTTGTGTCACCGTGCCCTTACCTGGGGCAGGGGCTTGCTGGTGTGACATCAGCTCCCCCTCATCAGGGGAGGATCACATTGTTCATGCCAGACCCCAAAGTGGGGAGGTTGGGCTTGTAATTCTATGACCCAGGCTTAAATTTGTCTCTCCTGAGAAGCAGAGGAGACCTCTGAGAACCACAGTGGTGCCTTCTGCCTCCTGTAACCAGTCCTCTGTGTCAGCATGAGGATCTCTGAAACCAGTGAGCCGCTGATCCAGCTTTGCCATTGGATTTGTCCCAGAATAGTTATTTCCAGATGAAGAAGGACTATTCTGGGAACTGCTCCAGCCAGGCAGGGTTTTTGGTGCTGGTGGATGGGGCTACTGCAGGACAGGCCCTCAGGGAAGGAGGCTGAGCATCCTTCTGTTGCCCACAACAGGAGAGCTTCTGGAGGAGTCCCAGGTCGAGGCATCCAAGCTCCGTCAGAAGGCAGAAGACCTCGTGAAGGACAACAAAATGCTCATTGGATCATCTTCCTTGGAGGACTTGGTGGAAACCGGAGGTAGGAGATGTGAGGCTCATGGGGGAGGGATGATGCTCAGAATCATGAGCTTGGGAGGAATCATGATCCTGATGGCTCAGAATCCTGAGCTTGAGGGAAGGGAAAGGCTGTACAAGAGACTTTAATGAAGGTCACTTGCAGCTGTGTCATCTCTGGACTGTATCAATCCACTGCCATCCTCCCTTCTAAAAGGAGGTGGGGTAGAAATCATCCATCAGTGCCTGACCTTGCAGGGGTGTGCTGTCTGCATCCCTGTGCCAGGTGGAGAGAGGCCCTGAGCTCCAAAAGGCTCATGGCTGCATCCTCTCCCCTGTCCGCAGCCGTCGGCCCTGATCCCAGCTTTGCACGGGCAGCCCCAGGCAGTGCCCAGCCGGACGGGGAGGCACGGAAATCACCTCCAAGTGTGAGTCTGCTGAATGTGGGAGCTGGTGCTGGCATGGCTGGAGAGGGGGAACTGTCCAACTGATTAAAGCAAAAGGGGGCAGCATTTAGCCTCTAGAAACAGGGATGAACCTGAAAAGAAGAGGGGTCAGCTCTCCTGCTGTTCTCAGGTGGTACCCCTCTTTGTGTGGTGGGCGTTTTGGGCTGCCATTCCCTGGGGAGCTCTGACCTGGCTGCCTCCTCTTGCAGGGATCCTCAGAGTTCGAGGTCGTTGCCATCGAAGCACAGGGGTTTCCCCAGGAGAGCAGGAGGGCGGTGAGTGACCCTGGTGCCTGCAGGATTTGGTGTTTGTGGGTGGGGTGTCGAGCCAGTGTCAAGGGTTTGGGGGTATGCAGGGCTGCAGTTCTGTGCCCAGGCAGGCACCAGCAGAGGAGGGATAAACTGGGCAAGGGTCCTCCCCCAAACACCACTGGTCTGGCTGGGCCTGGGCAAGAGGCCAGTGAAGCAGCTGCAGCCACATGGGGATGCCCATGTCTGCAGATGCCACACGACAGTGACATCTGTGTCAATGAAGAGCTGTGACAACCCAGGTAGCTGTCAGTGACGCTCTGATGTTCAGCTGATGCCCACACTGGGTGGGAGGACTGGCCCTCTAAGCCCTGTCATTGCTGACAGGGTCTGCCATTGCCAAAGCACCTCTGTGTGCTCCGTTTGCTGTCACCTGACATTTGCAGTCCTCCTGACTGTCATTGCTCCATCCTGGCCTGCTCTGGTTTTTTGTGTGCTGGAATGGAGGGGAGAAAGGATGGGGAGCCCAAAGGGAGTGAACATCAGCTGGCAGTGCATGGTACCAGTAAGAGGACATGCTCTCATTGCACATCTCTGTTCACTTTGCCCAGAGAGGCTCTTGGGGGGGTTGAGTCTTACTGGACTCTCCTGGGGTGCAGCTATGAGGTGATAGAGAAGGGAATGGGATCTGCTTGGCCACCAGCTGCTGGTGCCTGAGCCCAGTGCTCACACCTGGATTCTCCCAGCTTGGGTCCTCTGCCTCCCTTGCCAGTGGACATGGGTGGGAGGAGCTGGCTGTCCTGTGCCCCACACACACCCTCCCACAGCAGGTTTGGGGCTGTAAACTCCAGGGTCAGAGTGCTGGGACACACTGGGCTGCCCTGTGGTGCAATCTGGGGCATTCCCACAGGCAGCAGGTGAGTCAGAGGGGCTGGGAGCAGAGCAGGTGTAGGTGTGCCAGCACATCTCCAGCTCCTCCCAGCAGGGCCACGTGTGCCAGCTGTTGTGCCAGCAGCACCTCCTAGGCTATGGAGGAGTTAACCAAACACAGGAGCATAAACCTCCTGGGGACACTCCCCATGGGCAGGGTACACCCTGACATTGGTGGGTGTGCCCTGACCTGGACTTTCCCAGCTGCTGTTTAAATCCCGTGCATCATCCATTTGGCTGTCACCTGCCAGAGGGCTCGAGTTCCTGGTGCTTGGCATGCCACAGCAGCAGGGAGCACAGAAGTAGGATAGGTGGAAGGAGAACATGAGAATTGGGGTAAGACCACCACCTCTTTCTGCACAGATCAGGGTGCACGTAGAGAGGACAGTCTCAGGAGCTGGGATTTTTAGTCTCAGTGCAGGTGGGAAGAGCTCAGGTGGAGAAGAGACCAAGGGTGGATCTGCCTCCATTACTGTCAGTGGTTGGAGAATATGTTCTGCTCAGACTGCCAAGGGGCACAGGGAATCCATGAGCTGCTGCCATGTCCTCCTCCACCTGAGGCCTCAGTGTGCCATATCCAGCAGCTGGGAATCGGACCTTCACAAAGCTGACACAGTTTTTCAGCATACTTGAGGTGCTGCAGAGTGTCTTGGTGCTGGCCCAGCTCCCCACCATAGCCCTGGATGGGACATGAAGTTGATCTGCCCCAAGAAGAACATCGCAATGCTCCTTTAACTGGTCTGACCACATTTGATCCCCTCCCCATTCCCAGGACTTGGAGCAGCCACCGAACGAGGATGCCAACCTGCTGCCCCAGCTGCAGCAGCTGGAGAACACACTGAGTGGCTGTGCCAAGGAGGCCAGCAAGGACCAGGTCTTTGTGCGCATGGGCTACATGGCCTCCGAGCTCAAGCGCTTGGCCTCCAAGGTGCACAAGAACGAGCAGAGAACATCGTTTCTGCAGGTGAGCAAAGGCTGGGCTGGCACTTCATGGAGATTTTCCCCTTCTGTTTTTTCCCACCAACCCCCTCCTGCCCACCCTGAGGTGGACACCCTCCTCCTTAGCCTGGCTTGCTGGGAGGTGGGTGGCCCAGGGTTGGCCATGGTCCTCACGGTGCCAGTGTTCACCCTGCAGACGCTGTGTGAGACGCTGCACAGTGAGAACAAGGAGCTGCGCACCAAGCTGGAGCATGACCTGGAGCAGAGAAACCAGGCTCTGGAGAAGCTCAGGTGAGGGTGGGCTATGTGGATAGAGACAGGGCTGCCCTGGAAGCTTCTTCCTGCTGACCCATCTCTTCCTGCCCACAGGTGTGAGAACCAGGAGCTCCGGAGGATGGTGACGCTGAGCAGCCAGGACAGTGGGAAGAGGGAAGCTGCTGAGCAGCAGCAGGTGAGGAGGCAGCATCTCCTTGGAGAGGGCTGGGAAGGAGGCAGGGAGCCCGCTGACACATCAGCAAAGATGGCCTCATTTTAATCAAGCCCCCACTTCGTGCCAGTATGACCAGCAGGACTTCTCAGGGTCTCAAGGGGATGGGGGAGGCAGTGGGAGGGGAACTGGCTCGAGTTTAGCCGGCCTTGGGCACAGCCTCCACAAAAGCCCTGAGGGTCCCCCCGTGCGCGTCCAGCAGAGCGGGGCCATGGTGGAGAAGGCGCCGGGCAGAGAAGAGTTGGAGGCCAAGGAAAAGAAGGTGAAGATCCTGGAGCACCAGCGCAGGGAGGTGAGGACCAGGCTGGGAGGGAGGCACCACTAAGGAGGCGGGGAGTGGGCAGAGGGGGCACAGGGCTGGGATGGCACCGAGAGACTGGGGCAGGGCTTCAGAGCTGCAGGGAAGCACTGCTGGAGCTGGGATCTCCATCCAGCTGGTCCCCAAAGTGCTTTCATGACAGGAGTCAGCTGGGGACCACCACAGCTGGTTCATAGCAGGATTTGGGCTCCTGTTCAGCCATGCCTTTCTCCCTGCAGCTGCTGGAAGTGAACAAACAATGGGATCAGCATTTCCGCTCCATGAAGCAGAAGTACGAGCAGAAGGTAGGCTGGCTGCTCAGGGCTGGGTGCTTGGGGGCACATTCCTGCTAGGTGCTTACTGTGGGGACTCAGAGGAAACGGTGTAGGGAGGTTTGGGGGCTGCCTGTGCCTCCTTTCCCCCAGTGCCGGTCCTTCCAGGCCAACACCCCCCTCTCCCTCCTGGCAGGTCACAGACCTACACCAGGAGCTGGCTGAGGCCCGCAGGGCAGTGACCGAGCTGGAGTCAGAGCGGGAACAAAAGCAACGGGATTTTGACCGCAAGCTGCTCCTGGCCAAGTCCCGGATCGAAACAGAGGAGGCGAGTCCCCTGGGAAGGGTGGCAGGGAGCTGCCAGCCCTGTTGCCCTGCCCTGGCTGATCTCACCCTGGGTCCTGCAGGCAGAGAAGGAGAGGCTGGCCATGGAGGTGAGGGACCTGCAGCAGAGGATGCGGTTCCTGCAGGAGCAGCTGGCTCCAGTCACCCGGCAGCGGGAATACCAGGAAAAGGAGATCCAGAGGCTGAACAAGGTGGGGGCCAGGGCACAACCTCTCACTGCAAAATGTCTTTAATGTTCTCCAGTCTCTTCACCTCTCCCAAATCAAAAGCGGATCCTGATAACCCACTCTTGCCCAGGCAGAGACTTGTGTCAGACCCACCACTTGTATGAGACCCACCATATCCCTCTGGGCTCTGAGGAAGGGGTTTCAAGGAGGGTCTGTTGTCCCTCTTGCCCCTGCCCAGTTATACCCACTTCCCATGCTGGGTACATGCCCGGGTCCTCCAGTGGCATCTTGGGCACTGAATTTGCTCTGACCCTGCTCCCTCCTCTTCCTCTCTAGGCACTAGAAGAGGCCCTAAACGTCCAAGCCTCCTCACCACCCATCTTTGCCATGGAGCCTGCAGGGAAGCTGCCACAGCAGGAGCTGCTGACCCAGAATGAGCTACTCAAGCAGCAGGTAGGACAGGACACAGAGCCACTGGGGACAGGGAAGGAAATAACATGTCGTGAATCTCCACAGCAAAGAGCCCTGTGTGCCAGGAGCAGCCCAGGAGCCAGGCAGGGGTCAGAGCTGGGGTGGTGGGGGTTGGGCACCCAACTCAGCATCCTCCAGGCATTCATCTGGAAGGACCACAGCTGTGGGCCATCGTGCCAGCCCACATGCCTGGCCTGTGGAATCAAGGATGGCAGCACAGTGATGGGGTTGTTTAGGGGAGATGTTTGCCCTCAGCCAGGTGCACCCACATTGTTCCTTCCTGCCAGGTGAAAATTTTCGAGGAAGACTTCCAGCGAGAACGGAGTGACAGGGAGAGGATGAATGAGGAGAAGGAAGAGCTGAAGCAGCAACTGGAAAAGCTGCAGAAGCAGTTGGTCCTCTCCAACAACCAGGTGAGCTGCACTGGGTGCTAGTAGCAGTGCTCTGGGAGCCCCATGTCAACCCCAGGTGTCTTGGAAATGCTCGGCCCCAGTGTCACAGTCCCTATACGTACCTAAGAGTAGGGGCTGAAGAAGGACAGGAAGGCCAGAGGGATTTTTTTTTTTTCTGCTGCTTGTCACTGTCAGAGCATCTCCTTTCTTTCATCTCCTCTTTCTGCACCTGTTCTGGCGGTCTGACTGGGGAGACTGGTGCGGGCATTCCCTTAGCAACCCTCACCCCATGGGGATGGGGTTGGCAGGGTGGGCTATGCACTAACCCCTCTTCCTCCCAGCTGCGAGCCTCCAAGGACGACTGCCAGAGGGAGAAGGAGGAGAAGGAAAAGCTGAAGAAGCTGCTGAAACAGCACAAACAGGTAGGGATAGGAGGAAACCCTCCTTGGGTAGAGGGCCTGGGGGCTGCAGGCAATGGGTGGTGGTGAGCTGCCCTTGGGATCTCTCCAGCATCTGTCCTGGCTCTTTGCAGGCTTCTGGAGAGAGGCTGCATGCCGAGCCAGGGCCGGGGCCGCTGGGCCCAGCCTGCCCCATGTACCAGTACCAGTACAGTCCCCCCATGGCTCACCCCATGTACCACGGCTACGACGAGTGGCAGCAGATCCGATACCCGCCAGCCATGCCAGGCGAGCACACACAAGGACAGAACTTCCAACATTTTCCCCCGGTGAGACTCCACCTGTGCCAGCAGGAGGGGGAGCAGAGGGTGACATGTGGGTAGGTCTGAGACTCCCTGCCCTCCTGGGCCACCGAGTCCCAGAGCAGGGAGCTGAGCATGTGTGCTATTGGCATGTGACTGCTCAGTCCCTTTCTCCCCCTACTTCTCCTCACACACTGTCACTCAATCAGAGTGCAGCCTCATGATTCACATCCGAGGTAATTCCTTGTCTCTGTTCCATCTCCTCCTGCAGCCCGAGTACCCCTGGCGTCCGCCCTGTGCTATGGCTCGCAGCCAGAATGCCCAACCAGTGGCTGGGGTGAAGGCAGTCCCCAAGGACTTGGGTAAGGCTCAGACCCTCCCTGACAGGGGTGCCCATCCTTCACCCGGGGACTTGGGGCACTTGGCGAAACACGTGGGGGAGGGATGGGGGCACAGCTTTCCAGGCAGTGGCCATTTCCCCTTAGCACCCACTTCTCAGCAGCTGAGGGGATGATTTTGCCATGGGGTTTCATCCCAGCTGTATCCCTGTCAGCATCCCCACAGCACCTAAAGTCAGGCTGAGCCCCAAAAGCACAGAGTTAGAGCAGTTGGTGCTGTACCATCTACATGGCTGGCATCCCTCCTGAGGGGCTTGTGTGAGAATGAAGAACTGTGCTTACCCTGTGCCACCCCTCTCTTGTGTCTCAGAACAGGCAGGTCCCGGATTGCCCTAATGCCAAGGTCCGGCCACGCTCCGACACCAGTGGAAGAGGAGTAGGGTGTGTGTGTGTGCCCGTGTGTGTGTGTCCAGGAGCTTCCTCCGGCTGCCGAGGCCTGTGCAAGGACATGTGCTGCACGTGGGGGGGCTCAGCAGCGCCTTCCCCCAAGGAAATCATGAAGGAGGGACTAAAGGTGCCATCGTGGTGGCAGCCAGCATGGGGTCAGTCCCCTGCGGCCATCCCCTTCCCCACGAGGAGCCAGGCCTGGCATTGCTGTAGACCCAAGCCAGGCCTTCAGGAAGAGGAGCCAGTGTTTCCCAGGAGCTGCCACAATCCAGAGCCCCTGGAGGAGCGGGTAACAGCGGGGCCTCTCCCAGTGGTGGGAGACCCCACACTCGCAGGCAAGTGCTGGCCACAGCCATGGCCCAGCCTGAGGGTGGTTGGTGTCTTCGTATTTATTTAAGGACTGAAGTGTGGTTGAGTCTCTCTGGTTTTGTCCTGAAAGCTGCTTCCTGTGGGGCAGCCTCTGCGTGGGGAGGGGGAGAGAGAGGGATGCCAGAGCTGTTGGTCCCCATGTGCTCAGGTATAGCCATAGAGACAAAGTGCAAGGGGACCCCAACCCTTGCTTGGGCACCCCAGGATCTGTTGTCCCAAGTGCGTGCCCCCCACCTTCCTCTGTGTGCTGAGCTCAGCCCCTCACCCTCCCCTCTTCTGCCTCCCACCTCTGTCAGGGCAAGGAAGCCCCTGCTATCCCCTCTGCCTTTCCATGCAGCAGTTGCCTTGGGGACAGTCTTTGACATTGCACACAGCAATTTTGTTCCACAAAATAGGTCTGGAGAGGATAAAACAAACACAACCCAGTTTCTGTAAGCTTGGCTGTCCCAGGTGTGACAGCAGGAGGCACAGGATTCCAGTATGCTCCTCAATGGGGGTTGTCCCTGGTCCCACCTCCAGCCTATTTTGCCCACCTGTCCTCTGCCCTCACACCCTCTCCTGTCCAGAAATGCTGGGCTGTGATGTTAAGTCCATGTCTGCAGTTACTGTGAAAAAAATCGAGTTTCTCCAGTCAGGTGCTGCTACCTCTAGGTTGGCCACTGTGCCCCCCACTCTAGCCCCCCCTACCCTTGGCCAACAAGTGGGGCTGCACATTTGCAGAGCCTTTATTTGGTGTTTCTATGGTGGGTGGTGAGGGGCCGGCCACCCCTGCCCAGGAGAGCAGCACGTCTGTGTGCCAGGAGCACGGGCAGCCTGAATGCACTGAAGAGCTGCTCCGTGCTCGGCACGGTCAGGCCAGGCCCGCCCCAGCTGGGGGCTTTCAGGCCAAGCCTTCATGGAGATGTGGTCTCCTGCTCCAGGGACAACCAGCCCCTGCATCCTCCCACTGCCCGGGATGGTGGAGCGGAGGGGGCAAGCTGGAGGCCGGGAGATGTTGCCACCAGGGGTGGGGGCAGGACACAGGGATATTGGAAGTATCCCACTGCCATCGCTGAGGTCTCTGCCACGAGGTTGTCCAGCCCAGCATCCTGACGGGTGCCAGAGACAGGAGCAATGGAGGGGACAGTGCATGATTCCTGCTGCTAGGGAACATCTGGGAAGGGAATGGAATGGGAAGGAGCTGGGGGAATGCTGGCCCTCATGCCAGCAGCCTGAGGCTCTACTGGTCCTGCTGTTCATGTTTCTCCTGCTGCTGCCGCCGCCTCAGGTAGGTGGTGATGTCGTTCTTCACGGCAGCGATGTTGGTGCGATGGTACCAGCGCATGATGGGCACGCCCTCAGGGCTCACCAGGAACTTCTCGAAGTTCCACTTGATGTCATGGTTCCGCAGAGGCTCCCAGAAGAGCTTGTTGGGGTTCCCAAACTCCTCTGCCACTGGGGGACAGGCGTTCTGCAATGGGAAGACAGAGCGTCACTGCCTTGCCCCTCCAAAAAGCAAGCTGCAAGTGTCCCCCTCATCTCCCCTTTCCATAGCACCCACCTTCAGGAAGGTGAAGATCTTCTGCTCCTTGGCTCCGTTCACATCCCCTTTCTGGAACAGCTGGAAGTTGGGAACAAAGCCACCTCCTGGCCGGACATACCTACGGGTGGGGGGAACAGGATGTTGTGTAGTGGTCAGCTCTGGGTGCTGGCACAGGGGCGGTTACAGGACCCCAAACCCCTATTTTGGGGGCCACAGCTAGCAGCAGCTGCAGCCCATGCTGCCTCAGCCTCCACCACAGTACTCACTTAAGTGCAGGGAGGATCTCTGAGTTCTGGCCAGGTTCCTGCTTCCCAAACTGGTTGGAGGGGAAGCCGAGGACCACAAGCCCCTCGTTTCTCAGCTCATCTTGTAGTGCATTCAGTTCTGCATGGAAGGGGAGCCAGAGGTGGGTTAGCAGAGGACTGGGCACACCTGCACTTTCCCCCTGAGACAATCCCAGTCAGGCCGGGCCCTGGGGAGCAGGCATTAACCCTTTCCCCAGCCCATTCTCCATTGCAGAATGGACCTTTGGGATGTGCCAAAGGCTGCACTCCTGGGCCCTGCCCTGACCCCGAGGTGCCCATGCCCCGCAGGACCCTTACCAACATACTGCAGCGTCAGGCCTCAGTATGTGGCTACGTTGACGAAGAGCACTGTCTTCCCCTTGTACCTCTCAAAGGGGATGTACTCGTCCCCATCGAGGGTCAGGGCCCCGTAGCTGTAGATGGTGTCGTTCACCGTGCGGTAGCAGTCCACCTGTGGGGTGAGCAGCATCCCGTGGGAGCAGGCTGGGGGCATCCCCAGGGCCAGCAGAGCAGTGGGGCCGGCCCTGCTGCTGGGCTGCGGGGACGGCTGCCAGCGTTGTGTCCCCTGCCCTGAAAGCCGCTGGCAGCAGCCGGGCTCCGGCGTGCCAAGGTCGCGGCTGTGGGACAGGCTGACTGGGGCGTGCGGATGCACATGGGTCTGGCTGCGGCTGGGGGAATGTTTACCGAACGGGGAGCAGCAGGAAGGCGAGAGGCTGCAAAACAGCCGGAGCACGGGGGAAGGCCAGCAGCAGAATCCCGAGGCTGTGGAAAAGTCAGCAGGACCCCCCACCCCTGGAAGCGCTGGGGGACAGGGCAGTGCAGGGCGTTCCGGGAGGGATGGGGAACGGGCCGGGAAGGGTCGGGCTGGGACAGCCCCTGTATCCCGGGCCACAGTGGTTAACCCAGAGGAGCCTATCTCCTGTCCCCACCAGGGTACCCCGTTTGGCCACGTGCCACCAAGGAGCTATTTTGGGAGCTGGCAGGGGGTGAAGCCACAGGGGCTGAGCTCGAGGATTGAAGGCTCCGTGGGACTGGGGTCCCGGTGGCAAGGTGGGGAGCCTGGCTGGGGGGTGACAGTGCCCCTGCCTGCTGGGCTGTGGGGACACGGTGGGTTCCACACCTTCCAAACGTGGGGGAACCCTCCTGGACATTGCATGGAAAAGAATCCCCGTGCTCTGCCCCTGGGGAGGTCACTTGGGGGACACATGGTTCTGTCACCAACCCCAGGACAACGATTCTTGGCTCTTGGCAAGAACTAACTCAGAAAATCCCCCCGTGATCCAAGTACCGGGATTTTAGGGGGAAGGAGGGGGGGGTCACGGGGCCACCGTGCCCCAGCCGTGCCCCGGGGAGTCCTGCAGAGAGCCTTGGGAACAGGCGTGTCCCCAGGGTGTCCCACACCCCCTAAACCCCCCTGAACGCCCGGGGGTGGGGGGTTCCCCTCCTCTTACCTTCTGCCTCTCCTCACTTCGCCCCAGCTGGACGAGCCCAGCCAGGAAAAGGGGCAAAATCCAGTTGCTGCGGGAGCAGCCCCCCATGGCTGGGCGCGGGGTGCGGGGTGCCGGCACCCCCTGACAGCCCGGGGCGAGCGGCCGGGACAAGCGCCGCTGTCGCCTGCTGTCACCTCGGGGCCCGGCGGCCGAGAAATAGCTGCGGGGCTGCGAGGGGGGAGCCAATGGCCGGGGGGGGCCGGGCCGGGGCCGCGTTAACCGTGTGGGCTCTGGGACGGACACACGGACACACGGACCGACACCGCCCGGGGGTGGCACCACGGCCCGGCGGGGACCCGGGGCACCCACGGGGACACGGGGCAGCGGCATGTGCCGAGCGTTTATGCAACGTGTTACCCGAGCCGGGATTAAACCCGCACGGTGGGGGGAGAGAGGTGACGGGGGATGGAGAGGGGCCAGGGTGACATTTCCCCCCCAAGTGGCACCCGAGGAGCAGGGAACGAACCCCCCAGCAGCAGCGGGCTGGGGTTCGGTGGGTGCCCCCCCAAAGGCTGCTCGGGCTGGGCTGGGTTGATCCCGCTGCTCTCCTTTGTGCCCGGTAAATGAAGGTGCTGCTAAAGACAGCTCTGGAGGAGGATCCCTCCTGCCAGCGGCCGTTCTGCAGCTCCCACGGTGACCCTGCTGGGGTCAAGGGCTGTCCCTTAGCCCTTGGTGTCCCCAGGGGCAGGAGTTTCCAGGGTCCTGTTTGCTGAGCCAAGGAATGTGAACATTCGCCCTGGGCTGTCTCCAAGGAAAATATCCGTGGTGAGGTGTAAATTCCCCAACACAATTATTCAGTAGGAAAATTAACTGCGCCGGGAGAGTTGTGGTTTTGGGGGGAGCCTGTCCTGGGGTGGAGGGCAGTATGGGGTGGCAGTGGGTGAGCCCTGGGGGGACCATGAGTGCCAGCATGAGGTTTACTAGAAAGCAGGGTCAGCTCTGCTACGATGCTGTCACTGAGCCAGCTGCTGGAGATAACACCAAGGAAGGGGAGCGTGACCATGGGTTAAGAGGAAGCTTGAGCAATCTCCCAGTCTGTGTTCTTCCCCAGAAGGAACACCATGTCCTGGGAAAGGCCGGTGTTGTGAGGCTCCAACTGCAGCCTCAGCTGGCGTGGGAGGGCTGGGGTTTGGGTACATCTCCCAGGCAGACAGAGAACCATGGAGCAGGGGAGCCGTGGGTCTCTGTGTCACTGGCAGCATTTCCCAAAGCTTTAAACATGCACTACTGCTGGGGAATGGCTTAGCCCTGCCCTGCCTGGACCCCAAGGAGTGTGGATGTTCCCCCAGGTCCAGGCGTACCCTCAGGATGCTCAGCCACTGCCTGGGGACTGCACAGAGCCCATCACAACATGCCAAGAGCCAGGCCAGCCACAGGGGTGCTCTGGTCGACTCTCACAGATGTGGCTGTGAGTGCAGTGAGGTGGCTCCTTGCCAAAACCTGCAGGAGCCAATATCCAGAGTTTGACCCTCCCCCCCCTACTTCCCAGACTCTAGGGAGATTTGAGGCCACAGGGCTGCAGCTCCTGGCCTGCATGCTGCCTGCATGTCTCTGCAGCCAGCAAGGACCAGTGTGTGCCCAGTGCTGTGCTCCCCAGCACAGCTCACACTTCTGACCCTGACCAGGGCTTGAGCTGCCTCTTGCAACAGAGCTGGGACAGACCTGGGCAGCTGCTCAGGATGTGTTCCCTGCCCCACTATTTCCCACCACAGGAACAGCCACACATCTATTTATAGTGGTGTGGCACAGTGTGGTTTTGTGCCTTCTGTGTGTCCCTGATCCCTGCCACGAGCAGTGAAAGTCTGAGTCACTCCTGAATTCAGTTTTCCTAAAACCAACCTAAAAATAAGGGACCTGTTTATTCAAGTCCCATCTCCTTGGGTCCCAGTGCCCAATCAGCCCTGGGGGAGGTTTGGAAGGAGTTAATGAGACACAGCCAATGGACTCCCTCTGCCACTAAACATCCCTGGCATCCCGGGCATGTCACCCAGTGTCCCCATCGTGCTGTGCCATGCCATGCTGGAGGCTGCATGGGAGAGCCAGCAGGGCCAGGGGCTCCACCAAGGCTGTGCTGCTCCATCCTGCAGGATTGGGGTCCCCCACCCCAAAAAGCAGCCATGCAGGGCGGGCTGACCCTCGCACGAACCTTCCTGCTCCGTTGTTTTTCCACCAAGCCGTGCAGGAGCCAGCTCCCGCCTGCTGCAGATGTTTGGCAGGAGGCCGGGGAGGGAGGCCAGGCGCTTCCAGCTCCCAGCCGCCATGCTGCTGCTGCCCCCAGCCTCCTGGCTGCCCCCTGAGCCACGTGCCAGGGCTGCAGAGACCTTGTGCCAGGCTGCAGGGCCCCAGCTGAGCACAGGAGATGTGAAAGCAGTGGTGGGGACCATCTAGTGCTGCCTGCTGGGCTTGTCCCAGAGGTGACTGTCACCATTAGGTTGGACGTGACATACACACACGTGATCAGGGTCTAAGAAGAAAAAATGTTTTTATTCTGCATGTTCTCCAGCTTATATACCCTTAACAAAGCGTGATCTTAAGTCATTACCTACATCACAATAACTTATTATATTAATTGGTGCAGAGCAATTAACGTCAATATAATTGGCAAAAGTTTTACAGAAATTTAATAAGGCATGTATACACATCTACTTATGCACATAGCCTAGCTTACAAAAATGTTCGTGTATGTTTTCTAATCTGTTTCCATGCTGACAGCCTTGTCTTCTTCCTTGCTATGGATACACTCAAAAATCATCAACTGTTATTTCTTCTATTAACTCAGCTTTGCTTGCAGGCCAGCAGTCAAGCCCCTCCATAGGTGACGGAGTATTTTCATGCAGAGGGGCAGGGACAGTGCCAGCAGCATGGCAGGGCAGTGGCAGGGAGCTTGGGCAGCAGCAGGCAGCATTGCCCTGGCAAGCAGCAGTGCAGCTTCCCTCTGGCAGCCTGGCCTGGCATCAATCCCAGGGCAACCTCTGTACCTTTGTTCTGAGTGTGTGATGGAAGCCA
Source organism: Sitta carolinensis (assembly GCA_032173965.1). Taxonomy (NCBI): domain Eukaryota; kingdom Metazoa; phylum Chordata; class Aves; order Passeriformes; family Sittidae; genus Sitta; species Sitta carolinensis. Next base: position 12,481,155 of record CM063294.1, read on the forward strand.
AAGCAAAGCCAGCTCTGCCAGGCGAGAGGCCCCAGCTCTTTGAGCACCAGGCTTCCCCAGCCTGCAGCTTGCCCAGCCCTTGCTGCTCTGCCCCAGCCCGTGTGCTCCCACACACTGCCCGGGTTCAGCTGCAGCCTCTCTGCTGGGCACGGTGCCCAGCACCCTCTGGAGTGGGGGTCCCCCTTCCTGAGTGCCCCCACAGCCCCCAGGCTATGTGCTTTACCCCTCCAGCATTGCCATCCCTCCCTTTGCTCCCTGTGGAAATGCCCCTGGCCCATTGTCCTCCCTCCCCCCTGCAAAGGGAGGCTGCCCAGAGGCAAGGTGAGAGCCAGAATCCTGAATCCCCTTTTCCCTCTGGAACTGCCCCATCTGCCTCCCCCAGGGGCCAGCTGCCAGCTCCTGCCACATGCCAGCACCTCCAGGGAAGCCTCCCAGCTCCCAGTGGATGCTGAATCACTCCAGTGCCTGCATCACCCTGCCTGCCTCAGCCTCTCCGGAGCAGGACCCGCTCTCAACAGAAAGGCATTTTTCCTTGGCAAAACTCCACGCAAACACTGCCTCCAAGCTCCAGCACGGTTCAGGCACTGAAGCCAGGGACACAGGGGGATTTGGTTATCTCCCTTCATCCTGGAGGAGGAATTTCCAACTTGACAGTGTTGGAAATCCAGTTTAAATTCATTCTCCGCCATCTTAATGCTTTAAAAAATGTTGTGGCTTCTCCCTGCTTTACCTCTGCTGCCATTTAGCTCCATGTGTGTTGTTGTTATGAGCAAACCTGTCTTTCCAGGGCCTTTCCTGGAAATGTTTGTCACGGGTTTGAAACTTTCAGAAAATTCATACCAAGAAAGGAAATCTCTCACTTCCCTCTGCTGCTCTTGACAAGGGGAATGCAGAGGTGGGAACAGCCATCATATATGTTTGCATGGATGCGGGGGGAGGGTGGCATTGTTCCGTGCTTTTCTTCTTCTTTTGCTCCAAACCAAGCTTCCTTCCCAAACCACTCCAATGTTTGTGGCTTCTCCCCTATTCCTCTCATAGCAAAGCTACTCAGCTCTTATTCCTGGTGTTGCTGGCCATCCCCATAGTGTCCCCAGGGAAGAAATGCTGGGGTGGAACACGGGGAAGAGCAGAGCCAGGGCTGCCCCCACCCTGCACATCTGGAATGTCCTCCAGCTGCCGCTGCACTGTGCCAGCAACGGAGAGAGAGAGAGGAAGAAAAACAGGAAAATAACTCTGGTTATTTGCCTCAAACTCTGCAACTCGAGAGGGGAAGAGAGAGTTGACAGCTCAAAACAGAAATGTGTTTTTTGGCTGAGCAAGGAATAAGTGTCTGCTCCCTCCCAGCACAACCAGAGCCAGTGGCTACAGTGCAGGCACTTCTGCTCTCCAGGGTCTGCATCCCTGTGCTAGGCTCCCTCCCCAAGGTGAGAGGTTTTTCCCCAATGTCCTGCTTCCCTGGAAATCTCCTGCCCCTCTGGCCCCACCACCCAGTGCAACCCCAAATCTGGCTGTTGTGGATCAAGCCACACAGGGATAGCACACAGGGTTTCCAACACTGCAGGGCTGGTTGCTCTTTTCAGCACAGAAAATGGGGTTTAAACAATTCCCACCAGCATCACCGTAGTGTTTCCCCACACCCTAGCCTGATTCATCCCATCAATGTTGTGACCTTGCTGTGAGTCACCAAGTCGCAGTTTCAGCCCCAGGGCTCCTGGCACACTGACCCGCACGAGGCTGGTGTGAGAGAAGTGGTGCCTGTCACCCAAGTGGGAGAAAACCAGCCACAACCACTGTCAGAAAGTCCTGAGGGATCCTTCCCACCCACTGTGTCCAGACTGAGGTTGGCCCTTCTGGAGCGTGAGGCTGGGCTGGCAGTGAGCTTCCTGCTGGGCTACAAGGCCAGACAGAACCCCAGGGACCTTAAGGCAAGGCAGGGCAGGAGGTCAGAGCAGGGAGGGTTTCTGGAGAGGATGCAAAGTACCGTAGATCCTGGTAGAGCCAGACACCACCTGTAATGTGGACAGAGCTGCACAACACACTCACATGAAGGATGAAGTCCATTTATTTCATAACAAAGGGCAATACAAGAGCTTACATGATCCCTTGCCACTGGCTGGGCACAAACCCGCTCCTCCCGCTTTACCTGCCTGGGTGAGGCATGCACAAACTCCCCAGCAGGGCTGGTGTGCTGGGCAAACAGTGAGAGCTCTCACTATCAGGAGTGGGGAGTGCAGCCAGTGTGCAGACAGGAGGGCTGGCAGGAACTGCACACGCTCCTCTGCCCCACAGGACCCAGAGGAACCACGAGCCCTGCAGGATTTATTGCAGCAGATAATGGATAGAGGAGAAGCCAGTGCCAGCTGCACGTCTGCTGTGCAGCCAGCACAAGCTCTGTCATTGACGATTTTAGCCAAGCGCTAAATGCACAACCAGAAGCCACATCCCTCTTGCTTTGACTCTTTTTTCCCCAACCACCTGACAGCTGGGACTCCAAAGAAAAAATAACTTTGTCAGGCATTTCCACTCCTTGCTGCTTGCCTGGGAGGAGACAGTGTCACCAGTGAAGGCGAGACCAGCCTGCCTCCCTCACAGAGTGAGATATTTCCAGCTGGATGTGTCTGCAAAGTCACACCTCTCCACACTGCTTCCCCTCCTGTCATTTCCCCCACGGTCCCCGTGAGCTCAGTGGCCAAAATGAAGAGTGGCTACTCAGCGAGAGCCAGGAATAGGAGCAGGTCCGGGTGCTGGCCCACCCCAGCTCCTGCCCAGGCTCCAGCTCTCAGGGTGCCCCGTCAAGGTCCGTGGCACAGTGCACCGTGGCTGTGGCCTCAGCCCAGCGAGCCGGCCGTGCCCCGCTGCCCGCGGCTCACACGATGCCGTTGCGCGTGGGGTGTGTCCGTACTCGGTAGATGATGACAGCAGTGGCCGGGCACAGCAGCAGCGCTGTCATGATGAGGATGGTGGCCAGGATGATCAAGACAATGACCCAGACATCCAGGATGTGCTTGGGGAGGTCGGTCGGACTCGTGAGGTGAGGGAGGCCCATCCTGCAAGGAAAAGGCAGAGGAGTGGTGGGGCAGCCCCCTCCATCCCTCCCAGAGCCCAGTCCCTTGCTGCTCTCTCCAGGGACACTCCCTGTGGCCAGGTCCAGCTTTCACCCTGAGCTCCTCTGAGAGCCTTTGGTAAAGGCTCCTTCAATTACCCGCCGGATTTATAGCATGCTTTGAAGGCACTGGATAAAAGCCCAGGAAAAACTTCCCTATTAATTGCGACTGTTTTTAAAAGGAGCTGATAAAGGAAAGGCACAACGGGGTGTCCCGCTGGTCACTCGCCGGTGTATCACCACGTGTCGTGTCAGCCAGGTCAGCCAGGAGCTCCCTCGTTTTTGGGGAGCCTCGTGTGTGTCCCCTCCACCCGCACCTCGTGCTGAGTCACGGAGTTGTCCATCAGTTGAGGGGGACGGAGGGGCCGGGGAGCGGGGACCCCCCTCCACGGGCACGGCGGCTGTGCCCCCGTCCTGCCCCGGCACCTCGGGGTGGGGAACAGGATGCCGTGGGGAGAGGCAGCAGCTGCCCGTGCCCTGCCTGTGCCCTGCCTGCCCCCTTCCCGTGCCCTGCCTGTGCCCTGCCTGTCCTGCCCGTGTCCTGCCTGCCCTGCCCGTGCCCTGCCCGTGCCCTGCCCGTGCCCTGACTGCCCTTGCCTGTGCCCTGCCCGTGCCTGCCTGCCCTCGCCTGTGCCCTGCCTGTGCCCTGCCTGCCCCGTTCCCGTGCCCTGCCTGTGCTCTGCCCGTGCCCTGCCTGCCCCGTTCCCGTGCCCTGCCTCTGCCCTGCCTGCCCTGCCCGCGCCCTCCCTGCCCGTGTCCTGTCTGTGCCCTTCCCGTGCCCCGCCTGCCCCTCCCTTCCCGTCCCACCTGCCCGCATCCCCCTACCTGCGGCGCTGCCAGGCTCCGGCACCCACTCCGAACCCGGTTCCTGCTCCAGCTCCTGCGAGAAGCGACGGCAGCGGCAGATCCGCCGTTGGGGAAACGCTCCCGCCGGGCGAGAAAGGCTCCGCCTGGCCCCGCCCGGCCCGGCCCGGCCCGCGGGGGACGGCAGGGGAGGAGAACAAGGGGAAGGGGATAGAAGGAAGGGGAAGGAAGGAGAGGCAAGGCACGGCAAGATGTTTTTTTCTACGCCAGGATAAAATGAGAACACGCTCCATCTCATCCCACCCAGAATAGGGTTCCACTGGGGGAGCTGAACCCGAGCGTCTCAGGGAGGGACCGTGGGGACATTTCACCTCATAGTCCTCAACGAAGGGTCCTCCTTACCCCGTCTCCCTCCTGCCTCAGCAGGGCTCACAGGCACCCACTTGCCCCCAGGCCCAGGACAAGACCACCCAGAGCCTCCACAGCCGCCCGCAGCGAGGAGCCCGCAGTCCCCAGGGATTCGGGTGGGTGATTTACAGAGACAAGGGCAGAGAGCATCTCCAGGCAGGGGACAGATCTCAGCCCGCCGGCTGGGATCGGTGTTTCTGCTGCCCAGTGGAATATTCCACTCCACTGGTGATGCTGAATGGCAAAAGCAAGATGGGATGCTCCGACTTTCCTTCTGGGACACAAGCTCGGTGTCAGTCACGGTGGGAGCTGCACACCGCACCTTTCACTCCTGTCTTTTCCCTGGGAAACTTGCTGGATTTCTGGTGGTGAAAAGCCTTACCACATGCTCTCCGAACACCCCTGGCCTCCAGGCACCCCCTGGACCCGCAACTCTGCCGGGAGCAGTGCACAGGCAGCTCCTCCTTGCCTTCCAGCGGCGCTCCCCTCCAGCTGCTGCAGGCGGATAAAATACTCGGGGGTTTTATCGCGAGCAAGGCAGCTTCTCACGGACAGAGCTTTCCTGTGGAGCTGCAGGCAGTGGGCAGAGGGCAGGGACTGACCCCAGGCACTGTGTGGGCATGGATCCCGGGGTGAGGACGGAGGATTTGTGCCACAGGCCAGGCTGGCACCGCTGCTTGTTTGAAACATCAGCAGCAAACTGGGGGTGGCTTGCTGATGTGAGCTCTGCCCTCCACGCACACAGCAGAGCAGCCACAGACCTCCTGCTTTCCTGCTGATCCCACAGCATGGGAATGTTCATTCTTGTCAGGATTCTGTCTTAGTGGACATGAGACTGAAAAGAAACCACCTTTGAGGTGTGGAAAGATCTCTGCTGTTGTGAGAGCTGCCTGAAGCTGTGTCCAGCTCTGTCCCCCAGTGTAAGAAGGACACGGTGCTGCTGGGGTGATTCCAGAGGAGGCCATGGGGAGATTTCTAGGGCTGAGCCCCTCCGCTCTGGAGCCAGGCTGGGAAACCTGGGGATGTCCACCTGGAGAAAGCAAGGCTCCGGGAGACCTCAGAGCCCCTTGCAGTGCCTAAAGGGGCTCCAGGAGAGCTGGAGAGGGATTTAGGACAAGGGCTCAGAGTGACAGGATAAGATAGAACTGCTTCCCACTGCACGAGGGCAGGAATAGATGGGATATTGGGAAGCAATCCTCCTCTGGAGGGTGGTGAGGCACTGGCACAGACCAGCTGTGGCTGCCCCGGCCTGGGCAGTGTCCAAGGCCAGGCTGGAGGGTCCCGGGGCTCTGGGTCGATGGGAATGTCCCAGCCCATGGCATGGGTGGCACTGGGTGACACTGAGTGACACTGGGCATGACTGAACCCCAGCTTGGGCAGTGTCCAAGGCCAAGATGGAAGGTCCTGGGGCTTCGGGGCAATGGCATTGTCCCAGCCCATGACACACTGGGCGCGACTGAACCCTGGCCCGGGCAGTGTCCAAGGCCAGGCTGGAGGCTCCTGGGGCTCTGGGGCAATGGGCAGTGTCCCTGCCATGGCAGGGGTGGCACTGGGTGGCAGTGAGTGACACTGGGTGGGTGGTACTGCGTGGGTGACACTGTGTGACACTAGGTGGCACTGGGTGGCACTGGGTGACACAGGGTGGGTGACACTGGCTGTGTGACACTGGGTGGGTGACACTGGCTGGGTGACACTGGCTGACACTGGCTGGGTGACGCTGGGTGGGTGACACTGGGTGTGTGACACTGGCTGTGTGACGCTGGGTGGGTGACACTGGGTGTGTGACACTGGCTGGGTGACACTGGGTGACACTGGCTGTGTGACGCTGGGTGGGTGACACTGGCTGGGTGACACTGGGTGGGTGACACTGGGTGTCACTGGCTGTGTGACACTGGGTGGGTGACACTGGCTGGGTGACACTGGCTGACACTGGCTGGGTGACGCTGGGTGGGTGACACTGGGTGTGTGACACTGGCTGTGTGACGCTGGGTGGGTGACACTGGGTGTGTGACACTGGCTGGGTGACACTGGGTGACACTGGCTGTGTGACGCTGGGTGGGTGACACTGGCTGGGTGACACTGGGTGGGTGACACTGGGGTCACTGGCTGTGTGACACTGGGTGGGTGACACTGGCTGGGTGACACTGGCTGACATTGGCTGGGTGACGCTGGTGGGTGACACTGGTGTGTGTGACACTGGGCTGGGTGACACTGGGTGACACTGGCTGGGTGACACTGGGTGACACTGGCTGGGTGACGCTGGCTGTGTGACACTGGCTGGGTGACACTGGGTGACGCTGGCTGGGTGACGCTGGCTGGGTGACACTGGGTGACACTGGCTGGGTGACACTGGCTGGGTGACACTGGGTGACACTGGCTGTGTGACGCTGGCTGGGTGACACTGCTGGGTGACACTGGTGACGCTGGCTGGGTGACACTGGCTGGGTGACACTGGGTGACACTGGCTGGGTGACACTGGCTGGGTGACACTGGTGACACTGGCTGGGTGACGCTGGCTGGGTGACACTGGCTGGGTGACACTGGTGACGCTGGCTGGGTGACGCTGGCTGGGTGACACTGGGTGACACCGGGCGCCGCTGAACCCCGACCCAGCCCCCTGCTCGCCCCGCGTGGTCACGTGGCCAGGCCGGCGTGGTGACGTCAGACGGCGGCGCGGTGGCGTCAGGCGGCGCGGTGGAGCCCGCCCGCTCCCAAGATGGCGTCGCTGCTGCAATCGGAGCGGGTGCTGTACCTGGTGCGCGGCGAGAAGGAGCTGCGGGCGCCGCTGCCGCAGCTCTACTTCTGCCGCTACTGCAGCGAGCTCCGCTCGCTCGAGTGCGTCTCGCACGAGGTAACGGCGGACCGGCCGCGCCGCACCGCACACCGGGCGGGACCGGGCGGGACCGGGCGGGGACGGTGCTCTCTCTGCGCGCAGCGATTGGGGCGCTCTCCCGCCACTCACTCTGTTTCTTCTTTGCTATTGGTTGTTGGCGCGGCTGGCAGGTGGGCGCAGCCCTCCACAGAGAGCGGGGATTGGCCGCGGGTGCCGGACGGGGCGGTGCAGCGCGTTGGATTGGCTGTGAGCGCCTATCCGTCAGTGGAGCTCGGGCTGTGATTGGCTGGAGCGAGTGCACAGGGGTGGCTTCCTCTCCTGGGGGCCGTGCCCCCCTAAAGGCCCCAGCCGGGGGAGCGGGGACCCCCAAACCTCGGGATGGCCCGGCCGGGGCGCGGGGACCCCCAAACCTCGGGATGGCCCGACCGGGGGAGCGGGGACCCCCAAACCTCGGGATGGCCCGGCCGGGGCCGCGGGGACCCCCAAACCTGGGGATGGCCCGGCCGGGGGAGCGGGGACCCCTCACGCCTCAGCAGGACCCGACCGTTGGGTCGAGAACCCCCCTCACACGCCCATCCCCATCGGGCCCGGCCGTGGAGGGGCAAGGACCCCTCCAGACACACAGCCCTCCTCGTTATACGCTACGAGTTTTGCTCGCAGGGGGAGGGTTTGCCTTCATAAACTGTCATACTAAAATCGCTGAGGCTGGTTTTGTGGAAGCTTGGTTGAATTAAGAAATTGTGGTAGATTTGGAAAGCCTTGAAGGAATGACTGTGCAGCCCGGATCTCAGAAGAGGCATCTTTAAGGAAATGTTAAGGCCTCTGAAGAGTGGATTTGTGACCTGGCTGAATCCGTCATGAATTCACTGTGCTGTGAGCAGTGTAGTCATTGTGCGTGGCCATGCTTAATAATCAGTCTGAATTCCCCTTCAAGAGGGGGCCCCCAGTCTTGCTGCTGTTGTTTTAATTGACAAAATTCACTGTAACAGTAGAGAAATACAGAGCATCTTCTGAAATATGCATGTATTTTACCAGTGTAACTGGGAGGACGGAATAAATTTAGGTCTGAATAGAAAATAAAATGTTAAAACTGTTCTTCAAGCTGAAAAATGAGATTCTGGTAACTGCTAAAGGTTGACACCCAGCTGATTTTTGCCCATTTACAAGGTGGAGTAGTTTAATCCATTTCCACTCAAGAAACCTTATAATTTATGTTATTAAAGACAAAAATCTGGCCGAGATGGGCTAAGGTTTTGCATCTGAAAAACGTCTCAAGCTTCTCTGGCTTCACCCTGCTATTGCAAGATATGAATCTTTGTCTGATCATGTGGCAATCTGGGGCTTTTTGGACAAAGGTGTGCCATGTAATGTGTGTGATGTGACTGTGTCTTCTTCAGGTGGATTCTCACTACTGCCCCAGCTGCCTAGAAAACATGCCTTCAGCTGAAGCCAAGCTGAAAAAGAACAGGTGAAGCTGCTTTGGTTTTTTTTTTTTTTATTCATCAATGCTCCCTATTTAAAACAATCCCTTCCCATGTCTGCCTGAAACTGTTCAAAACTTACATGGCTGCTTGTCATGTTTGAGTCTGTTTTGAGGAATAAGTGTCTTTCCATGATGTATCATGTACTGTTCATGATTTTTGGGGATTTTTTTTTTATGATCTGGGCTCATAATACAGAGAATTTTTAGGATCACATTATGTTTCTCACTTCTGCTGCTCTCATGCTGACTCTGAATCCCCCAAGTTCCTGTGGCGGCTCTGCCGCTCTTTATCCCTAGTGCTGTTGCCTAGGAGTTAATGATCTGTTGGTTCAATGCTGATGTGGTTGTTGGGAGCATTTCTCTCAGCCTGGGACCCTTCTCAGAGCCCTGCCCTGGTGTTTGTAGGTGTGCCAACTGCTTTGACTGCCCCTGCTGCATGCACACCCTCTCCACACGGGCCACGAGCATCCCTGCGCCGCTGCCCGACGACCCGGCCAAGACCACCATGAAGAAAGCCTATTACCTGGCCTGTGGCTTCTGCCGCTGGACCTCCCGGGACGTAGGCATGGCAGACAAGTCTGTGGGTAAGGGGCAGTTAACGGGCAGAAAACTGAGTTAGCATGAGCCCAGTTTGTGTTTTGTAGGTAGCAGATCATCCAGTTAGCTCCCGACTGTGCTATAGACTTGAGATCTGTCTAGGATTGGAGTTGTAGTTGGAAATTCACAGGAAAACTCGTTGTTGAGGAAGACTTCTCTGAAGAGCAGAGCTGAGTTACTGGAATATGTGACCCACTTCCATGCCTGTGTTACCTGACTAGTGAGAAAACTGTCAAATTGTTTTAGTCAGTGCACTCTCCTCACAGCTGAGATCTTGTTTGTGTGTCTTTGAAGCTGCTCGGTCTGACAGTATAAACATCTAATTTATTTTCCATCACTTTTCTACACTTAGACTTATTCCAGAGTTGCTAGTCAGTGTTTGAACTTGACTTTTCTCTTCACAAGAGCACTAGAACAAAGCTTTCATCTATTTTTTTGGTATGTGAGATGTACAGAAAATATCTGTCAGGCTGCAGAAATTGGGTTGACTAGGCCAAGCAGGTCCTCTGACTTCAGTGTTGATGTGGCTGAAAATGGAGCCAAGGATGCAGAGACAGAAGCAGCCAGTAATAAGAGACACTCATATGAACACATGTACCTGCTGCTGAAGTGACTCCTGGGTACTGTCCTGAGTATCTCTCAGGCAATATTTGTTTAAAAACACAATATAAAAGCTGTCAGAGCTCCTTTATTTCAAACCTGCCTGTGCAATGCTTTCAGAGGTGTATATTTGTACAGAGATGAACTTAAACAATTGCAATGGTAGGTGTAGCAAAAATAGGGAATGTCATATTTTATAAATAACACCAAGACAGTTCACTGTTGGGTGTGATTTCTGTGTGGTGTCTGGAAACCTCCTGTGGACTTTGCTTTTTCTCTTCTCTTGTGCAGCGAGTGGTGGCTGGCAGGAGCCGGAGAATCCTCACACACAGAGGGTGAGTGAGTGGGAAAGCTGTACTTGGGCTGAAATGCATCAGCCAGAAAGAACTGTTAGAGTGTCAGGCCCACTCAATCACTTTCTCTGCATCTATATAATCCTTCAGATACCAGTTCCAGTTCCTAATCTGCACCTTGACTGAATTCAATGGAGGGAAGGCCTCTTAGAGGCTCCCCTGAGGATATCGCAGTATAAAATCTCCTTTTGAGAAGAAGCTCAGTTGAAACCAGCCTATCTAATGGTGCTGTTAAGGTGAATGTGCTGTGTATGTATGTGAAAAAAAGCTGTTTTCCAATCAAAAGTGTGTCTAGGATCTGGAAAACACAACTGCACCTTTAACACCCTTCCCTGTAACCCATTAGGGCTCCACTCTAAACGTGACCAGCCTCGGGGAGGGGGGGAAAAGATGCTAAAGATGCTGTTTGCTCTGCCAATCCAAATTGCTCAGAGTTGGCCACATGGCATTACTCTGTGCAGTCATGGCAAATTCGTGAACAAAGTCTCAGTTGCTGAATTGCAAAGTGAGAATTGGGCACTGCCCTCCCCCCCACATCATTCCCAAGGGAGGGTCAGTTTGTCACCCACAGCGTGGGTTAAGGCATGTTAAGGTACACAGGCTTCTTGAAATACATCCTGCACAGTACAGCTGGTACTAGGAACTGAGTGAAACAAGTAGCAGGAACCCCAGTGAGTTCACCAGCAAATGCTGCAGCTGAGGTGACAGTGCTCCCTGTGCCTTTTCCTGCCTCCAGATTAACAAACTGGTGGAGTACTACCAGCAGCTGGCTCAGAAGGAGAAGATCGAGCGGGACAGGAAGAAGCTGGTGCGACGCCGCAACTACGTTCCCTGGCCTTCTCGGTGAGCTGGTTGTGCTGTCCTCTCAGAGCAGGAAAAGTGATCCACAGCAGCCTCAGCCTGGAAAATTAGATAGTTGGTAGCACTGTAGGGCTGCCCAGCTTTGGCTAATTGAGGACAACATGAAGAAAATCAGGCTTTCTTTAGGAATGAATACTTTTGCACTCATTTCTTTGCATTGTGTATTACATTGCCACTCTCTGTGATAGTCCTCCCCAGCAGTGCCAGAAGGGTTTATACTTGCCATGCCAAGGAATATGATCTCCAGCAGTGAAGTGCAGTGCAGCTGCTGCCACAGTGCCAGTGGCAGCTCTTTCTCAGGACAGTTATTCCCACAGCTCAGTTACAGATAGATCAGCATTATCTGACACCTCTGTGCATAAAATCTCTACTGAAATTAACCTTAAGACTTGATTGTGGCTTGAATGACTTGTTTATTGTACCTGGCAGGTAAATGCTCATTTTATTTAGCTGGGTGACTGCATATGCTTGCTACTTCAATGAATTGTGCTTGCTCTGTGCCCTTGCTTGTGTCTTATGGCTGCATTTTTTGTCTCCGTTGCTACCTGCTGCTATTTTGGGGGCTCTCCACAGCAACACACTATACATGTAGTGGTAAGTCTTTTCACAGTTTCTGCGGGTGTTAAAGCTCTCATGGTACCAACTGAAGGGGAGTAACAAATCCTACACCCTGCCTCAGGGCCTCTGGCTTAGGTGTATCTAAAACAAATACAGGTGAAGCCTAACTCTTCAGAGGGTTACATTTGTTACAAAAAATACTTTGTGTTAGTTTAGAAACAGGGCAGTGTCTTTCAGTAAGTAATGTACACTTGAAAAGCAGTCCTTCACCGAGCTTGGCTGAGACACAGTTGTCTGCTTGGCCAAGGCAGGTGCCACTAACATTCATGAGCTCATCCTTGAAAAATCACTGGAGTAGGTTGATGCTTGCATTTCTCATTTGGTGAGAATTCAGGTTTTCAGCCCTGCCCAGAAGGAAGATGTCTGCCTCCAAGCACCCTGGGTACAGCTGAGCTGTAGAAAGCTGAGGAGTAGCTCAGATGATGAGAGAGACTTGTAGGTAAGGAACTTGTAGGAGATTGAACCTTCCAGCTGCTTCAGGTAGTGCTACAGAGCCTTTCAGATGGATGTGTAACCACATCAACCCACTTTTTTTTGGCAGCTGAGCTCTCATTATATGCTACTTGACATGGAGTTGCTCTGAAGAGAATATCCAGGGAAAATGTGTCAGTAGTGCAGGCTGGTGATTTGAGGAAGGAGCAAAAAGCTTTATAAGCAATAGCCACACACATCTGTCTTTCCTCATTTGCAGTGCAGTGGGAATTGTTTTCTAATTGCCTACAGTTTAAGCAGAAAAATATATCTTAGGAAGCATTGAATACCTTTTCCTTTTTGCTTTCCTTTGCTTGTACCCCATGCTTGTCATGCAGCTCAAAGGATGAGTTTGCAGCAGGTCTTTCTGTCCCTTCAGGAAGCAGACCTGAGGGTGACAGTGCCTTTTTTCCTTGTAGGACAAATACGGCCTTGGAACGAGGCTTCAGCGCCAGAGGCCCGGAGCTCCCATCAGCGCCCTCGCTGGACTCTCGTGAGTCTCAGGGTTGGGATTACCTTGGGGGGAGGATTGGAGGTGTAGGCAAGAGAGGAGTAAAGCAGCTCTAGAAAGATGATAGACAATTAGCAGATAGCAGTGAGAGGAGATGTCTCCTTTCAAGCTCTGGAGAGGTGTCAGGTCTTCGGGCATCTCTCTGCAGCAGCTCCAGATGTTCTGCTTTCTCCCAAGAGGAACAAGTGACTGCTCATACTCTTATTGCAATTATTGTGCAATCTCAGCTCTCACTGCCTTCTGTGCTAGAATGCAGTTACTGCTGTTGCTGTCAGAGCGCACGTGCCCATTTCATGACTGAGTTGCCCCTTATTTGCCCTTAGCCTGAAAGAAGGAGAAGACCAGAAGGAGATCAAGATCGAGCCAGCTGATGCAGTGGAAGAAGTGGAGCCTCTTCCTGAGGATTACTACACAAGACCAATCAATCTGACAGAAGGTAAAACCTCAGTATTCTGTCACTTTTTTTTCCTTATATTTTGTAACATGGGCATTGCCTCCAAGCTTGTGACGTTCCTCATGACCTAAGTTTCTGGTCATTTTTATGCTGAGATTGAAATACTGGGAAAAATGTGACTTTTAAAATGGTATCTTTGAATGCAGCCTCTGTTTCATGTTGTACACAGAAAGCTCAGAGCCAGAAGGCCTGAAGGGTTATTTAATTTTCTTGCCGGCCTTAATTTCTGTGTGTGTGAAGCATCAATTTTTGGAGGGAGAAAAAAGCTGATGTCCTTTTTCAAATAATAGCAGGAAATAAGGAAATAGCAGCTGCTGGGGAGCTGGAACCAAAATGGGCTGTTGAGTAATAATTGCGCATTGCTTTGACATCAGCTCAGAACAGCCTGTGTACACTTGCCAGGTCTTTAGCTGACTCATAAATTTAATCCACAAGTACTGTAAATTGATCAGTAAGACTTGGTGTGAGCAGGATAAACCAGCAGGCACAGGAGTGATGTGGGCTTTCAGCTGAGGTGGCTCCAAGTGGAACAGATGTTGTTGGTAGTTCTGCAGGCCTACAAAGTCTGCCAGTATCAATTAATTCATTAAAGATGTATGGAAAGGGGTAGATCTTCTTGCTCTCCTTTTCTCATGAGGCTGTTGGCATTGTGAGTTTGATGCTGGTGAAGAGGACAACTTTCCTGGTTCCCAGGGAAAAGGCTGCCAGGTGGCTCATTTGCCTCTTAGGCACTGGAACAGTGAGGAGCCTGCATTTTGAGAGAAACCCATGGGAGGTTTTGGCTGCTGGGAATTTCTTGCTTTGGGAGCTGTGTTTTCTCTAATTCCACATGTGAGTCTGAATTGTGCAAACTTCTTGCTGAGAAGCTGTGTATTGTACTCGTGCAGCACCCAGCTGTGAGGGTGACAAAGCTCTGAAACTCATTTGCCATGATGAGGGAAAGAACTATGTTCTAGATGACTACAAAACTCGTTTCCATCCCAGCTCAGCTTTGAAGAAAGATGTGGCTCCCTTGTTTCTCCAGGGCTAGCACTGATGTTGCTCTCATGTTACTGTGCCCAGTCAGAGCAGCCCTTTATTCAGCTTTTGCCTTTCTCTTTATTTCTAGAAATATAATAGTTGCCAGTGGCTTCTGAATTACGAGTTGTGGGTGAAATTAGGTGTCTTAGAGATGGTGGCAGGTCTCCACCCACACAGTGTGAGTGGCATATGTAGAACCCAGCTGGAGTTGCAGTTCCTGAGACGTTTCTTTGTCTTGGTTTCTGTGTGCTCCCAGTGACGACTCTGCGCCAGCGCCTGCTGCAGCCTGACTTCCAGCCCATCTGTGCTTCCCAGCTCTACCCACGTCACAAGCACCTCCTGATCAAACGCTCGCTGCGCTGCCGGGTAGGCAGTTCCATCCAGAGAAGGGCCTTTTCCAGGCTCTCAGGAGTTGGGTGCTGGGAACTGGGCTGTGTGTTTCTCTTTTGAAAGAAAGGGCTCAGATGCTTCTGGTTGTTAAAACTTCTCCAAGTTGGTGGTAACAGCACTGAGGGGGTGAGGGAGGCTGTCACATCTCTGGTGTGATGACAGTTGTGAAAGGGGAGCAACGCTGTCAAAGATGCATAAAGATACAAAGGTGTTTTTTGCTAGTGCCCTGCCTAGCCAAGGAGTCAAATAAGACTGCCAGTACAGTGAAAGTAAAAAAAAAAAAAATGCTGTTACTAAAGACAAAAGTCAACAAACAAAATACTAGGGGAGAGCAGTGCAGACACTGATGTCACTAGAGTAAAGGCAGGAAGAGGGTTTTTCAGAGAAGCAAAGTAGAGATTTGGGAAGTGAAGACAGACAAGAGTTTAATCCAAGTTCTGCTGTTGGCTTTCTACATGGCCTTTACTACATGATTTTTTTTCTCAGTCATACAAAGGTATTTATTTATCTAGTTCCTAAAGTAATAGAGCAGTATTCTTTTAAGTATTTAAGATGCAGAATGCTTTGTAAATGCCAAATACTTTCTCAGAAATAAGTAATGTCAGGCTGATCCTTTATTTGAAGAGTAGCCTATGAGAAATCAGGACTTCTAGCTGTCTCATTTTTTTAATTGATTCTGGAGCATAGGTTGGAGGGCTTTCAGTTATTTGTGCTGCAGTCAGTGTCCAGGTGTTTTCAAGACTGGTTCCAAGTCTTGTGTTTCTGAGGTTGCACTGGTAGTGCCAGATATGACATTTTGGAGTATCAGTAGCTGAATACATTGATGGCTATATGCTATATTTATGTGCTGTGCTAGAGGGTGTAATGTCATGGCTGGTGGCACAGCACTTGTGGCTCTGATTCTTCAGTGTGTGACTGCACACTGTCTTTTGGTGCTGACTTGAATACCTTTCTCTTTAGAAATGTGAACATAACCTGAGCAAACCAGAATTCAATCCAACATCTATCAAATTCAAGATCCAGCTGGTTGCTGTGTAAGTAAGAAATGGGGACTGGGGACAGCAATTCCCTGTTCATGCTTAGTTAATGCCTTCTATTTTAATTTCCTTTGACCTCTTGTGGGATTGTGCCATCCCTTAGGATGGTGTAATCACCTTTTTAAATATATTTAGCTTATCTGTAATAGGTTTGCTTACTGATCTGCTAAAGATTTCAGCAGTTTGACAAAAACACTGCATGCTGTGCCAGCCCCAGACTGTAGCAGGGATTTGTAGGATTAGGGTTATACAGCAAAAGGACAATTCATTTTTCCTTTTGGGGAAGCTCTAATAGCTTACAGACAGCAACACAGTCCCTCACAGTCATTTGCTCTGTTATTTTGTAGTAACTACATCCCTGAAGTGAGAATCATGTCTATTCCCAACCTGCGCTACATGAAGGTCAGTAGCTTTTCCAGAAATGTCTTAGGCTGAGACATAGCCAGGAGCAGTGAATGTGGGATCTTTTTAGAAGATGACATGGTGTGATGGTTGTTCCCTGAGGGCTCCACTCACTCCATTTAGAGGGTTCAGGGTTTAAGGGAGTGGCCAGAGTAACACTGCAGCAGTAGATAGATTACTGTGCCATGTGCCATCTGGCATCACAAGCTCTTGCCAGTGTCTGAAGAATAAAAGGTGTAGAATTAAGATCTCAGCTAGACTTCCAAAATACATATTTCTTAAATTAAGAGTTTTGCATGTTATTGGTGCCTTTCTTATGGACAGGGGGTGGTCACTGTCCATCCATTGAGAGGATGTGATGCAATTTTTAATTGTGTTGATCAGTCAGAGAAGATGGAGCTGCTTAGAGTAACAATGAATTTCAGCACAATTGCTTCTTGAACTGTGATTCCTGAATCTCCCTAGGAAAGCCAAGTCCTTCTGACTCTGACTAATCCTGTGGAGAACGTCACTCATGTCACATTGCTGGAGTGTGAGGAGGGAGACCCTGATAACATCAACAGCACTGCTAAGGTATTGATTGTACCCTCCTGCTGTGTAAGCCCAAGCCTCTTTCAGCGTTTACCACTCCCATTTGTCCTTCCACAGGCCACACTTCTCATATGTCCTTCAACCCCTGCCAACTGTGCTGCGTTTCCCTCCTTGGAGCTTAAATGACTGTCACCAAAGTAAACAGCAGCTCATGAAGTATTTTGAAATTGTGTCCGTTCATTGATGTCAAAAACCCAAGGGAGAAATTAATTATTTCACTGGCAGGGTGGTAATAGGTGGTCCTGGAGCAGAGAAAAGCTGAGGATGAGTCACTTTTCTGTTAAACTACAGTGAAGCAGACCTCAGAAGAGGAGAGCTTTCTGCTTGCAGTGTAGGTGGTGATCAGTGCTGAAAGGCTTCTTTCTCTCCATGCTCTGTTTCAGGTGGCAGTTCCTCCCAAGGAGCTTATTCTGGCTGGCAAAGATGCTGCAGCAGAATATGATGAGCTGGCAGAGCCTCAAGACTTCCAGGATGACCCTGAGTGAGTGTCCTGTGGGGATTTAAAAACTTGGCTCTTGGAGTAACTCACTCTCCTCGTGTCTGTCTTCAGTGTGGTTTGAGTTCCTCTGAGAGCATTGTTCACTTGGAACAATGCTTTGAGAACTTGGCTTACCAAATGTTCCTCTGTGTTCTGCCTTGCAGCGTTATTGCCTTTAGAAAAGCCAATAAGGTGGGAGTTTTCATCAAGGTCACCCCACAGAAAGAAGAGGGCGAGGTGACCGTGAGTTTCAAGATGAAGCACGAGTTCAAAAACCTCACTGCTCCCATCCGGCCCAGCGAGGAGGGCGACCACACCTCGGAGGTGATCTGGCTCACCCACCACGTGGAGCTCAGCCTCGGCCCCGTGCTCCCGTAGGGCGCCCAGCGCTTGCTCCCCACGGCTGGATGGACTGGCACCCTGAGGAAGCACCTGGTGAAAGGTTCTGCCAGAGCTCCTTTGTGATGTGTGGGTGTGCCACGGGCCCGGCCGGCCGCCAGGAGGGGGCTGAGGCTGCCGTGGTTTGGGCTGGTTTGTTCTCTCCCCCTTGTTGTAGTGCCCACTAACCGCCACTCCACTTCCCCCTCACTGCCACAGGCTAGAGTAACTTGCAGCACGTGTTAGAGCACAGAAAAAGATCTCCCTCCAGGTTTGCACTGAATTTGGCTTTATTAACAGATAATTAGGGCTGAATTTAGATTTATCAGCAGGAAAGAACCCATACTGGTTTCTTCTCCATGTCAGCCTACAAACCTGTTTTCCATACCCAATAATGAACAACTCTCACACAGAGCAATGCCCTTCCCAAACAAACGTTTTAAGGAGTGTCCCTACCTTCTGCATTTTGGCAAGTTACTGCCAGCAGCACGATCTTTTCTTTCGGTTTTCTGCTTCCTCATAGGATACCTCAACTGTGGGGGTGGGCCATAGAGCCTTACCCCTCTGGCATATGTAGCTTGCTTAGCTGAGGTGGCAGATGTGTTTTCACAAAGGGGTTGATCAGTTTGCCTTTAAACTTTAAACATAGTGTACTGTAGTGTTCATGGATCTGACTGGCAACCAAGCCCGCCATCAGCCCGCTGCATCTCAGCTGGATGTGACAGCGGGATGTGCTGCAGGCTGGGAATTCAGGTTCTGCTGCAGCTCTTGACAGGCAGGAATGCTCTGGAGAGGCAGGGATGCTCCAGAGAGACTCCTAGGCAGACTTCAGCTCAGTAAATGTTGTGTTGCTAGGGATTGTAGCAATGAGGGTATGAAACCTGGAGAGTTTAGCTCTGGTAATTATAAAGCTACAGCGGTGATTTGGGTTCATAATCTTTGTTTTTCCAGTTAGGGCGGGTGGGAGGGAGGTGTAAAGGTGGAAACTCATTATATGTTAACTACACACACTGTACCAGAAGGTCATTTACCTGGGGTGTAATTTGGCTGCAGCCCAAGCTAAAATGGGTGATTAAGAGCTGTGTATCCAGGAGACTGAATTATCAGTAAGTGCATGGCTAGTGCAGGCAGGTGAGATGGCTCTTCCTGCAGAGCATTCCCACTTCAGACGTTGACCTTTAACCTTTATTTGTTAAACATTTCTGAGGGGCTTTGACGTGCGGCTGTGCTGGGAAGGGCTTGAATACCAGCCAGCCATGGCCCTGCCAGCCTGGATCTGGGAATGCTCTGCATGGAGGGGCAGGATGAGGCTGCCTGCTCTCTGGGGGCGTGGTGCAGCACCCCAAAACATCTCCCTTAGTGCAGAGAACCTGCCGTGGTGTGCTGGAGGGGCTCACACCTCACAGCCCCGGCCCTGCAGCGGGTCTTGAAGCGGCGAGGCATCACGTTTACAACTCTGTGTAGGTGACACACAGATGTACAGCATGAGTGTGAGACTTGTAGTTAGTAGTTAATGTGTAGTGCTAGTGCCTGCTGCAGCTTTCCCTGTCCAAATAACAAAGCACTTCACCTCTGGCCACAACTTCTCCTGTTCAGTAGCCAAAACAGCTGCTGCTCTTGCAACACAACCACAGAAAGACCTCCAAGGACCCAAGCCTTGAGCTGTGCCTGGGGCTGGGGTTTGCTGCAGGCAACGTGACCTGCACCCTTCTCACTAAAAACAAAAGGTGCATTGGGCTGTGGCGTTCTGGTGAGCTCGGCGAGCTGTTTTCTCCCCTCCCTGCAGGTGCTGTAGGCGATAGGAAAGGTATTGGCGTGTCCCTGCCTCTGTCCCCGCTCCCCGATAGGCGCCTGTTGCCTTATGCTTGACGTCGTGTAGTGACCTTCAATAAAACACACGTGGCTCTCGAGTTCTTTGCGCTGGCTCTTATTCCAAAACAATCCTTATTTAAACAAAAGAAAAAGCGGAGCTCCCCCGTGTTTTCCCAATGGTCTCGTCCCCGTGCTCCCCCCCTCTCGCCGCCCGTGCTCTCGCCCGTCGAGCTGTGCCTGGCGCGCCCCCTGCTGCCGCAGCGCGGTGACGTCACCGCTCCCTCAGCCCGCCTTTTCCGTCACGGCGCTGGTGGAAGTGGCGTCACTTCCGGCCGCCGCCTGCCGGCAGCGGAGCGGTGCCGCCATGTCCACATCTCTGGGCTCCAACACCTACAACCGGCAGAACTGGGAGGATGCGGTGAGCGGGGGCGGCCGCGAACGGCCGGGACAGGCGGGAGAGCCGGCCGGAGCGGGCCTGGGCCGGCGGGGCCCTGCTGCGCGCCGGAGCGTGTGGGGCGGCAAGGCCGCGAGGCGGGCGCAGTGCGGGGAGGCGGCCCCGGGGCTGGGACCGGCCCTGGGCACCCGCTGCCTTCTCTGGGCACCCGCTGCCTTCTCTGCGCACCCGCCGCTTGCCCTGGGCACCCGCTGCCTGCCCTGGATATCCGCCGCCTTCTCTGGGCACCCGCCGCCTGCCCTGGGCACCCGGCACCTGTGGTTGAGCCGCCCGGGAGGCTCTGCCGCGGTTCCCGGCCCTCCTTACGGCGCAAAGGGAAGGAGCTGCCGCGCCGCTCCTGCCCCGCCCGCGGTTCGGGGGCTGCAGGAGCCGGGAGCCTCTCCCGGCGCTGCGGGGGCTGAGCCGGGCCCCTCGTGTGCCCCTGAACGCGTCCCTTCGAGCTGGAGCCGGTCCCGAGCGGGCCCAGTGCAGACAATTGCTGCTTGAGGGATAACGGGGGTGGCGTCACCTGCTGCAGTCCAGGCACTGACAGGTTCAGATCTCAAGAATACGCTTTTTATTTGGTTATTCTAAGCTTTACTCCGAGCTACAATAGCCAGCAGATTATCGTTCTGTAATAATTTGGGCCTGGGTCGTGGCTTGCAGCTCTCCCGGTGTCTCTGAATTCATTTGCATCTTTTAATCTGTGTGATGAGTTAAACTAGATCATTTTTCAGAGTGTGACTTGACTGCTGTTGTGAGCTTGTTATAAATTCCCGATTTTCTTCTTGCTCGATTCAGGACTTCCCTATCCTGTGCCAGACATGTCTTGGAGAAAATCCCTATATTCGGATGGTAGGTGCCTGTTGGACCCTGCAGTCCTTCCTTCTCTCTGTGGTGGCCCTAAAACTGTGGGTTTGGGGACTAATATAGGGCTGGGTACAGGAGGGGATGCTGAAGTGAGCACACTCCTGAACAGCTGGTTCTGCACAACAGGATCTGGTCCCAGCTGTTGTTGGTGTGTAATATCATGGTTAGGGGTGTGATTTAAGAGCAAATCAATCAAAAAGGAGAGGAAGATGACACAGTCCAGTGTCTGGAGTGCAGGAAGTAGTAGAAAATGAAGTTTTAGTACTGGCAAACTCCAGCATGGAGAGCTGTGAGCTGCTTAAATTCTAATTAGCACAATTTCTAATAAAATTTAGAATTTCTAATGAATTTAAATTCTAATGATGAATGTGTACCTCTAAAATTAAGTTAAAGGTGACTTATTGTGACTTACGAAGGTAGTTTAAGTTCCTGTTTGTTTTCCTTGGTTTGCTCTGTGCAGGTTGAGCCAGTCCATGTTATGTTACTTTTCTCTGCCTGGCCTGCTTGCCTGTGACCCACATTGACATTATCTCCTTCACATTTGTGTTCCACAAAGTCTGTTGAGAGAGTTTGGGTTGTTCTTATGAAACATAACCCAATGCTATTACAGGGGATATTTCAGAACCTGTTTGTTTCCATGGGCTTATTTCACGTAACATCATCTTTCCTTAAAAAGAGCTGTTAATCTCCTTTTCATTCTCACCTTTCATCAGTACAGGAGGTGGGACTTCAAGTACTCTGTTTTTAATGAAAGCTTCTAAACCAAAAGTGTATTGAAAGTATTTAGGATTTAATTTGTTTGACCTGCTGACTTTCCAAAGTGTAAGCCAAATACACAGGTGTGAGTGAATCTAAATGCAGCATAATTATGAAGAAACCTACTGTGTTATAACACCAATTATGTTTCATGTTTTATGTTTAACTGATGATATTTCATATTTTCTTTTTATTGTTTTTATTATATTTCAGACCAAAGAAAAATATGGAAAAGAATGCAAGGTATGTTTGTGTGTTTTGAAGAAAGAATGTCAAAATAGGAGCAGATCTAGGAATAATACATTTTAATGATTAAAAACCTGTCAGCTTCAGAAGAGTGCTTATCTGGGTTAACTTAAAATGTTTATGTAACTACATAAATTTTTAGGTCAGTGTGCTGTGCTTGTTAGACAAAGTCAGTTGGTCCTAAAGTAGTAAAGTTATTGAGCAAATCCTGAGTCTGTCTAAAAACATCTTCATGCTTATCAGAATGAGGTTTTGCAAATACTGTTGTACTATATTTGAAGTTATTGCAGCGTTTTAAATGATGGATGTTTTCTTCTGTGAGTTTGTTGGTTTTGCTGAGAAGTGCAGAATTCCTGGAGTTTGGGGTTTGCTGTGTATGTTATTCATGGCTATTTGGTGATTTGTGTTGCCTGCCCAAGAAATAAGCCACGATTATTTCCAAGAGCAAAAAATACTCAGTGTTGCCTGGACTGAGGGAAGTTAAAGGAGGTCTTTGCTCTTTTATCAGTTTTCATCTGAGGTAGAGAAAAGGTGTGATTTAGAATTTGTACAAATTGAGATTATATTATGTACTCAAGCTGTATATGCAGAGGAAGCAAATGCATCAAGAGCATCACTCTTCTGCACCAAAGCTCTCAGTAACCTCTCCCAGGTTGCTGCTGTGCTGCTGCCTGATGTACCCATCATTGTAATTCATCTCTGGAAGCTCCACACTGACATCACCTGGAATCAAAGAGAATTTCTGTGTCTTTGAGTAGATCTGCACTCTGGTTATTGTCATAAATGAAAAGCAACAAGAAAGAAAAAGCAGAAAGTCCATTAAACTTCCTCCTGTCAAAGTAAAGCCCCAAATAGAAACAAATGTTTCCCGAGCTCTGAGTCTTAACTTTAGGACAAAGAAGTTGTATTTATGGTTTGGAGAAGCTAGATGAGTTCAGGGGGTGTTTCCATGCAAGAAGCAGCATGGTAGCTCTGTGTCAGAGCGAGCCAGGTGCCTCCTTTCTGTCCCAGATTTGTGCCAGGCCGTTCACGGTGTTCCGCTGGTGCCCCGGTGTGCGGATGCGCTTCAAGAAGACAGAGGTGTGCCAGACCTGCAGCAAGCTGAAGAACGTCTGTCAGACCTGCCTGCTCGACCTGGAGTATGGTGGGTACCCAAAAACCTCATCCAAGACAAGGAGCTGCCTTCTGAAATGGGGGTTGGTGAAATCACTTTAATATGTGCATGTGATTGGCACTGGACAGTCTTTGAGAAGAACAGGGCTTGGTGCTCATGTCTTTCAGAGATTCAAGGGCAGAGTGGTTTCCATGAGCAGCAGATGATCTACGTCTGGTCACTGCAGGTTAGAAATCACTGTTTCTGCTCTTTCAGCTTGTTCTTCATATGGATTGGTTGGGGTTTTTTGTTTCATTTTAGGTTTACCTATCCAAGTCCGGGATGCAGGACTCTCCCTTAAGGATGAAATGCCTAAATCTGACGTCAACAAAGAATACTACACCCAGAACATGGAGCGAGAGGTTAGTGTAGCCAGCCAGGATCATGCTTTTTGGTAGCTGTGTGTGGGGAGGAAAGGGCAGCAATGACCTAGCTTCTCTTAAAACCACCTGCTTGCTCTGATTCTGTGCATTAGTGTTCAGTGCTGATACACACATAATTATTTGTGTTCTGCCTGCTTTTAGATAGCCAATTCTGATGGCACTAGACCAGTTGGTGCACTAGGAAAAGCCACTTCCACCAGCGACATGCTGCTGAAGCTGGCCCGAACCACTCCATACTACAAACGCAACCGTCCTCACATCTGTTCCTTCTGGGTAAAAGGAGAGTGCAAGAGAGGAGAGGAGTGTCCCTACAGGTACAGACACAGCTTGGACAATTCATCTCTTCACGGTCAGATGCAGCTTCCCTTGGAGATGCTGCAGTGGGCAGGAGACGCTACAGTGATTTGGGTCAGGGCAAAACTTCCTATCCAGTGCCAGCAAATGAATCTCTGGTGGCAAGTTTGTTTGTGAGAAGTTGTCTGTGTCCTTTGCCAAAGCAGTGACTGCAGCTCTCCTCTTGTGTAGTCAATTTTTCCCGTTTGTGGTGTCAGTCCCCTCAAGCAGAGGTCTTTGTATTTGAACAAGGGGCTGTTTCAAACCCAGCTCTTATGTTTTGTAGTGCTGAGTGTTGAGCTGTCAGAAGCGCCATTCATTCAGAATGTGATGCAGTCCTGGCTGCAGTTGAAGTTTTAGGGCTTTGTTCCATTTTGGCCTGTTTATGTGGATGGGTTTAAGGATATAATTGACCTGAGGGCTTGAGAAGGGAAACTGGCAGCTACAGTCATTTTAATCCATTCAGTCATCCCTGATGTTATAAAATGCTTTGTTAAACCTTAGACATGAGAAACCTACAGATC
The DNA here is from genome assembly GCA_032173965.1 of Sitta carolinensis. Taxonomy (NCBI): domain Eukaryota; kingdom Metazoa; phylum Chordata; class Aves; order Passeriformes; family Sittidae; genus Sitta; species Sitta carolinensis. The sequence continues at coordinate 12,505,057 of CM063294.1, forward strand.
CAGATGATCCTCTGGCTGACCAGAACATCAAAGATCGTTACTATGGAATTAATGATCCCGTGGCTGACAAACTTCTGAAACGAGCATCAACCATGCCTCGTCTAGATCCTCCTGAGGACAAGACTATTACTACACTGTATGTTGGAGGGCTTGGAGACACCATCACTGAGTCAGATCTCAGGTGTGTTGATGAATTTGTATTGCCCTTGCCTTATTGTTTGACACTTTGATAATGGCTCTTCAAGTTAGGAACAAAAATAAATCTGGATTTCAGTTTTTTTAATGGGGAACGGGTTGGTGGGCAAGTGCAGAGGAGTGCCAGCTTGCTGGAGAACAAACAGGCACATTTCAAACGCTTTCATTAAAATTTATCTCTTTAAAGATGAGTCATCCCTTTGGGCTGTTGGGGATATTTTGTAACACTTTTTACAAGAAGTCCTGTATCCTCTAGCTAGCTACTGAGGGAAGCTGCTGCACAGCTTTTATTGCTCCATAATTACATGGAGGGCTAATTCTGATTAACTGATTTATTATTGTTTTCTAATGATTAGTTTGAACTTAGATGGAGAAGAGAAAGTTTCTGAGCATACCTGGGTCACCTGCCCTCTACTCTGTGACTGAGAGGAGTGAGTATCATAGTAATTTTTTTTGTCCTATACAGAAATCACTTCTACCAGTTTGGGGAGATCCGGACGATAACGGTGGTGCAGAGGCAGCAATGTGCTTTCATCCAGTTTGCCACCAGACAGGCTGCAGAGGTGGCTGCTGAGAAATCCTTCAACAAACTCATTGTCAATGGCCGCAGGCTCAACGTCAAATGGGGCAGGTAAATAGGGGGGAGGAAGCTGGGAGGACCTGCAAGGGTCTTCTCTCAGTTTACAGTCTTGATCAGCACCGATTGGGTGTTAGGCAGAAGTAGATACTTCTTTGGTAAATAATTGGGGTCCTCTTGCTTTTTGGTTTTCTTTCTACACTGGGATCTGGCTTGGAGATGACACGAGTAGCATAAGGGATTTCTTGGTTGAGAATTATGGATGAGTTTCAGTAGCTTTGCTCCTAGTCCATCTCCTGTAAACACTGTTTGCAAACTTGGTATCAACTATCTGATGTTCTGTGAGTTTTTTATCTTTGGCTTCTAGAAATAGATCTGGAATGGATAATGTGAAGCCATTTTCTTGTATAAGTATCTCCTTATCCTGCTTTTCTCGTCCTTGTGCTCAAACTTTTGTCTGTTTTTCAGGTCCCAGGCAGCAAGAGGAAAAGAAAAGGACAAGGAAGGCACTACAGAGTCGGGGATAAAGCTGGAGCCAGTTCCAGGACTTCCTGGGGGTAAGGGAGTTGTATTCATCTCTGGAACACTTAATGCTGACCCACTTCCATGAGTGAGGCTACTGTTAAGCTTCTGGGAGCAGTGACAGTTCAGGATGGTAGAAGCAGTGGTGAATCCAGAGCAGTTATAGTAGGTTTGCAGCAGATCCAGCTGGATGGGAGATGAGCTTTGTCTAGAAGCAAGTCCTTGATGAAAAAAGAGTTCTTTATGTGATGAGTGAAAAGTTAAAGCTGAATTCAACTTACTTAGGTCAGAGATACTGGCAACTCATGCTTTTAATGTTTTCTAAATTCACTGAGTGTTGTATGATGGACAAAGCAAAGCTGGTTTCAGATGAAGGAAATTGGTGACTGGGTTTTCAGGGCAGTTCTTGAGTCCAGTTCCTAGAAGCAGTAGTAACAACACTTTGCCCTTGTGAAGCATGGGTTGTGCTCCATCTCTGAAGGCAGACACCTCTGCTTGTCTTGCCTGAGAGATTTTCCATAACCATATGTGCTTTTTGTGCAGCCCTGCCCCCTCCTCCAGCTGCAGAAGAGGAGGCTTCTGCAAATTACTTCAATCTACCTCCAAGTGGCCCTTCAGCTGTGGTGAACATTGCCCTGCCACCTCCTCCTGGCATCGCTCCACCGCCGCCTCCAGGTACCTGTGTTTCCCCCTCCAGTGGGGGTGTGAAATTCAGTGTTAGACAGTCTCTTCCTCCTTGCCATGCTGCAGCACTGATCCATGCCCTGAGCTGATTTTCCTCATCCCTGATCACACAGTGTAAACGGATGATCTAAACTGAGCTGTCAGCACAGTTTAATTAAACTGAGCTGCCTGTTGTGGTTGGTATTTGCTTGCAAATTCCCAGGCATGTTGGAGATCCCTGTTACTGGTACTGAGACCTACTCAGTGCTTTTGCTGGCTGTGTAAATGCCACATTAACCTGAACTTCAAAGGGTAATTTTGCTGCTGGTTGGATGACAGCATGTCCTTGGCTCTCTGTATATCTATCCAGAGATGCTTTTGTTCTTTAATGGAATTTAGGACTCTTTTGGATTTATTTGCTCTGCTCTGTGGTTGAATGGAAAACATTTAGATGGGTATTACAGGCACCTGCCCGGTCCCTGCCCCTAGATTTTAACTGTAAAATGTGTTGGGTAGAGATTGGCCCTAGTTGTATTGAAAAGAGAGGCAGGAGTTTGGGGAGATGGGAGATGTGCACATTTGTGAGGCACAGCTGTCAGCCAGCTGTGACGTCAGTACTTTGAAGCAGCAGTACACACACATCAGGTTTTCTGTTGCTTTGTCTTGAAGCTGCCAACTTTTGTTTCTGCAGGTTTTGGACCACACATGTTCCACGCCATGGGGCCCCCACCTCCCTTCATGAGAGCCCCAGGCCCCATCCACTACCCATCCCAGGATCCCCAGAGGATGGGTGCCCACGCAGGAAAGCACAGCAGCCCCTAGCACATCCTGCCACCCTCATCCTTGAAGTAAATGTTATTTTCTAGTTACCATGGTAGCACCATATGTTGAGCTGTGGGTGAGCTAGAGACGCCTTATTTCCCTGCTTGCAGCCACAGGGCAAGCTGAGCTCTGTGTCTCCACGTATAATCGGGTTCTTGATACGTCCCAGGTCTTTCTGTTAGTGTGGGGGGTGGGTGGGGGACAGACAGAAGGGCTGTCAGGGGTCTGTGGGTCTGGGCTACCAGAATTACAGTGCTGTCTGTGTATCCCATTGGCACACTTTTGAAATAAACTTCTGGAAAAACAAAACCAAGCCCTTTTGATATCCTCGGATGGAACTGTATGGATTGTTAAAATGTAACCAGAGACTCTTCTCTATCAGGTAACTAATGATGTATTGTTCTAATGAGGTATTAAACCAGGACTGAGTAGAGTTGAAAAACGAGTTCATCAGACCTGCCAAACCCATGGCTTGGCCTTGCCACTACACAGAACTTTCCTCTTTTTTTCTGACTTCTTGATTATAAAAAGGCAAGAAAAAAAGCCTTTTTAAGTGCATAATTTCTAATCCTGCAGATCCTGAGCAAGATAAGGTGTGGGTCAAGTGAGCAGCCCCCAGGCAGTGTGGGCATGATGTGTAGTGACAGGTCAGCAGTTGCTGATTTATCCAGGTGACAGCTCCCTGGGCCCCAGAGCCTGGGCTTGTGCTGCCTGCAGCTGCAGGGCAGGGCAGGATGCAACTGCAACTGCTCTTGGGGAGATTTGGGGCTCTCAGGACCTGTGAACCAGCATCCCCTTAAGCTGTGAATGGCTCCCACTTCAGCTTGCTTTGATAAGATGTGAAACTTTTCTTTCTGTTCTCCAGCTGTAGTGGTGGCCTTGGAGCAACTGCATCCTGCCTTGAGCCTGTAGCTGTGTGAGGTCTGTGTACATGTGGCTGGAAGATTTTAGGTTTATCTCCGTATTAGCTGCTTTCATGCAATGGATCTGTGGATGTCTGCATAACAGGATGGGGCCTGTTCTGAAGCTTCACTTGCTTGTTTTTTAAAAAGTACATAAAATATTTGAATTTTTTAATAGTGTGCTTTAACTTCCTGGAGTGCAGTGTCTGAGGACTTGCTCTCATTTTTATGTGGCTGCTGCCACAGCTGAGATGCTACATGGGCAAGGACAGGCACATCCACTTCTAGTTTCATGTGCTGTCCTGTACAGTGCACTGGGTGCCATCATGGTGCTGACCCTGCCAGGCTGTCAGAGGAGGTGTAGCACTTGTGGCACCACGGGCTGGCTTCTCTGGAGAAAGAGCTGGGCTTTGGGTGTGGGTAATTAGTACAGCTTTTGTCAGGGAAGAGCTGTCCCAGAGTGGTGTTGGACAGCAGAGCCTGCTGGTGGATGAGAGAGGGCTGTGGCATTTGCCACTGCTCTGGCCCAGTGTCTGCAGCCAGGACCTGAGTGATGTGACAGATTTGGAATGCAGGAGGCTCCACATCATCTCAATTTATTGTTTCCAGCCAGTTACCCAGGCTGCCTAGGTTCTGCAAATGATGGACAAAGAGGAGGGAAATGGAATTGGAACAGGGCAGCAGTTAAGCATCATAGATTTATTGTTTCTAAGGAACAAACCATTTTTCTTTCTGTTTGCTTGCCCCCTCCTGCTTCTGTGGGAAACAGTAATGAAAAACTTCCCACCTGAATGATGTGTTGTGGCAGCAAAATCCCTGCGTGGGGTTTTCTCTGCATAGTGTTACAAGCTTCACAAATGAGGCAACTGCTAACTGCATTTTTACCACAACATTTACTTGCCCCATTTAACCACAGTGGTGGAAAAAGGAACTTTTATCATGGTGCTTTTGGGAGTATAAGGAAGGGTAACACTTAAGAACCTGACAAAAGCAATTGAAGGAAGCCTGTGTTCAGTCAGAGATTTTTGTGAGTGAGGTTCCCCAGATGTTCTGGTGACTGTAGGCTGTTGTTAGCTGTGTATCCCACTGTGTGTCACTGCTGAAAATGTTGGTGTAGTTGGATCCTCACTGCTGATTTTCATGTTCCCAGGGAAGCCCGTGCTTGCTCTGGAGGCATGGCCATGCTGCTTTTCCTTCTCACCGGTGTTGAAGTTACCAGAACACCCTGGCAACATCCTCACACAGGTGTGGTTCTGCAGGGCAGCGGGTCCAGGCAGGGCCTGATCCCTGACCAACTACAGGAAGCAAACCTGGCCTAAGTCACTCAAAGAGCCTAGATTAGATGGTCAAGCGAGACATGCAAAGAGCAGTAGGAAGGGGAAAATAGCTGCCAAATGCTAGCCAGTAGCTTGTGGAAAACAGGGCACAAGTTTCCAACTTCCAGCATTCCTCTCCCTCTATTGTGGCTGTGCTGTGTTGGTAGAGGTAGATTCCCACTCCTTCATTTGTTTTTGTTGTCCAGCCAAGCTCAAGGTAGCTGCTTTAAACATGCCAATGCCTCAAGTAACTTGTTTTGCTACCACTCTTCCATTATCACCTCCCCTCTGTGTCCTGACTGGAATGACAGGTGCGGGTTGTCCTGAAGATGGAATTTCTCTGCAAAAGCACCAGCTGTCCAAGCAGGTTTCACATGTCGGGGAGGATGCAGTGAGGCAGCTTGGTGTGTTGCAGCTGGCAGTGCTGCTGTTTTCCGTGAGGCAGGGAAGAGGACAGGCTGTACGGGGTGTTTTGTTCAGGAGCTTGAGGGAATCTGCTGGATTAACAGCGAGGACTTGGCTGGTTGGCTTGGCACTAACTGCAAGGGGAATTCAGAATGGTCCCACACTCGAGCTCATTCAAACCCCATTCGAAGATGACAACCCAAGCCCACCAGCTGAGCTTCCACAAAGGATACCTGCTCCCCTCCCCTGCGAGTGTGTGCGAGTGCAGTGAGGAACCATCCGTGGCCATGGGGAAGGGAGCCGTGTCCTACAGCTCTTCGCTCTCCGGCAGGATCCGCACCCAGCCTTGGGCCACCCTGTTGAAGTTGGGCCTGTGGGAAATCACCTCCAGCACACTCAGGTTATCCAGCTCCACGGTGGGCAAAGAGAACAGCTCTCCAACCAACGCCCTGTCAAACGGGGCTGGAGTCCTGCAGCACAAGGAGAAGCACACTTAGTCACAAGGGGAGGCTGGGCATGTCATGAAGGTGTTAGAAAAAATAAGTCTGGGTTTACTGAGTCCAGCACAATGTAGAAATGACAACCCTGCTCTTCCTCCCCAGGACACTGTTAGAGCCCTGCCAGCCCAGCGAGGTGGTTCTCTGGTACAGAGCCCACCTCAACTCAAGCTTTGGCAAGCCTGCAGAGTGGGCTTTGGTGCCTGGATGTTGGCAGAAGCGTTCTGCGCATGGAAGGGCTTAGATTCAGTGACAGAGACAGTGACGAACCCCTGGTCTCGAGAGTGCCTCATCTGCAGCTCCTGTGTCCTGCAGAGGGCCGAGGCTGACGCTGCTCTGGCTCACTCTTGCACATGCAGCTCTATTGGCCCTGGCTCCATCCCGCCTTCTGGGACGGCTCCTCATGAACAATGACTAACAGGAGGAGCAGTGTGGGGGCAAGAGCTGTCATCTCTTTCTGGAGAAATGTGGAAAGGGACTGGGGAAGAGTGTGCCAGCCCCCAAAAGTAAAGAATGTTGGTTTTGGAGCTGCACATGGGGGCTGAGCTATCAGTGAGGCAAAACTGGGAATGTTTGCTTTGGGAAGCACTGCTAGAACATGAATAACGTGGCACTGTTTTGCAACAGAGGAGAAATAAGAGGGGGAAAGGCAACTGGGAGAAGTTTGTTCTAAGAACTTTCTTTTGGGAAAAGAGAGTCTTTGTCCAAGACTCAAAGAGCTTGGTTTTCACTCTCTCTTAAGGCAGCACATCTTAGCAAGGTGGCCCAGGATTTTGCATCACAGTTTGAATGTTTAAAATTGGGGATAAATCAGCCTGCTTTAGTGCTGCTGCTGTGGAGAGGGTGGCCCTTCCTTGCTCTGTGACCCATGAGGGCTCTGCTGGGATTCAGCTAGCCTTAGGCAAGACCACTGGCTTTTTGAGAGCCAGTTGTTCCAAAAAGTTTGTTTTTCTGTGGTTTGGTATTTGAGCTCAGAAGCGATTTACAAGCCAACAGCTTGGAAAATCATGAAAAGCCCAGTTAAAAGCAGATTGGCTTTCTGAATCTTTCTGCCTCACTAAAGAATCAGAGGAGGTGGCAAGAGGCTTGGAGTTAAATTAGCATCCATCTGTATTAAATTACAGAAGACTTTAAATAGAAAGGCAGTGTGTGAGAGGGAGAAATGGTACAGGGTAGAGTATTATTAAGAAACATGCCCTTGCTTTAGTCCCTGTCCATAAATAAATCCTGAGGCAGGAACATGGCTAAATATTGAAAGAAAAGAGCCAAGTGTCTGCAGCAGCTCCTTGTTCTCCCCCTGCAGCACCTCTTGGCTCTAACTCCTCAAGGAGAGCCACATGGCAAAGCCCCAGGGCTGAGGGGGAGGAGAGCAGCAAAGGGACAGTGGTGGCCAGGCTCATCTCTGCCCTTTAGGATGGCTTTTCCCACAAGGAGGGATCGTGGTTCCCTACAGCCCCTTATGCCAATGCTGACAGCTCAGCAGTCATGTCCCCCACGCCTCTGATCCAGCTCTGGGGTGGGTGCAGGGGAGCTGCTGTTGGCACAAGGTCTGCTGGGGAGCAGTGCTGTGTCCTGGGGAGAAACTTGTGGTAACTTGCCTACTGGAAGGTGACTTTGGCCAGGCCACCAAAGCCAATATAATTGCATCCTCATGACAGAGGCTTTCAGGAAGGAGGACAGACAGGACTCGTTTTGCTGATTCCCTAGGATGATGTTCAGCTTAAAAGTTCAGTTCTCATTATTCTGCCATGGGCTGCTGGTGCTTTGCTACCACCAGATCTCCATCTCCTGGATCCCCACCAAGCACATTTGCAGAAAGACTGGTCTTGGCAGTCTTTGCTCCAGGGTCCCAGCCTTGATCCCAGTGTCACTGGGAGGTGTGAGGAGGCACCAGCCGTGCTCCAGCAGAAACAGCCACAGGGCACAGAGCTTGCCAGGATGAGCTACCAGAAACCCCCTGGCCTGGAGGCTTTGGGCTTGAGCAGGTGTTTGGAAGGAATCTGGTGACCTCTTAGCACTTTGTGGGAAGATTAACCTTATACCCCCACTGCTTCCAGCAGCTGTTTGAATACCTTAAGGAAATTAGGAAAGAGTCTTGGCACTGTGTCATTCCTCCACCTGGCCCAGAGCTGAGCCCAGCTGGGAACAGGAGTGATTCCTTCTCCAAGACCATTTGTGTAAGAATTGGTCCTCCCAAATTTCATCCCTGAGGTTACCAGTGAGATCAAGCTGCTTAAGGCTGTGTGAGCCCAGTAGTGGAGCTGAGAGGAGATCTGGAGGAGAGCTGCTGGGGGCAGGAAGCTTTGCAGGGAGCCACAGAGGCGCTCCTGAGTAGGAAAAGAGCATCCTGAGCCCTTGCTGTGCCCCTGGGGGGTTTAAAGAGGGCATGAATCGCTGCATTTCCCTATCAGGATGGTGGGTGCTCCTCGAGGCTGAAGGGCTTGGCCAAGGGCTGGTGGTGTCTGCCTGTTACCTGTTGAAGCTCCTGAAGTCCACGCAGGGGGTCTCGAGGGCGGTGGGTTCTTGCCAAACACAGCATTGTCCCTGTCACCAAAGAGCTCCTGCCATGGGGACCGGTAGCCCTTGGGGATGGCCGTGACATTGAACTTCTCGTGGGGGATTTCTTTGAGGGGGCTTGAGTACCCTGTGTAGGGGAGAGACAGCGTGGGTTGCTGGGGCAGGGGGCTGGGGGCATCCCAGCCTCTGCGTGGCCATGGAAGACTTGTTACGGGGCAGGAATTAGTATCTATAACATATATATATATAGATACATATTTGTATATATAAAATCTCTGGGGAAGGGTTGGGCAGACCCCTCAGCAAGCAGCAGCTCACTGCCTCCAGCCCCACATTGCTGAGATCCCAGCTGTGTTGGGTTCAGGCGCAGGAAGCATTATCTTACCTGGGGCCAGGGCACTGGGGTTCAAGACTTTGCTCATGTGCAAGACCTTCTCTGACTTCTTGGGTACTTCTGGGGGGCCACCGTGGGGTGATGCTGCCACATGGAGCTCAGAGTGATAATTCTCCTGGCCCCCAGCATTCTCCCCTGCCTATGGAGGGGAGAGTCAACAGCATAGGGGGGCTCCCCCTGCCCCATTTGGGACTCAGGGTGGCTGAAAGCACCTTAGAGCTTCCTGCATCTACTCACCATCTGTTCATTCACTGTTCCTTCTGGATCACCTTTCCCAGTGTGGTGTGAGCCACCTGCCCCTTGCCCTGAGAGCTGCAGGAGACAATGAGTGGGTGCAGAGGGGGATCAGCACCATCCCCCTCCTCTTTGGTGGATATTGAACCCCATGTTTGCCCATCTCCATGCCCAGCCCACCAGGACATCTCTCCCTTCACCTCTGCATAGCAGCCACCCAACCATGGCTGCCCTGCAGAGAGACCAGTGACCCTGCCAGGAATTCCTTCCCTGGAAGGGCTGCCAGAGCCAGGGAAGGACTGCCAGACCCACCTTCCTGGAGCCACTGGGGTGCTCAAAGACAAAGCGCTGCACCCGCTTCTGCCGTTGCTGGAAGAGCCGGGAGCCGCGGTTGTTGGGCAGTGAGAGTTCCTCAATCATCAGGTCGTGTGTTGTGCTCATCTTCTTCCCCAGGTCCAGCTGGGGCTCTGGGGAGGCTGGGAGAGCACAGCTACAGCTGAGGATGCTGCAGTATTGGGGACCCCCAAGGCAGCACAGAGCATGTTTCCCCTCACTGGGGTCTCTGTTTGGTGGCTGGGCCATCTGCCCACACCAGGGACTGGTGTTTCCTCAGTGTGAGGAATTGTCAGGCAGCTCCAGAAGTTCAAGCAGCCTTTCCCACCCTGTGCATGGGCTGTTCCAGCAAAAGCAGGGCAAGTGGCCTCAACCAGAGCTGGGTCTGGCCACTAGGCAGGGAGGGCAGCACTGTTCTGGGGCTGGTGACACACCTGCACCCCCTTACCATCTTCAGGGCCTGGTCTCATGATGGCCATCACTTGCTGCTGTGCTCCTGGGGCAGCTCTGTGGGAGATGGATGGATCCTGTCTGGCTGGAAGAGAGAGGCACTCCAGGAGCGGCACCAAACATGGGAACATGTCAGCCCCAGGCACACCCCAGAGAGATGCTACGACTGAGCTGAGCATCTCTCCTGGTCAGCATCATCCCTAAGCATCTCTTGCTCTGCTCTGTCCCCTTCAACAGACACAGGGAATGTTCAAATCATGCTGCCCCTCAGCCCCTGCCTGCCATTTTTCCTCTGTCTTTTTTAGGGCAGAAACTGTCCTTGCCTCTGTCTTTGCCCACAGTGAGCCGCTGTCCTTGTGCCCCAAGCACCCTCGGAGCAGCAGCTGCTGGCCGAGCGGGGGCCCTGGCTACCACCCCCAGCACCCCCCCCTTAGCAGAGCTATTTTCAGCTGCTGGCTCCAAGGGTGCAGGAGCTGCAGCCCTGAACCTGCAGGGAGCTGGTGAGCCCAGCCAGCAGCAAGAAGGGTCATGGGACCACTCGGCTGGGTTGCTCCATTGTGGAGAGGTGGCTGGAAAGCAGCCCCAGTCTGAGTCCCCTGAGCTGCCCACCTGCAGCAGAACCCTCCTGTGCTGCCGGCATGCTTGGCTCCACAAGTGCTGTTTGACCCTGTTTGGTGCATCTGGCATTCCCCAGCTCTGGCTGTGCTGGGAGCTTCCCCTAAGGGCCCTGCAATGCTGGGGTTCCCATGGGGCCAGGGTGCCTGGCACACAGCTCCCTGCCAGCTCTGAGTTCAGCATTAACCATTCACACGAGCCAGGGACCTGCACCCCATCCTTCCCTCTGCCCCACCCCAGGGAGACTGTACCCTGACCCCCACGGTGGTGGTGTCCCCTTTTCCAAGGACATCCCCAAGCCCTGTGCACCCACCCACCTGCTGACCCCCACGTGGGACCTCACCTTCCCTACCTGGCCAGGAGAGACCCCAGATGCTGGGAATTGAAGATGTTTCTCCTGCTGCTCTGGGGAAGAGGCCAAAGCCAAGTTGCAGTCACCAGCACTCAGTGGCCTCTGCTGGCCCTTCACAGCACCCCTGGGCTCCTGCTGCTTGCCCCAACCCGTCCTGGGCTGCAGCCCAGATGCCAAGGTCCAGCCACGGGGACAGAAGTTATTTCTGGCTGAGAAAGGGGGCGGAGCAGGGCTGTGACCCTTGGGGACTGGGATGCCGTCACCCCAGCACGGAACAGGTCTGACTCACAGGGATAAGGATGCCATAATCCTGGCGTGGAGCAGGGCTCTGACCCTTGGGGACCAGGATGCCATCAACCTAGCACGAGCAGGGCTGAGCCACACGGATGCAGACGCTGCCCCTTGGCATGCAGCAGGGCTGACCCCTGGGGACATGCAGCAGCAGGAGGTGGCCATGTGTGCTCAGGCCACCTCGGGGACACATCAGAGCCAGCCTGGTGGAATAACGGTGGTTTATTTCTGAACTGGGTATACAGCGGTGTGTAAGGCAGGTTGTAGCGGCTGCTTGAGCGAGGGTGGTAGGTGTGTCCTGGGAAAGGGGGGCGGTGTCCCAGGAGGGGCATCCTGCAGTGTGGAGGTACTCCAGGGGACAGGGATGGGCCGGCTTCAACAGCGTGTCCTGGGGAAAAGGAAGTGTTCACGGGCTCTGTGAATGGGAATCTGCTAGAACCCTGGCAGCCCAAATACAGCCTCTTTTCCAGTGCTGGTCTCACTGGCCCCAAGGTGTGGGGACACCGACATTCTCAGAATCGCCTTCTGTGCCAACACCTCCTTCAAAATCCCTGCAACTTCTACCATTTCCTTCAGCCCCTACAGCTGCCTTGGCTGTCACAGCACTGTCGGTTCCTGTGTGTGCCTCCATCCACCAGAATGAGGATGGGATGTGGTGAACGTGGGTATGGGGACTGTGACAGGTACGAGATGGGGCTGTCCCTCTTGGTCTGGACAGGGTGGGAGGGCACCTGTAAACAGTCCCCTTAACGTGGCAATAAATAACTTCAGCTCTTTTTGGTCTCCAGGGAAAGAAGGATTGGGGAGAATTTCTTTGAGATGGGATGAGAAGTTTAAAAAAAGTTAAAAAACAGTGTGAAGAATTGTGGGGCTGGAATTAAAAATTAAATTTTCCTCTCCAAAATCTGGTTTCAATTGACACCAGCCAAATCTAGAGACTGGGAGAGGCTGGAGGAGGGAGCCTGTTCATGGCATCCCATCGATGCAGCCCACCCGCGGCAGATGTGCCACCCCAGGGAAGCAGAGCTGCAGTGACACCCCGGGATACCACCTGGGAGCTGAGGACAAGGGCTCACAGGGGACCACCAAGCCCATCCCATCCTGGCTGTGCGGGATGGGGCTGGCAGGCAGGGACTGCCGAGGGAGAGGCCGGGGGGAGGCGGCTCCCCCACTCTGCCCTCTCCTGCCTGCTGACCACGCAGTCCTGCCCCGAAAGGTTAGGGTGGTAAAAATAGAGCGGGGCCATGGGATGGCGGGCGGGCGGGAGGCACCTGACCCCTCTGGCACACAGAGGGGCCGTGGCAGCTCCGAAGGGACACTGGTTTTTGGGGACGTCAGCTCCGGGGGTTGGGGTGTTCCCGGTGGGGGTGAGCGGGTGGCATCACCCGGGCTGACGGGTCGAGGGAGAGGGGTTTTGGCAGGGGCTGGCTTGTCTAGGAGGTGCAGGGAGCCCCTGAGGGCAGACCCCCCGTCTTCAGCCGCAGGCTGCTGGTCCAGCCCCGGGGACAGAGGTTGAAGCTGTGGATTCCCGGGCTCTTGGTCCCCGAGTCTTCGGAGTCGAGGGAGACATCCGAGTCCGTCGGGGACCGGGAGGTGCAACGCTTGGCTGCGGACCGCCCACCCACCACGGGGGATGGCAGGGGGCTCCTGGGGAGCGGGGACAGCCTGGGCACGGGGCAGGAGGACGCGCTGGATGGCAGCAGGAGCCGGCGACCCTCTGCCCAGGCGGCTCGGGGCATCCCGGGGGAGGCACAGAACTGGGGGCTGCCCGCCCGGGGCGATCGCAGGGGGCTCTTGTGGGTGGGCGAGGGGCTGCTCAGGCTCCCCAGCACGCTGCTGGCAGCCTGCAGTGCCGTCGCTCTTGGCCCCAGCCGGGGCGACTGGGGCAGGCTGGGGGGGCCGGCAGAGATGGGGGTGAAGGGCCGGGAGCTCTCCAGCCCCCCGGCTTTGGGAGAGGAGCTCTTCCTGCGGGCAGCGTTGATGATGTTCCTGGCGAGCCGCGCTTGCATCTGCCGGCTGGCCCGGGGGTCCGCGTCCTGCCGCAGCGGGGACAGGGACCTCTCGCTCCAAGGTGGGGACGTGGGGGGTCCCTCATCCATCTCGGGCACCGAGGCCGGGCTGGCCCAGCCGTCCAGGCTGCCCGGGCGCCGCGCCAGCCGGGGCGTCCAGGTGGGCGATGCAGGGAGAGACGACCGCCTGTCCTGGAGAGGGACAGAGAGCGGGTTAGTGACACCCCCCGACTCGGGGGATGAAGGGACAGAGTGGGGATACAGCGGCAGGAGGGTGCCAAGATAAGATTCATGCTGGCACGGCCCCACAGGAGCTGAGGATGTCTCCTCGAGCATTGCACCCCTGCAAGGGGTCCCCAAAACGCTTTTCACCCTGCACAGGCTCGCCCACCAAGGAGATCGGGGTAGGGGAGCCTGCCGTTAATCAAACTTGCCCAGAGTATGTCCCAGGACCTCTCACTACCTGCAGCTTCCCAAAGTCCCCCTCTGGGGAATGCTCGGAGCCCCCCCTTGCACTGCCCCAGGATCCATCAACCAGCACCACTCCCCGGACGGCAGGAAAGAGAAGAGCCAGGTGTGACAGCGCAGAGAGTATATTCAGAAAGAGGGGGGGAAAAGAAAATGCAGGAGAAATAAAGCACAGTCAAAAGGCAACTTGGCACGATGGGGAAAGTGGCGAGAGGGCATGGCCAGAGGCACAGCTGGTCGACAAGCCTTGGACTGAGCGTCACCCAGCAGCCCTGCCCTCGGCACCCTCCTCATCCAGCACATCCTTTGCTTCCGGCTGTGCCACGCAGCACTGCCCACCCCAGCTCCAGCACTGAGCCCAGGCAGGGACAGGGACCCCGCAGTGTCCCTAGGCCCAGCACCACTGAACTCTGCCATTCCCCGAGGGATGCAGTTCCTCCTCCACAGTGAGGAAGCAGCGGACAGATCCTGAAGGAGCAACAGAAGAGCCAGGAGCAGGCACAGTGAGGCAGAAAGACAGCGTGTCCCCTCCAGGTTTGCTTTGGTAGGAGGCTGAGAAGAGCCACAGGACAGAGGAGATGCAGAGGAGCAGGCAGAGCTCTGAGAGATGGGAAAGCCGGAGGGGAGAAAAGGAGGGAGCCAGAGGTGCGATGCTCCATACAGTTTCCAGGCGAGAGAAGAGTAAGAGCAGCCCTGTGGGACAGGCAGGCTGCCGCTGCCGCTTTGGGAATTCTGCAGGCTCTGCGCCCAGTTCCTGCTGCCTCCCCGGGACTCCTCAGCTCCTGTTGCACTGAGGGCTCAGCAGTGCCTGTAACCCGCTGTCGCAGCGCTGCAGCCTCACAACCACTTTTTTTTATTCTATTTTCTTTTCTTCCCCCTCCCCTTTGTTGGTTGCTGGTTTGGCTTCTGGCACTCCCATGAGCAGTTAGGGAGGACTCAGCCTAGCACCCCTGTGTTTTTCTCTCTGCCACCACTACTTGTAGTAAAAAGAAGGTTTCCACACCTGCGGCTCAATGCCGGCGTTCCTGGTGGAGTAGGAGGGCCGGGGTGCCTGGAAGCCTGCCTTTGCCCGGGGCGGCAGCAGGCGGCACGGGGAGGCCAGCAGCACCTCAGCCGGGGCTCCAGGACTGGCACGGCTGTCGTGAGTCAGGGGCAGAGCCCCGGCAGCACTGGGGAAGGGGCTGGCAGTGGTCTGGCCAGCGCTGGGCACCACGGGAGGATGCCAAACTGGGGAAGGAGGCAGCGGAGAGGTCGGGCAGGAGGCTTGCTGGGGATAGGGGTAGGAGTCAGGAAGAGATGGTCTGGGGGGAGGCACCTCCTGGGGCATGGACCTTGCTGGCCCCTTGGATGGGGAGAGGATGAAGAGAGAAGATTGGAGCTGGTAAGGCTGGTGCTTGGAGATCTCCAACTCCTTCTGGGACACCTCATTCTCCATTAGGTTGCTGCCATACAGTGATGCAGGAGGGGTTTTGGAGGGCCTGCAGGGGCTCTTGGAGGGGCGTCTGGAGACCATAGGTGACAGGTAAGCATTGTTGTCGTACTTCCAGGAGGGAGGCAAGGACATGGTGGGCGATGGGGACCGCAGCAACTCAGGCTGGGAGGGGGCCTCAATGATGAACTTCTCCATCCTGGATTGTCGGCGGGCAAAGAGCTCTGCCCCCTTCCCTCTCGCTTCAGTAAGAATGTGGCTGGGCTGTGGCTTCTTCTTGGGCTGGATGGTGGGAGACTTGAGGCAGGAGGACCATGCTGGAGCATCCTCAGCAGGTGGGAGGTGCTGCACATTCCTGGCTGCACTGTTGGGGACAAAGTTCGCAGCTTCAGCCCCGAGGGCAAAGGGCTCATCCTCGGCGCTGGGCTCCCCCTGCTCCTTCTGCTTCTTCCTGCTGTCTGCGCTCTGAACCAGGTCCAGCAGGTCAGGGTTGGGGCCCAGCTTCGGTTTCTCCACGAAGGTGAACATGGACTTTCTGCTGGCTCTCCGGGCAGCCGACTCCTCCAGGATTCCTGTTTTGGGCAAGGGGTTTGGTCCGCTCACCCCGCAGCCCAGGAGGGGATCTGGCAGCATCTTCTGCTCCTGGGTGGGGTACAGGGCCGAGTAGGCAGGGGGGGAGCGGACACGCGTGAGGGGTGGGGGGCTGCTGAGGGTCTCTGCGTAGGTTGGTGGTGGGGGCAGCTCGGGGGCAGGGGGTTCCTCGGCCGGCTGGGCACTGGCAGGGGGTGCCTGGGTGCCGAAGGGTCTGGCCGTCCGGTTCTTCACGGGCTTGGGCTTGGCCAGGGTGAGGTGCACCTCGTAGTACTGCCGGCCCGGTGTGCCGTTCCGCTGCTGCCCGGCTGGGGATGCCATCCCTGTGGCTGTCCCCGCTGGTGCGCTGGGCACCTCGCTAGGCACCTCACCGGGCACCTCACTGGGCACTTTGACGTTCTTCCCCTCCTCGGGGCTCTGTGGCAGGACAAGAGCCGCCGTGCTCGGCCCCGCAGGGGCTCCTGCATTCCCGAGCCCCTCCACCCCTCCCTCCGTCCCGCTGGCTGCCTGCTCCTGCACGCCGTTGCTGGCGACCGATGCCATGTTCTCCTTCAGGTAAACGCTGAGTGGGACCTGCTGGGCTTCAGCAGGAAGCTCCTGGCACGGCGAGGCGTTTGCCAGCATCCCTTCTCCTGGGTTGCCGGGCTGGTCAGGCTGCGGCTTCGCGCCCTGCCGCTGGCTCTGCTCCATGGCCCCGCGGCGAGGCTGGGGCGCGGGGCTCAGCGGCAGCCCCCCGCCATGCCCGGCCCCCGAGAGCCCGTCCACACGCTGCCTGCGCCGGTGGAACAGCAGCACGCCCTTGGAGCTGGGGCCCGGCGCCGTGGTGAGCTGAGCCGCGATCCGCTGGCTCCGCGCCTTCGCCTCCTTCAGCTCCTTCTCCGAGAGGCTGGCGCTGCGGGAGAGACCTGGGCAGAGGGGAGAGGAGGATTAGGGCCCGCAGTGGGAATGTGGGGTGTCAGACCTCCCGCCCAGGACTGGCAGCCCTTCCTCCAGGTGTCCCCCGGCATCCCAGCTCTTTCCCTGTCAGGGAGGAGGCAGGAGAGATGCACTGCGGCTGGGGTACATGGTTGGGGGCAACGGGGACCCAGCGCAGCCATCGCGAAGATGCTGGGACAGATGGGAAAGTTTAGGGGACACCTAGTGACACTCAGGACGTTTCCACCACCCCATATTTCGGCTGGGTTCTGCGCTCCCACCGCGCTGACCATATGGAAAAGGAATTTCTCCGAGCACGTCTGCGGTTGAAGCTCACATGGCTGCGGCCCCCGGCTCAGAGAGGCAGTGTCAGGGAAGAAAACAGAGTGTGTCCCCCAGCCCCCCGCCCCGAATGCCGGCATGGCCAGCCCCAAGCGGGCAGGACATAAACTCGGGGACAGCAGGGAGGTGCCAACAACCCACCCCGACCTCACAGCAAGGCCGGTGGGCAGCCCTGGTGGGGGACTCATGTATGGAGCAACACGAGAGGGCAGCAGCCGACAGAAGCTGGGCAGATCCTGCCCAGCTGGACACAGACACGGACACAGCGAGGAGCCACCCTCACGCCTCGGGACTCAACACAAGTGTTAAAAGCGAAGCGCTAAAAGCCTGGCGGGAGCCCCGCGGCCAGCAGCCCAGTGCCGCTGGGCTTCTCCTGTGCCGGACAAAGGTCAGGGCACCAGCCCTTCCCTAAGACCGAGAGGATGTGGAGCTGCCGGGAATTAATTTTCTTAGGGTGAGCAATTTCCTATGAGCTTGCCCCCCCCCGAAAGCACCCGTGGGAAGGGCAGTGTCCTCCGCCCTGCCGAGGCCGCTGTTGGGCACAGACACCAGCACCGACAGCATCCCCCGCGCCCCCAGCAAGGATGCAGCCCCTCTCCAAAGGCTCTGCCGGGATGGCTCTGATGGGTATCTCTGCTCCGGCCCCAGCAGGGAGGTGGGTGGCCAAGACCGCCCGCTCCCAGCCCTGCTCCTCTTTCCTTCCCATCCCATCCCTTCCCGTCTTCCCTTCCTTCATGTGTTCCTCATTTTCTTGCCTTCTGTGCTGCTTGGGAGTCTTCCAGGGTATTTTCAGCAGTGGCTCAGCCTACCAGCGAGGGAAAGGGATGGATGACTAAGCCAAGTCTTTCCAGCAAGCCCACGGTAAGCAGGAGGGCTGCTGGAAGCTGGGCAACTCCTCTTCTTCACCCTCCATCCCTCCTGCCTCCCTCAGCACCCAGCAAGTCCTTGCACACAGCTGAGGTGTGCAGGATTCCCTGATGTCTTTCAGGCTGCCCGACAGCAGGGTTTTGTCCGGGCAGGGGGCAGCGGAGGCAGAGATGTCAGTGGGAACTCTCCTGGAGACGAGGAGCCCGACGGCAGCGGCGTCGCCGGCAGCCAATCCCCCCCCGGTTCGAGCCCGGCATTGTTTAACGCCCATTTCTATTTGCTTTGGCGGCGGCACAGAGCGGGGCCGCTCTTTCCTCCGGCCGGGCTGCCTGGAGGGCAGCCAGCACCTCGGCTCCCGCTCCGCGGGGTCACCCTCGCCGCCTTTATCTCCGAAACGGGGGAGAAACGCGGCCAAGGAGCCGTTGAGAAACAAGCCACAGGCTCCAGATGTCTGCGGGTTTGGTGCTCCGAGCGGAGCATCCCTGCTTCCTCGGAGGCCGGGGCTGCCTAAGAAGCCGAGCTCTCGGTGGAGCCATTTCGCAGCCTCTTGCTCTTGCTACTGCCTTTTAACAGCAAACGAGGGGCCCTGGGGGATCTCCTCCGTGCTGGAGGGATGATTCAGCTCTTGGCCAACTCGTCCCTGCTTGGACTAGCCGCCAGATACGCTCCCACGTGGCCAGGACCAATACTGGGATTTGTCTACCGGGATTTTGCCCCTGAGTCTCTCCATCCCTTGCTGCTGCCACAGGCATGGGCATCACTGTGGTGGTCACACCTGTGCTGCATGGTGGATTCCCCCACCTAAAATCCCCTGCCTGGAATCCATTTCCATTCATACCAATCCCCTCCAGTCTTCCAGCAGCCACTCTGCCCCTGCCCACCCAGCATCCACAATTCCTGGCTGGTCCACTGGGGTCTGCTGGAAATGAGTCCCTCAGGATACTACTTGGGAAGCTGAGGGTAAGAATTGCTCTTCACATCTTATTTTTATGACACAGATGAAGAGCACTAAAGCCTCTGGCTGTCCAGAGGAAACCGCTGCAGCCTGAGCCATGGGATGAGGTTATTCACCCACTGCAAGAGCCTTTATCCATCTGCCATGGTGGGTGGATGGATTCTGCCTCCTGAGGCAGTTTCTGCACCACACACTCCCCTCCCAGCCACAGGGAACATTCCATCATTCTTCCCTGCCATCTCCTACTAGCTGGCAGCTCCGGGTGGGCTCTGGTTGGTCCTTCTCCCCAGCCCCAGGCAGGTGAGAGGGAGCTGAATGCACAGAATGTCCAGGTGCTGGGGAGGAGAAGGAATAGGGGTGTGGGGCTGAAGGCCACCAAAGCAGTGCAGGGAGGAGGCCAAAGTAAAATTACTTGTGTCCAAGGGCACTGTGAACTGTTTCCATCCATTACCCTTGATCCCAGTCCAAAATCCAATGGGTGACAACTTCCTTCCTTCCTGCCTTCCTTCCTTCCTGCCTGCCTTCCTTCCTCCCTTCCTTCCTTCCTGCCTTCCTGCCTTCCTGCCTTCCTTCCTTCCTCCCTTCCTTCCTTCCTGCCTTCTGCCTGCCTTCCTGCCTTCCCTCCTTCCTCTTCCATCCCACCTGCCCACACCATACCCTGGCTTGCCATGACACTGTCCCTCTGGAAGGAAACATGTCCCCTCTCCAGATGTCCCTTCTTCTCCCACCAGCCCTTTCCACTGCCATGTGCCTGCCTTGGGTGCCCCGTGCTCCAGGGATGGTGTAGAAGGAGATGCTCCCTGTGCATCCTGTACCCCATGGAAGTGCCACACTCCTGGCCCGCACAATCAGCTCCAAGTGCTATTCACTTCAGCTCTAGACACAGAATCCTATAGATCTTTATCTATATATTTACATAGGCACTTGCTCAGTAGGTTTTCTGTTGCTCCAGGGGTGACTTACTGAAAATCCCCCAAGTGCAGGGCTTAACAGCCTCTTGCCAAGCTGTCAGTCATCCTTCCCACGACATGTACAGTGCCCTCTCCTCCAGAGCAAGGATGATGAAGGTGATGAAAGACATTTTGGTTGCTCTCACTTCCTGCACAGATGGGGGGAAAAATTCCATCCATCTCAGCTTTCCATGGAAAGGATGGATCCCCCTGAAAGGTGCTAAAGAAGGATGCTTGAAGTCCAGCCAGGAAAGGAATCACCATCTGGCCCCAAATGAAGGTGAAGGATGTATCAGACATAGCTTGTGACCCATCCTGCCCTAAGATGAGAGCTGAAATGGGATGAAGATTTGGTCTTAAATTGCAGTTTTGCTGAACCAACAAATTCAGTGAAAGTTGATGGTCTTGACATGGCTGGGATATCACAGGAAGGAAAACAGTGACTTGGAAGCTGAGCCTGATGAGAAGCTCTTGCATGAAGAAGACAAGAGGTACCCAAGCCTTAATGGGACCTGCAGGTGCAACAGGTCATATGAAATCTTGGAGTCAGAGCTGGCAGGTGACTCCAAAGTCTTCAGTTTGGGCTCTGTCCCTGGCCTGCTCCAAGTTTGGCTGCTCAGCCACCCCAGCACTGCAGCCCAGCTCGGCCACGCTCAGGGTGTCCTACCAGACCACCCCCTGACAGATCACCCACCATCCATAACCAGCAGGCACTTTTCCCCAGTTGCAAACATTTCTTGGACTTCTGTGGTCAACCCAAATGGTGCCTCTTGCTGGCAAAATCCCACTGGCAAAACTGAGAGTGAAACCAAGACAAACCCCATTTCCAGAGGGACATGCTTGGTGCCACCTGACACGAACCCTGGCGCACATCCACGGCCAGGCAATGTTGGGGAGAGGAGATCCAGCGTTTTCACCCAAACATTGAGGACTTTGGACATTGAGGAAATGTAAGCAGGTTTTTTGGCAGAGCAGCAAGCTGGCCTCTTGCCCCAGCTACAGCTGTGCAGGGTTTTTTGCAGTGCGTACCAACTCACACACATTTAAATCTGTGCACACATTTCCCTCCAGCTCCCAGTTATCCCAAATAATCTGCAGCTAGGAGAACACGGAGGGTAGCACAGACAGGCAGCTGAACTAGCCAGAAACGGATATGATTCAAACATATGGATAGAAAGATGACAATTTTCTGCCTCATTCTCAGCTTCCAACCCTTCTATGCCCCAGATACGAAACCTCCATGAAGTTCCTATCTGTGCTGGCCCAGCAGCCCCAAAAAGATCAGGCTCAAGTGGGGGGTGCTGTGGTGGGATCAACCTCGCCTGCCTGGCAGATGCTCTGTGCTGGGCCTCTCCACACAGGCGCCTTTGCCAGTGACAAAATGTGGCACAGCGAGAAAATTCGTTGCGCTTGCAAGTTTTCCCTGTGCTCTGTTCGCAGGGGCTTTGCTGGATTTGGAGCTGTTTGCCTCCACGCTCCTCCCAGCTCGCAGCCGTGCCCGGCACTCAGCACCCAAATCCTGCTGAAATGGCCCCACAGTCTCCAAGCAGCAAGTGCTGGGGCACCCAGCTCTCTCACAGGGGGAGGAGAAAGGGGTGGTGGGGATTAAGTTCGAGTGGGGGCTGTCTGCCCCTGCCCATCCCCAGCTCCCGGGGGGATGCAGTGAGCAGCCCCAGCTCCACGTGTGCCCACACTGGGCAAGAAGAAGCTGTTGCCACCACACAGGTGGAGGCAACACCTTCCCCAGCTGGCTAAAATCAAGCTTTTGTTTTTGGAAAAGGCGGCTGGAGCCGGGCGGACCTCTCCCCCTGACAGCCCTGCCATCCATCCACCCCGAGCGCAGCAGAACCGGCCCGGCCCACGGCCGGGTACCACGGGGACTCCATCCTGCCTGGAAAGTGTGTCCCAGCCCCATTGTGCCCGAAGCTGCCGGAACTCGCCGCGACCCATCCCGGGCTGCAAGGTTCCGGGGACAGCCCCGCCGGGCTGGTGCCCCGAGCCAGCGGCGCTGGCCTGGCCAGAGAAGGTCAAATGGCTCGGAGTGTGCCCATGGGGCGGGCAGAGCGGGGAGGGCAGCGGGACAGAGCGGGGCCTTTGCCTGTCCCTTGCACAATCCGTAAAGGATCCATCCTGCTGGCTGCCAAGCCGAGGGACAGACGTCGTGTCCCCAGCATGGGTAGCATGGCCGGGGAGGTCATGTCCCTGACTCAGGGGACCGGGGACATCGCCAGGGAAGACGTTCTGCGGAGCTGGGGGGTGCGACCCTGCGAGCCCCAAGGAGGACCCCCAGGCCCCTCCGCGACCCCGCCGTGTGTCCTCGCTGCGCCTCTCACGCCCCACATCGGACAGAGGTGCCGGCAGAGGGAACCGACACCTGCCCCGCTCATTCCTGGAGACAAACCCCGCTCAACCCCGGCTGTGTGCGCCCCACCGCCCACCCTTCGCCCACCATCGCACCCACGGGACTTCTGGGCATGCACTCCCGACCCTGCCCGTGCAGCCCGGACCCCTATGCTCCCCCTGCGCGCTGCCATCCCCCGGCACCCGGACCCCCGATCGCAACAGCCCCGCTGCGCTCCCCTCGGCGCGCCCACACAGCCTCCTTCGCCCGTCACTTCTGCGCCGGCAGCCCCCGGCCCCCGCCCGGAGCCCCCCGCTCCCTGCCCCCCCACCCTCCAGCCCGACCGTACCCGCGGTGCCGGGCGCCGGTGCCGCCTCCCCGCGCAGCCCGTCTGCACCGGCGAGCAGGCGGCGGGCAGGAAAGTTGCGGCAGCTCCGCCCTCGGAGCGGGCCCGGGGGGGCGGCGGGCGGAGGCCGGGGCCGGGGGGTGGCGGGTCCTGCCGGCACTGCCCCTGCCCTGCCCGCCCCGGCACACCGACCGACCGGACGGGACGGGTCCCCCCCGCCCAGCCACTCTGGCAGCCGCCCCGCCGCCCCCGATGCTCCTTCTCCGCCGCTTCTCGTCCCAGCTGGGTTTTCCCTGAGCCCGCTGCGAGGGGGAAGAAGCCTGGACATCCCCTTACCCAGCCCGGGGCATCCCCTTACCCAGCCCCCCCATCCCCTTCCCGTTCAGGGGCATCCTCTTATCCCGTTCTGAGGCATCCCTCTCTTCCAGCCCCGCACTCTCCCAGCCCCGCACATTCCCCTTAACAGTCCTGAGCATCCTCTTACCCATCCCGGGACATCCCTTACCCAGCCCTTCATCCTTTTTCCCGCCCCCACCCCGCAGCACCTTACGTTTCAGATGCTGCCGTGGGTGCGGGGTCTCCCCTTTCTGCAGGTTTCCCCAGGGCCTTAAGTTTTGAGGCTCATGGAGGGAAGCAAAAATCCAGAGGCAAAAATCCAGCACCAGTGTCACCACTCTGGGGACCTCCTGGAAACAGCACTGAATCCCCTCTGCTCCCAGTCACAAGAGAACCGCAGTCCTGGGCAAGATGATCCCTGGGGAGCCAGCATCACCTCCCACCTCCACCAGCCTGCTGGGGCTGCAGAGCTCCCTGGCTGCAGCTGAGACTGGCCTCACCCCCTTCCCATGCCTGTCCACACCTCAGGATGAGCTTTTGGCTTGATTTTTTGCCTTTCTAATTTCCTTTCTTCCTGCCCCTCTGTGCTTTTTTGTGCTTTCCTGGTTTTTGAGGGAGCCTGGCGCTGGCTCTGCAGCCCCCAGGGAGTGAAACCTTCCGTTTATTTGCACACCAGACAGAGAAACCAGTCCTGCCTCCTGCATCTCCCAGCCACTGCCTCTACCCGGGGCTCCTGTGCTCCCCAGCCCGCCCTGAGAGGTGCCAACCAGCCCAGGCCGCCGTGCCGGATATTTGAGAGCAGCCAGCCTGGCCTTGGGCTGCTGGATGGGGACCAAAGGGGCACCTGGGACCCGCCTGGGTGGGTCCACACAGCTCAAGGTGGGGCACCCATTTGGCTCCCAGCTCCCAGGGTCAGCCCTGCACCACTCTGGGTGTGGATGGCTTCACCCTCTTCTCCTGAAGAAGTTGGGAGAGATGGGGGTCCCTGTACCCCTAGACAGCTAAAGAGAAGAGGAGCAAATCCCTGACACCTCCCAGGGATGCTCCTGCCAACAGCCTGCTGCAGGAACACTAGGCAAACAGCCTAGTGCCTCTTGTGAGGGCACCTGCCCTTTCCTGTCACCTGCACTGACCCAAACCTCTCTTTCCCAAACCTGCAGGCTTTCTGCAAGGTCCCAGAGCTGCTCTCAGGACCCTCAGTGACATCCTGCCTGGAGGTTCTGGAAAGTCTGACGGGTCCTGCAGGCAGTGGCTGGTGGTGATCTCACTTGGAGGGGGAGGAAACGGGACAGACAAACGCTTTCCAACAAACCTGTTGAGTTACTTTAAAATTCCAGGCTGGCAGCAAAAGTGCTGGATGGCGGCATGGATTAGGAAAATGCTGAGCCTGGACAGAGTCAGGCCTGACCTTTCCCCACCACAGATCTGCCATCCTGGAGCAGTGAGAAATGGGAAGACTATTTGGGTCCATCTGGTTTGTGTGCTGAGCCCTGAAACACGATGCTGCAGGGGCAGCTGTGAGCCAAAGGGCTTGGCTGAGCTTCCCAGCCTGTGTCCCATCCAGGAGCCGCTGGTTTTGAGGATGCCTGACACTGCAAAAAGGCAGGGAGTGGATTCTGGACACTGGTTCATGGCAAGCACCCCAGTCGGTCCCGCCCCATCCCACCCAGTCCTGGGGGCTGCCTTGGGAAAACCAGGCTCTGGGCTGAGCAGCAGCATCTGATAACACCATCCCATGGGGACAGGGACAGGGACAGGGACAGGGACACACCTGCCTTGGCACTGTGTGGCAGCTGAGATAACAGCTGGGCAGGAGCAAAATAGAAAGGCGGGTGGAAGCAGGGTTTAAAAATGGGTCCAATGCCTGTTTGAGGATGGGTTCTGTGGGAGCATCTCCCACAGGGAGGTGGGGCATTCCAGGCATGGCAGCAGCCCCAGTAACCCTAGATATGAACCTGCATTTGTGTCACTGTGGCTGAAGGGACAGTCAGGGGTGGAGAGGAGCAGCTGTGGCATGGGGCTGTGAAGCAAGATGATGGCAGAGAGCATTGTAGGAACCACCCAGCCTGAAATAAAGTGCTTAGTTTTTAAACCAGGGCCTGACAAAAATGGCCCAACGCCATGTGAGAGATGCTTGGCCATCCCCAGTCGATGGAGGAGAGGTGTCCCTGTCCCAGACAGTGCCTCAGGAGCTGGTCCTGATCACTCTTGGGCAGGGTTCCACTGAGCCCCATGGCCAGGGTGAGGGCTGGGAAGTCCACCCTGTTCATGCCCTGCTTAGGGAAGGGTTGAGTTCCTGGAGACAGTGGGAACCCGCCTGCTGCCTTCCCACCCCCCTCCAGAGAAAAGCCACAGATTCCTCCTTATTTTTAAGGCCAGAGAGATCATCTCAAGCTAAATTAGTCCCAGCAGCTCTGCTGGAAGCCTGGGACCTCTAACTCAGGGGAAGTCCTGCCCTGGGAAGAGCTGGGTGTTCTCACCAGGAACACAGTAGTGTCTTTCTGGGGGTGACAGTGGCTAAAGGGGGTTTCTCTTACCTGTTTTCCTTGGCTCAAAGTCAGGGTTGATGAGGACCCGTTGGATCTTCACCACTTTCCACTCCTGGCTGGGGTTGCCCATGGGGCTGTCTGCAGTCGGAGGCAGCTCTGGGGCAGAGCCAGGGCACTTGTGGGGGGCTGCAGGCTCCTCTGCCAAGGCCAGGCTGCTGCCATTCAGTGGGGGTTGTGGTGCATCCCCATTGAGCCCCCTGGGGTCCCTCTGGCAGCTCCCACTTGATTTCCCTCCCAGCAGTCCCGTCCGTGCCTCCTGCTCTCCTGGCTCAGAGGCTGGAGCATCCCAGAGCTGATGGCAGCTCTGCCCCCCTCTGCTCCCTCTCTCCTGCCAACAGCCACTTCCCCCCTCAGTGTCCCCCTTGGCTGTGCCACGGACACAGGGGGGCTGCTCAGCCTCGCCAGGCATGGGGCAGCTGGGCTGGGAGTGGAGACAGAACTGCTGGAGCCTTGTGCTCAGCATCTTTCTTCACTGATTTCCTTCACTGGCACTCCATGACCTTTCCAAACAGCTCCCCATGGCCAGGGGGATGAATCCTTCCTCAGAGCATGGGTGGCATGAGAGGGAGGGCAGCCACGTGCCAGGCACGAGCCCAGCTTCACTCTTGCAGGCAGGGAGACCAGGCACGATGCCACTGGAGCAGGCAGGTTTTGGAGATCCAGATGGAGGGATGTGTCCAGGGGAGGCAGGCCAGCAAGGAGGATTTTACAGGAATTTCTCTTTTCCAGGCAGAGGAGCAGCATCCAAAGACCTGTGTAAAGGGAAGGAGGGGCACTGAGGATGCTTGTGCTTGCACTGATTTCCTATGGCCACAGACATCAGAGCAGCTCCCGGCAACCCCAACCTGAACTCCAGCTCCAGCACCACTTCCCACGAGGAAGGACTCCCTGAGGTGCAAAGCCATTTGGAAATGCCCCAACCCCAACCCTGTCCTCCACCCCAGCACCCTCATCCACCCATCCTCACCCTGAGCCCGGCCCCCTCGCTTCGTCAGCCCATGGGAGGCTGTGGGCACCCTGCTAGTGCTGAGGCTGGGCCACCACTGCTCTGGAGCTAGCAGTGTTCAGCAAACAAGCAAATCCTTGAGGGTGTTGCTCAGGGTTATCAGGAACAAAAAAGGAAAATTTCCAGCATCCAGCTAAAATGTGTTTAACCATTGAGTGACTCATGCAGCGTCAGGACAAGCGCAGACAGACCCACTTCCCTCCTGCCAAGCACAAATCCTGTGGGGATGAGGAACCCACGCATCAACACAGACAAGTTATCAGCTGGAGAGGGGGATGTCATCACTCCAGGACAGGATATGGGTTAGAGTGTACGGAAATTCCTGTGAGTCCTTCGCTCGCACAGCATCACCCAGCCCTGCCAATAGCAAGGCTGGTCCCAGGGAAGCTCTGGGAAATCCACAGCACCCACAGCACATGGACCATGATGGATTTCCAACTAACAGCCAGCTGAGGGGAAAAGGGTTTCTGCTCCTCCCAACCCCCCTCCTGAGTTATTGCGAGGTTTTTCAGTGAAATCAGAAAAGCACCAGGTCAACATTGCAGGTTAAGCTCTGGCAGAATACACCCTGCAGCTTCTCGAGGTCACACAGCTTCTCTGCAAAACCTCTCCTGTCCTTAGCAAGGTTATTTTGGAAAAGAAGGCAGATTAGGCACTCGGGCATTTCCCAAACACAAGGCTGCATTTTTGGAGAACGCCCCAAAGGAAATCTTCTGCCCTTCTCTGAAATCCTTCCTCCTGCCTCTCTCTGCTGCAATTATTTAGCACAGATATGCAAAGAGAACTGAGGAGAAAATGTCAATGTTTCTCTCTGAAAAAGAAATTTACGTAGTTTGGTCGATCAATAGTTGCAGGAAGCCACCCACATCTTTCCTTAGAAACATGGCAAATAGTTGGATCTGAAGAGAGCTGGCTTATCTCAAATGAGGACAGAGAGAAAATTGCCAAAAATAGCCCCAGCCCAGCCTGGGTCGGCAGAGAAGCTCTCAGGGTGGAACTGCATCTCCCATTCCCTCGCCCTCTCCTTAGGGAGCAGGTTTCTGGGGCAGCACAGCTCGTGTCCATCCTGCACCAGAGCTGCCTTGACACTGCTGGGGGAGTTGGTACCTCCCTGAAAGCCACCTCCCAGAGCCACCCCCTTCCACTCGGGAGCGCTTTCCACACCCGGACTGGGAGTGACGCCCACGGCCCCGGTGTTCCCCAGGCAAACCCTTCCCTGGTGAGACCCCAGTGGGTTCCCTGAGAACAAGCTGCTGGGGTGGGGCCGCCCACGGCACCGAAATACTGAGCCAGGCATCTGCTGCCTCGCTGGGGGCAGCTCGGGCCCGGCAG
Source organism: Sitta carolinensis (assembly GCA_032173965.1). NCBI lineage: Eukaryota > Metazoa > Chordata > Aves > Passeriformes > Sittidae > Sitta > Sitta carolinensis. Next base: position 12,532,578 of record CM063294.1, read on the forward strand.
GGCGGTGGAGCTGCGGGGAGCAGCCCCCTGCCCCCCGGGACACAGCTCCTGGCTCTACCGGCAGCACAGGAGGGGAATGTTTATGAGCACCGTGGATCTCTAGCAAAAGCTGCTGGGCTGATCCCCTCTGTTGGAATACCAGCCAGCTAGGATGTGTATATCTGCCCCGGGTGCATCACTACACTGGCAATAACAAAGAGCAGCAGCACCAGCCATAGCCACAAAAGCAGGCTGAGATAGCCCCCACCTGCAAACAAAGGCTGTAAAGAGAGACAAAGGTCATTTCAGGCACCATTTCAGGGGTGCAGCTGCAGAGGATGCCCAAACTGGGCAACAGTGCCCAACTCACAGTCCCAAGGAGCAGCTGCTCACCGTGCCCATCTGAGAGGCTCCTCATGCTTCCTCATGACAACAAGTCCCTACGAGAAGCTGCAAAATGGTGCTGGAGAGGGAATAATAACAACAACAACAACAAAAAACCACTTCAATTCACAAAGTGCTGAAATCTGGCAGCAAGGAGACCTTTTGCTCGACTTCTCTTCCTGCCCACTCGCTGGCGAGTGATGCACAGCCCCCCCACCTGCCTTTCTCACACCCTGTCACCCTCCCCCCCCCCGCTATTGAGAAAAGGAAAACTAAAGTTAACTTTCCACATCCCACACAAATATTTTTGGCAGGAGTTGCTGGCATTCAGGCTGCTGAGCCCGGGGGAGATGGGGTCTGCAGAAAGTCTCCATCTCCATCTGCTCCTGGCACCCGGCTGGGGGTCTGCAGGGCCTGGGCTGGTCAGTCCCAGACACAGCACAGGGGCAGGAGGGGGCAGAGCTGTAAAAAAATGTGGGGCACGTCCAGGAGAGCCCTGGGGACCATGAGTAGCCCAGCCACGGGAGTGCCATGAAGTGGGGGGGCAGGTTCACACCCAAACTTTGGCTCAGTCCCCGCTTCCCCGCGTTGTTCTCAGCCGCATCCCTGCCCCACGCTGGGTTTCCATCACCACGAAACAAGCCGGGAAGGGGTGCGAAAGCTGTCCCCAGCACAGCGGGGCTCTCGGGTTTCCCCGGGTCAGGCAGCGGGTCGCTGTCACTCAGGCAGGACCCTGCTGTCCAGACTTGCAGTCCCCAGCTCCAGTCACAAGATCGGACCAGTCCTTTCCAAAATAACCCAGCCGCAACGTATACATCTTGGGAGCTTTACACCTCCCCTGTGCCAGCAGCTGAGTGTCCCCTCAGGGGAGCTGGGCGCCTTCCTTCCCCACGTGGCACCTCCTTCCCGTGGCCCTTTTCCTCAGGGAGACTGGGTGGCTGCATCACCCCAGGGCAGCCCCTCATCCCTGTGCTCCTGGGAGGGAGCGCTGCCCTCACGGCTGATCCCTCGCAGCATTTGGCTGTCCTGTGTGCAGACACTCTCCCGTCTGCTGCAATCCAATATCTCTCCCAGCTCCTCGGGTACCTGGCCAGGACGGCTGAGCTGTGTGCTGGGAAGGCACAGCCGAGCTGCCTGTGGGCTGATCTCCCTTGCACAAGGACCCCACTGCTAAACCCCAATGCCCTGCGCGGCTGGGGCCGGTGTGGTGTCACCTGTGCCACCCTGACAGCCTCCCACGGCAGGGCAAGGCTGCTCACAGCCAGCAGGGGATGGCACCGGGAGGGACACGGCTGGGCACAGCCAGGATGGAAGGAGGGAAGCCTCCCCTGGCTGGGTCCAGTGCTCAGAGAAGGGGTGCAAGGAGGGTGGGATGGATGTGATTGCTTCCCTTGACATGACAGGGGATGCCTGTCCCTGGCAGTGTGGACAGCGATGGCCACGTCCTGGCTCCTGCAGGCCAGGCCAGGACTGGCAGGCACAGCAGCCGGCAGCGTGGGGAAAACAAAAGCCTTTTGCAACGCTGATTTACTACCTTGACGGAAACCGGGATGGAAAAAACAACATTCCTGAACACCTGTCCCCGCGCAACCCCTGCGGAACCCAGCACCCCAGCCCGCCCGTGGGGACACGGGCTGCTGGAAGCGGCAGGTGGGTGCCCTGTGCCCTCATGCCCTGCCCGCAGCTGGTGCGGAGAGGCAGCAGCAGGAATGCTGGGGACGTGAGGGGCACCGGGGGAGCGGCCGTGACTCAGCAGTGAGCGGAGCAAGGGAGAGAGGAGGATGACAGTGGCATCCCAGCCAGCTGGACCACGTCCACTCCCTCTCCACCCCACGCTGGAAGGAAGGGCTGGATGTGGGCTGATCGTATCCCTCTGGCTGCTGCATGGCTCCTCACGCCAGCCCCGGGCTTGTCCTCCGGGTTCGGGGAGGAGTGGAGCCTTTCCTGGGCAGCTCCCCTGGGAGCAGAGGCTCTCAGGCACTGAGGAGGGCTGGGGAGCAGGCTGGAGAGCTGAGGAAAGGGATGCTGGCCCCTTGGAGGGCAGCAAGTTGCAGGCAGGGCTGGACTCGGGGTGAAACGTGTTTTTGTACCCCAGCACAGCCATCCCTACCCAGCCCCACAGGGTGTTTGCCCCACTCTGACACCCCCATTCCCATGGGGGTTCTGGTCAGGTTTTGGTGCTCAGCACACCCACTCCCCTCCTCCCACTGCTCAGCCCACGTTCCAGCCCCAGTCTGGGGGGCTCCAGGGAACCCCGATGCTCCACTGGGAGCATCCATCAGACATCAGTCTGTGCACTCCAGCCAAGCAACACCGATCCTGCTCTGCCCTCCTGGCTGGGTTCAGAAGAGACTCTACCCCTTCCTGTCATCCCTAAGGGGCCCATCTGACCTGGGGTCCCAACCAGGCAATCCTGGGAGTTGCCCATGCCCTGGCTGCATGACAGCCCCACGCAGGGCAGGTCCCAGCCTGTCCTGCCCTTTGCTCAGCTTGAACCCTGACCCCAGCTCCAGCTGCTGCATTCCAGGGAATGAGGACAACCCCAGCCTGGCTCTTACAGCTGCCTCAAGCACTTCTTCTCAGTGCAGGTTTGGGGGGTGAAGTACCAGCTTTGTCATGTCGCAGCAGCTCAACCTGATGCAAGCCCAAAGTGTCACCAGGGGGGTGGCCATCCTCAGGGACCCTCTGCTGTGGGACAGAGGGTGGTCAGCTGGAGCCTCAGCAGGTCACTACAGGAAGCCAGGGATGAAACTGCAGCTCAGCCTTTTCAAACTCAAATGAAATGTAAAATCTAGAGAGGTCCAAGAGACAAGATGAACTGAAAAATCATGCTCCGGTCAGTGTGGCACAGCTGTCCCCAGGACTGGCACCACCATGGCTGCAAAGTGAGCTGGACTGGCAAGCCAAGTTCTGGCAGCTTTTGGCTCCGCACATCCTGTCTGCCCAGGGCAGCTCACCTTCATCACCCATCCTGCAGGAACACCCCGGCTGTGCAGCCCCTGGCTCTCTGGCACAGCAGGTCCCACCCCCAAACTCCCCCTCAGAGCTTTAGCAGCAGCTGCCAGAGGCAGAGAAGGGAGGGCGGGCTGGCAGAGTGGCGCCTTCACGCATTTCCCAAGCAATACCGAAGCACATTTCCTGGGAGGGGAATGAAGGAACTCTCACAAAATCCTGCTCCTGGAGGCGAGCACTATGGGGATGGGTCACCTCTGGGTATCAGATGCCTGTTGGTGGTTGTGCCAAAAAAAACAAGTTGGGTGGGGAGGACGGGGCAGCCTATGCAGTGGGGTTGGGGTTCACCCTGTAATGGAGTTGGAACTCATCCCACAGCCATGGGATGAGTGGGACAAAGGTTCTGGCAGTGGAGTTACGGCTCATCCTGCAGCCTCACTGGCCCCAGGGAGCTCAGCCTCAGCAGACATAAAGCACAAGACAGCAACAAAGCAGAAACCCCCACAGGGGCTTGAAAATCAAGTTTAAACAACCTCTGAGCATTCAGGGCTGCCTGAGCTGGGACAGCTGATAGTCAGAGCATCTCAACTCCCCAGGGCCCAAACCAGGCTGCAAAACTTCCCAGGTAATCCTGGGGGCTGGCACAGCCTCTGCTGGATTTCACAGCTGTGTTTGACATTGTCAGAACCCTGCCCAGGTCCTCCTGAGCAGACAAATGAGGGGCCTTGACTTGGACCTGTCAGGATCAGGGCACGCGACCTGCCGGTGCAGAGATCCAAGGTCAGTAGCAGACCTGACAACTCAGCCAAGGTTTGCTGAGCCCAGCAGCTCTGCCCTCCTCACTGTGATCCCCCCCACCATCACTCCCAGGCATCCCCGAAGCCCTAAAGCTCCCTGAAGAACAGAACTGTGCTGCTAAGAAACAGGAGCAGCTCCCTGCTGCCTCTCAAACCACAGCCCTGGCAGTGTCTTGGCCCCAGCTCTGATCCCAGGGAAGCAGGATGAGAACTGAGATTAGAGATGGGTGCACACAGCCTGGGAACTGCCAGGACCAGGATAAAGGACATTTTAACAGCACAGTGACAGAGTGCACACAAGTACAGGGTTTGGCCCCTCTGAGCCCCACGGGCAGCGCTCGGGTCTGTCCATGGGAAACAAAGAGCATCCCGGGGAAGGGAGTGTTTTCTTTCCAGACCAGGAAAGCAGCCAAACCCCAGCACATGCCCATTCCCAGGCCTTGGCCCCAGCAGCACAGCAGGCTGGTGGCCTTGGGACATGAGGTCCTTTGCCATCTAGCTCACCCAAGGCTGAGAGCCCAGCCAGTCCAGGTGAGCCAGGAGAGCAGCCCTGCTGCTTACTGGGGCTCCGGAGGTCCCTGAGGCCAGGGTTCACCACCACCTCACTGCTCAGAGGGGTGCCCAAGCATTTTGGGCTGTGTGTGTGTGCTCAGCAGTCTGGCTCTCCTTCTGGCAGAACCGCTTGTGCAGTAGGAATAAACATGCCGAGGACACATCCAAGCCAGTGCAAACAGCCCCTGACCGAGCTGCTCTCTCCCAACACTCTGTTTTTCTTTCTCTGCTTTTCCTCTCCTTTCTTAACCCCTTCAGGAGCCCGGGGTACCTGTGACAGCAGCCCTAGGAGCTGCTGGAGCCAAACTCCATGAAACCCTGGGAGTCTGACCACAAGGAATGGCTGGGACACCAAAGAGGTTCCAGGGTCCCCCCCAGGGCACAGGGCTGGTTTTGCTGCCCTCAAGTCCCTTGGCTGTCATTCCACTCCCTCTTCTTCCACCCCCTTTCTCCCCTCCACAGCTCATCCTTTCCCCAACAGCTCCAGAGGGTCCTGGGGAAAAGGGCTGCTCCCCCTTCCAGCACCCAGTCCACCCAGCCAAGCACAGATGGATGCTGGCAGGGGGGCACCTCATTCTGGGCAGAACAGAGGAGCCAGCAGACACACATCGTGAGGAAAGCACTCCAGGGAAGCTCACCTCCACCCTCTGCTCTGCCGGGAGCCCCCTCCATCCTGGAGGTTGCCGTGTTCATCTCCTGTGACACCGCTCTGTCCCCATGATCACCGAGAGCCATGCCCGCCCAGCATCCCGCTGGGATGGCCACGGAGCCCAGGGCACCTCTGGGGAGCCCAGGGATGCTCGCACTCGCCACGCTCACCTCTTTCCCTTCCCCTTTTCTCCCGTAGGGAATTAAAGCTGGCTGCTTTCCATGTGCTCCAGCCGAGCCCGGAGGAGGTCACGTCCTCGCTGCCCCCGCTGTGCCCGGACCCCGGGGTCCCGGCCGGGAGCTGCGGCCGGCAGCGCCCGGGTCTCCTCTGCTCTGCTCCAGCCGCGCACGCAGGGCAGGGTGAACGGGGGGAGAGGGGAGGGAGGAGGGGAGGGGGGAAATGAAACTTTAATAGCACAGAGCCCCTTTTGTTTCCCAGCATATGGGATATTTCATACATGCTGAAGGCATTAACCACCTATATTCTTCAAGCACTGAAGGCGGCCGGGAGCGCAGCCCTGTGCTCAGCTCGGGGCACGGCGCCTGCCCTGGGGGGCTGCAGACTGCAGCAAGCAGCCCCTCTGCCCTGGCACCCCGCCCTGGAAGCGGGGATACCCTAAATTACAGCCTGGAAAGCTGCTCTGCCTCACCCAGGATCACCCCTTGCCAGGCTTTGTCCCCCCAAAAGAGCAACCAAGCCCCAAAACTCGAGACCAGGAGAGGGATGTCCCTTTCCCTGTTTTTTGGACATGCTGTGAAGTGGGGCAAACTAACCCCACTATCCCTGGGGGTCTGAGACCCCAGACATCCCCCCTATCCCTGGGATATGACAGAGCCCAAAGGTCCCATGGAACTGTGACTAACAGTGGCAGAGAGGGGCTGAGGAGGGCTGGTGGCATGTCCCCTTCCTGCCCGAATTCCAAGGACACAAGAGCATCCCTGGAGCAGCAAGCAGGAAAGGTGCTGACAGGGAAGGGTTGGGAAACATCCACAGGGGATATCCTCATGCTGTTTACCCATTTTCTCCCCTCTGCCTCCCTTTGTGGTGCCTGGGGACAGACCGTGGTGCCTGTAAAATGGGTGACACCATCTTTGCAAGTAGGGAAGGGACATCCCCAGGTCCTGAACACAGACAGTGGCTGCCACTGCCCCTTGCAGCCCCCACCAGTGTGGGATGGGGACATCTAGGGTCCTTGGCACTGCATCCTTCCCTTGTTCCCATAGAAGAGATGTTGGCTTCAACCTTCCAGGCAGGAGAGGACATCCACTGGTGGCAAAAGTCCGAGCATGGTCTGAGCTGGAGAGGGCCACATGTGTGCTCTGTTTTCACCAGACTGGGTGGATTCCTCAGCACTGGGGTTCTTCATTGGCACCCAGCCCCTGACTGGCCCCCATGAGGGCTCCCAAAGTGGATTTCCCTTCACCAGCCCTCGTGTTTTTGGCCAGCCAGGGGAAGGAAGGCATGAGCCCACTCACCCAGGGTGAAGGCACATGTGGTCCATCCCATGGAGGCACAGCTCCACTTGTCCCTGAGCCCCCAGCCCTGCACTGCACAGGATGCCCAGTAAATCCTTACTTTGTCCAGTGTTTATCCAGTCACACTCTAATTTGAAATAAAAAACACAGCCAGTAAAAGGCCTTTATAGCTCTTCAGAGCTCATAAACCGGCAGCGCTGGCTGACAGGGGCCAGATGATTGGGGGCTGCTAGGAAAATTTATTACAGATTTTGGTAACTTAAACATTACAGCTCTGTGAGCCCCAGGACTGGTTTGCTGAGCAGCTCCCAGTGGCAGGGATGGAACAAGGGATGCTTTATTGGGGAAGGGAAGGGGGGGCTGACAGGTCTCACCCAGACCCACAGTTAACATCCACCCAGATTTAGACTGGCTCGTTTTTAAGGCAAGGCTTTGCACAGACTGAATCTGTCCTCGTGCCAGGAGGGAGGGTCTGTTCAGGATCCTGTCCTCATGTCCAGGGCTGCTGGACACAAGACTGCATCGCCCTGGGATGAAGACAACCCTCAGCAGCATCCCAGGGAGATGATGAATGAGATTGTGCCAGCATCTCCTTGTGCCACATCCCTTGGCTCAGTGGGCGACCTTGCACCAAGCCCTGCCGTGGGCAGGAAGAGCTGGGACGGGCTGGCCAAGCTTGTCGTGGGAGTCTGTAGAATTTGGAGAGAATGAGAGGAAGCGGCCGGGGTGGGGAGCGTGCGAGGGAAGGCGGGTAGCAGGAGGGAAGGCATTTTTTCCTTGCCAGTGTCTTGGCTGATTCAGTGTGAACTGCTATAAATTTGTTCCTTATCTCTCAGGCCATTTAATGTTTTCATGAAAAGAAAATAGTCTGCAGGAAAAAAACCCCTCTGATAAAAGATCCCTTTGGCATTGGGAGGAATGTTAAATGTCTCTAATCAGCAGGGTCTGGGGCTCAGAGTGCTCCCGGAGCTGGCTGGGAGCTGAGAAGTTGTGGAGATGGGGCAATGCTTGGAGCAGACTCTCCCAGCACCCTCCCAGGTCTGGGGGGAGTTGACATCTGCACCCCTGGGCATCCCTTGCACTAAGAGAGGGTCCAGAGATCCCTACACAGGGGACACAGCACCCAGTGTGGGACAGCAGTGCCTGTGGCTGCGATGGCTCCAGCCACTTCACCCTGCAGACTTCAACATAAATTAAACCAAATACTGCCAGAGAGGATAAAAAGTGGGAATACAAGGTGCAAATTCTGTGAGAGAAAATATATGGATACAAATCCTTCTTGACTTCTTTCCAGGGCCAGGCAGCAGCACAGGCTGTGCCAGGGACCCCTATGTGTCTTTGCACCTCCAGGATCTGCATCCCTCACCTGTGCCTGCACCCATGGGGAGGCCAGGGGGAAGCTCCAGAGCCCCATGAGGCTGGAAGAATTCTTCCGAGAAAGCTGGCCCATGGACAAGCTGCTGTTTGGATCTACAGCTGCAAAAGCAAATCCTGCATGAGTCCTCCTTGGAACAAACCTCCTGGCCCTTCCTGACTGTGCCCTTGCTGCTGCTGAGGACTGGGATGCAGGGCTGGAGATACAGGGGTCACGAGCATCCCTCTCTGCAGGATCAGGTACTGCCTGGTTGCATTTCCCATGACGTGGGCACTGAGCTGTATCCCTGAGGCTTCTCCCTTCCTCCAAACACTGGGTGATGCAGCTGCTGGTGCATCCCTGACTGGGAGCATCCCCACCATGTGGCTCTCTGAAGGCCATCCTACCCATAGCCTGAGGTCAGCAGAGCCTTGCACAGGGACACACGAGCCTCTGAGATGCAGCTTCATGTCCAGGCTGGAAAACAAACAAGGCAGCAAAAATGTGGCTGCAAAGGGGATTTTTCAGGGTGGGAAGGAACAGTTACTGACGATTTCCCCCCCTTCCTTTATTTCCCCTTTTGGTAATGTTTCATTTTGTACTCCAAGAGAGCAGAAATGCCATTTCAAATGAAAAAAATCAAACCCTTCTGTTTCAACACATGCTCCAGCTCAACGTCCTCTTGCACCAACACACCTAGCTACCAGCTTTTCTCCCAAACATAGCCCTGGCCCAGCAGAGCCCATTTCCAGGCAGCATTGCCCCTTGCCCAGTCCAGTATCCCAGCACCCTTGCCTCCCCTGCCAGCCCCACTCCCAGCCCCATCCCGCCATCCACATCCCCTCTCCACAGGCAAACACATTTTCTTCCACATCCATCACGTGGAAGTAGGATGTGCATTCTGGTGCCAGAACACGCACGGCCGGCTGCGCCAGCAGCGCCTGCACGGCTGCACAGAGCTGCTGCTGTGCTGGTGGATCGCAGCCGGCTTTTGTGGGATGGTTTTGGCTGTGCCTGGAATGGTGGGGAGGAGCCAGGAGCTGGCACTTGCCATCAACACTGACCTGCTGAAACTGGTATGGTGCCAAGTGTCTCACTCTCTGCTTGGACATCTGTCTGTGTGCCCACTCCTGCCTTGCTGTGGGGTTCAGAGGCCAAACCCTATGTCTTGTGTAAAGCTTGGCAGACTGGCAGCAGCACTGGCATCACGATGGCATCGCGAGGACAGTGACTGTGCATTGGCCCCGGGCACCCGGCATCCTCCTGCCGGGGGATGTGAACATGAGGGTCCCAGGCTCTCGTCTCTGAAGTGTCCAGTGGCTGCTCCCCCTGGACTGCAGTGCAGCCCCCCTGCTGCTGCTTTTCCCGCCCTCTGGATGCCCCCCCCATCCCGCCGCCGTCTGCCTCTGACGCAGGCGGCTTCGCTTCCAGACGGGTCGTGCTCGCCCCGAGTCCCAGCCAAAAGAAAGCCCCTTTGTTCAGCTCAGCAAGAGGGGTCCATGCGCCGGCTGACCCCGCTGACCTCCACCACCCAAAAACACAGTCGCTGCTGTCCCATGGGTCAGGGCAGGCATGAGGACAGAGACAGGCACAGCCCCCGACACTCCTGCTCGGGTCAGGGTCAGTGCCCAGGGACACGGGCATGGGTCACAGAGGGTGCAAGGCTATGGAACTGCTCTGTCCAGTCAGGAGTGATTGATGGATGGATGGAGGGATGCTCTTCAGCCGAACCTCTCGTCTCATGGCTTTTTGAGACAGGCAGAAATCACTGGGAAATAGTGGAGCTGCCAAGCTCACCAGGGTGGGATGGGGAGCAGGGCTGGCGCTGAACAAGCTGCTGCTAATGAGAAGCAGGTGGAGAGCCCAGCATCACTCCCCCCAGTCCTCTCTCAGCCCTCGGGGTCAGCTTGTATTTTCTTAAGTCCTGATTGCAGAGAAATTGGAGGTTTGTGTGCCAGTGGGTTCTGGTGTGCTCCAAAGCAAAGGGAACCTCACAGGACCAGGGTTTAAGTTTGGGAATGATTGGAGACTGTTCTGACACTTTGCACCCTGGCTGAGCAGGGCACAGGACCCATGGGATGATGCCTGCCCTGATCCTGCTCCAGCAGGAGCATCCCAGTTGGGAATGGCAGCAGCCCATCCAAGAGCGCTCAACTCATCCCTGATTTGCACGCGGGAGAAAAGGAACCCTGAGCTGCCGAGCCAGAGAGGAAACGAGAGCAGAAAAATGTGATAAACAGCTGTAAAGCCCAGCCCTGGCTCTGTGCTGCTCCCGCCGTCGCGGGTCGGCCCCTCAGACTGTTTATGGAAAGCCCAGTTTGCCGAGAAATCCATCTCCCGTTTCCTGTTGATCGCTGGGAGCCAAGGTCCCTCAGCCAAGGGCTGCCGCCGCCTGCGCACGTCTCGCTGAGAGACGGAGGAAGGGGTTGAGCTCAGGGCAGTTCATGAGCCCTCGGGAATGGGAAACGGTCCTGGGGGGGCTGGAGTATCCCCTGGGAGCGGATCAAAGCTCTCTGGTGGGGCAGAACAACCCCAGCCCTTCTAGGACCCCTGGGCATGGAGGAATTGGGAATTCTTCCTCAGCTGCTCAACACCGTGGGTGAGATGCTCACTCCCACCTGCGGGGATCCAGGGCTGGAAATGTCCCCCGTTTCCAGCAAGGACCCCTTCAGCCCTCAGCGTTCACCAACCACATGGACGCCCCGGTCTGGGGGCGAGTGCTGGGTCCCCCCTTGCCTCCCTTGCTGCTGCCGTGCCCCCCGCGGGCGGCGTGCAGGGAGCTGCCGCTCCGTGTCCGCTCGCTCAAGGCCAGCACCATTGTTGGTGAGGCCGTGCCGGGCGGGAGCGGAGCCAGGCTGGGACGGAGCCGGAGCGGCAGATCCTGCCGCTCTTCACTGAGTCATCAGCCGCAGGAGCTGAGCAAGGCAGAGCCGGGTGCTGGCCTGAAATCCAGCCGATTCTTTTCTCTGAATCAGGGCAGGGAGGAAGGGAAAAAGGTTGGGGGAAGGGGGGGGAGCAATGAGTGGGTTTTGGCTGCTCAAATCTCCCCTTTTTCCAACTGCTCCAGAGTGAGATGGGGCCAAGACAGTGCCAGAGGGATGGAGGGAGGCTGTAGAGAGAGAGAGATGGGGACGCACACAAGGGTACGACAGTCTGCGAGGAGAAGGAAGGGGCTGGGAGATGCCAGGCATATGTCTGCCCGTGTTTTCACTGGGCTCATCCCAACTAATGCTTGGAGTAAGAGGAAGGAGGGAAAGACACAGAAAGAGCTTTCCACCCCCTCTGCCAGGTCCCCTCCCTGAGCTGAAATTCCCGTTGGGCGGGAATGGGGATGCTCGCCCGGCATGTGCCTGGTCCAGCTCCCAGCGAGTGGCCAAATCTGAGACAGCCCCCCAGGGACAGTCCCATCCCAGCAGAGCCGGGGGCCAAGGGCGGATCTGGATCCTGCTGGCTGGGAGGATGGCTGCACACCAGAAGTCATGTCTGAGTGGTCAAATGGGTAAAATAAGCCCATCCTATGGGCAGCTGGACCTCCCCTCCCCATAGTGTCTCCTCCTCAATCCCCAGCAGCAATCCCTGTGGCAGGAAATCCTGCCTCTAGCCCTTCCATGGGACTTCACAGACCCCCCAGCAACCCCAGCATCAGAGCCAGGGAGAACACCCAACCCAGGCCCACCCCATCCCTACCCCTGGGCTGCTCCCCACGAGTGTGTGGGGGGGGCCATCAGCCCAGCTGGGGAGCTGCGGGACCGTCACCCATGTGGTCACCAGCTGCTTGGAAACATTTCCCTGGCTCCGGGTTATATGAACAGATTTTTATAATTATTAGCCTTGGTAATTTACCGTAAAATATTTATTCTGGCTCATTCCAAGGCGTTTGATTCGTGTTGGGTCCGTACGGCTTGGGGGGGTGTTCATGGGGAGCCACGCGGCCGTGCAGGGCTGGATGTTCGCTCGCATCCTGCATAAATATCCATATGGATGTGTGTGGCCCAGGGAAGAGACCCTGGTGGCGGCCAGGGTTGGGGGTCCAGCTCGCCGTGCGGCTCCTCAGCCCCTCCTCCTGCAGCGCCGGCACCCCCGCGGGACGCGGGGCAGGGAGGGTGGAGGTGATGTCCGGCACGGAAGCAATGTGGGGGGAAAGCACCCCGGGAACCCCGGTGAGGGCAGGTGGATGGAGGTGCAGGGAGGGACGAAGGGGAGGAGGAGCGTTGCGGGGGCGGCAGTGGCGGTCCCAGCACGCCTGGGGGTCGGCAGGGCTGGGCTGCTCCCGCCCGGCTGAGATACTGAGATGGGCTCTGCGCCGCGCTGAGCCCCCAGTGCGAGGGGAGAGGACATCCCCGGCACCCTTCCCTGTCTGCCCGGCGCTGGGATCTACGGCACGGCTCTCCAAGCCCCGGGGGCTCCGGCAGCGGCGACCCCCATGATGAGCGGGGAGGCTCCAGCGATGAAACTCAACCCAGATGTGCAGCAGCGGGAACCCTTTAACATTTCCCTGCTCTGTGCCTGGAGCTGGAGAGCCCTTCCAACAGCCCTGGCTGCCGAGTTCCTACTCTCTCACTCCCCAAGAGTGCCCTGAAAAGGAGCTGAAGATGCTGTCCCAGGGAGGAGCAAGGGCAGGGACCCAAGGAGGATGCTCCAGCAGCTCTGGGCAGTGCCGGGATCGTCGTGGAAAGCAGCAACTTGAAAGCACCAGCAAACAAACAGCACTGAGTCCCCGTGGGGCTTAAAATGACAAAGAAGTATTAAACTGGTTGAAAACTACAGATTGTGTGAGCTCAGTTCCACCCCCACAGCTGTGCCAGCCCCTTGGCAGTGGGAATGTGCTGGTACCAGCATGGGATTTGCCTCTCCGTGTGCTCAGACAAGTTTCATCTGCATTGACATGGCCAGAAGCTGGATTTGCTCAAGGAAAAGTTGCCAGGACGGCCAAAATCACACACCCCTTGTCACCCTTTCCCCCCCTCAGAGTCTGGAGTCTTGTTTTGTGTCTGCCTTCACTTTTCTTTAGAGCTCAGCATTCCCACCCAGTCTTTCCTCAGCCTCCTGACGTGACAGGACACCCCAGCCTGCCTCCCAGCTGGCCCCTGCATTATTAAACCAGATCCTCCTTATCACCCTTTATCTTTTTCCAGTCATGCAAAACCTGCCTGGTTCTAGCTTTGCCAGCCGTCGGCACTTCCATCAGGAGCCAGAGGACATCGGGACACCCCTTCGGTGCTGCCCCTTGTGCCCCTGCGACCCCTCTGGGGGGGCACAACCCACTGCTTCCCTGCCTCCAGAGCCCCGGGAAGCAGCCCCCGCTCTCCCCGGGCTCAGGGCTGCTCCGACACCTGGTTTCCATAATGAACGGGCGGGGAGGGACAAAGGCGCCTGGCAGGAGGGCAGCAGGATGGGGGCTGGCAGGTGGGGAAGGAGGGGGCTGCAGGGCTGGGATCAGGGGCATGCTGAGGGGGGCACCAGCCCAGCAGTTCTGCGGGGCTGGAGGGGCCCAGCTGCCCATCACCACATCTCTGCAAAAACAGCACTCACAGAATGGGGTTAACTGCAGGCACCGGAAAGCTGGGATTAATGGAAATTGGTTATAAGAATTTTCCCAGATGGAAGAAACATCTTTTCGTCATCTGTCCTTTGACATTTCAAGTCTATTTTGCATCCCCAGCATTTTCTGATTTGGGCTGTGACATTTAAACGGGCAATTTGTGTTTACTGTCTTAGGCGTTGTAAATATCTTATACATAAATGTCTTTGTATGTATAGGAGGCATTCTATACATTTGTATCTTTGAAAAAGAGCTACAAATCTTTACAGGAAATGCAGATCTACAAAAACATTCATATCAGCTTTGTAGTCTCAGGGTAGATGAACATGTAACAGAAATACCTTGACTTTTTCAGACACTGGGATTTAGTATTATTTTATCACAAAGTGCAAATATGTCACTTCAAAATCATGAGAGGCATTAAAAGAAATATTTTGCATGGCATTTATTCAAAGACTTGCTGACTTGTACTGTCCCCCTCCTAGGCATCATCCCCCTCCAGTGACAGGTCCCATGACAAGGCTGCAGCAGTGTCAGGGCTGCAGAGCCAAGGTCACATCCCAGCAGCTGTGGGGGCATCCAAAGGGACACAGCTGTCCAGGGGGCCTGGCATGGCCACCGTCCCCTCCCAGCACTCAGCACTGCGTGACACCACGTGGGGCCTCAGGAGGCTTTCAACTGCCCCAAATCTGACCTTCCATGCGGGTCCCATCATCCCAGCAGGAGCATGACAGCAGCCAGAGCCTCACCAGCAGCACCTCTGTCCCCTCCCTGTCCATGACAAGGTCCCCTGGGAGGCCCCCAGCTTGGAGCAAAGGGCTGTGGAAGGAGGAGAAGCCACTGCTGCATTCACAGTCCTGCCACAGTATGAAACATTCGCAATATCTGCTTTAATCCTCACCTGGGCTGGGGACACCTTCCTCAGGGAAGAAGGTGGCTCCTCCATGGCCAGGAATCTCTGTTATTTGTAGGGAAAAAACCCAGCCTGCTTCCCCCTGTGAGAGAGCAGTTCCCATGGCCCGTCCTGACTCCTCCATGGATTTCAGAGCCAAGGTCTTGGACAGGTCAGTGCTTGCTGGGCTCTCGCCCTTTCATGTGCATCTCTGGAGGAGTAGAGGTGGGAGGTGGTTACAGAGATGGGGGGTGACAGTGTGATTCCTTCAACCCAAACCCATGGCACAGACATTCTTTCAAAATAATCAAAATAATTCTGATTTCTGTTGAGTCTCATTGTAAAGCTTGATTTAAATGTCGAGGCTCAGCAGGCTGTGAAGGCTGGGGACAGCACAGAGTGCTTGGAGGAGGAACCCATCCCACCCATAAATTGCTGAGCACCCCCACCTCCATCTGCTTTGGGGAGCCAACACAGGAGATGGCTTCCAAGTCATCCAAGAGTTTTCTGTCTTGTCCCCCCGCCCACTCTGCTCACCAGATGATGGAAGGCACAACACCCCTCTGCAGGGGTTTGCATCCCACCAGTGGCATGGAGCCAGGGCACTGCTGGCAGCAGGGCAGGAGGAGCTGCCTGGGGTGTACGTGCCCCCCAGCTGCTGGCACTGCCTCCTCATTCCTGGCAGAACCCCTCTCCAACCCCTCTTCCCCAGGGCTGAGGGTCTTAAATCAGGCGAGGCACATAGGGGTAGGATCCAGACCTGGTCTGTACAGCTGGGCTGGGGCAAGGGAAGGGTTAGGGGGCCACAGGTCCCTGCATCCAGTGCCTGCATTCAGTGGCACTTCCCCATGAGTTACCCCACTGTGCCCAGCCAGGCAAGCCCTGCATTCTCCTGCCAGCATCATTCCTTCCCAGCATCCCTCCTGGCAGCTGGGTGGGCTGTGGCTGGACCAGCATTGCCTGACCCTATGGGAACAGCAGCCCAGGCATGGCTGGGCTCCATATCCCTCCTGCAGATATTTCCAGCAGGGATTCACTGGCACATCCCCAACAGCCAGGAGGATACAGGACACACTGGGGCATGGAGGTGGGATGTGTCAGGACAAGGATATAGGACGTGTCAGGGCACGCTGCAAGATGAATCAAAGTGCAGGAAGCAGCCATCAGGGATGGACCCAACCCCAGTTTGTGGGCTGGAAAGCCAGCCCTCACCATGGCCACCGTGGTCCTGACTGCAGGCTGGGGCTGCCAAGGGCTTGGAGCATCCTCATCTGCTCCTCTGGGAACCCCAGGAAGCTGCTGACTCTCACCCACTGCCCCATGAGGCTCATGGAAGCTCAGAGCTGGGCAGGGGCTGCCTTGGGGTCTCGGGCAGGAGGCTGCAGGACAAGGCTGCAGCAGGGACAGCCCTGACAACCCACAGCAGGGGAGCAACCCAGGGGCAGTGAGGGTTTGAGCCCCAAGCAGGGATGCTTTGGGGTCCTGCTGCTCCTGGGGCACTGCTGGCTGCAGCTGTCCAGCCTCTGACCCTTGCCCAGCCCAGAAAGGATTTCACCAACTTTGCACATTTTTGGCAGAAGCTAGAAAACATCACTGGTGCCAAGGCAGATGACAGACAAGGGGAACAGATCCTCCCTCACACAGGGTTCTCCTGTGGCTGTGGGAGGGCAGAGACCTTCTCATCCTCCCTGGAGCCCCACAGCCATGGCATGGGGCTGAGCTGTGCTTGTGACCCTGTTAATTAACAAGCAATTAATTCAGGACTAAGCTGAGCACCAGCTGGGCCCACCTGGGGCAGCCCAGGGCCAAGATGGAGGTTTCCTTGCACATCATCTGGGGCTGGAGGCCAGTTCCAGACACTGCTTCTTCCTGGGCTCGGGGACCCAAGGAAGGGAGGGAACCATGGTGGGTGCACGGCCCGGACGTGCCCCAGCACAGCTGGGAATTTGCAGCCTCCTCTTCTGGGCAAGCAGCTCCATCGTTCCCCCCAGATCTCCCCCTGCAGCCCCCTCTCCTCCATCCGGCGGCTCCTTCGGCACCACACATCGTTTGTCACTCCGACAGGTTCAAACAAACCCGTCTGGGATTAATTAGGCTCCGTGTTCGTTTCCTGCAGCGCTGCGCTGGGGCCGGGCAGCGGAAGGCTGGGGAGGCAGCAGAAGGGCAGGCAGGCTGGGGCAGGCAGGGACTGGATAATGGGGCAGGGGAGAAGGTAAGCAGGGACCCGCCGGCCCCCCAGGTCCCTCCCCGGTGCTGTCGCAGCCGGTGCTGGATGCTGTCCCGGCAAGAAGAGGCTGTGAGCGCCCTGCGGCGAGGAGGGATCCAGGACTAGAGAGCTGCTGCCACCTCGTGCACGGAGAGCTGCTCCCACACACCCCCCTCCTAAACCAACCTCCCCAAAGATGGGCCCGAAGGCAGCCAGGACCCCCAGGGGCAGGACTGGATCATGCCAGCCAGGAGAGACACAGGCAACAAGCAGCAGGTAAAACCAGAGCCCCCCATTTATTAGCGGTTGGTTCAAGAGGACCTCACACCAGTGCCTGGGAGCCTCCCCAGCACAGCCCCCAGGGCCCCATGTGCAGCTACAGGGGCTCCAGTGAAACACCCAGGTGGGAATGCTGCTGCCAGCGGGGCCCCTCGTGTGGGGAATGAAACACTCACCCCACTGCCCCGGCCCCACTCCAGCAGCATCCTGGGCATTGCATCCCCTCCCACGGAACCGCTGCCATCCCACACCCTGCGGGGCAGCTCCATCCAAGGGGAAATGTGGGCCCTTATCCTGGTAAACCCGTGATGGCTCAGTCTCCTCTGCCAACAAACCCCAGGGCGTGGGAGAGGCTGCAGCTCTGTACAGCACCACTGGTACAAAGACGTGTCTCCCACTGGGAAACCGTCCCGTTTCCACACTGACCTTTGTCCATGTCACGTCTAACAACCAAAGAGATCACGTAAAACCCTCGGGGTTTAGGTACAAATTCTGGCACTGAAGAAAAAACACCTCCCTGCAAAATGGGAACCAAATGAACACCCCCACCCCCATAAAACCCAACATTATTAAAATACTTTAGTTTTTAATATTCAAGAGGTTTGAAGTTCTCACTGTTCTTCTGATTGCCATTATCCCAATGTCTGTTCTGTCCCCGAGCTCTCCTCCAAGCCAGGGTGTGCTGGGGCACCACTTGGCTTTACCACAGGAAACACCACGTGTACAAGATTGCAGGATGGGCTTGGGGGTCATAAGCATACTGGGACCAGTATGCCCAGACCAGCATGCCAGCCCCTTCTCCTTCTAGGCCACATTCCCACCATGCTGCCCACGGAGGGGGAGCCAGAGGTTGAAGAGCTTGAAAATGGTGACAGAGATGACAAAAGAAATTGTGCCCCAGTCTTTGAAAGAAAAATCCACCTTGTTCTCTGCTCTTCCATGTAGGTGCTAGGGGAATCCAGCACATTCTCCTGTTTCCTGCCATGGGACTGATGGCAGGAGTGGGTCTGGGTTCCTCTGTGCTTTGGGTCTCCACCAGCTGCATCCCTCTGCTCCAGCTCAGCAAAGTCACCACCAGTGCACCCACACATCTCTTCCACCCATGGACCAGGAAGTGAGGGACAGCTCTGGTGCTGCCCTCGGGCCCAAGGCAGTTGGAACCCATGTTGAGCAGGGAAAGGGGGAATTCATGCCACTTCCCTATGCCTGAGCAGGGCGGGAAGGGATGAGGAATTAAAAAGGAAAAATTAAATGAAAGATACAGCTGTGGGGCAGGCAGAGATGTGGGAGCACAGGGATTGCAGAGTCAGATCACTGCTCAGACAGCCTCCAGTGGAGCCCTGTGCTCCTGGGGGTCCTCTCCAAGCCTCTGGTGCAGCCACATGCTCCTGGGGGTCCCCTCCAGGCCTCCAGTGATGCTGTGCACTCCCGGGATCCCCTCCAAGGCCAGGTATTGCTGAGAAGGTCCTGCTGGCACAGGGTCAGCCCTGCTCAGGTATTGCAGGGGGTGGCAGCAGCAGCTACCTGGTGCTCTGCAGTTCCTCCCGCAGCCAGGTGGGCAATGTCTGCCCCATTTTGTACAGGAGCTTGGAGAGCTCTATGTTATGGTCCCTGTAATAGTCCCGCAGGAAGGAGCGTGACTGCAACAGGAGAGCAAAGAGGAGTGTCAGGGGACCAGCCTGGAGCTCAGCATCCCAGCACAGCCCTGCTCAGGACCAGCCCAGGAGGCCTTGTGCATACTCACATCTGAATCCATCTCAGGGTACTTCCTCCCTTTGCTCTTTCCCAAGCATTTCGTTTTCCCTCCATCCAGAAGCTGACACCAGAATCCTTTCTTTGGATCAAACCTGTGAAGCAAGAGCTCTGTCTCAGCCCTCTTATCCCAGTCACACCTTCCATGGACATCCTGTCCAGTAGGTCCCCCTGGAATCCACAACCCAGCTAACACCTTTTCATCAATCCCCTGGTATAAGCCCTTGCAGCTATGCAGTAAGCAGTCCACCAAGGGTCATTCCTTGCTCTGTCGAGGGAGCACAGAGTCCACCTGGGTTTAATTACCATTTTGTGTCACTTTTTTCCCTGGATGCCCTCAAGTGCCCCACAGCACGCAGATGGGCACATAAATAGGCAAGACCTGGCAGAGGTAAATTATTGTTTCTCTAGGAGCTCTGGAGGCTTCCCACAGTGTGGTTTAATGGAAGGCTCTGAGCAAGGTGACACCTGCAGAGGTGCCACACAGCCAGCAGCTGCTCTCTAGGATTTATGAGGAGATGGAGTGCCAGGGCTCAATACCATCATCTGTGTCACAAATGCACTCCTGAATTCTGCTCCAGGAGCCCAGGGCTGCTCTTGGGCTGCCTGGAGTGACCTCACTGTAGTGTCTGGATAAGCCTCAGGCAAAAGCTCAGCCTTATCAAAATCAACAGCAGCTCTGTGCAGAGGCCCAGGGCTGGGGGCTGCTCTGGGACAGTGCAGGGCAACACACTGCATGGGAGCAATGGCAGGGTGCAGGAAGGAGGAGCTGGGGGAAAGACTCACGCCAGGGTCTTGTGATAATCGATGAAGTTGGTCACGCCAAGGAATTTCTGGACTGTCTCCATCACTTTGGCGGGTTCTGTTCGGAGCAGCTTGCCATCCAGCACCAGGATCTGCAGGGAGCAAGACAGAGTGGTGAGGTGTCACTGGCTCCAGCCCTGCTCTCCTGAGGCAAGAGGACACCTTTACCACACCTTTGGTCACCTTGGAGCCAAATCTGCCCCCAGCCTGCACAAGGACATCTGCTAAATACCAATGTGCCCTGGTACAGTGGTACAACATCCCTTGATGTTGGAAAATGAAATGCAGCTAAAGCCAGGGCCAGGACCCACCCAGGACAACATCAGAGCTTCTGCTCAGGGCTACCTAACCCACAGGCAGCTGAGTTTGCAACACAGCAATTACACTAGCAGCAGGCAACTAATAAGACTTTATAAGGTTAATCAACAGTGGAAAAATCATTCAGGGATTGATCCCATACTCTCCAGCAGTGCTGCATTTTGTGGGTCACAGCTGGCATCCAGCTCCCATTTTACCAGCAGACAGCTTGAACTATGGGCAGCTTCACCTGCTATTTCTGTCCTGTTCAATGCTGTGGTGACACCAGACAGGGCAGCCCCAGGGGTCTGTGGCCAAGAGTGAGGGTGAGAGTTGGGTGACCCTGCAGAGCCACCCACAGCCCTCTGCCCCCACTCCCTTTCAATCCTGCTGTGACAACCCACACAAGGACATCTTCATGTGTTATCCATCACAGGTTCCCTTCTTGCACAGCATCTCCCCTCTGCCCCTTCTCCAGTACTTTTACTGCTCTCCTCGTGGTTTGTAGGGCATAAAAATCAAGCTCCCATGGAAACAACTCCACAGTGGACCTTGGATCCAAGATCTCTTTCCCCACATCCTTGCCTGGGTGAGGGCTCTCCCCGGGTGCTGCCATCCCTACCTGGTTGGCGTGGTAGCTGTTGAGCCAGCGCTCGATGTGGGTGGCGTACCAGCCCGGCACCAGGCAGCGGTTCTGCAGCGTCCGCAGCTTCGGCGCCGCCTCGGGCCCCGCCGTGATCACCTCGTGGAAGGTGTACTTGAGGGCAACCAGGTCATCGTGGGCTCGCTGGTGCTGTCAGGCAGGAGCAAGGCAGGTTTGTCCCCAGGGTGCCCCAAATCCTGGGCTGCCCCCGAGGTGCAGCGGCTCCCAGGCCACCATTACGC
Source organism: Sitta carolinensis (assembly GCA_032173965.1). Classification (NCBI taxonomy): domain Eukaryota; kingdom Metazoa; phylum Chordata; class Aves; order Passeriformes; family Sittidae; genus Sitta; species Sitta carolinensis. The sequence goes on from CM063294.1 coordinate 12,553,377, forward strand.
GTCCTCACACGCCACGTTCAGCCAGCTAGCGTGGCATCTGCAGTCACCCCACATCCCTAACCAAGCTTCCTGCCCTCTGTCCCACAGGACTGCCCAATGCAGGGGGGAGGCAGAGGCTCACCTGATACCAGGAGTAGGCTCGATCTGCAGGGTTGATGAGGATGGTGATGATTTTGGCCTTGGACAGCAGGGCTGCAGCTCTCCGGGGAGCCACTTCAGAGTCAAAGTAGTTGGCACTTTTCTCAAAGTAGAAGTCAGAGGTGGTGTTGGAGGGGATGGGGAAGAATTCCATGTACCTGGAGGAGGCACAGTGTGAGGCTGGCAGACAGGCACCACGAGATGGCCCCAGCACTGCCCTCACAGGTGACATCTCAGACACTCAGAAGGGAAACCCCACAGCACCACTGCTCCCCTTCCCAAAGTTATGGGCACTCCCAGCACAGCCCCCACAATGCAGAGACCCACCAGTCAATGCCCTTGTGATAGTTGTGTCCATTGAAGAACTGTATCTCCTCAAAGGTCTCTGAGCTGGGGTAGTTGCTGCTCAGGTCGGGGGCATCCCCAGGAAGAGATAAAGGGCAGTCGTTCCTTTGGACAGACAGAAAGAGGGAGCTGACACAGGCCAAACCTCCCTCCAAGCTCTGTTTCAGGGCAGGAGAGCTGACAGAGGCTTTTTGGGAGCATGGGGGTCCTGTCAAGCCCCCAGCATGCTCACAGCACTGAAGGTGAAGGGAAGCACCTGTTTTTTGAGGCCCAATGATGAGAAGCTTTGGGAATCGGTCACAGGTCTTTTCTTTGGACCAAATGTCCTTGTGTCGTTTGTCTTCACAGGGATCCTGAAACACAGTGTGGAGGATCAGGGACACAGCAGCCTGGATAGGACCCCACCCCACTGCTCAGCCCCGCCAGCCTGAGCAGACACATGGGAGGCCACCCTGCTCAGCAGGCAGGACAGAGACCAGGCTTATCCCCAGGTCTACAGACAAAGCCCTTTTTGGCACTGCCTGCAGAACCAGTGAGAGGTTAAAGACCACTGCTTACCCAAGGAATCAGAAGGAAATCCAGGTTGGAAGCTACCTCAGGCTCAAAGCAGGGCCAGCTATACCCCACTACCTTCTCCCAGCACAATAAACAGGGTCACTCCCCCTATTATAGGCACAGGAGTACCTGCCACAGTGGGTCCTTCTCCTCAGAAAAGATCTGGAAGTATTTCTGTGCCAGCTGCACGGGGGGCAATGTCTGCAGCTTCAAGTTGGTCCAGGAGTTGAGGAAGCGGACCAGGTGCTTGAAGGTGTACAAGCCCAGGCGGTCATTGCCATAGTTGGACAGATGGGTCATGAAGATGCTGATCTGAAGCCAGGAGGACAGAGCAGGGGTTAGTGGAGCCTCACCCAGCAGCCCTCCCACAAATGGCCCCACCCTGACTGAGGACACTGGGGACATCTCCCACAGGAGTGCCAGGACAGCTCTGCAAGACACCTGCCTGTCTCTCCCTGGGCAGTACTTACAGGGTTCAGGAGGACAGTCAGGAACAGTTCACCCCCATTGATGATTTTGTCCAGCTCACTGGAGCCACCAGGGTATTCATTGTAGAAAATGGTGTGTGTGAACAGGCCACAGGTCTGCCGGGGGAGTACCTGGGGTGGGAAAAAAGACATGGATGGAACAGGTGGAAGAGCTGGGGCAATGAAATGGCCACATGGCCTCCTCCAGGCTTTGAAAACTGTGTCTCTTTCCCTTCCCAACAAAAAGGGAGAACCTGACCTCAACCCCTCAGAGGCCAGGACCAGTTCCACTGGCCCTCACCACCCTTGACTTGAATCCAAACACAGAAGGGAAGGATCTGGACAGATGGAAAAGCCAAAAACTGTCCTCACACAAGCTTCACCCATGCAGGAGGAGCAAAGGGAAACAACCCCCTCAAACTGGAGCTGCACAGAAACCACCTCTCGAGGTTCTGGTTTTGGGGGGAGGCAGGAGGAGTGCCGGACAAAGCCCAGCACCCACCATGATGCCGTTGTGGATGAAGCCGCGGCGGTAGCGGGCGGGTTTCAGGTGCGGATATTCCTCTGTGCTCGTCACCCTGATGGACCACACCTGCTTCCAGGCCTCGTACAGCTGCACGTGCACAGGGTACACACCAGAGTGGTGGGGGGCCACAGCATACCCCATGTCAGTGGGGATGCCATGCTCCTGCAGAGAAGAGAGTGTAGAATGGGTGACTGTGGAGACCCCAAAAATCACAAACCAATCCCTCTCCATTCCCAGCTAACAAACTGTCTAGTTGTGCCTCTGGAGAGTAACCAGGGCAAGGCTATGCCTCTGCATCCTCTCCTAAGCCTGGCTGTCTCCACAAAAGGGAGACCAGGAGAGCCATGCTGGGTGGAACCCACTCCTCTGCTTCATTCAGACCATCCTGCTGTCACACACAGAACAGCCACAGCCAAGCTGTAGTGTGAGGAATGAGGAGATGCAACTATATAGGACTGTACATTCGTTTATATCAGTAGATATAAAATAGCCTGGAAATTCTGAGCTGGAATGCTGCCCATCCTAAGTAGGAAAGGTCTGGCCTCTCTCTTATTAAGCACTTGTAATTATAATAATAAACTCAAGATAATAAATTCAAGTTAGGTTGAAGATGCCTCTCTTAGGCCATAGGATCCAATTATTAATAGGTGTGGCTTTACCAGTTTGGATTCAAGACAGCTGTCAGTCAATCACAGCATGAACTGGTGTCAGTGCCACACAGAGGACAGCCCAAGAGGACAGAGAAGCCCTGAACAAGCTGAAGGTCAGAGCCTGCCTTTACATCCAAACATGTCCCTGACAGTTCAGCCTGTAGAGGGAGTTTCCATCAGCAGCAGCCTCCCAGCACAACCACTGCTCCATGATCCACATCATCACCCAGCACAGATTCACATGGCACCAGGCTGAGCATCCCCCTGGGCTGCCCCCCTGCATCCCCACTGTGCCAGGCCAGGTGGGCACAGCTGCAGGGCACAGACAGGGTCTCCCCTTGAACAGCCACTGGGGCAGCTCACTGCCACATCAGCAAGTTGGCCACTGCAGATAAATTTTTTAGCTCTAGGTACGAGAGTATAAACGGATTTACCCACACAGAGGCAACGTGGGGGACGTCACCAGGTCCCTCTGCTCCAGCAAGCAGGGGCCATTCCCTGTGAATCTTCTTTGCTCCTCTTCTACCACCCTCCCCTCACCACAAGTAAACCCACTGGCAGCATCGTACTCACGACAGCAAATTTCTTGTTTAAGGTCATCTGCTCAGCAAGAACCGACTGGTTATGGAAGAGGTGAGGCTGCATGTGGCTCCACATGTGGGGGAACCACCAGAACTCCTTCACATAGGACAGCAGCAGGTCATCGCCTTCGTCCTCAGCATCGGTACCTGTGGCATGACACTTGCTGTCACCACTGAGCACGGAGAGCTGTGTGAGCAGCTGGGGCAGAGGGAGGGGCAGCCCCTCTTGGTAGCTAGGTGATGGAAGAATAGGGTGGGATGCCTGAGGACTCCTATAGCCCCGACAGCACCCTCTTTGAGCACCAATTGGTGCCCCAGCACCAGCTGCTCAGCACCCATAGGAGAAGCGGTGCCCTTGCCCTCCTCACCTGTGTGGAAGAATTTCCCTGAGTATCCCAGGTTGAAGGTGAAGTTTGGGATGTGGGTGCGCAGCTCGTTCTGTGTGTCAAACAGTGCCTGGGAGAAGGGAGAGAAAGCAAGGTGTCCTCAGCACGTGGCCTCAGGGACAGCTGCCACATCAGGGCAAGCACCAATGTCCCTGAGCGCCTCGCAGTGGGACAGGGGAGGCTCTGAGGGCAGGAAAGTTCATCTCTGGAGCATCCCCAAGCAAGCACAAGCGTCCAGCCCTGCCCACCCAGCCAGGAGAGCACAGACACACCTTGACATCTTCCACCTTCATGCGTGTGCCCTCCTTGCCCACAAAGATGTCATCGATGTCCACCAGGATGTAGCGGTCAAGGGGTAGAGACAACCTCTTGCCCGTTAGGAAGGAGACAGAGTCCACAAAAACCAACTTGTGCAGCCAGAAGTTGAGGTTGTTGCCAAAAAGCACCCTCTGAATGCCATCGTGGAGGCCCAGGTCCTGCATCACAGTGGTGTGCAGCACAGCATCCACGCTCATGTGTGGGATGGACTCAGCTGACTTGGTCTTGGCCAGGAGGACGGGCTCATAGGTGGAGTGGTTGGACTGGAAGACAGTCCAGTCCTCCCCGGGGAGCACACCCTTCTCCACCTCACTGGGGCGCGTGATGTAGAGCAGGGGCGACTTGGGGTTGATGCTGCAGTCCTTCAGCGCCAGGTTGGAGTGGAGGAAGAGTGGGAAGCCCTTCAGCTGGGCACTCAGAAGGCTGTTCTCATTGGCCTACATGGGGAAAATGGGAGCGACAGGAGATGGGACACTGGGGACAAGGCAAGGGCTCACAAGCAACACCAATAGCCACAGCAACAGAGGCAGCAGCTCACTACCCCTAGAGATAAAGGTTCTGGGTTTCACCCTTCCTCTCTGGAGCATGGGGGGCCCTCAACCCCCTCACACACTCAATCTTGCTCATGTCCTATGTGCAAAGTGCCCCAAGGCTAGAAGCCCTGGGCAGGAGAAGGGCTGCTGAGCAAAATACTGTCCATGCTTTTGGCAAACCCCAGTAAGGGTCACTGCTGGAAAACAAGCGCTAAAAGCAACTGGACTGATCCCAGAAGTGTGTTTTTTCCCTCAAAATCTCAAAAGGCCACACAGCCCTTCCAAAGGGAGAGAACTAAGATGGTGCCCTCTGCTAGAAGCCTGTGCCCCACAACTCTCACTGCTTGCAGAAAGCACGGGGAGGGCAAAGTCCCTGTGGGGCAGCAGGACCCCAGGGCTCCCATCTGGCCTGGCCATGGGATCTTGGTTTGCCCCATGTACCCCCTCACCTTGAAGAAGCCGATGATGCCCACGCCATACTCCACGCAGTACTTGTCCAGCAGCTCCCGGTTCCAGGCGTCCAGGTTGACATACTTGAGGATGTTCTCGTAGATGATGAGCGCAAAGCGGCCCCGGTCCTTGTCCGTCAGCGTGGGCATGTCCCCCTTCCCCGGGGCAATCTCTGTCCTGTATTTGAAGCGACTCGACTCCAAAATGGCCACAATCTCCTGGCCCAGCTGGGAGTAGAGGCTCTCCACGAAGACCAGCACCAAGGGGTCCGTGCGGGAGGAGTCGGCCACCTTGAGGGTCTTCAGTGGCAGCAGGCGGGAAGGGGCCACCTTGGGCTCATCGCAGTCCGGCCCCACCACGTCCCCAGAGGGCTCCAAGCCCCTTTTCCACCCATATAAATAATAAGCAGAGATGAAAACACTGAGCAGGCAGAAGGCAAAGAGCAGGAGCAACACCACCTGCGGAGAGAGCTGCCAGATACCCCGCCGGGCCCTGGCCAGCACAGTCATCCTTGCATCCGCTGGGTGAGGTGGGGTCCCTCTCCCCTGCCCGCCCCCTCCCCTCACGAGCCCCGGGGAGGGGAAGAAGCAACCAACCAAACAAAAAAATTAGGTAAAATCAAATTGAATACTACTAATAAATTAAAATACTAGCAGGCTGCCTGTGCAGGCTCTCTCCCCTCCAGCAGTCGGGCGTCCCTCGCCGTCTGCTTCATGTCACCATGGCAGAGGCACCAAGAGTCCCCTTGCCGAGCCAAAATTCCTGTGGTGATGGCAGCAGCAGCAGCAGCAGCAGCTCCATGGCTCAGTGGGGTGAGGGGGCAGCAGGCGGCCTCGGCAGGGTTCGTGGTGGGAATGTGGGCATGGCGGATCCCGGCTCCACACGGTGCCCTGAGAGAGAGAGGTGGGATGAGAGGGCAGTGCCAACGCTGCCGCTGTTATTTCTGCCAGTGTGACAGCCCCAGCAGAGTCCTCACGAGCTCGCTGCCATGCCAGGGCCTGCCACAAGAACGGGATGCAGCGGGAGGGCAGTGTGCAGCCGTGCCATGGGACCCCGGCTGCGGGTGCACCTGGAGGGCAGGTGCATCACCTGGTGCTATGGAGGGGAGCCCCCAGCCCCCTGTGAATCTCTGGTACCTCAAGCAGCTGGAGAAGCAGTCCTGTTCCTCCCTGTGCCCAGCAGGAGCTGCACTCTGCTGAGGAGAAGGGGGGGTGGTCTGAGGCCCCCATGGCCCAGCTTGGCTGGCAGGGAGGGACACGGAAGGGACACAGGAGGGACATGGGGAGCCTGCCAGCTGGGCAGCTCAAGGCCCAGCCAGGAGCCACCAGCCAAGGTCACCGAGATGGGCAGGCAGGAGTGTCCACGTGGAGCCAAAGGAACCTTGGGAATATTTTTGCCTTCCCTGTGAAAGGCTCATTTGAAAAAAGAAAAGGAAAACAAAGAGCACTGCTTGCCAGAAGGTGAAGCCAATTGGGGGACGGACTGATGAAGCCAATGTGTTTAAGGGAGAAAAGTGAATCACAGCACTGTGCCCAAACTCACTGTAAGTGTTGGGGACAAGGGCAGGAGTCCCTGCTTCTCACAGGGAGAGCTCCCTGTGCCCTGCCAGTACCGTGGCTGAGCACCCTCCCTGCTGACACCAGCCGAGCTCCTAACAGGATTAAACGTGGCCGGCTGAGCGGCACTGTGGATTACAGGCTGGGGCTTGGCAGGGTAATCCTGTCATCCCTGCCCTTCCAAGCAGAACTCCTGCTCCAGGCAGTGCTTCCCAACCCTGTTGACATGGCACTGCTTCAGCCAGCCCCCTGTAGGTGCCCCGTAGGCAGCCAGTCTCCTTCCAGCCTCCATCACTGTCTCCTCCTTCACCCTCTCCTCAACACACCGGAAACCTCCCCTTGCTGGCTATGCTGGGCATGGTGGAACTCCTGGGTTTATTGATTTGTAATTTATCTTTGTGCACATGGTGATCTCCAGGCACAACCAAGAGGGATGCTTTTGGCAAACCCCAGCAAGGGTCTTCTCTCCTTAGCACCCCTGAGGCATGTCCTGCCTGTTGCACCTCACTCCTTCTGCCCCTCCAGCGTCCCTGGGACAACAGCCCCACTGGGGTTTTGGGACAGGGCACTTCTCCAGGTCTGTTGATTTTAGGGATGTGCTTGTGCAGAGGGAAGCTTCCCTGCATCTCCCTGCCTAGGGATGCAGAGAGCTGAGAATGCATTATCCAGCACTCTGGCTGTGCCATCCCACTCCCTCTCCATTCCTTTCATCTGCCAGGAGCAGTGGGTGCTGGCAGCTGCATTCCCTCATTGACAGGTGGGCAAATGGCAGCAGTGGGTTTGATGCCAGCAGCTGATGGACAGGACCGTGTGTCCATCCTTGCACCACCCTCCATGAAACAGGGAAGAGGGCTCTGCACCTACATCACCTGCCATTTCCAAGGGTACTTCATTAGACCATTCTCTCCTAAAAGCTTTTAATTACCGGTACTTAATGACCAGACTTTGGAGACAGCATCTCTGGCCAGATGCCAGCTGAGACTCCCCAGGCTGCCATGTCAAAGCCTGCCCAGGCAGGGGACAGCACCCGTCCCCAGAGCAGCCAGGTGTGAGCTGGGGCCGGCAGCATCCTGCCCCAAGCATCTGCCAGTGTGGCAGGAAGAGGCAGGAATCCTGCTCTGCCGGTTCATCGCTGGAGCAAACAGTCCATGGAGGGGATGCCAAGGGCTTTGGGGCGATGCTGCAGGGCGGGGATGCTCCTGCCCAGGGCTCTCCCCGTGCAAGTGGGTGCTGGCTGCATCCTGCCCAGCAAACCCCTGCACAGCCCCAGCAGTGGTGGGAGAGCTGACAGCTCACTGCCAGAGAAGGAAGCAGGTTTTTGCCCAAAAGCACAAAACAAGTCCTTGAGACCAACAGCTTTTCTAAAACAAAAACGGAAACAAGATGGTAAAATTTAAAAAAACACAAGACCTGGCAAGGTGACAGCTGGGGTCAAACTTCCTTTTAACCTGATTTCTAGATGCTGCTCAGGTGCCTTTTAAAACCACAGTGGTTATTTTAAAGGCACCATCTGGAAATGTCAGCCTGAGTCCCACACACAGACCTCAGGCCCCCAGAATTGGTGCTGGCAGGCTCCCATCACTGGGTGGGTGCTCAGCTCAGCTGCACATCAAGGACCCCAGGAGAAAGAGCCCTGGAAAATGCTCTTTTCTTGTGGGTTTCTGAGCAATGCCCTGGCACAGACTCCACTGGAGAGGAGGCTCAGTGAGGAGGCTTAGCCACTGTGCTCTTAATCCGGCTGCCCTGACAAACACAATCAGCATCCAAGCAGCTTCCCGGCGTGGCTGGGAGCCCAGGGCACCCTGCGGAGACAGATCCGACCCCAGGACGGGCAGGGAGTGCAACCAGGGGACAGGGAAGCCCTTTACTATCAGCACTTGAAACCTAAGAGAGCAGCAGGAGGAAGGGAAAAATGTTTGAAAAGCTTTTCAAAACCCACCCCCTGGTGCAGTTCAGGGATGGTGGTTTCTCCCTGCCCAGAGTTATTTTCCACAAGTACTGCGTGGGGAGCCACTGCACCCCAGAACGTCAGGGAGGCACTGGATGGGATGAGAGGGAATGAAACCATCTCCATTAGTGGCTTACAACACTCTTCCTTTAAATACCAGGGAGATTTTGCAGGGATGCAATGGAAGGCTTAAATATAAGCAAGGAAGTGCAAACAGATCCGGAGGAGAGGAAAGGGTCAGTGATCCCAGGAGACAACCACAGCAGGGTTTGATTTATTGGGGGGTGGAATAGGTCTGGCTGCAGGTGCAAGCAGTGAAGGTCAGGCAGTTCACAAGTCCCATCTGTTGGATAAATCAACTGTCCCAAGCCCATGGCCCAGCGATGAGAGGTGAGCTCTAAACCATGGGTGTGACAGAGCAACAAATTGCTCACACAATTCCCCTGCACCACTTTGGAAAGGGCGAAGGGGAGGAGCATGCATCCACTGTAATGCAGAAGATGCTCCATGATTTTGTGCAAGAACCTCAGTCCCCAATTCCAGTAGCTCCCAAACCTCCAATATTCAACAACAGAGATGAAGCCATATCCTAAACATCACATGGGTCACCCTGCTCCTGTCCTGCTGGCACCCTTTGGGTGGGCACCCCTGCTTCTCACTCCTCATCACTGCAGGGAGAGACCCACCACTGTTGGGTAATCACCTCGTCACCACCATGCCAGCTCCACTTCTCCAAGTAAGCCAGCCCTGGGGCTTAAGCATGGATGGAGGAGGATTTAGAGGCAGGATGCTAAATTGCATTGCACAGCTCAGCGATTTGCAATCACTCCTGCTCGCTCCAACACTTCCCTTCCCCTCTGACCACTGCAGGGAATGTGGACGGATCAGCCCCACCTACACATCTGCTGCATCTCCCACTTGGAAAGCAAAAGGCTACTGCAAGGTCTAAATTTGGCCAGGCTGGGACTCGGGCCCCTAGCAGGAGGACAGTGCCCATCCAACCCCACCTTCTGTCTCTCCCACACCTCAGGCACCCTCACCAGCATCCCCAGTGATCACCAAGGGGTGCCCTGCAACCCTGGGAATCAGCACTACCTGTAAAAGATGCACGAAAGGCAGCCAAATTATTATTAATAGGTTTAAGTTCCCTCTAGAGGGAATCCCCTTCACTCACTGGTAATATTTAGAGGGCTACAGATCTAAAACCACTGAGCTAAGCACGTCCTTAGAGAGGAGATTAATGCCATCACATTATTCAAGAGACAACTGCAAGCTCAAGACAGGGGAGCTTGCTTTGAAAATGAAAAAGTAACTGGCATGAAAAAATGGCCTTTAAACACCCACCTCTGCACTGCTGCCTTTATCAGCTGAAAATGAGAGTGATCCCAGCTATGACTGGAAATATCTGCAGACAGTTGGAAGCACTGGCAAGCAAAAGGAGCTACCTCAGGGTGTGAAGGACCACTGTCTGCCCCTGTCCCCATCTCCACCCTCCCCAGCCATGTCTGGACCCACTGACCAAGAGAAGGCACAATCAGGCGATGATCTCCTTTACTGTGGTGCATGGTGGTGTAATGATCCCATCAGGATGCTCCTGGAGCTGGGGCACAAGCCCTGTGCCACAGGAGACAAAGCCATAGCAGCCCAGTAAGAGAAACCCAGCATAAAAACTTCAGCCACTGCAAAACCAAGAGTTTCTCCTGGTGATCCCCATGTCCTGACAGCCTGGCTGAACCTTTAGGATGGGCCCAAGAGACTTGGACAGAGGATGAGCTGTAGGGACATTCATTTGCCTCCTGCCAAGCTGCAAAGCTTGGGTGTCTGGGCAGGGGAGAGGGATGTGGAGCAGACAGTGGGGGGAAAACACAGGGAAGGACACAGAGGAGCAGAAAGGAGCTTGTCCCAGTCACCCACTCACCAGAGGTTTTGTAATGCCAGATAAGGAGCATCTTAGTGGTAGATTACACAGGCTGCTTAAGTGCTTTGCAAACAGTAGTTACAACCTACCAGGGAGAAAAACACCCTGCTCTGGGAGAGGGACAATCCCAGTGCTCCTTTCCTGAGGACACCAGCCTTCTGCTGGTGCCCAAAGAGCTGCCAAGTTAAAAATGGACCCCGGCAGCCCCAGCAGCTGACCTTAAGACAGGCAGTGACAGGCAGCCACTGGTGCTGCTCCCACTGCAAACCCACCCAGCTCAGCTTCTCCCCTTCATGCACAGGCTGGATATGGCCAAACACAAGGGAGTATCAGGAAAACTCATCCATGATTTATAAGGTCTGGAGAATTTCCACCCCAGGAGGACTTCAGCAGGAAAATCCTCCCTTTTTCTCAGCTCTTTTTTTTTAAAGATCTGATTTATAGAGCCTGGCCAGAAATGAGCATTTGGAGCATTCACCTGGATTGCTGAACCAAGCTTCCCCTTGACACCTCACTCCCCTTGGGAAATAAACCTCTGGCTCTGCCTGCCCACCACCTTCCTGCTCCTGGGGGAAAGAAATCAATATGAGCAATGAGCCCAGTGAAAGTGGCTAAGAACTTTCACTTAAAAATGCTATTTTTAGTCAAAGTGTCCAGCTCTGGAAGAGGCATTTTTTCACCCAGAAAGCCCTGTTAGCACTTCAGTTTTACTGCAAAAGATAAAAGTAATGTTATCCTAAGGTTTTCTTAAAAAAAAACAATAATGAGAACAGCTTATTGCCTGCAGAGGGATGAAAAAGCAAGGTTCAGTGTGTGTGGCATGTATATGCTCAGTTTTTAGGGGAGAAAAAACCTGAATAACTTAAAAAAAAAAAAAATCTAAATCCCTAAAAACTGGGTGAGGTTTCTGGAAGCCCATGATTAAAACTTTTCATGGCAGAACAGCTGGCAAGACCAAGTGGTGGGTTTCTAAAACTAGTTCTAGCAAACCCCACATCTCAAACCTACATCCCAAGGTCCCGTCCCAGCTAATCGCCATCTCCCACCCCATTCCCCAGACCCAAGGTGCCCCAGCCCCGTCAGTGAGGCTGTAACAGAGGAATCCTCTGCAGAGGTCACTCCTCTCCTGATCCTGGGGCACTACTGGCTCCCACCCTCTTTGTCCTCAGCATCCTGATCTGGAAGAGCACCTCGCCATCTCCCAATACCCACATGAAATCAGTCTCCTCCACAAATTAGGCCAGCAATTAGCAGCAGTCATTAGTTTTTCTATGCCCCAGGGACACTGGGGTTGTGCAGCTGATCCCTTAGCACTGATGATCCCCAACACCATCCCAACAAAACACCCCAACACCCCACAGCCAGGTTACGGTTTGGGTTGTGCCACTGTATGCCCCCCAAAAAAAGCTGAAGCACTTCACAGGTGACTCCTCCTCAGGGGTATTTTTTGTCCTTGAATCCTTGGGAACAGCCTTGCAGCAGAGCTTGGGGAATTCTCCCAAACCTTAATTGAAAGAGACGCTTAACGAGGAGAGTTTCTTTTGTCTGTTAATTGAAACAGGTTCTTACCGACAAAACTCTCCATGAATTTTAAGTGGGTTCACAGGGGGAAAAAATCCACTCAATGAATTGGGTTTTCCTGCTTCGAAATGTGCCGTGTCGGTTCCTGTGGCTTTCCAAGCACCCAAGAGCCTTTCTGGATAATCAGGGTCTGAATCCCAAGTATTTTAAAACGAAAAAGGATAAGGGGAAAATAATCTCACATGTATTTTTGTATTTCACCGGAGAGGCAGCCTGCCCTCTCACAGGCAGGTTGCATGAGCACTCCTACCCAAAAAAAACACAGACTGAAAGCCCCTCGATGCCACCTTTTGCTGCCTCTGACACTTGGCTTGGCCAGACTCCCTGCAGAGATGCTGGTCCTGCCACGACTGTGAGGGTGACACTGGATCTCAGAGAGCCTTGAGGCAGCAGCGATTCCCTGTGCTCAGAGCACTGCGAGCCCCACAGGATGGGCCAGCTGCTTCCTTTTCTTGACAGCTTCCCAAGTTGGTAAGAGAGCAGAGCCATCCTGCCACAGAACTGCCCAGCTGCTCTGGGGAGCACAGGCTGCCCTGTGAGCGCCAACCTGGCCCCAAACCAGCACTTTTGCAAAGCAGAGTCCATAAAACCACAGCATGAACCAGCTCACACTGAGCAACTGACCTCTCGCCAGTGCCCACGTTCCAGAGAAATCCCTGCGAGGACGGAGCTGCTCCCTCCTCCCTGGGATGCTGTCAGACCACATCCCTCCTGCCTGATGCTCCAGCGCTTTGCTGAGCTGCCTCTGACCTCCACTCGCCTGCAGTCTGCCAGGACAGACGCTGCCAGGAGCCCAAAGCACCCGCAGGGCCAGGTGCTGGCAGCCAGTATTGAATTAGAAGTCAGAGCAGCCCCTGCCGTGCCGTGGGTGTGTTCCCTCGGTGGCCCCGGGGTGGCAGGTCCTTTGGGAAGGGCTGGGCAGCACACACTGACGCACAGGCAGGACGCTTCCAGGGCCAGCCTGCTCCAAGGTCATGGCCGGGACAGGCTGGAGGTCAGATCTTTTATTAGACCAATGGACACAGTTGGAAAAAGCGACACATTTTGGCCGCGCAGGCATTTCTCAGGCCCAAGAGCGCATCTGTTTTTTTCCTAAAGGTATTAGTTAGGCTAATAAAAGACATTACCTCTGCATGTAAACTTTGTCACCCTTAAAATGTACCAGAGGCTGCAAGGCTCAGCAGCCCAGGGAAAACACAGAGCGAATGAACAGGCACAAAGCACAGGGGACACTTGCAAGATTTGTTTGGTTTTCACCCCCTAGAACAGCACTGGAAAAGGCCACACTTGGCCCCAACAAGCATAGCTGCTGGCAACTGAGCTGCCTCTTGCCTCCCCTGTTTCCAGATCCAGGTCAGAAGCTGCAGGAACCTAATGACATGGCCATGCTTTGGTTTATCTGCTCCAGAATCAGCTCCGTCCTCTCCTTCTCTGCAGGGGCTCCAAGGCAAGCAAATGCTTGAGGAACCAACCTGTCATGCCCCACCCGCACCAACTTCTTCCCTCCTGGCCTCAATCCCACTCTCTGACATAAATCCATGAGACCAGCAGTGTACCAGCACAGCAAGGAATGGATCAAGGCTGCTGAAGGAGACTGAAAATGGCCTGAGCCACATGTCCAGGCATTGATAGCACTCACAGCCATACCTCAGGACTGTGTGGTTAGCACTTTTTAATGCACCCCTTTTCTTTAAGAGCTCCAAGCCCTGGGCAGCAGGACTGTACAAGGCTGTGAAGATGCACACAGTGTTGGGAAGGAAGGGGAATACTTGGTGGCGTGCTGACAAGTAGCTAGAAGGAATCTGCATTTTGCCAAGACATGGGAAGCAGAGCCAGGAAAGCAGCAGACTACCCTGAGGAGCAGCACTATCCTAGGGGCTGTCATCCTTCCTAAGCATACCCAGAGCTCTGGGGTGAGACACACATCTCCCCGTGTGTCAGAGGGAGCTGAGCAGCACATCCCTCACTGTACATTCAACCCCCAGCATGCCCAAGCTCAGAGACAGGAAACACTTCTTCCCTGCTTTACACCAGTGAACATAAATTCCAAGATATTTTGGGTTCCCTGGCAGAAGCAGGACAACAGGGCAGAGGTCCTAGAAGAGAGTCTTGATCTCTCCATGACAATCTCTATTTCCAGAGCTTTGACCAGATCTGTAGCACAGCTGAACGCAGGACATGCCCACCATAAATAGCAGGGCAGTTCCTCTTGGGATACCTCCCACTTAGGGATCTCTTGACCTTCCTAAACCCCTTCAGGAAGGCTTGTGCCACCTGAAGGTAGTGCAGAGGATCCTGTCCCCTTCCTGGGACAAAAGGCTGCAGCAAGGTTCTGCTGGTTTTGGGGAGGACATGGGAACCTACGTGCTCCCAAACCTAACCCCCTGGCTGCCAGCCACAGTCACAGGTGGGACCTACAGCTCAATATTGATCAGTCTTCTGCAAGCTCTGCCAGTACAGTCGGTGGCTTCTGCAGGAAAACAACATGAATCATAAGCTACAGGCCACCATCTCTCCATGTCCGCAGGGAGTGACTCATCCAGCCCTTCCAGGGCTGTCCTGCTCCTCCAGCCTGGGGACAGGCACAGAGTGGGCGCAGGAGGCACCATCTCCCACTGGCACCTGCACACTGGTCACGGCCCCCAAAGCTTGTAGGATGGTCTCCAAGAAAGCAGCTCCCACCTTCCCTCTACTCAGGTCCTCCTGCCTGTGTGTCAAGTTCTAACACCACCAACATCTACGTGACAATGGCACAAAGCAATGCCAAAAACACACAGTGAAGTCAAGGGCTGTCATGAGGTCCTGAAGGTGGAAGGGCTGGAAACATCAGTGAGACAGACTGGAAGCCCCTGTCCTCTGAGGCCATGAAACAAACACAAGACACAGGAACTCAATATCTTGCCTCTCTTGTCTTCAGTCCTAACCTTATCCTGACGGGCTCTATCTCAACAGCCAAAAATAAAAACACAACTCATTAAGGCACATTAGAAGGCAGAATTACAAAAAAAAAAAATCCCACTTTTTAAGCAAAACACTCCATGACTCTGCCCCAGAGTACAAAGAGCTAAGAGAGCAGCTCCATCTCCAGCATGCAGTCAGAAGCTGGCCAAGATGGGATACTTGGTGGGACCACAGCCCTCCATCCTCAGCCCAGCATGCAGAGATATCCCAAAATCAAACCTGCTTATAAAAGCCTGTGGAAGGAGATGGGCAGGTGCTGATGGTGACACTCTGCAGCAGGGACACATGGCTGTGCCATACTTCACCATGACACGCTACTGAAGAAAATATTAATCATTCCCTCTTCACTCCAGCATGGGTTTTGACTTACGGGGTGTCTTCTTCCTTCAGTCTAAATTACCACCAACAGCGTATTAAATATGTCCTGTTCTACAGTACTGACAGAGACACACAGGAAGAGGGAAAACCCCAAAACAACCTGTCAGGAAAAGTCTGTTTGCCTGTATGTTGGTGGGATGGATTTTCCAACCCCATTCAAACAAAATCATAGCAGATCCACCAGCTTCCCAAAGGCACAGGAAGCGGGAAGGGCTTTGTGTGTGTGAGCTTCCCCACCAGCATCCGTGTCCCATGCCAGGTTGGAAGGGACAACTATGTGGGCTGCAGCTGGTGGGGTGTCATGGCATGTACCAGGGCTGGGCGAGGTGACCCTGATGGGTGGCATGGGGAGGTTCTGGCTTCCCCATACTCACACATGGATGCCCCAGCCATGAAGAGGCACTGGGAAACACAAGCTTTGCCTTCACTGTCCTTGCCCAAAATGAAAACTGACACAGGCACAGGGAAGATGCTCGGCCATTCTGCCAGAGACAAACAGCACTGGGGTTTATTTTCCAGCCATATCAAGCCCTGCACGTTTTCTCTATTGTTTAATTTCCTTCTTCTCCACCCACAGCAAGTTCACTCGGAAGAGAGGAACTTCTTTCCTATTGAATTTGTCCTAGTTGTTTTATTTAGAAAAGGACAGCTTCCTCAGCTGTGGTCCCCATGTGCAGCTAAGGGGAGCAGGCACAGGGCTGCTCACCTCCTCATCTTCACCAGCCCAGACCCAGTAAAAACCACTCTCGAGATGTGAGTAACAAAGATGCTGCTTTGCTGCAGGAAGAGCTGCTGTTCCAAGGCTGACGGTGACAAAGGGGCACTGCAAGGTGCCGGTTTCCCAACCCTGCAAGCACCGTCACTGGGAAGGCAACCATCCACATGGTGTGCCGTGGCAGCAGCTGGCTGGGATCACGAGATGGGAGAGTCCCGGTGCTGGGATATGACTGCAGTGCTGGGAGGGAGCACCAGCCTCGATGGGAAGCAAAGTCTTCCAGGTGATGCCAAAGGTCGCCCAAGCTGGTGTGGCTTCTGTGCCGCCGGGCATCAGGGGCTGCTCCCATCTGCGGGAAATAGTCTGCCTGTGCAGTAGTGGATGCTAACCCAAAAGACTTGGGGAGATAATACGCACAGCTATGCGCGAGAGGCCCAGGAGCTCACCAGTGGCAGAGAAAATGCCAGGACCTTTTCCAGAGGGGGTGGTGAGGTGCTCCACAGGAACGGCAGCCAGGCTGGGCATGCCGTGCCATGCGCAAGGTGTGCACCTCCAGGTGCCCTGGCTGCCCTGCTCCTCCGCCACTCGCACTCCCCGGGAGCGGGGATGCCCCAGGCCCCGCATCCCGCGCTGCCGCTTGGCCTCGACTGCTCCGGGAGCGGCGGGGCCAGGGCACCGCCGGGCACGGCGCGGCCTCGCCGCCCGCTCCGAGCGCCGACACCCCTCGGCCCGGCGGGGCTGCGGGACGGCTCGGGGCGGGAGGCTCCCCGCTCCACCCAGACCGGCTCCGCCCGAGGGCACCGCGCCGCTCCGCCGTGGGGACAGGCGGCGGGTGCCGCCGTTCCCGAGGGACGGGAGGAGCCGCCGGGCCCGGTCCCCGGCGCAGCCCGGCCGGGGCGGTGCGAGGCCCGGCGGCCCCGGCCCGCGCTGCCGCCCGCCCGCTCCCCCGCCCGCCCTTTGTCTGCGCCGCCGCCCCGCTCGGGCCGTACCTGCCGCCGCCGGGCCCGCTCCGCTCCGCCGTGCCAGGCCGCCGCCGCCACCGCCCGCTCCGCCGGCCCGGCCCCGCTCGGCGCGTCCCGCCCGCCGCCCGGGCAGGCGCCGCCCCCGCCGCCCCCCGCCAGCGCCGCCCCGGGGGCCGCGCGGGGCTCCGCGGCTCGCCCGGAGCCGGGGCCGGGCCGGGGGCAGCGCGGGGCTCGGGGCTGCCCCCGCCGTGTGCCCTGCCCAGCGCAGCCCCCCGCTCCTCGCCCCCTCCGGTCCCCGGGGTGACCGCGATACCGGCGATTATCCCCCGGCGGGAGGGCTCAGATCCCCGCGCCCCGGGTGCCTGTGATGATGCTCGTGCTCGGCGATGCTCCCACCAGGCCCCCACATTCCCGCTGTTTCCCGGGATGAGCACGATGCGGTGTCCAAAGGGTTCGCCCAGGCTGTGTGTTTGGTGTAACTGGGCTGTCAGGCTCCTACACAGAGTATTTTCATTCTTCCCCCAGCGTGCACACACCCTTTGTGTCAGTTTTTTAAAGCCAGTCAAACCCGAGGTCGTCCCCAGCCTTCTCCCCATCCGCAGAATCCAGGAGTCATTTCAGGGTCCTGGTATCAAATCGTTTCAACTTTTTCTCCCAGACTTCAAGATAAGCTCAAGGGCCACATCCAAGTTATTGGCTGGCTGCCCCCAACCTTCATGCACACACAGAAAATTCCCTTCATTCCTCAGAGAGGGGGAAAATGAGCTGCTCCACTCCTGCCCTGCCCTCGGAGGCTGCTGGGGACTGTGCCGGCATGTGGAGACACGCTCCAGTCCACAGTTAATCACCCACACGAGCCGCCCAGGTCTGTCTGACTGCCCATGTTAGAAGGGATGTGGTGCATTACGACAACCCTGTTAGGTTTCGTGTCCAGCCCATGGGGACAAGTTTCATGTCCCGCCCGTGGGGATGAGATGTGGCAGAAGGTCTGCTGGGTTTGGTTCAGGCAGTATACTCTAGGAGAGCTTCCAACTGAACAAGAGTGGAGGAAGCAGTTTCAATCAAATGGAACAAGCAGATAAACAAACAAAAGGAAAACAAGAAAGGAAATTGTAGGGAAAGAGACACAAAGAATGGCAGGCTATTATGGCTGCAAATTTTCTAAGTGTTCATTGAAGTCAAAGACTTCTTATCCTAAAACATTTCACTTCCTCACAAGCGTTTTCTCTGAAGATCCCTGAATATTTTGCAAATGCCAAAGTTACTTGAAAGCTTAGAAAACGAAAAGGAAACAACAGCAAGTTTTTCAACTGCGAACTGCTATAAAGGGTATTAAAGGGATTATTTTATTTTCAGCCTTAAATGATTTGCAAACTCAGCCTGAAAAAAGTATCTCCCCTGGGAACAGCATTCTGAGGCCATACTAACCTCTGCCAGAGGAGATTCATGCACAAATCATTGAGCAAAAAGCCAGCAATGAGTAATCAAAGGCATGCACCAAACACCAAGAACAATCTGCAGAATCCACAATTTCAAGTGGTAAAGTTTTCCACTGAATAATTTCTTCTGAGAAAAAAGGAATTCGTTGAATTCTAGGTCTGGCATTTGTGAATACTTTTTTTTTTAAAAGAAAAAACGACTTTCTGGAAACAAAAAACTGCTCAGAAAGGCACTGGGATTTATTAATACCAGCTCTGCCATTTTACATGAGTATCAGGTAGCTTTTTTCTTGCCTGTCTTCTGTTTGCAAACACAAAGGAAACCAATTCCTTTCCTGCGTGCTTTAAGCTACAGGCTCTTCTTCAGCACATCTGTCAGAAAGCAGTTCAGCGGCTTTCCTCTGCATTGTTTCCAATTTATTAATCAACACTTCCAGCTCCCTACTGAGTTACAGCCACATTATGGTCTCCTTGAAGTCCATGGCAGCACTTCCACCAACTTCATTAGGACCAGAAACTCGCTCTTGAAGTCTCTGCCAATTCTTTAAGTGCTTTAACTTCAGCATTGGAGATTTTTGTTTTAATCTTCTTATGCCTTTTCTGACACATCATTTTACATGTGTGCATGCACCAACTGCCCTTCTTGAAACTAAAAATTACCTTAAAAGCAGATGGAAAAGTTTGGGAAGGTTTTTTTACCTGTGAATGGTGCATTTGGGAGCCTGAATGCCTCTTTGCCACGGCTGTTAGAGGCCATCTTGAGGGGTCTGTTAGAGAGCCCCAGCTGCAGACCCTGCTCTGTATCAGGCAGACAGCTGGGGTTCAGCCTGCTGCAGGGGGAATTTTGGCCTCTTCCAGTTCCAGTCTCTGTTTCAAGGCCACTAGTAAGGCCACTGGTCCATGGCTCATGGGAACAAGTCACAGCCATGCAAACAGTGATATCTGAGCACCAAAAATTCCTTCTTGTGGGAAGCCTAGAGCTGGGGCCTTTGCAGGTCAGGCCAGTCACTTCCCACTGACCCCTCTCAGCCTGAGCTAGTTTACTCCAAGGCCAAAGCCTGGCAGGAGAAGACGTTAGGAGCAGCATTCCCATTTGCCTGGCCTTTTCTGTTTAGTCACTGGCTGAGTTATGAAATCCATCTGCAGTGTCACCGTGTCTGTGGGTTTCCCATGGGCTGGAGAGGCTATTACCAAGGAGCAGCTGGAATGTTAATTACCCATTAAGGAACTAAATCTGGGGGATTTCTCAAAGCAAATACACATCATCTCTGGCACTGACCCCACAGTGGCCTGAGCATCCTTCCCAGCCAGGCTGGAGGACGCAATCCTTTCAGCCCCTGCTGGGTGCCTCCCTTCTCATCCCAGCCAGGGAAGGCTCTCAGCACTGTCCTCAGCAGTAGGACAGCCTGGCTGGAGCTGGCATTCAAGCCCCAGGAACATTTTGCAGGGCAGGCAGCTCCCTTGCAGACACACCAGAACTAGTGCAAGGCAAAGTGAAAGGGAAGAATGTGTCCCAGGGAGTGGAGAAAGCTCCATCCTGCTCAGAGGCTGGAGGGTCCAGAAGCAGTCTGCCTCCCAGCAACTTTGGGGCTGAGGGCAGCACAGGATTTTGAACCAGTGGGTTAATTCTTTTAGCAGCTCATATGGTTATTTCAGCCTGTTGCCCATAAGTGGAGGCCTGTCCATTTCCTTGCCTCTGGCTTGCATGTGTTCCAGAGGAATGAATATCCATAGGCTCGCACAGTCCTCTAGCAGGATTGTCACAGGCAGCGCTGCACGCGTGGCTCCGTGGGGACAAACCCACCCTGCCTGACTGCCCGTGCACCCCTCCCCGTCCCCAGGCTCCTCCTCAGACAGGCCACCCACAGCACACATGTCCTGACTCAGGCTGACCTCTGCAGCACTCCCTGCTGCTGACTCTTTCCTTCCCCTTCCCTCCGAATGAGGCCACAGCCGCTGTCACAGGAGCTCCCGGCTGGAATTACAGCAGCTCTGCCAACGCGTGTTTTAAAAGCCTCTCCTTCAATATTCAAACAGCAAGATCCCTGATGCAAAAGTGTATCAAACACAGGAGCAAGTGGAGATGTCCCACGGGGTCAAGAAGGGGGTTACAGTGGTGTCCCTGAGCACAGAGAGCTTTCCCAGGGAAAAATCCCAGCACGGGTGGGGGCGGTGCCGGGGGAAAGGGAGGCGTAAGGACCAAACCTCTTTTCCCTGGTGGCAGCCCAGAGGTTTGCATCCTGGAATGCTTGGCCAGAGAAAGGAAAAGGTATGGGCAATCCGGGCAAGTGGATGTTACCCTAAAAACACGTAGCACCCCACAGCCACAGAGGTGATGGACATGAGGAGGGAGGCAGAAGTTTCTGAAGGACCAGCACCAAATACTGTCAGTCAAGCAGAGGTGCTGGACCCTCCCTGCAGATGTTTCCAGGCCTTTGGACCGTGCAGCCTCACCAGCAGCGCTGTTAGAAGGAGCCTCCCTTGTCCAGCTGCTTCTCCTCCATCGGCCCAGCTCTGAGCACAGTTCTGGGCGCAGATCTGAAGGTCTGTCAGGCGTTCCCCTGTAGGGACACACGGCCGCTTCTGCTCTGTCACTCACACCCCAGCCCCGTGTAGCTCAGAGCTGTTTCCCAGAGGCAGCTCAGCACCAGGTGAAGCAGCTGGAAGCAGGGCAGGATTGTGTCCAGGAAGCATCTCATCAGCCTCTGTTCCGAAGTTTTGTGGTGTTCCTCATACTTATTCTCCTGAGAACTTTTTAAATCACTTGGAAACAGAAAATATTGCCTTGCTGGACCACCTTTATGTAAAAATTTACAAATTGACGTTCTCTTTGTCGAGGTGGAACAAACCTCCTCGATCACAGCTCAGGTTCACAGCTGCAGTCTCCGCTTCTCCCGTCAGCTGCCAGAGCTCCTGAGAGAATCGCCGGGACTGAAACCTCTCCCATCAGCTCCTTGGCGAAAATACGCCACTTGCACATATTAAACCACCACATACATTCCCTTGTGGGTGAATTCCTAAACACATCCTCGCAGTCTGGGCTCTCGCCTGAGCTCGGGCCAGGGACAAGCAGCTGCCTGGAGACCCCCAGGACCCCTCACCGCGCTCAGCCCCGACCGCGCAGCGAGCGGGAAAGGCCTGCGCTCCAACCTGGCTCTAGCTGAGCCGGGGCAGAGCCGACTGCAGCGGCAAAGCCGGGGAGAAGCAGGATTCTTGCTGGAATTACACCCATTTCCCTCCAGTTGTTTCTTAACCCGGTTCGTTTGCAAAGCTCTCCCGAGCCGGTTCCGTCTGGAGCTCACACACACACACCGGGGCCCGCCGCCATCTTGGGGAGGGACCCGGGGAGGGGGGGAGGCCGCCGCCATCTTGGGGAGGTCGGGCCGGCGGGAGACCTGTGTGTGGGGAAAGGCGGCCGCGCCATCCCGGGACAGCGGCCCGGCTTGGCCTCGGCAGAGACGGTCACCGTTTGGCCCCGAGGGACCGGGACTGCGATCGGGACTCGGCCCTGCGCCTGCGGCAGCGGACACGCCGCCTCCCGCCATCCCTTCCGGGTGAGGCGGTGACCCACGCCCCCTGACCCCGCCGCTTCCTTTCCGCGGCCGCCGCCGGAGCAGACGGGCAGGTGAGTCCGGGCCGCGCCGCATCCGCCGCCATCCGCCCGCCCGCGCCTCGCCGCGGGCCCCGCGCCCGCCGCCCGCCCTCGCGGGGCCGGGGCTGCGCCGGGCAGCGCGCTGGGCGCGGGGGAGGCGCGCTCTGCCGAGCGGGGCCATGGGCCGCGGGAGAGCCGCGGGCTGGAGTAGCGGAGTGCCCGGCTGGGGGTGCTGGGCCCGGCCGGCCTTCCCCCGGACCCTGAGCGGTCGGGGCCGCGGAGCAACGCGGCGCGTTCGGCGCTCGATGCCGACGGTACAGCGTGTGCTGCGTGTGCCGTGTCGGCCTCGCTGGGCTGGGGACGGCGCTGTCCGTGGAGCCCGTGCGCCATGGATGTGTGGAGAAGGGGATGTGGTGCTGTCGGAGTGGCCGCGCAGACACTGATGTAAATTGATGTTACGGTGCTCAGGGCTCTTGGTGGAGAGGGCACCGCCGAGGGCGAACGTGGGTTGTATTGGGGTTGGTTACCCCGGTGCAGTAGCCCGACATCTCCCTTGTGCGGGGCGCCGGCTGTAGCAGGAGTTCGGCAGGAGAGGGCAATAGGGAACCGTTCTTCTGTGCTTGGGAGCGGATGCACAGGATCCGCGGCCATCAAACCGAGCACAGCCGAGTGCTGCCGCTGCTGTCTCCTGTCACTGGGTGTGGGCTTCAGGGGAAGGAGATTTAACTGGGCTCGTCCCAAGGATGTGGTTGGGAGACCAATAACGTGGAAGAACCTCAGGTGGTACTTGAAAGGTCTGCAGACTTGAGGCTTACTGACTGTACTGGGTCTGTAGTAATTGGTTTGTTCTTCTGTTTCCATAAACCCACATAAACAAGGGGAAATGCTCAGCATTGCTGGCTATCAAGGAAAGTAGCTCCCTTGTACACTGCTGTGCTGGGGCCTGAGAACATCAGCTGCCATGAAGTGCAGCAGGAAAGGCTCCACTAAACAGCTGTAGGTGATGACCTGTGTGCCAGGATACAGCAAAGCTGTGAATCCTGGGGTTTATAAGAAGTTTACCTATGTTTTGCCAGTGGTAACTCATTTCTTGCATGGTAAAAGGTTGAAATAGTAGGAATTTCATAAAATCCCTTAGCAATGCTGAGAGACTGCCAACACTCATACATCTCTTTTGTTGCTCAGAAATGGCACCTCGTAAGGGCAAGGAGAAGAAGGAAGAGCAGGTCATCAGCTTGGGACCACAGGTTGCTGAAGGAGAGAATGTGTTTGGTGTCTGCCACATCTTTGCCTCCTTCAATGACACTTTTGTCCACGTGACTGATCTGTCTGGCAAGTGAGTATGGGACAGGCATCACCTTGCTGCAGTTCCCAGCTCTTTGGGTCTGAAAGTAGAAGCTGGTTTGGCAAGAGGTTCCACCAGAATAATTGAGCTTCTGCTGAGCTTCATGCATGGTGCATATACATGAAGTGGGTGGCTTGGTGAGCTCTTCTGATCAAGAGGGTGTTCACCGTACTTTGTGGCTTATTGATCTGGTAACATTGGAAATAATAGATTCCGACTGTACCCAGTTTCTGGTTTGGGGGAAGAACAAGGACTGGCCTTCTTTTGAACATCACCTTTCTGTCCTGTAGGGAAACCATCTGCCGTGTGACCGGTGGGATGAAGGTGAAGGCAGACAGAGACGAGTCCTCGCCCTACGCAGCCATGCTGGCGGCCCAGGACGTTGCCCAGAGGTGCAAGGAGCTGGGCATCACCGCCCTGCACATCAAGCTGCGTGCCACGGGGGGCAACAGGTACGGCAGGAGGGCTGGGACACTGATGGGAGCTGATGGTGAATGGGTGTGGAACACGAGGAGAGTGCTTTGGCATGGGGAAAGTGTGACTCTCATGTTGCTGGCTGTTTGTAAACTGTGTTCTGCTTTTGGGTCATTAAAGGGGTTGTTGGTTCTGACTCTCCTGCAGGACCAAGACTCCTGGACCCGGTGCCCAGTCAGCCCTGAGAGCTCTGGCCCGCTCTGGAATGAAGATCGGCCGCATTGGTGTGTGAAGAAAAGGGATTATTTAGTGAAATGAGCTTTGTAGGCATCTGTGCTGCTTGATCTTAACTTTGGGATGTTCTTCATGGCTGCTTAGATGGCACCAATGAGAGGATTTCATGTAAACAGATCCTTAAATTGACAATTCACCAGTAGGTGGTGAGAGCAGTACTCAGAACTCAGGTTCCTGTGTGCAGGGCAAAACCCAGCTTGCAGCAGGACACTGCTGCTCCTCTGATGTCCCATTCACCTAAAAATGCCTTGTTGGCCTCAGTGATTCAGTAATAACAGAGTTCTCCAGCCTTTGTAGGGAGAGTCCTGAACTTTGTGGAAAAGTCACAAGATGCAGTGGTAGTGGCTGTGCTGAAAATTCTTCAAGCATCCTGTGCTTCTTTGGAAATGCTGTGGGTGCTTGGTTTAAGTGGGGTGGGAGATGGGAATTTTTGCTTGCTAATCCTTAATAAAGCTGTGGGTACCCAGCCTGTGGCAAGTTCCCAAACACCTTCACTCCACAGGGAGTTTCTGCACGTGTAGCTCCTGTGGTGTCCACGTGCTGAGGTGTTGGGTGATGGCTGTGCCCAGGTCTCTGGGGGTGCCTCTGGAAGGTAACTTGTGGATTTTCTCCCTGCAGAGGATGTCACCCCCATCCCCTCCGACAGCACTCGCAGGAAGGGCGGTCGCCGTGGACGTCGTCTGTAATCAGCACAGCACCTTCTGTTATTAAAGCTCTCTTAAACCTCTCTTTAGCTCTGTCTTTTCTTACTGCGGTGTGCTCAGAAGCCAAGGGGCTTCAGTTCAATTCTGTCCACAGATGGCTTGTGCTCTGGAGTTGGGACTCTGGCTTGGAGTGGAACCAGGGTAGGCTGGCTGATCCTACACCACAGGGGTCTTGGGCTTCCCGTAGCAAAAGCTGCTTTCAAAATGAGTCATGACCTCTTTCATCTCCTGGAAAAGAAAGCTGGGCTGGGAGAGCACAACTGCTGCTGG
Source organism: Sitta carolinensis (assembly GCA_032173965.1). Classification (NCBI taxonomy): domain Eukaryota; kingdom Metazoa; phylum Chordata; class Aves; order Passeriformes; family Sittidae; genus Sitta; species Sitta carolinensis. Next base: position 12,578,403 of record CM063294.1, read on the forward strand.
GTTTTCTGCAAAATGTTTAATGCATCACTTCCCTTTTCTGTGGAAAAAGTCCCCTCTGCCTGGACATCTGTTCCTAAGCCAGCATTTCCCTTGGCACAGCCATAGTCTTTTATTTGTTATTTTATATGTGGCCATGGAAAATGTTAGAATAAACTTCCCTTACTGTCTTAAACGTGCGCCATTTGCCGTTCAGGTCACTGTTTTCCTGTACTTAGTGTTCGTTGAACTCTCTGGAGAAGGTGTAAAAACATGAAGCCAGAAGCGGCTCAGCCAGCGTGGAGCTGAAGGAGGAGGGGGCAGGACAGAGAGCAGGGAGTGGAACGCTGTTACCAACAGCTCCACTCTGGTTTTTGATACACTTTGGATACAGTGAATGCTGTTGCTCTTACCCGTGCAGGCACAGGGTGAGGTTTTCCTCCGGCCAGCGGTGGGGCAATGAAAGGAGTGCTCTAGGGAGAGAGCACGGCTCTGGGCATTGCACGGCAGTTTGTGGAGCCAGGGTAAGCAGACAGGGTTGCAGGTTTCCTCCTGCTAGTGCAGTTTTTAGTTTGTTGTGATTCTCTTGGTTGGTTTTGGTTTTTTTTTTTTAGTAATGTTTTCTACACGATCAAAAGCCACAAGTTAGTACAAGTGTACGTAACCAAATAGAACCCTCCAAAAAGGATGTGTCTGTCCAGACCCCTTCCTGTGCTGATTGTTTGAGCTTATCAGTGGTACCAGGGGGCGTTGCTGTTGCAGGAGAAGCCTGGCTGTGGTGTGAGCAGGTCAATGATCTCTTGCTGGTGGCCAAGCTTAAAGAGATAGCAGAAAGACTAAGGAGTATTAGGGAAAGTGAAAGAGATTGCTGGAGTTCCTTCCATCCTTGAGGGAGGCCCAGCAGGAGTCAGAGGACTCCCATGCCTCCCACTGTCAGGCTATAGGAGGACACCTGGTGGATGAAGGGGAGTGGAAATGGGTTCCTATTTGGGGAGGTAATGAAAATTCTTCCTGACCCCCACCACCTACCCAGGTGCCGCTTCAGAATAGGTATGAGGCCTGGATCTAGAGGGGCAGCAGATGACATTGAAGAAAATAATCTGCCTGGGGAGAGCCTCCCAATTATACTTCATCTGTCAGACAGATCTCCACCTCTAACATGAAAAAGAAAAGAGGGGCAGTCACAGTGGATGACTTCCTTCTGAGGGGAGCAGAGGGCCCCATATGTTGACCAGACCCATCCCACAGAGAGGTCTGTGGGATATTACCAACAGACTGGCACAGCCTCAGCAGATTCTGTTCATCTCTCAGGGCAGGGGGGGATGTTTCCACTCACTCCCTCTGCTGCCCTCCCTGGTCCAGGCCAGTTCAGCCCTGCTGGTTTATAGAGCAGATGTAGAAAGGGGAAGGTGTCTGCCCCATGGGAAGGTGGATTTACTCTATGAACCCTTAATCCATGGAAGCTGGAGCCATGCAGGTGCACACAGGGCTGAGTCACTGTACACCCAGCCTGTGCCTTGTGCTGCCCTGGCACTGCTGTGCCATGGGCAGGCTGGTGCCTGGGCTGGCTGCACAATTAAAGGCAAAAGTTGCTTTGATTTCTCAGCCAACCTGATGTCTTTGCAGCAGCTTTCTGTGTTGATGTAGAACCCCAAAGAGGAAATGATGAATGAGGAATAGAAACCAAAGCCGAGCACAGGGCAGCTTCCTGGCCCATGTCCTAGGGCTTTCTGAAGGAAAAGGCCCTCCTGTCATAGTGCCATGGATGGGTCTCCTGGGTCTTGACAGTCCCTGGCCTGACCCAACTGGCTTGTCTTGAGTGATTCAGTGAGGAACTGAACCACCTGCACCCCCCTGTAGCTGTAGCTGGGTGATGGCTTCTGGGCTGTGTGGGTGGGGGACGCTGAGCCTGCCCACCCTTGCCTTCCCACCCTGTGTCACCCTGGCAGGGATGCTCACCCTGTGGAGGGCATGGGGCTGGTCAGGGTCTGTGCTCCATCCTCAGACACAGTCAGTGGTCACTGGTGAGCCCTGTGGCACAGCCTTTCCCCTCAGGTTTGCCCAGGGCTGATCCTGTGCTGTTGAGGGTGTCACATCAGGGTCGGTGGGAAATGAGGATCTGTTCCCCAAACCTTTGTGCAGGGCCTGGGGGCTGAGAGCTGTGAGACGAGGCCCAGCTGGTGATGAATAGCTTCCTGTGGATTCCTGCTGGCTTATTCCACCTCACTGCCTGAAATAATTGCTCTGCTGGCCTGGTCCTCATCAGAGTCCTGAAATCACTCCTTGCTCCAGATGGCTTTTTCTCCCCAAAAAAGACTTGTGAAGTTTTTGATGGCAGCACCAAATACAAAGCCTTGGGGTAATTGGGTAGTGACAATTCATTGCCAGCCTCAGGTGATGGGAGAGTGAGGAGGGTGAGACAGGATGGAAGCTGCTCTCTGAAAGTATCTTTGTCTTCCCTGGAAAACCAGTTCACAGACTAAGAACACACTGGTTGTCACAGTCCTGGGCAGAATGTTGTGTGAAGCACTGAAGAGCTGACTGGGAATGTCCGTGCATGGAGCAGGGGCTGACTTAGGGCTGACAGTCTTCCTCTTGGGGCTCAGCCTGTCTGGGAAGGGGGCTGTTCCCCACTCCCAGGTTATCAGCCACGTTTGTGGTTTTCAGAGCCAGCCCAGCTCCGTGGAATTGCTGGGGTTTCGTTTGTGAAGTTCCTGTTTGGACTTTCTCTGCTTCCCCTTATGGCTGAGGCTAGTCACGGAATGCACCTGGAGCATGGCCTCGAGGCAGGGATTGTGGCCCCAAAATGAGGAGCTGAGTGGGGGCTGGGGCCGTGAGGAAAACCTATGTGTCCCCCAAAAGTCCCAGTGCACATGAGGGGAAAGACAAAAAATGCATGGAAGGTTTTTGTGTTCTTTCCTTTTCTCCCCTTTTTCCTTCCCTGCTTTTTTACTTCTCTTTCTTACATTCTTTCTCCATTTCTTCTCCCTTTTTTTCTTTTCAAACCCCTCTGATGGTTTCTAAATACAGCTTTGTTACAGGTCTGGGATGAGGTTGATGAATACCCCTGGGAGCCCAGTCCTTTCCCAGCTGGATTGCAGGGATAGGACCAGGATCCAGGCACCAAAACCCTTCCTCTGTGTGGGGCTGCAGTTTCCCACCTGGAAAGCAGGAGCATCATCCCACCACATTTCCTCCAGGAGCAGCATCTGCCAGGAGACCCTGCAAATGCTCCAAAATGATCCCTTTGTCTGCTCTTCCAGAGCTGTCCTGCCAGCTGGGAGGCTCAGGACTGAATCAGGAAAAGAAACGGAGTTGCTGAAACTCCCAGTTCTGTCTCCCTGCTCTCCCCAGTGGGTTTGCCAGGTAGCCAGTGGTGCCTGGTTAGGTAAGGTTGGGTAGGACTTTTAATTCCACATCCACAGTTTCACTTTGGGCTGAACTCTGGCCATGGTCATGCTGAGTCCTGATGTAGGAGCCAGCATGATGCTGGATTCAGTGTGACCCTCAGCCCAGCACGGGCACTGGGGTGTGTTACCCCTGGGCTGCTCTGCTAAAAACTGTGTAAAACCACCAAAACCCAGTATTATGGGGTGGGTGGCTACTCCTGGCCATGGAGCACTTGTGGGGCTGGGGGGGCTGGAGACCTCATTGCCCCTCTCCCACTGGGACTTGGGGCTCACTCACCTTAAGGGCTGTTCCTCCTCTCTTGGCTTTGGGGGTTCAGCCCCTGGAAGCTGCTGCAGGCAAAGCAAAGACGGCAGTGCTACAAGGAAGGAGGGCTTGAAGCCCTTCATCCTTTAGTCATTGCCCCCTCAGCCTGAGAAGTGCTGGCCAAGAGCCCCCACCCAGGGAGGGCTCAAAGTGACCCTCAAGAGGGGCTTGAGCCCAAGCACAGCTTTTCCCCAGCAGCAGGGGAGGAGGTCTGAGGGTGAACCCTGGCACTGTGCCCCCATGGAAGGCCCTGCTCAGCTTTTGGTGTGGGGGGTCCTCCCCATGGTGTCCCACACCCGTGTCCCAGCTCTGCACCCCACTTCCTTCCTCCCACGTTTCCTCTCACCTCCCCCATCCCACTGCCACCTCCCTTTTCTCACCTCCTGCCCCCCAGGGGTACCAGAGCCTCTGGGCTCGAGGCCCAGGTGTCACCAGGCTGGGCACCATGGCCTGTCCGTGGCGAGGGGTGGGGTGAAGCCCCACGGAGTGGCCGTGGAGCTCACCGCTGTGTCCAGCATCATTTCTCAACTGGGGACCTCTGGAGCAGAGGTCTGCCTGACAACAAGTGATGCAAGTGACAGCAGCCAATAGGATTTTTTTCTGGCTGCCCCCCGGGGGTGTCAGGGCAGGGTGGGGACCCGAGGGTATTTCCAGAAGCTTCTCTCGGGGTGCTCATTGCCTTCGGTGAGCCCAGAAGGAACATGGCTGAGGAACAGCGGGACCTCATCTCTGACCGTGGCAGCGGTGTGCTCAGCCTTGGGGACACCCAGAGGTGACACTGCTGGGGACACAGGGAGGGGGAACACGGGGAGGGCAAAGTGGGCACAGTGGGGACATGGAGCAGGGGGGTATTCCGTGGTTGTGGGATGGAAGGGGATACAGTCGGGTCAAGGGGCACATAGTGACTATGGGGCAGAAGGTAGGGGACAGGCTCTGGGAATGAGTGGGACACCGTGGAGCTAAGAGGGCTGTGGAAGGGGCCAGAACATGTCTGTGAGGAAAGACAGGGGCAAGGGGTGGCTGTGGGCTGGGGGGGGGGGAATTGTGTGGCTGTGGAATGGGAGGCATGGGGCCGCAGTGGGAGTGAGACATGGGGCAGCTGTGGGATGGGGGGATTTTGGTGGCTGTGGGATTGGGAGGGCACGGGGTGGCAGCGGGATGAAAGGGGTCACTGCATCTCTGGGCCGCCGGGGACAAGGCATGGCGATGGGGCGGCCAGGCTTGCGGGGTGGACAGAGACCAGTGGCTTGAAGCGCTGGGGCAAGCAGCTTTGTGCGAAGGAGGTTGTGGGACAGGCAGGCTGATGACGCCTCCATGGGGCAGGAGTGGACCCTGGACCCAAACGGCTTTGGGGGCTGCCCCCCCATGTCCCAACCCCCGCAGGGGGGACACCCCCGCCCAAAACTCCGCAGCCAATCAGAAGCCCTGGCGCTCAGACGTCAGCAGTCACCGGGCAGAGGCCCGTGCGGCGCGTCCCGCTCGGGACTTGTCCCTCGGCCGGGCAGAGCCCGCTCCTGCCCGCACAGCGGGGACCGCTGGGCACCGACAGTGCCACACTCACCCAGCGGGGCAGGGTCTGGCACAACAGTTTAAGAATTCGATGCAGTCCAGCATCCCATGAGTCGTGTCCTCTGCCCCATGTACCAGCGATATTCCAAGGGGCTTCGTCATCCCAGAGCGATGCTGCTCGCCCGAATCCCCCGGCAGCGCCCTGTCCGCACCCACGTGCCCTTCGCTCCCCCTCCCGTGTCCCCACTTCCCCCGCCCCCGCGGTGCGTTTCGGTTCCCGGTGTGGGGAGTGACGCTCCTGCGGAGGTTTCACTTCTGCTCTCTGCGATGGGGGAATTTGCATTTGTCTGGCTGCAAACCCCGGGACAGGAGTGACTGGGGCCGGGAGGGGGTGACGGCAGGATGTCACCTCCTGCTGCCGGTGGGCGGCTGAGCTCCCTGTCCGTGTCCCGCAGAACTGCGCTGAGGCGCAAAGCCGCCTTCTCCACGCTCTCCATCCTGGTGGCCCTGCTCATCGCCGGCCAGGCTGTCACCATCTACTTCGTGTACCAGCAGAGCGGGCAGATCAGCAAGCTGACCAAGACCTCCCAGAAACTGCAGCTGGAGGCTCTGCAGATGAAGATGCCTGTGGGTCAGTAGCCCCATGGACACCTGAGTTGTGGGAGGTGGAGGGGGAGAAGGGATGAATCCCTCCTGGACCACCCAACTGGGTTGGTGCCCCTCACAGTTCGTCTTTCTCGGCAGGTACCAAGCCAATGAACAAGATGAAGATGGCCAAGGTAAACACACCTCTGGTCATGAGTGCCCTGCATCCTGCATCCTTTGAACACTATTTGGTAAGAGAGATCCATCACTGCTTGGTACTGCCTGCTGCCCTGGGGCCTTGCTGCCATGCTCACATTGCCCCTTTGCCTTTTCTCTTGAGGTCAAGGCCCCTGCTAGCAACAAAACCGAGGACCAAGTGAAGCACCTGCTGATGGTAAGGTGCCCTGCTCCCCCCACCCCACAGCTGCCTCCTGCACTGGTCTGGGGTCTCTTGGGGTGCTCAGAGCTGGTGGCAGTTCCTGACCTCCTGCAGCATCTGTCTGTCTGATACCAGCAGAGCTCCAGCCCCCATGTCATTTTTCTTTGCCCTCACTGTGGTGTTCTCTGCAGCAAGCAGACCCCAGCAAGATGTTCCCGGAGCTGAAAGACAACCTGATGGACAACTTGAAGCGCCTGAGGAGCACCATGAGCCACGTGGACTGGAAGGTCAGTGCTTGTCACTGTCATCCTGTCCCACCTGCCTTCTGTTTAGGAGTGCTTTGAGGAGGGACTGGGGTGTCCCCACCAGGATAAACAAAGTCTGACTTTAGCCAGGCCTGGGCTGCTCCCACCCTAAGGAAGGGGATGGTGTTCACCACCTTCCCTGTCCAAGCCAGAGCTCATGACTCCCCTGGGGTGAACTGCCCCCATGCCCATTAACGTGCTGGACTCTCTCCTTGCAGGCTTTCGAGTCCTGGATGCACAAGTGGCTGCTGTTTGAGATGGCCAAGAACCCCAAGTCAGAGGACCGCAAGGCAATCCCAGCAGAGAAAGGTATTGGGGTTGGGACCACTGAGCTGGAGAGGGTCAGGGAGGTATTGGAATGGGGCATCTCACAGGGAACCAAGCCCTCCCTCCAGTCATTTGTTCTGCGGAGAGCCCCTGGTTTGTGGCTGTTAGGACATCACAGAGCATTTCTGCCCACTGCCTGTAGGGCATTTGGGGCGAACAAAAGGCTGAACAGCTGGAACCCCACCCTAAATCCTCCATCCCTGGTTAGCCCCAGCTTCAAAAAGGTCACCGAGCAGGGGCTTGTTCACTTTCAACTGTGTCTGGATAGAATCTCCTGCTGAGGGGAAGGGCCTGGGGTGCTGACAATGTCCCCTCTGTTTCTATTGCCCTAGTGCAAACTAAGTGCCAAGCAGAGGCCACTTTTGGGGATGATCAGCTGGGCCGCTTCCGCCCACAGTGCGATGAGAACGGCGACTACCTGCCCAAGCAGTGCCATTTCTCCACTGGCTTCTGCTGGTGCTCCTACAAAAACGGCACCAAGATTGAGGGCACTGAGACTCGGGGAAAGCTGGACTGCCCCGGTAGGTTGCCAGGGAGGGGATGGAGAGGAAGGAGGCAGTGTGCATAGACTGCTTGGGAGTAGGAAGAGAGTCTAGGCTTTAGGGAGCACCCCTCACCCATCCAGTGCCAGTATGTTAAAGGCTTTTAGGGGCCCCAAAACCCACAGCCCCCCGCAGGTAGCTGAGGTGTGCAGTCAGGGTTTTCCATGAGCCCCCCTTGCCCCCTGCTGAGCAGTGGGTGCTGCCCTCAGAGGGATGGGTGGGTGATGGGGCAGGCCCAGGGTCTGGCACTCAGGTCCTGCCCTCCCTTTGCAGACAGCACTGCTGCTCCCAGCGCTGCCACTGCCACCACAGAGCCAGAGGAGATGATCTTCTCCGGGGTGGATATGCTTAAGCTGAGCGCAGACAAAGGTGAGTGTCCAAGTGTCCCCAGAGTCTGGGAACTGCTGGGGAGAGGGAAGGTGTGAGGGAGAGAGGTTTTGGGAAGACCTTGAGCTGTTTAACTGACTACCTCTTGTTCCCCACAGAAGAGTAGAAGAGGATGCCAACAGTTGCCTTCAGCATCCCTGCCCCATCAGCTCCTGCCTTATTTTTTCTATTTCTTTTCTGCTCTTATATTGCTTTTCCAAGGTAGTTTACAGCCAGCATCCCTAAGCACCCTTCCCATCCTGCAGAGCATCAGCCAGGGCTGAGCTGCCACCACCATCAGACCAAGAGTCCTCTCAGAGGGTGGGTAGAGCAGGCTGGAAAATCATTTCAACCACGTCAGATCTGTAAATCCTGTTCTCTTTGGCTCGACCTCCAACAGCACACAGGCAGCAATGCAGCTCACCCCTACTGAAGAACTTATGCTTCCTTACACTGAATGAACATTAAAAGCAGCAAAATAACCCCCACCAGCTTCTTAATTGATCCCTGTAGGCTGGAGCCCTGTTAGATTACTGGAGTAAAAGGTTTTTATTGTGGAGTGCTCAGATTTGTACATAGAGATTCGCCTACAGCCTCAGCAGTGGGTAACCACGGGCACAGGGGCTTCTAATTTTCCTAACTATATCTGATTGTTCCTTTATAAATGATCTCACAAGCTAATAATCTCAAATAAACTTCTGAATAAGAAAACCTTGTAACCAACTCCAGCAGGAGTGCCATTTGCAGCTGTCCGAGGTTATAAATAAATGAAACTTAACAAAAAAGAGATACAGAAAAATCTCTGCAGGTACTTGGACAGCTGTATCTCCACCCAGGATTGTCTGTGTTCCTTGTCCCATTACTTGTTTGATTTCACTTGTTCCCCTGGTCTCACCTGGGGTCCCGCTGCCCCAGACAGGCAGACACTGGGCTCTGCTCTCCCACCCACAACATCCTCCAGGGCCAGACAGCCTTGGCCTCCCCTGAAAGCAGACGAAGGAAAAACTGTTTGTTGTTTTTTATTTTGTATTTCATAAAAAAACAACAAAAACTGACTGCCTTGGAGAACAGCTGCTGGACACAACTGTTCAGTGCAACTCCAGGGACATGATAATCAACGCTGTCAGTGTTAGAATAAAAAGGAAACCCGAGAGCTTTCTTTGTGGTAGCAAAAGGACTGACACCACAAGTCACAGGAGGAGGGGAAAAAAGGTGAAAGTTTTTCTCAAAAATATAGCTCTGTGGTAAGAGAAAGGGATGGCTGGGTGTCCACAAGAGGAAAAACAGTTTATGCTCTGCTCTGGTCAAACTGCCTCCTCCAGTTCCATTCCATCTGGAGGGACTATAAACACATCTCTGGGCCTCAGCAGGGCAGGAGGAGGCAGAAAGTTACACAACTCTGCTCTAAAAGTCACAGTTAAAAGAAATTATAAATAATTTTTAAAAGAGTCTGAATTCTCCAGGTGAGCTTCCTTCCCCTCTCTTCTGTTTGATCTTCACCCATAAATCTTTAATCACAGGAATGCGGTACCTTTGGGGAAAGGAGTTAAAAGTTAGGGATGGGGAGGAGGAGAACAGCCTTACAGCTGAGCAGAACATGGGCAGAGGCATCTGGTCCACTTCCAGGTGGCTACAACATCACCATCTAATCCCCATCACTTTTCCAAGCTCCCTGTGGTCAGCAGGGACAGACAAACACTGCCAGAGGCAGCTCATCTCTGCTGGTGACAGAGGTCAGCAACACCCAGGCTGCACATCAGGTTCTCAGCAGCTAAAGAGTTGAGGTCAGACACATCCAGAGAAGCCAGCACACGGCTGCACGACATTCCTCACACTGCTCCACTCCCTGGCCTTCTGATCCAAGGCCAGGCTGGCTCAGTGAGCTCTTCCCAAAACTGGCTCAGGAGTTCTGAATGTGGCCATGTTTACACTGCTCAGGGCACCAATGACCTGTCCCCACTGGCCATGTACCTTCTTACAATCCTTCAGGCTCAGCTCCTTTCTTCTTCTAAAATGGAAAGGGGAAAAATAATACATCAGTATCATATGCACCACAGACATGAAGGACCCAGCAAAGCAACAGAGGCTTCCTGGATATGTCCCTGTAGAGGTGGCAGCCACCACAAGGAACATCCTGTAGTCTCCCTCTGTCACCCCTTCAAGCCCTTGGGATGGGATGCAGAACCCTGCCAAGCCCTCAGGAACTCCAGCTTCTGCTGAGATGAACAGAAAGCTGGAGAGCAGCACTTACTCTTTAGACAGAACTAAGTCCTTTGCCACCAAAAGGGTCCCTGGGTTTGACCACTCCAGGGAAAGGAATCTCCCGGGGCAGAAATACAGGTACAAGCCCTTTGAGTCACTCTAATCCCAGCTAAAGGTCAAGGTGTCTTAAGACTGGCCACAGTGAACTGTAGGCTTCTCTGTACTGCCAGCAAGGCCAGGACATGGCTCTGCTCCTTCTCCTGCTGGGTGAGCATCACAGCCCAGGGTGTGACACATACCTTCTTCTTCTTGTGCACCTCAGCAGAGCCATCAGCTACAGGCACCCCTTCCAAAGATGCCTTTTTGCTCTTCTTCTTTTCTTTTTCAGTCTTGTTTTCTAGGAGTGGGAAAGAAAAGCCAACTAAGAGAGGGTCTCTGGTATTGTCAGCCTCTGAGAGGGAGCACAAGCTGGTAGGAGCATCTCCAGTAAGTTTTTGATCACATCCAAACCAGAGCAAGATTTCCAGAGCAGGAACTGGGTGAAGGCAGAGCTCTACCCACAGGCAGCTGCACCCAGGGATGTTTCTCTAATACCCCTGAGCCAGAGCAGCTTGATCCCACCATCTGTGCACACACATGGGTGGAATTACATAGAATTCCCTTCTTTCCACCTCCTGCTGCCCACCTGCTCCAAGGAACTGCTTCAGGGCTGGCATAGATGGGCATATGCCAGAAATGAGAGCCAGGGGAGCTGCTAACACAGTGTGGACAAGAGGTTCAGCTCAGCACAACTGCTCAAGAGGCTCCACTCATCCCTGTTAAACAGCTCACACAGGGGCCAATAGACAAGTCTGTCTCCTCCAAAAATAAGGGCTGTGTTTCAGCAGAACAGAAAACACCATCAGATCTGGCCCAGCCAATCCACATTCCTCCCACCCCCTTTTTCTTTAAAGCATACCAGATCCAGCACAAAACCAGCTCTAATTTGCAAATAAAGGCTGCACTGCAAAGAAAAAAAATGGCCTTTGGATTAAGGCAGAAAGGAGGGCATGACAGAACAGGCTGTAGAAGGGTCAACAGTGACAGGACAAGAGGAAATAGCCTCAGGCTGAGCCAGGGGAAGTTTAGGTTGAATATTAGGAAAAATTTCTTCACTAAAAGGGCTGTCAAACACTGGAACAGGCTGTCCAGGGCAGCAGAGTGGTCACCAACTTTGGAGACACTTAAAAGATTTGTAGATATGGTATGTGGGACATGGATTGGGGATGGGCCTGGGTTAATGGTCAGACTTGATGATCTTAGAGGCCTTTTTCAAGCCACATTACTACAATTCCATGAGGGAAACAGCCAAACAGGAAGCCAATGGGAAAGTGGGTGCTATTTGCAAGGCCCTGCACCAGAGGCTGAATGTGCATCAGCTGAAGGAATCTATTGTAAACTAGGCCCCAAGTGTAAGATGCTTACTTTTAGCTGCTTTTTTCTTTTCCTTGCTGTCTGCCACCTTCTCCAGGTCACCATCTGCTTTCTTCTTTTTCTTCTTGGGTTTTTCTTCATTAGCTTGCCCTTTCCGTTTCTTCTCCTTGGGCTGCCCCACAGCCCCATCCTCTCCTGTCAGCTTTCGCTTCTGAGACGTTTTCTGCTTCTTGTTCTCTTTGTCTTTGCTCTTGGACGTTTTTGCAGCCTTGTCTGCTGTGGAGGATGGTTTCTTTTTCTCCTTTTCTTTTTTTCCCTTTTTTTCTTTTTTCTCCTTTTTCTCCTTTTTCTTCTTCTTCACTTCCAACCCCTCCACTGTCTGCACTGCAGGGACTTTGTCAGCAGTGGTGACCTCAGTTTCATTCCCTGAGCTTGGCTGCTGTGGGACGGAGAGCGGGGCATGTGATGATGCTGGGGTCACTTGCACCCCTGCTGCCCCAACATCATTCTCTTTCACTGCCGGGTTTTCTTCAGTGAGGAAGCTTTGAGGCTGGCATGACCTGGCTTTTTTTTTCCTGCCACCTTCTCTTTGTTGGAGGCTTCTGTAGCTTCCTGCCCTGAAGGGGGCTTATTTCCTGCAGAAACAGACAAAAAGGGAGAAGACAACTCAGGGAGCATTCATTACACAGTCTAGTCACAGGAGGATGGAAATACGCATTTCAAGAGGAGCATTCCAGTTCTTCTCCCAAAAAACCCTAAACTTGTTGGCATCTATAGCAGTCAGAGAAAGATGCCTCAGCCTGAAGTGGGTGACAACAGCCATAACAGCTTTGGCTATTTGACAAGATGGGTGAGCATAGGTGGAGCAATCCTTCCCCAGGACAGCAATCCCAGTAAGTTGGGGACTTCCCAAGATGATGGGGGTCTCCACACTGCCACGTGTAATCACCACCAATGGCCAAGCCCAGAGCCCCTGGGATCTCTTGAGCCCATAAATAGTTCTGACTTCCTGAACAGCCCTTTGCACAATTTCATGATGTGCCCAAGGGACCAACAGACTCATCTGAACCTTCAGAATTCATCTGAAGGTGACAGGGCAACAACAAAGCAGAAACAGCTTCCAGCTCCAAGTTCTACAATTTGCCAACAAACCAGGGAAATGGTAGGACATTTTGTTTCTCCACAGGTCTTCTGGCTTGCTTCCCCTCCTCTGCTCTCCAGACATGCAGCAGAGCCCACACAGCCCAAGGGGAGGCTTGAATACCAGCACTGTGCAGCAGATGTTCTTCAGTCAGTGTTTGAACCTTCCACAGAAGCCAGCAATGCAGTGTGCACTGGCTCCAGGGAGAGCCCTACCTGCTCCTGTTAATTGCTGTGGTTAAAGCACATCTTGGAAGAAGCAAAAGCACTGAGCCTTGGAGGCAGCCAGCACAAGCAGGGTGTTGAGGGAGAAGGCTGTGCTGTGGCCAGGGAAGCCAGCAGACGGCAGCAGCACTCCACGCTGTGGTTCCATGGTAGAGACACACTGGGAACAGGGCCCGTCCCAGTGACACCCTCCCCAGTGTCATCCTCCCGTGCCAGCATGGCTTCGCTCCTGGGCCAAGCAGACTCCCAACCTTGCCAAAGCAGACCCACCTGCTCTGTGGTTTGCAGCCACCTGGTTGTCATCTGTGTCGGAGTCGCTGCTGTCGCTGCTTGAGCTGTCGGCCGGGGCTGCTTTCAGGCAGCTCTTGGTGAGGGAGTTTGCAGCACTCACAGCTGCCTTCCCTGGCCCCACCTCACCTCCAGGCTGGGGGGGAACAGTCTTTGGTACCTGGGGTGTTACTGGGGACTTGAGGACTGGGTAGCCTGTGAGGAGAGACTGAAACAGCACAGACACACTGACGAGTCATAGCAGGGCAGCCTCCCACACACCAGACAAGCAGCCCTGTCTCTGCTACTATTGTCCTCATACTTCAAGTGAAGGGCCCACCTTTGGCCACCTGTGGAGCCAGTTCTGAGAGGCAGGACTAGCAGGAGAGGGGCCAGTACTGACTGACACCAGCTGAGCTGACAGCCTCAGAGCTGGCAGCCAGAGGTCCTCCTTTGTTCTCGCCCAGCAAGGCAGGCTTGGGGGAGGCTCCTGGCCATCAGCGTGCGCCCACGCACACATAATGCACTGCAGATGTGCTGCACGCCCTGCACGTTACTTACAGAGGGAATTTAATGCCTTGGACACGGCTTAAGTTACGAACTAAAATGGAGAGAAAAAACAATCCCTGCTGCTATTGGCACTATGCACCAGCTCTCCTGGTTTAACCCTTGCAAGGGACCACATCCTCCCATCTCTTCTCCCAGGGAAGGCACCATGAACCCTGGACGTGACTGCCTGGGGAAGCATTCCAGGCTCAAAAGTTTCTCTCTTTGCCTCCACCAAAAGGTCTTGTTCACACTACTGCACTGGGGAACCCCACTTCCCTGCTGGCAAACCCACTCAGCACCCTGTCTGCTATGGCTGAGAACTGGGTCTCTCAGTCCTACTTTGGAGCCAGCAGCAAATCCCGAGAGGATCCAGCCTGCTCAAATACCATACCTGTGATGCTGCATCCTCCTCCTCCTCACTAGACTCCGAGGAGGAGCTGTGGGCTGGCTGGGTCTCTCCTGGTTTCTGTAGGGAGCCTGCTGGAAGAGCAGAGTTCCTCCTGTTAAACCACTGCTGCCTGGAGCTGAGCTCACCTCCCCAGCACAGGCACTGCCACCAAAAGCTCTTCTGCCTCCAAAACAAGGGGAGTGCTCTGCAAGGCTGGAGAGGAGGAATGCCTCTCCAACTACTGCAAACCTGCCACGGGGGTAACAAAAGGCTGACACCATCACAGTAGCACCAAGAGCATCTTCTGGAGAGAACTGACCAGGTTTGGAAGGCTGCTTGGGTGCCTCCTCCTCCTCGCTGTCAGAGGAACTGCTGCTGTCTGAGGTGTCCTCTGCATGAGTGGGTGGCACAGCCTGGCTTGGGTGGGTGTCCTGTCCTGGCTGCAGGACTGGCTTCCTTGCCTGGGCAGTGGAATTTCCTGGGGTGGCAGTGCTGGCAGGAGGAGCTTTTCCCACAGGAACCGTTTGCTTTTGGCTAGAAGCAGTGGGGACCTAGGGAGAGGGAGATGAAATAGATCTGGAAGGAGGAATAACTAACTGCTCACATCCATGAACTGTAAGCAGCAGCCCAGAGTAGATGGGCTTGGACCACCTTGGCCCTTCTTCAGCTGTACTGCTCCAGTTCATGTCACAGTCAGCCCAAGAGCCTCTCAGAGGGCCCAGCTCACCCCAGCCCACGAGGAAAGCAGGCAGCTGAGGCCAAGCAGACAACTGCTATCACAAAACGAAAGAAGCAGTCAGCCAGCTGGGAGAGAAGAACAGCAAAGGTACCAGGGCTACCCTCTGCTCCTGTGCCTCATCTCATGGCATAATAATTGTGGCTAGGATAGAGAAGCCCCTCTCTCCCAGCTTCATGAACACATCCCTCAGCTTGGGATGTGGCACCAGCCCCAGACCCCAGCAGACCTGTCTTCTTCCTTTCCCCAAGAAAGCTCCCCACTTTAGTCTCCTCCATCATTACCTTTCCTGCCAGCATGTTGTGCTCTGAGGCATCAATGCTCAAGCTCTCAGACACTCTGCTCACTGCAGGGACAGCAGGAGTTTTTGTCTTCTTCCCTGAAGGCAGGGTGGCATTTGCTTTTGCAGCCACCATGCTCGAAACTGCAGTTACTTTGATGTTCTGCTGGGACAGAATCTAAAAGAGATGAGAAAAAAAATCAGTACAGAGCAAACTTGGAGGGAAAAGATACAGAGGCATACACCAATCTAGTACTAACTCCTAAGCCTTTCCATCACCTTCAGCACAGTACCAGGACTTTGTTTTTTAATTCTCTCCTTTACAAACCAGGTCTGCCTCCCACGAGCCTCTGAGCAAGGCCTCTGGCACAGCCAGGAAAAGAAATGAAGGCCAGCACCCTGAGAGTGCAAAAAAGCATTAGCTCAGTGCCCCAAAGGCACCTACCCTGAGGGCAGGCAGGGAAAATGTGCTGTGCTTGCAGCACCAGCAAGACTGCTGTTGTAAACCTTTGCAGTGTGCACTCAGACTCCCAGATGTCTTTTACACCAAAAATCACACACTGAGAGTTAACTGGCAACAGAGATAAACAAAGACACCAACCACAGGGAAAATCTGCCTCCAGGTCCACAAGCCAAAAACAGATTAGGGGTCAAATTAACAAGTACAATTTTGTTGCCTTGTATCCCATCAGACTTAAGAGGGGTTAAAAATAGAAAGGCCAGGGGCATGGAAACCAAGCACTGAGGACAGGCCCATGACACAAATGGAGGGAGAGAGGGAGGAGCCACGAAGGAGCACTCAGCCTCCTGGTTTGTGTTACCGACAGGCTACAGGCTAAGTGAACCCCCTCCAGATCTCTGACAAGCTGAGCCTTTGTGGGCTGACATTTCCCTCACAACATCTGGCCTTGGGAAAAGGCCCCACTCCGCTGTGCAGAGCCACCAGCCCAACGTGAGCTCTCGGCCCTGTCACACAAAGCTCAAGTTACAGCAACTGCATTATTTTATACAAACTCAGTAATATAAACATGCTTTACTCAAGGACTGCTCAGGATGGCTGCTTGCCCATCAGCTGGAGGGAGACAGCCTTTCCACTGGCCACAGCCTCAGGCCAACATAGGGAAGGGTTTCCTGAGTGCTCATAATGTCCCCCTCCCAGCAAAGGCATGTGTGGGGTAAGAAGTGTGCTTGGCCACCAAGCCATGGCTCAGAGCACCAGCCAGCTCACCACCATGTGGAACAGTAGCCATGTTCCTCAGTCAGTGGGCTTTTTTATGTGGTTTCTTGAGCTCAAACTGCAGCACAAGTGCAGACACCCCCAAGACAGCTTTGGACCCAGGGAGCTCAGCCACAACTTTGCAGGACTGGCATGGAGCCACAAAGAGACTCCTGTGGGAGAGCTGGGATCAGCTCCATGACACTCAGGGATGCTCCCAGAACAGATATGGGGTCACCTCCCTTCTCCAAGGCAGGGGCCTGGCTCCTCCAGCTGAAAGGCAGCAGGACTGCTCTGCTACCCTTCAAGGCAGATCTTTCCATCCTCCCAAGCCTTGTGGAAAAGAAAACCAAAGAACTTCAGAGGTCTGTGAGGAATCAGGTGATGGGTTGCCTGGGAGCTACATAGGTCATGGAAATACTCTTCCTATAAGGATTTGGCTGCTTTTCCAAGTTAAATTCCTTGAGTAGAGCAGAGGGGACAAAGTCCCAGGGAAGGTCTGGGCTTGTGTCTGCTCATGTTCCTGCCAAAGCACTCACACTCTCCACTGCTCTCACACACTGCAAGATTGCTGTGCCTGGGATGTGCACCCAGAGCTAGGGTCAGCTAGAACCAAGGACACGGCTGAGAAAACCTGATCTGGCCAAAGGGAGGCTCCTCTGCAATGCTCCTCACATGCAATTACCACCTGCCAACTCCTGAGACCTGAGCATGCAGCACTAAAAGCCTAAACAGGTCAGCAGCTCCTCACCTGGGTAGGGGGGACTATTTCATCCTCTGAATCTGACTCCTCACTGGAATCATCACTGCTCATCACTGCTGGAGGGGCTGGGGCTGAAGCTGGTGCCTTTTTCACGTTTGTTAGCTGGGGCACAGAATTGGTTTTCACTGCAGGAAAAGCATAAAGAGATTGTGACTGTGAGAAAGAACTGCTCTCTGTGGCTGTCCAGAGCAGGAGCTGCTCCATGTGCAGGGGAGAGTAAGAAACCCATAAGGATGGAAGTGAGGGATCCTGGCTACTACCAGGCAACTTACCAGCTTGTGGAGGCTGTCTCTGTGCTTCGAGACCCTCCTCTTCACTGTCAGATGAGTCACTGCTTCCACTTTCTGAAACCTGGCTTTTCAAGGTGCTTACCACTGCTTTTTCAGGCTGCCCAGCTTTAGCTGCCTGGCTCAGGTTGGGAATAGGCTTGGGCTGATCTGATAACTTCTCAACAAAAAAGAAACACAGGCGCAGAAAATGTAGTATTAGTACAGATGTTGTTTAAGAGTTTAAGTGCAGCTTCAGCTCAGGCTGGGTTTTGTTTTACCCTAACAGAGCTGTTTCTAACACCCTCACCATCCTTGGTGTGTTATGAGTGGAAGGCACTTCAGTCACTGCGTGGACTGAACTGCTGGAGATACTTCCCTCTGAATTTAGCCATTTCCTTTCTGATGGAAACCCCAAGAATGTTTTACATGAACACACAGGCTAATAGTTAGCTTGTAAGCTAACTGCAATTCCTTCTTGAGACAGAGACATTGGCTGAGGACAGGAGAAGCACTGCAACTAGACTCCCACTCCAAGGAAGCCTTTTAAGCACGACCTACCCACAGTTCAGGGAATCAGTAGGAGTTGGGAAGCCCTGTGCCATAACACTTTCAAGATTCAGAGACAGCATTAGAGCAGCTACAGCCTAGAGCTGCTAGAGAGCTCAGTGTAGACACACGGCTGACACAAGGGCTGGGAACACAGGGCAGGCAGAGACAGAGTGCGACTCAACTTGGAAGCTGATTTGTCAACAAGTTTAAGAATTTAGAAAACTCCAGTCAACAAAGCACCTCTGACACTCACTTGGGCTATGTCTTTCTGCAGCACCTGTCAACACTCAGATGTTCCAGGACAGACCACAAGCCGCTTTCTCAGGGCTGTGTCAGCACTAGGAAGCCACAGTCACCTGTGCCCCAGACACACAACCACCAGGGGAGACTTTCTCTCCTCCTGGCCCCTCTCCCAGGGGAGATCCCTCTCCTGCAACTGAAGGTTAGTGATGGCAGAGGAGAGGAAGCGCTTGTGGAATATCTGGGAATTTCCTCCCCTGCAGACATTCCCCAGGCTGGCAGTGCTCTGCACCCGCTCATTTACTCCACTCATGGCTCATCTCCGGGCTGCTCTGCCAAGGAGGACATCATGTTTGCCAGGGCAGGCAGGCCCTGTGCACCCTGCATGTGATGCCAGCCTGCTTTGGTGCTCCATGAGAGATTCCTGCCCAGCTGCACCATCCCTGCTATGCTGCTAATGCAGTGATATCCCCAAAGCCCATCAGCATAGCAGCCTTTCAGAAAGACCGATCCTACTGCACTTCCTGGCACAGCCCTGCCATGGCTGCCACTGGGGCACTGTTTATCAACTCCAAGCCAAACACTAAACAGACAACAGCATCTGCATGTTTATCCCATTACAGAACAGCTCTCGGAACGAGTCAAGCACATTTTGACTCTGCTTAGAGAAACAGAAACCTCCACAAGTGCTTGGGGAGGGGGGACCGCAAACCTCACTTCTCTGTTTTGTTTTGATACCAGTGAGTCACAATCTCCAGGAGAGAGGCCAACTTTGCAATGCTGGAGAGACACAAGTACTTGAAGCAGTCAGAAGAATTCACACACACTGCTCTGAACGTGCTAACTCCTCTCTGCTGTTCTGAACACTGCTGTGCAAGGGAAGAGCTTACCAAGATCAGAGCCCACTGAGTTTTAAGCTCACTCAGTTTTAAGCCCTTCATAGCAATGGTCTGCCTTCTCCCTCTATGTGGATGCACAGAGGGAGAGGGAAAGGGCAGTGGGAAAGAGCTGCCATGCAGGGGCATCATAACACAGAAAGAACATAACAGCATCCACATAGAAACCACCATAAGGTTTACACGTCCTCAGATCTTCCTGGGAGGCAGCCAAGGTCCATCCACCACATCAGATGGATAATAGCCACAGGTGGGATCTGGCCAACAGCCTAGTTACATCCAGGGAGCAGGTAACACAGGCAGAGAGCTCTTGACAGCTTGAGAGTCACAGGTACTGAAGTAACTCAGAGAGGAGGAAAATAACTCAAGAGGAAATCATTTTTCCTTCTCCCTCTCCAGCCCCCAAAGCAGGAGCTGCCTGTGGCTCAGTGAGTGTGATGACTCAGCTCCCGCACAACCCATCTGCCACTCGCTGGGTCCATTTGCATCCTGCAGTGCTGCATGACAAGAGGGGAACAACACTGAGCCACGTGCTGGGCGCACGTTGTAAAAATCACACTCCAGCACTGCCGGTGTGCCGCGGGAGCACCGCCTGTACCAGCACCTCAGCTGTGTCACAGCCCAGCCAAGGGGCAACTGCACCTGCACACCAGGGGAACACAGCTCAAGGAGGAAAAGAGACTGTCTCTTGGGAGATTTGGCCTCTCCCCACACAGCCTAAAGTCCAAGATTAAAAGTTGCTGGCACAACTTCTGTCAGCACAACCCACGCGGGTTTTCCTGGGATGCTCAAGGAAGACACGGGTTCCCAACACATGGATGCACGTGTATCTCACACCCACTCCTTGTAAACAGAAGCCAAAGCCTGTCTATAGAGGGCTCAAGTACCACCTTTGGCTCAAAACACTCAGGAAAGAAGCAGCAAAGCAAAATTAGCAGTTACAAAAGAAAAGCAGCTCACAGCCTCTTTAAGGTCAGACTGTCCCCATCACCATTCTTTCCCCCAAAAATATGCAAATACCTTGTCAACTTCTTTGACTAAATATTCTTGAGTCTTCAGGGGTAAACATACCAATTAAGCAGTTCAATTTAGGCATGATGTTCATTTTAATTGTGCTAATCCACCCCCACAGGGAAAGATGAAGCAGCTTCCAACGCTCTGTATCTGTTTGGATCTTGCACAGAAGCCAGAGGAAGTTGCAGGATACAGTAAGTCAGTGGTTAGCATATGCCCAAGTAGCAGATGGTGAGGGATGAGCTAAGAAGAGTTTGACTGGGAGGACAGGACTGTGGACACAGCTAAGCCCAATGGATTATCTTCAGGCTTCACTCGTGGTCTCTGCCTGTAGGCTACTAACACAGGAAGGAACAGCCTGTATGGCAAAAATAGAGCTCCCTCGATGACAAGCTCTTCTTTGCTGACTCTGGCTGTTGAGGGGTAAATGTCAGTTTGCAAGAGGGAAGATGTTGAAGTGGTTAAATCAGCAGGTAAAACTTGCTGTTCGAAGCTTCACAGAACCAACACTGGAGGACACAAACCTAACCCAGCACATAAACCCTGCTAAAATGGACAAATCTCGATGGTTTTACAGTGGGACCCTCATGGCACTGTAAATAGCTGTTCCTGTCACCTAGAGCTGAATCCTCACATATAATCAATCATGCAGGAAGAGAGCAGCACAGAGCCAACTGTGAGAGAAACATCCCCCTCCACCCACCTTAGCAGACCAAGGCTATAAAGACAAAAATGCAGAGCTTCGTTGGTTCCTGCCTGTCAGTAGTCAAAGGACATGTTGACAAAGAGCCTCCTGCAAGGAAGGACACGTGAGGCTCTACCCCCAGCTTTTCTTCCTCCCTTACAGACAGTAAGGCTGCATCTCCAAAAGACTGCTTTCAGGGCACTGAAGGGCCCTGAAGCTCAGACTTGAGGCAGAAGGTCTCAGTGCAATGCGCCTAGGGACGCTCTCAGGAAGGGATCTGCACCACTTTGAGTTTAGCCACCTGAGTCCAGTGTGAGCTCCCAGTCCTCCTCCTTTGGTTAGAGAACTCTGACCAAAACCTCACAAGAGAGCTAAGATCAAGCTACTTGTGACCCTGCACACAAGGCCACTCCAGAGGAGCAGGGCACGAGTGAATAGCTGGTATCAAACCATTTGCCTCCCACCTCCTCTGGTACAACTGTGAGGAAGAGGCTGCACTCTCTTCCAAACAGAAAAACCTTCCTCTGTGAAGGATTGAGAAACAAGATACTGCTGGTGTTTCAAGGAGATGAGTGGCAGCATTCAAGGGATAAATGCCTGTCTTGCATATCCCATCCCGTAGCCACTGAATACAGCACCTACCTTCTGGCTGATGACAACAGGGTGATCCTCCTCTTCACTGGATGACGAGGCAGAGCTCTCCACTGGCTTTACACTTTCAGCAGGCTTTGTGGGGGCAGCAGTCCTTCCCAGTGAGGTTTCAGCCTGCTTTGGTTTTGGTATTGTCTTCCATTGGGAGAGTGGAAGTGTTTTTGCTGGAGCTGCTTTGACAGAGAGTGATGCTGCTGGTGTAGGTTTCACTGGGGATGGGATGGCCTGGGAGGATTTTGGAGATGCTTTTGTCTGAACAAGATACAAACAGAGTGAAATAAGGCAAATCCCACAGCAGCATAATTCATTTGCTGTGACTATAATCAAGGGAAGAAATTTCAGAGCTCCCTGGGAAAGGGAAACCCTGAAGGAAGATTAGTGACTGGCAGGACACACGGAATTCTTTCATTCAGCTTTTTACATCAGCCTGCTGCTACTACCAGTCCCCTCCAGTAAGGTACAAGGCAACACTTTGCATTCTCCACAGCCAGGAAACTGAGCTGCACTACAGTTTCACAAATTAGACACTATTTACTGCAATTTATACCTGAGAAGCAAATTCCACCATGATAATTTGCCTCTTCGGGTGGGAAAAGAATCACTGGTTTGTTTTTTTTTTTTTTTTCATTTAAAAGTACTGATGGACTTTTCTAAGAAAGGCATAATGACTTGGTTAAAGCTCAGAGCAAAGACACGGAGGTGCCTTTTAACACCTCATGCCTCCTTCCTCCCACCCCAACATGACTTTGCTACACACTACACGCATTTACAAAATTTTCTTTTCACTGCAGCTCCTAGCCCTGAGAGGCATGCAAGGAGAGGGAGGATCTCAGAGACACGCACTTGGGTTACTAATGGACGTTCTTCATCTTCACTGTCTGATGAGCTGCTGCTCTCTGATGTGTCACTGGGTTGTGCAGCCCCAGGAACCGTTGTTGATGCAGGCTTGGCCTGGCTTGCTGCCAGTGCTGTTTGCTTCACTGCATTCTTAAGGGACACTGGAAAGCAAGGTGCACTTTTCACAGGTGCTGCATTAGACTGCACTGTTTTCACAGCTGGCTTGGCCTGGGAACAAGGGGAACAAAAGGGGACAGGAGAATCAAGTAACACCTTGAAAGAAAATGGTTGAAAGCTCTAACTGCATGGAATTGTTTTAAAGCAAGCTACCTTGCTAATTTTGACCAGGACAGGCTTTTTCAGATCCATGGGCAGTGGAATATCTAAAGGAAGTCACTTTCTCCACGGACTGTCTGACTATATCCATCAAATTGCATACTAATCACCTCCTACAGATCCAAGGATCTCCCTCAGCTTCAGGCACTAGTAGAAACTGGAACAGAATGGTTGATGTTGGCAGGATTTAGTGGGGCTCTCAGCTACACAGCATGTGCTCTGGTCTTGGGCATCTCACACACCCAAGGTAAGGGGTGCTGTTCAGAATATAGCACTGCAGAATTTCCACTCTTCATCAAAAGAAGGGACTTAATTTCCTAGGGACAAAGAATCCATGTTGGAGAGGTTACCTGGATGTCTGGAGTTGCCAGCTCCTCCTCAGAGGATATGTCCTCACTTGATTCCTCACTGCTGCTCTTAGCCCCAGCTGCCAGCTCTGAAACACAAGCAAGAAGATGTCACAGCTGCTGCCTGCTCTGAGCCCCCAGAGAGTGATGCTAATGTGGTGTTTGAAGGCAGGGAAGCAAAACAAGCCACAGACAGGGCTAAGGGGATTTGCAGGGAAGAGGACTTAGCCTTGCTTGAAAACATTAATGGCCTGCTGGGAATGGCTTCTCCAGACAAATGCTGGCACACAAACACCTCTCCTCGAGTGCAGGCAGAGATAGGAAATGTTCCTGGCCATTCTCTGACCCCACAGGGTGCTGCCCAGCTACATACAGCTCCCTGCAGGAGCACCCAGCCTGGCTGGGCCTCCTCTGGATAAGAGCCAAGAGGAGGATCATTTCCAGAACTTCAATGATCTATTTCTCACCCTCCTCCTCCAACACACAGAGACACACTTCAAAGCATTTAAAGATTTCCCTGAAGACTTCAAATCCCAGAACTAATCACTTTGCAACTGGGAATAAAGAGAAAACACTGCAGTGCCTTTCTATAAAGCTGAAAGTATCAGCAGCATTAGTACTGCACCTCCTCTGGACATGCTACACTGTTAGCCCCAACCCCTGGGTAGGTGCTGGGTGTTGCCAGACATCTCCTAGCACAGGATCTGCTGCTTGAAATGGGAGCAAGCACGCTGGATTCATCCCACGGAGCTCCGGAGCTGGCTGCTTAGCAGCGCTCTCGCAGCCTCCCCAAGGAACAAGCATCACTCTGAGCTTTCCAACAAGGGAGCTGAAAAGAACACGCTGAAGGCACGTCTCAGATCCAATGTGCAGCAGGGCTGGAGCTCACACACATCTACACACCCTGCAGGCTCCTTACCCACTCTGGGGGCTGGGGCCTGGACAGCCGGCATCTCCTCTTCCTCCTCGCTCTCGGATGAGGAGCTGCTGCTGCTGGAAACTTCCAGTGCTTTGGTTGTTACTGGTGCTTTGCTTTGCCCTGCTTTGGCCACAGCTTCTGTGACATGTCCAGGTTTCCCAGGACTGGGCAGTTTCTGGTCTTGGCTGGGGCTGGAAAAGCAGCTGGGGCATTGGGCTGCTGCTTGTTAGAGACCACAGTTTTGTCAGCAGCAGAGAGCCCCACTGCTCTGCCTGCTGGGGCAGTGGGCTTGGGAGGAGAATGCAGGGAGTTGGCAGTTTTGCCACCCACCACAGCTGCTGTCACCTATGGAAAATAAAGGAAATTAGAAAGCTACACACAGATGAGGAGCCAAACTGGAAACAATGTACCCATAACAGCAATGCCTCAGTAAGGTAAGCCATAGAGCTCTTCAAGGCAGTGTTTGGGGGACAAGTATCTAAGAGAAGGCTTATGGCAGCACAGGAGGGTCATTTAAACACGATTTCCACCCCAGGATACAATTCTACACATGTTGAGGAGTCTGGGACAGTGCTGGCCTCAGAGTACCACCAGCCTTCACAGCCAGGAGCATTGCCTTACCGTCACTGCACCTTTCCCGGCCACAGCCTCCTCTTCTGACGAGGATTCCTCTTCCTCACTGCTTTCTACATTCACTACTGAGTTCGTGGCCAGAGAAAGGCTGGCTGCTGCACAGGAGAGAGCCACAGAGCAGCTGTGTGAGTGTTTTCTCACCAACATGGTGTCTGGTATGCAGGAGGGCCTCAGCAGCAGGGTAGGGTCCCATCTCCACACCTGACCCAAGACCACCACCACCACTACTGTCCCTGTGACAGGCAAGCGATTTGCTCCTCCACCCCATCCCTCTCCCAGCCACCAAGACAGGGAATCTGTCAAGACCTGCAGTATTCTAAAGGCTGGTCTACAGCAGATCCGACTGAGCCAAAATATCTCATATACTTTGTTAGACTCACAAGCCAACACCTCCCACACCAGCTGCACGAGAGATCTATCCCCAGCTCAGACAGAGGGCACTGGTTTTCCAGACCAACTACAAGACCTTCCCTGACCCATGAGACAGGCCTGCCTTTGCTGGCCCAACACACACCTGGGACCAACTAGAAGGTGCTCCACAGTGGGCAGCAAGAGGTTCCCAAAGCTTCATCAGAGCAACAACACCCATCCCTCCCCAATGAATCATAACAGGTTTTTTCTAGCTTCAGCAGACATCTGTGCTCCTCAGAAACTCCACATGAGAAGAGGGTGCTAAATGAGTTGTCCTATTTTTCTCTGAGCACAAACGAATAGCCATCACTTTACAAGCATTTTCTTCAGCCAAGCAAACTGGGCTGCTCCTACACAAGTCCCCAGTCCTACCCTGCCAACTCCAGGGAGATAAAAGGCTCCTACCATTTGCAGCTTTTGCCTTCTCTTTCTCATCCTCCTCTTTCTCTGAGCTCTCAGAGCTGCTCACGGGATCAGGAACTCTGATCTTTTCTGGGATGGCTGCCTCCTCATCACTCACGTTTCTTCTCTTGGAATTTGGTGGAGTTCTGAGGGAAGACAATGGGTGTCAAAACGGGGAAAAAAATAACTTGAACAAATTAGAATATAATTATTCATTCACTCTCAGATCAGACTCCGGCCTAAGAATAGGCAGTGTCACTTCTCTACAGAGGAATTCCTAAGGGGGTGGGAAATACTTGTCTAACCTCCAAGGGACATCTCCAGTCCTCAGTAAACTGCCAAGAGCAATATATTCCTGCAATACTCAGGAGAAATACTGAACCTAGAAGATTTTTTCTGTGCCCTAGGCAGACTTTCTCACATAAGCAGAGAAATAAAAACATAGTCAGGCTGGTGCTCGATAGAAGGCATCCTACAGAACAAATTCCATCTCCAGGAGGCAGCTATAGCCTCAGAGTAAGCGTAGCCTCAGGGTTAAGGCAGATACCCCCAAAATACCAGGTCCTGGTATTCCACAGGTCACGAGAAGCCAATCTAAAGGGTACAAAAGCCATTTGAACTTGGGCTTCCAAGTCAAAAGAACAGGAAAGTCAAGTTGCAGAGAAGTTTAAGAAAGGAAGTGGCTGGACTTACAGAATATGTGTTAGAAAAAGAGGAGGAAGAAGCCACATAAGTATTAGACACTCAAGCTGCTCAATAGGGTTAAAACATTAAGCTGGAGAAAGATTTCTCCAGGCTCTAAACCCTACCTGTACCATAAGAGATGATGTGGCTAAAGTTACCCATGTTTTCATTTGAGAATTAAAGACAACACATTTCCTCTATGAAAGGGTAACACTGGGCACATGCCAGTGTGATTCATACATGCAGCGCTTCTAAGCCCTGGGACACAGTTATGAGAAGCACATATCCACTTCTGGGCCAGTTTAGCTCATTTTATTTGTTCATCTGTTTTAAAAACAAGATTAGTTTAACAATTCGATGAGTAAAGACTGTGCTTGGTGTCAGAATGTTCTGGCAGCACAGCTGTACCAGTGAGTTTGCTGCAAGCAGGCTAAGCCAAAGGCACATTTGCTCTTAGAAAGTCCTATAACTACTCCAAAAATCCTTTTAATTAAGCAATAGGGCAGTCCACACAGGCAGCTCTGATCCTGCAACACCATCCTGGTCCAGTGGCAGCTGACAGCACAATAGAGTGATGTGAGAATTTGTTGTGAGTGAGCAGGAGCTCAGGACACCCTGTGAGGGGAAGCAATGGTGTCTGCTAGCACTGTCCCTGTGGCATTCCAGAACATCTGAGGGCTGCAGGGCTCAGAATGTTCCTAGGGCTGAGCTGGTCCAGCTTTCCCCAGCTCCCAGGCACCCTACCACCCCCTCTCTGTGTCCCCAAGAGTAAATGCAGCTCTGGAGGGAGGCCACTTCTGGAACTGCAAGTCTCAGCTTCAGGCTCACTCTGGAAGAGTTTCTGGAGAACAGCACCAAGGTGAGAAGGGCAAGAGCCACAGGGTAGATTAAGCAAGGACATTTTTGGGCCAAAAGCCTATGAAGCAACTGGATGTGATAAAGACAGCTCACTCAGAGGAGCACTCCAGGGTAAAGATAACTACTGGCCAACACATTCCTCATTTTGACTCCCAACCAGGCAGAACTCAGACAGACCAGGAGTAACAGATGTCTTTGTGGGGCAGGACCAGAACAGAAGGGTGATGCTGAAGAAAAAGGAATTAAGCCTGATGCAAGTGCCCTATTGCCCCTCAAGTTTAAAAGCAGTGTCTGGGAGGGTTTGCTGCAGCAGGCAGGATAACCATCAGGTGAGGAGGTCACCATCAGCAGCCAAGAGAGCAACCAACTGTTAGAGGGAGGAACTGCAAACCTACTTCTACACTGCTACATCATCATCTAGACCAGCCTTTCTTCTGCTCAGGTATGGAGGTCCTGAGCAAGAGCAAGGCAGGAGGCATCGAGCAGAAAAAAACCTTTGAAAAAACTTCCCAAGACTGCTGCCACTGGCACACTAAAGAGATCCTCACTCCAGTGCTCCCAACTCCATGGATTCCCAGATAACCCAAGCACTGAGGCTGCCACAGGCCTCTCTGCAGTGCTGCACTCCAACATTCAACCAAAGCAAAGAGGGTGGGTGCAAACAGCACAGTCGGGAAGGCTCCCTCCTGCAGACCTTCAAATGGGGGCAATGATGCAGGAAGTCTTTTGGAACTTGTAAGGACTTGAAAGGACAGGCTGAAACCAAGAGATTTCCTCTGAGTCACATCATCTGTGATCTATGCCAGGGTTTAAGTCGTGTAAGAGCTTTGGCATTTCAGCATCTGCTCAACTTCTCGGGTCAATAATCCTGCAAAGCACATGGCTCTAAAGAGAAAGTGAAACAGAACTGGGGAACAGATTTCTTAAAGTAAAGCATGACTCTGAGCTCCACAACACTCCAGCATCAACCAGCACAAACTCTGGTGCATCAGCTGCTCAAAACTAAACAACTTCTCAAAACTCAGGAAATTTTAAACCAGCGTAATCCTGAACATCTAAAACGAATCGCTGTGAAACCAGAGGTTAGGAGAAAATTCTGCTGAGCACAGTTATCATCAGAAACCCTCTGGCAACATGGAATTCCAGCAAATAAAAATCACACATGCCATGCAGCCTAGACATCAGCACAGTCTAGGATCTATGTGATACTCATTCCCTCCTGTGACTTACTTTTCCCAGTGGGTAAAGATGTCCTCGAGAGAGGTCGAGAGGGAAGGGAGCAATTTCTGTGAAAGCAGAGTGAACACCAATCAGGTACCGGCCCCGTTTCGGGATGCGACCACAGACAGAAGCAGAGACCGCGGGGGCGCATCCAAGCCTCCCCAGTAAAACGGGACCGTGTCTCCCTGCACACACCTCCCGGTGAATCCCTCCCACTCCCCGCTGCACCCAGGGCCGCCTGTTCCCCTGGAGACTTCTCCCGGAGCAGCATGTGTTCGGGGAGCAGCAGCTCCCCGGTACGGGATGCTCTACCGGCCGGGCAGCCAGCCTTCTCTACCGGGACGGCCCGCGGGCATCGGCAGCACCCGCTGGGTGCTGGGACTCCACGTGGGGCCGGCACGGACCTGCGGGCCGGCGTGGAGCCACGGGCCCGCGGCGCGCCCGGCACCCACATGGCGCTCCCGGTGCTCGGCGAGGGCGCCGAGCGGGACCGGGACCGAGCCCTGCGGCCCCGCCGAGGCCCGCGCTCCGGGACCGCCCCCCTCCCGCGCCCCCGCTGCCCGGGCCCGGTCTCCCGTTACCTGCCGCTCTGCGCCTGCAGCTCCCGGGCGGCCCGCGCGAAGCCGCCGCGCAGCAGGTGCTCGTGGATGAGGGCGAGAAGCTCCCGCCCGCCGCCGCCGTCGGCGGCCATGGCGCGGCCCGCGTGCCGCGCGAGGACACGCCACTTCCGCTTCCGCCGCGCTGCCCCATGGGAAATGTAGTGCCGGCAGGCGTCGGGGGCGCCACGCGGGGGACCCGGCCGGGAGGGGTTTATCACCCACGGGCGCGTGTCACAGAGAAAGAAAGAAGGACGGGATCACCCCGCGGGGTCTCTCGTGCCGCCCCGGTGGGAGATGGGGAGAACGGCAGGGCAGAGCGGGGGTTCACCCCTGAGGTTCTCTCACAGCCCTCGGCCGGGGATGGGGGACCAAGAAGAGCGGGGGTCACTGCACGGCGGGCCCTCATACCGCCCTGGCGCGGGGTGGGTGAGAGGGAAAGGGCCCCATGGCGGCTCCCTGCTCCGCCCTGTGGGGTGCAGGAGCGCAGAGCGCGGGGGTCACGCCGTGGCGGAGCTGGGCCCCTCACAGCGCGGGGCGGGGGACAGGCCGCCCCCGCCGGGGGTGGCACAGCGGGGGCCGCTTCGGCAGCACCATATGTAATTCCATATATTTCAGAACGTTTTTCCATAACATTCATCCACAGTGCTCTGAAGCCAAATTCTCAGAGCTGATTTATTGCTGAGTGGACTTTGAGCTGCTCAGAAGAGCCACTCTGGCGTTTTGGGGCTTAAATAAGCAAAGTGCCAGAGGGAAGAAGCTGCTCCTGATGCAGAGCAGCTGTTGGAGACGGGGCTGTGAGGAGGGGCTGCCCCACTACCACCCCTCATCCCGGGCTGATACTTTCCAGGAAAAATCTGGCTCCCATCACTTTGGCAGGGGTTTATTTTTGGAAGATTTAATAATGTCCGTGGTGTGCCTGTCGCTCATTCAAAATACAGACCCTGTATTTGTATTCACAGGCAGGATTAAATATAAAACTGGCCTGGCTCCAGCTGGCTCTTGCACCAAATGTCTTTGACACCAGCATCGTCCAAGGCTGTAAAGCCACGGTCCAGGTGGCAGTTTTACAGCTCCTGTAAATGAATCGCAGACCTGGACAGCCCCTTCTGGGACTGACCTCCCCCTGCTCAAGTGGTCACTGCAGCCTGGTGTAAAGGTGGCCTCCGCACACACCATGATGGGGTGGCTGGACCACGAACAACTGTGTCCCAACACAACTGTGGCTGCTCTGAGGTGACCTGAGGCACAAAGTCTCAGCTGGTGGCCTGGTTTGCAGCCGTGGTTCTCCTAGCTGCAGAGAAAAAGCCAGATGAAGCATCCCGGGCAGAGAGCCAAGAAGGGTGTCTCCTGGGGAGGCTGTGGATGGTGCTGAGCAGACAGAGGCAGCCTGAGGATGCTGTTCATGGCCTCTGAAAATGAGGTTGGGCGGAGATTGAGCCCCTAGAGCCCTAAAAGAGCTCTGACTGCTGCAGAACAGCTTTGGACCTACTTTGACATGGTCTGGAATGGCTTGATACCTCCAGGAATTGCTCAGTTTGCTTTGTTTATTTAAAAAAAAAAACAAAAAAACCCCAACGAAACAAAAACAAACAAACAAAAAAAACCCACAAAAAAAAAAAAAAAAAAAAAAAAACCCACAAAAAAAACCAAAACCAAAACCAAACAAAAAAACCCAACCCAAATCTCAACACTAACCTAGCTCTACCGGCAGCCTGGTGATTAGAGGAGCTGCTGCCCCGGGCTCAGGGTCTCTCTCGGGCAGCAAAGTTCTCCAAACAGCTTGAAACAAATGTCAGACTATTAATGGAGGCTTGTGTGGTGCAGGGAATTGCAAAAGCACTGTTTGGGGAGGTCTGGAGGGAGGGTGGATGGGACATTTAGCACTATGAGGGTAGCAGGTGACCAGATTAGCAAGTCATCAAGACGCCAGCAGAGAGACAAAGGAGGAGAGCACATCCTGCTAACCTGCAGGGGTGGGACAATACGAGGAGCCTCTCAGGTCAGGTACGGGCAGGAGGGAGGAGCACAGCCCTGCAGGGCGGGGTTGGAGGTGTTCTGCCAGCCCAGCTCTTCCAGAGCCCTCTGATCTCTGTGCCCACTGACGATTTTTTACAGGCTGCCTGTGGAAAGCAACCCAGCATTTGGGTGCCAGGAACGCAACAAGTCCCTGCTCTGCTGCATTTTCAGGCCTCCCCTCTTCTCTCCTGGCCCAGGGCACATTTGCACTAGAAAGCATAAAGGGTTTGGCTTTGACCAACTTCAATAAAACACAGAAGAGAGGAAGATAGATGGGCACAGATGGGAGGAAACCCTTTCAGGAGAGACTGCTTAAGAAAGGCAAATAGAGGATGCTAAAGCTCCGAGCACCCATGCACAAATGGCTTGAAAAATTGACTCCATTTCCCCCCTGCCCCCACCAAGTATCTCTTCACTGGTCTGCCATAGTTCAGGGTCACCTGAGTCCAAAGCTTCATATCCTCAAACCACGAATACACTCCACAAACCACAGTGCAGGGCCTGGGATTAACACAACCCACTTGAATGAAGAAATCTGAAAAAAAATAATATGTACGCTGCACCACAATTACAGGTAGAGAAGGTATTTGAGGTGGTTAGTAAACATGTCAAAAAATAAATACAGCTATTCAGTCAGCAAACAGCTGCATGATTATAACCAGGAAAATCTACCCCAGCCCAAAACCAGCTGAGACCCAACAACATGCGCTTATTAAGGAGTGCTGTGGTTTTTTTTTTTTTTTTTTTGTTTGTTTTTTTGGGGTTTGTTTGGGTTTTTTTGTGTGTGCACATTTTTTGGAAGGAGATTGAAAATATTTTGCCCACTCTTTATTTTAGGAAGGTGAAATATCCCTGGTGGATTTCGAAAGCCAACCTCTCGGGTATGTGTTCTCCATGCCAAGACACTGAGTCACTAAGAGAGCGCAGGAAGCTGTTGGAAGTCCAGACAAGGGATAAAACAGCTGTAATTGAGGAGCCAGCTCAGCTCCAATAACCACACAGCCCTTCCCTGCCCTCAGCCTTCAAGCTGAGGTCTTTGCTTGCTGCCACTTTCACAGGCTCCCTGGTTATTGCTTGGGTCAAGCTTGTCCACACCTATTCCGTTCTGAATGACTGCTTGTGTGCCAGCCAAGCCAGGGGTCAGGGAGCGTGCCTGCAGGCTGGGAAGCACTGTCCTTCTGCATCCTTCCCAGCGGGAGCTGGCAGCCCCCAGGCACATCTGCAGGACCCTTGGGCTTGCAGGGACCTGCTGCTGCTCTCCAAGCTTCAGGGCAATGTCTTTGTCCACCCTGGCATGTCATGTGTTGTAGCAGTGTGGGACACATCTCCGGTGACCGTCTTGCCTTTTATTTGGTGCCTGTGGGGTTGCTGATGCCTGTTGAGGGCTTGCAGAAGGAAGGGACTGTGATCCATAGGGATCATGGCAGGGTGGTACACAGCACCCTGTGTGGGGTCTAGGTATGGAAAAGTCCCAGGCTGTTTGCCCAAGGAAGTTTCTGCCTCTGGCTGTTGCTATTTACACCACAGTGGTGGAGCAGGGACAAAAGGAAGGGTGCTCTGGTTGCTCCTCAGCTGCAGCAGCTCCTTGCCTGACATGTTTCATGGCTGCTGATTCCATCCAGAATGTGAGCTGCAGGCACGATGCTCCTTCTTCCTCAGCTCCAGAGCAGGGTAGGATGGGTGGCCAGGGACGGGACCCTTGTGACCCCCAGCAAGTAACTCAGATGTGTCTCATGGGTAAGAGTGTTGGCTGAAAGGGCAAGTAATGTTTAGAAGTATAATCTTCATGGCCCAGTTCAGAAGCTGAGCTGAATTTCTCTGCTATGAATGCCCTGTCAAAAGAGCTTCATGCCCTCTGCCTCCTGAAAAGAGCCCGGGAGACACCACCTGGCCTGAGCAGAGAAAGGAATATGGAGGAAGTGGAAATGGGGCAGGACAAGGTGCAAGGGCTAGAAGGAGATGAAAGGTGTTAAGGTACAGTGAGGAGAGAAGGTAGGAGCATGGGCAGAGAGAGGCAAAGGGGGAGCAGTGAAGGGACAGAGAAAGGGGTTCTTATTTCCAAGCAAAGATGAGTCAGGGAAGGGAGGCAAGAAGCAAAGGAAAATCTGAGGAGGGCTGAGAAGCAGAGGAAATGACAAAATTAGCCTGTGGGGATTGGCTCAGTGGGGCCCCTGGTTGGGCAGCTCTGGGTGTGGAGGGGTTGCCAGGTGCTGCTCGGCAGGGATTTGGGTCACTGCAGATCTCACCACCTCTGGGCAATGTCCTGGGCTGCAGCTGGGAAGTGCCAGAGGCAATGCCATCCATGGCCAGTGCCACTGCCCTCTGCCCAGCCGGTGGGCTCAGGCTTTGCAAGGACGAGGAGCTGCTTTGGGAACAGTCTGACTCAGGAATCCCATTTTATTCTCACCCCCCTTTGTTTTGCTGTTCTCTCCCCCCTCCTCCTTTTTCTTTGTCTGCTAATGCACAGCAGATGGGAGGAAATGCCATTTTAAATGCCAGAGCATCCTGATGAAATGTGATGGGTTATGGCAATCTCGGATGAATCATGGCATTGTTTTGTGCACAGGCCCTGCTGCTGCTCGGCCTTGCCTGGGCAGCTTTCTCCCTCCAGCTTTGCAAGTACACTGAGGCTTGTTCAGGTATCCCCACCAGCCTGATGGCAGGTGCCCTCTGCGACCTGGGTGTCCAAGTCACATTCATTAATTTCACCAGCCACATTTCTGAAGGCCAAACTTAGCCCATGACACTTTGCCAGTGGTGAAACCAGTGTTTAGTTTTGAAACATCTGCTTCACATTGCCTTTGGGGGCTTCAGGGATTATAAATGATATTAAGTTCTCATGTTATGTTCATAGGATTTTTGAACAAGGTGGAAGAACAAGATCAAGGGAGTCTGATCTGGTGAATCACAGCCCTCCTCAGCACCTCCAGCTTAGCCCTTGGCCCCTCTGGAAAGCTGTGTCCCCACACCTGCCTCGGCCCCACAGCCAGGGTGGACTCACTGAGCCAAACCTGAGGGCTGTGATGTGGCCATTTGCTGTTGAGGCTTTGCTTGGGGTGATCAGATCATTTCCCCTAAGCTATGAGGCAGGCATCGAATAATATTGACTCACTCTCTGGCAGCTTGCTGCCAGATGAGAAGGAGCAGCTCAGAAGTGAAAAGAAAAATATTAAAAAATATATACACATATCCCAACAGCTCCATCACTGGAACTCAGAGTGACCCAGCCCTTTTAGTTTCAAACTAATTAATTGGGGGGAAAAAAGTCACCTCTAAGCCTGCAGAATATAAAGCAGTCTTTTAAATTTGGTAGCTGAAAGAACAGATTTGAGAACTCCAACGAGCAGAAGACGTGACATTAACATTTCTTTGCAATATGCTTAACAACCTCGATTGGAAGTGTCTCTCTGGCTGTGTCTCACTGCCTGTGTGTCTGCTGGCGTGGCAGTTATTCAGCGCTGGCACTGAACATCAAGTAGCATTAAGCCATTTAATTTCTCATTTTTTTGGGGAGTAGATCCAATATACATCGATGCAGTGAGCAGAAGGGCTTTTATTATTAATCAGCCCCCAGCCCAGCCCTACTTTCCCGCAGGCTCTTGCTCTCCTTTGTAAGCCTATCCCTGTTAAAAGGCCTGGCAGCCTCGCATGCAGCACGGCCAACACCAACAGCCCCAGCAGCTCTGCTGTGTTGATCCAGGACTCAGCAGCTCTACCTGGGAGGAGAGAGAAGGGGCTCTGTTTGCCTTCTTGAAGCCAGGGATCTGAGGTATTATTTTTCTCCCATCGGGCACCCTTTGCTGCTCCAACTGGAGTCAAAAGGCATGCGGCAGGAAAAGGAGAGGAAGGAGACAGCAGGGGAGGCAGGGCTGCTTGTGCCGGGGTCATG
Organism: Sitta carolinensis; assembly: GCA_032173965.1. Taxonomy (NCBI): domain Eukaryota; kingdom Metazoa; phylum Chordata; class Aves; order Passeriformes; family Sittidae; genus Sitta; species Sitta carolinensis. The sequence continues at coordinate 12,612,741 of CM063294.1, forward strand.
CTCTGGACCTGAGCTGTGGTTTGTGTCCTGCCAGCATCCCGAGCTTTCTCAGCTCCATTCTGACCAGAGCAAAACTCTTGCTCCTGGTTAAGTGCCACAATATGAGACTGAGAAAGGAGGAACAATCCCTTGTTTTTCAGAAGTAAGCTGCCCCACTACCGTGGCTGTATCCTATTACTTCACCTCAGGACAGTTGGCTCTTGCTTGTGCTCCCATCAGACCAGCAGCATTTGTCCCCCCAGCTTGGCAGTCTCTGTCTCACAGTCCCTGACCATAACCACCACCTGTGGTCAGCTGGTTTGCTCAGAATTCCCCCCTGTGTAGAGTCTGGGAGGCTGGGAAAGAGAGAAAGGGTTGCTGGGAAGGCTCAGCAGGATGGATCACCCAGGAGAGGATCATTGTGAGGAGCATCACTATGCAACAGCATGTCCCACCACCCTTCCTGTGGCACCATCCTGGTGGAGCACAGCCATATGCCAGCAGTGGGGATGCAGCAATCTGAAAATGGGTAAAAAAGACAGAGAGAAAAAGGGTAAGAATTCAGGCCTCTCTTTCTGAGGATTTCTGCTTTGTACATTAGCATCCCTTCCTGGTCCCTTTGTGCCTGAATGTGGCTGCTGGGCACGAGAGAGCTCCATTAATGGGCTCTTGATGTGTGTTTATTTCTTTAGCACATCCTGAGAGTCGTGGTGAGAGCCTCAGAGACGTTCATTACGCTGATTGCTTTCCCTGCTTATGAAGATGGAAAAAGCCACAGTGGTTAAGGGAGTGGAGTGGACAGATGCCAAATGCATTAGTGCTCTGGGCAGTCATGGAGGGCTCCTTCCTTAGGAGTTTTGCCTCAGGAGGAGGAGAGTTGAGAAGAACATGGCTTCCGAAGGACCTGCACTCATTGACCAAGTGGCTGTGGGTTGAGGGCGGATCCCACAAGAGATGTGACACCCTGCAAGGGTCTACCCTGCTCTGGCAGGGCTCAGTCTGAAGTGTGAGAACATCCAACATGAGCCTTGCCTTGTGTCACAGTGCTGCCAGCTATTCTAGATGCTTGTGGCATGTGCAGCCAGGGGTGGGCAGGGCAATGGTCCTGCTCACAGCATCCTCATCCTCTAAAAGCATGAGTGCTGAGCCTGCCTGACTGGCTGCAGCCCAAACCCTCTGACCCTGCCCAGGAGAGGCATCCACACAAGGGTGGGTGGGTCACCCAGCACAACCTCTGCTCTCTGTCAGCACAAGCTCTGCCTGTTCTCTGCCAGACAAGGGCGGGATGGAAATCTTGTGCTCCTGGTACCCAAACCTGTCTGCTCCTGGGCTTCCCAGGTGAACTGCAAGGAACTTTGCCTCTGCTCAAGTGGGACACAACCCCACACTGGCTTCAAGCACATTCTCCAGATTGATGTAACTTTGATGTACCAGAAAAACTCAAGTTTAAGGCAGGAACAACATGTACACGTGTGCTTGTGGAGAAGTAACATGTGGGGGGACCAGATTTGCACCCACCCTGATGGGGACAGACAAGATGGGCTTCTGTAGCAACATTAGTCCCTATTCTCCCTGCCTTTCTGAGGGGGCAGCATAGCCAAAGATGCCCGTTTATCTGTGTATGACAACAATACACAGGAATTGCAGAGAGATTTTTGCCTTATCTTGCTCGAGGGTTGTTGCAGTACAAGGATTTATTTTGGCTTTTCTGCAAAAAAAAATGTATGCAGAGATTCCACCAAAGCACATATATATATGTTTCTCTTGGAAACAGAAGAAAACCATTATCCGAGAAAGCCCTGCACTGTTATTAATCTCTGGGGCTTTATCCAAGTTTCATTAGGAATCTGGACATACTTGAAATGGCTTTCAGATAAAGCTGAATGAATCTCTCCCTGTCTCAGAGGCTGATGCAGCTTAATTTCCTAGCTGAGATTTGGGTGGGTTGGGAATTGGGTAGGAGATTTTCAGCCACCTAAACTGGGAAGGAGGGAGTGCTTTAAAGCAACCCAGTCTGAATGACTCGCAGGCACTTTCCATGGCTTGCTGGGAGTGTGGGGTGAGCAGGGATGTCTTGGTTGAGGGAAGCTCTTCCTTGAACTTGAAATTGCCTTGGAGGCTCCTGACTCGTGGGGCAGGAGAGCTGTGTCCTCCACCTCCGGGGGTGGACAGCCTCCCCTAATCCCTGGGAGCAAAAGGCCAAAGCAGGGAGGCTGGAATAAGGAGGATGCTGAAGGCATTCCCCTGCCTCCCCTGGACCAGGGGTCCTGGATGTGGCCACCTCAAAGCCACAGCAAGCCTGCCAGCCCTTGTAAGCCACAAGAGGGTGACAAAGTGCCATCCTGCGCTGTGGTGGCCCTGGACAAACCTAAAGGTGTCCCGGGCTGGCAGAGAACAGCAATCCCCTTCGGAGGGCAACCAGAGACTCTTGGAAAGTCCTTGATGAAGTCCTGGATGAGAGAGAGTTCTGGCTGGAAATGGGATGCTGATACTGAGGAACTGGGGACTTTTTATTCCATCTAGCTTAAGTTAGCATCAGGTCTGGCATCAGCAAACCGTTTTTGTTGCCAAAAGGGGGGGATCTCCCCAAAATTGTTGTAGCAGAAAGGGAAAGAAGCCTTGCCCTTGCTCCCCCTTGGTGGTCTAATGTGAAACCCATGTTTTATAGTAATTTTGGAAAAACAGAGAGCTACTCCATGTCTGTCTTTTGTGCTCATGGAGAGCTTATGGCCAGCCAAACCTGCACTTCCCAGTGCTCCAAACTGGGGCTTGGAGACATGGATTGGTGGAGGAGCCACCTGAACTCAGACAAGGCTGGGATGGAGGCAGCTTGGTTCCTCTGGAAAGGATGCTCCAGGAGCATCTGTGCCACCTGAAGTGATACTAAGAAGGAAAGATGCTCCTGTTCCTCTTCTTTCTGCCTGGTGTCCAGTGTGTGGGCACCCTGGACATGTCACACCTCACAGGCTGCAGCCTTCTGTATGTCCACGGCCATGTACTGCTGGTTGTCTTTTGGCCCTGTGGGGACTCTGTTGCAGATCCCAATCCTTGTGTCCTTCCCTGGGGAGCAGCAGTGGTCCCTTCTGCCTCTTCCCTCTCCCTCTGAGCATCACCTGTGGTGTAATGTTGTCAGGGACTGGGGTGCTTCCTGCAGGATGACCTTTGCAATTCTGCTTCTAGGACAACCCGTGCTTCTGAGCAGCTGCCCGAGGCACTGTCCAAGATAGAGGAGCTCTGGGAGGTTTCCAAGCCAGAGTCTCATCCTCCCTCTGTCCCAGGAGGCTGGGGCAGCGGGTGTGGGCTCGACAGCATCTCTGGCTTGGAGTGCCAGCCAGCTCCCTTGCAACTTCATCTGGGCTGGGCTGGGAAGAGCCCGCAGTGCAGCAGACAGGAGGGTGGCTCTGCCAGCCTCTGATCTTATCTGCTGCTGAGAGCAGCTAGTGGGGGCTGGCCCTGCCTCCCGGGAAGGTTGGGCAGCCTGGCCAGAGAGCCGGGCAACATTTTCCCACGGAGTGTGGATTTGTTTTACCCCTCACGGGGTTGCAGGAGTGCACGTATGGATATGGTATATTGGGATGTATATTTGCAAATCCCCTCGCTCCTAACTGTTGTTTATGCTGTTATTGGTAAAAAGACAAGGGGACAAAGGGGCGATTGCCCCTAAGTGTTTCAGGAGGTGTGGCAGGGATATGGGGTGATGTCAAGGAGGGTATGTGCCTGGGTAACACAAGCTTTTTCTTGCAGCTGCAGTTTTTTCACTGAGTTTACACTCCGAGGAGATTCTTCTCTGTTCTCTTTAAATACTAGAAGTAATTAGAAGCCGCTTATGAGTAATTGCTTGGACTAAGCAGTCTGGTTTCATTTAAGTGGTTGGTATGAAATGCCTGATGGTTTAGTAGGGAAAAAAGTATGAAAAACTCCTCTTTTAGGCTTGCAGGAGCTGCCATGGGGTTAATGCCCACCTTTCCTCACCCATCTGGGACTGTGAAGCCCTCCAACAGGGAGGCGGGAGAAAATATTTTCTCCCTTGAGAAGGGTGGGGAAGGTGGAAGAGGGGCTGGTTATGCCAAAACTAACGGGGCCAGGGTTTATTTGGTGAGGAACAGCTGATCCCACGCTTGCCTTCAGTCCCACAGCAACATACAGGAACATTTTCTGCCACTCCCCAAGGCAGAACTGTGAAAGCCTAAAGCCAATGTTAACGACCAACTTGCAACACACTGGATTTTACCGACCTCAGTGAAAATTGTGACAATAAATCTGCCTCAGGCTTCAGTCGTTAAGTTGTCCTCAATACCACAAAAATCCCTGCAGATTTTGTGTTTACTTTGGCCCTGCAAACGCCGTGCTCTGTTACAGTGTTAATGGCAAGAGAGATTTTCAGGGCCTTGGCCGCGGCAGCGCTGGTTTGGAGGAGCCGGCAGCAGGGAGCGGATGGAGGCAACGGGCTCCGTTTGGTGCGTTCAGCACATTTCATCAGTTTATCCGATCCGTAGGCAGATGAAACAGTGCAAGTCAGGCGGGGTGAGAAGAGATTTCCCAACAGGGTAAGCAGGCATTTGGAGGCAGGAGGAGTGTGGGAACAGCAAGGGAGAGGAAGGTTTGGGACCTGGGGCTGGGGAAGGCTCTGTTCCCTTCTCTTGGCAGAGAGCTCGGGCTGAGGGGCAGGATCATGTGTGTGGCATCCCCTTGCACAAGCTCTGCATTTGTCCCACTCCTCGTGCAGGAGGCACATTCTGATGCATCCCAGAGACCATCCTGGAGATGTGATGCTGAGGAGCTGGACCAGAGCTGACCTGCACAGTCGTTCCCATGTTATCCTCACATCCCTGGGCTCTGGTCACCTAGCAACCGTGCATCAGATCGCACAGCAGCCTTAAATAAATGGTGTTCAGCAGGACCGTGAACCCTGCCGGGCCTCACATTCACATCCCCACTGCTGCAGCTTCAGCTCTGGCAGCTCTGCAGTTGCCAGCACACAGTCTGTCATGTGCTGCCAGGGCAGCTACATAATCCATGCTCATGCTTTCCCCTTCCCAAATCCCTTCCATCATCCCAGATTTAAGCCAGTCCTGTGGTACCTGGTACACTGGGAGCCGCTTTCAGCATATTTGAGAATCAACTTCTCCCAGGGCGGGATCCCAACACTGCCTTGACTTAGATCCTGGGACTGAGCTACATCCCCTGTTTTCATTTAGCTTGGTGTTTAGGAGAGCTGAATGTGGGTTATACCTTTCCATTTATAGTTTTAGCAAAGCATGATTGGATTTTGTTCCAGTCATTTTTTATCTTGACTAAAATGTCGGTTTTGAAGACCTATTATTAGCAAATTTTTGTGTAGCTTCTGGATTACTGCAGATAATTATGAATCACCCTCTGCAGTATTGATATAGGTACTCTAAGCCTCCCAACAACCACCCTGTAAGTTATGCCTGTGATTACAAGCAGAAAACCCTCAATGGTAACAGGTGGGATTGGAATATAGGGATGGTGCTCCAGATCCAGTGTCTGCAGAGCACATTTCTCCAGCATCCTTGTGTGTGGCAGGAGTCCTAGTACACATGCTGTGGTTCAGCTCCAGCTCCCAGTTCCAGCCTGAGACTTTGCTTCCAGCCCTTTCAAACCCCTTCTCTACATTTGTCCTGCTTGGTGCCCATGTTGCCTTACATGGTCTCCCATTGCTGGGTTTGGTGTTTTCTGTTTAGGAAACTGCAGCTCTTTGCTTGATCTGGTGGTTTTACTGCTGCCTGGTAGGCAGATGCCTGCACTGGAGTGAACACAGCTCATCCTGACCCATGGTTCCAGGAGGAGGCAGTTCCAGGCTCCTTTGCTTTGGAATGAAGTTATTTGCACCCATCATAAAATCTTTGAATCATTAAGTTTGGAAAAGCCCTCTAAGATCATCACTTCCAACCATTAACCCAGAACTGAGAGTTTCACTCCTAAGCCATGTCTCTAAGCACCAAATCTACATGTTGTTTCAACACTTCTAGGGATGGTGATTCCACCACATCCCTGGGCAGCCTGTTTCAATGCTTGACTACCCTTTCAGTGAAGAAATTTTTCTCAACATCCAATCTAAACCTCCCTTGGCACAATCTCACCCTGCAGAGTTTGTCTGCAAATGCCATGTGCTGCCTCTGAGGAATCACTCTGGAGTTTTCTGTTCGAGTGAAATACTCTAGTGTTCTCCTCAGTAAATTCAGCTGAGAGAAACTGGGTTTTATTCTCGTTATTCTGCTCTGTTTCCCATTCAGGAGGGAGGAATATAAGCTCAAAAGTTTAATCCTAGATTTCTCTGCTGACAGAGCTCACTGCACAGCCAGGGAAGGGAGCTCTGCTGGGCTTTGGGCACAGCTGATACAGCATCATGGTTGTCCTGGACCTCCTCTCTGCTAGTTTAAGGTCCAGAGGGTGTCTGGGTTTAAATCAGGACCTTCTGGTTTGACTCCTCTTGGGACGAAATAGCAGCAACAAGGCTGCTGTGTTACAAACCCAGGGCGAAGGGAAACGTGGGTGCTCAGCGTTCAAAGCTCCATTCCCTCATATCTTGCTTTCCACCCTGCCAAAATGTCTGTGGGCACCCTGGGCCTTCGAAGAAACTTCAAAGGAGGCAGCAAACCCTCTTCTGTTAGCACTGAAGACTGATGAATAATAGAGTGGACCCACCCACTTGTACTTTAATCTGTCATGTTCTATGGAAATTAAGCCTTTCTCTTACAAGAAGGCAATTTGTGCTCTTGGCATCCTGGGCGAGGAAGAGCTCTCATCTCCTGCTGGATTATTGATACCTTTTGTATTAAGCAATGCAGTGTCTAATTGGGCTCTTTGCCTGTTCTGAACCACTCCCCAGACAGCGCTCAACAGCACAGAGATCTTTTGAAAGGGTGGGAGCTGGAGCTTCCAGAGCCTGTGCCCAGGCTGCTGCCTGCAGGGAGCGGGTGGGCAGAGAGGAGCGGCGGGGTCTGGCCGGATATGCTCCCTGCCCTCTTCCTGCTCCAGCAGCCCAGTTGTGGACAGCCTTGATGTAAAACTCTTTGAAATGCCCCTCCTGAGCTTTCCGACTTCATCTCCTGCCAGGATGGAAAACAACCCTTGGTTGGGGAGCAGCAGCATCTCTGCCATGGTCCCCCAGGGTGCCGAGGAAACAAGTCCTGGGTAAACAGGCGTCCGTCTGCCCGGAGGGGGTACAGGTGCGAGCCCTGCCGGCACGGGCAGGTGTGTTTTCCTTGTGCTGAAGCGCGGTTATAAACAAGCAGGGCGCTGAGGCCATCCTGCCCTGACCTGCTGTGAGCTCAGCGGTGAGAAAGGGCTCCTTGTCTGGGACAGGCACCTGAGCCAAGCCGGGGAGTGCTGGGCTTCATCCTCCTCCTCCATGCCTCGGCTCGAGGCAGCAGGCAGAGCTCTGGGTGGGCACCCTGCCCACCGGCCGTCGCATCTCCTGCCAGCCCAAACCCACCGGCTGCCTTTGAAGAGGTTGCACCTGAAAGGGGAGATGGAATTTAAGGGCAGGCAGGAGCCAGGAGGCTGCCCAGCCCTGGGGAGAGGATGGCCAGTCCCTTGCTCTGCTGTGGCTTGGGAGGAGAGCCAGGACTCTGGTGGGGTATTAGGAGGATGTGGAGGGCCTGGGGCTGCTCCCGTGGCCCCTGGAGTTTGCTTTGTCCCTGCAGAGCTGATGGCCATGGCTGCTCCAGGAGGGAAGCCTGTCCAGGGGTTCCACCAAAGGTGCCAGGCTGCAGTCTAGAATGGCTTTGGGATGGGGAGACATTTGCCAGGCAACTGCTGGGAAGAATTGCTCTTTCTTTCCCAACCCCGGGTGAGGCTGAAAGTGATGCCAGCGTCTTGCATACTTTGAGGATTGAGGAGTTTCTGTGTCTCCCATGATAAATCCTGTCAGGAATGAAGGTGGGGGAGTCCAAAATCAATAAGCTGGGGAAGCCAGTGTCAGGGTCACATGGCAGTGCTGCCAGAAACCAGCTATGCTAAATGCTTAAATCCTTCCTTCCACCGCCTTGGGACCTTCTCTGCTTCAAAGAGAGTCCTCGGAGGCCAGGGAATTGCTGACTCTTTTTTATACCTTTTTTTAGCAAGGCTCAGTCTTTCTGGAAGGTGAGTGTGTTGAGGGCAAAGTAAAGTTAACCCCAGGAGCCTGAGCCATGAGAGCCTGAGGGGTCCATGCTGTGCCCACATGCTCTCTATCTTCTATCAAACGCTGCCACACCTGGACAGGTTCCTCATCTCCTGCTGTCCTGCCTGCAAAGCCAGACTTGAGTTGCTCCCTGTCACCCTCTCCAAAACCTGTGGGGATCCACATCTCAATACATCCCTGGTTCACAACAGAGGGAATTCTCCATCCAGACTGCCAAGCATGATGTGAGCCCTGAGGCTCTGCTGCAAAGCTCCTGGGGGGAGCACCTCTCTTCAGGGGAGTGCTGGATTTTGGGCTTGAGAAGGGAGCAGGATGAGGAGGGAGAGCACCCAGGCGACGTGGAAAGCTTGCCATAAGGCATGGGAAGGAGGGAGCAGTGCCAAACCCATGGGCTCCTCTCCAGCTCTTCAAAGCAAGTCGTTAGAGAGAGGAGAGGAGAAGGCGGCAAGCTGCAGTTTCCCAGAGGGTGGAAAAAGGCAAGGGAAAGAATATTATGTGAAGGAAGGGGAGCTGATGGACTGAAGTCTCCTGAATGAAAGGGAAGGAAGAAAACAAACATGAGCAGGAAGGCGTAGAAGTCATTTCACAGGAAGATTTGCAGAATCGCTGGGATGCATCATCACAGTGACCAAAACCAGAAGAAAAATTCCTTACCCTAAGAGGAACTTTTCTTATACAGGGCTTTTATTTCCTACTTTGCTGGTACTGCAGGACCTGGAGAGGAGGAAGGGGAGAAGCAGTGTTTTGATGGGGAACAAACCCTGGCCAAGCCCAGCATGTGTTGTTAGAGGCTATGGTTTACATTAGAAAAGACTCTAATACTGTGCTACGGCTTCCAAGTGCATTTTGATGGTGATGATTATTTTCAGCTGCTCAAATGGTGTGAAATACAGGCAGGGAATTGAAAAAAAGACCATTTGGCTTCAAGAAAAAAATCCAGAGCCCCTGTCAGAGGGACAGCTGATGCTCTCCTCTCTGCTCCATAAAGTGCTACCCTGGTGGCTTTGGCATCCTGTGCCACGGCTGCTGCTGCACCACTCCTCGTCCTTTCAGCAATGATCAGGGTTGCATAACCAGGAACTGATGCAGATTTGCTGTTTTCTCTTCCTCTGGCTCCAGCTCCCAGGGAGTGAATTATGGTGTGTTCAAAAACCTCCAAATTCCCCCAACCCAAACCCTCTCCCTGTAATCTGGTCGAGGTCTTGCCGCAGTGGTTATCACTAGAAAATTGGTTTCTATCCACAGGGTCCATGTGGCCAGAGGCAGAGAGGTGCTGGGCTCTCTGTGGGAAAAATAAGGTCCTAGAGAGGGCAAAAGAATATGGAGGGCTGGTGGGGAGGAGGCAGGTCCTGGCACTGCCTGGCAGAAATGCTGCTTGACTGAAATGCGCCAGGGAGGGCGCAGGACATCCCTGGAGGATAAGATACTGGGGAGAAAAGAGTGCTTATGACAGGGAGAAGTCCAGGACAGAACCATTCACCAGGTTGAGGGCATGATGTCCAGGACCACCTGGAGGCTCCCAAAGTCAATGGTGAGACACTCACCTCCACCCCCATCCTCTCCTGGGCTTGGGACTGGTGATGCCTCCAGCCTCTTTCCTTCACCACAAATTACCTGGCCAACCCCTTCTGTCAGCCTTTTCCCCCCTTCCTAGACAAAACAACCTTTCCCCATTCCTGGGACTGCTCCCTTCTTCTCCAGACTTGCCTAGGCTCTTTCATCACGCCAATAAAAGAGTAAATGCATCACACGTTGGCCAGGGAGAGTGGAAACCCTTAAACATCTAAGAGGCGAGAGCGACAAGAGGTGTTTTTTCGAGGCTCCCTGATGCCCTGTTAGGTCAAATGTCTTGCTCTGAAGCAGGAGAGAGGGGACTTATTAAAAACCTTTCATTTTTCTGATTTTTAAGGTCCTGTTTCAGCAGGCCGGAGGCCGAGGCGTGAGTGGGGCTGTCGAAGGGGAAGGGCAGCGAGCTGACAGCGTGCAAACAGATTGTGCAATATTTGCCTTGCACAGAGCTCCCATTGTAAAGCCTGGGAGTTCTGCTTCCAATAAATCCCCTGCCATAATGCCCCATTGATGGCAAGAGAAAGGCAGTATTGAGGGCTGAAACAGCTATGGCCCTGGGAAGGGTTAAAAAATAAAGAAAAGGGGGGGAAAAAAAATAAAAAAAAAAAAGAGAAAGATTTGAGGCTTAGTTTTAAGCTTTGCTGTGTGGCCCTCGTGGCAGATTGCAGGCGCAGAGAAATATGTGGAGCCTGTTTGCATAACCCCATTTGCAGCGAGCGCTCTCGGAGCCAAAATGCAAGTGCGGCCGGAGCTGGGGGGCGGTGGGGAGAAAAAGGCAGGAAGGGCTGTGTTTATTTTCATTCTTGCCCCAGGCCACATAAAATTAATAATTAAAAAGAAAAATGTAATAATTAAATATTTGGTCAGAGAACCAGCTGTGCAAATGTGAGGAGCTGTGACAGCTGCAAGGACATGGAGGGACTTGGTCCAGGCACTGGTCAGGGTTTGATGCCTTGCAGGTCATGTTTCTGGGGTTAAAAGCACCAAAAGAAGCTTTTTGGTCTTTGGATGGTGAGTTCATGAAGGCTGCTAGTGATTCCTCAGTATGGGGAGCTTGGTTCCAGCTGGGAGGAGCTGGACTGGGGTGCAGGTGGGTGATGCTCTGCCCACAGAGCTGCTGCCAGCCCCACATCCAGCACCCAGCTCACCTGATGGGCCTCCCCATCACCCTGAATGGGTAATGCCACTGCAGACCAGGCTGGGAGGGAGATTCAGTGTCTTTTGTCACAGCAGCTGATGTGACAGGGAAGAGCAGTGCTGTTCTTGCCAGGGCAGATGCTGGACCAAAGCAGGCAGGGTCTGCTGGCTGGCCCAGCGTTCATGGCCGGGCCAGCTGCCAGGGGAAATCTCCCCATTGTGCAACATGCTGGAGCACTCCAAGGAAGCTCCTGGCTCTTGAGACATCTTTGAGTGAGGCTGGACAAGTGACTGTCTTGAATTAAGAGCGGCTGAGGGGGTGCCTGCAGGCCCTGAGTACTTTTTCCATCCCTAGACCTTGTGATACATTAATCACTCTCAGAGCAGCTGTGCAGACAGCTTAAATCGTCCTGACCCCAAAACTCCAGACTTGTCATTCCTTCCTTCTCCTCCCTGCTAGCCACTCCCTTCTGCTGCCTCCTGCCATGCTATCAGTGAGACTGGTTGGAGCGTCCCATTGCACCCCATTTCCTGGGATCTAGAGTGTTTTCACTGTACCCCTTGCTGCTTTTCATCCTTTTATCATTTCTTGGAGGAGCACCCAGAAGGTGTCCATGTGCTGCTGAGACCCATCCAGCTGTCCCTGAACCTTCTGAGCAGGGTCGCTGCCAACAAGTTCACTATTTATTCACCCTTTGGCTCTTGAAAAAGCTCCCTCAGCTGAATTAACCCTGCTGTTTCCTCCTCAGATCCAGGGCCACCTTGGACCCATCACTGATTTAAGGGAGCCAGCTGCCCTGGCTGGCACAGAAGGTCCCCTCCCTGTGTCAGCATGTGCCCATGTCCCTGCTGCCACCTCCTTCCCTCCTTTCAACCCTCTGAGCTTTGGCCACTGACAGCAGCTTAAACTCAGGATGACTCTCCCAGCCTGTGCCTCCTCATCCTAAGGGTGCGAACTGGATGTGACCCACCACACGGCTGTGGAGCAGCAAATCCACACACCCAAGAAGTTCTTGGCTCTGCTCTTGCTCCTCAGAGGTGGGATCCAGCCATGCTCCTCGTAGGTGGGCTCCAGACCCACTCCTGTGGCCACACTTCCCTTCTGCTTCCCCCTCCTGCACCTCCCTCCTGCTCATCCTCTGGCCCCAAGCAAGACATAGTTTATCAGTGATCTTTGTTGCCTTGAACACAGTTTCTCTGCCATGTCTCAGGCCTGACATATTCAATTTCCTCTCTCATCTGTAACACTCACCCAAGTGGACCATTATTTATTATTTGGAAAGAGCTCTGATTACAACCTCTGGCGATAACTCTGTCTCTGGTTTGGGGTGTGTACAGGAGAACACAGGACCCAAGGGACAGGGATCCCCTGCCTCTCTTTCCCTTCGGCCAGGTTTTTGCAAGAGGAGGATATTGTTCAAAATGAAAGGTGTAGGGGAAGAAAAAGGTGGGAAGGAGTGAGGGAAAGGGAGAAGAGAAGCGGGTGGAAGAAATGAGAGATGAACCCCTGGGGATTAATCAAACCACACTGAAGGGCTTAGCCCAGCCCTTCTGAGCTGTCGAGTGAATAGGGGTTCCTGCCAGCAGGGAAAAGCACAGAACACAGTTATTCATCCCTCCTCCTGTCCCCTGCACCCTTCCCTGTGCTCCTGCACACCCCTGAGCCCTGGCTGAAACTGGCTCTGTCCTGGTCCCTGTCCTTGACCTCATCCTCTCTGCCTGTGTCTAAAGCTACGAGGGAGAAGCCCATTCTCCCTTTGCTGTTCCCGGGAGTCCCTGGGAGTGAAGAGCCTCGTGATCCCTCCTCCCCACTCCTCCATGGTGTCCGGGATCCTAGGGAGCAGGCTGGCATGAGGCAGGGCAGACATTTGGGGACTGGAGGATCAGAAGGACAAGGAGTGTGGGAGGAGCCTAGAGAGGGGACCCAGAAGTGGGGATTTGGGAAGGGGACATGTAGGGATCCTGGAGCCATCTGTCTCATCTGCTCTTCTGAGCCAGTTCTGAAGGTAGAGCCCTCCCAGACCCGCAGTGAGCCCCACCACAGCCCTGCAGTTGTGAAGGCAGGTGGGGTGGCTGGGGGCTGTTGGGGTGTCCAGTGCACTGGGACCCCTCGAGTCCCCAACATTTTGGGTCTGCAAACAGCCACAGGACTCAGCTCCCAGCTCTGACAGGGGTGGGTGAATGTGAGTGGGTTTGTGCTACCAAAATCCCCCTTCCTGTGCCATGTCCTTCACTGGGCAAGGGGGGGACAAGATGCATGGCACGTGTGAGGTCTTCCTGATGCCTGATGAATGCTGGCCCTGTGGGAGGAATTGCACAGGGCCATTGCTCATCTCTGTGAACACCCCCCCCCCCCCCCCCCGAATCATCAGGGCACTGGCCCCTTGTCCCAGCACCCCAAGCTCAGATCAGTGCTCCTGCACTGACAGAAGTCTCTAGTTCCCACCAAACCTTGCCTGTCTGGCTGTGACAATGGCCCTTCGCTGCCTCAGTTTCCCCACTTGGAAAATGGGTGCAGCAGCACCCACCACTCCGTAGTGCTCTGCAACTCCCCGGGTGGTTTTATTAACACTGGGGGTGTTCGGACATGTTTTTGCAGCTTCTCCTTGTTCAGGTTTTATTTGGATGGTGATCCTGTCAGTGTGGGCAGCTGGCCCCAGCAATCCCTCCCAGAAATCCATCCCTTCCAGCTGCCCTCAGGGGCTGGATGCATCAGGGGCTTCAGCTGAGCATCCCACCAAGGGTCCTGATCCACGTGTTACCCCTCGGTGCAAGCAGGGAGGGAAGCACCGGTGGCTCAGTGAACGCCACGCTTTGGACCCTGCATGCTCCGGGGCTTCCCAGCTTTTTGCTGGAGCTGCCGAGCTGGGAGGGGCCGAGCCGGCAGCTCCCCATAAACCTGGCGGCTTAGACCAACTCCTGGACAGATGTTGGGACTCAGCCTTGGAGCGGAGGCTGGGAAAAGGAGAGGGCGGCTCTTGCCCGGAGAGTGAGGAGGAGAGCTCGGCACCCCTGGGCTTGAACTTTAGCACCCTCTTCCGCAGGAGTTTGAGGGCGAGGATCCTCGTACCCCGAGCGAGCCGTCTGGATAGCCGGGCAGGCGCAGGGCTGGAGCGGACGAGCAGCCGGCAACTTTCTCTGAGGAGGATTTGGTGGAGTTCTTCATAAAGAAATAACGCCAGGAAGCCAGGAAGTGTTTCCAACGCTCGGGACGCTGGTGAGCGGCTCCGGGCCGCCGCCAGTCCCTGCGAGGAGCCCGTCCTGCCGTGCAGATGTGTGTGATTGGAGCAGCGCGGGGGTTATTTTCCTTTGACTGAAGGCAACCCAGCCCCGGCGGATTAAGCTCTTTGTGTGCACGCGAGTGTGCCTTGATGGAAGCTGCTCCCGCAAAACCCGCTGCGGGGGCTGCGGGGACCATCCGCTAGGTCAGGGAGCCCTCCTGGAGGAGGGGGACCCCTCCTGTTTTCGTGGCTCTGAGACGATGCCGGGACAGTAACTCCCTCGGCAGGCAGCACGGTGCTTCGGGATGGCCGTCTATGCCCTCACGGGGTTCTCGCTCGTCAGCCTGCTCAGCTTTGGCTATTTATCTTGGGACTGGATGAAGCCCAGTTTGGTGGCTGACGTAGCCACGGACCCCATGGAGAAATCACTGCCTCCCACCTTCACCAGGCCACCCCACATCATCTTCATTCTGACTGATGACCAGGGCTACCACGACATCGGCTACCACGGCTCAGATATTCAGACGCCGACGCTGGACAGGCTGGCAGCAGAGGGTGTGAAGCTGGAGAACTACTACATCCAGCCCATCTGCACCCCATCCCGGAGCCAGCTGATAACTGGCAGGTAAACCAGCGCCTGCTCACCTACTCATGTCCCCCTATGGTCCTTTCTGTAGGTCTGAGGGGCTTAACCCCAGCTTGCTGTTAGATGGATTCCCTGATGTATTGGCAGAGGATGGAGATCCTCCAGCAGATCCAGATTTCTCTAGAAAGCTTCCTGGGTGAGCAGTTGATTTCCACACAGGATAAACAGTGGCACATGGCAAGAGCAAAAATGTGGATGCTGCTGGGTAATGGATGTCACTCTGGGAGAGGGTGGTCTCTAGTCAGGAGGTGTTTGGTGCTGGGCAAGGAGCTGTGTCCCCAGGTAGTGCCTGATACACTTCCCCTTGGAGATTTGCTGTGAGGCCCTTGGACCTTACTTTCCCTGCATGCGTATTCAGTGCTGCACTGGCCAGCACAGGCTGGATGTTGCTCCATTGCCCTGTCCCATAGCAGCACAGTCAGATGTCCCTTTATCCTGGGCCATTCTGCCTTCTAGGATAGGTGGGGCTTTCTCTGTAGCAGTGCTGTGTGGTCAGCACTCACTGTAGGAGTCAGATCCCACCAGACCACCTCCTGCTGAGGAGTGGGCTCCAGGGAGGTGCCTATGGATGTCGTCACCTACTGCCTGGGTTGGTGGAACCCAGGTGAAAAGGCCTCCCTTCTCTCTTCATAGTGCTTGAGGGGTCCCAGACATCTTTGTGCAAAGCAGGGGAGGACAGGGATGGTGGGGACATTTAGGTGGGACATTATGAACCCACTTGCTTGTGCTGCCCCGCCCTGACAGAGCCCAGGCACCTCCTCAGGCTGGCAGCAGTGGGGACAAATGCTGGTGATATTTTTGTGAGATGTCTGCTGAGCTCTGTGCTCTTTGCATCTGCTTTTGGTACTTATGGATGGATGAGGAGCTCCTTCTTCCTGGCTGGAGCTTTCTTCTTTGGGTTGGATTAGGTGACATGAAGATCTCCATTTGTTTTGGGTCTCTAACACATAAAGTGCCATCACGTCCTCACCCAGTGCTGCTGCTCCTCATCATTGCTTTCCTCTGGCTCTCCTTCCTGGCAGGTACCAGATCCACACAGGACTGCAGCACTCCATCATCCGCCCTCGGCAGCCCAACTGCCTGCCCCTCGACCAGGTCACCCTGCCACAGAAGCTGCAGGAAGCCGGCTACTCCACACACATGGTGGGCAAGTGGCACCTTGGCTTCTACAAGAAGGAGTGCCTGCCCACTCGCCGTGGCTTTGACACCTTCCTGGGCTCCCTGACAGGCAACGTGGATTACTACACCTATGACAACTGCGACGGGCCGGGCGTCTGCGGCTACGACCTGCACGAGGGGGAGGACGTGGCTTGGGACCAGAGCGGGAAGTATTCTACCTTCCTCTACACCCAGCGTGTCAGCAAGATCCTGGCATCCCACAGCCCCAAGGAGCCCATCTTCATTTACGTGGCCTTCCAAGCAGTCCACACGCCCCTGCAGTCCCCCAAGGAGTACATCTACCGCTACCGCTCCATGGGCAACGTCGCCCGCCGCAAGTACGCAGCCATGGTGACCTGCATGGACGAGGCGGTGAAGAACATCACCTGGGCCCTCAAGAAGTATGGTTATTATGACAACAGTGTGATCGTGTTCTCCACGGACAACGGTGGGCAGACCTTCTCTGGAGGAAGCAACTGGCCGCTACGGGGTCGCAAAGGGACGTACTGGGAAGGGGGAGTGCGTGGCATTGGTTTTGTCCACAGTCCCCTGATCAAGCGCAAGCGTCGGACAAGCTGGGCGCTGGTTCACATTACAGACTGGTACCCAACTCTGGTCAGCCTGGCCAGGGGCAACCTGAGCAATGTCCAAGGCTTGGATGGCTATGACGTCTGGCCTGCTATCAGTGAGGGCAAGGAGTCACCACGCACCGAAATCCTGCACAACATCGACCCCTTGTACAACCATGCCAAGTACGGCTCCTTGGAGGATGGCTTCGGCATCTGGAACACAGCTGTGCAAGCTTCCATCCGGGTTGGGGAGTGGAAGCTCCTCACTGGTGACCCAGGGTACAGTGACTGGATACCCCCGCAGACCCTGACCAACTTCCCAGGGAGTTGGTGGAACCTGGAGCGTCTCACTGATGGCCTGAGGAAGTCTGTGTGGCTCTTCAACATCACTGCCGATCCCTATGAGCGCTACGACCTCTCAGAGCAGCGCCCGGACGTGGTCAGGACGCTCCTGATGAGGTTGGTGCACTACAACCGGACGGCCATCCCGGTGCGGTACCCTGCAGAGAACCCCCGGGCTCACCCCGACTTCAACGGTGGAGCCTGGGGACCTTGGGCCAGTGAGGATGATGGAGAGGAGTGGGAAGGTGGCCGGGAGCCCCTGAAAAGCAGGAACAAGAAGAAGAAGAAGTGCAAGATCTGCAAGCTGCGCTCCTTCTTCCGCAAGCTAAACACCAGGCTCATGTCCAACCGCATCTGACAGGACACTCCCGAGCATCCAGCCATCCTGGCCAGGGTGGAGCTCTGGACTGCAGTGCCATGTGGTGGGAGCAAGGGAGAAGGACAGGCAGGGAGGTGGCCAGTGCTCTCTTGCTCTCCCTTCCTCCAGGGCTCACTCCAAAACACTTCTCCTCCCTGGCTGGAGTGGTGGCCACAGGGGGTTGCTCCCAGTGGGTGAGGAAGGGTGATGTGGTCTCTGCTGCAGTGCTTGGTGGTGGTGAATGACTGTGCTGAGCTGGGCTGGCCCTGCACAGCTGCTTCCAGAGAGAAACCCTTTCCTCAAGGATTCTGCAATCAATCACAGGTTTTAAGTGTTGGCCATTGCAAGGACAGGAGGAAGCATGAGGGGCTCTGTCTTCATGTTAACCCTTGCCATTTCCCTCTGTTTACTGCTGGCTCTGAGCCTGCTGCCAAGCAGCTGCAACCTTTGCTCCTGCTCTGGGAAATCAAGGGCCTCCCCCAAAACCAAGACCACATTGCTTCTTTGTGGAGGATGGATTCCTGACCGTGGATATCAGACCTGAGATTAATGTGGCTGGACTAAGTCGTGCTGCTACAGTGACCTTGCATGGGGCTGTGGCTTCCCCTCTCCACTGGCCTGGGAGGCTGGGAGCATCCCTGATGAGGAGTTGTGGCCCATGGAGGCATGGTTGGATGCTCTCAGAGGACAGGTGGTTCTCTTTGGCCCCACATTTGGGAGGCAGGTTTGCCCCAGGCTCTGGTGGTGGACTCCACATGGGTCAGCCACCCAGCAGACCCTTTCACCCAAAATTTGCCTGGACATACCCCTCATGTGCAAGTCTCCAGGCACCCCTGTTCCTCCCAATGAATCCAACACATCCAACCATCCAACCACCCTCATCTGCCCCTTCCCAGTGCTGGAGCTGTCCCTGCTCCTGTCCCCACATCCCACTGCTGAACCTGAGGCAGAGGGAAGATCTCAAGAAGGTCTGTGCAGAAGCTGATCTGCTGTTTTGTAGCTGCAGGACTTTGAAACCACGGTGGAGGACGGGGATGACGGGGACGTCTCCCGCCTGCCAGCACCGCGCCGCATCCCCTCGCCGCAGATGGGCACTGTTCTTCCAGCAGCGCACGCGTGGGGAGGAAAACACCTCCCCATCATCCGCTGCTGTGGGGAGCCAGCCCATCCGATCGCCAGGGGCCAGGGAAGCCAGCACAGCTCCGGGCCCCCGCGCCCTCGGCGGGGTGCGAGCGCGCATACGTGCGCTCGCAGGAGAGCTGGCGAGGATGAAAGGGGGTAAATAGCTTTAAAATCGTTTTGGATGCATGGTGCATTTCCATTTACACAATGTGTCTTACATTTCTCCCCACAGGTTTCTCTTGGTGCAGTGTGTGTAGGCGAAGGCCCTGCTGTGAATTTTGAAAATAGTTATTTTTGTCTCTGGAAAATGAGGCCCGTTAGGACTTGTCAGCTCTTGGATGAGCAGTGTGGGCTTTCTATTTTTTTTTTCTTTTCCCCCTCTCTTTCTCTCTTGCAAAATAACATTCATTTAAAATCTGTCATTGAAAGATGTGACAATTGGCAGCGTGCACACTGAATACCTTTCAGTGCTCTTTCAAGCCCTGTGTGTGAGAGAGGGATGAGGATGGGAAGAAAATGACATGTTTGTATTTTTTTTTTCTTACTCTTAGCTGGATTATTTGGGGGTATTGGGATTTTCTGTAGAAACAAAGGAAAAAAAACCAGCTGACAGCAAGGCAGAAGAGAGGAGGCCTCTTCTTGTGGAGCTGGGAAGGAGTTTGAAAAGCTGGAGTGTGGCAGTGTGTGCGCCATCCCCGCTGCTCCGCGCACGCCCGTCACCGTGCCATCCCACCCCGCAGGCTCCCTGCATCCCTGCAGACACATCCCAAGGACAGGTTTCAGAGGGGACTCAGCTCCTCCATCAGCCCCCTCTCTATCCCTGCTCCCTTAGCATGTTTTTCCAAGAGGACTGGTCCCCATGGCATCACCTGGGTGGAGGTGAGCCCCAAGAGGATGCTCCACATCCTCAAACTACCTCAAACCAGCCAGCCTGGTCCCTGGGGATGTGCACCGCCAGCGGGGCTGCGGCACCGGCTGCGTTTGGCAAAGCCAACCGGTTGCTGAAAATAAAGCAACATTTTGCTGAAGAAGAGGAGGCTGCTGCAGGCAGAGCCAAAGCCAGGGGAGAGCAGGGGGTGATGCTGCAGGGGCTTAGGAACAAATATTGACTAAGGGAGAGTTGGTGCTGAAGGGAATGGGAGAGCAGGGCTGGACGTGGGGTGGTGACAAGGCTCGGGAAACGGCTTTCATTTCCATATTTATATAAATGCATCCAAGTTTAGTCCTCCTTTTATTTTTTTTTTCTTCAAAAATGGAAATTTCCATGAAAACATGAAAACATGCTCGATTTTTCTCCCTTCCCTTTTACCAACATCCCCATGAAAACGTTTGTCTGGTCTCACTTCCTCTTTCCAGGTTTGGATCTGCTGGGCTGATGCTGGGTTTGCAGTCAGCCTGGCCACAGTGGTGGATGTGCTGTCATCTGTATTTTAATTAAAAAGAGTTGGATTCTGAATCTTTGCAAGAAGAGAAAGCTGAAGGAAAACCCTAGTCCCTGAAAACAAAGATGAGAAGTGGGCAGGAGCATCTCTGGGTGCTTGGAGAGAGCAAAGCCTCCAGCCCGAGGACAGCAGTTGTTCTTCACCACTGATTCCAGCTGTGCTGTCTGCATATTGGGCTAAGAAAGGAGATGCAGCTGCTGCCACGTGTTCTCCTCATCTCAGCAATGTTCATTAATGGTCTGTGCTGGGAAAAACGCAGCTATGTGCCAAAATCCCATGTTTTCAGAGAGCCAGTCTCCTGGGACTGTGTGCACATTCTGGCTGCCAAAGGGTTAATGCAGCTGGAGAGATGCTCAGGCGGTGGAGTTCCCTGCACCCGGGAGATGTGTTTTCCCAGACAGGCTGAGGCTCCCCTCCTTCCCAACCTCCCTTCAAAGCGCCTGGCAAGCCCCAGGCAGCTCCAAAGCCCGGCAGGAGCTGGGCACGGATGGGGGCCTGGGCGGGATGGGGCAGGGGGCTGCCTCCGGGGCCACCGGGGGTTCAGGGGTGGTGGCTGCCTTTGTCGCCGTGGACTGGCTGCCTCCACCCTGGCTGTTTCCATCCTCTGGCTGGAGCGAGTGGGAAGGGGATAGGCTGGGGATGAATGGAGTTGGGATGGGACGGAGATGGGGAGGAGGATAAGAGGAGGCTGGGGCTGGGCTGGGCTGGGCTGGACTTGGCTGGGCAGGGGAAGTTGGAACGGGGATGCATAGGGATGGGATGCATCAGGCAGGACTGGGGGTACGTCAGAGCCTCTCCAATCCCACAGGCAACTCCCACCTGAGAGAGGGAAGAAGCCCAGTATCAGGACAGGGATGGGCATCCCACCAAACTACCCCAGTGGGAGAGTGGCAGAGCACCCTGAGCACCTCAGAACGTGTTCTGCATCAGGGGAACTTGTGTCCTTTCTCATGCCAGTGATCTGAGGACATGTTGTTTTGCAGGTTCCCCCCAATCAGATCCAGTACACGATGGTTCCAGGGAGCCACATGGCACCTGCTGAGTGTCCCCGAGTATCATGGACATGTCCACAAGGAGGGCCTTTGCCTATGAACCCTGCTGTCAGGGAGAGGGTGGCAATGAGGACACCCAGTGTCAGCCCAAAGCAGCTCCCTGTGGTTGCAGGAGCAAGTGCTGGGCCCGTAGGGACAGGGCACGTTTGCAAACACAGCCTTAAATGTAAATCAGCTCTCCTCACCACGGTATTTATAATCTTATCTAAAAATAACCCCAAATTCAGCTTCCCAGAGGACAGCAACTGAGCATCCCCCAGACCCCAGCTTGCATGTGAAACTGTCCCAGTAATTTTGGGATCTCTGCAGTATGTAATTGGCAGCCCGGCTGGTTTGGTGTGTGAGGCACTGCTGCAAGCCCATCCCCTGGGTGCAGGGGCACCTGCTGCAGCCTCCCCAGGACACGTGGATCCTTCAGACCTGCCTGCCCATCCTGTGTGTTTGGGGTTCAGCATCCGACCTCGGGCACCCACCCTGGGGCAGCCCCGTGCTGGGATGCAGAAACAAAGCTCTGCGGGCAGAGCTGGAGCCGGGTGTGGAGAGCAGGATGCATTTTTGGAGAGGCAGCCCAGTGATGGAGAGGAGCGCTGGGGATGAAGGTCTCCATCAGGTGGCCAGACCCGAGCACGGCAGCAGGAGAGCAGCATGGCTCCCAAAGCCCTGCAGGAGCAAATCTTGGGATGGCTGGGAACAGACACATCCTAAGAATATCCTGAGGCCTCTGGGAGAGGACTGGGACTACTCCCCTCTACTGGGGAGTCCCCAGCCCAGAGGTGGAAGGTTCCAGCCAGAGCTCCTGCTCCCCTCAGATTGTCCCCAGGCACCCAGGACTAGGACCATGCAGCAGTTCCTGCTTGGGAAAACATTATCAGCAAAGCAGAGCATGTTCTGCACACAGAAGTCTGACACCCCCTTACCCTCAGAAGGAAAAATGTCGAGGAAAAGGAAAAAAAAAAAAATAGAAGAGCAGAGAGGGAGAAACTTTTCCTGGAGAGCCGAGTGTCTGCCAGGCAGGAGAACCCTGGGGAGGGAGGCAGGGTCCTCATGGGGGGCTTTTTCATCCCCCCCCTGCCCAGGCAAGAGGTTTGGGGTGTCAGGGGCGCAGCTGGGGCCCCGGGGGTAAGGAAGGGCCAGACCCCTCCTCCTGTCTGCGGGAGCACGCAGAGTCACGCGTGTGGGGTTGAGCACGTGTGGCAGTGAGGGGGTGGGCACGGGGGGCAGGTCACATTGCGGAGCTCACGGGACACGAACATCAGCACAGGTGGGAGGCAGGTGGGAGTGAGGCAGGGGCACAGAGCCACCCGCGGGCATCCATGGGGTCTTGGGAATGGGGGGCTCCTGCCTCTAGGGTTCCAAGGGGCTGCTGGGGGCTGGCAACAAAACCCTGGAAGAGGTGAGCACTCCCACAAACACCCGGATGCACTGGCCCCCTCGGCAGCCCCCCGCCTCCTGGCACAGCCCTGAGGTGGGGAATGAGTCCCCCTTTTTTGTGGGAGCAACATGGGGAGGAGTTGTGCAGATGCCTGGAGGCATTTTGGGGACCATCGTGTCCCCAGGGCACAGATGGCACATGTGCATTGCCTGCACCCCAAGTGAGGGTGCCTGGTGTGCTCTGCCCATGCCAGGGCATGGCCGGGGTGGGTTTGGAGGTCATCAACCCTTGGGGACTGTGGCCCCATCCCTGTGCCCGTCCATGACTGGGAATCAGTCGCTGCTCTGCCACTAGGGCCAGGGTCCCCTGGATGGGACCAGACAGGAGCGGGAGGCGGGATGCAGGG
Source organism: Sitta carolinensis (assembly GCA_032173965.1). Lineage (NCBI taxonomy): Eukaryota > Metazoa > Chordata > Aves > Passeriformes > Sittidae > Sitta > Sitta carolinensis. The sequence continues at coordinate 12,635,263 of CM063294.1, forward strand.
ATGCAAGGTGGGGATGAAGGTGGGTAATGGTGCAATTAATGGAAAAGCCATTAGACCGTTCTCCTCCTCCTCCTCCTCTTCCTCACTCCGCCACTTGCTGTCCTCCTCCACTTCCACCTCCTTTCTTCTCTCCCTCTCTGCTCCTCCTCTCTCCCCTCTCAAAGATTTCTCCCTATTTTTGTCTGGTTAGAACCTTTTCTTTTCCTTTTAACCCTTCCATGGCGGCCTGAAAGGGAACTCAATCCATTTCAGCTGCCAAAGGCAGTGCCCTTCGAGGTGGCACAGGGAGTCCCTTCTCCTGTTGTGATGAGGGTCCTGGTGCAGCAAAATCATCCAGAAATGGGACAACAGCTTAGGAGAAACCTCTTCTGGGGGAAGTCAGCAGATGGAAAGTGCAAGGGGTGATGTAGACAGAGGGGGTGGTGCTGGATCCCCAGTGAGGGCTGGTGGGGACTCAGAGGGAAACCCCTTCCCTGAGGTTTTGGACCTCATAACTCCACTTTTATTGTGCTTTTTGTGCTTTCTTGTGTTCAGCACAGCAGAGAGGCGACTCAGCAACAAGAAGTCCAAGGACTGGGGGGGCCAGACCTTCCTCCTATTCCCACTTTGAAACTCCTCCCTTTCTACCCTAGCTTGGGCACCACAGGGATACAGCACCCCGGGACACAGCCTTTTTGCTCCTCTCTAGCTGCTGCAGGCCGGGCTGCTTGCCCCTCTCTGGGGTGGACCCTCAGGAGCTGCTCCACAGGAACCCCAGGGCCCTTGGGGGGACACAGCAAAGGGGGGAGCTGGGAGCAGGCAGCCCTCCCCTGCAGTGTGATCAGGGCCAGCCCCTCTGGGGACCCTGCCTGAAGGTGGGACGGTGGTGGGGACCTGGGGACCTGCCATGGTTTCTCCAGCTTCTCCTGACACACTTCTGCTCCATCTGCTCCCTCCATCCACAGCGTCTCCCCATCCCACAGCCCCCAGGGCCCCCAGGAATGCTGCTGCAGGTACCAGCAGGGCTCGCCCGTATTTTTTTTATTTTGGGGGGGGGGGGGGGATAAGCAGTTGCTGGGGTGACAGCATCCTCCTGCAACATGGAAACCACGGTTTCCATGGAAACCTTTTTTGCCCCAATTATTTTACCACTGCCACAGCCTTTAATTTGCCTTTAATAATTGTATTTTAGATAGCCCCCTCTCCGCAGCAGGTGGGTGACCCCCGGGCAGCCCCCAGGCCAGGTCTCCAGCAGGGCCCTGGTCCCCACGGAGGGCGGCGGGTTTGGGAAGCAGTTGCCCCGGCAACAGAAACAGGGCGTTTCTGGCAGCGGTGGTCACCATGGGGACGGGGATGCTGACGAAGGCTTGTGAAGCTGAGAAGACAAATTGCCCTCATCATTATCTCTGGGCTTGTCAATCAAATATATTCCCTTATTTACCTCAGCGAGGAGAGAGCCCCGGGAGCACACGGAGAGGGAGGGAGCGAGAGGAGAGCTGCTTGCCCCAAACTCTGCACTGGGAGGGAGCATTTCCAGCCCCTCGGGATGGCCACCATCACCTGCAATCGCTTCACTGAGGAGTACCAGCTCTTTGAGGAACTGGGCAAGTAAGTTGGAGATGGGGCTGGGATGCTCAGAGCAAGGCTGTGCCCTGGCTGGGAGAGAGACTCAGCGGTGCTGGGAACTGCTGGAGATGAGGGAAAGGAGATGGGCATGGAGAGAATGCAGTGGGAATCAGAGAGGGCACGTGAGTGAGATGGGGGCTTCCAGCCTCAGTCCTGCTTCTCTGTCCCTATCTGAGTTCGGGTACTGCTGATGGGTGTTTGGTTGGGGGCTTGGGACACCCCAGAGGTTTGGAGTTGCCTGGGAAGGCTCAGCTACCCCTCTTATGGAAAAGCTGCTCCCAAAAAAGAAGGCTGCTACCTCCCTTGGGAAGTTCCCCAGCCGGGAGGAGGGACAGGACAGCGGAGGAGGAAAGCCAAAGCAGTGGGCACTCCCTCGCATTTCTTTAGGGGATTTATCTGTGTGGATTCACTGGGGCTTGATTAGACCTGCAGGAGACCCAGTCTGCCTGGCAGCCCCCAGGTAATCCTGGTGGCTTTTGGAAAGATTCAGGATATTCCCCACCCCTGTCCCAGTGCGGGTGAGCCATAGCCCTGTCTGACCCTGCTTTCCTGCAAGAGAGGGCTCAGCTCCTCCGGTCCAGGTGTCATCGGGTGTGCCTGGGTCAGTGTTTGTGTTTGTTTGTGTTTGTGTGTGTGTGTGCAAACAGAGCTGCCTGTGCACAGCGAGGGGATCCTGGGGAGCACTGAGCACCCCGGGGTGGAGCAGGGGATGCCAGGTTCCTCGTGTGGAGGGATGCTCCACGTCCCGCCCAGCGTGTGGCTGTAAAACAGGCGCAGGAGTGAGCAGGCATGTGCCACTGTTTTGGTTTCTGTGCCTTTTTTTGGAGCTGGTGTGTAAATCTGGGCCGTGTGGCCACCATCCCTTTCGAGCGGCTGGCAGCGTGGTGGTGGGCTCAGGTTGCCTGTGCTCCAGAGGGGAAGCTTTGTCCATCCATTTGTAGGCACAAGGATGCTCCAGCCCCGCAGCCCTGCAACGCCCGGGTGCAGAGCAGCCCGTGCCTCAGCGTGTGCCCACATGCACGTGGGCGTGTGAAACGGGGGCGAGGGAGAAGGGAGAGGGCAGAGGTGGGGAAATGGAGAGGCTGAGACAGGGGGACTTTGTGCAGGCTGGGCTGAATGCTGCTCACATTCCCCAGCCAAACCGTGGCACTGGGGTGCTGCTACAAAGTGCAGCTCCGTGGAGGCAAATGGACCCCTTACCCCATCCTGGGACACTCACATCCATCCCTGTGGCATCAGGGTGGCAGAGGGCTGCAGGTGGACAGCAGGGGATTGGGTTGGGGAGTGAGTCTCTGTGGCAGGGACAGCCCCAGCTGGCACTGCAGGGAGGGGGATGGGAACCCACCAGGGAGCAAGGTGGGATGTGGGACCTGCTTTTTCCAGACTTTTCTCAGCTTTTCAGGGCTCTAGGGCTTTGTGGTGGTGGCAGGGGGTGGGCAGGTGAGGCAGTGGCAGTTCCGTGCCTGTGGTGAGGCTGTGGGGCTCTGGCTGGACAGAGGTGGCTGTGGAGATGTGGAGGGGAGTTCACAGGCCAGGAGTGATGGGGGGAGGACCAGGAGGGCTCCTGAAGATATCTGGGTTGCAACGCTTTCCTGGGTGGGTGCTGACTGGAGGGCTGAGCACTCAGGCTCAGAGGCTGCCTACATTGCCCAGCACTGTGGTGTAAAACTGCCTGGACAGATGCATTTCAATGGGAATAAAGGAGCAAAGCTGGCGCAGCAGCTCGCCAGCCCCTGAGAGCATTGCCCCTGATCACTCCAGTTCTGGGGTGATGCAGGGGCAGCAGCCCCAGCTCGGTGCATCCCACAGCTTTTGAGCTTTTGCATCCACTCACGAGGGCAGGTCCAACAGCAGCACTGAGGTGCTCCCGAGTTAGGGGCTTCACCAGGTTAGCCAAGGTGCTGTGGGGCTGGTTGGGGATTTTCCACTGGGATGGTTTCCAGCACATCCTGGCATATTCAAAAATCAGCGGCTTCCCATGGGGACATTTCTGCTTCATGGGCTTAGAGAGGGAAATCAGGACGAAGTGCCGCACCTCTGCTCTGCTGCGGCAGCTGCTCGCGCGGGGAAGCGCCGTTCCTCCTCCGGAGAGACGCTCCCGGGACCGGCCGGGGTGGGTCTGTCCGGGCAGCGCTGGGCAGCACGGCTCTCCCCGCACCAGACCCTGGTTGGGAGCAGCGCCCTGCGAGGATTTAGAGCAGAGAGGGTCCATATTGAGTTTGCTGTCCCCAAGGGACTGGGGCGGGCAGTTGTGGGGGACGCGGTGTGTCCCCAGTCCGGCTGGCAGGACGGCAGGTCTGGGTGCCAGCTGCGGCACCCACCCTCTTTCTCTGCCGTTCCCTCGCTGTCAATCATCCAGGCAGCCGGGCAGGTTGAGGTTTGAGGTGCCACACGCCTAATGGTAGCACCACGGCGGGGCTTTGGGGGCAGGCAGAGATGGGGTGGGAGATCTGCAGAGTCTGCACAGCAAGGCACAAGCCCTTGGCACATCCCTGCACCTCCCAAGCACGGGAGGACATCTGTCCCGAGCGGGGGACACGGAGCTGGGGAAAACCCACTCCTGCGGCAGCCCCCGCAAAGCTGAGCAAGTGGAGGGCTGCTCCGATCCCCCACGCTTGCAGGAGGGAATCAGGCGGAGGGCGGGGGGCAGCAGGGGGGGGACAGGGAGAGGATCCTGCCCACGGCCCCCCGGAGTAGGACAAACATGAAGTGCAGCTCCATCGGCGCCTCCAAATCCGCCCCCGCAGCAGGTTCAGGGAGAGGCTGGAGACAATTACCGTGCCGAGCCGTAGGATCAGCCCCTCCGCTCCCTGCTGCAGGAGAGGGGGCTTATTAAAAAGGAAAAAAAAATGGAGGAACAAAAAATCCCCAGCCCACACTCTTCTCTCTAGAAAGGAGATAAAATGCCTCGGAGGAGGAGGAGGTGTTGAAGAGAGGGAGGGCGGCAGCAGCACAGCCGGGCGCTGGCAGGGAAGGTGTGAAAAAGGGAGAAGAGGAGCATCCTGGTGGCAGAGCCACCGCTTGAGCTGCTGGGGAAGGCCATGGGACAAGGCACGGGGTCATGCCTGGCCTAGGGACCAGGGGACAGAGGCTGCAGGGCTGGGGCTCAGCAGCACCAGGGCTCAGGGCTGCAGGGACAGGGCTTGTGCTGGGCTGTGGGTCCAACATCTCCCTGCCCTGGCAGCTAGCCAGGTGACAAGGACATGGTCGGTACCTATAGCCCTGCAGGTGGTGGACCCATCCCCTGCTCAGACTGGGACATGCTGTCTCATCCAAGCCAGACAGAGGAGGGGGTCCTCAGCTAGGGCTGGGGTGATCCCCATCCCAGCACCCTGGGAGCAAAGGGACATGCTGCTATCCATGGCAAGGGAACAAGACAGGATTCCTTCCTTCCAGAGGGGTTTATTGCAGCTCATGGGGGCTGAGCTCCCTGTCGGCATCCCTAGCACTGCCTGCAGTGCTCCAAGAGCCCCTGGTGTGGAAGGGACGCTGCCTTTGCCATGACAATGCTCTATTTAGAAGGAGCAAAGGGGGACTTGTTTTTCCCCTAGGCTGGAAAAAACCTACATGGGACTGAGTAGCAAGGGAGCAGCCTAGCACAGGGAGTAGGGCCTGGCTGGCGGTCAAACACCCAGTGTGGGGGTTCCTGGCTGATGCAGAACTACTGAAGGACCCAACTGGAACAAGGATGGCAAGTGTGCTGTACCCCTGGGTATCCTGCACCTGCAGCCAGTGTTCCATGTTCCACCCTCCCTCCAGGCACACAGGGTTTTACTTATGCTTTACAGACCACAAATAGACATTTGGTTTCTGTTAGGAAGGTCTGGAGGAGCCAAAAGCCGGGAATGCAGCTGGGGGAGTGAAACAGCCGCTTCCCACGGCTCCCCATTTTTGTTGTTTAATTCAAATAAATAGATGAGCAAGGGGCTGTGGACACTGGGACCAGGAGTGTCCATTGGTCCCCAGCCTCCAGTGGATCTGGGACACCTACACCCTTCCAGCCTCTCACTGGGTTCTGCAGTGAAACCCCGATCTGGGGCAGAGGGACATCCCTGCTTGCTGCACTCTCTGCTGCAGACTGTCCTGCCACTGCACAAACATCACACATGTCTTTAGGAAAAAAAAAGAGAGAAGATGAGTCCCAGGAATCCACAGAAACCCACAAACCCTACACAGTGGGGGGCTCCCAGTAGGATGAAGAGAGTGAGACCACAGGACTGCCAATAGCTCTGGTCTGCCTATCTATGGCAAACTGGATACGAAGCATTTCGCCCACCCTTTCCAGTTAATTCTTCCCCAAGATTCAGGGATATTAACAGCTCAGCTCTTTCAGCAGCCAGGATTAAATGGCAGGACGGGGAAGCTGGGAAGCACCAGGATGTTTTCCCCCAACTCCTGCCTGGCACGTGCCGTGAGCGATGCTCTGCACGGCAGCACTGCGCGCGTGGGCTGCCAGCTCTGCTGGGGCTCCATCCCCATCCCTCCACACCCGCTGCTCGACTGCTCTCCTAAAAATCACATTCAAACCCAAATTGCCCGTCTCCACCCGCCCCCGCCGCTAAAATCAATTATCCGCCACTCTCACCAGCCCGAGGCCTTTTATTCCTCGGCAGGGAGTTGGAGTGGGGTGAAGGGGAGTGGGGGAAGGTGGGGCAGGAGGTGGGATTGCTTTTGATAGTTGTTATTTTAGCGATTGGAGAGGTTTGGCAGGAAAGGGAACCTGGCACAAAGGACGTGCTCAGCAGGGCTGGAGCGTGCACTTTGTGATTGAAGTGCTGCAGCTCCCAGCATTGCGCCGGCAGTGCCACAAGCTGGCAGGACTTGGGGCATGGGGTACCAGGGCAGACAGGAGTCTTTGGAGTGTCCCAAGCACTCGTGCTTGCTCGCCTGCCAGACCCCAGGAGAGCTTTGCACATTGACTCGTGCGTGTGCAAGGTGCAACAGCATCCATCCCTGTCCAGCTGGGCTCCACCCTCACAGGGTGTCCTGGGCTGTCCCTGCCTGGGTGACAGTTTTGCACTGGGGAGGATCTGGCACTGGTCACAGCTGCCAAGTCCTGCTGTGGCTGAAAGGTCTAGAACAGGCAGAGCCACACAGACTGAAGTGGCCAAGAGCTACGTGGCAGCTGCACCATCACGGTTTCCCTTGGGAACCAGCACCCCTGGTAAATCACGGCCCCTTCCCTCCTGGCAACAGGTTGGGCAAAACCAGGAAGAAGAGGAGGAAAGGTGCACAGTGCCTGGCATCCTTCATTTCTAGGTCTGCATGTACCTCCTCTCATCATTCCTCAAGGACAGTGGTGCAGGAAAGCCGGCTGAGATCCTTCCATGTTTTGTCCAAGTCCCTGCCCCTGTCAGGACCTATGTCCATCCCCATCCTTGTCCCCATGCCTGTGGCTGCCCCTCACCCCACAGCCACATGAGGGCTGAGCTGTGTCTGTTCCCATGCCAAGCCCTTCACCTCTGGCTTCTTCTGTTCCCAGGGGCGCTTTCTCCATCGTCCGGAGATGCGTGAAGGTGTTGGCAGGACAAGAGTATGCAGCCAAGATCATCAATACCAAGAAGCTCTCTGCTCGAGGTAAGCACTGAGGGTGTTTTGGGGAAGACAAGAGATGAGCAGGGCTCATGTAGTGGGGAATTCGTCCTCTCTGCATGGTGCATCAGGGATCATCATCATGGGATGATGGCTTTCATGTGCAATGAGGTGGGGGGTCTTTGATTGAGATGGGGACACCCTCATCCCACCCTGTCCCTGCTGCAGTACACGCTGGGCTCCTTGATGGATAGGGTAAACATCCCGAGGAGGTGTCTTGGTGGCTGCTTGCCACATCCCATCTGATCACAGGGATGCATCCGCAGCCTGTGCCAAGGCTCAGGGGAACTCCCAGACCCTAATCTGCCTCGAGCACCCCATTCCTGTCCCTGAGACCCCCCCACCACCCTGCACACACTTTGCAGCAAAATGATGGTTACAGCCTTGCAACAAGTCAGACCACTGCCAGCTTTGGACGTAGGGTAGCACAGCTCTTTTGGGAGGATAAGCTTCTGAGAGGGCCCTGCTGACACTCCATCCCTGCTCTGGGGTCTGTAAGTTTTCTTACTCATATACCTACATCAATAAAAGGGGAACTCCCCTTCAGGTGGGGGTTGACTTCATTTCTACCTGGAAATGGGCCCTCACCCCTCGCTGCCATCTGCTCTGGTGGAGCAGATTTGCTGTTTGCTGCTGGATGAGGTGCTGGCAGGTCTGTCCTGGTGGGTCTATCCCGGCTGCTCCTCAGAGTGAGGGAGGCTGAGATGAGCCAGCACAGAAATCAGCCAGGGACCCCCAGGCATCTGGCAGAGGAGCCGTGACAGGGAGGATTGAAAGGATGAGGCAGCAGCTGCCGTGTCCCCACTCCGGCTCCTCGCTGGCTGTCAGGAGTGCAGGATGAGTGCTGGGAGGAAGCACTCTGCCAGGAGGGTTTAATTAACCTCCCTCGGTGTCTCTCCCAGTTCCACTGCTGACCTCCGAAGGCAAAACTGAAATGCAGAAAAGAGTGACAAGCTCCTTTCTGACCTGGAATTAAACCAGCATGTCACAGTCTGCCTCCCACAGTGCCGCCAAAGCGGCACCGCGCCGGCACTGAGCCCCTCGGCTGCTGCAGCACTGACCCCTGCCCCTCTTCAGGGATGCAGATAATTTTCTTCCTTCAAAGCCAAAGGCTGGGCTCTGGGCAGGGTGTGCAGTGCTGGGCTCAGCCCTTGGCTCCTGCCCGTGTACCCCAGCTGGCAAACGCCTCCCAGTTTTCAGGGCTGCCTGGAGCAGCAGATTGAGCCGCCCTCCCTTTGCTCCCTCCTGCCTCCGCTCGCCTCCTCCGGCAGTTTGCCCCTCTCCATTCTCTCCTGGGGTTTGTGCTGTCCCTGCAGAGCCCAGCAATCCCCTGGAGAGGCTCCGCGGGGGATGTTTTCCCTGCTCTGCCAGCTGGAATCACTAGCGACTTTGGCTAATGGTCTGGAACTCCCCATTTCTGCAGTGCTGGCAGAAAGGATGGCATTTCCCCAGATGCAAAGGGCAGGAAGGAGAGGTGGGGAGAAGGTGAGAGAAGCTGCAAAACATCCCCAGTCATGGTTTGTTTCTTTAGACATCCTCCTGGCTGCTAACACAGAGGGGCCAGGAGGAGATATGGTGGAGATTTTGGAGGAAAAATAGGGTTTGGGTGTGTGCAGGAGCTGTGTTTGTGGGGTAGGAGAGGCTGTAACCCACCCCCCCAGAGAAGTGCTTGCCCCACTAGCTACACTGTCGCTCCATCCCATCCCCGTCATCCACCCCACAACAGACTTCAGTTGTGAGAACAGCCTGAACTCCAACCTCTCCTTGTCACCCTGTCCCACCCAGGGAAGGTTGTCACCCGTCAGGGGAAACACTGCAGGGAGCCGAATGAGGCCACCAAGGTTTTCTCATCCTTCAGCTCACAGACTCCATCACAGGCTGCAAAATTCACCCCAGGCCCCAGGGTGCCTCTGGGCAGGATGCTGAGCCCTGGGGAAGGATGCAGCCCCATGCAGAAGGGGCTGCGCTGCTTTCACGTCTCCGCGGTCGGAGACACCCAGGTTTGGTTTGATGCAGAGCCAGACTCTGGGGTGTGAACCTGCAAGGTAGCAGTGATAGCACTGAGAGACAGCAGCCCTAATTATATCCTCATTTGTCCTGGCTGCTGAGTTCCTGCACAGAATGCCTCCAGTCAGGCACCTCCATGCAGAGTGGCTGGGTCAGGTGTGAGCAAGGAGAGAAGCGCAGAGGAAGAAACAAAATAATTTGCAGATTCATTCTGAGCTGTCCCAGGGCGGAGGATTTTTTGGCTCAGCTCAGCTCACTTTGCCCAGAGCTCTGTTGTCTCACATCCCCAAGCCTGCTGAAAGCTGGGGAGTGGGACCTATGCTTCGTGTTTGGAGACAGGCACTGGTTCTGAGTTAGAGTTCTGCAGGGTAGGAGAGCACACTGGCGTGGAATGGCTGAGGGGGAGTGAAGCCCATAGCCTCATTTCATCCCAACACCTCTCACTGGTTTGCTCTGCCTTCAATTGCTCAAATTGTACCATGCGGGGCCAGAAATGTCCTGGCTGATTGCCCATGCCTGGATGAATAGGAGAAAAAGGAACAGTGCTGCCAGCAAGGATAACCCAGACAAATCCAGGGTATTTGGGAGGTGATCGGAGATTGTTCAGCAAAGAGAAGGGAGATGGGAGAGCAAAGGATCATTCCAAACCCAAGACTGCTCATGGCATCAGTGCCTGTGTGGGGATAGTGCCCATTGGGCCCTGATGCTAAACTTATTCCAAAATCCATAACTCTTAGCAAAAAAAAAAAAAAAAAAAAAAAAAAAAAAAAAAAAAAAAAAAAAAAAAAAAAAGCTGCTCTGTCCCCCAGGTTTCCTGTGCCAACACCTCCTCTGAGAGCCATTGAATACCTTCCTCAGATTCTAATTTAGGGCTGTTGCTTCTTTCAGATCACCAGAAGCTGGAAAGAGAAGCCCGGATCTGCCGTCTCCTGAAGCACCCCAACATTGGTAAGTGCACCCTGCACCCCCGTTGCTGGTGCTCCATACCTGGCTCTGCTGCCCACTTGCCCTCCCGTGTCCCAGCCAGGGCTAGGGGGCTCCATCCACAATCCAGCCCTGTCTGCAGCAGCACGGACTGTTTGTCCCAGAGGCTGAGGTCTCAGTGTCGTCCTGCCCGCCTCATCTGCAGAGCCACCCCTCCTCTTCCTCAGGGGAACACCATCTTCAAACAGGGTCACGGGGAAAAAAGGCCCCCACTGGGCATAGGGGGACTGAAGTAGGTCCGGACTAACCCACTTGGCCATAGCTCCCTCAGGGAGGAGCGGAGCCCCGGGAGGCTGCAAGAGGCTATTTTTACTGCTCTCCCCCCCGCCCGGGTGCCGTATTCCTCTGCATGCTCCAAAAAGCGGCTGCAGCTCGGAGCAGCAGCAGCAGCAGCGCAGGGCGTGTAGGAGGAGCGATGGCGGGGGGGAAGCGAAGACTTTCCCACCGACCGTCCATCTGAAAGTAGCCTCCTTCGGAAAAGCTGTTTCAGGAAAACTCCTGAGCCCCTGCAAAAGACAAAAATAGGCCAGAAGGAGAGAGAGAGAGGGGGGGAAAAAACTGCAGTAAAAAAAAAATAATCCCAAACTCCATCCTGGAAGTGATGCTGATGCAGGCTCTTGATCCCTGTGGATGGTCTGGATGAACCCCCTCTTCCCTCTGCTGCACCCCAGGAGGTGCCAACCCCAATGAGATCCTGCAGCTTTTGGTGATGGTTTCTGCAGCCCTCTCAACCCACAGTCGGGAGCTGGGAGGGTTCCCCTGTAGCTGAGCTCCTCCCTGGCCCCTCACTGCTCCGGTGACCTGGATCCATCCTTCCCCAGGAGCTGCTGCAGCAGATTCAGGGAGCTAGATCCAGGGCCACTGGGATAAGCCATGTGGCTCCTGTCCCATAAATATTTCAGTTCCAAAAAAGACTGTCAGCTTCCATCTGTCTCGGGCACACGACTGTGTGGCAGGTCTCCCCTTCCTTTCCGGGGTGCCGGACCCTGCAGCGCAGCCTTCCCCAGCCTCTGCTCCAGCAGGACCGGGAGCTGTCCTGCAGGGGACCCTCCAGGGCGTCCAGCCTCCTCTTTGCACCAAAACACACGCGGGGACTGCTGAGGCAATTCACACTGCAAAGTGTGTGAATAGAAAGAAATACTAAACCTGGAGGAACTCACCGCATGAGACCTGCAGGATGGCACCTGCAGGTTCCCCAGGCTCTCCAGGTTCCCAGCTTGGCCACAGCCCTTCCCACCGCTGTCTTCCACCCTTCCCTCTCCATCACCTTCCCAGGGGGCTGGCAAGGTCTCCGAGGACCGAAACACCTCAGCTGTCCCTGTCCTTGTCCCCCAGCCCTATGCTACCCATCGCTGTTCAGCTGTGACCTGGCAGGTTCAGATCTGCAAAGGCTGGAAAGGGTTAACATCATGAGATGCTAACGAGCCCGATCTGCTGCTATTTATACACAGGAGGTTCTTCTCCACCCCACACCCTCTTTCCTTTCACCCCCCTCCACTGCTCCTGCTGCCTGGAAACTTGGGCTTGCATCTTCCCTTCCGCGCAGCAAAGGCGGCTCGTTACCCACACGGGAGCTGGAGCGAGCGGTGCCACTGCAGAGCAGCCTGGCGGGAGGAAGAGGAGGCACTGCTGCTGGATAAGGCGAAGCAGCCCTGTCCAGCTCTTCCCAGGGAGAAGCACCCCAGCTGCCAAGGGGCTTTACTGTCCTCTTGTCACCCTGCAGCGAGGCGGGGTCCTTCCATCTCCCTGAGAGTGGCGTGCTGCAGTTCCTGGAGGAACCGACCTGCACTCTGCACCGTGCCTGCTGGAGAGCCTCACATGGAAAGCTGTGCTTGGGCAGTCAAGGGCAGGCCCAGGTCCCCAGGACTCCACAGCACAGCCACAGCACGGGGTGATAGACTAGGGAGACCTGTTTCCATTCAGGGAGGTCTTTTTATTGGGAAAACTTTGGCTGCACCGAGCCCTGGAGTTTCAACTCCAGGTACTTGTCCTCTGACTCTCATTCCTGAAGCCGTGTCTGGCTCCTGCCTTGGCTCTCAGCTCTGAGCTGGAGTGGTTTGGCCAGCACAGCTCTCTCTGACTATGGTCAGTAACAGATACTTGTAGGATCAGGCTATATTTAGAGCAGCTGCTCCCTCTTATACCTTCTTGGCTCCTGGCAGCCACAGGCTTTGGGACTTCCCCAAGCAGGGAACGTATCCGGACCATATGCTTATGGTTACGCAGGCCCTATCCACACCAAACTCACCTAATCCTCCTGAGAATACTTTGGCTTCTGTGGGATCCCAGGCGTGATACCTCTAAATCCCTCCCAGGCAAGATGAAATGTGAGGAAATGTTTCTTCCAGCAGAGGAAGGCAGAAAAGCTGGGGTTGTATGTTGGAGAAAAACAGAGCAGACACAGATGTTGGAGCACAGAGGATGTGTGCAGAGGCCAGCAGTGGGGAAGAATAATTGGGGAATAAGATGAGCAAGTTGTGTCAGTAGTCAAGACCACAAGAGAGTCAGACAGAAAAGATGCTGACCAGTCCATCAGACCTCATTTGCTCTGTGCCCTGGCCAGGTGAGGTGATGCTGCTGGGAACACGCTCTTGGCAGCCGCTGGATTTGCCCACGGAGCTTGGAGACAGGAAAAGGACTGGCTAAGTGGTGTTTGCTGTCCTGGCAGATAAGAGTGACACAGTGCGGTGTCTGCGCTCAGTGCTGGGGTTGTTATCTCCCCTGGCTCACACCAGAGTCTGGAGGATGTTTCCATATAGGGCTCAGCTGATTTAGATGCAGTAAAAGGGGCTAGGAGTAAAAACTCCCACAAAATCTCTCACCTGAATGTTTTTTTCCTCCCTGATTCCAAGCATTCTGAAATATGTTGAAAGTTGTATCAGGCTGAAACCAAGTGAGAGAGAGGAAGTATTAAATATTCATAGCCTCAAGGGAATCAAACGAAGTACAAGGTGGGGGACAGAGAATGCTGGACAAGTCTCTGTTTATCCACCCTACATGGTTCTGTTCCTGTCCCCTTGCTGCACACCTGCCTGCTAAGTGTGAGCAGGGATCTGAGCCTGAATAACCAACATGCAGCTGCAGGGTGACAGGTTTGTACCTGGCTATACCTGGCAAGGGGTATGCCCAAGGGGAGAGGGTGCCAGGAGATGGGGAAATTCATCCTGTGGAGACTCCCAAGGAGAAAAGGAAGGTCATGAGCAGAAAATAGAAAAGCTCCATGGGTGCCAGAGTTGTCAGCTCAGCTCCCTGCTGAGCTCTCCCTCTGCTTGGGCACCTCTCCTGATGGGACTAGGGACACCCATGCCTGCAGCCTGCCCAGTGCCCAAGATAGCCCAGCAGCTGCCGGGAACCCTGGCCAGGTGCAGCCCCGGGGCCATCCCCGATTTGGATGTGATCTTTGAGCCTTGCACGACTGCCCCAGGCTGGGGCCATGGCCGGGGTCCCCTGGTGAGCAGGGACCCACACCCAGCCAGTGGCAATGGCAAGAGGAATAGCCCTGCTCTGCCCTTCCCCAGCTCCTGCTTGGGCCCAAAGGGGAGCAAAGGCATTCCCGGGGAGTGGGGTGGGAGCCAGGAGTACCCCATAACCCTTCTGTCTCTGCTGCAGTGAGGCTCCACGACAGCATCTCCGAAGAGGGCCACCACTATCTGATATTTGACCTGTGAGTAATGGTTCACCGCATCCCATAACCCGCGGGCAGCACCCTGCTTCCCCCGGTGCGACACCACCTGCACCTCCCCGAGCCCTTCCCGCAGGCTGCGTTTGAACCAAGCTCGGGTGCCCCGAGCCGGGCAGAGGGCAGGTCCCTGTGCTGCACCCCGGTTCTCCCCCCGTGCATGGTGCAGGGACATTTTCGGGGGGCTTGCCAGGGCTGAGTGTGCTGTCAGTCAGTGCAGCTCCCCCTGTTCTCTCGCAGGGTCACCGGGGGGAGCTGTTTGAGGACATCGTGGCCAGGGAGTACTACAGCGAGGCGGATGCCAGGTGAGCCAGGCTGTGGAGGGGACGGGAGGTGTCCCCTTCTCCCCCAGGCTGCTCCCTCCCAGGGACCTACATGACTGGCTTTCTGCAGCACCAGCTCATCTTGTACTGGGAGGTGTTTTACAGCCACTCTGCAACACATACTCATAGACCAGAACTGTGATGAAAAAACAAACAAACAAACAAACAAAGAAAACCACCCAAAATGCTCTTCCTAACTTGCTCAACTCCTGTACCAAGAAGTGCATGTGCTGCCATAGGACTGGCTTCCACTTTAAATCAGATGGCTCCCAGCCACTGCCCACAGCATCCCCATTCCCCAGGATGTTGGGATAGCCAACATCTGACCTCACTGTAAATGAACAGGGTGTTGGGGGTTGCCTGGTCTGGGGCATCGGAACTGCCTGGTCTGGGGACACCAGGGCTCCCCAGGCTGGCAGGGAGGAAACCCAACACCAGACTGGTGGCCAGCCAGGGCCATGATAGCAGAGACACCCTGTCACTCCTTCCCCTCGGAGCTGCATTCCAGCCGTCTGCAAGTATTTCTCTGGCATTTGCACTTGAAAGCACTGAGGAGGAGCAGTCAAGACAGGCTGTGCTGGAGCTCTGCTCCCTCCCACACTCCCACTGGCACTTTCCAGGTACCGTCTGCAGAGCCATTTCAGCCACCCCTTTGGTCCCTGCAGCTCATCCAAGGGGCAGTTTTAGTCTTATTCTTTTGAGGGGACATAATCTGGCCCTTTCCAATCTCCAGATATCACTGTGCCCCTCGGCTTTGCCCCCAAGCTAAGCACAGCCTGTATGTATGTCCAAGGGGGTGGTAAACTCTACAGTACCCCTCTGCACGGAAATATCCTTTATTTCTAGGCAGAAAACAATCTCATTTAATGGGCTGCCTGCACTGAATCCACTTACAGCCCATCCACTTATTAAATAAAATAAAATAAAA
Organism: Sitta carolinensis; assembly: GCA_032173965.1. Lineage (NCBI taxonomy): Eukaryota > Metazoa > Chordata > Aves > Passeriformes > Sittidae > Sitta > Sitta carolinensis. The sequence continues at coordinate 12,650,381 of CM063294.1, forward strand.
TACATGTAAATAAAGACCTTCTGCCTTGCACACAAGCTGTTTTGGAGCAGAAGTGATCAGTGCCTCTGTCTTTTTCCCTTCCTGTCTCATGCACACAGCAGAGCTGGAATGTAATGAACTAGATATAAAGCAAGCAGACACAGCAGAACCACCTGTGTTAGAGGAGAGCAGGGAAATGGGGCTGGAGCAAAGGTTGAGCAGAGCACATCTGCTCTGCCTGGGTTCGGAGACCAAATCTTTGCTGTTATTGTGGTTTCACTGTTGGTTTACAGCTCCCCACCTCCAGTGCTGCTCCTGTGGGGTCCCCACAGGCTCAGCTGTGTCCCCTAAGCTCCTGCTCACCATTACTTGGTGTCCGATAGCTCTGTTGGGTTCTTACTGGGTTAGAACTGCTCCCCACAGGTGTGTGGGTTTCAGTGGAGGGGGATGCTGAGCTGTGCTGCAGGGCTGCTGATTTGAAGCATGATGGGGAGAGGGGTGAAATGCAGCAGAATAGAAGTGTCTGACAAAACTCTGATTCACCGGCCACTTGTGTGAGCTTTCTCCTCTCTCGCACAGCCACTGCATCCAGCAGATCCTGGAGGCCGTCCTGCACTGCCACCAGATGGGGGTGGTTCACCGGGATCTGAAGGTAGGAGCTGCAGGGAGAGTGCCCGTGGGAGGACAGGGGACCCCATCTGTGATGCAAAGCACTGTGGAACAATGCCCAGAGTCTTCAGAGCTGCTGAAACAGCAGGAAGGAACACCTGTAGGGCTGTGGGAAACCCAGAGAGCAAAGACCAGCTCTGCAGTGAAATGACACAAGGGAGATGGGGAAGGGAGGTCTTTGCAGTCTATGACTCCCTAAGAATCCAGGGGCACCAGGACAAAGAGCAGGACAAAGCAGTTAGGGAGCACATCCAGAGCTTCCTCTGTGCTGTGCTGGGAAGATTCCCCTGCCCACAGCAGAGCCCCTGAGGAGTTTTCACTCCTCTCCAACCCCCTTCTCCTTCTGCAGCCTGAGAACCTGCTGTTGGCATCCAAGCTGAAGGGTGCTGCCGTCAAGCTGGCTGACTTTGGCCTCGCCATCGAGGTGGAGGGGGACCAGCAAGCGTGGTTTGGTGAGTAGGACTGGCCGGAGGTGGGGTCTCCTCCAGCCCTCCTTGGCACGTTAGTCCAGGGGGGCACCAGGACCCCGAGCCCAGGGTTATGGGAGAGTCCAGGCAGCACCAGCCCAGGAGGCACTGTGGATGAGCAGGCTGATGTGGAGCAAACAGCTCCACAGGGACTCTGTGAGTCACCGAGGCGTCCTGGGGAGATGGACAAGCCGGCAACAGGGGCCGAGCAGTGGGAGGAAAGCTTCTCCCAGGCGCTGGAAGCACACAGCAGAGCACTCCAGCCTTGGCCACCATCTGGAGGTTGGCAGTGGCAGAAACACAGTTTGCTCTGCCCTCGGGAGCCGCAGAGGTTTCTGGAAGGAGGGGTCTGTCCCCCCGGGTCGGGATGTGCCAGCGCTCCCGGCTCTCGCTGTGCCTGGCCGGGGAGCAGCCCCTGCGTGAGCCCTGCGGGACGGGGCTGCCTGCGGCGCGAGTGACGGGCTCTCTGTCCCAGGTTTCGCCGGCACCCCGGGATACCTCTCCCCGAGGTGCTCCGGAAGGACCCTTATGGCAAAGCCGTGGATCTGTGGGCTTGCGGTAAGTCAGTCCGCGGCTGGAATGCCGGGAGCGGGCTGGGCTGGGCGGGATGAGGCAGGCTGTTCATCCAGCAGGTCCCAAGCTGCAGTTGCCAGTCACATCCCAGGGCAGTCAGGGTGGAAGATTTACCCAGGAGGTGGCACAATTACCCTGGGCAACACAACACACTCGCTCCCAATCTAGTGTCACCCGTTCTCTGAAGGCTCGCCCCCCTTGTTATGTACCCAAAGCTCCCAGTCAGGGGAGATGCTGCCCCTTTTCCCTGCAGTGCTGGTGGAGTTAGGCAAGGCCTCTGTGCACTTGCAGCCGTAGGGGAGCCTTTTTCCATCCACGATGGGGAGGAGGCATCACCCCCCCTCCACCAGGGCACACATTTTGGGCTCTGTATGGTAGGTGCCAAAGCCTTCAACCTCCCCAGGTGCTGAACTGGACCCACCAACAAGTCTTTTGCTCTTTAAACAGTGAGCAAATCTTCATGTTTCCCTAATTTCTGTTTCTCTGCTTGAGTTTGACCAGTCCCCAGGCTGTGTGTGCTCCTGCCTCCAGCAATGAATTTTCTCCCGCTGATCCCATCTCCTCTCCTGGGCAGGTGTCATCCTCTACATCTTGCTGGTTGGGTACCCACCCTTTTGGGATGAAGACCAACACCGACTCTACCAGCAGATCAAGGCTGGGGCTTATGATGTGAGTGGGTTTGTCTTGCTGGCCCCTTTCAGAGTCTCCTCTCTCTCCTGCAGTCCCCGCTTCACAACCTGCTACTCTAGAAAAGCAACCAAGACAAATTCAGTCAGATGGGAACAAGCACTTTCCTCTGTCCCGGTCACAGAACGCTGGCCTCATTGCCATGCCCAGGCACACACACTGACATATTTCAGGGCCACTTTGTGGGAGAGACAGGTCTTGTCCCGAGCCTTCCAGCTTTCTTCTTCCACTTATCTTCAGTTCTCTACCTGGCAGCTCTTTTCAGTGGTTACCATTTCTCCAACCTGTCCCAAGCTGCAGGAGAAGCAACCCAGGTGCAGAGGGGCTCTCTGCCATCTCTCACCCTCATCCCTTTGCTTTGGCAGTTCCCCTCCCCTGAGTGGGACACGGTCACTCCTGAAGCAAAAGATCTCATCAACAAGATGTTGACCATAAATCCATCCAAGCGTATCACGGCAGCAGAGGCTCTGAAGCACCCCTGGATATCGGTGAGTCAGGGCCAGAGGCAGAGAGATGTGGGGATTCACAAGAGTGGAACATCTCACTAGGGATCACTTGTTATCAAACATGCTGCCAGCTCTCTTCTCCATCCTGGGAAGATGGTTTCCTGGCACGGTTCCTCCCAATGCTCTCACAGCAGCATTTCCCCTGAGGTTTTACAGCAGAAAAAGCTTGTGAATGCAAACAGCATGTACCTGGGGAACCTGGTGGTGGGAGGGACACACATGCTCCCTGCCCTGGTGGGGACAGGCTGGTTTCCCAGTGTCACACTGTGCTGGGGGGTCTTTCTTCAGAGGCAATGGGAGTAGGCTCGTGTTTATCCAGCCAGCCAGCCCAGCAGCAATCCCTCCACCCTTCGCTGCACCCTGCTGTTTCAGCTGCTGGTTCTCACTCTGAACCAGATCCTAAAGGCAGGAGGAGTCTGTGGGCTTAACCACACACATGCAAACCCTGAGCACATTGCCAAACATGCTGGTCAGTCAAGGGGTTAACTCAGGGGGCAGCCAGTTCTCCACACACCCCCACCACCAGAGCAGATCCTGCTGACTCCAAAGCTTCAATCTCCCAATGCCCATTAAACTTTTATCTGCTGCTGCTGCTGCAGGCAGCTCTGGCCCATGCCTCGGGCATGGGAGATCATACACGTGTGTGAGCATGTGAGAGCCAGGCTGGGGAGCCAGGGAGCCAGGCCCCTTCCCCTCAGCACTGCTCTGAGCCAGGTCTCTCTCCCTCCAGCACCGTGCCACCGTGGCGTCATGCATGCACAGGCAGGAGACAGTGGACTGTCTGAAGAAATTCAATGCCCGGAGGAAGCTGAAGGTAACTCTGTCCAAGCTGGCTGCTAAATGCACAATCAGGTCCTTGGTGGGCTTGTTCCTTGGGTGGGAAATGACAGGGTGGTGTCTATGGCCGTGGGGGCGACAGGCATTTGGGGACCCCCATTGTGAAGAAGGGGAAAGAGACTGAGCAGGGTGACAGCTTCATCTGGCTGGGGCTCCCAGCTGCTCAGAGAAAGCCACGGTGAAGGAAAGCACTGAGTCACACTGGATACTGGGGTGAGGACTTTTCCACTGGAGCCAGTGTCAAGATAGTTCTTTCTGGGGCTGGACACGGGCCTGAGAAGCACAGTGAGACCCTTTGCCTGATGGCCGGGGAGCCAAGAAATAAAGTGATCCAGAGACAGACAAAATCTCACCCACCCCAGCAGACCCACAGCCTTTCCCTCTGCAGATGCTGCCATTTACCACTGCCTGGACCCCTCTGAAATTACCATCTCCAGCTTGAGCAGCTCCCTGAGGCACCCATCTCCCGGGTGCTGCTCAGCCTCAGACAGCAGCAGGGTGCTGGGAATGGGCTCTGGAAATCACAATGCCTCCTGCAGAGCAGGGTGAGGCTGTTCTGTGCCACAACCAGAGCCATCAGTGCTCCAGGCCTGAAGGCAGCGTGGCACAGAGAAGTACAGCTGCAGGCTACTAACAAGATTATTGAGCAAAGAAACTGGCTATAAACTATTATTACTTTTCAGCTAGACAAGTAATCAAATTAGTTCAGGCATGCGCTTCAAAATAGTAATCCATTACTGTAAGCAATTACTCCAAAGTAATCTCATTATACACTTAGCAACTAGTTAGTAGACTCAGCTGGAGAAGGGGAAGGATTTTTACAAATGTTGTTTTGTGGTGGTGATCTTTTCGTGGCTCCCATGAGCAATCCCTGCCCTGCTGCTCTGAGCTGGCACAGCTTTAATCACAATTAAATCTTGTTTCACTCCCAGTGGGTCCCCTTTTTGCCAGCTGCCAGCCCCAGTCAGTGGGGTTGTGCTTCATCTAGGACAGGGTAGTACTAGATTGAAAAGTGCCCTGCAGATATTTAATATCCCTTTAATCTCAGAGGGAAGGCAGTTTTGGAGAATGCAACTCAAATGCCATGGTGCTGGGGACATGGAGTCAGGTATTGAGAGCTGCTTTTGATGTCAGGAGGAGAATATCAGTCTGTGGGCCAGTTTCCTTCCTCCCAGTGTCTGGGAAACAGGTGCTGAGCAGGGCTTTCCTCCCCCAGGGACGGGGGGAGCATCAGGGTGCAGGGGGCTGGGGTCCAGCACACCCTTTCCTTCTGCCTTCCTTGTCTTTCAGGGAGCCATCCTCACCACCATGCTGGCCACCAGGAACTTCTCTGGTAGGTGCTGTCTCTGGGACTCATCTCCTTGTCTTACAGGATTCCCAGGGCAATTCTGTAGGGGCCCTGGAGGTCTGGCTTTGCCTCGTGTGTCACAGAGAGGCTGAGGTTGCAGCCTTGTGCCTCTGGGGATGTGTGGCTTTGGGTGCTCCTCCAGGAGGTCACCTGGCACCTCCAGGCTGGCTGATGGATTGGGATGCAAGAGAAAATGTGTGGTTGAGGCTCAGTGATCCACAATGCTTTAGGGTTTTGGCTTGTGCAGGGACGGGGGTGCTAGGGGCAGCCAGAGCTCAGGCAGCTGGTTTTGTGTTCTCCTGGAGATGTTCTTGGCTCAGGGAGAGCATCCTCTGCATCGGGAGTAGGGAAAGGCCGCTGGTGCTCCTGCAGGCAGATGGCAGCAGGATCTTGCAGGTCTCTCCCCAGGCAGGTGGATGCTTATCCTGCAGGATTCACCACTCTCTTCCTGCCTCCCTACAGCCCGAGGGCTGCCATGGCGACAGGACCGAGCATGGCAGCCCAGCCTGGGCACTGGAAAGGTCTCAGTGCAGCCAGAAGCCCCCCTGCTCCAGAGCCCTCCCTGAGAGCTATTCCTTCTGGGGACACCTCACGGCATACGGGATTTCACAGGCGATTCCCCAGGCATGGAACCAAATGGAGCCATGTGACTGAAGAGCTCATCCACCCGCTCTCACCTCCAGCCCTCCTCAGCGCTGGGGATGTCCCTGCAGCGGTGCCACAGGGCTGGGACATGCCAGACAACCCTGCCCGCTGCTGAGCTGGCTGGTGGCAGCTGTTTGGGGTTAGCTGGCTGTTTCAGGGTGCTTCGCTGAGGCTCCCCTAGTGTCAGGTGTAGCAGGGGCAGGGGTGCCAGGGCAGAGGGCTGTGGCCAGGGCTGGTATCTGCATTTGTCGTGGGGGAATCGTGCTGACACATTTAGCACTTGTGGCGGGCGCTGGCGGAGTCCAGCAGCTGGGGGGGATCCGATGTCAGGTCCCACGCCGGGAGAGGCGGACAGGAAGCATCAGAGGGCAGGAAGTTTAAAAGCATCTCTCCTAGCGCTGCCCGTCCCACGCACGGCCCGGGGGCTCAGCAGTGTCTCCTGCCCGGGAGCACGGCAGGGCGGTGGGGACAGGAGCCGGGGGCTCAGGGCAGAGGGGCTTGTGCAGCCGGGGCAGTGTCGGCAGCGGTGGGTGGGCACAGGGGAAGGCGCCTGCTTTTCATCCTTGTCAAAATGCGGGCTTGCAGCTGTCGGGCCGGCGGGCCGGCAGCACATGATCCCGGCAGCATGGGGCTAAAATTAGAGGGCGGCAGGCGGGCAGCCCATTCCTCCACACTGCACCACGCCGGGTCAACAGCACGGCCCGGGCAGAGCCCGCCTCTGCCGGGCAGCCCTGCCGGCCCCTCCAGCCGCCCCAGGGACTTGGCGTGACGCTAGGACACGGGTCATGCCCCTGGCCAAGAGCCACTGGGGTAGGGCAGGACAGTGCCGGCAAGGTCGCCTCTGAGCTCGCACGGGTTGCGCCGGTGATTGCTGGAGAGAAGACGACCCCCAGCAGCCGGGCCGGGGGTCCTGCCGCCCTGGCACCCGGCACCATGCTGCTGATCCTCGCCCTCCTGGTCTTGGTGCCCTGCCTGGCTCTGCTAATCTCCTTCCTCCTCTCTCCAGGAGGCAAAAGTGGTGGCAACAAGAAGAATGACGGCGTGAAGGTAAGCTGAGCCCCGGTGCCCTCTGCTGCTGGGGCGGTGCCGGGGCTCTCCATGAGCCTGTCCATGCCCTGCTGGCGGCGGGGGTCTCCGCGCTGTGCCCGTGGTCTCCGCGCCACGCCGGCAGTCCCTGCGACACCCTGCACTTTAAAGGGCAGCTGTTGGCTCGGCTGTCCCGGTGTGTCCCCGTGCCCCCGGCTGGGCTCCTGCCAGCACGGGCAGTGCTCGGGATCTCCGCAGCGCAGCGGGCGAGGGGAGCGGGCTGGGGCTGGAGGGTGCACTGCTGTTTCATTGCCGGCAATGTGCGCTTGCTCCTCGCTGCCCCCAGGAAGGGGGAGAGGCAGAGGCTGGACCAGGACAGGGGACAGGAGGAGGCAGCTTTGCAGCCCAGAGCCGCAGCTCTGACAGCAGCTATCTAGCGGGATGGGTGGCCTCATCTCCTGCTCGCTCAGCATGGGGGTCCTGCTGCAGCTGGTGACACTGGTCCCAGATCCTGTCCTATCCTGTCCCAAGGGCTGGTGTGCTGCTGGGTGACACATGGATGCTTTTAACTCCCTTGGCAGTGCTGCTTGTCCCCTGTGCCCAGTGCAGACAGCAAAGAAACATGGTGATGCTTTGACAGAGTAAATGGCTTGGTGATGCTCTAAAAACAACCTGGTGTTTGGTGGATCTTGTTTCTTGGGCTGCAGAGCCTGCAGGTTCCTCAGCCTCTCCGAGGTGGGGCCTCAGCTTTGCTCCAGGAAAAGGCAGCTCCAAGAGGCAGCAAAATTCTGCTGTTTCTGGTGACATGGAGATGTGGTAGACAGCAGTGGTTATTGAGCTCTGTCAAACTCCTCCTGCAGGAAGGAATTGTCCATTCGAGGGTCTTTCTCTCTTTACCTGTTCCCTTCATGAATACAATGGGAGACTCAGCAAGGGAGAGTGGGAGTGGTGACATCCTCCATCGTGGTGACATCCTCAATCGTCAAGCAGAGCTTTGGGAGCCCGACTGCAGTGTGGCTGCTCTCCTTCCTCCATAGGGCCACATTGTTGGGAGAACCTACAGAATCTTCTCCCACCCTTTTGCAGAGACCCACCTGTTGGGCTGTGACAGGTGCAGGGTTTTGGAAGAGCAGAGCCTTCAGTCAGTTTCTTCCTTCCTCAGTATGAATGGCTGGTGAAGCTGGGGGTCTAGGGATGGAATATTTTCTCTCACTCTTCCCAGACCCAGCAGCTCAGACAGGAGAAGCCTGCAAGGACTGAGACCATGCACAACCCTCCAAACGTGGGCCCAGCTCCACAAGAGGCCATTCTGGCCATGCAGTGTTAATCTGCAGCATGGAGCTGATGGCCTGGATGACTGAGAGGACATTACTTTGGGCTGTCAGGATCTCATGAGACTCCCTGGACAGAATTAATAGGTGCTGGTAGATCCCATGGTAATCACAACACCCCATGTGCCAGCCACTTCTGGCCTGTCCTCTGCTGCTCTGGGGTCTCAGTTGCTTCTGAGAGTCACCTAAGATGTGACACCACAGGTAGAGCTGACTTGGTACAAGTTTCTGGAGCACAGGTGAGACAAAATTCTTTTAAGCTATTAAAGGAGAGATTGCTGGATGAAGATGCTTAATCATGCACAGTCCTGAATCTAATTTTCCAGAAGAAAGGGACAGCTTTGAATTTCTGTGTTGTGGTAGACAACCATTTGCCAGCCCAGCTTGCTAATGATGGTCCCTGTTGGACTTCAAAGGAGTTTTGAGGGCAGACATTATCCTGGGAAAAGAGGCACTTCCTTTCGTAGCAAAATAACTTGTTTGGGTGAACAGCCTTCTGGCTCTTCACTGAAACTCAGTGAGGACAGTCTGGTTTCAGAGCAGGATCAGAGAGGCTGGTTTGCATCCCCAGCCCTCAGCCCTTGCTGGCGAGAAGGGAGCAGATCATGAGGCTTCATTCCAAGTGCAATCTATGCACCAGCACTCATCTGTAGAGTGTGGACAAGCTCCGAGAATGAATTTACTTTTTTATTGCCCCCTTTTCAATAAGTAAAGGGGAGACAGCTTGACTAGATGGCCAGGAAGGTGCAGAAGGAGAAGACAAGGTAGATGAAATCTCACTCCCAACAGCTTCCTTGCATTATCCACCTTCAGCATAACCATCCCCACCTCTCATTCCCATGCTCAGCCTGGGGGGACCTGCAGCATAACTCATTCAGGGGGGCATGGGGGGGGCTAGGTGTTGTGGGTGAAGCTCTAATGGCCCACTGGGCGACCAGCAGATGTCAGGACACTGCTGATCAGTATTAATTTTTTAACTGGCTGGAAAAGCAAGGTAGAAACCTGGAATCCTGCCTTGAGTGGTTGGCACAGTGGGAAGGGAATGGTCCTTCCTGCTCAGAGTGGGGCCATGTGGTGGGGGTCACTGTCAGAAGAGTTGTGTCCCCACTTGGAGTAACGTGCTGGACTGGCCATCCCCATGAGAGCAGGCAGATCCCATGCAGCCACCCCTGCCTTTCCTGCCCAAAGCTGTGCTGGTCGGCAGCAGGCAGCTACAGCAGCCCTCTGGCCTGACTGCACAGCACTCCAACACCAGCACGGTGCCAGCCCAGGCTTAGAGGGCCTGAAACTCACCCTCCTGAGGAGGTTCCTCACCTACTGAAAGCATTCCTGGGACCAGAAATCCCCCTCAAGGCCTGCTCTGGGATCCGTGGGAGGTTCTCTGGTCCCAGCAGCTATGATACTTTCACTGCCCTGTGTAGTGTCACATCTTGTCCCATTGTAAACTAATGGAATCACTGCCCTATGTGCATCCTGTCCCGTCCTGAACTGATGAGCTCACTGCCCGTGTTGCATCCTGTTACTGTGTGTCAGACTCGGCACGCTCACTGCTTTGTGTTGCATTCTGTTGCGTCTGAAATTCCTGCAGTTTGCTGCTCCGTCTCATGTCCTTGGGTAGCAGAAGCTGTGAGTCCTTCCAGTGACAGCCCAGCTCCAGTGGCTCCCTTTCTCTGTGAGGTTTCTGACAAAATAACACAGCTTACTCTGCCCTTTAGAACATCTTTTTTTTTTCTTGGTGAAGGAAGGGTGAGAGTTGACAGATGGCCCAGTGCCTAAAGGGGTTACAAGAGTGCTGGAGAGGGACTTTGGACAAGGGCATGGAGTGATAGAACAAGGGGAATGGCTTCACACAGATAGAGGGCAGGTTTAGACTGGATATAAGGATGAAATTATTTATTGTGAGACTGTTGAGCACTGGAAGAGATTGCTCAGAGAAGCTGTGGGTGCCCCATTGCTGGAAGTGTTCAAGGCCAGGTTAGATGGAGCTCTGAGCAACCCGGTCTGGGAAGTGGATGATCTTAAAGGTCCCTTCCAATCCAAACTGTTCTGTGATTTCATGATTCTATGACCTAGCGAGGAAGGGCAGACCAGCAGTAGTAGAGGGGGAAACTCACTGAGGATGCTGATGGGAGCCATTTAGGATGTGAAAGGAGCAATGAGGAGGAATGGATATCATCAGTTTTTATGCTGTTGCCCACCCACACACCCTAAGGGGTTGCTCCATGAACTTTTCCAAGAGATTTGCACGGTGTGGGCTGCTTTTCCTCCTGCAGGGCAGGCACAGCTGGTGCCTTGTTAAATATGCTGGTACAGCACTTTGTTATTTGGCACTGCAGATTCTGATTTCTGCACGTTGGTATGCCCTGACGCACTCTGGGATTCATTCCCTGGGAGCCAGAGGTGCAGAAATGATACGAGGTCAGCATGCATGTCCCCCTGTCTCCTAGATAAATTAAAGATGGAGATGGGGAGCAGAGCACAGGGAGGAAGGAGAGTCCAGAAGTAGTATGGGATTGCAAGCAGAAGAATGGATAAGGGGATATCCAACCCAAAACTCTTAAAGCCTAGTGGTAGTGGTCAAGGATGGAGATAAATGTGCAGGTTTTTGTAGTCCTGATTTAAAGCACTGGAGCTGTGCTCAGGACTGCTTCCCATCCTGTGGGCCTGCCTTGAGGCCTTGGCCTTAAACCAGCCAGCTTAGGACTGGTCTAGTTTCAATGCTAAAAGAGTGTCTCCACAGCAGTCAGTGCCATCAGCAGATGCAGCCAGAGCAGACCCAGAGCAGTCAGTACAGCATTCACACTGGGCACAGGGCTGTGGTGAAGCTGCCTTAGCTTTTCAGTATCCTGCTTCTGTTCCTGTGAGCTTGCCAGCCTGGTCACAGGCCACCACAGTGGCCATTGACTCCTAGAGAATTCCCTTTTGCACTAGCCAGGTCCTTGTGATGAGCAACCCCAGAGATTGTGGCAGGTCAGGAGAGAAAAGTGCTGTCAGGAATGTGGGGAGGGAGCTGGCTAGTCACCACCAACATTGCAAGGCAGTGGCACATCCCCACAGGAGCAGCAAGTTCCTCTGCACCTTTCGTTTGCCCATGAGGACCAAGGAGGGTGGCTCAGAAGCTGCTGCCTTTCATGTGCTGCTCTCAGCCTTTCTCACTCTGTGTCTCTTCCTGTTCCATCTCTTCTCCTTGTTTTTCCAGAAAAGAAAGTCCAGTTCCAGCGTTCAGTTAATGGTGAGTGTCCTTCGTCTTCCTAAATGCCGATATTGCTGGGCCTCTCCACATGTTCCAGCTCCCCCCGTTTTTGGAAGTTATCTCGGGGTAGGGAAGAAGGGACAGTGGGGTTGGAGGGAACATCCTCAAAGCCGTATCACCCACAAACCCCATTAACAGGGTTGGTGCAGGCACTTGCTGGCCACCAGCTGGTGGGAAGCCAGCCCTGGTTCTTGCTGATGGGTTCTCATGCCGTTTCTCCCAGTTCTCCTGACTCAGGTCTGCAGGCTGCATCGGTCCAAGGAGCCTTGGAGAAACACCTTCCATGCCTCTGCGGGGACTGTATGGTCATGGGACACCTTGCCAACCTACATCGGGGTCTTCTGGGTAATACACAAGCAAGGCTCTGCTGGGAAGAGCTAGCAGAGCCATTGCTCTAGCTCCGCTAGCAGAGTTGCCTTGATGAGGCTCCCGGAGAGAGATGGGGGGTCAGTACCCCTCTGTCCCCAAATCTGTGTAGTGCTCAGCTGTTTCTTGAAAGAGCTGTGTCTCAGCCTTCAGTGGTCCATGTGGGTCTTGGAAGCACTGTTTTATTGTACATTTCTCTCCCTACTCTGCGGTCAGTGTGGTCTCTCTCAGTCCTGCACAGTCCCCTCTTTCTCATCCCAGCTCCTCCTCGCTGTTAATTTGTACATCTCTCTCTTTATTGTACAGTCAACATGGTGTCTTCCACCCCTGCACAGCCCCTCTCCCCGCCCCTCCGGCAACGCTCCTAGGAACCCACCACCTGGCCCCTGGACCTGCCCCCATCTCTGTCCCCACAGGTGTCGGTAGGAAAGGCAGCGCCGTTCCTACGAGACCCTCCACAGCCCACCCACCTCTTGTGCCCCTGGCGACAAGGAGTGGAGGTCAGGGAGGGCTCTGCCAGTGCTGCCCTAGAGCTGTGGTTGAGGACAGGTTGGACCTGCTGGCGTTTTCCTTGGTTTCTGTCTGTTGGCACAGTTGAGCGCTGTGGGGTCAGACTCGGGGGGCTGTCGAACACACGAACACCATCTGTCACGGGGAGAAGACTCTTCTCACCACCCCATGTCTCCTTTCTGTTCTTTGCTCAGGAATCGTCGGAGAGCACCAACACCACCATTGAGGATGAAGACACCAAAGGTACCAAGTGTGTGGGGGGGGGCAAATGGGAAGATGGGCAGGTTGTTTTGGAGGGGTGCTCATGGGTCTGGTCACCTCTCACAAGATATTTGCCACAGCAAAAGCCACCACCATCAAGCTGCCTCAGGCCCCATCAGAAGTTGCTTTAACTCCTCAGGTGGTTTCACTGCGGGGTTGTTGACATGAGCAGCTGGGGCACTGCTGGTGAGGAGCAAGGTGCTCCCATGAACAGGGATGTCCCCTGAAAGCAGGTGTGGAAATGTCAGAAATCTGCAGGGATAGCACCCTGGCTGCTCTTTTAAAATAAGCATCCCTTTGGGAAAAGCCTCCAGGGGAAATCCCTGTCTGCCGCCCGCCTCCCTGCCAGAGGCAGCTTTCTAAGAATAACCCAGGGAATAATTTGTCAGTGTTAATTTGTAAAGTCTCTCGATGAAGTGATCTCGGCACAAAGCAAGATGGACATTGGCCTGACATGAGAGCTAATGGGACAACTTGTCCTCATGGAGAGGGGCTCCTCAAGCCTGGGTGTGGAGGCAGGTGGTGCTCTGGAAGTGTTGGGATTCCCTCACCTTTCTGAACAACTGCTAGGAACACCCTTCTTCTCCTTTCATTCATCAAAATGCAAAGAAAAAAAATGGTGCCAATCTGCATTTGAAGCAGAGCCTTGTTAATAAGCCCGGGGTTACCTCTGACAGCTCCCCCTGCATCCCTGGGAGCCCCAAAGCCGCTCTTGTAGCCCATCCCTTCCCAGATGAACTGGCAGTGCCTGGAATCTCTGGCAGCAGCTGCACAGTTCTGTTCTTTGCAGAGTCCCTTCTTGTATCTCCTGGGGTGGCTGCACACGTCACTCACCTGTTCTTCTCCCTTCTGAGACTCTCTCCTCCCATTTCAGAGGAAAGTGAGAGAATCCTTGGTCCAGCTTGCCCTAGCTGGCCTCTGCTGTGAGTTCATTGGGTAGAAGGTCCCAGCCTAGCAAGGCTTTTCAGCCAAGACCAGCCTGTCCCAACTTTTGGGCTGAGAGTAGCTTTCCACTTAGTGATTAACTTTTTAGCTCTTGAGGAAATTACAGGCCTTTTCAGTTTTGCCCTGACTTTGAAAATCTGGAGATGAAGAGCCCTTCTCCACCTCTATCTCCCAGTGGCTCTCTGCTTTTCCCCTTTAGGGTTTCCAAAGTCCCCCCACATCCTGTGGTCTGTTTCTGATGAGATAAAAGATCTCTCACCGATATGGTAACACCAGTGCCTGCTTCTGGTTTGTTTTATCCTTTTATTTCCCTTTTCTCTTTAAACCAACAGTACGGAAGCAAGAAATCATTAAAGTCACAGAGCAGCTGATTGAAGCAATAAGCAATGGCGACTTCGAGTCCTACACGTGAGTGTGCCCGGTGTGGGTCTGGGCTGGGTGAGGGCTCAGCCTCCCAGACCAGGGTCTCTCAGTCTTAACAGTGCTGCCCAGGGCAGGGGTGACCAGGTTGATATGGTGGGGGAGAGTGGAGACCATGTAAAAGAAGGAGACATCAATTTCCAAGCCTGATGCTGTTCTTGTGCTCAGGTGACCACAGTTCTGTGGTCTCACTGTCACAGCTGAGTCAATTTTTGGTTTGCAGAAAGGAATAATTTTAAACATGACTTATGCTGAAAGAAGTGTTTGGTGAAAGAATGGATCAGTGGAATCCATTATATCCAGATTGCCACAGGCTGCTCTGAAATGCAGAGGATTTCTGCTTGCTGAGCTGATGCTGTTCATAGTACACCTCTTCTGTGTCCAAGGCTGATTTAATTAGTGATGTCTGAGTGAGTGCAGGTCGTCATCCCTGCCTCAGAGGATTGCAGCAGGGACATTTTGACACAGAGCAGATAATATGAGTTTTTTCCCTGATGTCTTCCTTTCTTGTAAAGATGACAATTTTTGAGGAGGTTTAATTGCAGAGGGTGACAGATGCTTTGGTGGGGTCCTGGCAACAGTCAGTGGGCAGGAGGGGAGGTGGGTTGGGCAGAATGCAGGGTTGAGGTCAGTTTTTTTGCAAGAATTACTCACTGGTGCAGACACTCCTAAGCCTCAGGCTGAGGGAGCCATCCCAAGCAGGAGGCATATGGGCTCTTCAGGCTCTCATGCCAGAAGTGGTAAGATAACCTCTCCCTTTTCTCTCCCCTTCCTGGATCCCCAGGAAGATGTGTGACCCTGGAATGACTGCTTTTGAGCCTGAGGCTCTGGGCAACCTTGTGGAAGGCCTGGATTTCCACCGATTCTACTTTGAAAACCGTAAGCAGCTCATTTGCTTTCTGAGGGACCTCTCCCATGTGCCTTTCTTGACCTCCATCAGTTTGCTGGAGGGAATAGGGTTAGGGCTGCTGTGGGAGCATCTCTGGCTGATCTGGAAGATCCCAGCAGGAGGTGTTGGGTCAGCTGGGGCCAGGTGTCTGTAGAGGAGTTGTTGGATCAACTGTTTTCTAGATGCACCCATCCTGAACCCACATGTACAACATTTACTCAGCCCCATCAAGCAGAGAGCTTAACATGAGTGTCTCCCCTTCCTGCATTGCTGCCACCTTGAGCAAGAGCCACCCAAACTCTTTCCCCTGCCTAAATCCACTTGTGTTTGTCCCCTCTCCAGTGTGGTCTCGGAACAGCAAGCCCGTGCACACGACGATCCTGAACCCCCACATCCACCTGATGGGAGACGAGTCTGCCTGCATTGCCTACATTCGCATCACGCAGTACGTGGACTCTGGAGGGATCCCCCGCACTGCCCAGTCCGAGGAGACCCGCATCTGGCACCGCCGGGATGGCAAATGGCAGATTGTTCACTTCCACAGATCTGGCGCGCCCTCGGTCCTACCGCAGTAAACCCTGTGAGCATCCAGGGGCAGGGCACAGGGCACAGGGAGGGCTGGGTGTGGTGGCTGCAGCGTGGAGGCTCACAGGGTGTGGGGTCCTGTCCTGAGGATCTGTGGTGGGGAGATGGCTGATTGCTGTGAGATAGCCAAGGGGAGAGGGATGCTCTGCCAAAGGGAAGGGCAAAGCTAATCCCGGCTCTTCCCGGTTTGTGTTTTGCAGCTGAAGCGTGGCCCTGCCCGTGTTGGGTTTGTCACTGACTGACTACCAAGGGGAGACCCCCTCCGACGTGTTCACCTACGGGACTTTGGCTGTTGGCTCTGCTGCTTGGTTCCCGCTGGAATAACCCCTCGCTTCTCACGCACACACACGACAGCCCTGCCAGTGCAGCATCCCATCAACCCCCCACCCTGCCGGGTCATGGCGCTGGGCCCCCCTCCTCTGCATGAACCAGAAAAAGAGAAACCATGAACTTAAACCCGAGCATCTGGCTGTGTACAGGCCCCCCTCATCGGCTGCATAGCGTCGGTGGGCCTCCTCACTGCCCAGCACATCTCGTGAACTGGGCTCAGACTCATCATCCACCTCCATCCCCACCTCTGCTGGAAGCCCTCTGAGGAAGAGGGGGGCAGTTTTGAGCCGCTCTCTGATGCATCCTCCCTGCCTGCTGGTGGATTTTGCTTTGCTGCTTTCAAGGTCCCCGTCTGCAACCATGACTCCTGCCTGCTCCCAACCTGAGTTCCTGCTTCCCAGCAGCCTCGTCCAGGGAACTGCAATTCAATCCATTTGCCAAGTCCGTTTTTCATGTGTACCTGTGCAAGGAGGGCCATGTTTGGATGGGTGAGTAAAGACTACCTGTTCGTTTTCCCTTCCCAGCGCAGGCTGGCTCCTTCTCAGGAGAGCAAGTAGGTTTGCACCCTGGCTCCAGGCAACTGCTGTGCCAAGAAGGATGCTCTCCCTCCTTCCTCCCTTCTCCCTTGGGAGCAGAGACTGGCGATGCTGGGAGAAGAGAGGAGGAGAAAACAACTGCTTCCCAGTACCACATCATCACAGATGGGAGCTGGGGCTCTCCCATCCAGGTGGTGGCATCACCCCTGCACCCTCCTCTTCACCCAGCACCCAGCCCGGATCCTTTACCCCAGCACCCACCCCTGCCCCACACATACAGCACTGGTGTTCCCTTGCTCCTGACTCCCAGGATGGGATGGGGGCAGCCAAGCTGGCTGCTGGCTGGGGACACAAACCTCCACGGCCCACGTGACTCCTTCCAGCGACAACAAGGAATGCAAGCTTTAGTGACAAACTGCAGAATCTGATTGTGCTTCAACAAAAACAAACAAGCCTTTTGCTGTCTTCTCCTTTGAGCGCATGCCTTTTTATAGGGAAAAGAAACCAATCTACCGTGTATTTCGTAACTTGATTTTGAGTATTTGCTGAAATGGATCTTTATGTAATAACTAGAAACATTCAACTGTTTAAGTGGGGAGGGAGGGGGGATTTTCGGGGGTTGCTGTTTTTCATTGCGTTTACATTTGAAGTGGGGTTGTTCTGCCACGATGCTCCTACCAGGGGTCCCACGGCTGCCAGCCCCCTCCTCACACCGTGGTGGCTTGTCCCTCTCTGTCCTGCAGTGTTGGGTGGCAAAGGCACCCACCTCCAGGAGCACCCGCATTGCCATGGCACCTTCCTGCCCCCCGTGGGTCTTCCTGCAGGGCAAACCACAGCGGAGGCTCTGGGAGTGCCACCAGCATGTGGCTTTCAGGACAGAAGACATAGCTGGGAAGGGGAACGTTGGTCTCACCCCTTTGCCATCAGGCAGAGGGCTGAGGGTGGGTGTTTTTCTGGCAATTCTTCCACTTCACATTCTCTTTTTTCCGACTGAAGCCTCTTCACTCACTGATATGAAGCTTCTGCAGCACTGCTGCCCCGGGGTACTTTCTAGCTCCACTCTCTTCGTCTGCATGGTGTTTAACTTTCTAGACGGTGCGTGTGTTGAAAAACAAAGAAACGAACAAAAACTGCTTGTTTTGGACCTCAAAAAAAAAAAAAAAAAGAAAAAAAAAAGGAAAAAAAAGAGGAAGTGTTTCCTCCATGTAAATTCTGAGCGTGTATTTTGCCTTTTCTGTGGTTTTGAATGCTTTGCTCTCTGTTGAGGCAGGGATGGCCACCATGCCAAACACAGCTGCATCCTTGCAGACTGCAAAAATATTTTCCCACTGGATGGAGGGGAAGAAATCTAAAATGCTGGGGCATGGACAGGCCCTAAGAAGTGTTTTGGTGTGTTCCTCTGTGCCAGCAGTGCGATGGCTGCTGATGTATGTAGGAGATGCCTTTTTGGGGCAAATCACAGAGCTGATCCATGGGTGCCCATAGGGTTCCCCATGCCTTTGGTGGACCTGTGCACCATAGGCTTGCAAGAGTTCCCTAAAGCAGGGAAATCCATGCAGGAAAAGGATTAGCTTTTAAGGTAGAGTTTGGGTGTTTTTACAGATCTGTTTTTCTTCCTGTAGTCATGTAGTGCTGAAGTTTTTTTTAATTTTTAAAGGAAGGACTCAGCTCTTTCACAGTTCTCTCTCTCCCTCTCCAGAGCTGGCTCTGAAGCCAGCTGTGGTAAGTGTCATCCACCTTCTGATGTCCAAGCCCTCCAGGTGTCAAGAGGATTTTTGAGAATTGGTATAACATGGATGATGATGGAGGACATAGTATCAGGGCTCTTCATGGGGGCTGAAGGGCAGATGCCATCTCAGCCTGGTTTTGAACCTGCTGATAGCTGTGGACCGTGGGTGGGCTGTGAGGGTGAAGCTGCTCCAGCAGCTGCTACTGGAGAAAGGACTGTGACTGAAGGTCTGGTAGGATTTGCTGGGAATAACAGATGAGATGTTGGGCTAGATACAATCTACATTCACTGAAAACCCACAGTCACTTCTAGGGAGAAGCATCCTGGCTCCCAGGAAGGCTTTGAGGTGTCTTCTTAGATGGAGTTTCTCCTCCTTGAGGTTTCCCTAAGGTCATCTCCCCAGGAGGCAGCTGGATGTACTTGCAACACTTCTTTCCAAGGGAAGCAGAGTCTGAAGTTTAAACTCATTCTAGTCTTCCAGTCAAGCTGCAGCCTGACCAAGGAAGACCCGACTTCCCAACATGCCCACGCTGGCAGCATTAAGCACCTGCACTTTAGGGGTCTGTCCTGCCTGGTGTCTCTGCCCCACCTTGCCCTGCTTCTCCAGAGCAGGTTCCTGTATCTCCAGAGCATCTCAGCAAGCACTGATGGATCACCACCTTTTCTTTCAGTATCCATGGAAAACATCTGTTTCTGTCTTCCTTCACATTTGCTGATTTCTCCTAAACTTGCAGGAAAGCTATATTAATAACTTTCCACCATTCTTCTTTGGCTGGAAGAGCCAGGGATGCTGCTGTTACATCTCTACTTTTAAGCTGTTGACACTGTCCCTGACACATGCGAACGGGCATTGCCCCAACAATCCCACCATGGTTCTGGGAATGACAACGTCCAGGGATGTTCCTAACAAGCAACATGGACAAGGCCACTTTGTTGGGATAGAGTTTACCACCATGGACCTCCTGTCCCATCGGCCTCAGGGCTGGAGATCAGGCTACGGCACATTTAATTTCCTGGCACAGACAGAACTCCTCTCCTCTGGTCTCCTGGTGCCTGGGTCAAACCAAACTCAGATGTCCTCCAAACTCATCCTCTCTTCCACCTCTCCCAGACCACAGGGGATGGCTAACTGGAAGCACTTGCTGTAGTGGTGTCAAGTTCCCAGCTCCACAGGTGGGCCTGGGAGCTGCCTGTTTTCCTGTCCTGGCTGCCAAGGTCCACTGGCAACATCATAATTTCTCACATCTTGCTGATGCATCCCCTCTGGAAGACAAAGAGGCCACTCCTGGGCCTCTGCTCTTTGCTGGAGGAGCAGGCACCCTCCTCCTCACCCCAGCCAGGCACAGCTGGGAGAGTTGTCTTCCCCCCCAAAACTCACATGAAATGCCCCTTCTTTCTGCCAGGCACCAAATCTTTGTGTGACCCCAAACCTGCCTCTCCTCCCATGGATGCCCCCATGGATCCCCAGAAGCTGGAGCAGGCAGCAGTCATCTACTCCCACTTGGAGCTCCTGGTGGGCCCTGCAGCCCGTGGTGGGATTGCAGTGCTGTGTGTGAGAGGGCAGCCACACAGCCCCGTGGACCAAGAGGTGTCTGCCAGCAGGGGATCTCATAACCTCCTCTGACCACCCCAGGAGACAGACTGACCCTTCTCCCCCACACAGCATGGGTTATGGTGTACCCCACGCTCTTGATGCTGCACAGGTCCTCCAGCCAGCAGAGACCTTGCCCTTGCCCATGTCCCAAGGTGCAGGTCCCATCTGTATCAGACAGGCAAACCCAGAGGTGAGCAGGCTGTGGGGACACCAGAGCAGGGGCTGGTGGCCACTCTGCCACCAGATTCATCTGAATCTCCTTCCCTCCTGCAGGTCATCAACAGGGAGTGGGAGAGAGGGAGAAGTGGAGGGGACTGTATCGAGTGGCTCCTTCCTTCTTTGGATTGTTGTCCCTTTTTTCTAACTGTTGCACAATTTTAGGGCTTTTGTAACATTTTTTGGACAAGCAGGGAAAATATGTTAACAGTGGTTTAAGGAAAAAAAAAAGATCTATCTCTCTCTCTTATATATTATATATATATATAAAATATATATACTTACAGGAAATCTCTATGGAAATATTTATTTAAGATTATTGCAAAAAATATATTATAATTAAGAGTATACCGAGCTTTGTCACGTAACAAAAAAATCAAGCCCCGGGGAGGGGTAGCTGCCTGTCCCCTCGTGTCTATTTGTCCGTACGGTTGCAGCTGAAGCCTTTCTCTTCTCTTTTTGTAAGTGCACTCGAACTGTTGAGCAGTGTGACCGTGTTGGATTCAGTGGGAACTTGGGGGGGGGGGTGGGGGGGGGGGGGTGGGGGAGGATTGATTTTGTTTCCTTTTCCTTTGTCTTTTTTGAACCTGCGGCTGTGAACAGAATGATCACTGCTCAAATCGGATGCTCTGTTTGGGAGGGCAGTGTGGGGGGGGACGGGGAGCAGGGTGGGTGTGGGAGGGAGGGCGAGTGTCAGTTTTATTCTTGGTGTTCAAGTGCAATAAATAGCTACCAACTTCTGAGCATGGAAACGGATGATTCTCCGTCACTGCAGTGACTCAGACCGTCTGCCACCCCCTTGTCCCTCCATCACCACACTCCTGTCCTCGAAAGCATCAAGGCTGGGGCCAGGCCTTGGGCAGGGGCTGCAGGTATCCTGCTGCCTGCGAGATGCTGGTGCTCTGGACGCTGCCCACCCCTGGTCTCCAGCATCTCTGGGATTTCAGGGAGCTCAATGTCATGCCCAGACCCAGCGTATTGCAATCCAGCGCTTTTCCCAGGGCTCTGGGGACTGCAGGTGTCTGGGAGCCCCCAGCAGGTGTTCAAGCTAGACAGGGGGTGGGGGTGCCCACTGGGCAGTTTGGGGGACTTTAGAGGAAGTTGGTGCTAAAGGTGAGGGGCACAGGACCTCCAGCCAAGTGCAGGGAGGGTTCGGGGGGCTCCCAGGGGCACCTGCTGGGCTTTGCTCATGCAGGTGGGCTGGTACCTCAGGGGAACTCAAGTCAGGCTGCCACATTCCCTGTTCCTGCTCCACCTCAGGCCCTGGGGTGCCCCTTTGCCCCCTCTCCCTGCCATCTGCCCTGGCCCCGGCAGGTGTCAGCACTGGAATGTTCCCATTGCTGCGTTCCCCCCAGCCCTGGGCAGCCACGAGTGGCACAGGACACGTGTCCTCCAGATGTGCCACTGCCCCACTGCCTTTTGCCCTTGGCTTCCTCCCTCACTGCCAGCTTTGCCTCCCAACCACCTCGCTGGCACAGCCCCGTCCCTCCCATCGCCCTCAGCACGGTGTGGGCTGATGGCAGCTACCAAAGGAGAGCCCTGAGGATCCCAGGATTGCTGTGGGGATTTGGGGGATATGGTAGGACCACACCCAGGTATGAAAAGCTGAGAAACATGCTGAGACTGGACCAGCAGTTTCAACTCCATGCTGTGGGAAGGCGTCAGGTTCCCCTGGTTCTTCTGGTACTTTGTGGCTGGCAGCAACATTGTGGAACACTGGAGTCCATCACCTCACACAGACCCCTGCATGTGCCCCTCCAGGGCCAGCCCAGCCCGGGCTCCCTGTCCAGCACCCACAGCGATGGCTGGGCAACACCGTGACCTCCTGAGGCCTCCTGCTCAGTAAATAGTGTCAAGGTTAGAGCGAGGGATTCATTGGGGCCATAAATGTTTATGGCAGGCCCTCCCTGCTCCCCAGCCGCCATGGCCTGTACTTTCCATCAGCCACGCTTTTATGGCCGGGCTCTAATGATTAACCCGGGGCCAGCAGTGGAAGGTGCTCCATGGCTGTGCTGCCAGAGCCCCTCACACCTGGAGCAGCTGGAGCTGGGGGACCCCCATCGCCCCCACAGGCTGCATCCACGGTGGGGTTTGGTTAGGAGGGTGGGGAAAGCCTTCAGTGGTCCTGCAGGAGGAAGGAAGGGCACAGCCATCTGGAAATGAGCTCAGCATCCCTGGGTAAGAGGAGGTGAGCAGACAGGAGGACAAAATGTAGGAGTCGATCCTACACTCTAGGAGGGGCAAAGGCAACAATTACATCTCCTGTACTGCAGGGAAAGGGGAATACTGCAGCCTCCTGACAGAATTTACCCTGGAGGCTCAGGACACAGTGCTGGTCCAGTGCACCAGGGCTCATCCACAATCCAGACATAGACCCTAATTTTTCTATTTGTCCTACAGTTTTGTCTTTTACCAGGACAAAGACTTGCAGAAAAAAGACCAGGAGGAGTTGTGCCCCTCTAGATGTGCAGGGGAAGTCCTGCAAGCATCTCTAGCTGTGCCTTTCTTCCGTGCTGAATAAACAAATAACCCGGGCAGGGGCTGTGTCACACAGCACTGTTACTGGTGAGCTGATGGCACATGGCAGAAGGCACACGTGACACTGGGATGATGGGGACTGGCAGCATCAGGTCCAAACAGCCCCATCCAGGAGGTCACTAAGACCCTCAGGCCAGCAGTGTCAGCAGGAGGTGGGACATGGGCTGATCTACCTCAAAATCACACACACACTGAAACCCAGCCCTTCTCCTTTCACTGGGAAAAGCAGCACTCAGGGCTGGGGCCACCCCTTGGATCTCCCTTGGCAATAGACACAGGCCCTCTTTGGACACTGGGTCCAGCTGAAACCTGTCCCTGACCTCCTGCACACGAGAGACAGGTTACACCATCTCTTCCCTTCCTTCAAGTCCCCCCAACCCTGTCAGGCACTGCAGGGAAGAGTCACCCTGACCCACCAAGGTCCTTGGGGATCTACAGCCTGGTTTGTTTATAAAGCCTTTTCTTTTATTCTACTTGTTTTTAACTGCTCATTTATTAGGTCAAATTGCTTTAGGAGGACACTGATTTGTGCTGGTTTTGCTGGAATACGTCTGTGAGACCAGAGCACACTGGCACATGCTGTCCTCAGGGCATGGGAGGCTGTTACAGATTCTCTCACGTGTGTTTATGGGTTGTTGGAGTCAAACACAGACAAACAAAGAACAGATCAACACACAGGAGCTCCCTTTCCTCCTCCCTGCCCCCTGCAGCCTGGACATCTCTCCACCCTAGGCATCCCTGAGAGGGGATGGCAGGCCTGCTGCTGTGGGTGGGAGTGGGGCAGCCCTGACACTTCAGACACTGTCACACAAACACATGGACTCATCACACAATTTGTCACACTGAACAGAAGCACATCGGGGGCACTGGGACAGGCAGCAGCTCTGTCCTGGCAGGGCCACGGTGGTGATGAGGAACCTGGCAGGGTCAGCAGTTCCTAACTACTCCTTGAAAGACCCCCCAAACTGTCCTGAAGTGCTGCAGTGCAACCTATGCAAAATGGGAGGTGAGCTCCCACACTAGGACCCCTCATATTATGGACTCCTCGTCGTCCTCCTCCATCTCCCGGTCCACCTCGATGGCCGTGTTCTCGTAGCTGGTGACGCCGCCGTATTTCCGCATGTGGACCATCAGGGGTTTGGGGGACTGGCTGCCAGCCAGGCTCGCCACGTACACGCCGGTGCGGTTCTCCTCCAGGGACGGGCCCCAGGCCATGGCCGGCCGGCTGGCTTGCTGGACTCGCTGTGAGGGGCAGGCAGAGGGAGCACAGGCACCCTGCACCCTCCACTGCCCAGGCAGCACCTCCACCCCACAGCTCACCCACTGCTCCCAGTGCCCTGCCAGCCCCCAGGGACTGAAAGAACCCCCAGAGAGGATGGGATGGGGTCAAAAGCTCTTCTTGTAACCTTTTGGGGATGCAGCTCTGTCTAAGTGCCTTGCTGTGGGCTGGGGAGGCATTGTGGGCTGTGGATGCTGGTGGTGAGGGCTTGCAGGAGCAAGGGGCTAGTGTAGGGCTACAGCCCTGTGCTGTGGGGTCAGAGCACTCAGACAAGGGGTTAGCCTTGGCCAAGGTAGCTCCTGGCCATGCCACAGTGCCCATGGCAGTGTCAAGCCAGGTTACAGCCAGCAAGTGCTCCAGCAGGGGATTGCTGCCTGGGGAGGGCATCAAGCTCTGCTCCTCTGCTTTTAACAGCCTGGCGAGAGCAGTGAGGGACTGGGAAAGCTGTGGGCAGCCAACAGGTCTGTAACCTGCTCCTGGGAGAAGCCTTTCAGTGCAGGGATCCCATCTGGGCTGCCTGCACAGTCTGGCAGCTGCCTGCCTTGCTGTGTCACTGCTTTTGCCAAGTGGGTGCAAAGTCCCAGGTGCCCATGGCTGCTCCACACTGGGGACAATGTGCTTCCTCACAGGGCCCAGCCAGCTTGTTTTGGAGAGCTGTTTGCTGCCTCATTGGGCAGCAGTTTTACTCAGTACCTGCCTGTCATCATGGGAAGCAGCATGGCTGGAAATGCTTTGGGATGTGCCATATCTCACACACCATGGGCAGAAGGGGGAATGGGGACACACACTTCCAGGAGAGAGGATACAGAAACTTCCAGAGGATTCTGACTTGGCAGGGGCTTGTGCTCACTGCTGCATATTTCTGGAGTGCTCCCCAGCAGCGACAGGCCCCAGAACCTCCTACCTCCCACAGTGTCCCTTCTTCTTGGAGCACAGCCACCACCATGCCCATGGGAATCATCAGGCAGGAGAGCACTCCCATGAGGATGCCCAAGACCTCTGCCCAGGTGGGGAAGCGGTAGTTGCCGTACTCAGAAGGCTGGTACTTGACAATGTTATACACCAGCAGAGCCTGTGGGATGGGAAGACAGTGAGGTCATCCCAGAGGTCTTATGCTCAAAGAAGGCCTGAAGATGATGTACAGCTCCAGGACAAGGATGGTCTCTGGGGCAGGAGCTGCCAGTGGAGTAACTTATCACACTGGGAGGCCACCCAAGGATACTGGCACCACCATCAGCAGCTCAAGCTGAGCAGTTACCATCATTGTTGCCGGGGATAGGACCATCCAGCAAGCTCTGAAGTAGGGCCCTGGTTTGAATCCCAGCATCATGTGAATATCTCGACAGAACCTCTTCATGCCTGCAGGAGGGAGAGGGACTCAGAAGCTTTGATCCTACCCCCAGAGCCTTGTGCCTGTACCAGGCTGCTCTGCACTGATCACAGGCAGCAGTTTGTATCCTCTACAAGGAGCAGTTTGTCTCCCCCCACCCATCTGGGAGATGCAGGAGGGGGGCCCAGCTGGTGCTGCCTGAAGGAGCAGGCTCAGCACCTCATGTATCTTGGGAGAGGTGAATCAAATGATAGCCAAGAAGAAACAGGTGGTGGGAGCGAAGTCTCATGCTCCACTGTGAGGCTGTTGGTTTCCCTGCTGCTCCCTCTAAATTCCTGTCTTCACACAAACAGCACATCTTTCCCCATGCCCCTGTGGGGACAGGCACCCTTACCATAGACATGTGTCACCACAAGGCAGGTAGTGATCACCACCACCATGAGACCAAAGCCAGCACTGTAGTCATCCAGTAGGACCAGCCAGTACATCCCACCCTGTGGAGACAAAGCACAGAGGCCAGCATCTCCAGGACCATCATCCCAATAAACCTCCACCCATGCCTTCTGACTTTTGGAGACCCTGAGGAGGACAGCAGACAGCAGCCTCATGAGACATCAGTCTCCTTATCCTTAGGGATGGGAAGAACACTGTCACTCCCCTTGGACCTCACACCTTCTGGAAGCCCAAGCTTCTCTTTCACCTGGTTATCTGATATGAATAGACATGTGAAAACTTGGCTGCTGACCTAAGTTCTCCCCAAAATGAGTCCCTGCTTGGTCCCCACGATGGATCATCCCCACAGTCATACCTCTGTTGTGAGGATGAGCCCCATCAGGAAGAGGGCGATGCAGATGACAGCAGAGAACGAAGCTTTCTTTGGCCGCAGGTAGTAGGGGAACTCATCTGTCACTGCCGTGACGATGGTCTCCATAAATGCAAACTGCATGCACAGGAGGAGAGGGTCCCCTGAGCCCTCAGGCTGCCCAGAGTCCATGGCTGTCTCCATGGGCCCTGTCCTTACCTGGCTGTCCAGGCCCAAGGTTAACAGCATGAAGAAGAACAGGAATGACCAGAATGGAGAAAGGGGGAGCATTGTCATGGCCTGGGGGTACACCACAAAAGCCAGACCAGGACCTAGGGGAGGCAAAGGACAGCAGTGTGAAAAGGTGGTGACAGAGCTGGGCAGGGGGGCATGGAAGAGAGGAGAGCTCAGCAGAGCAGCACCATGGGAGAGGCATGCCAGGACTCTGGCAAGATGGGCAGGAAGGGTCCTGTTGCAGAGGGTGGAGAAACAGCCTGCTCCTTGCTCAGACCTTCATTAGACATCACTTGTCTGTCTCCTTCCCTCCCAGCTGAGCCATCCACCTTCATCCCTCATGCTGACATCCTCAGGTGCCTCCCATCCTGGAAGGGATGCTCCTCAGCACACCCAGGCAGGAGAAGGGGAAGACATCTTCGTTTGGCCTCACCTGCTTTTGCCACCTGGTTAACAGGGACCCCAAGCTCCTGGGACATGTATCCCAAAACAGAGAAGATGGCAAACCCTGCCAGGATGCTGGTGATGGCATTGCCCAGGGTCACTATGAAGGTGTCCCTATAGAGAAGGAAGAAGATGCTCTGAACCTGCTCGCTCCTTCCCACCCCACACCAGTGCACGGTGGCATTGCCAGCCCTGGGTGCCACAGTAAGGTGACCCAGTGACTGTCCTTCAGGGCCTCTCATGGCAAGTGCTTTCCAGGGTCAAAAGAAGCATATATTTCATGGATATACGAATGGATAATATTCATATGGATAATACTGTGGGGGTACCTCCAAAGCTTTCTGTCCCCTGTGAATGGGGTCAGACCAAATGTCCAGCACCCATCTCTTTCAGTGAACTACACTGGATGCTGGGGACAGGGCACACATACACAACTCCAGCCTCAAATATCCTCAGCTTTCAGCATTACAGCCCAAAAATTCTGAGCTGGGTGCTCTGCCTTGGTGCTTAGGAGAATTTTTTTCCACAGATCCCTCTGTTCCTCTCAAGCCTATACAAATTGTCAGGTGTTCCCTCAGTGCAGAGCAAGGTGACTGTGTGGCACCACGTGCTTCTGCTGGCTTTGAGCCCACCAGCTCAGTTTTCACTGCTCCCCCAACCCATAATTTTTACAAGACAGCAGCTGACTCCCACCTGTAGATATTCTGATGGAAGGTGTTGTATGAGGCAAAGGTGAGAAGGCCCCCAAAGCCCACTCCAAGGGAATAGAAAATCTGCAGGGCTGCCTCGATCCACACCTGGGGGATGGAAGCAGTTCTGAGGAGAGCAGGGCTTTGGAAAGCTCCACATGAGGAACATGGCATTAGAAATCTGGTTCCCCAGAGCCCTGGGCACATCTTCCCCAGCTCTCCAAGCATGCACAGCCTATGGGGTATTTGTCTTTCCTTGTTAACACTCACCACTCATAGTGGATCAGCTGGCTAATGGAAGGGCTAATAAGAATGTTTTAGGGTCAGCCCAGTGGGCATTAAATGCCCTTGTAAAACTGGGTGGTCTCTTGATGACCACCACTGCTGACGTCCTCTCCACATGCTGGGAGTTCTTGAGAACAGTCAAATCCACCATGGGCCATCACAGGGGCTGGGATGATCCTGCCCATGGTCCTGGCACTCAGGGGAGTCTTGGTATCATCCCACCCATGCAGAGCCATAAACACATGCAGGGGCTGGGGACACAGGGGAATAGTGGCCAGGAAAAAGTGTGGGACAAAGATTTTTGGTCTAGGGGCAACCAAGAGAGCTTTAGGTTAGGGTGTGGCCAGAAAAGACAGCTGAGTAAGGGAACTGCCTCTGTTGCATGCAGGAGGTGGTTCATTTTTGTGTCTTGAAGAAATTGCACAACCTCCTACTCACTTTGGAAGACAGCAAGTGATCAAACTGGGGCGTGAGGTAAAACTGGATCCCCTTCCAGGCCCCCTCCAAGGTCACGCCACGAATGAGCAGCATCACCAGGATGAGGTATGGGAAGGTGGCAGTGAAGTACACGACCTGCAGGAAAGCAGAGCCAGCTGGGAGAGCTGGGAATGAGAGCACAGCATGAATGCTGTCCCATGCCCTGTCCCCAGGGTGGGACACATCACCCTGGGGTCCTTGGGCTGCAGCAGGGCCAGCATGCCAGCCCTGCTGGAGTCTGGGTGTGCAAGGCATCCCCAAAATATCTTATACCCAGTGGATGCTGTTTGTGGGTCTCACTTTCCCAAAGGTGCAGAGTCACAAGCACTGGTGAGCATCACTGTAGGTCCCCCCTGAGGAGACCAGCCAGCCCTTACCTTGCCAGAGGATTTGACTCCCTTAAGGATGCACAGATAAACAATAGTCCAAGAAAGGAGCAGGCACAGACACAAGTTCCAGCGGATCCTCCCAGGATCCCCAATCCCTGAGCTTCCTTGGATGTGCAGGACATACCGGCTAGGGAGGAAGGAGAGTTGCTAGTGAGCAGCCACAGGCTGCCTTCTTCCAGAGGCCTTCTGACCCTAGAAAAGCCTCTGGTGCAAAATAACCATGTCATCAATCATGGGCACTGGCAGCTCCTTGCCAATCAAACAGGAACAGTCAGAGTGATTTCTCCACACATATTAAAGAGCCCAGAAGGGATGCCTAGCATCTTGAGAGCAAATTCCCAGCCATTCCAGACGTGGGATGCATTTCAGTCTAGCATATTTCCAGGCCAACAAAGCAGTGTTAGAACATGGACACCTCCCACACCCCAGTGGCTAAACTGAGCTGTCACCCACAGCTGAGCACACGAGCCCATCGCTGCACCACACCACCAACCATGGGTGAGACCTGCAGCATCTGTGCTGTGAGACGTGCAGATCCTTCACCCCTCATCCCAGCCACATCCTCTCCCTGACTAGACCCCAGCCACATCCCCAGGCCCGGGCTGGCCTCGTTACCTCCAGTACTCCTCACTGGGGCTGACGGTGTTGCTGATGTTGACGGGCAGGGCGTTGTTGCCCGCCTTGATGACGTGGTGGTCCAGGCACAGGTCGGTGTTCCACCAGTTGCCACAGTGCTGCCAGGGCAAGTCGCTTGTGAGGGATGCAAAGAGGTAGAAGAGAACGTAAGCAATGATCATATTGTAGTAAATGGCCACCAAGGAGACGATGAGGATCGTGCCCATGCCAACGCCTGAAGGAAGGAGAGGGTAAAGAAGGAGTGAGCTGGAGCAAGCAAAACACACCCAAAAGCAGGGTCAGACACTGCACCTCAGCAGCCAATGATCTACCAGTCCAAGGCTCGCCTGCTGGGGGAGCCTCTTATTGCCATTAAAACGTCTGGACAGGCCTTCTCTGTATTGATGATCTAGTGCCTCACAAACAACTTTACAGCAGCTTAATGTTGCGAATAAAAGTATTTGATTTGAATGGTTTTTGGGGGTTTTTTATGCTTTATTTTTACCTTTGTTTTTAACAGGTATTTCTTAGTTTTCATGCTGTATTTTGTACAATAGGTAGCTTAATAATCTTCATATAATTTCTAGAGCTGGTCATGCCATTCAGAGCCCTCAGACTGACCAATCTCCTGCATATACTGCAGCTACTAAAACAGCTAACTCAGAATTCCAGCTGCCATGCCTTCCCCCAGGTTCTTTTGATTCTAACAAGAGCTTTGAGAATCATGGGATGCTGCTGCTGGTGCATGTCCTCATGAAAGAGTTCTTGCAGAGGTCCCTCATAGGCTCTGGACTTCACTCACGCACCTTTAAAGAGAGGGCTTATCTTCCAGACGGCCAGTGGCCCTAGGCTGGAGAACTGGCCAAGTGACAGCTCCATGAAGAAGATGGGGATCCCACAGATGGCCAGCATGATGAAGTAAGGAACCAAGAAAGCTCCTGCAAGAAGCAAAATTTAAAAAAAACAAACCCTGAAAGTAATACGGAACAAATACTAAAGCCCAACTGTGACAGGGAATAAAGCTCATTCAATACGTGTGGCTCTGAGGGATCTACATCAAAATGAAGAAGACAGGGAGGAGCAAGAGCTCACTGCTAGTGCAGGAGAAAGGGGCTGTGATTCATCTGGTGCTGTGCTTCACCTCTGCTCCCAATTCTCTTTTCTCTTTGAATCTGTCACAAACACCATGAAATTCTCCAGTTATTATTGCTCTGGGAGGATTTGAACCAACATTTTGCACTGTCACCTGGGGCTCTTGCATTGCAAAAGGTTCACTCCCTCCTTTGATAGGTGGAAGTGTTTGCTGACCCTGCTGAGTCCTGGAGGACACCAGACCAAAAATCTACTAGACACCAGGATGGCTGGTGTTTGGTCCAGCATAGAGACAGGGGTTTGTCCAAGGCCAGGGATACAGAGATGGGCTCCAAAGTCCCTTCCACACATAGATACAGGTGGTTAAAGCCCTAAACAAGCATGGGGAGGGCAGGAGGAGGCTTCACCCTGCCTGGGGTGAAGTGCTACTTCCCAGCCCTGGGAAGGGGAAGGGATGTTTCTTCAGGGATATTCTACCAGCCCAGGTCAGTGGGTGGGAGACTGTCTGCTCCAAAGGATGCCCAGTACCTCCTCCATTGGTGTAAGCCCTGTAGGGAAACCTCCAGACGTTTCCAAGGCCCACGCAGTATCCGATGCAGGAGAGGAGGAAATCCAGGCGCCCTGTCCAGTTCCCTCTGTCTTCTGGGCACTCGGAGCCCAGGTCCCCATCCTGGCTGCTGGGGCTTACCAGGAGATCTGGTGTCACTGGCTGAGTGAGGGACCAGGGTATGGGAGAGAGCAGGCAGGGGTTAAGCAAGGAAAAAAATCAGAGAATGAAGAATGGGAGAGAGGGAAGAAGTGCCAAGAACTCACGAGTGAATTTGTGACCCCGAGTCACAGCACTGACACTTGTCCCTTGGGAACACCCTGACCCAGAAGCTCTCTGTTCCCCACCTCAGCCAATGCCCTGCTCTGCCACTGAGCAAAAAGGGATAAATGTAATCCCACGTGACCAGAGCTCCCCTGGGAAAAGTAGGATTGTCCCAGCTCATTCTGGGAAGGTTCACCAGGGCCCAACTCCCAACGCCAGATTCCAAAGACATCCTTTCAGGGGGCCACAATAAACTTTCTGGATCTCCTGCAGAATGTGGGCAGGAGGACAGTGGGAGAAGCACTGTGGCGTGCCAGGGAGCGTGACACCCAGCCCCATGTGTGCTGCCACGCCAGGCACTCGGCTGGCTGCCAGTAATTGCTCCGTGCATTTTTCACACTTTTCCAACTGCCAAAAACCTTCACTGTGGGAATTTAGTGATACTCCCTGTTGTCCCTGCTGAGAGATGAGAGATCTCCTTCCGGAATTCCTAATGTGCTCTGGATCAATGCAGAACAGGCAGGACATTAACCCATTCCCTTCATCCCCACTGCCTCAGCTCTTCAAGTGGAAGTGCAAGTCCTGCAATCCTCCTGGGGTGCACCAGGAGGGCACCTCTATGTTTGTATGGGTGTATATCAGGTTTGAAGTGAGGTGTTCAGTCTGAATTCCCCCCATTTCCTGACCTCAGAAGAGCAGGGAAAGCATCCCCACTGACTCTAGAGCTGGAAGGCTGAGCCAGCAGCTGCCAGATGAGATCCCATCACAGATACACCCACAGCAAAACCAGGCAGCACAAAGGGGTGGAATGAGGATCCTGTCCCTGTGCCACCATGTGTTGCTGTGGCCTGGCATGGGAGTTTATCACATTTGTATTGAGGCACAGGAGGATTCTGGTGTATCTGCTGACAAGGGACCAGGACCAGGGCAGGAGGAGCCCATTTGGGAACCTTCTCTTCTTCAGCTCTCTGAAGAGTAAAAGCAGCCATCTCCTGTCCTTGTTCATAATCATAGGGAACAAACCCATGCATAGGCTGTGGTTATGGGAGAGGGACCTGGGTTTGGAGCCAGGGTTTTGTGGAATCAGCCAGACAGAGCTGCAGGTCTCCTGTACCCGTCTGCACTGGTGCTCAGAGCCTGCAGCAGACCCAGTCCCCAGGAGGCCAGAACTGGCTGGTGATCAGAGAGCTCAGTGCTGCCCTTTCAAGGCCTTGGGGAAGGTGGCAGCCACCTCCCCTCCTCTCTTCCTCCTCCTCTCCAGCTGGACTGGACTGGAGGATGCTCCTGCTGCTGGTTCCCATGGAGACACTGAGCCAAGATGCTGAAGGAGAGGGCTGCCAGCTCCCCCCCTGCACAGGGTGCACCCCTAAAACCCCAGCTGCTGGCACTGCAGACATGCTGCTGCAGCCCAAAGGCACCAAGTGCAGAGGCAAACTCCTCCCCATCCCCACCTGGTGCACAAACACCTCAAGGGACAGAACATGGGCACACTCTTCCCAGAGCCAGCCTGAAATGTATAGCTCCAGCAAAGCTGTTACACCCAAATCCTCTGTGAAAAGCTCATCCCTGCTGGATGCCACCATCACAAGGCAAAAGTCAGAAGAAAAAGTTGCAAAAACACAGGCTGAAAAGTCAAAATATGACCCAAATATAATACTGTTGCTACAAAAATGTCACTTCCTGGCAGCCCTCCTGCAGTTTTTCAACACAGCTCTGTGGTTTAGCAGCACCTCCAAGTCATGGCCCTGCCTGCTAATTAGCTCAGCACACAGTGTGTGACCCACAGCTGTCTGTGCTTGCAGGGGATGGACAGGCTGCTCTGAACTCCCTCACAAAGATTTCAGCAGCTAAAACCTGTATTCACAAAGATCCCTGCCAGGTAGGGGCCACCACAGTTGGGTCTTCCCCTTGCAAAATAATGCTTCCCAGTCCATCACACTGGCTGAGGAGCATTTGTGTTCCAGGTTTGAATCACTTAAAACCAGCAAGCAGGATTGCTGGGAGATAATTAAATCCTGTTGCCTAATCCCTGCATCTCTCTCTGAATCCTAAACACCTGCAGGAGGACACAGGTTGAACTGCAAGATCTCATTACATGCCTGTCCATGAGATATAGCACAGAAATCAACACAGAAGCAACAACAGAAAATGAAGGGAACCAATGGGACCCTTTCCAAACTGTAAATGGCCTGGTCCCTGTCTCAGTCACCATTCCAAGGGCCATGGGCCCTAGTTTGTCACTTGTGTCTCAATAATGACTGCCCCCCCTTGTTAATATCTTTGTCTGGAGCTCTACAGCTCAAATATAAGACCCCAGAGCAGAAAGCAGAGACCACTTGTGTCAGATAAACCCAAACAATGACAGTTGTCCCCAGTGGGCAAGCTGAGTAGATACAGGCATGCTGCTGGAAAACACACATAAAGGCGGCTCTCTGACTGCAATGCTCAAAATACCCCCAAATCCCAGCCTTTCCATAGAAATCACAGAAAAACTGGCCTATTTGCCTGACTTGAAATTAATTACAAAGCACAATATTTAAGGTTTCCAGCCCATCTTTGTCCCAAATCGCAGAGGAAAGCACACCTCCCTTCTTCTGACTGCTGGAAATCTCATGCACCAGCTTCATTCTAGAGCTTTTTATTTAGGATTAATGCTCTATTTCAGCCTCTGTCATAACAGGAATTCTCTTTTTCAGTGGCAGCTGAAGTGCTCCAGTGCTCCAGTATTGCTCTAGTGCTTTCCACTGTCAGCTGCCATCCTTCAAGCCGGGCTCCTGTCTTGCAGTTATAAACAGACTGGGTCTAACAGCTCCCTTGGCAACCCCAGCCTCTTTGAACACAGCATCACTTTCCATTATTCACCAAAAGATGCTCCCAAAGAAGTCAGCAAAGCAAAGGTCACCGAGAAGAAAAAGCACTTTAGTGTCTGCCAAGACAAGAGCTCAGGTCTGTAAGGAAATGGCTCTGTGCTAATTAACTTCTCTAAACCAATTTACTTAAACCAAAACCCAGCTGTACCTGAGTGAAAAAACTCCAGCAAGATCAAAGGTATGTTTTCATCCTATTTTGTCTCAATTCAAGCTGGCATTGTGGGGTTATTTTGTCAGTGTTTTGTGCGTGGATCACAGCCTTTGAGCAAGAGAAATGCCACACGGCACCAGATTTCTCCCCTGCGGATCTGAGCACAGTGAGTCTCTAAAGCGTGAGTCACTTCAGATTAGTTTAAATTGCTTGTTAATCTTTGAGAGAAAAAAAATCTTAAAAAAGCATAAAAAATTATTCAAATGTAATATCACTTAGAAAGTGAAGTAAATAAAGCACTGCTATGGTAAGGAAGGGCCCCTCAAAGGGCTGAGCTGACCCTGGGTGACCCCAGCCCCGGATCACAGCTGATGCCATGAGAGGGAACAAGTGATGGTAGAGCCAGCACAGGGAGGCTGGAGGTGGTTGAGGCTGAAGCAAACTCATTACATCAATGTCCAAAGTGTAGAGAGTATGCATGGGTACAAATGTTTGTGGTTTTTCATCTGAAAACCCTGGGGAAGTTTTGAGGCAGATTGTGGCAGGCAGAGGATGGCAGCAGCTCAGGTAGAAAGATGCTGCTCAGCAGCCTGGCCAGGTATGGGAAGGGTCAGCATGAACCATGACTCCCACCACTGGCTCCAGTGGGATTTACTCCATTTCTACAAAAAAGCAAAACAAAACAAACAAACAAAAAAAAAAACCAAAAACCAACCAACCAAAGAAAATAATCAAATAAATAAAATCCATCTCCCAGCTCTTCTGGAAATACTATTATGCAAAAACCAACCTGAAATCCTTAGACCCTGAGAAAGGTCTTCTCAAATCAAGGGGTATTTCCATATGTCTAAAATATGGCTGGTAAGAAGGTTTAAAACTCCAGCTCACCAGTGGAAAGTGGATCACAACGAGAGGAAGAGGCTGTCTGGGTCCTGGTAGGTGCTGCAGTGGGGATGGGCACATCTCTTCATCAACCACCACCAGCTCCAGGCAAGCCCAATGCCACCATTGGACACAGTGGTCCCAAAGTGGCTGTGAGCACCAGGTCCTCCATCTGGGGCTCAGTGATTGTATTTTTGAATAATGAAGGACAGAGGCCTCTGAGAAGCACTGGGAATGGGGAAAATAACTCCAGAGACATCTGCTTTCCATCCCAACTGATCACCATGGGGCTAAATGAATTCCTGAATAAATGTTAAAGAGGGTCACCAGCATCAAGTAACTTGGAAAGGCATTGGAAGGGGCAAAGAACATTTTTAATGGATCTTGCAGTCACAAAGCCATCTGGAAAAGCAATTTGTAGGAAAGAGGAAGAAAGACATGAGCCAAATGATGCCTCCAAACCAGAGTGGAGAAATAGGCTGTCAGGGCCTGCTGGCTGTCACCAGGATACTGCTGGGGTTTTTACGTCATTTCCCAATATCCTAGGAATTTCCTGGCAGGGATGCAACTCTCCCGGGTTTTCATTCATGTCAACCTGCCCTCTGTTCAGTGGGCATGGTTTGGCATGGGGTGTAGCTGAAGAGACTCCCAGCCCTGGGTCACTGCTCAGGATGCTCTAGGAAGGCCTGACCCATTCAGCAGCAGCACATCCCCATGATGGAGTTGTGGCTGACACCATCTCTGCCACCCTACTCCACCTGTCCCCAGAGAAAGGACTCAGTCCCCAGCGTGGGGGGAAATGGGAACTCCGACTGGGAAGAGAAAAGTGTCAGTGGAGGGGAGCCTAGGATGGGAAAGCCTGACAACTGGGTTTAAAAAGGGTTTCCAGCAGGATGTAAAAAGGGTTTGTAGCTCTACCAGCTCTGCCCTGAATCCAAAGTTCAGCGTCCAGCTGACCCCACATCACCCACACCCCTTTGAATCCTGCGGAGGAGGAGGAGGAGGCAATCCGAGCTGCAGGTGGGACAGGCGCTGCCCAGCCCCCGTGCTCGTCCCGGGGAGGGACCCCGGGCCCGGGCAGTCTGCGGGGAGCAGCGTCCCCGGGGTGCGGGGCTGCGCGGAGCCAGCTCTGCCCCGGTGCCGCCCCCGGCGCCCGGCCCGACACAACGTGAGCCACCCACGGCCGGCAGCACCTGCGGGCACGGAGGGGTGGGGGGCAGCGGTGCCTCCCGCTCAGGAGGAGCGGCGGGCACGAAATGCCCCATCCCGCTGCCCACGATCTCGCTTTGGCCCCGCGCACGAGCACTATTCCCGAATATCCCACTGATCCCTGCCGGCTGCCCGCCAAGGCTCCCGAGGACGGGATGCGGGGCGATGGGCATGACTCCCCCGCTCCCTGCTGCCAGCCCGGGGCTATCGTCGCTCCATCTCCTAGCCCTGGGCTACCCTCGCTCCTGGCTGTCACCTGCCGGGGGTAGCCCTGGTCCCCTGCTCCTCTCCCTGGGGCATCCCCGCTCCCGACTCTACCTTCCGGAGATGCTGCTGCCGGAGCTGCTTCATCCTAGACCCTGTTGCTATGCGCTCCCCGCTCCGACACTTTTCGTCTCGCTCTCTCCGGCGCTGGGGTGGGCGGAGGGGGAGCGGGGAAACGATGGCCGGCACGGAGGGGTGGGCACCCACCTGCTGCCGGGGAGAGCTGGGGACGTGAGGAGCGAGGCTGGAGGGAAGGTTTGCCTTGAGTGGAGGACGGCTGAGTGCGGAGCAGGGAGGGAGGAGGGAGGTCTGTCTGTCAAAAGCACTCCTGATGGGGAAAGGGGGGATCCGGGACCTCAGCCCCCCACCCGGGCAGCGAGGGGGAACGGCTGCTGTCTCACTAATGCCGCAAATGCATTGGGTGTCCCCAGAGAAGGACCTGACTTTGGAGTCACTCTGACACTGAGTACCCCATGCAGTGATGGCAGCAGATACCAGAAGCTCACAGCACCTTCCTCTATGGCTCTGGGATGTTCTTCCTGTGGCAGGACATAGCTGGAGCTTGAGCAGATCAGAAGTGACTGTTCCCCATGCTGCCTGAGCCCAGCCCTCAGTCCAGGGGAGGGGAATGCTCCACAGCCATCAGTCCCTTTGGGTAGGACCAACACATCCCACCACACCGAGGGCAAGAGCAACCCTTGGGCAGTGCCCAGGGTGAGCATCTGAGCCCAGCATATTGTGGCCCCAATGTAGGAGCACAGGTCACATCTCCAGGGTTCAGA
This sequence comes from Sitta carolinensis, assembly GCA_032173965.1. NCBI lineage: Eukaryota > Metazoa > Chordata > Aves > Passeriformes > Sittidae > Sitta > Sitta carolinensis. The sequence continues at coordinate 12,687,226 of CM063294.1, forward strand.
TGTCCCTGTTTGAGTCAGCAGTGGGATACTGGAGCCCCAATGTCCAGGGAGATGCTGGCTTTTCACCCTCAAATTCCCAGTGAGGTGGCAGAGCTGGTCTGTGTCTTCTCCTCTCACTTTCATGGTGGAAATATCTTCTGTGTGTCTGGGAGAAAGGCCAGCCCCACATGCTCCAGGGCCAGTGTGGGACCAGGATAGATCCAGACTCAGTGGTCCCTCTTTCCCATGATAATATCCACTTTCCATCACTTCATCCCTGGACTGTGCCCAGTGCTCTGACCCTGGGTGTGTCCCTTTTCCTTGCAAGTGCCCTACAGGCTCTGACCTGAGCCAGACCTCTGCCCAGATGCTTTACTGAGCTTTAAGGTGAGTAGACAGCATTGGGGATGAGGAGGACAATGACAGGGCTGGAACAGAGAGAACCCAGCCTGCCTGATGTAAAAGCAAATCTCCAGCACATCTAATGGCAATTGTGCTCCTACAGCCCTCTAAGCACTTCTGAAAATTTTCTCAGAAAGGAATGGTATTCTCAGCATAAAGACACATTTCTGCAGGAGTCCAACACAATGAAGTGGCTCAACATTTGCACAATGGGTCTTTCAGAGCTAATATTTACCTGGATTTCCCAGGGAAAGGAGAAAAGAGCAAAACTACATAACCCAACAAACATCTCTTTTCACACACTCACAGCTTCCTCAAAAATAAAAGTATCTTTGGGAATTCATTCAGGCTAGTTTTACCTGGCTTGGACTTGCCACCACTTCTCCCTCTCCCAGATGCTGGCTGGGAATGCTGAGCCTGGAGCTGGCCAGGCTGATGGCCAGGGGCTGCATCAAGCACTGTTCTTATCTCAGCCTTCAGGCAGGGCAGGGATGCTTTGTTTGCCTTTCATGCCAGTGCAATCTGAATCAGCCCCTTTAGACATTCTGCCTTGGGATCCACCTAAAAAGAGATGTCCCATGGCCACCTCCATGTCATGGGAGGGGAGATCCTAGTGTCACCTCATTGCAGCTGTGCATGTCACCAGCATGGACTATCTCTACAGAAACTATTCAGCATTCCTGGGCAGACTGCATGGCCTCATCTTCTTATGTCCAGGACAGTATTTTTTATTAGAGACACCCAGGGCTGATGGTGCTCTGAAATGTCCATGTCGATACCACTTCTTCTGTGATGCTTTGTACCTGGAACTCGTTTTTCTGGTTTGTCTGGTGCTGCTCTGGTAGCACCATCAGCTCTTCATTGCCTGGAATCACCAGCGAGTGATCACCAGGCACCTGGGATGTTCCAGCTTAGCATTACAGAGCTGGACCAAATCTTGCATTGCCCTGGAGCTGGCAAGAAATGCACTTCATGGAACAGCACACACCAGAGGCAGTAACAGCCAGAAGGAGCAGTGCAATCTAGGGACTCCAAAAACCCCAGGAGAGGCCAGGGGTGTGCACAACTGTCCCCGTGACCAAGGGGGTAGCACTAGGCAGCACACACAGGGCTTGCAAGCATTTTCTAGCAGGATTTGTTTTCTCCCACTCCACCTCTGTGCCACCCCCTGGGCCACCAAGCAAACCTTTCCCTTCTCATGGGCTAGAGCACAACACACATCCTCCCTGCCAAGGCAGCATTGACAGACACTGGCACTGCCTGCTCTTTGTGACCCTGCAGGGCAAGGAGAGGGCAGAGCACGGGCTGGGGAAACACCCTTGCCCACCCTGCCACCTACATCCAGGTGGGTAGAGGTGAGAAGGGCTGGTAGCAGGATGGGACCGTGCCCAAGTCTGCATGAGGAAGGTGACAAGGCAGCGGTGCTCTGGTTAGTCACCACTGAGAAGTGTTCCATGCTGGAGGCTGCTGGTAGGACAGGCATGCTTGGCCACCTGCTGTGTGTGGCCTTATTTTGATGATGGTTTCAAGATTTCTCCAAGGAGGAGTAAAGCTGGGCAGAGGGAGCTGATGGAAAGTGCAGAGGGAGGAGAAGGGAGAAACTGTGGGAACTTGTAGAGGACAGCCCCCAGGGTGCCCTGGCTATGAGGGCAGGCTGTCCCCATTCGGGCCAGGTTCCATGTGGGACACGTGACGGGGGAAGCAGCAGGTGCTAAACCCAGGTGTTTGTCACCTGCTGGGGTGAAACCGTCAAGGTGACACGTGTCCAGGAGGTTTGAACCAAAGGTTCATGGTGATCATGGTGTCATCCCATGGTTCATGGGATCATGGTGTCCACCAGCCCCTTTCCTGGCACAGGGAGGGCCCTGCATGCTTCACCCATCCCTGCCCAAACGGCAGATGCAGGGCGCGGGGAAGGACATGGGAGGGGGAACAGAGCAGATGCATTTCGTCACCCGGCCAAGGGGCGTTGTGTGTGTGTGTGTGTGTGTGTGTGTGTGTGTGTGTGTAGGGGGAAGGGGTGGCTGGGTGTGTGGGTGCATTTATTGCCTCTTCCCGCCAGCGCCGGCTCCCTGTGCATACACGGGTGGCAGGGACCCAAGGGCACAGCCCACGGCTCCCTGGACTTTTACCCTGCTGTGCAAACAGGTAGGCGCCAGATTAGGGTATCAGTTGGAATTTCATCCTGTCAACAGCACCCACAGCCTCTCTGGGCGGGCAGTGGAGCATCTTCGCTCTGTCCCAGCCCCTTGTCTCCCTGCAGGCCACCCAACACGGCAGGTGAATTTGGGAGATGCACATTTTGCCCCACCAGGACCCTGCTCCCCTCCCCACTGCTGTCTGTGGGCTCCCCTTGCAGACAGTAGTGATGCCCAGTGCTGAGCTGCCATCATCCTGAGCTGCCATCATCCTGAGCTGCCAGGGCAGGATCCCACTGCTGGTCTCCACGTGGCAGCAGCAAAATTGGACATTAAAGGCAGCCAAATCCCAAAGAGGGAGGATGGGTGTGGAGGAGCCAGCCCCCACCACAGGGACCATGCTGGAGTCTGCACACAGAAGCAGCCCCAGTTTCCCCAGTCCAGCTCAGCTCTTCAGGCAGGTGGCTCATTCAGTCTCATCCCTTCCCTATATGGCACCAGCTCCACTGCATTTGCATGCCCCTGCCTGTTTTAGTTCTTGATTCCCCACGTTTCCTTGCAGGGGTGCAGGAGGTGGTTTCTCCTGTGCCACGGGCAGCCTGGCACCATGCGGGGTCACCAGGGCACAGCAGTAGGTGCAGCAGTAGGTGCAGCCTCTGTTGTAATTGCAGGAACACTTTGCTCTGTCCCTTTCTCAGCAATGCTACCTCATCCTGTTCCCACTCCTCCATCTCCTCCACCCTCGAGGACTTTATCCTCCTTCAGGTGTCCCTCCACAGCCAGCTGCTCTGCCCTGGCACCTCAACACACCCCACACAACGCTTGGCACTGGGAAGAGTTTTGGGGCTGGAGGAGCCATTTGGGTGGGGATTTGAGGGCAGCCCCTTGCTCAGTGCTCTGCCAGATGAGTGGAACACTGATGGGATGGAGAGGGGAGAGTGTCAGGCACCAATGCCAGCTGTCTCAGGCACTATCTCACATCCTCATTCTCTGTTTATTCATCTTGGACAAGGAGGATATTCAGCCCATCGACAGCCATAAAATGAGATTAGAAACCAGGAGGCGCCAATGGGAGGCGACCACATCCGTGGGCAGCTGGCCTTGTTCTTTGGCCTCTGCCAGCCCAACAATGGCCTCACCCTGTCCCCTCCAGCACTGCGAGTTTGCAGCCATTGTGTCACCCAGCACTGCCACCCCTCTTGGTGCCAAAGGAATGAGACGTGGCACTGCCACGCCATGATATGAGCCACGCCACTGCCAGCAGTGCCCCTGTGGGACAGGCACACCCTGTGCTACAGGGACAAGGCTGCCTCCAGACACCCTTCCCAACCCTGGCTGCGCCCAGGAGCATTGGCACCAGTGTGACCCCAAAGCCAGCATCCTCCCCTGCCACAGTACCATGGGCCAGCAATGACAGCAACAAACCTGTGTCACACAGGATCCCTGCTTGGTTTTATTTTCACTGATGCCTAAAAATAAAAAGGAAAACCAGTTCTGCCTTATATACACAAAAACTGAGCTGAAGTCATGAGTCGATGCAAACATTTGTCCTCATCACTGAGCGCACCTGGTCACGGTGGCCGTGGGAAGTGTCACTGTCAGGAGGGAGACGCAAAGCCTTTGAGGGCTGGAGCAGGGCAGTGGAAACAGTGGGATAACAGGGACCCACTTGTAAAAGCCACAGCACACCTGGGGACTTTATGTTCTGGGGGCTGGGGCCAATGGGGGCTGGCAGTGGACAGCGTGGCCAAGGAATGTGAGGCACAAGCAGTGTCAGGAGGGATGTGAGGGTTTGACTGGGTGGAGAAAAAATACTGAGGAATATCACATAAGCTACGATGCAAGGCTCATGCTCCCTCATCCCTGCCTTGGTCTTCAGTACAGCAGCTGAGCAGGAGATGGTGCAACCCTGAGAAGGACCACAGACCCTCCTGTGTCCCAGCTGTGCCCCACTGGAATTTGGGGTTGCTGAAACTGGGCTGTACATTAACCTGGGCCTATACAATGGTCAAGACTCAGCAGGATAAAGGGACTTCTCAGCTGCAGTTCACCAGTAGGAATGGATGGGGTATAGCTAACTGGCTTAGGAAACACAGTGGGTGAGAAGGAGTGCAGTACATGGAGGAGCAGGGAGACAGGGAGGACAAAATCTGTAGTCCTGTAATCTGTAGTTTTAAAGAAAATAGGAAAAGAAATGCTTCTCTGTATTTCTGTCCATCACCTAACACCAAGGCACATGCCACTCATTTCTTGCATGCCTGAGGATCCCCTGCCCACCTGGCAGCAGCTCCTGGTGCCTGCAGTTACTGTGCTCCCTTGGACCAGCACCCAAATATTGGCCCTTCTGGACAGCCTGGGCTGGTTCTTGGGCCCTGTCCAGATGGCAAACCTTCCGTTCTCCTCCCCTTCCCCACAGAAGGGCTCAGAAGGGTTGTCTGCCCCAAATGTGCCTGTGCCAGGCTCCCTTCTACCCTCTCTCTGTGTTCCAGGTGGAGGATGGCTCTGTGTGGCTGCAGGGGCAGGGTTGGGGATGCAGGGTTGGGCACTGCCAGGGTCGCTGGGGACAAGGGTGGGGATGTTCAGGTACTCTTGTCAAGGATGTGCTCCGGCTTGCCACCATCACCGTGGTTTGAAGGGCTCCCATGTCATGTCCTACAGCCAAGGGTCTTTGCTGGTTCCCAGAGACCAACTTGCTCTGCCCTCCTCACCTCACTTGCCAGGAGACCAGCTCAGCAGAAATTCATTTTGCCTTGAGTCCAGCCAGGTCTTTTTTTCTGTTTCAGTCTTGTTCGAACTGCCCAAAAGCACCAGGCAGCTGGATTGCCAGGAACACCAAAGGAAGCACCTGGAGCACCATAGGAAAGCCCTCCTCCACTACCACCCCCTTCCTTCTGCTGACATCAGGACCTTGCCTGGGCTACAACAACCAGAGACCAAACCAGCGTGTGGCTCCATGGGAGATCAGTACCTAACCCATGTTTTTTACACAGGGGAGAGCCCACCAGTCCCACCAGTCAGGAAGGCCCCAGTGCCAGCTGGCCCAGCCTTGCTGTCTGCCCCATTGGTTCAGCCAGGGACAGTCATGTCTTTGGGAAGGGGCTGTCACCCTTCAGAGCACGTGGGCTGGTGGGGCTCTGCTGCATAGTGCTTTTCTCTTGGGGTCTGTAGCTGGTGAAGAGGGTTAAGGCATGAATTCTTCCTTGATCGTCAGCGGAGATGAGGAGACGAGGTTGGGGGCACTGCTGCTGCAGAGGCCTCCGATGGGTCCCAGGGTGCTGACAGCTGGGGGGGTCGGCGTGGTGGTGCTGGTGGGCTGGCTCTGCTGCTGCAGCTTCTTCTTGTTCACCTTCCTCTCCTTCGCCCTCCGATTCTGGAACCAGATTTTCACCTGCAGAAAGGAAAAGATGGCAATGAAGGGGTAAGGATGCAGGTGAAGATGACAACCCCCAGTCCACATAGGGCAGGGAGGGCATCCCAAAGTTTGGAAAGGAAGGGATGTGTGTGGAGCAAGGTGGGGCCTCCTCTAACTGCCTGGGCTAAAGCCCTCGCCCTTCCCCATCCCACCTCCATCCGGGTCGGGGTTTTCCCGGGCGCTGCAGCACTGACCTGCCGTTCGGTCAGCCCCAGGGCGGCGGCCAGCTCAGCCTTGCGGCGGATGGTGATGTAGCGGCTGTAGTGAAACTCCTTCTCCAGCTCCAGGCGCTGGTGGTCCGTGTACACCACCCGGTACTTGTCTTTTGTCCTGGTCTTGCCTGGCAGAGAGAGCAGAGTGAGGGGTGAGCCAACAGGGGAAGAAGGGGGGCAGTGGAATGGAAGGAACATCCCGAGGGCACGGAGGAGACACACAACCACCTGTGGAGAGCTCAGGAGAAACCTGGCAGTGCCCTGGGGACCAGTGGGAAAGAGAGTCAGGAGGCTCCTACTGGCTTTAACATCCTTCCTGTTCCACAACAGAGTCTTCTTCTTGTTGGGAAGTACCTGGGCTTTGGTGGAATTGCTAGGTGGAAAGAGCAGGAGGGATTCAGAGGTCCTCAGGAAGACAGACCATAAATGCCCTGTGTCATGACACACGGTCCCTGAGAGGAGCAGAGCTGCAGGTCCTGCAGTGGGCTGAGGAGAGGCTGCCTGGCAGGGCTAAGGAAAGCCCAGCTCTTTTTCTAGGAAGCCCCAAACCAAGCTGCCATCATATGAACGTGCATGGATCAGGACAGGGAAAGGACAGAAAACCCTGGAATGACCACATTTCTCTGCCACCCAGAGGGTTACTCTCCTTCTCCCTGTGCTGAGCTCAGACAGAGGGCAGTGCTTTAGGTGCACTCCTTAAAGATGCACTGCAGAAAGCCCACATGATGCCTAAACCCTCCTGGGGACTGGCCTCACGGGCCAGGGGTGTTTGCCACAGCCAGCCTGAATCTCTCCTTGGTCCCCCCGGATATGGGCAGAGCTTGGGGCCATCAGGATCCACATGTCTGTGCACACAGATGCACATCCCATGGCTCTGCAAACAGCACCTGCTGATTTCCAGCAGAAAAATACAGTCAAAGGCAGCCTGGCTGTCTCTTCCTAAGTTCCTTTGTTATTCCACAGGCACACAGGGTGAGCTGTGGAACTCTGCCTGGGCTGTGGGGGCAGGTGGCACTCCAAGGGAGGACACCCACACCTGGCAGTTTGCTGACAAGTTCCTGGTGTTTTCCTCTGCAGAAAAGCCCAGAGGCAGGGAATAAACACAGCTGTGAATATTTGCTTCTCCACCCAAAATGACAAAATCCTGTTCCAGGGAGTCGCGAGGGATGATGCCTGGCCATTTGTTTGCCTGGCAGACGTGTTCTCCTGAATTTCTGATGCTGACAGCAGTGCTGCTGTGAGAAGGAGTGGGAGCAAGCTCAGAACAGCTCCATGGGTTTCCCTGGAGCTGCCTTGGGTGTATCAGCATGGACAAGATACTGCACACCACTGCTGCAGATGTGCAGAAAGGGATTTCTAGTGACTCAGCAACCTACATTACCTACATACATGCTTGCAGCCTGGTTCTGCCAGGAAAGGGGATTTCTGTGTGCCTGCCATCCTGTTCATCTGTTCTCCCTAATGAGTACTTTGCACATCCACCCATTTGGGCCAAATCAGTTGGACACTGGGCAGTCTCAGCAATACAATTAAATTCTGACATCATCTGAGTGGAAGCAGGAGTTTAGGTGGCACAGAGGAAAACTGGGCTCTAGACACCCTAATAAGACATCAGAGAATATCCACAGAGCAAAACCCCAACCTCCAGGCTGCAAGTCTGTTTGTCAACCAGCTCAGTTTTATTTTTGACAGCATCTCTCTCCTGCTCTCCCACTGCAAGGAGATGGAGACATTCCTAAGCCACTTCTTATGCTGAAACTTAAATATAAAAAAGTTCAAGACAGGACAACCCATGGCCACAGAGTACTGCAGGTGGGAGAGGGGCCCCCTTGCAGCATCACATGGGATGGAAGAAAGCAGCTGTTTTTCTACTGAATAAGCAGAAACCACAGGGATCCATATCATGGCATTGACCACTGAACAAACCGAGTGTGGAAGCACGAGTGGGAGCAAGTGGGACCTGGGATGGGCATGGAAGGCACCTCACCCTGCTGGGACTGGATGCTGGCACTCCTGGGCACTTGAGCAGCAGTCACTCAATTCAAGTTAGCCCCCACTTTCCATGACTATGCCACTGTCTGTTTCCTCCTGCCATTGCTGCTGGTGGTGCTGGCAGGGGCTCAGCACAGTGTGGGCAGGGTGATGGCTGAGGGTCCCAGCACAGTCCCCAAGAAGCACTGAAGCTCTCCGTGATCCATGAATGAAGGAAGGAGCCCAGAAAGGCTCAGCATGACCAGGTATAGAACCAGAGATCCAGCACCAGGGCAAGACTTCAGCCACTAACTCACACTTGAGGGACATGATGAATTCAGGAAATGTTTCAGAGTGGGGAGCGCAGCCCATCCCAGGCTGGTCAGAAGCAAACACCTAATCCCTCCTCACCACCATCAGGTCAAACCTGTGCATACCACACAGGGTGACTCTGTGGGTTAAAAAAGGCTAAAAAAGGTTAATTTGATTGAGCAAGGTGTTTATGGAATGTCTGCAGAGACAGGGCTGGAATGCAGGGATTCCATGTGCACAGGGTGTGTGGCAGCTTTGCCAGGCACTTGTCTCCTGCCTGGCACACGTCAGCTTTGACAGCTCCAGACAAAACTGCCCATGGGAGCCTCAGCTGGGTGGAGTGATGCCAGGGGCACCCAGCCCATGCAGGGTCTGCACCCTGCCCTCCCACAGGGCCCTGTCCATCCAGGGTCATTGCTGCCTTCCCCCCCTGCCGGGGAAGGGTTCACCAGCATCAAAAGAACTTCTGCACCCCAGCCCAGGAGGGACCTGTGCTGAATCTGCAAAGGCAGCAATTCCCAAGAAGTTACAGAATAAACCAGATGCTCTGGTGGAGATTTATGTGAGGTTTAGCAGCTCCATGAGAAACTGGGCTCCCTCTGGCTGCTCCAGGCTCAGGGGCTCCTGCAAGATTTTTCTTTCTCATAGATTTCTCTCTTTTTCTTTTTTTTTTTTTTTTTTTTTCCATTTGAAAGCAAAAGCCTCTCTAAAGAGATAATAACTTTTAAATGGTCTTACTTGCAATGTTTTTATTTGAATACCACTGTTTGGAAAAAAGGAACACCTGGAAAGTGAAGCAGTTGACAGATAGAGTAAAAAAACAAAATTAAAGACTAAAGAAATAAGGCGGTTTGTGAATATCACATATGCCATGAATTTCAGTAGGAATTATTATTTCCTGCTGCAGCTGTAAATAGATCCATCACAGCCTGTTCTTTGTTATTCCTTCTTTATCCTTCATCCTGGATGGAGGCTGGGCTTTGCCTTAGGATGGCTCACAGGGTGAGCTGGGCACCAGGCTCAATATCAGTATCAATATCATCGCTTGCTGCTCAATATCAGGTATAAAAGACTCAAAACAGGGGGCTGACGACCAAGCCAGAGATGGAAACTTATTCACCTCACTAATTGCTGGTTTCGGATGTTTGCTGAATTCAGGGATGTACTGTGGGTGATTCACAAGGAAAAGAAAAGGATTTGCAAGAAATACTATTGACAATGAATAATTCAACTACCTTGAATATGAATGCTGGGTTACACTTAACTCTCTCCTGGAGACTTTTTATGGCTCTGTGAAAAGAAAGAGGAAATTCAGTTCCTTATGGGGAGCCCTCATGCCTATGGCCAAACAGAGGGATGGAACTGCTCCTGCATTTCCAGCCAAGCCTGGCAAAGCTGAAACGGGCTGTCCCACGGCTGGGGTAACCTGGAGCTGGGGCTGCTGCCCCAGGAGGGAGTGTGGATGGGCTGCAGAGGGAGTGCCAGTGATGTCTCTTAGCACAGTTGTTAGCCCCTTCCAACCCTGCCCCTCCTCCTTGTCCCCAAAAGACCAGGCAAAGGAACTGCTTGGGCAGGCAAAGGCAGCCACCCGAGGGGCCAGCAGGAATGGTTTCGGCTTTGGGATCAAGGCAGGGCCAATGACAGCGTGGGGAGAGGGTATCGTTAGCACTGTTAATGTATAACCCTAATAGCACTCACCTGAGCCATGATTAGATAAGGGAATAGCTTTAATGTGCTGTGCAAACCCCGAGGGACGCGCTCCCGAGTGTGCACGCACACACACAGGGGGGATGGAGTCCTGACCCCAGCCTGCATTCACTCCCCACAGCAACCCTGCCCCAGGACAGGGCTGCCAGAGCTCCTGCCCTGAGCTGGATCAGGAGCCTGGCAGGGTAAGGGAAAATCAAAGTGGATCCTGTGCCCAGGCTCTCTCCCCTCACAGCCACAGTGGAGGCTGCCAGGAAGGGGATATTTCCATCCCCAGTCCTGGCCTGCCCAAAGGATGGCTTTAAATAAAGAAAACTGTGCCCCAAAACCCCTAACAGTCTGAGAATATGGATACTGTGAGATTGGTGGTGAGCAGCTCTAAGAACAGCTGGGAAGGGGCTCATTCGAACCAGGGAGAAAAGAGACTGTGGGGTGGCAGTGGCACCCTGGGTGGAGGTGGAACAAAAGCTGGCATGTTATGAGGGGATCAGCCCAGCTCCAAACGGAGGATCCCATCCATGGAACATGTTTTCTCCCAGCCACAGCAGGAGCAGCACAGCTGCCAGGAGCATAAACTTCAGCACTTTTAGAGAAGTCTCTATTTCACAGGTCAAAACAGCTCAAAATTACCACAACCACAAACTCTGGCTCTGTGGGAAGCTGCTGTGCCATCAGGGCTCAGGTCAGGGGAGCTGGTGTATGGCTGAAGCCACTGAGATGAGAGCCCATGGTAGTGAGAGCTGTTGCATCCCACAGCAGAGGTCCCCAAGGCCTGGGGACACATTGGGTGTTGCTTTGTGGAGGAGGTGCTGGCAGGGGGGATGGAGGCATTGCTGCAAGGCTGCCTCAGCAGCTCTCATGTCTTGCTCAGTGCTGGCTCCTTGTGCTCCCAGAGCCATCCTGGCTGATCCCATCTTCCTGGCTGTGCTCTGGCCCCACACTGGCTCCATCTGCACAGCCTTGTCTGCCATCTGTCTGTACTGGGGGCCTGGTCCCACGCTATCTGGTGGCATTACAATATTATAATGCTGAAAAACATCAGCTGTAGAAGTCCTGTCACCACGGAGCACCTGGGAAAGAACTGGTCCAGAGTGCAGCAAGACAGGACACAAGGCTGTCCCCTCCATGTGGGTGCTTCCTCTCCATGATAAAGCTGCTCCATTCTGAATGAGCAGCATCTACTTGCAAAGAGGATAAAATCCTCCCATCCCAGAGGAATCAGTGCTCTATCAGGACCTGGCATGTCTCCCCAGGGAAAGGATCAAGGAAAACTTCTCCCTGACTGAGCTTAGGCAATTCAACAGCTGGAAAAACTGAGGCACACAGTCCCAGGGTCAGAGCCATAAGACTCCCTGAATAGCTTAACCCCCAGCCCTTCTGCAGCTCCATGGGGGGAAATCCCCCTCACACCCTCACAACCCACAAAACTGAGGACAGCCAACAGAGAAATGCCCCATGACAGAGACCCCAGGCCCAGAAAGGGGCTGAGGTTGGCTCCTAAAGCTCAGGAGCCTCCAGGCTGGCTGGAGCCACCCTCATCTGGCAGCCAGATGTGCTCCAGCTGCCCGTGCAGAGGGGTCGATGCTCCCTCTGCCGAGCAGCGTTGATGGGAGCTGCACTCACAGAGCTGATGCTGAGGCTCGGGACAGACAGCCCAGCTCACTTCACCATCCCTAAACCGACCATTATCGGGAACCCCAAAGTCTGCACTGGTGGTGGCAAGGGCTGAGCCTCTGGTGCCCTCCCTGTTCACCCCCTCCCCTCACTCATTTTCCCCCCTCCTTTCCCTTCCAGCTCCAGCAGCCACTCCAAAACACCCACGCTCCTCTGAGGCCTGGGAGGGGGGAATAAACCCGAGCCCCTCACACTCCCTGAGCGCTGGGAACCAGCAGCTCATGGTTTTCACAAGCCTTCCCCTTCCCTTGCATACTTCAGCATCCTCAGCTATTTTTCCTCTGCCGCAGGAAGCAGAGGAGTGATGGATGGGACCGGCACGGGGCGAAGGACTGGAGCCATGTGGCTTGTTTCATCACAGCCAGAGAGAAACGACCCCCTCTGTAGGGCAATCCCTCCAGAGATCCCTGCCTGACATCATCCCTCTGCCAGAATGCATTGCATTCAGACAACGGCTGGGTGTCAAAAACTCAGTGAGAGGAACCACACATCCTCTCTGTACATATTGAATGTCTCAGTGCTGGGGAGGGAGGGAATACTGGATGACTCCTCACTGAATGGACTCTGCCAAAGCTCCCCCATCTCTGTTCTGGGTTGGAAAAATGGGTACTTGAGACATCAGGGTTGAGGCAGGACTCATCTTGGAGTCTGAGGACCCCTCCAAGGAGCCCAGCAATGCTCCTACACCCAGGTTAGCTCTCTCCATGGCAGTTCACCTCGCACAACCTGAATATTTCTTCCTGGTGCCAAAGGCTTCAGAGCAAACTGCAATTCTCCCATGTGCACCAGGTTGCAATAAAACCTGGTTCAGCTTGGTATGCTGAGCACTGGAAACATTTCATTTGCCAAACTGCACCCAAAGGCTTTCTGGTCTCCTGCTCACTGAGGATCAAGCTCTGTATTTCCTACAAAGCTTTGTTCTAAGTGCAAGTGTGTAGCTGGGGAATACATGTCTGGGGGTTGTGGCCCTGGCAGAGCTTGAGGCAGAGCCCAGGCTCGGTGCATATCACAGTAAGGCAGGGCAGCCCTGCTGCCAGGAAAGGGCAGAAACACCTGGTGAAAAAGCTGGATTTGAGAGTGCAGACCGGTGCACAGGAGCACAGGCTGGCCCTGGCTGGGTTTTGCACAGCCAGCACAGTGGGACAGGGCAGAGCTGCACCCACATCCACACCCATTGGTGAGGACATCCCTCCTGCAAGCCTCATCCAGGAGGTGCAAGCCCCAAGGGGATGAAGAGCAGATTCCTGGTGTTCACAGCAAGCTGGCAATTCCCCAACACAACCCCATGTTCCTGGACATGGACAACACAACCAGAGGCCCTTCATCCCCAGGGGCAGCAGCATGAAGCTGGGTGTTGGGGCAAGTCTTTCCCAGCCCTGCAGTGATTCAATCCTTTATTTTGGCAACTGGCAAATTCCTTCAGTTGTTCCCCCGTTTTATGAGTGCCGAGCTGAGCGCCGCCAGCGCGGCTCCTGTGCTGGGTCAAAGGGCGCCCAGCGCAGGAGGACAGGAGTGCCGGGTGACACACGGGCTGCTGGCACACATGGGGTGACACAGCCCCCTCAGAGCGTCACCTCACTCCAGCCCTGACCCAGCCCAGCCCAACCTGCTGCCTGGCTGGATGTGGCTCAGCTGCAGGAGGAGAACAGCAAGGCAGTGAGGGTCCCATATGGACACCAGGGTTCCTCTGCCCCGTTACAGCCCCATGGGATTTGGCCCATCCTTGCCATGGGGCAATGTGGGGGAAGGATCCAGCCCCTTATCCAAGCAATCACAAAGCTAACAGGACTGGAGTGGGTGTCCTTGAGAGGTCCCCTATAGGAAACATCTGTCATTGGCCAGAGGTTTAAAGTGTCCCTCTGTTAATCCTGGGGTATTAGCCAGCCAAGCCCATCACGTAGGTGCTGCCAGTGCTCCAGGGAAGCCCTTTTTGTTCAAGGAAAGTCAATTCTAGGAAAGTTTGAGAGGCCTGTACCTTGGCCAGCAGGCTAAGCAGTCAACAAACCCCAGCCTGGGGCCAGGGGCAGGTTGTGGGTTAATAATTCAAGGGAGAAGACTGATGGGGCCCAACACACACTCCTGAGTGTCCCAGAAAAAGAAAGGGTCTCACAGGGAATCAGCATGTCCTAAAGAGAGGCTCCCCATGCAGGGACTGACCAGGGAAATACACTGTCCTCCAGCCAGCACCATCATCCCAAAACATACCAAGCACAGCATGAATCCCAGCAGTCCAGGGGAGACGTTTCTGTCTCATTATAGGGATTTTTACTCTTTCCCCGAGTGTTCATGGGCTCTGCTAGGAAAATAAACAGAGCTGGAAAACTGACCTAGAAATAATAAAACTGAGATGGAAAACTGCACTCCCAGCAAATCACCACATGCTCAGAACATCTCTGCTTGCTCTCCATCACCCCAAAACCTGCATGGGCACCACAAGCATTGGTACCACATGAAGCCCTGAGCACATTTGCCTCTCCAAGGGATGTTCCAATTGCACTTTCACTTGCAATACTTCGCACTGCAGCCCCTGCTCAATTAGTGACCTAAAAGCCAGACCCGAGGCAGTATCTGAGGATTTGCATGACTAACAAGCAGAGGGTGAATTTCAAAGTTCAGCCAGCCCTGCTTCCAGCCACCTTCCTGAGCTTTTTATAAACCCTGGGTGCAATTCACAGGGAAGTTTGCAAATAATTGTGAATAAGGAGGAAGCATGAGGCTCAGACATGCTGCTAGAGAAGATTTTATGAGCAGAAAAGGAGGTGACATTGGGGAGGGAAATGAGACCTGGGGACATCTTCCAGCTGGGTTCCCTGTAACTCCCAATTCCCGGTGATGGCGTTGCAATTCCTTCTGCTGCTGGGTTATCTCAGCTCAGCCAGGTGAAGCAATAGGAACAGAAAATCATCCCCCTGTAACACCTGACTCTGCAGTGAGTCACTGGGAGATTTTGCATTGATTTTTCTCAAGCTCTGGATCACATTTGCAGAAGTGCCCAATACACTCATATTCCCTGCACAACATTTTATTTTACTACCACCCAGCTCTTCCCTGAAAGCTTTCAAACTATGGCCAGGAGCTGTTCATACAAGCCAAGACAGAAAGGGAACATTAATTTACAACCCTCTGAAGTATTATGATTTATAGCATTCACAATGAAACTGTTGATATTTATAGCAAAACTCTGTGTGTTCATTTCCTATTCCCACTGCAGTGAGATGAGGAGTTTATCAATCCAGACAGATTAAAGTCCAGTTCATTGATTTCAATAAAATGATTCATCTAAGAACTTCACCCTTATCTATGTCAAACCCATCTCTGCCCTACTCTCTTTCAAGCTTAATGAAGACTTTTATTTAAAGGGCAGCACTGGAAAACACCAACTACATCCCACCATTTCCCAGCTCATGGTCCAACCACGGCCAAATTCTGCATTTGCTTGGCAGCAGCAGTGTTAGGCTTGGACCCATCAAAGGTGCAAGGACAGGACCTTAATCTGTGGGTGAATTAGAAAAGGAGCTTACTGGTCAAGCACCCTAAGGAAACCACTGCAAGAAAGGGCCTTTCACCCCTGCATCGCTGTGGTGGGGCTGGAGCAGCTCCTCGGTGTGAGAGAGGAACAAGGCTGGTTTATTTGTTCCTTTGTATGTATTTGATCTAAGAGATACAAACTAAGCAACTAATGATATTTTTCCAGAATTCAATCAACTCAATTGTTGTCTAACTCAATCAGAGGCACTTTCAAGCTCCTGTTTTATCTTGGCCCCACTGCTGGGTGTAAACCCATGGCCTTGATCCAGAGGAGAGGTGTGCTGATGGCTTTCCTTCCCCATTCATTTTCCCTCCCACCTCTCTTCTCAGAAGAAACCAAGATGTTCAGACCTACAAACCCTGCAGAAGTGGCAGGGTCCCCGCTGCAGGGGAGGGCTGCACATCACACTTCTCTTTCCACTTTGAGCAGGGGAAGCCCTCAGCCCTGGCACGCCTGTGGGTCTCCATCACTGCAACTGGGGGGAAGCATTTTTCCTAAATAGTTACATTCAGTGCTTAAAATGGGACAGGAAATACCAGCCTGCCTCTCCCTTCTCTTTCCAGACTGGGGCTGGGTTTTTTTCCATTTATCAGGATGTTCTCCCTGCTCCACAGCAGACACTGGTCCCCATCACTGCCACACAGATTCTGGGAATACGAGCAGGTATTTTCCATGCTGGAAGACCCCAGGCACCTCTGCAGAAAACCCTTACATGGCCCTTGGCCACTGGGAATAGTACAGAGCCAAAAACAAGCCGAAAACTGGAGGCACTTTGCAAACAGGGAGCCAGGCCCTGATTCCAGGGATATGGGGTAGCAGTTACTCAAAGCAAACTGGCTCCCCAGAGGTGCCCACAGCCACTCCTGTAGTGAGTTTGGCCCCAGCAATGCTCTGGCCAGCACAGGATAGGGAGAGGGGTGGCAGGTTCAGGCAAGCCCCATGGGTCCCGCTGGGAAGGGTCCAGGCTAGGAAGATGAAAGGGTGAGGGTAGACCAGGACAAAGGGCCCGCACCTCACCTCACTGCCAAAGGAGCCGGCCATCATCTCCATGACAAAGAGAAGTCCTTGTCAATTTGGGCTAGCCCCAAGGGGGATCTGCCCACTGCCTTTGAAGTGGGCAGCAGGGCGGGTAGGGGGCTGGGGTCACCCAGACGCTTCCCCCAGGTCAGGAGTTCAGCGGGGACAGGACCCTGGGACGTGGGGACAGCACGACCACTCAGTGCCCAGGCCAGAGGGGATCACAGGAACTAGGGCACCCTTTCCTGCAGAGCCCTGCACCTGCAGCAGCCACAGCCACCCTCCACGTGGCACTGTCCCCAGGACACAGCGCCCCTCGCACACACCATGCACGGCACTGTCCTCCCCACAGCACATACACACTGAGCACATCACCTGCCCCAGACACACCTGGTGGCACTGCCTGTACACACACACACACACACTCCTCATGGTGCCCTGCACACCCACGCAGAGCCTGCAGCGCCTCACTGAACCCACCTTGTGCACACGCACACAGCTTTGGGCACCTTGCACACACACACATGCACCCTCACCCTACACAGGCTCTCACACAGCCAGCTCACACTCTCATGTACAGCCACAGCCCCACACTCTCACCCTTGCACTTTTGAGACCCCATCCAACACCCCCCAGAGTCTGGGGGTTTCTGGCTCTGCCCATCCTACCCAGTGGCCACAGGCAATGGCACCAGTTGGGGAAAAGGGCTTTCCGGCCATATAAGCCCAGCTGCCAGTGTGGAAGGACAGCACCCTCCCCACCCATCCTCTGCCCCTGCCCTCAGAGCTCCCCTGAAGACTGGGTGTTGTGCCAAGGCCCGGCCAAGCTTTGTCCCTCTGGAAGTGCCCATGCAGGGAGAGCCACAGGGCAGGATCCAAGCCCAGGGATCCTCTGCTCTGGGGATGCAGGCCTGGGGGTTTCCTTACCGTTGTTGCTGGTGCTGGGAATGCTGCGCCTCATCCACTCATACGGGGTGCGTCTCTGGGCATTGGGGGAGAGCTGGGGGACCGAGCTGCTGATGGGTGGAGGCAGGAGTCCAGAGCCCGGAGGCTGAATGGGGTTAAAATCTGGGGGGCTGAATCCAAACTGCCCTGGGCTGGCGGTGGAAGGCGTCGCAGTGGTCCCGTAGGAATGCCAGTCCTCCTTGGCAGGGGTGTAGGGAGAGCCCCAGGCAGCTGCCGGCTGCCCGTGGTGCAGCTCGTTGTTGATCCCCGGCACATGGTGGTAGCTGGCGAAGTCCGAGTACTGCGGCGGCCCCGGCACGTAGTTCTGGGGGCTGAGGTTGAGGCTGGGGTGCCGGACCGGGCTGGGATACATGTTGGTGTCCTTATCCACAAGATACCCGACGTACATGGTGGCGGGCCGTGCCCGCGCTCATGCTGCGCCGCCGAGCCGCGGCCGCGGCCGGTTGGGTTCGGCGGGGAGGCGGCCGCCCCTCCTTCGCCACCACTCACCTGGGCGCCTCGGGGAGCCTGTCCTGGGGCCAGGCACCTCCCTGCCCACAGGCTTTTATTGGGCCCAACCTCTCGCAGCATTTGCATTGAAAGGCAGGTTTGCATTTCAAAGTGCAGAAACCCCAGCGGGTGAGGGGGACGGGTTCAAACTTCCCACTCCGACTGCAAGGAGGATGAGGTAGGGGTGACCCCAGGGAGCACCGAGGACCCTCAGCCCCTCTGTCACTACCCCACAACTGTGCCCATGCCACTGGACGTGGTCCCTCTGTAGCAGGTGGCTTTGGGGACCTTAGGGTGCCCCAAGGGATCCCACCACCATCCATACCCCAGGAACAGGGTGCCTTGGGATGAACCTCGGCATTAAAAGCCTGATGCACGCAGGGGACAAGCTGGTCTGTGTGTCAGTCACCTGCCCTGTCCCCACGTTGGGGGACACCAAACTCTTGCTCTGAATGGCATTTTCCTGTGCCCAGCGCCAGCACCTGCCTCTTTGGAAAAGAGGGGCTAGTGGAGGCTATGGGTCTGCATTTCCTCCATCCCAGGGCAAACGCACCCCTCCAATCCTGACAGCAAAGCTCAGCCCAGCCTCAGAGAGCAGGACAGATGGGCAGACTCCGTGTGCAGGGAGAATGTCCCCACCATGGACACTGCTGGGGCTGCCTGGGCTGACACATCTCCAAGGGGCTCATGGCCCAGCAGCAAGAGGAGTTTCTCACCTGTGTTCTCTCTTAAGAAAGCAAAGCCATCCCCATATGTTGGTGATAGGGAAAATCAAGCAGAAAGGGGACCCTTGTGAAGCCCTGTCTGCCTGCAAGGTGGGATGTGCCAGACACCAACATCCCAGCAGAGATCTCATCACCTGTCAGGTCAGACACACCTGCACTCCAGAGGGGACAAGGGCAGCCAGGAACCTCGGCCCCACTGATGTCCCCCTCCCCACCAGTGCCACACTCCAGCTGCACTGGCCACCACTGCAGCCACAGCTGTCATTTGCAGACTGGCTTTTACTCCTCAGTCAGAAGCAGAGTCCACAGAGACTTCAGGAGGGTGTTTTGCCACTTCCTCAAGGGTGCCTCTGTCCTTTACTCTGCACCAGCCCCTTCCCCTGTTAGAAATGAGAGCAGGGCAAGGACGATCCTCACCCTTGGGGACCAAAACAGCCTGGAATTTGACAATAGGAAACGAGAAAAAAAAAATAAAAAAGAAGATATTAAAGATGACATTGAGAGAAGAGGATAAAACCTCTGTCACGGAGCTCTGGACCCTCAGTGGTCTGTGTCAATTCAAGAACCTCATCCCATTGGTCTGGCCCCAGTTCTACTTGAAACAGGGTGCACATATTCCCCTGTGCTACATCCACTGCCTTCAAGGAGGTGGGTGCCAGGATGAGATGGAGGGGAGATGGGTAGGGGGTGAGGGGTCTGGTTTATGAGGACAGAGAAGGGTAAACCCCCAGCAATGGGAAATCCCCCCCAGAGTTGGCATCACCTGCGTTCTGCCTCCCCAAACCTGGCATGGCTGGAGGCACCAGGAGAGGGAGGTGAGCACTTTGCAGCATCCCCTCTGGGCCCCCAAGGTCCCCAACCCCTTGCTCAGCCTTGTCCCAGGTCCCTCCCTCGTGACAAAGGTGACTGTCATGACTGTCCCACCCAGTGATGATCTCAGCTCATCACTCAGCTCAGATTGCTTGATGTGCCATATAACCCCATCTATCCTGGATTTTTCCCAAGATCTCAGTACAGCCATGATTTTGTGTTAATTAGAGAGTCAAGGCCACCCTACTCCTCCACTTCCTCCCATCAGCAAAGAGGTTCAGAAAGTGGGGAAAAAAAGAAGAAAAGAAAATTCCCCCTGAGCACATGGTGGGAGGTACAGAGGAACACAGGTGGCTGATGGGTTCCATCCCAGGGATGGCTGCATTTTAGGGACTGGGGTTATTTCTGCCACTGGTTGTTTCTTACAGGCAGTAACAGGAAGCCCAGGCCCTTTCCTTTTCCAGTCTGTGGAGCCAATGCCCAGGCTCAGCAGTTGCTGGACTGGGGCTCAGGGTCTGGCAGAACCCACACCTAGCATCCTCCCCAGAGGAGCAGTGGCGGCTTGCAGGGCATGGATGGCCAGGTGCCCGCATGGCAGCTGAGCTGATCTCCCTCACTGTGGGTGAGAGGGGACAGGTGGCAGCATGGCTGGCCTAAGTCCACCACCATAACTTCCCTCTCCTTTTTGGGGACCATTTATCATGGTGGGCATTAATACGCAGAGCCAATGAGGACTTCCATGGGCTTTTCCCAAGGAATCATCAGCTGCTAACTGGTGAAGGGCTGAGGGGGACTCTTGGTGCCCCAGAATCCACTGCACGGCTATGGAGGTGGTCCCCACGGGTGAGCAGATCAGGGACTGTCAGAGCCCTGGGAGTCCCCAGGTGGGTGAGACCAAGTGGCAGTACCCCCTCCATCCATCCTAGAGACCCCCAGAAAGGCACCCAATCTGGGGACCACCCCTAGTCCTTCAGACCTGGTATTCCTGGTGGAAACCAGGCAGATGCAGCAGAAAGAAAGCAGTCAGGGCTCCCTCGAGGCTCCCTGGGGCTCGGTGCTGCTATCCGTGATCGAGTGATGCCATCTCCTGGAAGGAGGAGGGCTGGGAGGTCCCTAGGGCCAGGCTGCACGCAGCTATCACAGGCGGAGCAGGGACACCTTCCCTTCAGCTCCTGCTCCCACGGAGGAGGCACTCAATATGGGAAACCAAGTCCTTCCTTGTCCCCGAACTTGCTCTGAACGCCACCATGGTTTCCACAGGAGAGGGAGATGCCCACAGAGAGTCAAGTAGGTGTCTCCCCTTGCTTCTCTTTTCCCCCACAGCCTCCTGCCCCACCACCTCCCCACTGCCTCCAGTTCCTATTGCTCCCAAAGGCAAATCTGAGGCTTCAGGCCAACACATCCCAGAGCTGCATGGCCCCACTCACACCCCAGCCCAGCCAGGACATTTCAGTCATTCCCTAACTTCTGAATGCCCCAAGAGTAGCCCCTTCTCTCTGGCAATGGAGACATCAGTGAAACCCTCTTGCAGAGGTCAACCCCCTGCCTGATCTCCACCAGCCCCACTGCAGACTCCTGTGTGGCCTTTGGCTCTCCCCAGATGCCTGAAGCACCCCTGTGCTGTCACTTGTGTCCCCGTGCTGAGGAGAGTCTGCAGAGCTGGTCCCCAGAGAGATGGGTGCTGGACTGGGACAGCCCTGGGTGTGCCACCAGTCCTGCCAACAGCTCCCCTCTCCCCATCCAGGGCTCAGCGATCCTCTCTGGGGTCTGGATCAGCTCTCTTGGCAAATGCAAAGGCCACACATGTTGTGACTGTCCTCAAGAGGGCACTGGGGACAGGGACACATACTGGCAGCCCTCATCGCTCCCCAGCACTCGTGCCCTGCTGTCAGTGGGCTGGTGATGTGATTCCCCCTGCACTGCTGGGCAGCGTGCTGGTTTCACTCCGTCGCTGTGTTCCAGGCACGGGGCAAGCAGAGGGTTAACGATTCCCACATTAAGTGGCTGCAGATGTGTGGGAAAGTCTGGGGCGAGCGGACGGCATCGTTATTAGTATTCACCCAGGAGCCTGTCGCTGCCTCCCGGGGCTCTGCCGAGCACATTTAATACCAAGGTTCGTGGTGGGGGTTAGGAAGAGTGCGTGGGACGGGGTCGGGGAGGCCCCGAGGTGGGGAAAGGCAGTGGGATAACATCGTCCATGCTCCTCCAAGTGCCCCAGCCCAGAGGATGTAGGGAAGGGGCCAGCACCCATAAGGACACAGCACCATATGTGTGTATGGCCCAGTGCTACCTCCTGACACTGCTGGCACCCTGTGGTGTCCATGGCCAGGGTTCCCAGTGCTGCAGGAGTGTTCCCAGTGCTGGGGAATGCTACAGGACACTCCCCAGCATGCTCTCCACCATGCTGTGTTTGAGCATACACTCACTTTGGAAGAAGCCCAGTACTTTCTGCCTCCCCTTCCTCCCTGGGCACTGGTGTCACCCACCCTGGCAAAGCAGGACCACAGAACACACAAGGTGCAGGCTCCTCTGGACACCATGACAGAGCTTTAGAGATGCTGGATGAAGCCTCAGTGCAGCTCCCTGCAGGGCCCAGGAGCTGGATCCAGCCAGGAGCAAGTGCTGGCAGCTGCCACACCAGATGGGCTGCCCAGATGTGCTGCTGTTCTCCCTGGCACCCGCCACTCCTCTCTTGTGGTCTGTGGCTTGACACCACTTCAGAGCGATGCTGAAATTCCTGGGCTGACTTGGAGTTGATAGAGGCTCTGAAAAACAGAATCTGGAGCAAACCTGGCCCTCATCAAACTCTCAGAGAAGCAGGGTAGGCCAACATCTGTTGCTTCTTTCGTACCTGCCTGTCACCTGCTGGCACATGGTACCTGCTGCTGACCCCAGCATGGCTGTTTGCACCATTGTCTTGGGTCATCTGGCTCTGGTCTCTCTCCTCTACATCAGGCATGGCATGTGGGGTTTTCTCTGTAGGCCCAGCTCTGCCTGGGATGGGCAGGAGTCTGGAGACCTGCTTTGATCCATATGATGCCAGAGCAGACCAATACCCTGGACATCCTGTCTCAGTGGCTGATTTCCCCACCAGAGACGATGCACTACATGACCCCAAGCCCCCATTAGCACTTAACAATGCTTATTGAGGCTGGAAATCTCAGCTGAGAGGGTCTGGCATCCCCCACTGCAGCTGTCCCAGCCCCAGGGGGACCACTGGGTCCTGCAGCACCACGAAGCACCAAAAATAGAGGTGAGCAACGAAGGGCTGATGAGGCTAAAGTAGCAGAGCTGCTGCCCTCCACCCACACATTTGCACAGGCGAGTTCCTCTGGCTTTGGTGCTTCCTCTGAGCTGGCCTTTCCCAGGAGCTGCTGTAACCCCAACGTGCTGTTCCTAAACAAAGTGCGTGGCTGGGGATGCTCCCTGGGGATGTAGAGAGTGGGCTGACGTGTGCTTGCCGGATGCTTTGGGCTCCCCAGGGCTCTCTCAGCATCCCCAAACAATGAATCCTGGCCTTTGCAGGCTGGGAGGTTTTGTTTGCCAGATTCTCCCTGGTCCCAGCCTGGAATGGGTATTGGTGCCATCTGTTTGCAAAGGACAGAAGGGGAATTAGGTCTCACTTCAGCCTCAGGACTATCTGCCCTCAAGCATGGTCTGTGCCAGCTTTTCCATCCCCAGGTAGCCCATCCTCAGTGCAAGAGGCCCAGCAGGATTGCCCCAGTGGGTTTCTCCCTCTCCCACTCTGTCTGGAGCAGTCATGTCCTTGGAGCGGGGACACTGCCAGGAAATAGCTCTGCTGAGCAATTCCCAGCAGCCCTTAGGTCCCCACACATGGCCCACCAGACACATCCTTGTCCCTCGGAATAGCACTGGGAAGAGCCATGTGCACAGCATGTCCCCTCTGCCCCCACACGAGCTGCTCTCACGCTTGCTGACTGTTCCTGCATTGCAGCCTGTCCCGGCCCGGGGGGCACAGGGCTGGGGCTGGGGGGATCCATCTGAGCCAGGGCTCCATCCCTCCTGCAGCTGTCCTGGTGCCAGGCGCTGGCACACCAGCCCTGTGCCAGGAGTGGCACTCAGGCATAACCTGGGTGCTGCAGCCTGGCTTTCCTCAGCCTCCACAGCTGCTCGGAATAAATGCCTCCCCTTCGGTTTTCCATAGATACAAAGAAAACATGGAGATAATGACAGATAAGCAGCTAATCTCTTGGGCTAGTCCATCCAGGGAATCATTCCCTGTGGCCATTGCGCAGGCATTTACTAGCTTGGCAGGGGGGGATGAATCTGCCTTGCAAAAGAAGTCAGAAACACAGATTTCAGCAGCGTTGTTATTATGGGGAGGGCTTTTTAATTATTAGAAAGGAAAATTAAAGAAAGATGGACAGGTATCTTTTCAGGATAGCCAGTGAAGTTTTGTACTTTTTCTTGTTTGGAACAGAGAGAAACAGAGTAGTTCAGCGTAAAGAAAACCTCAAATATCATCAGTCTAACCCACCACTGCCATCTTCACCACCAAATCCTGTCCCCAAGTGACACATCTAGACATTTTTGAACATTTCCAGGGATGGTGATTCCACCACTTCCCTTTGCAGCCTGTTCCAATGCCTGACCACCCTTAAGCATACCCAAGATGACAACAGTGGCAAGAACTGATGTGTCAAAAGGCAGTTTTCATCCAAAGATGACCTGTCCCTTATTACAAATAAAAAAAAAAATCCCCTTCTGGACATGATAAAGTTCTGCCTACTGAAAGTTTCTCAGAAACTTGATATGAACTCATAAAGATACTGTGAGGATTGAAATCTGGTTCATCACCTGGATTCCACCCCCCAGGGCAGGAGGGGTGTAGGACATCTGAGAAGATGGCACAGCTGAGGTGATCACTCCTTCCCCCTCTCCAGCTCTGTGCCCTCGGCAGCCCTGACAGCCCCAAATCCCCAGCTAAACCCGCCCTCTGCTGCAGCATCCCAGTCGCAGAAGACGTTTTATCCCCCTTTCTGAAAAGAAGAAGAGTTTCAAGGGTGCGTTGGTGGTCCCCAAGGGGCAGTGGCCGGTCGGGGGTCGGGGGCCAGGAGCTGCAGTGCCGGCACAGCACAGCTCGGGGAGGCATATGGGGGGAACACACGGAGTCAGTTCGGTACAGGCCTTCTTTAATAAAAACATGAGTCAGCTGCTGGCGTGGGCAGTGGATTTTCTAAACATCCCCTCATATCCTGAGAAAGGGAAAAAAAAAAAAAAAAAGAAAACGGGAAGGGGGGCTTGAGGGGGAAAAAGAGAAAGAAAATAAAAGAAAAAGAAAACAGGGGAAAAGGACAGAATTGAAAGCAGACGCAGGGAGAGAGGAGCAGCTCCTTCCCTCTGGTTTAAGGAGGCGATAGTCGGGCTGCTCCGACTCCTTTTGTTCCCTGTTAGCCGGGCCCGCATCGCTCGCCCCATCGCAGCCCGCAGCAGAACTCCCCTCTCCTTGCAGCCGCTTTGGCCTCTCCTCCTTTTATTTTTTTTTTTTTTTTTTTTTTTTTTTTTACCCATCACACTCGTCTGCCGGGCGTTAATCGCAAATTCTGCTCTGCAAAGGGTCCCCACAGAGGGTGGAGGGAGGAAGTCGGAGGAGCTCCGCTCCTCATTGGCGAAACAGGCTCCCCCCTTCTCCTCCTCCCGAGGTCTCTTTTATTTATACACGCACACACACACACGCGTGCACATCCCTCGGCCCCGGGGTTTGCTGCAGGCTCGGGTCCGAGGAGGCTGAACCCCCTCCCAGCTGGGCTGGGGCTGCACAGGGCACTGCTGAGATGCACTAGAGGAGCAGAGCCGGGGCTTGGCTGCAGCCCAGCCCTGGCACAGCCTTGCCTCTCCTTTTGATTTTATTTAATTTTTTTTCCCCTCCTCCCGTCCACTTCATTTCTTTCTTTCCCTCTCTTTCGCCTTTAAGTGGAAAAGCCTTGCCAGCTGGGGAAGGCTGGGAGGGCAGGGAGAGCCTCGGCAGGCAGCAGATAGAGAGTGCGGAGGAGGAGAGGAAGGAATTCCGGGGCCCTCGCCGGTGGGACACAGGCACTCGGCTGGTGGGACCCTGCCCAAGGTAAGCTCTCGTGTCCCCACCCGGGGGCTGACTCGCCCTCCTGCTCAGCTCTGGCTCTCCAGATGGGAAATGTTGTATTGGAGCCGGTACAGTCCCTAAGAACCCTGTCTGTCTTTGCTCCCCTCCAAGGGGTTGGCAGCTCAGAACCCCCACCAGGCTCTGGAGAGATGGTGTTTGGTGGAAAGCAGCTGAATTTTGTGGCGTCCCATGCCATCAGCTCTCAGCAGGTCCTGGACTGGCATGGCTGAGAGGAGCCAAGGAGATGCTGTGGCTGCAGGACAGGAAGGGGGGACCCCACTGCAGTGGGAGTAGGGCCAGGTGATCTCTGCTTTTCCCTGGATGAGGGCTTGCCCTGGCTCTGCAGGCTGGTGGCTGTGTGGGTGCTGGAGTGTGCATGGGGAAGGGGCTGCTCACCATGCCCAGCAAGACATCCTTTGGGTGTGTGTGCCCCACTGCAGAGCAGTGTCACCCCACTGCCAGCCTGTCCAAACACATCCATGGCCATCCCTGAATGCAGGGTGCTCCAAGGACCATTCCACCTCTGGCTGACTGTGGTAGGGCTTCTGTGCCTGTGGGCCATGGAGAGGGACAGCTGCAAGCCCTGCCCAGGGTCTGTGCCAGGGAGTGCTGAGTGCTGGAGAGGGCAGAGCTGGGTGAAATCCTGCTAGGCATGGATGTGTGCAGCTACTCTGCTGTCCTGAAGGCACAAGGGCTGAGGGCCTCCAACAGGGCAGAGCTGGTCTGGAGTGAAGCTCGGACAGCCCAGGGGTTAGCACGACTTGTGAGGCTTTGTTGCTCACAGTAGGCTCAGAGTATCCAGCTCCTGCACTCACCTGCCAACCGGGAGTCATTCAAAACAGGATTTTGGTGGAAAGGCATGTTGTGTTCCTCCAGCTTGGTCCCAGAACAAGTGGGGTTTGTGCTAAAGCATGGAGCAAATAGCTTATAGTTGGTCTGGTGTGCAAACCCTGTGTTGGCAGAAGCTTGGCATTCCCAAATCTTTTCATAGGGTCTCCAAGTGCTGACAAGGATTAGCAATGTTGAGATCCAGTGCTTCCCAGGGGCCACTGAGGGGTGAGTAGGAGGCTGGTTTCCCCCTCACATCCTGCAGGACAGGGTGCCTGTGCCTCCCATGCTCTCGGGAAAGGAGTGAGTTTCATGTGGTCACTGTGAGCCAGTGTCAAGGACATGGCTCTGCCTGCCAGAGGACACAGGCCAGGCTGGCTTGGAGGGGGAGCTGCCAGGCAGCTCCCCTGGTTGGCAGCCCTGGCCAGGGTCTGACATGAAGCTTGGAGTCACTCCTTGACAGGGACGTCACCCAAGATTGGGTGTGCTCTGGATGTTGTGGCAGCCACCAATCCTGGGCAATGTCCCTGAGCCCAGGAAACGCCCCTAAAGCAGTTGGTGCATCTGGAGGGATGGGTGTTTTGGACAAGCACCAAGTCACAGCAACCCAATTGCAGCATGCACAAGGCTTTTTCCTCTGCCTAAAGCCAGCTGTCTCTTCCTCCAGCTCAAGAGCATGGAGGCTCCTCATAGAAGGAGCAGGTGAGGAGACAACAGCCACTCAGTTCCCTGTCCCTGGATCACCTCCTGCATCCCTGCACAGGACTGGGAGTGTGGGGTGTCAATGGTCAGTGTGAACTCAGGCAAGGCCAGCTGCAGTCAGGGAGCAATTAGCCATGGCTTATTGTCCACAGTCCTGGACATATCTTGTGGGGCTCATATCTGCAGGGCTCTGGCCTGGGCTTGGTCCTCTGCAATCCCTACATGAACCACCTGGGATGTGGCTGAGCACACATCCTACACCCAGGGATGGCACCAAGCTGGGTGGGCAGCTGGTGTGCATGGGAGTGTGGGAGGATCCCAAGAGCTCCAGCAGAGTCCAAAACCAACCAGAGTGGCTATAACAAACCAGATTGGCAGCATGGTGCCAGGAAACCCAAGCTCTTCTTGAGCGATGCAGGCAGCTCAGACAGGCAGGGTGGAGGGAATAGGTTCTCCCCAGAAAGTGACACCGAGTGCTTCAGCAGGGATAGACATGGAGTGGAGAGGCTCAGGGACAGCAGTGAGGATGATGAGAAGTCCAGAAGAAGCTGCAAAGGACTGGGAGAGGGGTTGATGTGGCTCGTTGGTCACTGGGTGTTGTGGAAAGGTGACACACTCTTTATACACAGGAAAAGTCATCAGAGAGAGAAAAGAGCTTCTAGGGGAAATATCTGTAGGCTTAAAGACAGAAGAAGGCTGAGTTTCTTCAGCCTCACAAGCCTCAAAGCACATGTCAGGGAAAGCTCTGGCTGGGAAGACATAGGCACAGCAACAGGACAATGACACCCTAATCTCTTTCAGCCCTGTTTTTGATGGGTCTGTGACAGGATTTCCAAGGCATTCAGAACAACACTCTCAGGGAGAGGAGAGGAGAGCACTGGGCCTGTCTGCAGGAGTAGAACAAGACAGGATTGCATCAGTGAACACCAGAGGAAAGCTGAGATTAAGAAATTCTCTCTAGCTGTGGAAGTGCAAATAGAGACCATGTTGGCTCGACGTGGCTTTGGCCAAATGTCCACCTACTGCCAGATGCTCCAGGCAAGGACTTATCTCCCTGGTCCTCAAGGTTCCTTTGCCTCAGTGTCTGATGGGAAGTGGGATGGGGTTGCAATGCTGTCCACAGTGTCAGGCTCCAGCAAAGCATCCTCCTGGGATGGAGAGGGCAGGGAGCAGAGGAGCCGTGTGTGGCTGAATCCCGTGGGAGCACAGCTGCCAGCACTGGCAACTGGGGCTGCCTTTGACCCAGAGCTGGAAGGAGCTGGGGACCATGTGGGCCTGGGGTTGGCTGGATGTATCCTATCCCTGCAAGGGAGGATTGGAGCTGAACACTTCGTGGAGTTTGTTTGTTTGTACTTTAACCAAGGGAAAGAAATCCCCTGGAGAGGAGCTGCAGGGGAGGGTATAGACTGGGTATTGTTTCCTGAGGGGCTGGAGCAGCTCCAGGAGGCTCCTTCCGCTCCGCCAGGCAAATTGGACATAACGAGGCTTGTTTAGGGGTGGTTGTTCCCCCTCCTCCTCTCCCCCATTGCCTAATTAGGGTTCCCAAGCTAAGCTCACCTCTGTCCTGTTCTGCTGCCACTGAGACACCTCCTCCTGGAAGGGCAGCATGTTCCAGCACCATGGGGAACACAGAACAGACCCAGCTGTGACAGGGACACATGCTGGGGATGCACAGAGTGTGCTGGGATGGGTCATGTGCTCAGCAAGGGAGTCCCAGGGGTCCATTGTCCCCCAGTCTGGTAACAGGAGCTGTACAATGATGTACTGCCCCTCACACCCTGATTTTCCAGTATCCCTGGGTGCACAGCAGGCTGTGGCACACCCTGGTCTGTGTGTCTAGCCTTCCCTGGCAACACCAACCTGCAGAACCAGAAGACTGTGGTGTGCAGAGCCTATGCAGGGAACAGGGAGCTCACAACACTCCCACAGAAAGGCTGCTGCCAGGAGAGCCAGGGTGGTGCAGTGTGGGGTGTTTGTCCTGCACCCATGGCTGGACTCATCTTCTCCAGGCCATGCCTGCAGGGGCACCTGCGTATCCACCCAGGAATTCACTAACACCATCCTACACTCTTCCTTGGGCTCAGTAGGAGCCTGTGTGATGGAGCTGTGGGGAGCAGGAGCTGTGGGGAGCAGAGAAGGGTTGGAGAATGCAGGGATGTATCAGGGCACTGCACTGATTGCTAAACCCTGGAAATCCACCAGGAAACAGATAGAGCACCTTCTCCCTGCTGTGGAAGGGGACTGGTTGGCAGGTCCCCATGGGCAGCATAGGGCTGGTGCTCCTGAAGCAGCAGGAGATGGGCAATCCTGCTCCTCAGCCCCATCCTGCCAGGCCCTCTGCCTTCCCTCTTCCGGCCCAGCTACCATGCGAAAGAGTCTGTGACTGAAATCTTAATGCTACCAAGACCCAGCAATTGGCACCAATTAAATTGCTACATTCATGTTTGAATTGCTTTAACTGGCGAGACACACTGTCTTATTTATACAAAAAAATATGTTTGCTTGTGGGTTTGTCTGAACTGGTGCCAGCAGAAAATACACCATTTCAAGCCCTGTGCTGTGCAAGCTCATTCTCCTCTTCCAAACTGGAAGTCACCTTGGTTTCAGCCTTTGCCAAGCAATGGTGGCAGAACAGAAACACTGCTTTCCTTGGGGCTGGGCGCTGCAGGCACCACAAGAGGGGTCCCCTCCTCTCCCCACAGGCAGCTGCCAAGTTTCCTTCTCCAGCCTGGGAGCTGTTTGGGAGAATATGGTCTGATTCAGGATCAGGACTCAGTGCCCATTTAAAAGCTGCACTCCGGGGGAGGGCAGGGGGTGCTGGCAGCTGCTGGTGCCAAGTCCTGCCTCAGCTTCTCCACTGTGGGTTCTGTCAGATTATGGGGGTAGGGGCTGTTTGCAGATCATAGGTGCAGAGGGGAGCTGATTTCTGATTTGTGGCTGAGAGGAGAAGTTATAAAGTACCCTGCATGCATGTTGGCAAGAATGGCATACACTGCCTGGGCAGAGCATGCAGGAAGAGATTATCCATCTCTGCAGTCCTGGTGCCAAGTGCCACTATCCTGGTCCTCCTGCCCCACACATGAGCCTGTGCAGGAGGGGGCAGAATCTGCTCACAGCACCAAGAGCTGCACCAGAGGTTGCATTTTGCTCTCTCTCAGAAATCCAGAAGTAACAGAGCCAAACAAAAATCCCCTCTGAAAGCAGCTTCTGGCCTTCACACCCAGCACTGGATGGCTCCATCCTTTCCCACCCTGGCCACAGTGCCAGGCTCCTCTCCAGTTCCTGCACATAGGCAAAGGGTACCCTGACCACAGAGATGGTGAGTGCCTAATCCCAGCCACGAGAGCCTAAAACCCCAGAACAAAGCAATTAAACTTGGGTCCCTCGAAGACAGCTGAGAGGAGCTGATGCATCCACGGAGATTATCTCCTCCTCCACAGATCTCAGGAAAATGCTCACAAGAGGATCAGGTTACTCAGCCTTTGCTGGGATGCTGGACTGGTAAGACTACAACACTCTGCCTGCTCCTGGGGCTTTGCAAAGCCCCTACATCCCACTGGGACTTAAGATGGTTCTTTTTCTCATCCTGGCTCCCTTGCCCTCCCCTCACAGCTTATTAGTGGCTAATTAGAGCCAGCTGGGGCCTTTGGCTCCAGCCCTGGCCCCACCAGAGCAGCCACCCTGGATCAGTGGCTGTGACCAGGTGATGGAGGTGCTGACTTGCTGGGGACTGTTCTCCTCCCTGTGCAGACACCAGCAGAAAGCTTCCCTTGAATCACCATGGGAAGGCAGACATGGCTTTCTGGCAGCCATGGAACAAGAGTGAGGAAAGCCCTGGGTATGCCAGGACAAAGGATGAGAAGCCCCGATAGTCCCTGATCTTAGTTCTATGTCCCCTGCTTCCCTCTCTCTGCTCTGGTGGGGAGGAGCAGCAGGTAAGCAGATGGACTCTGCTCAAGGCAGGCAACCCCCATCCAGTCTGACATGCCCAGGAGCTGGGACCCCTAAATATGCCAGTTTGGGAGTGGAGGGATAAGAGAACTCTAAGTCACTCAGCCAGCCCCAAGGCTTTGCTGCCCTGTTGGAGAGGCCAGTAGGATGTAGGGAGATGTGTGGGTCCTGGTTTGGGTCCCTGCAGCCATGTTCATAATTGACATTGCTCACATGCTCATGAAACAGTGTGATATGTTCTCACAAAAATGTCTTTGCTGTCAGCGGTAATGGAGAAATTAAGGGGCAGTCATGGATGGCTCTGGCTGGGCTGTGTTGAATATTTTAGAGCATCCTATTGGAAAAGAGCACTGAGGAGAGCTGAAATGCTCCCAAGGGTCACATTTGTACCTCCCTGGGGGGGTCATTGCACTACAAGGGGTGAGCCCTGAGTCAGCACAGGGCTGCTCCCCACACCCAGTGAGAGCATCCCCGGACGTGCACAATGCCAGACTTAGGGCTGTGCTGCTCCAAAACACTGGCCAGCCTCCAGCACCACCCCAGACCAGTCCCCGTACCACCATGAGCCAGTCCCAGCACCACCATGGCCCTGGCATACATGGTCTGCCCCAGGGAGACCACGGTGGGCAGGATTTGGCCAGGGTGAGAAGCAGGGGATGCAGCAAGGGCCAGCTGGGCATTGCCCGGCACGTGGCAGCCCTTCCTCCCAACACCCCCTGCCTCCTTCCCCAGGCCCAGGTGAAGCCTGGTCCCCACCCAGGGTTTTCCCACAGTCCAGGCCAAGCCTGCAGGCTCCGGGGAGCAGCCTGCGGGGTCTGCCCTTTCCTCCGAAAGCGGAAGCAGGGGAGCATGCGCAGCCGAAAGGGCCATGAATACCATCACTCGGGGCTGGGGGATTATTTATAACGCTGGCACCTCTCCAAACAGATGTTTCTTTTTATTCTGAACTTGCACTAAATGGGTCACTCGTTTCCTCTGTCTCCCATGGGCTTAAAGCAGAGGGGGAAAGAGGGGGGGATATGGGTGAGAGTGCAGGGCTCGCCCTGGTCCCACGTCCCTCAGTGCTGGCTCCTCACAGCGACTTGTTGTGGAGAGCCCTGGGCTGGAGGTTTGCTGGACTCTGTGTGGACATTGTGGTGCCCCCTCGCTCGGGTGGGGATGGCCGTGGTCAGACAGGGCTGCGTGGGGCTCGCCTCCCCACCCCATTCCTCCCGTGGCTGACCCCAGGGCAGCTGAATCATGCTGCTGGGGCCCAGTGTGGACTTGTCATCCCCCCTGGCAGTCTCCCTCCCCTGCTTCAGGGTGACAGTCCTCTTTTTCAGCTTTCTGTTGGATGCTGTCAGAGCCAGTGGCACGCTGGCCTGGAGGAGGCTGGGTGTGCCAACTTATGTGCTATCTGCTGCAGGACCCTCGTGACCACTCAACCACACTCTC
The DNA here is from genome assembly GCA_032173965.1 of Sitta carolinensis. Lineage (NCBI taxonomy): Eukaryota > Metazoa > Chordata > Aves > Passeriformes > Sittidae > Sitta > Sitta carolinensis. The sequence continues at coordinate 12,719,583 of CM063294.1, forward strand.
CAGGTGCCACTGAGGCTGGGGACCAGAATCTGGGGTCCTGGGCAGGGGCTTTGGTTATGTCAGATCTGCTCCCTGGTGCAGAGGTCAGCAGGAGAGCCATCCCCTCCTCTGGGCACAGTGTCCCTGGGCTGGTCCCTTGGCTCATCCCCAGAGGTGCCACCTGCCCATGCTTTTCCCATCTCCTAGAGAGCTCAGTCCATACCAAGGCTGTGGCTTTAGTCACATCTTCACAGCCAAGTAGCTCTCACAAAACCACTCAGAGTGTTTTTTCCATTAATGACACTGCCTGTGCTTGCAAAACTTCACCTCTCCCAGACTGAAACACCCCCAGATCCAGCATGTTGCCAACAGGTACCCAGGCTCTCAGCATCCCCTGGTCTCACAGTGTCTGGGTAAAGCTCTGGGCCCCCTTGCCACTGGCAGGTGGCCAGCTGAGGAGGGTTTGGCCCCCAGGTGTTCATCCCGGGGCAGGGATGGTCTGTGGGACATAGGGACGGCCCAGCCCTGCTGCTCCTCAGTCTGGTTTCAGATTTCCTACCTCTGTGTTTTATCAGCAGCCGTTTATGGGCCTTGGGATAACAAGCTGGCCATGTGTATGCCCTGCCTAATTCTAGCCTTTTGCTGGGAAAAAGAAAAAGGGCTCTGTGATGATAATCTGGCCTGTGAGTAAACACGGTGTCATGGGAGCCAAGGGACCCCAGAGGAGAGATGTTGCAACTCCGGACAATTCCAGCCAAGGGAAAAAAAAAAAAAACGAAAAAAACCCCAACAACCACTCAGTTTTATTTAGATTAAAGGGTGGGAAAGAAGCAGTTGCAGAGGCCAGAGGGAGGGTGGCAGAGGAAAACAGGACAAGCCAAGGAGTTTCTCTGCTGGACAAGCAAGGTTTGGGTTTCAGGGGTCACCAGCCTTTACTCAGGGAGCCTTTTGCTTTCAACAGCAGGGGATGGTGTCTCCCTCCCCCTGCCAGGAATGCCTTTGCTCCCTGGCTGTGAGCAGTATTGATCATGGGATCCATACAGGGAAATTTTTATTGCATACGGGCACCCATGATCTCACTTAATGACTCAGATGCGCTTAGACAAAGAAGAAATAAAGTATATTTGACTTCCCACTAATTTGCACCAGATGTCCCTTGCCTGCTTGGCAGGGCGGCGGGGCCATCAGGCATTGTGGGAGTGCCTGGAAGCACAGCCCTGCTAGAAAAGGGGCTAGAAATAGAAATCCAGAGGAAGGGAAAGGATTGGCAGCTGTGTGAGAGCTCCTTCCCAGTCAGACAAGGTGCCCTGCTGGGCAGGGCCAGCACCTCTGCCCAACACCACAGGAACAGCAATGAGGGCAAGGAGAGCACGGCCAGAGAGAAGAGCAATGGATGCTGGAATTGCCCCTGGAAATACAAAACAGAATTTGCTGAGAGGGGGCTGTGCACCCTGATTTCCAGTGAACAGTGCATTCCCTTACTAGTGACCAGTGGTCTGTAGGGACCAGAGCTCCTGCCAGGGTGGCTGTGGCTGCTCTCCCACTCCCCTTCCTTGTGCACCAGCTCTGCAGGCTGGTTCTCAGCTCCCACAGCTCTGGGGGTGCTTGTGGGACTCCTCCACACACACACTGGTTCTGCACAGGGCACTGGTTATGGAAAGGCAAGAAACATCGTCTAGACATGCTGGGAGGAGGGCAGTGGACTGGGAGGACATCCTGGTATTCCTAGCCCATCCTCTTCCGTGGTTTATGATGTTTACAGGGCTGGAAATGGCCCTGTCACACATGATCCATGCTTGGGGATGGGCAGTGCCCTGCAGTGCTCTGTCAGGATTCTGGGAGTCACACAGGTAGCAAGAGCAGAGGGAAGGGGCTCAGAGTATGGCAGGGCACACAGAGCAAAGTCAGAGGAAATTCTTGCCTTGTTACCCAGGAATAGTGAAGACTGAACCCACACAGCATATTCTGGGCATTAGCAAAGGCATCTTAGGCTTACTAGCATTCTTAAACAAGAGAGAGGTCTGGAGTAGGGGAGCATCAATGAATCAGTAAGGTTTGGTGATGTTTGTGCTGCTTAGCAAGGCACTCTGAGGTGCAAGGAGTAGTAGAGGCGGCTCCCTAAATTAAGGTGGTAGCATCCCCAGCAGAGGCTGGATACAGCTCTTCCTTGTGTCCAAACTCCTGGGCGTTGTCCTGCTCCTGCTGCAGAAATTCCTGTCCAAGTTCATGAGCCGCAGAGGCATCAGCCCCCGGCCACTCGAGCGAGGGAGTGGGAGAGGAGGCGGAGGAGAAAGCTCAGCTGTCATCAGATTTGGGATGCAGGAGAAATGGGAGCGGACTGCTCTGGAAAAGCTGTGCAGTCATGAGATGGGGAGTCATGAGGCTCGAATGCTGTCTGGCGCAGCCCTGCCCTGGCCGTGCTGTGTGACCTCTGCTCTGGCCCTCTGTCCTGTGTCTGCCTGAGGGATCACCGGCCATCAGAGCCCTGTGCTCAGGGCTGCAGCTGCTCTGGGATGTTGGGGTGACCCCGTTATTGCATCCCACAGAAGCCCCCTGCAAGGGCACAAGGCTAGAGATGCTCAAACAGGTTTCCAGCGGTGCCTGACCTCAGCCAGCCCTGGGACACTTTCCTTTGCCAGCTGGGAAAGCCAGCAGCCCCAGGGTTGGCTCAGCTCTCCTCATCTCTGCTGCAAACTTTGCTCTCTGCTCTGCCAGGCTGGTGTGATTACAGAGGGGAGATAAGGACAGGCAGTGTCTGTGTCACCAGTCAGGGACAATTGCCTGTATCTGTGTCTTGTTTGGACTCCAAACCCTCCCAGACACTCCCATTGCAGCAGTGGCCAGCTCTGGCCTCGCTGGGCGCAGTGTGGGGGCGAGCAGGGATGTGCCAGCTATCGGGGACCAGCCTCCCCCAGGGCACTCAGCCAAGCCCCAGCGTGGCCCCCCCAGACCTGAGCCCCCGGGGAGCACAGCCACCCCACAGGCTTGTGGGGCTGAATGTGGTGTGGGGCTGTGTCACCCCGCCAGCGCGGCTGCCCTGCGAGCCAGCCGACCTCCTGTCTCCTCTCCCAGCCAAATTCCTCCTTTAGAATAATAAACAGTGTGGCTCAAGAGAAAAGCTCCTTTCCCTGCCTGCCTAGGGCTGGTTTGCCTTCACATCGAGGAGCTGGAGAGGGGCAGAGGGAAGGTCTGTACCAGTGCTGGCGGGGAGGGAAGGATGGTGAGGGGTGTAACGTGGGGATGGAGAGCTGGGACAGCACCTTGGTGGCTGCAGGGTGGGAGGCTGCCACGGAGCCGTAGGGCTGAGTGAAGGGTGCTGGACGTGGTATTGCTGCAGGAGTTCCCTGGCCTCCATGATTGTGCCTGGATGGGTGAAGGCAAAGGATCCCATAGTGTGAAAATACTCAGGTCCTGGCTTGGGACCTGGGAAGGATGTAGGAGTCTGAGGGATCTGTGCTAACCCATAGGGATGAGAGGAGATCACCCAAGGCAGCTGAGCATCGTGTAGGTGCCTGTGTTTGGGTCCCTGGGTGCCTGCTTTTGTATCGCTGAGTGGGATTGCTCCTCCTCGTCTGGCACTCTTAGTAGCACTCACAGTTCCTGCTAAGAACAAAAGCTGGGATTGAGGAGAGAAACAAGTGTTCTCATGGCTGGCAGTGAGCTGGGTGCATTTGCATCCCTTGTGGAATGCCTGTGAGCACCCACATGTGCAAGCACACGTGTCCCCGTGACAGGGAGGGAAAGGTTTATCCCTGTGACAGGGAGGGAAAGGCTTGTCCCCTGCCTCCCGCAGGACGGGCAGAGCTCAGCCAGCGTCTCTGAGCATGCCTCTGATCCCGGCCGGAGCATACAAACAAGGGAGAGGTCACCACTCTCTACGAGACGTTGCCACCCTCCCACTCTGCTCGCGAAGCATCTCCAAGAGAAATGCCTTTCTGCGGAACCAGCAGCTTTATTGGAAGCAGCTCTGAGCGCAGCGGAGGCGGCCGGCGGGGGCTGTGTGCTCTCTGCTGGCTGGAGCAGCACCCCTGCGAGCCCAGCACACCCCGTGCCCCGCTCCCTGGCCCGGGGGTGCCCATCAGAGACCCTGCAGGGATCCCTGCTGGAGGCAGGGAGCTGTCTGTGTGGGCATAGGAGCCAAGGTCTGGCCTGCAGCAGGACTGACATTGGCAGCCATGGAGCTGGACAGGCGGATAAAAGCTGGGCATGAGCTCAGGGGGATCTTATCCTCTCACAGGCAGCTATCGGGGCTGGGGTGGTGAATACAACCTGGCTTGTGCATGCAGACTGGGAGGGGTGAAAGGAGAGGATCCCAGTTGTCCTTACAACCTTGAACATTGAATAATGGATGAATCACACACCTCTGTGAAGGAGAATGGGGAAACTGAAGGTAATTGTTCTCATGGCAGTGCCTTGGGGGCAGAGATTAGATTGTCTATCCTTCTCTCTCCTGCAGCTTGATGCTCTGAGGCTGAGTGCAGGGCGGTCACATTCATTTACAGCCTGAATTTCACCTCGGGCCTTTCATCCTACCCACCCCCATCTCTTGCCCTAAGTGCTCTTTTCCCCTCTGGCAAACGAAGAGAGAGAAAGAGTTATGGAGGGTTTTTTCGGGAGGAGGGAGACGGACGCTGCTGAATAAGCTGGAGGCCTGGAAGGATTTGTGGTAGATCAGACTTCTGTTGAGCCAAAGCAAGAGAATAATAAAAACATCTGACAGCGCACGTCATTTAAAAACCATTTCCTCCTTAACATCAAGCAGACCAGGAGGCCGCTCCAGGGCCAAGAGGCAGCGGGGAGCTCAGTAAGAGACGTGGCCTGGGGCCGGGTCAGCAAGTCCAGATTGCCACCAGCCCTCCTCGAGCCTGGCAAGAGCTCCCCAGAGCACTGCCAGCATCCCAGGGGGCTTCTCCTCGGGGTCTGCCTTGGGAGTGGACAGTGGCAGGGCAGGAGCTCAGCCCCAGGTTGCAGCGTGGCTGAGCTGTGAGGTTCAGCTCCATGCAGGAGCATCCCCAAGTTCCCCAGAACTCATTTCCCCCAGGATTTGCCCAGGCACAGAGGTAGCTTTTCCCCTTACTCTTCCTCTTGTCGGTGTGTTCATTTTGCTTTTCAGAAATACTCGTTCCCAGCCCTGCAGGCACCATGGGGAGGGGTTCCTGTCACCCCAATACACAGGAGACAGATCCCTGCTCTTAGTGATCTCTGGCCTTGTCTCCTTTGGCTCCTGGTTTGCACCAGGGAGGGCTGAAAAAGCTCTGTGGAAAAGATTTCTTGAGAAGTGTTGATTAGAAGGATTTTAAACTAAAAAATCCTCTTAGATATTCTTTTAAATTTATGTATTTAAAAGTTAAATACAAGAGACTCATTTTTGGTGGAGTTTCTTCTGGCTTGTTGTGGTTTAACCCCAGCCAGCAACCAAGTGCCATGACAAGGCTTCTTTTATTTCATTGGAAGGAGCAAATAATGTGGGAGGGTTGGAGGGGGATCTGTTTTGTAGCAAGTTTTATCTCACTGTGACTGAGGGAAGAAAAACTAAGGAAAAAAGGCAAGTGGTAAAGCAGAGGGAGGGAGGGAGGAAGGCAGGGCTCTGCCAAAGGGGGAGAGGCATTTCCAGCTGAGATGAGCAAAAGTTGACACAACTGCTGGAGCCTCCAGCAAAATCCCTGTTTACCAGTGGGAGAAGCCTTAGAAACTGCAGATCCAGCAAGAGGGGGAAGCACCACTCCCCCAGGAGGGAAAGGCTGAAAACTGGAGAGATGGAAGGTTTCTGAGGTGGATAAGTGAGGCCAGGCTTGGGTGGGGGCTCAGGGACCCCTGCCCAGGACAGTTGAGGGGTTCCTCCTCTGCTGAGTGCTGTGCTCATATCACTGTGCTCTTGGCAGGACTCAGACACCAAGCCCAGAGCCCAGCATGCTGTGCCCCACTCTCAAGACGTGTCTCTGGCTCCTCATCCTCACTGGTGAGTGCTGTGGCTGGGCAGGGGTGTGTGATCCTGGGGGGCTCACCTCGGGTGAGGGGGAGGAAAGGGGCAGTGCCATGGGGAAGCACTGGGGTGCACAGCATGCTCCATGCACATCCATGCCTTGCTACTGCCTCGGATCCATGGGCTGACAGTGCTGGGGTGGGGTAGAGGAAAAGTCCCCACCTGCTTTATGGTGATGAAGAGCACAGTGGGAGAAGGAGAGCTTTCCACGTGGAGCAGTGCCAGGTGTGCTCAGACCTTCCTTAGCAGACACCCCAGAACCCACACTAGCTGGACACTGCACAGCAGGAGGGATTTGGTCAGATCCCATATATCCAACACCCCCCCACAGCAAGGCACCAGGGCTCCTGGCTGCACCTGGGCTGCTGACAACATTGCTGCAAGTCCCTGGAGCTGTCCCCAGCTGTCCTGCCCACCTGTGGGGACACCAGAGAGGAGTATGTCGCAGCCCCGTTGGGATATCTGGGCAAATGGTGAAGCAAGGAAGCTGGGAGAGACATGGGGAGCCATTCAGGAAGACCTTGCCTGCTCTATTGCTTCCAAGGGATTTCCTGCAAGGTTTTGCTTTCATTCCTTTTTCACTTTCTTGTGAACTGGCATTGATTCAGCCTCATCCCGTGTCCTGTCTGACACTGTCTGTGTGGACAGGCAGCCAGAAGAGCAGGGAATTGCCTCCTATCCTCATTAGGGGTTCCACCCAATATTGCCACAGGCAACATGGGCTGCATTGAACACTGCTAAATCCTGTGGTGTCTGATTTGCTCTCCAGTAAGGGTTGAAGGAGGTACAGGGAATGAAGGGTGACCCACCAAGGTCTGGACTGGCAGGACATTTTTGAGGAGACCATGGGTTTGTCAGTGGTTATTAACAAGGGAAGGCAAACCCAGGAAAGTTATTTTTCGGTGTAAAGGCTGACACTACAAAGCAAACACGTTGTCATGAGGTGTGCTTCTCTGTGGACTTCAGAGGAATTTGATTTGGTCTCATGTCACTCCTCTCTCAGGTCTGCTGGAGGTAACGTTTGGGGACAGCAGGCTGCACATCGAACCCAGAGACACTGAGCTTGTCCTGGGCCTCCACAGCACCTTCTCCCTCCTGTGCTACGGGGACAGAGAGCTGGTCTGGGAACGGGAGGGGCAGCCCCTCACTGCCTCGCTGGAGCACAGGGACGGTGTGTTTGTCAGCAATCTCACCCTCAGGAACGTGACAGGCCATCACACCGGGGAGTACACGTGCACCTACAGCCCTGAGCAGGCTCCAGAGCCAGCGGAGAGGAGAGCCCTGTACATCTACGTTCCAGGTAGGGGACAGCGTGTCCTTGCCTGTGGGTTTCCATGGGGTTTAGCAACCAGGAAAAAGAGGGCTTTGACTTACTGTTCTGTCTCCAAGCACCTGGCCTCCCCAAATCCCTTCTCCAGTAGGAGGAGAGCCCTCATGGTAGGTCACTCTGGCTGTGGCACGTCTCTGGTGTGCCAGCTCATGCAGAATGTGGTGTGCTGGGACAAGTGGTGGGGGGACAGTGGTGCTCAGTGGTGCTGGGTCTCTCTCACCCTCCCAGGAGTCATTTGACAAGCACACGACATGCAGCTCTACTTTCCCAAGGGAAGTATGGAAGAAGCATGGAGTCAGGGCCCTGTGGTGTAGTATTCCTGAAGGAGCACAAAGCAGCCCTGGTTAAGCTTCCAAGCAGCTTTCTCTAACCAATGTTACCTCTCTCCCACAGATCCCTCCCTGGTTTTCCTCCCCGCAGTCACCTCTGAAGAGGTCTTCATCTTCATCACGGGCTACACAGAGGCTGTCATCCCATGCCGTGTGACCAACCCACAGATGCAGGTCACCCTCTATGAGAAGAAGGTGGAGAACCCCATCCCAGCTACATATGATCCACAGCAGGGATTTAAAGGCTTCTTTGAGGATAAGACCTATTTCTGCCGGACATTTGTGGATGACCAGGAGGTGGATTCAGACACTTTCTATGTCTACAGGATCCAGGGTGAGCTGACATTGTCTTAGGACACCTGAGCACCTGCTGTGGCTGTTTCTTCAGTCCAGTGGCAGGACACACCAAAGTTCTCCCTGTCTCCTCAGTGATGGTCAATTTGGAGGCTGGATTTAGTCCTGTCTCCATGAGAGAATGGGTTTTGCCTACAAGTCAGCTCCATCCCTCAGGGAAGACAGTTTCCAGTGGACCAGTCCACCCAGAGTAAATGGACTGGGTGCCCACTTGTCCCTTCATGATTCATTCCTTTCTTCCACCTTTCCCACAGTGTCCTCTGTGAATGTCTCCATCAGCGCGGTGCAGACCATGGTGCGCCAGGGAGAAAATGTCACCGTGATGTGCACCGTGAGCGGCAACGAGCTGGTCAACTTCAACTGGGATTATCCCCGCAAGCAAGTGAGTGCTCCACACCCACAGGCTCTGGGCAGCAGCTCCAGCCTTTGCCCAGGTGTGCCTTTGCAATCACTCATCAGTATCCCATGGCAGAAGTTATGGGATGCTGCTGCTTCCACACAGGGAGGTTTGGTGGGGATGTGCTTGGATTAAGACTGTCTCAGGGGTCTCTGATCAGTGCATGTTCCCTGTCCTGTGGCAGCCAGACTGGGGTCCTCTACCACTTTCTCCCCCCTTCCTGTGAGCCAAATGGCAGAACATGTTTTTGGCTCCTCAGACCATGTCTCCTGTCCCCATTTTGCAGGCAGGGAAGGCTGTGGAGCCAGTGACTGACTTCCTGCCTGGATCCACTCATGAGATCCGCTCCATCCTCATCATCCAGAATGCAGAGCTGGAGGACAGTGGGACCTATGTCTGCAATGTCTCCGAGGGCTACCATGAGAAAACAGACCGTAAAGACATCACTGTCCAAGTGATCGGTGCGTTGCTGCCCACACGCCAAAGCCAGCAAGCTGTGTGGGCGTCCAGGCAGGATGTCCCAGAGTGACCCCCTCGCCTCTCTCACAGCCTCCAGCTTTCTCCCCTCCTCACTTTGTCTCTAAGTAACCATGACAATGAGCCAAACCTCACCCTATGTCACCCCTGCCCACTTCTTTTCTTCAAAACATCCCAAGTTTCCCTCCATGGCTTTTGTGACCCTTTAAGACTCTTGAGGGTATCGGTAAGAGCTCCTCTGCACCGTGCAGTGCCAAGGTGATGTGAAGACGTATTGTCTTTCATCTGAATATAACCTTTCATGTAATTTGAGGGAAACTGCCCCATCTCCATTATCTCTACAAGATAACAGCTACATGCTTCTTTCCTCTGATCTCTGCCCCAGTGTGGCTCTGCATCCACACTCCCCTCAGACAAAAGCCTGAGGTCTTGAGGGATGGATCTGGAGCTGCCCCACCACTTCTGGGTGTTGAGAGGGTTCTGTTCCAGATCCATGTTTATCAAAAGGGCCAGGGAGGAGGTTGTTCCCCTCTCTGACCCTCCTCTTCCTCTTGCCTCAGAGCGTGGCTTTGTGCACTTCCACACCCACCTGCCCAGCACGGTGTATGCCGAGGTCCACAAGAGCCACACTATCCAGGTGGAAGTGGAGGCTTATCCCCAACCCAGCATTGTGTGGCTGAAAAACAACAAGACATTGACCATGGAGAGCAGCAGCGAGTTCACCATCACCAGCAGAAACCTGTCAGAAACCAGGTACGGGCCCATCATTCCTCACCAGGATGCAGGGAGGGGGTAATTCACAAAGGAATCTCCAAATTGCTGGTTGGACACGGTTGGTGATTCAATAGTTTTCTGTGAGTGGATTTTGAGCACTCCTCAGGTGGATGGGAGCTGGTTGCCTGCAAGCATTATCAGTCCCTGGGTACCTTCCCACAGCCATCACTCTGGGCCTGTGTCTCCCTCAGGTACCAGACAGCTCTGGTGCTGGTGCGGGTGAAGCAGGAAGAAGGAGGATTTTATACCATTCGAGCTTCCAATGAGGATGATGAGCAGGACCTCTCCTTCCATCTGCAGATAAATGGTGAGGGTGGGCATGCACACACCTGGCTGAGGAGTGTGGGAGCAGCCTCAAAGGGTAGCACCATCCTTTGCTGCAGAACCCTCAGAACGAAGCCTTTTCTCCTATGGCTGCAGCTCCAGAGTGGTCTTGCTTAAAGAAAGAACATTCAAGCAAGAAACACAAATATCTCACTCTTGGCCTCAGAGCAAGGGGGAGAGGGAGGCAGCACAAATACCATCAGCTTGGCCCAAGGTAGTAGATGTAGAGATGATTGTACAGCTGTGATGTCCAGGACCTTCTCCCATGCTCATCCTGCTCTCCAGTTAAGCTACATGGGGGCAGATTTCCTCCCTCAAACCTTACTCTTTTTGCTGTTCCCTTTCAAAGATAAAACACAATGGACATGATGAGTCCTACCTCATCCCTAGGCTACGGTAGGGATACAGTAGACTCACATTCCCCAGAGGAATCATGTTCCCCTTTACACCCTGCAGTCAGAAAAGAAGATTAATTCCCACCACTGTCTTTTGGTTTCAGTGCCAGCTAAAGTGGTGGATCTCAAGGAGAACAGCAGTGCCAGCAGTGGGGAGCAGACTGTAACATGCTCTGCTGAAGGCATGCCCCAGCCAGAGATCAGCTGGTCTACTTGCAGCGACATCAAATGGTGAGTGGAGGGATGGAGGCCATGAGAACAGCTGGACTTTTATTTATTAGAATAACAGGCTACTATTTAATTATATTCTGCTGTCACACACACCTGGGCATCCCATGGTGGTGCATGGTCCCTGCTGCCTCTCAGGGGCCTTTATCCTCTCTGGACCAGGTGCAGCACCAAGGGACAGCCCACCCGGCTGCTGTGGAACGAGTCGGCCGAGATCGGCGTGCAGACCAACGCCTCGTACCACGCGGAGCGGCAGCTGTACCGCGTCAACAGCACCCTGCAGCTGCACAGGGTGCACGAGCCCCTGCTCCTCAGGTGCACCGTGCACAACTTCCTGGGCACCAACTCCCAGGACATCACTCTGGTCCCACACGGTGAGGGCTGAGACAAGTTTTGAGCCAGTAGTGGGGAGGTAGAACTTTCTGTGTATCCAGCCTGGAAACCTGGGTGCCACAAAAGAAGGTTCCTTTGGGTTGAACAGAAAAGATTGTTCCAGTTGGAGTGTGGAGCCCTTATGTCCGTTGGCCATGGATATGCTCTTCCTACTATTGGCAAGGTCATGTCCCCAGGGAGGCAAGACAAGAGTTCCTGAGCAGGTCCCCAGTGTCTTGTTGTTAGCCCACGGGTCACTAGATGGTGCCACGGACTTGAACATCCACGTGCTGAACATCCCAAATATGAGGAAGGATGGTCTAAGCCCAGGCCCAGGGCTGCCAGCTCTCCCCCAAGCCAGCCTGCCTCTCTAGATCTTTTCTCCCTCCAGTGGCCAAACCTCTCCTGAGGCAGAAGCCAGTACCACCCCATCACCCCATCATCCATGGGGGGCTGGCTCTGCCTAGGCTAGGAAAGTCCGTTCTGGAGGAGACTGTCCCTACCCAGAGAACAGCTCAGGGTCAATGACTGGGGAGGAGTGTGTGGGGACTTCTCTGCACTGCTCTCACCTCCTTCCCCTTGGGTGCTCAGGCCGTGCAGGGGTGGAGGAGTCTGACTGCTGTCCCTGTTATCTTTGTAGCCTTGCCATTCAAGGTGGTCATCATTTCTGTCATCCTGGCCTTGCTGGTCCTCACTGTGATCTCCCTGATCATCCTGATCGTGCTGTGGCAGAAGGTAAAAGAGGAGAGTGTTCCCAGGCTGACACAGCGGTACCCCAGGGTTAGGGTGGCTAGGCCTGATGATGTCCCAGCTCCATCAGTTCTTGCATGCCCCTGGCATCTCTGGGTAGATGGGGAATGAGACAATGGCTGTAGGGACCAAAGGATCCCTGACAAAGTCTGGACACATCCCACATGCCCTTTTCTGACTCGCAGCCTCTCAGATGTCCCTTTTCCTTCTGCTCCCTTTTGCAGAAACCTCGTTATGAAATCCGCTGGAAGGTGATTGAGTCAGTCAGCTCTGATGGGCACGAGTACATCTATGTGGATCCTATGCAGCTCCCTTATGACTCCACCTGGGAGGTGCCCAGGGACAAGCTGGTGTTAGGTAAAGGCTCTGCAGGTCCCACTGATGGATTCCTGAGGTCCTGGCTGTCTAGGGGTGGTGGGTTTGGGGTTGAGATCTCCAAAAGAGACTAACCCAGAATAGACACAGAGATCCCTGGAGATGCAATGTGGTCCTGGAACAGTGGGATCATCTAGGACCATGGTGGGAGGCCAGCTGCCCCCTCTGGCATTAAGCACCATGTTATTCCTGGCTATCCCACCTTAGCTGGCAGTTCTGGAAACCAGCCCCAACCCCAAACATCATAGCTCATGACCATGTCCATGCCCACCAGAATGACTGCAGTAAGGCTGTTGTGGTTTCAGACAAGCAACTTGTATTTTCCAGGCTCCTCTGCTCACCTCTCCTGTAGAACATTGCCAACTTTGCCTCCTGGCTGTTTCTTTGCAGGACGCACTCTCGGCTCTGGTGCCTTTGGTCGTGTGGTGGAGGCAACAGCCCATGGCCTGAGCCATTCACGGTCCACCATGAAAGTGGCAGTCAAGATGCTCAAGTGTGAGTTCTCCCCCTTTCCCCACCCTAAAGCCACAGGACCAATCCGTGCCACACTCTTCCCTCCTTGCCCTGCTGCTCACACTGCCTCTCCCCAACAGCCACAGCCCGCAGTAGTGAGAAGCAAGCCCTCATGTCTGAACTGAAGATCATGAGCCACCTGGGACCTCACCTCAACATTGTCAACTTGCTGGGGGCCTGCACCAAAGGAGGTAGATGAGCTCTGAGCACCCTGTCTCCTCTCTCTGCTTCCCTAGGTTGTGCTTAGGAGGACAACTGTCCTTAGATAGAATAATTCCTGTTTTCTGGTTCCAAATGATTCAGCCTTCTCCTAAGAAAGCCTTGTGGGACTCTGAACACCTTTCTTCCAACCTGATCAAAACCTGGAAGGCACGTGTCTGTTAACCCTCCCCCCCCCCCCCCCCCGCCCCTTCCACAAACACAAATTTCAAATGCCAAAGAATGCTCAGTACCGGAAAGGTGGCTTTTCCCTTTGGCTCTGCCTAGGTATCCTGTAGTCTGGTAATATCCCGTGCGATGAAACGCATGGCCACGGTGGCCAGGGCAGGGCTGATGCAGGGTTCTGTCCCGCCAGGACCCATCTACATCATCACCGAGTACTGCCGCTACGGGGACCTGGTGGATTACCTGCACCGCAACAAGCACACCTTCCTGCAGTCCTGCGGGGAGAAGGCTCGGCGAGAGGCGGAGCTCTACGGGAACGCCCCCAAGGAGGACCATGTGCACAGGTACCACGAGCAGCTCTCTCCTCCTCCCTGGTGCCTGCCCCATCCTAGCCCCGTCAGGGAGGGAGGCTGGTATGCCCAGGAAGGATCCTGCATTTCTCCAGAGCAGTGAAATAAACACTGGCCCAGCACTGTGACACACAGCTGGCTCCTTTATTACCTTGTTAGACCAGCCCATGTGCCAACCAGTGACCTCCAAGCAGCTCCTGACAGTGAGGAGTTAGAAACACTGTGTTCTGGAGCCCGAGTTTGCTAGCACAAATGCCAGCTGTTCCATGCCAGTTGGGTATATTTCGTGGCATTGTTAATTTTATTTGCACAGAGTACAGAGACATAGGGTTTGCCAGCATGTCTTAACCAGTGGAGATCTCAGCTCTGCATTTCCAGGACAGGCTGAGTTGCTACCGAGCCTAAGGGAGAAGTGCTACAAGGAGGGCAATTGCACAAGAAGTGCCACAAGGAAAGGGAAATGGTCCTTTTTCTGGTTGCCAGCTGTAAGGGATGCAGGCACAGCAACACAGAGAAATGGTCCCCTGGGAAGTTAGAAAGCAGCATTTCCTTCCAGCACACCAAAACAATAGTGAAATAGAGCAGCGTTGCAGCTCCCTCCTGCCCTTTCTGCCTGAAGGCAGCTGAGATCTTCCTAAGCGCTATGCCATTTGCACACCACTTCATCCATGATGCAGGGCTTCCTTCCCGGCAGTGTGGGACATTCCAGTGCTGGGGCTGAAGGATTGGGAATATCAGACTGACAAATCATTGCCCCCAGCCCTCATATGTCCTTCTCTCCCCTGGGTCTGAGCAGCCTCTTCGCTTCCCCCCACAGCCACCTCTCCGTGTCTGTCGAGAGCGACGGGGGCTACATGGACATGAGCAAGGATGACTCCCTGGACTATGTGCCCATGTCTGACATGAAGGGTGAAGTCAAGTATGCTGACATCGAGTCCTCTAACTATGGCACCCCCTATGAGCTGGACAGCTACTCCCCCTCAGGTAACAGCTTGGCCACAGCAGGAGGGAGAGGTGCTTGTGCTTTGCATGCCGGATGCCTTTGCTTGCAAAGGTCACATTTGGGACTTGTCCAGCAGCAGTGGTAGATGTCCTCACAATGAGAGCTCCCGGCTCTGTCCCTTTGTTACTGGGGGCAGAGCATTCCCCCCAGTGTGTCCTTCCACTAGTGGGAGGCTCACTAGTGTGCTGGGTAACACCAACATCCATCTCTGCTTGCCCTCCAGCTCCTGAAAGGACAGACCGGGTGACGCTGATAAATGAGTCTCCACTCCTCAGCTACATGGACTTGGTGGGCTTCAGCTTCCAGGTGGCCAATGGGATGGAGTTCCTGGCTTCCAAAAATGTACGTATGCTGGCTGATTCTGTGGAGTCTGTAGTGGTGGTGGCCAGCAGTGAGTTTTCTGCCATGTCCTGTGGTCAGCTTCCTTCCACTGTCCCTCTGTCCGTGCCAAACTCCCTGTGGAATAAGTGGCCATGCAATTGAAGAGCTGCTGACCACTTCCCTTTGGAAACACAGTCCTGGAGACCAGCATGACTATATTTGCATGTGACAGCTAACCCTGGCTCACACTGAGCTTCAGACCTCAAATTCCCTGACTCTGTGCTCCTCCTGAGCCATGTTGAGCACAGCTGTGGCATTATATCATCCCTATTTACTGGGATGGCCAGACAGTGTACAGGGAGCTAAAGCACAAGACACTCTGCAGCAGAGCAACTACTCTCCCTAGACTCCCTTATTGCATTGCATGCTCTGAGCACCCCAGGACTCATCAGAAATGCTTGTTTAGTGGAAATTAAGCCACCAAAATGGAGCACTATGCTCTGGAATTTCCTAAGGTCTGTCTTAGCTCAGGGCTGGCAGTAATATAGCTGGATTGTGTGAAGCATCACACAGGGCAGGGCTAACAGAAGGCGTCAATGGCATCAATGCAGAGAGAAATTCCTGGCTCTCTGCCCCCAGCCAGACAGTCTGATCCCTAAAAGTGCATGGTCAGTGCTCCCGCAGCAAATGTCAGGGCTGTTCATATGGAAAACATCCAACATGCTAGCAAACTAGGAGACACAAGCCAGCCTGGTGTAGCTCTGATTTCTTCAGGCTGCTGGGTTGGATTGTCCCCTCCTTCCTGCCCACCAAGCCCCCCTCTCTTGGTCCGCCCTGACAATCCCCTCTCTGCTGGCTTGTTCACATTCCCCCTGCTGGATCCCTATGGTTGCTGCTGTCACAGAGGAAGCAGTCCAGGCAAACAGCAAAAATATGGTAGCTCTGCTAGTGGTCGAGCCATGATTGTCCCTAGAGGTGAAGGAGACACCTGAAACGATGTGAGGTGCCTCCAGTCCCTGCAGCCCCAGGAATGGGCCAGTGCTGGAGCTGGGCTGTGTTCTCAGGCTGTGTGAGAGCCCCTCACAGTGACAGTGCTCTGTCCCCCCTACAGTGTGTGCACCGTGACCTGGCTGCCCGGAATGTCCTCATCTGTGAGGGGAAGCTGGTGAAGATCTGTGACTTTGGCCTGGCAAGGGACATCATGAGGGATTCCAACTATATCTCCAAAGGCAGTGTGAGTACCAGGAACCTTGCAAGCTCCTTCTTCCCAGGGTTCTGGGCCTGGCATCCCCTGCATAGTCCCCCTGTGAGCCACCTGTCCATCAACGTGCCCAGAGGGGGTGACAGGGCAGGACTCCCAGGAGATGATGTCAACAGCCAACCATCCTTCACTTTGTGTGCTCTGCACTCTGTGAAGTAGCAGAATTGCATGTCCATATCTCCTGGCTGTTTATAGGAGAACCTGAGCAGTAGCAAAACTCAGGATTGTCCCCTGTACACTGCCCCAATCACAGCATCAGTGCTGCATCCTGCCAGTACTGAGTGTGGTCCTGAGCTTCAGGAAGGAGGAGAGCAAGGTTAGGCAGCTTGGTAGGGCTGTAGTGACTCACTGACCACTCTGGGAAGAGATTCACAGAATTCTGCTCTAACCACTAGACCACAAGTTAAGAAGAAGTGTCTCCTTGCAAGTATCTACTTTCCAGAGAGATGTCTCCAATCTTTCAAGGCAGGAGAGGATAAGGCTGTAATTGAGCTTTGCCAGAAAACATTTCCCTGTAATTTTAACAACCTATCCACTCCAGCCCTATGGCATTTGGGAATCTCCAATCCCATGCAAAGCAGGCCCTGTAATTCCCAGAGAAACTGAGGCTCGGGGAGCTGAGAACAGAGACAAGTGCCTTAAACCCCAATCTTTATCTAATCTACAAACCACTTAATTTCTCTCGTGCTTTCTCCCACATGCTGTCAAACAGGTACTCAGAGCTTGATCAGGGAACCCTCCTGCAGAGGGGTTGGGGTTTTCAGTCCAGCCTTGACATAGCTGGTTTCCTGTCCAAAGTGGGAAATGAAACTGAGTCCCTTTGCAATCTTTCCTGGAGATTATTTTGGTATTCATTGTGCAAGCAAATCCCAGGAGCAGCACAGTCAGTGCTTCCTACAAGCTGGTCAAGTGAGGCTTTCTTTTTTATTACTCTGCAGGAGTAAGAACAGAAAAGAAGCTGGATTTATCCTTTGACTCTTTTCTGGTCATCTCTTAGCCCCCTCCAGCCTGGTCTCAGGTTTCCAAAGTCAGACAAGCCTGGACTTTCTTCAGAAGTCTTTGGTCAGGTTGTGCAAGTCAGTGGCATCCTCAAGAGCGAGGGAACAGAGACCACACACTGTGACGTGTGCATTCATCATGGCAGGCTGTGATGGAAA
Source organism: Sitta carolinensis (assembly GCA_032173965.1). Lineage (NCBI taxonomy): Eukaryota > Metazoa > Chordata > Aves > Passeriformes > Sittidae > Sitta > Sitta carolinensis. Next base: position 12,736,639 of record CM063294.1, read on the forward strand.
TGGAAACAGCACATCCATTCTTTCCTCCTGCCTGCTGGGTCTGTTCTGCACAAAGAAAGAGGCAACTGGTCCCTCACAGAAGTGACTGACAGCAGATGTCAACAGATGTGTTGGACTCACAGGCAGATCTGAAGGGTCTTATTTGCTTGTAATTTTGGTATCAGGTTCTTACCTCTTGAAACAAGTGCTGTTTGTACAGCTGACTCTCCTTTTGTTTCATTTTTGATTCTCTCTTAGACCTTCTTGCCCCTTAAGTGGATGGCTCCAGAGAGCATCTTCAACAACCTCTACACCACCCTGAGTGACGTGTGGTCTTTTGGGATTCTACTTTGGGAGATATTCACTCTAGGTAAGAGATCATGGTGGTGTCTGTAATTCTGATAACATGTTAGAAGGATCCCTTCAAAAACAATAAAAATGCATTTCTAAATCCCAAGTCCCTACTTTACCAGTCAGAGTAGCACTTCATGCCCTGTCTCCTTCTTCCCCATGCTCACGTTGCGTTTGGAAGTGAAATGAAACAGGAAAGGTAAAGAAATAAGAAAATCTTGGTGTGAAATGCATGTTGGCTGGAGGGTGGCAGGCAATCCTGCAGCCTAATTCCTGCTCTCCCTTTACCCTCAGGAGGGACTCCATACCCTGAGCTGCCTATGAATGAACAGTTCTACAATGCCATCAAACGTGGCTATCGGATGTCAAAACCCACCCATGCCTCTGATGAAATGTAAGTGCTGTCAAATGCATTTGCCCCAGATGTGCTCTACACACTACAGAAGCATTTCTGCCTGTTTTCCTCACCTGCCAACTCAGAGCTCTCCCTTCCCTCTTGGCAGCTACAACATCATGCAGAAGTGCTGGAGGAGAAGTTTGAGATCCGGCCATCCTTCTCACAACTGGTGATGCTTATGGGAAACCTCCTGGTGGATTGCTACAGAAAGGTATGTCCAAAGTGCCCTGTGCTGGAGGGACAGAAGAGGGTCAGTGCCTTGGTGAGGGCCCTCAGTCAGGGTTTGAAGACCAGTGTTAAGTGCTGCAGTGCCAGAGGATTTTGCTGAGACCAAGGCTGTGTTATTTGGAGCAGGCAGTGACGGTGGTTTGGGCATCCCAGAACATCACCAGACAACGGAATTGCCAGACAGCAGCTGGTAAATCAGAACTGGCAGGAGATCAAAATCCTGCCTCCAACTGTCTGGTGTTTTGGAGCTGTGAAGTTGTGCAACTGATCTGTTACTTAGGAAAGGTTCATGGACTGTCTTTGTTGGAGTAAGGGCAGCTGAACCCAGCTAGAAGATGCCAGCCCCTCTAGAGCTGCCCTGGCAGGCAGGAAAAGGAAACCCAACACAAGTGCATTCTCCCCACTCACAAGACCTTTCCCTTTCTTTGGCAATCTGCCCTGTGAGAGCAGAGGTACCAGCAGGTGGATGAGGAGTTCATGAAGAGTGACCACCCCGCTGTTGTCCGCACAAGACCCACAATTCCTGTGCTGAACAACGCCCGCCTTGCTGCCAGCTCCCCCACCAGCAGCATCCTCTACACAGCCGTGCACCAGAACGGGGGCGAGAATGATTATATCATCCCTCTTCCCGACCCCAAACCTGAGGCCAACTGTGACCTCCCTCAGGAGGCCTCCATCAGCCGGGCCAGGTAAAAACATTGCTTCTGAGTGCTGTCCTTTCCCCCAGCTGTCCAAATCTGAAACAGGGACCTCAAGAGAAAATGGGGATACTCTGTTGAGGCAGAGACTAGGGGTGGATATACTGGGAGAGAAGGAGGGCAGTGTCACCCCATCTGAGGTGCTGTGACCTGCATGAGCCCACAGGGATGGAGATGAACCAGAGGAGCTGGGACATGAGCTAAGATGAGGCACCATGTCACATCCCTGCACGTCAGCTAGCACAGCTGAGGACAAGCAACCCCACTCTCAGGGAGGAGAGCATGCAGGGAACCACGTTCTGTAGAACCCCGCCAGCCGTGTGTTGTGTTTGAAGGCTGGATAGACCCACCTGATATGGTCTGTTCCACTGTGGGAACCTGCTTAGATAGAGTGGGGCTGCTGGGAACTCAACACACTTCTCAGTTTCTGGAAATCCTCTCCCACCAGGAGACCTGGGACAAGACACTCATTTCTCTCTGCCTCTTGTCTCCCTTCAGCTCTATGCTGAACGAGGCCAACACATCATCTACAATATCCTGTGACAGCCCTCTGGGCCTCCGGCAGGACGAGGAGCAGGAATCTGACCCACAACCAGGCTGCCAGGAGCCAACCACAGGACACCAAGAGGTGGAGGAGAGCTTCCTGTAGTCAGAGCTGGGCTGACTTTGCATCTCCTTATGGAGAGGCCAGCTGAGGGGCTGACCCGGATGTCACAGAGAGCCATGCTTGCGCTTGTACATCAGGAGTTCCCCTCCTGTCCCAGCATTCCTCCTCTCCTGGGGGGAATTAAAGACTTTTCCCCATTGCCACTCCCTTCCCCCTTAAAAAGAGGTGGCTCAGTGCCAGAAATCCTCTAGATCACTGCCACATCCTCCTCAGTGATCAAACCACTGCAGGAGGGAGACATCTCACAGACCAACATCTTTTCAAGCGGGACACGTGGGTCAGATCTCCGCGAGACGCCAGTTTCTGCATTTCTAAGATGACACTCCAGCCTCTTCCTCCTTCATGGCAAGGAGTTTCATCTGATCTGCACCAGCACTTCTCTGATGGTCTCAGCACCGTGGTTCTGTGAAATGCCACTGGGACAGATAATCCACCTGGAGCCCATTGCTGGGGTGTAGAGAACCTGCAACACCCACCTTCAGCTGCTGGAGGTCAGGAGTACATTGGATTCTCCTCCAAGCACAGTCAAGACCTGAAGAGGCCAGCCAGTGTCTGGGAGGTACAGAATTACCATTTTCCTCTCTTGGCAGCACTTCTGTGGTGGATAGAGCATCACAAGCACTCATCACAGCTCTGGGGCACAGTTCTGTGTCCACCTGGAGTTTGTCACATCCTTTTGTACCCAGCATGGCACCAGGAGCCCCAGGGCCATGCCAGGAGCTCCAAATGCCCTCACAATGACTTGGTTAGAGAAGCAAAGAGGGCAGTCACTGTTGTTTGTGTTGTCTGTGTGGACACTAAGCTAATTATTCTCCATTGAAGATTTAAAGGGAACAAATATATTAATCCACTAGCCAGGGCCAGTATTACGAAGCAATATGGTTATTCATTAATCTACTGCCACTACACCCAGCTCATCTGCTGGGAAATCATATAACCACGCCAGCTGCAGAACCCTTGTGCCTTATCTTTGGGAAACAAAGGCTCACCTTTGATAAACTGTTCACCCAAACACCATTTCTCAGGATGGGAGGGCTCACCATTCCCTCCTGAGTCACAGCAAGATTATGGGCAGAAATAAGGATGCCAGAACACCAACCCAGGGATATCTCCAAAGGAAGAGGGGGAGAGAGGCTGGGAAGCTCCTTGGTCACAGCTGAACTGTATCTCATACCCTGACCCCATCTGGAGTCAGGCAGAGCCACTTGCAGCCTGCCAGGGCTGTGAAATGTCACAGGGAACCAAGCAGAGCAAGAGGAATTGGGGAGGATTCCTTTCTCTTGGAGAGTGTTTTGAAAACTAAACGGGTCCAGACCTTTCCCCTGCTTCCCACCTCCTTCCCCACTTCCCTCAGATGGGTCAGGGGCTCCTTGTGCTCTCAGCTGGCACTTGAATGGGCAGACTCAAAGCAGGAGGAACAGCAGGCTTTGGAAATCAGTTGTGAACCCCACCTCTGCAGAGATGAAAGCTGGACCCCCAGAACTGCAGGTCTGACACCACAGAAGACAGCAGGTCTTTCTTTGAAATGAGTTTCACTTCACACAGAGCTCTGTTCACTGCATGACCCCTGCTCCCATTAACTCTTCATTGCCCTACTCAAGCACATTTCTGTGCATCCTACAGGAACTGCACAGGCAGGTTTACAAAATCAGAAATTCAGTCAGCATCTTGCTGGGCTTCTGCCACCTCAGAGGCACTGCGAATTTAATTTTTTTTCAATATATGAAACTTCTGCCAGAAATCCCCAGCAAAACAGCTTCTGTTTTAAGTTTTCTACCATTCCATTTCTGCCATTTATGCAGCTAAAGGAGGAGTAGGTGTTTTGTGGGCTGATGTCCTTGGTAAAATGTGAACATAAGAAATAGCACTTTTATTTGGCAGCCAGCAGAGGATATTTTCAGCCTATGTGGTCAGATTCCCCACCATCCATAGGAAACATACTGTGAATGACAACTGTTTTTCCATCCTCTGTTCCTCCTGCTTATAATGAAGGAGCCATCTCCTATGGCCACAGTTCATTAAATGATCCTCACTGCAGAGAAGCAGTAATTTATGAGATCCTTTGTGTCAGATCACTTGATTTTTTTAACATGTAAGGTGCTTGGTAAGGATCTGTGTCACTGCAACTTGATCCCATAGGATGGCACATCAGATTGTCCTAATAGCCCCTGTCTGCACCAGCTCCATTTTTAATTCATCCTTCTCTATCAGAGGTGACCAGAAGTGCCCAGTACTCCAGGTGTGGTCAAACCTAGACCTCACACAGGGCATTAATAGTTCTGGCCTGTGCTGGTCTCAGCTTGCCTGGTGTAGCTTTGGGTAATATTGGCCTTTTCCCAGCCACAACATACTGAGAGCTCAGAGTCATCCTCTGACCAATCTAGGCTCCTACGTCTTTCTACACTTCCAGCATTTCTAACCAAGCTACTCCCTGCTGTTCCAGACATCGGGTCATCAGCAAATTTTGTTAACAAACTGTTATTTTTGGGCTGGACCGACTAATAAAAATATTAGATACGTCTAGCATCAAGAACAATATGAGAGAGTTACTTTTACTACCTCCATCCACCCAAAGGTTTCTCCATCAATTAACACCTCATTTTCCCTCTGGCCATTTTCTTATTTCAAAAATCCTGTTCTAAACTTCATCTTGTACAGATTTAATTGCTAATTAAATTAGTAATGTCTCACTATCAAATAGTTTCCACAGTCCTGAAAGGGGAGATCTCCCTGCTGGGGGAGCTCAGGTATCCTGTCCTATTAGCTGGGCATTAGCTACATTTGAATGCCTATTGCATTTTGTCCCATTTGTAGATTTACTGCAATTATTACTTGCATCAAAATCTGTTCTGGTTGCTGATGGGATGCTACCCCCACTTCCCTATTCCTTTCTAAAATTAGATATGCCAGACTCTTTGCAAAATGGTACCATTCTGCACTCCAGAGGAATATAACCAAATACTTGCCCTTAGCCCCATGATTTTAAGGGCTGAGTCTTGCACTTGGTGGTATTTTCCTGTCCTTACTCAACCTTTCACATAACCTTCAGCAAGTTGCAGTGACCAGACCTTCTCAGCCAGGGACAAGCTGGCAGCTGGACAAAGCCAACATAGTTTGCTAAAGATCCCTCAAAGAGAGGGCTTGGTGGAGCTGGGAATGACAGATCCAGCCCCACACTGCCCCTCTCTCTGCTGCCAACACTGCAGTCCCTGCATGGCCTGGCAGGTGAGGGCCAGGAGAAATGTTTGGCTGTTCTGGGCCCATCAGTTTTGTAGCCATAATTTCTCCAGTGAGACTCTGAAGGGAACTGGTCCCACTGGGTTTTCTGTTTTGATGATCAGTATTTCTCTTTGGGTGTGTTTTTGTGTTTAGAGGTGGACCCAAACTGAGCCCCCCATGAAGGAACACATGCCACAGCTTGGGCCCATCTCTAGTGCAATATCTTTTTATTTGTAGATTATATTTTACTCTACAGATGTTACATTGTTATCAGAACCAGTATATGCATAAATCCTACTGCCAGTCACTATTTCATACATGTATCCCAGAAACTAATGCAGCACTCTGGTGTCTCCACATTTAAGGTGTTCCTCAGACTGATGTGTGCACAGGTTTTAATCCTTTTGTCCTTCTCAGTTTGAGTGTGTAATATTCTTAAGCGCGAGTGTCACATTTAGTGTTTGTTTGTGTTGTGTTAAGAAATCTAGAGCACAGTGGACTTTACTTGTAACTGAACTGTCTCTGTTCACCTGCCAAGGGGACTGTGACAGGGTCCCACGGGGATGGGGGCAGAAGTGCAGTGCAGATGTGCAGCCAGGGGAAGTCAGCCAGAAGTGAGAAGCAGCTCTTCTCTTTCTTCCCAGTCAGGGCTCTGGGCTGAGGGAGAGACAGCACCACAAATGAAGGGCAGCAAGCACTTAGGGTTGGCCTGTGGGGAAGCCCAAGGTCTGTGCCAAGCTGGCAGGTCTGGAGAAGGGGATTTCACAGAGTGCTAAGGAGACAAAGCCCTGTTCCAACACACAAGTGCAAGGAGAGCCCTGGCTGGGCTGTGCTTAGCTCAGGTTCCAGGATGATCAGGGAGCCTGGATGCAGCCTGGTTGTGCTCCCACTTGCAGAACACAAAGGTTGCCCTTTGGTGGCCCTCAGTAACCTTTTGTCCTTTGCCTCAGGTGGTTGCCCAGGCAGAGAGCAGCCAGGGTGGATACAGGAGCTCCCTGAGCACTGGGCAGCTCCAGGGCCACACAGGTCATTCCTGCAGCACATCCCAGCCCTGTCTGAGATGCCAGTGCTGGCTGTAACAGTGGAGGCACCATGTCATCTGCAGGACTTGCCCAAAGCAGGCCAGATATTGCTAGGAATAAGGTTTCCTAGGCCAGCACATGTGTTGCTGAGCTACCATCAGAGTTCCCATGTTTTACCCAGTGATGCCAAGGTGGATCTAGTTTGCTTTGGCAAAAGCAGGGGAGCTGCTCCAGCAGCCCTTTGGAGAGATGACTCTTGCCTTGGGGGGGAGGAGGCAGGGAAGACAGCTTGTGCTGGGAGGTCTGCAGTGTACCATCATTCCTCTTCTTTCCTCCTTCATGGAGTGGTTGCACCAGAACTGTAAATTTTGCTCAAAGTTTGCCCTCTCCCCATCCTGCTGTGCTGGCTTGCTGGCATCACACTGTTCCTCTGCAGCCTTTCTAAACAGCATCAGCACCTATCTCCTTGCTCTCTGTCAAAATCAGCATGAGGGTGAAGGAAAAAACAGAGTTCAGGCGAAGGTACCAAAGAGTTAACATTTTTCTAGGTTTACAGTTGTATTTGTAGGATTTGTACTATGTCACATTTATAGCCATGAGATACTATTTTTATGCTGTAAACTTTTACAAATATGTTTTTAAAGAAAGAGTTTAAAAATAAAGGTGTTTTTCATTTTGCAAAGTCCCATCTCTTCCTTTATTTGCCTGCTTTTGGTTGCTCCCACTCAGATGGGGCTGGGAATACAGCTTAACCCTGTGGTGGGTGAAGGCTAAGCATGTTAATACGCTGTGCATGACCCCAGTGCTTAGTGAAAGCCAAGCTGGGAGCCAGGCAGGGAGAAGCACTGCAAGGAGCAGCTGAACCCAGAGACAGGGTAAGGAAAAGAGGCAGGATCTGCCCCATCCCTCTGGGAGCTGTGCAATTTGTGGGTTGTGAGGCAGGTGGGTAGAAGGAAGGACACCAGGAATCGTTCCTATGTATATCCCTGGGGTTTGGGCCAGCAGTCCAGCTAAGGACTTGCCTCCTTGCAGCACTGTTGAGTCTGTGCTCAGAGCAGGGTGGGGATGCAGGAGAAATTACAAACTGAACAATGTCTGGGCTGAAGGAGATGGCAGATACCACAGCACCGATTTTTCCACATAGTTTAATAGGTCAGGGCAGTAGGGCAGGGCACGAGCAGGAGCCACACTGCAGCACACAGGACAGAGCTCCCCATGTCCAGCTCTCTTCCCTTCCCTCTAGGACGAGGAATTTGCTGATACCCTCAAAAGATGCAACTCCAAAATCCTGGCTCCCCACACCACCATTCCCTCAGATCCACATGTCACTCTGCTCCTATCACCTTTCCCCAGTTACTTTTCCAGAGGCACTGAGGTCCCCCAGCCACATGAGAGAGGCACCTTGTGAGCCTTGCCCAAAGTCTTCTCCTCTCTCTAGCTCAAATTTAACTGCTCCTCTAAAATCCATTTCAAGCTTCAGAGCAGAGATATTTGCATCTGCTCTGAGCCATGTGCTTGGAAAGCCAAGGGTTGCTGCAAAGAGGGGTTTTGAGTTCAAATGGATCAGTGTTGACCCTGTTTTCTGGCTGCATGATACAGTCACACTGGCAACAGTCGTGCCTCCCTCAGCTCCTGGAAACTCCCTGTGTACCCAGAGGCCCAAGGCATGGAGTGCAGCAGCAAGCAGGTCCAAGTTTCAGCAAGGCTCCCCTTTCCAGCATGGCCCGTCCTGGGTTCCTGCCTTTGCTCATTTTTCCAGAGTGGAGGTTTGCAGTCTTCCTGACCAGCTCAGGCTGATTCTCCTCAGATATGCTCTGAGTCACCTGGCACGGCTCAGTCAGGGCATTTTTCTCCAGGAGCTGAATCAGCATGGAGATAAAGAGTCCCCTTTTGTCCAGAGAGGCTGCATCAAAGGCTTGAGGGGAAGAGAGAGGGGGAATTGACAGACCTCAGCCCTGAACCCTGCAGGCTCCCAGTGATCCCTATCTAACAGACCTTTTGCATGTCAGGATGTGCTGGAGAGGGTCATGAGGCTGGAAATGAGCAGGCCAACACAGGGAGCCCCAGCAGGGCATTTCCCTCACCCCAAAACAAGTCTCCTCTCCAGTGATGAGACAGACAGCCCATGGAAGAGAAGCAGAGACGCTGCAGTGACAAACCCTGTAGCTGTGGGGGTACCAAGAGCTCAGCACCAACAGGACACAGGTGTTCCATGTGTGTCCCCAAACTGCTACAGGGCAGTGCAGGCAGGCATGGCACCATGGCCAGCTGTGCTCAGTGCTGGGGTCCCAGCGGGCCCCCAGCCTGGGAAACAAGCCTGAGCTCAGTGCTCCCAACCAGGGCTCACAGCAGCTCCATCCTCCCTTCCCCAGCCAGCCTACCAGGCACTGAGCAAGTCTCATCCCGTCTTTCTCAACCATCAGGGTCTCCACAGATATTCCTGGGCTTCAAGCTGTTCCAAGTAAGGTTGCAGCTTCTCTGAGAGCACCCCTGCCCTGTGCTCAGAGCTGCCTGGGCACGTGAGTTCCAGCAGCACTCCTGTGGCTGAGCTGCTGCTTGCACATAAGATATGGAGTACAGCCAGCAGGAAGAAGAGAGGGACACAAAAGAGGGAGGGACCCCAAGTTTGTCCCAGTGAGCACCCCCAGGTATGCCCAGTCCAGACTGGGGACCCAAGTGTCCAGGATGCCAGCTGGGGATCACTGCCCTCAGAGATGCTCTGAAAGAGGCCCCCTCAAAGAGAAGAAGGAAGCCTGAGAGATTGTTTCCCTTCTCTCTATTAAACCTGTCTGGTTTAATACTTATTCACATTGGTGAGTCAGTTCTCTCTGAGCTGGCATTCATTCCTGAGGAAAAAAAAAATACTTAAAAAGAAGAAGGAGGGAAACAAACATCCTCTAAAAAGCCCCTTTGGCTCAAAAGGAGGAAAGAATAATCAAGCAGACATCTCCTGTGGCCCAGCTGCTTGACAGCACCCCAGCTCTGGGCAGGAGCCCCCCAGAGCACCATCCTGCCTCTAATTCATGTTCTTCTTCCCTGCATCCTGCCAGGAAAAACTGCTGAGGGGAAACGTTCTTTGGCCAAAAGCTGCCTTTCCTTCTCTCTGGACTCCCTCACACTCTCCAGCCATCTTTCTGGCCAAACCCAGGAGCTCTCCACGTTCCCATGACTCTTAGTCATCCCCAGCATAGTCAGCCATACTCTCATCCCTTGGCCCAGGACCTTGTCTTGCTGATAACCTCTCTAATTGCCCCCTTTGGAGAAACCCCTTCCCCTCCCGGCTGAATCTGCAGGTGCAGATTCAATAGCCACCTCTGTGCAGATATTTTGGAAGAACCCTTCTCTTCCTGCCCATGGTTTCTCGTGGGGTTCCTGTCACCTCCCTGCTGTTGGGGCTGCAGCTGGGGCAGTTGCAGAGCCCCTGGCTGGACCTTCCTCCCCTGTGCTTCCTTCCCAGTGCTGTCAGGGGATGGCTGTCCCTTCCCACCCCAGAGCTGCTGTGAACAGCCCTGAACTTCTGCTGCAGGGTGAGGTTATCCAGAGGCAGAGCAGAGGGCCGGGGGCACCCCGTGTCTGACAGGATCTGCTAATCCAGCTGGCTTGGGTGTCCCTAGGAGAGCTGGTTTACTTCAAGCCTTCCCTCACACCTGTTTTGGAAGACCCACGGTCTAGTGGAGGGTTAACAGAGTATCTGATTTATTAATTACTAACCCTGCTAATTAACTAACTGTTTAATTACCACTTCAAGGTGCCTACCAGGTTGTCAATTACAGAACAGCTCCAGCAAGGCAGGCAGGCTGGGCGGGATGGGCTCCCGGGGGGGAAGGGTCTGTGTTTGAGCCCTGCAGCTGCCTGGTGGTGACAGGATCACTCTGAGCCCCAGGCTGGTGGGTACTGGGACAGGAAAGAGCAGGGGTCTCCATGTGCCCCCATCCTGGAGCCAGAAGGGGTCTGCATGCTGGACTCCACCACGTCTCCCTGCCAGGGAGGGTGGTGAAGCTGGCACGGGACTTGGGGTGATCCTGTGTGGCCATGGGACCCCTCTCAGCACCAGGGATCATGCTTTTGGTTAACACAAAAAATTTGGCATCTTCACAGGCTTGTTCCCACCTGGGAGCTGCCCCCGGGCTGAATTGCCTGTGTGGGGTGGTTTTGAGGGAGCCTGCCATGTCCTCTGAGGGTCCCCAGGTCCCAAAGCCAGCAAGAGCCACTGAGCCTGAGGTGAAACTTGTCCTGCTGAAATAAAATGGAATCCAGTGCCTGCAGGTGTGGGGACACAAAGTGTCCCCACAAGGCAAAAGTGTATGAATATCCCTGGGGATTGGAGTGGCAGAAGCCAGAGAACAGCAGGATTATCCCAAACCCCAGCATGGTGCAGTGGCCCCTGCCAGCCCTGTGGAGTGGTCTGAGGCTGGACTCCTCTCTGAGACCCCCAACAACAGGGAGCCCTGCAGCAGGGTGTGCACATGGCCCCACCTCTGCCATGGGGTTTGTCACTGGTGACGTGACAAAGCACGGCCTGTTTTTTTTCCCCTGTTTCAAAAACAAACAAAATAGGGAATTTGTTAACTTGTGGTCAGCTCAGAAAGGAGAAGCTCCCAACAAGGGAGTGCTGAGGACGGTGCCCACGAGAAGAGGCAGCCACTGCTTGAGAGAATCCTTCAGTGGTATTGGCTACACGCTGGGGACACCACGGTCCCTGGGGACATGGGTCCTGCTCTCCTCCTGCTGCTTGCAGCAGCTGGCTTCTGGCATGGTGAGTACACTGACTCCCAAAGCCCCACATCACTCCAGGGGGGTTTTGGGGTGTGGTGAGGGTTTCCTGGGTGTCTGGTGTGAGTTCTCCATCCTTCCTCAGGTGAGGAAGGGTGATGGCCTTGGTGGGGACAGGGCTGTGCTGAAGCTGGACTAACAGGTATGCAGCTCCTGGAGGTGGAGGGTGAAGCTGGCTTCCAGTCATGTGTCCCAAAAAGATGCTGTGGGCTGGGATGGTCCCTGGAGCTGCTGGTTCAGGAGGCAGCTGCCTGAAGTGGACACTGCTGTGAGCAGGTTCAAGGATCCTTGGCATGGGTAGGCAGAAGGTGTGTGCTCTGTGGCACTGCAGGGAAAATACACCAGTGCTGGAATTCAGTGCAGACTTGGCTGTAGCAGCTTTCTGAAGGTTATCCAGACCTGGCTGTAATCAGAGAGGGAGGGCAGTGGTGGAAAGAGGGTGTGTTGCTGGTCTGTGTTTGCTCTGGAGCCTGGCTTGTTCTTGGCTGCCTGCAGCCCTGCCAAGGTAAGGCCAAGGCAGATGGAGAGAGGCACGTCATATAGGCAGAGCCTTGGCTGTGGGGAGAAAGGAAAGGGAAGCTTCCCACTCTTTGGGTCTGGTCAGGGTTTAAGATGAAGGAATGGTTCAGCAGAAACTGTGTCCTGAGGGAAGCTCTTTCCAAATAACACTTTGCTCAAATGGGGAAGGAGTTGGAGATGTTTGCTCTGTAGGTGAAGGAGTTGGGAAAATCTGTTGGCACCTTCCAAAGCACCCCATGCCCAGCTGGAGTGTCTGAGGATTGCTGGTTTCTGGTAGTGCTGGCACACACAACAGGGCTGTAGAGCCAGGATGTGATGGAAACAGAACTCAGCCAGCCAGAAAGGGAAAGGCAAACTCATCTCTTTTTTGAGGCTGCAGTGCTGGCCAAGAGGTGATAACCCACCAGCCTCAAAAATGAGTCACCAAACCTGTTTTTACAACCAAAGAGGTGGATACCAGCATTACTAATCTTGCATTTTGAAGTGCTGGGAAACTCTCAGGTCCTGTGTGGCACACACCTTAATATTCCTTTTGAGCATGCTTGGGGACACAGTGAGACTGTGGTGCGAAGTACTCCTTGTAAGGGGACAGCCTTTGGGGAAAGCGTTCAGCATGTGACAGGCAGGCAGCAAATCCTTCTTGGGCCACTGCAGAGCTCATGTTTTCAGCCCAGGAAATTTGCATCCCTCTCACTTGTTTCAATTCAAGTGACATTTGCAACATGTTGAGCAGAATCTTCTAGGTCTGTTGTGAACCAGGTTGTGATAGCTGCAGGGTTTTTAATTTCTTGTGGTTTTTTACAATAATAGGGACTGGGCAGGTCTAATACAGATCTGTGAGAGATCATAATAATAGCTGTCAGGATCTCTCCAAAGGTTCCTTGAGCCACTGGCCAGTGCAGATCACCAGCTGTGACACCTTCATGAGGCCCTGTCTGCCATGTCAGGCTGTAGGGCACACATTTGTGCGAGTACCACCACTGCTGGCCATTTGCAGCACAAAGCTGCACCACGCCAAGGTTCTACAAAGCAATAGCCTCCAGCTGGAATCAGAGCCTGACCTCCTTTTCCTGCCTCTTGGGTTGCAAGCGCATCTTCTGTGAGTACCCAGGGCTGATATAATGTGATTGTTGTCATCTGGGCTCTTGCTGACGGAGGGTAAGGGGCTCAAATCAAGCAGAGGAAATATTTTAAACCTGATCATCTTGCATTTGTACTCTTGGCCAGATTGAGATGTATTCCTGAGGGTTTTCTTTTCTTATTGTGGATAATCTAAACCTCTGAGGTAGAAGCCTCAAGCAGAGTTGTGATGTGCACACTTTTCTCTATCCCCAGTCCCCCACATACGGTAGGTGACTCTGGGGAAGAAGTCCTGAGAAACCACATTCTTCCTTTATATCACTGAGGGTGGGACAAAGGGAGCTCAGGTCTGGTATAGGTCCCTCTTAGGGCCAGACCTTAGCTTAATTATTCCCCAGGACTAACTCAAGATCCCAGTGGCTGGCTTCTGTGGTAAGGATCCTGGGCACTTCTGTGACACCAGCCTTCACTTCCCCTTCCTCACCAAATGCTCAGCAGAGGAAAGCAGTGTTTTGGCTTAGGAGAGGCAGGGACAGAGTCTGCAGCTGTAAGGAGAGGCCATGGTTACACAACCCAAGTGTGGTAAAACCTCTGGCCAGCAGTTACTGGCAGTGCTGCGGAAGCTGCTGGAGAGCAGAAGAGAGACATCCTTGGGCTTCGTGCAAGATTGCACAGTGGTCAGCAGGGAGACAGCTGCCCCCAGCAGCCCTGCTTCCCCATTCTGGAAAAGGACCCACTGCTCTGACTCATCCCCCAACACACATGAAGGACCTTCACACCTCCACCTTGCCTTGTCCTACATAGAGTCTCTGGCTTGTCTGTCCTCACCCCACTTGTGTGGTGCTTATATTGCTGATGTGAGTCTCTAGTGACAGCCTGAAGGCTTTTCTCTCGCTGTTCTGGAGAGCACCTCCCCAGAGCCTTTTCTGGCCAGAGCACCTCGGTAGTACCTGTAAGCTGGTGACAGCAAAGATGCATAGTGAGATGGCTCCTGTTCGTTTTGTTTTCTTTCCTTGTCCTCCTGCTGTGGTCAAAATAAGGACAAGTGACAACATGGTCTTTCTCTGAACTAGTTTGAATACAACTCTGAGTCAAAAGAGCTTGGCTCCCCCTTGAAATGGTGCCAAAGCCCAGGATGTAGATGGTGCCAAAGCAGAGAGTAAGTGAGGGAAAAGGATCCAGTGACAAAGTTAAAGCAACAGAAATATCAAGTCCCACTAGAAAGCACAGCTTAAAAAAAAGGGAAGAATGTTTTGCCACAGATATGTGGAAAATTTAGCTTTGTTAATTATTCTGGGATGTGTTTTTCTCCACTCTGGGCTTTTCCTCTTTCCACAGAAAGATAAAGTATAATAAAAAAAGAAAAAAAGGACAGGGAGATAAAATGTCAAATATTCCATGCCCTGAAGACCCTTGTCCTCTGCTTCTCCCTACAGTGCCAGTGAGTTTAATCTAGGCCTTGTCTGAGCTTCCCCATGGCAACTGGGTCATTGACACACAGCAATGCTCTCCAGGGTTTTGAGTCCCATATTCTCAAACCTTTGTTTCATGGAGGGAGTCATCAGCCCAAGATAGCTTAAATGCTGCTCTTTGGGCTCTGATGTGTGGGCTCTGAATGGCACAGCCCTGAGCACAGCTGGTGGCACAGGACACACAGCTGTACCTTGGGCTTTGCCTTCCTCCTCAGAAGAGCTGTGATCAGGGGTGGATGAGGATGGGGGTGTGCTTCTGCTGGCTGTTACTGGGACAGTGTCCATGGCAGGGGCCCCACTGCCTGTAGAGCAATGAACTGATAAATTCCACAGCTCCTTTTATGATTAGTATTATTTGAATGAGGGGGTGTGTGTCCCTTTAAGATGTGAGGTTGGGTTAGCGACTGGGAGGGAAAGCAGAAGTGGGAGAATAGCCCTGGTTAGGGGCTGGAAGGGGGTGCAGAGCCCCTCAAGCACAGATAGCCATTTGCAATGTGTTTCCTGTCCTCCCTGAGGGCCTCGTTGTGCTGCTTCTTCCCCAGCCCCGTGGCACTGATTCATTTTGCACTTCCCTCCCACCCTAAATATAGGTGGTGACTCAAAGAACTCGCTGACAGGGCAAAACGGGGGAAAAATATTTCCCTCTGACACTAAGGCTGGAGTAGGCCCCTGGTTCCCCTTTATCCAGCCAGCAGAGCAGGCATCTTCAAAGCAGGGATGCATCAGAACTCTGGCTGGTTGTGATGCTGGTGTCCACAGGACTGGAGTGCTGTATGAACAGCTGCAGCTATGGGCTTTTGTCAGCTGTTTAGCTTTTCCATGCCTCCCTTTCCTCTCCCAAATAGGAATAATAATGCTGCCTCATTTCATAATGTGCTGTTGGTGTCTGTGAGGACAATGCAGTGTGTGACTCTGTGACACACGTGAGGAGGTGTCCTTCAAAATCCAGTACTTGGCAACAAAAAGCCAGACTTCCCAAAAGATATGCACTGACCTCCTGCTCTGCAGGAGCCTTCCAGGTCTGTTTTAGCTCATCTCAGCACCAATGCAACAGAGGGACCCATACACCAAACTTGGCTTAAACTCCACCAAATGATGCTATGGGCTAACCCAGTTAGTTCATAGAGCAGCTCCAGCTCTGCAGTAGGAAAACTACTGTAAGAAGAGGCAAAAGTCAGCAGGAACAATTGCCAAGCTGGCATTTGCCCTAATCAGATCCAGATGGGTTTTTTTCCTATCCCAGTGCTCTAAATGTTCAAATGGCAGGGAAGATGGAAGTGTGGAGGGTGGTGCTTCTTCCCTGAAATTCATTCCTTGGAGTATCAGGCCATATGGGTCTGGTGGGACAGAGAATGGGTGGAGTGATGTGAGCCAAAAAGCCAGTCTGAATCCCAAGCTCAGCCTTTTCCTGACACTGAGCTGCTCCATTCTCAGCAGCATGAACTCCAACAGAGAATCTTTAGGGATCATTTTCACATTCTCACTCTCTCTTTCCCTTGCAGGCTCAGCATCTCCAGTGATCAGCCCTGACCTCCCTGCTCTGGTTGTCAACACAGGTGATCCAGTCCTCTTGCACTGCTCAGGAGAGTCTGAAGTTGCATGGAATAGCAAAAAGAATACATTCAGTAACCACACCATCAGCACGCTCAGTATTCCCAAGGCCACTTACAGGAATACAGGCACCTATAGCTGTGGTTATGTCAACAGCAGTGACAGGGGCACTGCAGCCATCCACCTGTTTGTGCGAGGTAACCCTGCTTCTCTCTTCCCACATCCACTGGCAGAACAGCCTCCTTCCAGGGAGCCACTGCACAGCTCCTTTCTGCTGGCTGAGCTTGCGTGTGTGCTTGGAGAGCAGTGCAGGCTCCTGGTGGAGCCCCAACTGTGTGAGTCCTCACAAAATGGGGCCCATGGTTAAAGCACTGGGATAAAGTACTGAGCTGTGTCTCACGGAGAGGTGGTTCTCCCCTCGATCTCTCCCTCCTCCCACTGTGGCTTCCCTTCTTGAAAAAACAGGGATGTAAGTCTGTTCAGTGTTGTGATGAGCAGTGAGATTTACAAATCAGAGAATTGTATTGCCAGTACCTCAGATAAGGGAGGGAGTCATGAATTACACCCTCACAACATGACCCAAACCCCAAATATTCTTTTATCCCAGAAGAAGCTATGCTGTGGTAGCTCTACAACTTGACTTCAGCCCATCCCTTGAACCAGAGGGGCTGCCCTGAGCAGGGAAGCTGGAGGGCTCCTAAGTAAAACCAGCACCATGGTGAAAAGTTTAATGAGAGGTATGCATACTTTCCAGCCTCTCTTCTCCGTGGACATTTGTGAGCTGGTTGCTGTGATCCCCTCGAATGCCTGAGCTGGAACGGGGTTTGTCATGTGAGTGTTTGGAGGCTGAGTCAGGCAGGCGCTTAGCAGGAATGCCCCAGCATCGAACTCCCACTGGGCAGCAGAGCTGGAGACCTGCCTTGGCTGGAATGTTTCTCAGCTGCAGTGCATTCTCTGACCCCCCTCACAAGCCTGTCCTGTCTCCTCTGCAGACCCTGATAACGTGTGGTACACCCCCCTTTTCCGGATCCGCGGGATTGAAGGTGGGAATGCTGATTTCCCCTGCCTCATCACAGCCCCCGAGTACGGATCCAACGTGACTCTGATAATGGATGATGCCTCTCCTCTCCCACCTGGGACCAACTACTCCTTCAGTGCTGAGAAAGGAGTGAGACTGTACAATGTGCAAAGCAAGCATAAAGGCTCTTACCGATGCCAAGCACAGATAAATGGAAAAATAAAGAATTCATCAAGAATAAGACTGGTTATGGAAGAAGGTAAAGAACTGGGGTTGTTGCTGTTCTAAGGGCCACAAATAGCTAAGCTGGCCACAGTAGACAGTTAAGGAAAAGCTCCTTGTCAGTGGCAGGAAAGACCTTCTGGACCTGCAGTTTCTAAAGGTTATTTAATGGAGGCCAAATTCCATCAGCCTCTGTCAAATTGGTTCCTTCAGATGGGTTTATGTGGGTTCAGCAGTCTTCAAATCTTTGCAGGCATTATTCACAGACCAGAGAAAAATGTCCACCAATCTCCCCAGTGTTCTGCAAGTAATCAGGCACCAATGCTCCATCTGTAACCATAGCAAAAGCTTCTCCTTCCCTTTCAACCCACAGTCCTGACTGCTGTGTTCTCCCTACCTGTACTGCTGCCCACAGACACCTGCTCAAAAGGGAATGGTGATCACTAAGGAAGGGGAAGGCAGGGGTAAAGGGGCTAAAGAGGATGGAAAGGAGGAGGTTGAATCATGAATAGAGTCATTGAATAGTTTGGGTGGAAAGGGACCTTGAAAATCATCAAGTTCCAAGCTCACTGCCACGGGCAGGGATGCTACCTGCTAGATCAGGTTGTTCAGGCCCCACAACTTCTCTGGGCTGCCTGTGCCAGTGCCTCACCACCCAAGGTAGCCAGGTCCTGGAGAGTCTCCAAAGCACATGGGATCACTGGGCAAGCTGACACTGGATTTTTGCCTGCTTGCCTTTGTGCAGCACTGGAGAAGCCTGTGTCAGTGATGATGGACCCTGCAGACCACGTGCGAATCGTGGGTGAACCCTTCCAAGTCACCTGCACAGTGACTGCTCCTTCCCACAAGTATGACATCAGATGGGTGACAGCAGCAAAGATGGTAAGTTGGGGTGTGGGACTTTCCTGGAAACTGAGGGACATGGGGTGGTAAGAACTGCCCAGACACACAGCAAAGCCTTGAACTACCCAACCAGAGCAGCTATTCAAGCTGTAGAAATTAGAATATCCTTTCTTTGGGATGACACAGGATTAAGAAACACCTGCCTGTTGTCAGAATCATGCTACAAGAGTGAGTGGTTTCAGCTGACTTTATTGGACAGGAGCCACGGCACCTATTAAAGCAACTTTTCCTCACCCAACCCTGCCAGAGCTTATAAAGCAGCAAATATTTTCAGGACAGAGTTCTCCAGAGAAAAGATATGTCTGAAGAAAAAGAATACATTTCAAAATCTCTGTGATGCTGATGTCTAATTGCTAGATGGTTAGATGAGGTTTGCTAGAAGTCCTTATTATAACTGATGCCTTTATTAAGGATATGAAACGACACACGAGGTATGATTGGATCACACAGTGTAAGGCCAAGTTGCAGTCAGAAGGCTGACAATAGCTACAACCTGACTGCTGTGGTATATCTGCCCTGATCCTTGGGTTTAATGTGTCCCTGGGTCTCCACACAAGCACATCACACAAATGATGAGCTCTCTAGCCCAGAGCAGGTGTGATGTGTTTGCTCTGCCCTTCCAGTGTGTGCTGTTCCCTCTGTGCCTGACAGGTCACGAGAACTAAAAGGACTGACTTTACAAATGGTAACTACTTCATCAATGACACCCTGTCCATTGCAGCCGTGACCATGGCAGACAGTGGGAAGTACATCTGTATAGCTAACAATTCAGTAGGAGCCAGGAATGCCTCTACAATGCTTCAGGTGGTAGGTGAGTACTTCCCCAAAAGGCTAGTAGGTCTGAATCATGTGTATCCTTGAGTATTTGCTGCTTCTGCCTCCCTTCTCTTCCTAGATTTGTTGTGGAAAACATAATTCTCACTTGTGCCCGAGGGCTGATGTGAGAACTATGGAGCTGCTAGGAAAGGAACTGGTGTTCCCTTCATATTTTGAGGGCCAGAAGATATGTTTTGAGCTCTGGATGAAAAATTGCAGTGCTCTTCTCAGTCTCTGTGCACTTACAAACAGCTTTGAGACAGTAAAAAGGGAATGGGGCAAGGCTGTGCTGGAAGACCAGGAAGGGCTGGTTAGAAGGAAGGGTGAGCCACAGGAGCAGAGTATGGATCTTTGTCTCTTCCAGTCACAAATCCAGACAAGGAGATTCAGATCTATTACACACTTGTTTGTATCTCAAGATGGAAAATTCATCCTCACAGCTCATAGGCTGGAGTTTGATGATGATCCAAAGCTGCTCAGAAAGAAGGCTCAGTCTGAGTTATTTCCTAGTGAGAAGCCAGGAATTTAGCTAAAGGGCCTGTCTTTTATAAACAATTAGGAGATACTGTTTTAGCTTCATCACTTCTTAGGATACAGCATGTAAAACTTCTTTCCCAATGAGACTTCACTAAGATTTTCTAGCTCTCCTCAGGCTGTGTAATCCAAGGTGCCAAGACAAAGCAGCAATTTAAGAGTACTCCTTTGGCAGCATACCTGTGAAATGTTCCGTTCCCTCCTGCAGTCTCCCAGCTGAGGTTGCTCTTTCCAGTAATGATCCATTTATGGAGCTGGTATAAGGTTATTCCAGGCCTCTGGACATGCCTGCTGATGGTCATGCTCTCCTCCACCCTGCAGAGAGAGGTTACGTGCACCTGATCCCAGGGCAAGCCACCAGCCAGGAGGTTGCTCTGGGAGAGAGTGTGAAGCTGCAGGTCCACATTAAGGCTTACCCCAAACTTCACCAGGGGATCTGGGAACACAGGAATCCCTTGAAGGACTCTAAAACCACCACATTCGAGGGCCAAATGATCTCTGGAAACAACTGGTATGTGCTCTTTGTCTTCTACACTGGCTCTGGCATGTTTACAAGAGAGCTTTCCTGAGACAGGCAGGCCCCATTCTACAGAAAGCTCTCAGGTTTTAAAGAGGGAAACTGTTCTGCATTTCTGTTTTCTCTTTCCAGTATTATTAGCAAACCACAGTATGATGAGATCAAGGAGGACACCACCCTTCTCTAAATTGGCAGCCTTCTCTTTAGAAAGCCTCGTGGAAGACAGTATCACTTTTGTGATCTGCTTGTTCAATTCTGGACTCTCCTTGCCAGAAGAAATTGTAGGAGCAGATGAATAGTACAAAAAGTTTAATTCCCTCACTGGTCCTTGAACCCATCCCCTGCTCTGAGGTTGAGAGAGTGTGCACTGAGAGGCACTGAGAGCCCCATGTCAAGAGAAGTCACAGACATTTTTATGTGAATATGATCTAACAGAGGGTACAGGCTGCTCTTCCAAAGCCTACAGCCAACTGAGACCAAGTGGAGACTGAAAGAAAATCATTCCATTTGTGGGGGTTTTCATTTTCTCATTTTCTTAGAAACAAAAAATAATCCACAAGAGGAACTGTGCCACTTGGCAAGAATTATGGCTTTAGGGTGAACTCTTTCTTGCACTGGGGGCTGAGAAATGGGCTGGGGGCAGAGGGAAGTGGGCACAACTTCGTGGAGAAACTCATTCTGCCAAAGGCAGGAAGACCAGCATCCCCTGACCCTTGAAAGGCAATGATTTATATGCTAAATTATTTTTGAGCATTCACCCACCTGTAGCCTTTCAGAAGTGCTGAAGTGCACTTGGTGGCTAAAGGTATTTCCTCTAAGGAAGATCAAGTCCCTCCCTACTTCCCCCAAAAGAAGCACCTAGCAGGCTCCCTGATGGGCTGGGATTAGTGCTGGAAGTGTCCACTGCTCCAGAGCACAGGAAGCAGCAGGATCTCACTGAGCAAGGCCTGTGCTTGCAGGTGAGAAGGCCTTGTGCTTTCCTGCACTGTGCTCTTCATGGTGTTTCTCTCTGTGAGCAGGTACAACAGCACGCTCTTCCTGAACCGCCTGAAGGAAGGAGAGGGAGGGTTCTACACGTTTTATGCCCTCAACAATGTGACCAATGAATCGGTTACCTTCAGTATCTCACTGAAATGTAAGTGCTTGTCCACTTTTCCACCCTGCTTGCCCCTGGGACTGCTTCCCAGTTAGAAAATAAAAGAAAAGTTTGTTGGGGTACCAGGGTGCTTCCAGCTCAGCACCCACAGGACACACAGACCCAGCCCAACCCTGCCTGTGTGTAGCACAGGGGTTGCTTCTGGTTTATTGTTGCACACATGGAAAGGAAACCAGAGCATGGGGGATGTGCTCTTCCTCTGGTCACAGCCTTCACTGTTTATGTGACTTCCCCAACAGCTTCTCCAAGGGTCTGCAAAATCAAGGTGCCAGCTGATGACTCCAGCATCCTTCAGTGCGTGGCCATCGGGTACCCTGCCCCTCGCATCGAGTGGTACCAGTGCCCTGTTCACTCTGACAGGTGAGAACTGCCCAGGGCACTGGGCACCTCCAGCTGTGCCCCTGCCCTTGCCACGCTGGCATTCCCTGAGCAGCACCACGAGGGCTCCTGGCAGGCAGAACAGCAGAGCCTGTCCAGTAACAGCCACAGGGATGTTGCTCTGGTGGAAAAAGAGGTTCTTGGGGTCTGCCTGAGAAGAGAGGGCACTTTCTATTCCTAAAGCCCTGAGCTTGAAGAGATTATCCACCTGTGCTTCATGATCTCCTCATGCTTTTCCAATGAACTGATGATCCCTTGGAGAAATGCTCTGGTGTATGTTGCTGTAGAGGTACATCCTGGCTGGCCCAGTCATCTTCCTGAGACTTCCACAGGTCTGAGGCTCTGCAGAGTCATGGGAAGCAACTGCAGCTGCCTGGACAGGGCTGTCGTGTCTCAGGACCAGCCCCATGAAGGGACTGATGGCAGAACACACCAAGTGTTCATTATGTGTGCTGAGCCACATAAAGGCAGTCAGGACTCTGTCTACACAGGGCTGTGGTGTTCAGGAGTGGTCTTTAACTGGGCATAGAGTAACACATCTCACAGAGCTGCAATCCTAATTCCCTGTGCCTCCTCTCTAGCCTGACACAGGCCCCCACTCAGCTGTGAGCTGCTGTGCTGCAGAGCAGCACTCAGTGTCTCCTCTTGCCATCCCTGCAGGCACAGTGAGGATTACACATTGATACGCAATGACTCCAGACCCCAGGTGGTGAACGTGCTGCCCTTCCAAGAGGTGGAGGTGGAGAGCGTCATCCTCTTCGAGGAGCTGGGTGACAATTTCACCTTCTGCTGCGTGGCCATTAACGGGGAAGGGAACGCCTCTGACATGTTTCACTCACTCACCATCACCAGTAAGATACAAACCATCAGCTTGGCAGAGTAGGGAGAATATGGGAGCTTTGAGCTTACATCCTTTATGTCTGTCCCCACTGCCTTGCAAGAGAGCTGGAACAGATTTCACAAGCCCTTTAACTCACAGGTGTGAGGCTTTGGCATTTGCCAGTCCTGAGAGCTGTGTGGGAATTTCTGGATGGGTTATAGCCTGAAGCCAAAGGCTTCACACCATGAGCTTCTTATAACTGCAGGACTCAGCTCCAGGGCATGGTGCATCCAGCAGTTTCTCAGCCCATGAAAATACAGGGGCTGCATCTTTTGGTGGGGCTGTTTTTGCTGCACAGATCTTGGTCCCCAGTCAGTCTGACCTACACCTGGTGCTGTTTTTGTTGAAATAGGGGGGCATGAGGAGAACCATTGCAGCCTAGAGTCTGGCATCAAGACCTTCCCTCAGCTCTCAGCAGCTCCCAAAAGGGTGTACTGAGTTTAGTTCTGGGGTGCATGGCATACAGAGGAATCCAAAGTGAATATCTAGGCAAAATGCTCCCAGAGTTGGGATTGAAAGAAGAGTGTTTACTCATTCTCCTTTGTTTCCTCTTCCAGGGAGTGTCATGGCCCTTCCAAACAAGCTCTTCAGCCCTGTTCTCTCCACCTGCATAGGCGCCTTGGTGCTGCTGCTCCTCCTACTCCTCTTCCTGCTCTACAAATACAACCAGGTCAGATTCCCAGTTGCAGGGCAAGGGCTGCAAGGGCTGCCCAGCCTCAGAGGCCACACAGCCTCTGTTGGCAGCCAGGGCAGGGACCATTCAGCTTGGAGGTACCAGGCAAGCTGCCTCCTTCACCTCTCCTGCCTCCCAGCTTCCCCCTGGAGTTTCCTGCTGCAGGGCAAAGCTCATGCACCCAACCCAGGGTATTAATACCTCTGCTGCTCTGGTCCTTCAGTCTTGTAGCCCACAGGCCAGTGTGGTTATTGTTTGGTGCCAGACAAAGGTCTGGTGCTGTCAGTTGCAGCTGGTTTTGCTCTGGTCCACACAAATCCACAGACTGAATTAAGGGGGGGGGGAAATAGCGGTTTGCAGTTTGCATCTACTTTTTATTCCGCTCACTGCTTTATAAAAAACTGTTTTTATGGAGAAACAGGATGATGTTAGAAGAAGTTTGTTTCCAGGAAGACTTGGTCACTATTTTTATATAAGAACATGCCCTATTTTCTCTGCAAGGCTCATTTCCAGCATTTGGATTCCTTCTCTGCTTTTTCCACAAATGGAACCAATCAGTAGCCACCTCTGCTTCATCAGTGGGTGAAAATCTCCTGGTTTTCATCTCTCCCTTTTGGCACCTTTCCTTTGACAGCCTATCAAGGCTGATGATTTTGCAGCAAAGTTCTGGTGCTGGTTGTCAGAAGATCCATCAGAGCCCTCTCTCAGACAAGCATCTACAGCTTAGCAGGCAGAGCTGCCTTTGGACAGTGGTCCAGGTACAGAGAAAGATGGACCAATGTGTAAGCACAGATCTGAAAAAAATAGCTTTTTGGAAGGGCTTGCAAGCCCAAGAGAAGCAGGATATGTCTATAAATAACATGGTTACCTATCTCAGACATGTACCAGCCTTCTCTGCTCAAGGACTCCAGCACTGCTTCTCTGCCTTGCCTGCTTACTTCTGCCATGACATTCTTGGAATAGAGAAATTCTTACTTCTCTTTCTCCTTTTTTTTTACCCCTGTAAGGGAAGTGGGGCTGGGCCCAGCTCCACTGTTCTGCTGTGCTCAGCAACCAGGGGTCCAAGGAAGGAGACACAGTGGGGACATCTCCCTCCAGCACCAGCTGGGCACTGTCAGCCACTGCTCTGGTGGGACATGCTGGATCTCCCAGCTCTGCCATCCCAAATGGTGGCAAGAGGCTGCTTCCAGTGGCAAGAGAGCCTCCCTCAGTCATAGGTGATGATTTGGAGGGACTTCATAACTGCAGAGTGCAGGGTGTCCAAAAAGGCCTCTCTCACTCAGTCCAGATTCAAAAGATATTTGATGGGCTGAAATCTGTATCTTCCCTCTGCATCTGCAGAGTGAGCTTGAGTGGATGCTGGGGCTGGGGAACGCTGCCAGCTTGGGAAACACTGAGTAACTGGAGTCTCTTCCTTACAGAAACCCAAGTACCAGGTGCGGTGGAAGATCATTGAGGCCTGTGAAGGCAATAATTACATCTTTATCGATCCCACCCAGCTGCCATACAATGAAAAATGGGAGTTTCCAAGGAACAACCTCCAGTTTGGTAAGAAACCTTCCCTGCTACTTGCCTGGTGGCATGAATCTCATCAGAGAGCTGAAATGCTTCAAGAGTCAGGGCCAAAGCTCTGGGTGATATCCAAAGCTGCATCCAGACATTCCAGCAGCATCCTTAACCAGGGCTTGCTGCCCTCTTCCACACAGGGTGCAAGTGGTAGGGTGTAACCTTCCCTCCTTCCTCCTTTGTTCCAAGGAAGGCTGCAGGGGTCATGTCCCTCCTCTTGTGTGTGGGGTCATTCTTAAGGCACAGGGTTGGTGAGGCAAAGCTTGGAGATGGCCTCTTTCACACCGTCTTTGCTCACAGCAGAGCTCCCCACAGATGTTTTCCAGCTCCTGACTAAGGGATGTGTTATCCTGTGTGAGCCCAGAAGGAGTCCCCATCCACCAGACATCCTCCTCAAGGCTGTGTGCAGGACAGCTGCTCAATCTTTCTCTATAAAATGTCTTAAAAGTACATTTTTTTTCTCTCTACAGGAAAAACTCTTGGAGCAGGAGCCTTTGGAAAAGTGGTAGAAGCCACAGCTTTTGGGCTGGGCAAAGAAGATTCGGTGCTCAAAGTGGCTGTGAAGATGCTAAAGTGTGAGTACAGAGCAACTTGCAAGGGCTGAAATCCTCCAAGCTCCTCTGGGCAGGATGCAGTGTGTGTTCACCACATGTTGGTGCTCACAGGCTGCAACAGCTACTTTTTAAAGTTGTTTCTGTGCCATGTACCAGATGCTGAAATCACACTACTGCCTTTTTTGTGGAGAGGGGAGGCCAGAGGCACAGTTAGAGGACATAGTTTTCACTCTAAGTGTGGCTACTCCTTTTGTTCCATAACTCTGTCAACACCTTTTTCTGTCCTCTCCCTTCATCTCCCCCTTGTCCCTCCCTCACTCCTTCACACAGCCCTTCTCTCACCTCACAGCATCAGCAGACACAGATGAGCAGGAGGCTCTCATGTCTGAGCTGAAGATCATGAGTCACCTGGGACACCACGAGAACATTGTGAACCTGCTGGGGGCCTGCACCTGTGGAGGTAGGATCCCCCAGCCCTGCTGCCCCACAGACCCCTGACAGCATGAGCTGATGGGCTGTGTGCATTCTGCTGCCCTACCAGGGAAAGCACTCCTCAGGACAGGTCACAGTAACGTCATTCCTTAAGGAACCCTCTCTGCTGCTCTCCCAGGCCCAATTCTTGTCATCACCGAGTACTGTCGCTATGGAGATCTGCTGAATTTCCTGAGGAAGAAGAGTGAATCCATAATTATCCAGGATTCTGCCCTGGACACCTCTTTAGACAGTGCTGCTGATTACAAAAACATTGAGCTAGAGAAAAAATACATCCACAGGTAAGAGCAGAGCTGGGGTGGCTGCAGGGCTGAGCAGTGCAGGACCTGGGTTCTCCCTGGGAGAAGTGTGAAGAGCACTGTGCTGGGGAGACATCAAGGTCAAAGGTCTGGGGAATGGCAGGATACCAGGATGTAAAAGCCACTGGGGCCACATGTTTATATAGCAGGTTTATACCTGGTTATAGTTCCGAGTTTTTCAAAGATTTTAACAGCAGTCATTGAATATCCCACAATAAATCCAGGTTTCAGCCCTGTCTGTCCTTCCACAATTCAGAAACAAAACTGTTTGGATTCCTGCACTATTGGGCACATGGATTTGGTAGGATGGAGCTGACTGCTCCCCATCAGCCAAGAGCTTATAAAAGGGGAACAGTACTTGGAGCCCCATAACACAGAGGGTCCAGGTCCCCTTTCAGAATTAGCTTTAAGTTTGCCTTTGCCCTTAAGCCCCTAAGTCACCTTCTGCAGGCAAGCATGTGGTTTCTCCTCTTGGTGGATATGGAGCAGGGCAGAAGGTACGGCTGGAGGGTTCTAACAGCCTGCCCCCCTCTCTGTTGCTTCTTAGTGACAGTGGCTTTTCAAGCCAGGGTTTGGAAACATATGTCGAAATGAGGCCTGTGTCGTCATCATCTTCAGCAGCATCAGATTCTGCACAAGTCAGGGGTGAGTCAAAGGCTTATTTCTGTGATTTTGTGATTTCTTTCTTTTGGCCATCCTGTCTGGCTTAGCTCTGGGAACCACAAGATGCCACAGTTTGCGTTACTCACCAGCTTTGCAGCAAATCTAAATCTCTGCTTTGAATTTCAGGGAGGAGCTCAGAGGAAGAAGATGAAGCCAGGGAGGATCTCCGTCCCCTCAATCTCTCTGACCTGCTACAGTTCTCCAGCCAGGTGGCCCAGGGCATGGCATTCCTTGCATCAAAGAATGTGAGTGCCAAGAGGACCACTGCCCCCAGCACATCAGTGGGAAACACCAGTCCAGCCAAGCAGGAGCCACCCATCCTGGCTGCAGAAGGCTAGGGATGTCTCTGGATCCAAGCTGCTGCTGGAAATGTGCCTCTCTGCTCTGTCTGTTGGGTGCTGGTGTCTGGTGTTCCATCCAGAGCCCTTGTCTCCCATGGCCATCACAGGAGGGCTGTGTTCCCCCTGGGGTAACCCAGGGCTGTGCATCATGCTGGTCTCAACATTTTCCCCCCTGCCTTTACATGAGGTCAGGAATTTTGTTGTGAAGCTTTCTTGCTTTGGCAGCGTCCCTGCTACCCCAGGGACAAGGAACTGAAAGTGACCGTTGAGCTGACTGCCAGAGCTGGCTCAGAGTGTCAGTCACCCTGTGACTGTTTCAGGGAGGAGGACACAGTGTCAACAGCCCCTGGTTCTGAGCCTCAGCCTGTGGGGAAGATGAAAGCCCCATGAGTAATTAAAGAACAGAGCGTGAAATGTCATAGTGTCAACATTACCAATGAAGTGCTTGAAGGAGAGCTCCAAACATGTACTTTGTACATGACATGGTGCCTCAGACAGGGGCTCTCCAAACAGTACATGTTTCTCTTGCCCCTACAAGCATGGTGACAGGCCTAGGCTGTAGGGAATTTTTGGGACTGCTGGGGGCCAGTGACTGGGTCTCAGTTGTGGTGTCTTCTCCCCAGTGCATCCACCGTGACTTAGCAGCCAGGAATGTGCTCATATCAGACGGACGGGTAGCCAAGATCTGTGACTTTGGCCTGGCCAGGGACATCATGAATGACTCCAATTATGTTGTGAAAGGCAATGTAAGTAATAAAAATGGGCACAAGAGAAGGTACAAGATAGGAGGGGCTGGAGTATGAAGGACAGACAGGGTGTAGCATAAGCTGCCAGCCTGTCCCAGTCTGCAGGACTCTCTGCTCTTCCAGGCCCGCCTGCCCGTGAAATGGATGGCCCCAGAGAGCATCTTTGACTGCATTTACACAGTGCAGAGTGATGTGTGGTCTTACGGCATCCTGCTCTGGGAGATCTTCTCCCTTGGTAAGAAACAAGCAAGCTTGCAAACTTCCTTTGTTTTCCGTGGCTCACTACTGCTCTAACGTACTGCAGAAGCATTTCCAAGAAAGGAGGAAGGTTGACAAAAATCTAGGTTTATCAGGGCTATCAAATACTGTGTTATGTTTCCAGAGGGACCATTCAAAACAAGGAATCCCACATCATTTTCTCTAACTCTAACCAGCTCAGGCGATTCTCCAGGCTGCCTCTTCCCACCCCTCAAGGCTGGAGTGTTGAACTCTGGTCTGAGAGTAACCTCTGCTCCTTTTACTGTTGCAGGGAAGAGCCCCTATCCTGGCATGGTGGTGAACAGCAAGTTCTACAGCATGGTGAAGCAGGGGTACCAGATGGCCAGGCCTGACTTCGCTCCCTTGGAAATGTGAGTGGATGCACTGAGATTCACACAGCAGGGCTGGAGCTGCCTCATGGCAACAGGCAGGGACACGGCCCAGGGACCTTGGCCACAGGTCTGCCTGCTGCTCCCACGTGTCTGCCTTGAGGTTAAGGATGGTTCCTACCAGGTTCCTCCTTGCTCCTGTAGTAAAACAAGGCCTGGGGCAGTATATCCAACATCTCGTGTTTAGGAACAGGAGGATGAGAACACTCACATTACATGTCTACATTCCTGAACTTAGTGGGATTTTCTTCTGGTTTTAGTTAGCTTCTTTTGACTCTATGATTATGAGAAGACAAGCCTGAGTAGGCTACAGGAGGGTAATGAGTGTAAGCCTGAAGTCTTGGTGGCATAAAGCTTCTTATTGATTAGTTTGCTCCATCCACTTCAGGGCTCACCATTCCCTGCAGCACTGCACATGCACCCAACATGGGTTTTTTGGAAGACAAGGGACTGCTCAGTACTGTCCCTGACAACCAGAGTGCTGTAGGGATGAGCACAGGGTTGCAGACCCTCCAGCAGCACCACACACCCTCCCTGTCCCTGTCTGGCCCTGCAGGTACAACATCATGCAGGCGTGCTGGAGCCTGGAGCCCACTCGGAGACCCACCTTTGACCAGATTGGCTGCTTCATCCAGAAAGAGCTGGAGATGCACAAGGAGCAGGTGAGGACCTCTGGAAAGAAGGGAAGGATGTCTTTCCGCCTACATGAACATAGCTTCTGGACACGTTTTCTGTGATGACCCTTACCATTAACTGATGGGAGCAGTGTAGTGTTGGTGGGAAGTGCAGAGAGGCATCCTGCCAAAGGGTAAAGTCACTCCCCACCATGGCCAAAGAGGGCTGGATAAGGAAGCACAGCATCTTGGCAAAACCTCAATGTGACAGGCAGTCATACACTACCAGCACAGCACCCTGCCCCATGCCCCTGGATTTGCTGTGCATTCTCCCAGGACTAGCTGTCCACAAAAGCACAGGCACATGCCTGCCCTGGCTGTTAGTCATGCCCTGTGGGCACAGCAAAGGGTGGTAATGTGGAGTGAGCACACCCCCAGCTGGTCACCCGCACGGGAACAGGTGTCATACACAATCAAAGGGACCCAAACACACTGGGGGTGTTGTGTTTCTTCCTTTTCTTTCAAGGACTACACCAACCTCCCCTCCAGTGCTGAGGAAGACAGCGGCTGCGACACCTCCGGCTGCTGTGAGGAGTCCTGCGAGCAGGAGGAGAGCGGGCAGCCCCTTCTCAAGGGCAACAACTACCAGTTCTGTTAGGTGGGACCTGCTCCCCGGGGTTCATCCTTGTCCTGGCTCCACAGAGCTCACCCTAGGACACAGACACCTTCTGCTTTGGCCTTCTCTGTGCTTTCTGAAGTGTGAGTGTTACAGACTCACCAAAAGGAGAGCGAAGGAGTCACCGTGGGGTCCCTGAAGTCTTTTCTCACACACAGCATAGAGCTGTTAGGATGGTAAAGGCTCCATCTCTACAAGGCACACAGAGGTCCCCATCACCTGTCTCCCCATGCCCCAGAGAAGGCTGTGGGAGTTTGGGTTTTGTAGTTTTTAAAAAAATACTAGTCACAGCCAAATAAGACCTTTCCAAGTGTCATTCACGTTACTGAACCCTTGTGTTTTATAAGCACATCTTGAAATATGTCTTGGCACTGGAACTGCTCCACACACTCCCTTGATAGTCGTGCTCTCTTCCCTTTGTCAGTTTGAACCTGGACATTGCAGTGTGTTTAGATATAGGTAAAGCTTTACATATGCATTAACCCCTACACTTCTTTGTGCAATCCACCTCTCTGCAGCTGATGTTTCTGCAGGGAGTGTTTGGCTGAAGTAAGCCACAGAGCCAAGCCCAGGTTATGTGAATTTGTACCTCACTAACAGGACAGAAGGACAGTTCTTTCTCAGGTAAAACAGAGCAGAAAACAGTGCTCTTCCATGAGAGCACTGCACACAACCCCAATCCAGGAAAAAATGGCAGCTTAAAGAGGTTTAGAAATGATCAACATTACACATATCCTACAGAACTTCTGAGTTACTGAGCATGTAGCAATAACTGCCTTTGTCACTATTACAGACTTGTACTAAATTTCCAAAATGTACTTTTAATAGTGCAACTGAGGTGATTTTTTTCATAAGCTAGAGTCTAATGCATTTCAACCTATTTCTCAGCTAGCTCTTGCTCAGGGGTACTACTGCCCCAGCCCCCCATTCCTGTGTACCTACCAGAAGTAGCTAAAGAACCTTCTTAGCTGCACCTGACTCGGTGGGTAAAGGATCTCTATTCCAGGGACAGGCAAACTGCAACTGACAGGGCTCAGGCAAACTACAGCTGCACTGCAGGTGGCCTTTGTCACTCTGAGCAATTTCATTGTGGGCCATTTCTGATTCTATTAAACCTGGTTTTATGCTAACACCAAGTGATTCATTCCTCCTTACTAAATGAAAAGCTAATGTAACTCTATCTGTCAGCATTATAAAAAATAAAGTAAGATGTTTAACAACATGAGTCTCTTCTAGGGCTCTAAAGACTGTTCTCAGAGGGGAACAGCTCAGAGCATGGGTGATGCACTGGTCTACTCACTCACCCTGCAACTCTGTTCCTCAGTACCAGTTCTCAAAACCACTCATTCTTGTGTAATGCAAAACCTATTAAAAATGAGGTTTTAAAGCTCTGAAGTAGTCCCTGTGCATGGATAAAATGGAATGCAATTTCAATTGTGATGATGGGACATCTGACAAGTCACCATGTGGCACATAGCAGCAGCCTCTGGGGCAAGAGAAATGCCAAAGGCAGGGCAAATGAAGAAGAGATGCAGCAGTGTTTGTACCTCTTCTCCCGAAGCCATCCAGGTCTTGTAGACAAAAAAAAACAAAAAAAAAAAAACAACCAACCCAAGTCACTTGACCACAGTTTCACCCCCCAAAATTGGAGATAATTTATTAAACTTTATCACTGACTGAAAAAAGTCACTAATGTCTCTTATAATAAGTTAATGTTCTTAACAGAAAAACCCCAAGCCATGATTACTGCATTTGCTCAGACTTAATACATTTACTTTAACAGTACGGTACTCAATAGGTTCCCCTTCACAGAAGGGAGTTTTCAACCACACCGCAAGCCTCAGAATCTTCCCCACTGCTCACTCAGACAAAATAAACTCCCAAGATGGCAACTTAGCAGTCTGGCATCCTGCTTGTCTCCTCTGTGGTCACAGCAAACACTAAACACCTTCACCACCAGCCATGGCCAAAGAGAGCTGCAGCAATGACACAGCTTTGCACCCACAGCCCCAGGGGTTCTTCAGGTGTGCTGCAGAGGCAGAGGTCTCATCCTGACCCCTCTCAAGGGGCTGACAAAGCAACCTGGGCAGCAGGAGACTCCTCTAACCCCCAGAGCACTGTGAGAACATGGGCAGGGCAGGTGTGACACCTGACAAAAAGATGAGATTGCACACGTGGGTGCAGCTCTCACAGCATGCCATGAGGGTGGGATATGGAACCCTGCTCGCTCTGGTAACACTGCATTCATCATCCTGCTTGATCCCACAGACAGTGTTTGAGTGTCCCTCCCCTCTCCACAGCCATCTTGCACAGCACTTAAACCATCCTCCAACCCCTTGGCTGCCCTGGGGCTCAGTTCTTACCTCACCACACAGAACACACTTCTCTTGCTGTACCTTTTGGCTTCTAAGTTATTAGTGCCCATATGAAGGGAAAAAAAATTCTAGGAACTCCCTGCAGCCGAAGTACCCACAATCCTGGACCAGGAGTGCAGCCTCCAGGGAGGCTCCTCAGATACAGCATGTTAAAGCAGCACAGCTCCTCCTCCCCAAGACTCCTTGCAGCCAACACCTATGACATCTCTGCAAGATTACCAAGCAGGAGTCAGTATCCTAAATTCACCTCTTCAGAATGTTTTTGGGGAAATCATTGTAGACATCTACCTTTTATGCCTGGTCCCACACCCCGAGCCCTGCCACCGATAAGCACAAAGAAGTCAGCAAGCAAGATTCAGAATTAAAAAACCTGTGTGTGCTTGACCACACACACTCCCTGCTACCAGCAACTCCTCTCCCCTCTCCAGCTGCAGAGAGGGCAACATCCCACAGCCCTGAACAGCAGGTCCATCACATGCCTTGGAGGCAGTTGCAGCCTTCTGCAAGGGGGTGACAGACCCATGCTCGCAGCAGCTATCATGATGCTATGGAAGCACAGAGCTCTTTGGTCAGTAACAGCAGTCAAAGCCACCAGCATCACATCTCCAACCTGGAAAAATAAACTCTCAAGCCAGACAGCTGCAAAAGCTGGCTCAGCCCACCCATCCACACGACCAGATAGAGAAATCAACGTGCTGTTTTGTTACTCAGCAACCTCTATCCTCCTGCTTCCCCTCTTCATCCTCTTCCGTTTCAGTTTTGATCTGGGCCACCCCGAGCCGGTAGAGCGCGTCGCGGATCACCACCTCCCCCGGCTGGCAGCTCTGCACGATCTCCTGGATCTGCCTGTTGACGATTTCCCTGCTGGTGAGGAAGTCGATGAGGCGGTTGTAGAGGTAATAGTGCGTGGGGTTCTCGAAGGTGATGGGCCTCTGGCGCGCCAGGCTGGCTTTGCTGTCGCCGATGGCGGCGATGGCGGCGCCGTAGGGCTCCAGCTCGCGGCACAGCGAGAGGCGGCGGTGCCGAGCCGTGGGGTCCCTGGGGCTGCTCTGCTCCGAGCCCGTGTGCACGATCCGGCGCGCCGAGGACTTGGTGATGGGGTGCTGGAGGGAGTGCTCAGCCACAGTCATGTCCACGCTGTAGTGCTGGTCCAGCAGCTCAGGGCAGGACACGTACTGGGGGAGAGACACGTGAACACCAGGTAGAACAACAAGTGACTTCCCCACAGCTGAGAAGATCAAACTACTGACTGGCCAAACTCTAACCAACACTATGATCCAGGACAGAGGGAGGGCTAAATGATCCAGGCTTCCCCTACATGCCACAAAGATGGTATGTACACTCCCTCCTCACTTGTATGTGTTCAGATAATCCCAAGGCACTAGGAACCATCTTCCTCTCCCACTTCTCAAGGAATAACAGTAGCTTGAAAGGAGTTGCTGTGTCAAAATATGTGACATGCTCCAAAGTTCATGATCTGAACTGTTACAGTGCACTCCCAGCACAGTTCTTCCTACTAAGGACAGTTATTCAACTACAACCCCAGACAACTCCTAATACATTCTGCTATGCTGAGGAGTCATGCACTGGCAAAGCTTAAATCAGGAGACAGTGATCAGGTCAAATTCACCCTTGGCAGTGTTCAAGATCAGGCTGTATGGGGCTGTGAGCAACTTGGCCTAGTGGAAGGTGACCATGCCTGTGGAAAGGGGGTGAACTGGATGAGCTTTAAGGGCCCTACCAACCCAAACCAGTCCATGATTCTATGATATTATCTTGAGACAATGCAGGTTACATATGGGGAGGGTAATTTTAATCTCCCTTGCAACTTTTCCATACTGGATGGCACAGCAGAGAGCAAAGACACAACTAACCGTTGGAGGTTCCATGGGGTCAGAGAAGCAGCCCTGGTTCTTCCCCCACATCTGGGAAGTCAGGCCAGGCCAGCAGAGGTCTGCACATAGTGCCACTGAAGAGGCTGTATCAACAACATACACTGGAGGCCAGTGACGTGAGGATACCAACAAGTCCACGTGATCCCGAGCATTTTCTCCTCTTACTATGTACTTTGAGCCACACACAACCTAGAAAAAAAATTAGGATTAACATCAGCAGCACAATAAAACTGAAAACTTAAAGAAAAAAATCTAGTCTTAAAAAATTCAGCTTCTTTTCAGGTATTCCAGACTATACAGTAACCATACAGCTACTTTCTCTAAAGATACTGTTACCTCCTCATACACATTCACCTTGTCTTGAGGAATTTTCCAAGCCCGAGGAACATGCTTAATTCTCAAGGTTCAGAAAAGCCCATTCCATTGCTTCTATTCCATATGGAGGAAGATCCATATGCCAAAGAAGAAAAAAAAAACCATCATGGCTCCAGTCTTCCTTACCTGATGTGGACACACTTTGTAGATCTTCCCTCCTGTGTGATGAGCAGAAGGTGGTGTAACGCTTGTCCCATTCTGTACAAACTCATAGAGAGCTAGGAGAGAGTAGCAGAGCTCTTCCTAGAAAAGATGGACCCCAGAGAAAGTGACTAAAATTAACAGACTCCTGCAGATAGGGAAAAGGCAGCATGCAAGGTCTCCTGAATCCTAATTTGCACTTCATCCGGTAACTTCCTAATCCCACACTCAGCACTGTGAGGATGACAAGCAATTACACAATGCTGAGCTGGTGACAAGGTAATTACAGGCTTCCTTTCTTCTAGCCCACAAAGGTTCAATTTATTTCACCATGTGTAAATTATCCTATAACCTGCTGGCACCCATCCCTGCCCTCAGTGCAGTCAGATGAGAAATTAATTGTCTAGGATGGCAAGAGTGGATGAGGGAAAGACAGTGAAGAACAGCTCCACTCCTGCAAGCCTGTATGTGGGCAAACAAACCACTACCTTTGTATGTGATGCCTCCCAGGGGATGCCACACTGCATCAGGAAGCTCTGCAGCTCTTCCTCACTGTAAGAGTTTATCAGCTCAGGCCTGAAGACTTCTTCCTGAAGGAGCCTCACCAAAGCACTCCCATTACCTGCAAAGGCAGGAAACAGGTCTCAGCACTCATTCTCAGAAAGGGAACTTACCAAAATAATTTCTTAGGAAGACTACAGAAGCAGAGATTGCACAACCCACAGCAAGCAAGAGAAAGCTGTGAACAGTCTTACTTGCAAAGCACGTCACAGCCCACACTTGTCTTGAGCCCTTCACTGCTGAGGTCACCAGACTGAGCCCAGCATAGCTGCAGACTCCATAAACACTTATCTAGCCTGTCATTTGCAGCCTTTAAATGACTGATGAGAGGATCACCAAGTGAAGAAGAGCAGAGATAAATGTTACTGTAGCCTTTGGACTGAATAGCTCCAGGCTCAGCCTTCACATCTCCCTGGTTCTTTCTCTGGAGCTCCACTTCCACAAAAGCCCACATAACTCTTCTGCAGCCCAACTCAGAAGCAGCTGCAGCTGTGTCTGCAAAGACAACTCACACACTTGTTAAGCTTGCAAAGCCAGTTTTCCTTCTTATATCCAATGCCTAAATTCTTAAGGGAACTGGGCACTAACTGATCTTAGCTCTCAGATCTGAGATTATTCCTCTCACTGTTTCTTGCTCCATGCAGTCAATGTGCAGTGGATGTACTGAATGTTAACAACTCTGATCAGGACCAGCACACCACTCTCCTAGTTTTTTCTCAAGTTCTGTGAAAACTTATTTACCCTTTATTGAGATTCTAACAGAGATACCAAGCACTACCTGTAACTTCCACACTCCACGTATCAGTCTAACATGAAACAAACACTGACTGGCATTCAAGATGTGCAAGCATCCCTCTGCAATCAGACTCCATCTCACCTGGGGTACAATGCTCTCATGTCCCCCATGTCTCAAATGCATCCAGTGAATCCAAATTTCACAGGAAAACCAAAGCCTCAAGCAGCAAAGTAGCCTGAGAACAGCTGAAATCACCCCAATGTTCCTGTCTTTTTTCAGCACACATAACTTTTGAAGTGTCATGCAGTCAGCAGTTCTTAATGCTAAACATCACCAAGACTGAAGCCACCAACACATCAAGCACTCTTTTAATAAGCACAACCTGAGCCATTACCTGGCACTGGCTGTGCATGCAGGTTCTTGTCCTTCTCTGTATTGATCACCACTGCTCCTCTCATCAGTGGAGGGAAGAAAGGAGCAACAATAGAGGCATCAAACTTTGTGATGGGGATGCTAGAAGGAAAAGCCACCTGCTCAATCACCTCTGTCTCCATCGTGGACCAGAAGTCTTCTACATTCACTTCACTGGATGGCAAGTATTCTGGCCAAGTAAACTACAGAGAGAAAGAATCACTGGTCAAATACAAATAACCATTTGAGAGTTCATTTGACAGTTCTGTGTCACTCTCACTCACGGCATGAGGACTATCCAGGAGAGTGCTCAGCCCAAATATAATAAGATGATTTCAGTCTCCTAAAGCTTCCCACAACCACTTTGCATGGGGTAAGACTCAGAATTTGACATAAAAGCCAGACATGCTACATTCTCCTACTAGGGCTTTTTTCCCCATTAAAGAAGACAGCACCTCAGGGAAACATGAGATAAAAGAGAATGTGTTCATGTCAAAGAAAGACCAAATTCAACAACTTCCATCTAAGGTTCCTGCTGCTCAAGGCTGCTGGACAAAAGCTGTGGTTCACGGATAAAGGATCTTGTTTTTCCTGAACTACACATCAACACCTCTAAGAGGAAGCACAGGCATTGCTGCTCCAGCCACATCCTCTTGTCAGGCATCAGCAGAAAACCACTCACAAAGGTCTTGTGTATCTATTGTGCATCATGAAGACCAGAGTCAGCAAAAACCATTACGATCTGCTTTGAACACGAACAGGATGTGAGCTGTGGGAAAACCCTACCTCTATGTTTTTCAGTGCTAGAACATTTTCCGTATTCCTCTGGGCTATTTCCACCTTGGGGGTTATGCCACAGATCCCACAGATCATATCATTGTAATCCCGGACTGTCAGGCATTCAAAAGCCCAGTAGCCATTGCACAGCAGTTCCTGGAGTTGACCCTGCTCATCAGGGCTCAGGCTTTTTTCTGAAAAGAGAACAATGCCACTGTTACAGTTTTCACATCCTGAAGCCAGTGGAGAGGCAGTAGGGCTCCCCTATGCTGGATAAAACCAAACCTGCCCTCCAGAGAATTGTTACAAACCAGTCACAGAGGTACTGTTTGGTTTAGGAAGTGATTTTATAGAAATATACCACATTAAAATAGGTGAGGTTTGCCTTTTTATAACCTAACAATCATCATCAGGTCACAGTTTGGTATGTTATGGTAAAAAGCATGAAGGAAAACTCACCAGTTTGCTCCTGAACAGAGTCAAGGATATTGCCAACAGCCACTCTGGGATCCTCTCCAAGTTTAATGTGGTTTCGGATTGCAAACAGAAGATCCAAGCTCACTAACAATTTGTTACCCACATTGAAAAGGCCTGCAGTTAAAACAAGACAGTTATTGTCTGTAGGACTCCAGATCTTCCTCACAAAGAAATATATTTCTTTTTGATACACAATACACTCACGGGAGTACAGTTTAGAGGATAAGGGAAACACAAGCAGTGCTTCTGCACCTCTGAAATGCAGAGTCCCCTGCTGAAAGATCAGCTCCTTTCACAGACTTGTCTATTGATTTAGAAAGCTACAAGGAACAGCTGCCAATCCATCTCACTAGCCAATGCTGTGAAACAGCACTCTCCAGAGATGTCTCTGACTATGATCTCAGGGGTTGCCTTGCAGAACAACATCCACACAGAGACCTACACCAGTAAATTAGGGCAAGGTCTTCCTCACCAGGACATTCATGCGATTGCTCTCACAAAAACAGATTTACTTGCAGAATAGGTAGAAGCAATTAAAAAATAATTCAAATTTAGTATGCTGGGGAAGGGAACAAGCTTTTCTGTGCCTGGACAATGCCCTGATACAATCCCAAGGCTTCGAAAGGGTTCAGACTGTAGCCATGCTGTATGCTCACATCTTTCCTACCTGTGTAAATGTCAGTGAAGCTATGGAGGGCCAGACACTGTAGGTTCAAGCACACTTTGACCTGAGCTGTAACCACCTGTAACCGATTGGCTGTCAGCAGCCAGCACTCCTGAGGACCAGCAAGGGAACTGCAACACACAACAAAAAATCCACTCTGAGGGAAGCCAATGTTTTTTTCAGTCCAGCCCTGCAGTAGCTTCAGACATTCTAGTCAATTATTATGTAAATCTAAGCCAGCTCACCACATCTTATCACACCAGGAAAAGAAAAGTTGCATTTTCAAACAGATTTCCCAGGCAGAGTCAGGTCACTGCTCACATTCTTTTAAACAGCACTAGAGCATCCCTCCAGCTCCATACACTGGGCACCTAGTATTGGAGTGGTGGAGAAAACCTATGGCCCCAGCTGCCCTGGGAGAAGTGTCTGCACCATTGCTGTGGTGATCAGTAACACAATCCACCTGACAGCCTGTCCCTACACACAGGCATTCAGAATGGTCTGCTCCTCTAAAGTGTAACTGCCAAGGGGGAAGTTCAGATAGGAGAGTGCCAGTAGCTGAAATACTGCTGTCCACCTGAGAGAACAGGAATCAAAGCCAAAGTCACCTCCTTCCCACTGGCAGGGCTTCAATTAGAGGCATATGGGAGTCCACATACAGAGCACTGCAAACCAGGCATGCACAGACACAGATTTACAATGAACAGGTTGGTAAGTCCCAAGGTGAGGGACAGGATGTGAGATTGCTCTGTTCTGAAAAAAATACAGAGCATAAAAAGTATCTCTTCTGGAAAGATCTTAATTAGTGCTAGTCTAACCAAAGCAAATATCCACCATTTGTATCATGATTTTTTTGTGAAAGAAAGAAACACGTTAAACTCCCCAAAATTCTGTTGTGTATAAATTTTATATCAAGTTTTCAGAAACAGGAGGATGTCTGGAAGACTCAGGGAGGAGATATCCTACAGGCTTTTATACAAACCTAGGTAAAGCAATTTAGCCTATGTACTATAAGTTTCTGAAAGTACTTCACGTTTCAATTTGGATATTTGTTCCAAAAAAGCATTCACTCAAGCACACACTAAGAAATGAAAGGAGTGAAAATACCATAAGCAAGAAGATCCACACAGGAAATATTCAGACCAGGGAGAGAGAAAAAGGGAATCACACAATGTACATCTGTCAATACACAAGTTTTCCTCTCTCAGCCTCAAAGCATCAGAATGGAAAACAAAGAGGGGATGATTAATGGAATTACTCTGTTTGAATAAGAAAAAAGTTACATCTAGACTTTGCAGTCACTCTTTGATCCTGCTAAATCCTTTCCACGTACATTCAGCTTATTCACTGTCACTCTCACCAGCTTCACTACCAGGGGCTAAAGCAAATAGTATTTCAGGCAGACTCGGAACAAAGAAAACCAGCATGAGTTTGAAAGAGTCAAAATCCAAAGCAGACCCTTACTTCTGTCCCCCTTTGAACAAGGGGCTGTTGCAGAGGAGGCACTGCACACATGGGGACTCGTAGTAGTTGGACCAGGAGGTCTGCTCGATGGTCACGGTCTCCTCGCTGACGTTGGACAGGATGAGCCGGGAGCTGTTGAGCTCGTGGATGAGGGTGAAGATGTCGGCCAGCTCCGCCTCGTTCTCGGGGATCTGCAGCACCTTGCGCAGCAGCTGCAGCGTGGACTGCCGCTGGATTTCCCTCTGCGACGGCGTCAGGGGCTTGCTGGTGTTCAGCACCTCCGACTGACCTGGGCCGACCTCCTAGAGAGCAACAGAGCCAACCAGGCAAGCACCGGGATGAAATACTTGAGCTCAAAGAAGTCATAAAAGGCAGCAGAAACACAGTAACCTTTGTACTCAGTAAACTTGACTTCTACTCTACTGCCCAACCATGGACTCCACACAGGAGCTTCAAGCCCAAATTGTTTTAACAAAAACCAGTTTACTACAACCCAGCCCTTGAGGATCTCCTGCACTGCCAGACCATCACAGATTGGCCATTAAACTGTTAAGAGCAGGGAGTGGGGATGCAGAAGGCGAGGATAACCACCAACAGGTATATAAACACTTCAATAACCCTCATCACTTGAAACCCCAATCATCACTGTCTTTCTCCACAGGTTATCAGGCTCAGGGCAGCCTGCACAGCTCTCCAGAAGCTGCAGGAACCAAGTGCTAATAGAGAACTGGGGGCTGTGATATACACAACACACTAATCAACAATTGATCAGCTACAGTCTACCCTTCTCCAACACACACATACCATCACAACAAAATGCACAAACACAGGAGAACCAAACTTCAGGTTGTCCCAGGAGAACAGAGAGAACACAAACAGACTGATCTATTTAATCCCCTTCTGTCAACATTTCAACCTGGTTTTCTGACTAGTCTAGCAATGAGCTAAATGATCAGCCAAAAGCCCAGAGACAACAATGAACTGTGTGATAGGAATGTTAAACAGATCTACAACCAGAAAAAAAGAAAAACACTAAATGAGGAAGAGACAAGCCACATGCTTCTCAGAATGCAAGCTGAGCTAAGCACACTGCTGCTCCTTACACAGCTGTTTGTGCCTGAGTTTCACACAGGCCATCTCAGTTTGTTTGTGTTTTTAAAGAAAAAAGAAAACCACTAAACAAAGTTATGTTCTTCAAAATGAAAAAAAAAAGCAAGTGGATGAGTCATTACTACACAGACTAAAATTCTATTTGCTGAGTAAGCATTTCAGCTAAGACCAGGAAAGCTTCTTTTTTTCATTTATTGTTTTAAAAACATGAAATTCAGTATGAGGAGAGCTAACCTTTGAGACTGCAAGGGCAAAAATAAAACAAATCAAAAAACAACCCCAGAATTAATTACATCCACAAAGAACAGCAGACAACTGAATACATCAGAAAAAAACCCTACATCCAGAAATAAATTCAGGTTGGAAGTAGAGTTGCTCTACGAACCTCTAAAACAGGAAGCTCTAATACAAGATGTACTAACTTAACTGACACTAGCCCCAAACTGCTCACAAAGCAGAGCATACTTGGGAGTTTCTTGATGAAGTCTGAAGTTCAACAAAGCTGACACAGCAATGCTGTGACTTCAGGGTCGATTTTCTCAGCATGTACTGACATGACAGAAGCATTTTTAAGTTGAGGAGACACCCAGTGGTAGCACTGGGTGTGCTCAGACTCACTATTAGCCTGAAGCACCACTGCTACAGGAGTTCAGCAAACATCACAGATATTTTAAATAGGAACCATTCTGCAAGAAAAGTTTATCATAAGGGGGAAAAAAAACACAAAAAAGCCCAAACCTTGTTTCCACACGGACCTGCAAATTAAACCTCTCTGCCCTGCTCACAACAGACATGATAAAACAAGCCAGCTTGAACCTTACCAGGGATTTTGCTGTTTTCTCACTCCTGTCTTTGGCAAGGTTGTATCCACAGCTTGGGCAGATGCGTGGCTTGTGCCTGTTTGTATAGACATAACTGCAGGAGGGGTTCTTGCACTTCCCTCTGCCACGTGATGTTGCTAATCCCAAATCCTGAATGACACAAGAGATGGTTGTTGACCTTGACTTTTAAGAGTTGAACTCCATGATCTTAAAGGCCTTTTCTAGCCTGAATGACTCTATAATTCTAAGCCAACAAGATTATAAAAAAGA
The DNA here is from genome assembly GCA_032173965.1 of Sitta carolinensis. Lineage (NCBI taxonomy): Eukaryota > Metazoa > Chordata > Aves > Passeriformes > Sittidae > Sitta > Sitta carolinensis. The sequence continues at coordinate 12,778,367 of CM063294.1, forward strand.
TTGTTGTATGTTTTATCTCCATTTTATAACATCCTGTTTGACCATCAATAGCAAGCCCTGTCACTTTGCACAGGATCATTTACATGGTACTTAAACATTCTGGGACAGGTTCTCCACACCAGAAGCACATTACAGTCATTCAGAAACCCCTGATCCTCCCTGCTGAACTCAAGGAGGGGATGGGGACTATGCATGGGGACATGAATTAAAATCCATCTCTTAACAAGGCCCCAAACATAACTGCAAAACAGAGCACAGTCACCCTGGACTAGGTCTAGACATGACACAAGGTAGAGATTATTTCATGTTAAAAATGAGATGTATTTGTGCAAGTCAGTAAAACAGAAGTCTCAGAACATTCTCATCCCAGAGAGGACACTCCCTGTGGCAGAAGTCACACTATTTGAAAAATTCTCACCAAAGTTACGGTGCAGCTGTACTTGTAGGAAGGGAATAGGTCTGGTTTGACCTCCACAACTTTAACCTGAGATGCCCTGCTTGTCACAGAACTGTGGAGCTAGAGATTGGAAGCAGAAAAAACAACAACCATGAGACACCTACTACTAAATACATACATGCATCAATAATCAATATCTATTAGCATTCCTGCCCCCAAGAGATTAATAAATGGTCATTTAATATCCATAAGACACTACTTTGCAGGCAAAGGCATTACAGCTCACAGATTCAGTTCAGCACCTTGGCATATTCAATCATATTTTACAGGTGAAAAACTCAGTATTCAATACAGCATGTCAGATTATCAAAGCCTCAGCAGACCCTTAAAATATATCCTTGAAGTAGCTGGGAGGTTCCCAAAGTAACCAACAGCAGGATTGTCCAACAGCATCTCTCAGCTCAGTTCCCACACTCAGCCACCAAGCAGCCATTCTGCTACCCAGCCATATAATAAAAACAGCCAGTCACAGATCTCATCATCATAAGGCTGCTACATTTTTTGTTCCATTTCTCACTCAGGTCATACCACTCACCTAGGAGGAAAAAAAAAACCCCAAAACCAAACCACAAACAAAATCCTCCCCCCAAAAAATCCAGGAAAATAATTTGCATTTGAAGAACAACCTTTCGCTCCTCAGCAGTTGGTGGCTGCAGAACAGAATGGCCCAACTGTTTCAGTGTACTGGGCTTCAAGCCTGATGTTGTCACAGGGGAATGCTTGTCTAGAAGGAGGAAATAGATATACCAGGTTAAATGTGAGAAAAGAGGTTCTGTTTCTTTCTGACACCTTTGGTAAATGACACTATAGTCATGTGAGATCTTTCCCCTGAGCTTGAAATAACCCAAGCAGGTTTCATAGCCCATTTACTGCACTGAGGCAGAGACAAAGCAGGTTTTTTTCCTAGCATTGGTAACCACCTCCCTTGAAACCTATCTTATTATTGGCAGACACCACTGCAGCATGGTGAGGACAGACGACAGCTCCCAAAGCACACAGAGAATGCTGCTTTTACCAGTACTTGCAAAGGCCTGCCTGCTGCTCAGTTGCTCCATGCTGGCTTCTCTCCCCCACGCTGGCTGGAGCAGGCAGAATGGCTCGCATGGGTCTGGCTGCAGCCAGCAAGGAGGGCTTCGGTCTTGGTTTACTCTTTACTTCTTGTCCCTTGTGTGTTGCAGCTGTTGCATCATTTCTGAAAAACAAGAGCTACAAGTGGAAAAATATTCCATCGATTTCCCCTCAACTTCAGTTTTCCCCTTTTCCCTGAATTGTGTTTTGTTAGCACACTAATCACAGTTATTGCAATAGAGAAACAGTGCTAAGGCTGCATCTGCCCTGTGACTACAATCTGTCACTTAAAAAAAATATTAGTTCCGATGGAAAAAGGCTCAAAGGAACAATCCTGAACTGGCACAAAACAGACAGCAAACACAGTGAGTCTTACAGGAAGCACTGCCAACAGCCTTCAACTTCTTGGACTAGTCCCATGAGCACACAATAGGCATCATATGCTCTCATAACACATGGAAAACAGACTCACCCCACCACTGGCTTTTTCACAGAGGCATTTGGACTCAACACCTCAGAAGACATTGACATCCCCAGCCCTGCACTTCCTTTCTCTGCCTGCTCCGAAGAAGTGTCTGCTTGCCGCTGGCTCTCTTGGCCCGGCACCACTCCAACAGCACTCCTGTCTTCAGCAAGCACGTTATTTGGGAGAAAGTGGCCCTCAGAGATGATCACTTCCTCCCACTCCATCTCAGGCATCTGCCCTCCAACAGGCACAGCGTTCAGCAGCTGGCTGACAGCTTCAGAGCTCTCCGAGGTGGGCTTGCAGGAACTCTCGCTAACGGCCGTGGCTTCGGGGAGGGCTGACTGCTGACCTCTCTTAGCTGCTGGAGTTTTAAGAGAGGTGCCTGAATTTGGCTCAGATTTGCTTTTTGGTTGCTTTTCCTGGAAACAAGGAGAGAGTCACATTTCAGAGCTTTCAGCTTTCACAGATAAGCAAGTCCCCTGCACATATGCTATTTTTCCTGTGGCCTATTTAATGCTGGATCAAAACAGCAAAATCCTAAGTGTTTAAGCAGTGAATTGTATGGGAGTAGACAGACAGCATCTCCTACAACAGCAAAGGCCCTGCTAACATTGTATGTGGCCTCTTGCACCTTCATGTATTATTTTTAGACACTGTTCACTTTGAAGAATCAATCTTTCTTAAATTCCCTTAAATATCACCATTAACATCAACACCACAATGTCACCCACCACCCTCTGTAGCAAGGGCCCACCTCCCACACTCCTCTTTCATGGCTTCAGCTCTCTGATGATGTCTGTTCTTCCACATTACTGAGCAATCAAAGGGAGTTAAGACAGAGAATTGGCATCTTTTGGATACATGCTTTCAGAAAAGCAAGCATGTGAGCCAACCAGAAAACAGGATTACTTAGGAAGATTTTTTGACTTAAAGAAAAATGTTACTTCCAAGACTACAGCTACAGAAATCATTGTACTGGAGTCAACAGAAGTACAATGAACACTGAATTGGAATACGAAAAAATGTATCAGAAATGGAATCCAGCAAATCAGACAGAGTAAGTCTGAAAGACAAAAAGGAAAACTCCCCCTAAAACCTTTCGGTTCTAACCAGGGTAGAACTGAACAGAAGCAGACATGCCATGTTCAGGCAGAAGCCAGAAATACTTTTTGCATTCAGCAATCTCTCTACCTCAGCAACTGTACCAAACAAAAGCAAAGATGTCACCATCACTATTTGTACCCTACCACACAGGAAGCTCAGCCTTCAGCTCAGACACCAAAATTTGCAAGCTGCCCAAAAGAGTTCTCATCCCTGAATGCTTAATTGATCCAGACAAAAAACAAAGGAGGTTCTGAACAAATCTACACAAAGCCACTGAATGTCAATGCCAATTTTCACACTGAGAACATCCTTTAAAAATTGCGCCTGAAGAGTCTTGCTTCAGACAGAAATGCACATCTGTTGAGAGCTGACTAATTACCAGGATTGGGCCAAGGTTTAAGGATCAAGTGTGTTTTTCTGTATACAGCTAGCAGAGATGCCAATAACTTATGCAGAGTAGGAATCAAGTGGAGAAAGACTTTTCCACTCACACAAGCTTCACAACTCTACCAACACCTGAAAATTTCCTTCCAGTCATAGGTCAGAATATCATCAGACACATGGCCATGAGACAACAATATCCAACTGCACTTCAGCTTCCACTATATCAAATTTATTAACAAGCTTCTAAAGGATCATACACCTCCTATAGTTGAGAGTTGTTCCTCCTCTCTGTTAAAAAAAACAATGTTGAAAGACCACAGAAAACTAAATTTGTAGAACTTCAAATGCTCATATTAGTTACCACAAAACAACTTCCCAAGCTTAGTTTGGGCTGTAGCAGGAAGAACAGGCAATGCCTTCCAGTCACAGGAACTGTGCAGGCAGAGGGCCAGAAGAATGTGTATCCTCTCATGGAGAGTTAGCAAATGCAGCCCCATCTATTCTAAAAGATATGAGCAGCATCTTTCCCCAAGGTGTGGTGATCTGAGGTCTCACCTTGGCCAAGTGTCCTCTGCAATGGTGACTTGCTCCAGCACATACACTGGAACACAAATGTAGGGATCATTTCTGGTGTATCTGACCTCCTGTGCTAGATCTACAGGTCTAGAAGTACCACGGGCATTCACAAAACCAGCACTTTTTGTCTCAAAGTCAGGAAAGACAAATTTACCTTTGGGATCCATTTCCCTCCCAGGAAGTTCCCACACGTTGGGCATTTTGGTGGCTTATGCCTAGTGACATAAGTGAAGGAACAGCCAGGATTGGTGCAATTTCCATGTCCCCTGCGAGTATAGGTGGTTGTCTGAAACAAGAATTGTCAAGAATTTATCTACAGACCTGAAAATCATAAAACTGTGCTGATCACTTCCTTTTTCCTCATAAGCATTTTACAAATGTTATTTGGCAAATCACCAGCCTTCCACTACTATTCATTTCACTGAAAAAACACCACACAGCTGGGTTAGGGTGAGTCAGCACCATAACTACTGCAAGTCTAAATGCTCAGTCTACACAACAGCCTCTGATACGAATAGAATTTAGATCAGCCTGCAGAGCAGAGATGAATAACATACATAACCTGCTGGAGAACCTAATCTTGCATTTAGTGATGTAACAGTTCTTTTTGAACATGACAAAGTCATAGTAAGATGGCATTAAAATGCTTCTAACAGCAATCCATGGTAAGACAAGACGTGATTAACACTTATGACAACACAGCAAAAAGACTTGAAGGCAAGCATTCATGATGCAAAGGCAGTTTTGTCAGTAATTTGTTGCAGTATGGGATGGTCAAGTATTCCCTGGTCCTTCACTGTAACTTGCTATGAGCTACTGAAACATGAGCAGCACCACCAGGCACTATTTATACCAACAACTAAAGAGAACCTGTCATCTTTGCCAGGACAACTGCTTCAACACATTAGGGTTTTTGTCAGCACAACACTTCCCAATATCCTGTTCTCAACACTCCCAAGGGAGCTGTTTGTACCGTAACTCCCTAACTAGGTACAGACTTTTTTCTAGAAATTCAAGTGCTGCTGTCAAAGAAATGAGTCAATTTAAACCAGATCCTTCTCAGGAACAAAAACTTGAGGTATTTCCATTCTCCTTGAGACAACTGGAAGAGCATCACACTATACGCCACTATAAATATCTGCAGTGTTCCACCAGCTGGAAGCACAGAGAACCTGGAAAACAGGATTTGATGCTAGCTTATATAACGGAAGAAGCTGCAGTACTGACTGTACAATGAACTCCCAATATGGCTACAAAAACACAGGTGGCTGGAGTGGTTAGATTAGCAAAATAATACTATTCTTCCTCATGCAACAGGCCACACAGCCTTTTATATGGATTCTCAAAACCTCAGGTCACTGCTCCCCCTCCCACCACGCAGCCAAAGCAAGAGCTTTGGAGCTCATGTTTTCCTATCATAAGAGCAGATCCTTGCCCTTGAAGAGATGGACGCTGAATTTATGAACACAAATATGCATCCAAGTAGTGGATGTAGATGGCTACACAGAAACTGCTGCTGGCCAGATGTGTTGTGATAGCTTTATCTACTCCATCTGTTTCCAAGAATTCCCCAAGGAAGAAGGATGAAGAAATGGGCCCTGAAAGGAAGTCAGAGACCTTCTTAGCCTATGCAAGATAACACAAGGGACAAGAAATACATCAATGGATACAGCAGCTCCAAACTGGATTACATTTAAAAACTAAACCATGAGCAATCCTTCCCACTCTAACATCTTTAAGACAAATCTATGACAATACATCCAAACTTTAACATAGCGTACAAGACTCTGAATTTCTTACCAATTTAATTGATGCTGGGTTTTCCACAACAGAATGAGCTGGCAAAGGTAACATGATAAACTGTGTTGCAGGTGTGGAGGAGCTACTCTCTTCAGTATCCTAAAATGAAGTCAAAGGGAAAATACATGCAGATATGATGAAGATATGGTGACCCATATCCCTCCCTCTCATGAACACTAATGTCTCTTAAGGACTGATGAGACCAGAATAGAGGACAGAGCAACAACCATTTCAAAAGCAATGGCCTTACCAAATGTATTCTGGAAATTACCAAACTCCTCACACTTTGAAACTGAAAACCGAGAATCCAACTCTTCACAGACTCAGGTAATTCTATGACTGATCCCTAAAACCTCAAGGTAAAAGGACTCCCTTCTACCTCTCAACCAGGATATCAGGAGCACAGCAGTAGTATTTTTCTTGCCAAAATCCTGCAGTGCAACTGCAGAACCCAGTCACTGGCACCAAAATACCTCAAATATTGTTATAACAAACAATTAAAAGAACTCAGTCGTGTTAAGACACAATTGATATCAGTACATGGCTGAGTCAACCTGCAAGCACAGACAACTTAGTCACAGAGTTACTTTTGTATCATTGATTACAAAAGTTTCTTTTTCTCTCAGCACTAAGCATCAGCAAGTTGGGGCAATCAGAGAATCTCCTACACCCACAAGGATCTCAAGTAAAATGGGGGAAACAGCACTCAGACGTTTCAGGTGAGATCTAGGAGTCTGAGTGGAAAAACTTACTGGAAAAACTTACCCTGCCAGTCACCACAGTCACCACGGACACCCCATCAGGCACCTGGGGACGGGCCACAGCGACGCTCCCGTTGGAGATGTCTGTGGAGCTGCTAACCAGAGTCTCTTCAATAACCACTCGGGCCGTCTGGTATGGCTGTCCTTCTATTTCCAAAGAAGCCTCATCCAAGAGGATATCTCCAGCCACTTTCTCTGTCACAGGCCCAACATAATGAGAGAGAACCTCTGAGGCAACCGCTTCTTCGGCAGCCTCGGGCGGGGCGAAGGCGGCCGTGTCCCCGGCCAGCCCCTCGATGGCGATGCACCGCTCCGGGGCCTGGCCCGCCTCCACCGACAGGATGCTCTGCACGGCCTCACGGGACACGCTGCTGACATTCCTGGGGGCCACCAGGCCTTCGGGTGCTGCTGGGCTCTGGGTCACACACAGCTCCAGAGACTGCCTGCTCCTGTCTTCTTGAAGAGAGGTTTTGGGAATAATTATATAATCGGAGCGAGGAAGAATCTTCCGAAAGCCTGGAATGTCGGGGATTACTGCAGTTCGAGTGGATGCCTTGAAGTTCTGTGGGCAAAACCAGAGGATGGAATAAATGATTATTAATAATGAGAAAAAAAAGATTCAGTTCTCAATTCTGCTTAGTGCCTAAGGTTCAAATGGTTTCCTGAAGTAGTTTGCTGAGAATTTCTCCACACACAGACCTTGCAGAATCCCTCTCAGTCCTGGTTTTATCACCCACTTTACCAACACTCACTCTGATGAAAGGACACAAAAATAACTGCTGTGAGCAGGTACCAGACAAATCCATCTTGGATTACAAAACATCCTCCCTCAACTGAGCAGAGGGTAAAGGCAAAAGGCAGTGGCCTTACATCACTTCTTTAAAGGCTGCCTTGGGCAAGGATACAAACTGGAATCTGCAGTTAAATGACTCTCCCAACTCTCCCACACAGTGCTATGAAAGCAAGCCTCTCTCTTCAGCAGTCAAAGAACTTCCAGGAAGACAACTTACCGGGTCCAATCCCTCTTTCTCCAGCTTGGCTTTCTCCAAGTAGTAGCTTTTTTCAGCCACACTGAGCAACCTCCAGCTCTCACTGATCTTTCTGTTGATTTCAGATTGAGGGAGGTGTGGAAGCTCTTGCTGTACTTTCAAGTAAAATATCATAATAGTAGAGAAGGTAAGCAGATCTGAAAAAAAAACAACCAGAAATTGAAACATTAAGGTTGGTCTATGTGAATTCCTTGGGGAAAAATAAATCCACAAGGTTTAGGTTTGTCTCAAGGTTATGTGACAAGCCAGTTAATTTCATTTGTAAATGCATTTTTTAACCAAATGAAAAATCTGAGGAGAACCTCTGAAGGCAAAAGAACAGCCTAAGGCAAATTATTCTGGGCTAAACAAACTCTAAACTGAGCAACAGGGACATCTGTGAAGAAATGTGGGAAACCAGGAAATCCTTCTGACTGTCCTGGGAAGATTTATAAGTCACAAGAATCTAGATAGAATGATAATTAGTACATGGTGAAAAAGTAGAATTTGTGGATTTTGGATGTGAGATCAGGGGGCAAAGATGGAGGCAATGGGGAGTGTCCCTGAGCTTCTTCTTCGTCCTCTTGTTCTCCATCTTCTGTGGTGGTGTCGCACATTTGGATTGGTTTGGAACAAAAGTACACTGTACAACATAGTGGATAGATATTGGAGAATTGTTATAAATAAAGTACATGTAATTTTCAGTATAAAAGATAGTGCCCTGCCAAGGGTGGACAGACCGAAGATGAAGCAAGGACAGACGAAGGAAGGACAGATGACGGGGGGAGAGAGCACTGGCCTGCAGAGAAGACCCTGGCAGGCCTGGGAATGAATATGAGATAAGCAAAGAATAAACAAATTCCTGAACACGAGAAAACAGATGACTCGACCTCTTCTTCAGACGCAGGGCTGGGGAAAACAGAGAGCCTTCACAGAGTCAGAGACAAGTTAAGTTAGGTGAAAGCCAAGCTCACAGAGCTCTCAGAAACACCAGAAAGGCTCAGACAAGAAAAACAAAGAAACAACAGAAACGAGAACAGGAAAAAGAAGAAAAAACACATATATTTTAGTAAACCCCGACAAAGAAAGTCTGAGCAGGGCCAAAGTGTCAAGCTGATATTTTATATACAATGTTTTACACTATGAAGTGTTCCAAGTGCACTGCACAGTCCACTCACATCAGAAACAAGGAAAACTGCTCCCAACACCTTACAAAGGAACTAAATGAAGGCAGAGAGAACTTACCGAGGCTTCTTAGCTTTTTCTCCATGATCACCAGTACTTTTATGTTTCTTCTTCTTCTTGGATGGCACCGGTGAGGGGTAAGTGTAAGTGCTCTCTATCTCCTCCATCACCACAGTTACCTCAGCACCATCATAGGGAGCCTCCATGGCTAAAACACATATTCTGTGTTATGCTCTTGCCAAGTTATACAACGTTTCTCCCAACAAGGAGCACTCTTCATCGCTTTAGTAAACTGACAGCACTATCGGCTTCTAAGTTTGACTCTAATTAAATCAAGATAACTATGTGTTCTCTATTTATCAACTTTTAGAAGGAAACGCTTATTTCTATAGCCTCAATACCATCAGTTCAGAGCAAATACACTGCATCTGCACTTCCAGAGCTGCAATTCCACAGGGAACTCTCGGGTAGCTGTGGTGACCCAGGGGGAGCCGTACACTCGGCCAAGAGCTGTCTGGCTGCAAGGTGTCCTATCGCGGCCACGCTATGAAAGCAAGGCCGGAGGCTGGGCGAGCAGGAAGCCTCACGGTCCCCTCCACACCGCCAGCTCTCCGGGGCTCCTGGCCTGACAGCGGTGACGGCCGGCTCCAGCCGCCGGGGCGCGGGGAGGCCACAGCAGTGAAAGGCAGCATCACCTCCGCCAGGTACAGCCCCGGCCGGGCCCGCCCCGCGGCCCCGCGCAGCCGGGCATCCCGGGCGAGCCTCAGGCCGTCACACCGCCGAGGCCGAGCGGCGCGGCTCCCTCCGGTCCCGCGAAACGTTTCCGCGCCCCTTCCCAGGTGTCCCACTCACCGGACAGCTCCGCGGCCGCGCGGACGGACAGGCGGCGAGCTGCGGTCACGTCCCCGCCGGGGCGCGGCGGCGTGGAGGAGGCAGCGCCGGGGCCAGGGGCCGGCCGCGCAGAGCGGAGCGCGCGTACGGGCGGTGCGGGGCGGGCGGGCTGTGCGGGGCGGGCCGCCCCGGCATGCTGGGCCGGCTGCGGGCCGGGCCCGGGCGGAGCGCGGCTGCACCGGGGCCTCCGCGCCGGGGCCGCCGCCGGAAGTGACCGCGGCGACGGCGTCCGGGGCACGGCGGGGCGGGACGGCGGCCGGGAGCGGTCACACTTCGTGCGCGTGCGCGCCCCGCTGCCGCCCGTTCTCCTGAGGGCGGGGCAGGGCCCGGGCGGCGCGGCACAATTAGTGCTTAATTAGCAAAGGGCTCGGGCCGCGTCGGAGGGAGCGCGTTCTGCAGGAGCGCTCACGCATTTGTGCCTCCTGCGCTCCTTGGAGCAGCGGCCCGGGCCCGGCCCTTGCCGGGGCAGAGCGCTGCGGCAGCTCCCGTGCCGTGCCAGCAATCGCCGCATCGTCCGGGCTGGAATAACCTCAGGTCATCGAGGCCGGCCTCCAGCCCCGCAGCACCGTCACACAGACCACAGACCAGGCTGCCCTTAAACACCTCTGCGGACGGGGACTCCGCCTCATTGAGCAGCCCAGTCCAGTGTTTAATCACCTTTTTTGTGATATTTTCTTTTTTTTTTCAACGTGGATTACTAGGGGAATGTGAGTCAGGATATAATAGTCCTATTAATAGTACTATTAAACTTACTAATAGTAAAGAAGCCACATGCCTATAAATACAGGCTACTACAAGATCACAGAGCTATTAATAAAATAGTTTTCCAGGAAAATCAAAAGGCAGCAGAACCAGTAAGAATACAGCTGAAACCTGACTGGTACAGCAGAAACAATAAACTTAAAAATTAGAAGCTACAAAAATTAATTGCTAAATTTGTGAAGAAATTACTCTTGTTGTTCAACCTAAACCTCCCCTGGGACAGCCTAAATCCTCTCATCTCGTTGCTGGTTGTGTCACTGTAATACATATATATGTAATTTTAAAAATCAATTAGAAAAGTTAATTAATTAGGAGCTCTCTGTGTCACCACTGTGTCATGAGAGTTGCCAGAGATCTATCTCCCTGTTGGGAAACAGGGAATCACCCCAGGTACTGCAGCTGCTCAAGTGTGCTCAGGACCTTTGGATTCCACCATTTCTTTATCAGCATTCTCTCTGAATTTTGAAGGCTAAAAGTTTCCGTACACAACAAAGTAATTGTTTTCTCAGTTTTCATCAGTGCTGAAACTTAGTGCTTTGCTTCCCAGGAAACAAACAGCCCCGTTAGGCTCTCTACCCATAACCCTCTTCCTTTGAACCTTTTGGGAAGCAGGATATCACGCAGCCATTGCTTGAACACATTTTTCAAATTACACTTTTTTGATTTTTTTTTTTTCTGGATTCATGTCTATTTCTGAGATTTACATCATGACTTCTAACTTTAGATGAATGTAAACCACATCTATCTTGTGCCTCCTCGGATTGTGGAGGAGCAGAAAAAGGGCTCCTCTCGCTGAGCCAGTCATTAATAAACCCCACAAATCAGTGATACCACAGCCAATATTCAATCTGCAAATGGTTATTTATTCTCCTGAAGTCCTGCAGTCATTTCTGTCCTCTGTTAGAGTTTATTTGTGATAATTGGAGGCAAGCTCTCTGTTCTGCATCAAACACTGCATCCAACCCCTCTTCTTTTCCAAAGCTCCATATTTGTATCGATACACAACCACTAGAATTTTCTTGCAATTATTACCTAGCCAAATATTTGGAACGAAATGGCTGGTTGACTTTACAGGGCTAATGAACATGTGAAAATAATAATTTAAGAGAAAAACACTTGAAGGAAAGCAGCTGTGTTTCATTGTTCATGGAGGAGTTCTGACAGCATGCATGCTGTCGATGGAATTAGAAACTCAAATTCTTTACTAAACTGGGCATTTTGACTCTTCCACGGTCATTTACATGACCTTATCTCAGAAATAAAAATACATTAACAACATGTAAATTATTTTAACTCCACTGTGATAGCACTTTGAGGAGCAGGGGCAGCAGCTGTGCCGGTGTCTATTGTGAGCCCGAGGAGGGTTACAAAGGAGCCCCGCTGTGTCAGGAGGGGAAAGGCTCTCTCTCCCCGGGACACTTCATGCATCATTACCTCGGGAAATGAAAGGTATTGATGGAGATTACACAGGGATCTCCCTCTTCATTTTCCCAACAAAGTACTAGGGCCTCTTTGAAGGAGTTTAAAAGACGGGCAGGCACACAGAACTGCAGCAGGTACCAGCCTTTACTTCTGAAGAGTTGACTTCAGAGTCTGCTTAAATAGACGAGAATTGTAACAGATTATTCGGCTATTCAGTAACAGTCCGTCCAGCTCCAGCTTCCCCAAGGAGAGCCTTCCAAGGCTCCATCCCTGCTCCAGTTCAGTCACCACAATGTTGTGTGAGGGCTGTGGGACAGAGGTGTCTCAGAGTGTCATTTGCCATCGTCTCTGTGTGTCACCTCGAACAGCACCAGTTTCCAGGAGGGTTTCATGACCCCATCCCCTGAAACAAGCCAAATGAGACTGAGACAGCGTGGCAGCAGGGAGAAAAGAACTGCCAAGGGCTTTGGGGGATCATGTTCCCCGTGGAGGTGGAGAGCTTAAACCCCCATGGGCCCTGCTGTGGTAAAGGGGATTTAGGAGTAGCCAGGTGGAGTTGCTGTCAGCTGTAGTCACCAGGGACAGTTTCCATGAGTCCTTCTAAGCTGCTTTAAACCTCCCTGAGATCTGCTCTGACCCTGCTCTGGTGACTGTGGGGACTTTCTTTCCTTTGCGAGTAAAACCACACTGAACCTGTCTCTCTTTCTGTGCACACATCTGCTACAGCTGCCATGTCATCGTGCCATCCATGGGCTTTGTGCTGACAGTAACTGCACAGAGTGAGAGCAGCAGCCAAAGGACTGGAGACACAGAAGAAGCATCTGTCTGACTGTTGAAGGGTAAAGGAGCCCCTTTCCCTCAGAAGTGTTGCAATAAAGATGTTACTATTTTTAAAATGGCACCAGTGGAAAAGCAACAAAGGGATTTGTTATATTTCTGATGAATTCTCATCTGTTTGGGAGCTTTTTGCAAGAACAAACATTAAGGATCTCAGAAATGTTAACATTTTCAGTGTTTCTGGTTATATACACAGGTTTTGGTCGGAGGGAGTAACAAAAAACTCCGGCCTTACTGAACTCACAGCACAAAATCAACAAGAAAAGGGACCAAAAGTGTTACATTTGATTTAGGCAGGAAAAGATCTCTTCTTGAGTTATCCAAAACAAAGCATACATTAAACCAATAGAGTTATTACACCAATCTCCCATTTAATCTTCCAGGAGCATAAAAATTTCAATTTCTCTGTGAGGGTGTTCTAGCCACACACAGCATTTGGGATTTCTGTGTTTATAAAACAGAACCTACCTCTCTTCTTTGAAATTACTTTGGCTCCTGAGTCACCATCCATCCAATCTTTTCCTCAGCAGGCAAACAAACACATATTTTACAGTCAGTGAAATATGTTTCTTTTAAAAAGGTTACAGCAAACATTTTCTAGACATTCATTCTTTTTTTTTCCTAAGTAATAGAAGAGAAGCAATTATTCATATGACTTCTCCATTTTAGAAATTTTTAAAAAACTGTTAAAAAGGCTTCATATTTTAAACAGAAATTTGATCTTTACAGTTTTCTACTAAATGAGACATAAAAGTATTATATGTTAGGTGTTAAAAATAATGAAAGCTATCAGAAGAAGCACAGTTTAAAAGCCTGTGTGTAGAGACTTTATGAAGAAGAGAAGCCTAGTGATACATTTGTGTAAAATAATGAACAGTGCAGAACAGGCCAGGCAAGCGTTCCCGTTTCTTCTTTATTGCTGATAAAGGAAAGGGGAGAGCTTTTGAAATTGGAAATTCTAACTTCGTTCAGATTTCGAAAGTGAAATGGAAACATAACCATTCAAAGCTCAGAGGAAGAAATACCTCCAGCTGATCACAGAGCAGCATAGGATATCTGCAAGTATCCAAAACCCACTAAAACTTCCCACGGATAATGCACCCGTCTAAAAAACTGCATCAAGATAAAAAGACAGGAACTGAACAACTTCCTGTCTAAAGAATAAATTCATCACCATCTAAAAGACCAGGAAATGTTCCCCTGTATCACCCTTAGAATGTATTAGAGAGGATTGGATACAGTGCTGGTAGCTATTAAAGGCAAAGTCTTGATAAAGTCTGACTCTTCATAGGATACAGAATATATTTTCTTTATGTAAACATGTCAGTCCTACTCATTTCTTTCCTCAGGAACATCAGGAATAATGTGCCATTATCCCTGATTAAGCTTGAGCTCTCCTCGTTGAACCAGAAAAATGGTCTTGCCTCAAGAAACAGATTCTGAGTTTTCTCCCACTGTTTGTAAGTTGTGTTCTCTATTTATCTGCACAAACCGCTGTAGAGCCCTGAGCATGGTCTGTGTGTGGCACACTCACATCTTCCTGAAATGAATCAGGATAAATCCCTCCTTCCTTTTATGAGCATGTTGCTGCTTTTGATCCACGTTGGGTGTTTCTTCACTGCATTCCCAATGCAGTGTGTTTGCTCAGATCCCTTTACAACTCGTGAAGTACAGAAATGTGTTTCATTGAATGGGAAATTCATTTATTAACAAGGAGCTGCCCCTTATGAAGGCATCACCAGGTGGAATTAGAGTGTGTTTTGTGCTGAGCCTGTTCACTATGATAAGCCTGACTCAATCTATGTGGTTTGTGAAGGAAAAGCTACCCAAAGCTCTGGCACTTGACGGTGCAGCTCTGATCTGAGACTACCAGAAGCAGCAGTGAAGCCTCCTCAACAACAGTAGGTATGTATGTGATGGGAGGTGGGTAAACACTGCTTCTCACTCACTGCCTGAATGATTAAAAAATTGAGATTATATATAAAGAGATTACAAAGAGTACCTGAAGATGGATATGACCCAAACTCAGTAGTCACTCACTGCTCAACATCCCCGAAAATTCAGAACAGTCAGGCATGACCTTTGGAGTGCCCTAAAATATTTTCAACTCAAGACCAGTGAACTGGACTGAGATAAACATATGTTCCTGTCACTGTGAAACTGCATCTTCCAGCACAGCTGCCCCACAGCTGTCACCAAAACAGCAGGACTGCAGGGTGACCCCACACCATATCTTATTTTTTCTCAGGAATGTAGAGCCAGCAAGGAAAGGCAATCTTCAAGCCAAGGTCTTGGCCCATATTCTCTGGCTGACAGTATCTGAAGTCTCTCCCCAACAGTGCAGACAGGCTCACACACCACACACACAGCTGTACATTACCTGGCACAGGTAGGGATTTGGTCATGGTGTAGCTGCACAGCAAGGACCTCAGGGAGAACAGGACAGGGTTCCTCAGGAAGGCTGAGCCTCACCATCTCCCAGCAGTGCTGGTCCTCACCGCTGCCCGATAAAAGCTTCCTCAAAAGGCTGACAGAAGTTATGGACACACTTTCCACTGCAGCAGCAAAAGGCAGCAGCAGTGCCAGGGGTGAAAGCAACAGCTTTCTCCTGGCACAGCACAGCTGGTTGTCACAGTAATGGTAGAGCTTGACTGGGTAGGAGACAGCAGTCTTCTCAAAGCTGATCACAGAACACAAAATGAACAGGACCCCAGGACCTAGGATCCATGATAAATTCTACGGATTTCTGGTCCCAGAGCAGTGATACTATTTTTTCAATCTTGCTTCTTACAAGATAATTAAATACATATTTTTTAGAGATAGCCACCAGAACAAACCATTCCTTGCACTCACATCTTCCCCTGGAGATGCAATGAGCACCAGGAGAGATATTAATCACTTAGTGCTACACTGGAACGAGCTCATACGCAGCTTCAGCTTGTCTGGGATATACAGAACACATCTGAATCCCTCCAGAGTCTTGCTCATTCTCCTGCTCTGCCATATCCATGAAAACAAGGAGGCTCAGATGTGCTGTCCAGTGTCATGTCTGAGGCCTGTCTGGGATGCTGACAGTGTTGCACCAGGGCTGTACCATCGGAGCACAGGTGGGAGAGAAATGGTCCAGCTTCTCCTTCAGTGGGAGCTGCTGGCTTACACCACACTACTGCTCTGGGACAAGTACTGGAATGCCACTCCAGCAAGGAGGCACTTGGCTTGAAAACAACAACCAACTCCAACTGTCAAGTATAAAAGGTGCAATCCTGATCTCAGATATTAATCTGGTTTCAAACACAGCAAACTGAGTGGCCGATCCCTGACACAGTGACATTCAGAACAACTGCATCTCCTGGTGTTTTGAGCAGGATAATGCCATTACTGAGCACAATGCTGCTAATCTCAGCTCCACTCTTCCTGCTGAAGGGGAGAACATCAAAGTTTAGCATCTGCACCTCTTACCTGGTATCTTCTACTGTCCCTCTCCTCTCCCCTCTCTCTTCCCTAGTCCGTTTTGAGCTGAAATCTTTGCCTTATCGCATTCAGCAGTTGTCTGATCATTGCGGGAATTAAAGAACTTGGAGCTGTATCTTGGCTTGCATGACAGCATTTCTAAATGTCTGCAAGTCTCTGGCAAGCAGAACTTGGTGCCAGGGTCTCTTTTCATATAAGAGGGATTTGGCATATTCATCACTGTGGAGGGTCCCTGAACAGACCCTCAGTAGCACAGTTTGCACAGAGAGACACAGGCAAGCTGCCTCCAGCCTTCAGAGATCCACTGTCTAGAGAGGTTTCATGGACTGGGAAGTAGAATGACAGCCAGGAATGAAGTCCCGTATCTGTGCTTCCTTCCAACAAGCCCTGACTTGTTTATACAGTCCCCTCTGATAATACACTGTTGGAAAGTCCCAGCCAAAATAATTTCCTTGTCACACTGTAGGGCTGCACCTGTTTGTTAATGCCCAAAGGCATCTATCTCATATTTATTAGCACAATGACCTGTGAAGAGAAGGAATGAGCTCTATGTAGCATTGTGGTAACCATGAAACTCAAGAAGTCCTAGATGTTATAAAAGTGCTATAGACATCCAAGAGAGTTATTAACCAGCAAATTGAGCTACCCCAATGCCTACAGTACAACAGAGATAAGGATTTTATAATCAAATAGACTGATAAGAGTGCACACCCTTGTAAGTCTGGATTGAAAACATCAAATCTGCACTGTGTTACAGTCACTGCAACAACAATGTTATATTAAATTATGTTTAGGAACTGCATTTGTAACTTGCTTTCACAGATCACCAGTTACCTGAATGCCCAACTGAAGAATTTTTGCACAGGACTGGTTTTTAAGTGGGCACAGGGAAAGGTGTGCACGCAAGGAAGTTTATTAATTTATTTCTCCTAAGATGGTGCAGGGTACCAGAAATATCAGAATACATGGGAGTGTGACCAGACCTGATGAGAACACTGTAACAAAGGGGAAATATGTGCTGAGAATCAGAAAGCAGCTGCTTAGTCATCCGTAGAATGGCTCCATAAGGATCCAAGGGGAATCCATGACTTGAATCAGAACTTGAAGAGACAAAACAGTAATGAGTGCACTGGAGGGCACAAAGAGTTCTGCCCCAACTCTTCCATTTGACAGGACACCCGTGTAGCTGCTGCCGTGACCATTAGTGCTTGTTAATGAGAAGTCTGAACACAAGAAAAAAAAAGCTGCTGAAAAAATTCCAGGTGCTGTCACCACTAAAAATCCTCCCACACCTGGATTCACAAATCACTGCTTTTTTTGAGAGTCTGGAATAAATATTTACCCCTGAGAATTCAAAATTTGCTTTTCTCTGATTATTTAGCAGCACTTTCCAAGTAGAGATCTGCCTCCTAGATCCCCAGCTGATGGCAACACAATCATTTTAAGATGTGTTCAATGACAATGCTTTTTGCTGCAGCAGCACAGATGACAGGATTTACAAGCCTCTGGGTGCTGCACTTGTCCTGTCTCATAGAAGAGGAAAGCAAGGCTCAGCAGTCTAAGATCAACTCATCAGGATTGTTCATCAGTTTTCACAATACTGGAAGAGAGAACTAGCTGAAAAGAATTGTACATTCTATCCACAAGGAAATATAATGTAAGAGCTGTTCTTCTAGAGAAGGTGGAAAAAGTAGCAACTAAAGATTGCCTGAACAGGACAGTGAGAAGGAAGTGACTGCTGCACTCACAACAGGCATGGGGAGTGCAGAAAAGTGAAGGCAGCACAAGAAATAGTCCTGAGGTTGACTAAGAGACAATTTGTGAGGCACCAGGTTCCTGAGAAAAGGCAGCTTTGGACGTGATCACTGGCGTCTTGTCACTCGTGTCCCTCTGTCCTAGAGAACCATGGTCATGCTGTGAACATACCCAGAGCTGCACACCCACAGAAGGAAAAGTGAAAAACTCCATATGACTGGTGCAATTTGTAGGGAAACTTTCGCCTCATAATTGTTTTCACCTGTGAGGGCTTGAACAATGCTGCAAATGCTGCTGCTTTTACCGGAGTAGAAACAGCCGTGGATGAGTCAGAACATGGAAATAGCTCAGCTGACAGTGAAACAAAGACCCTGGTCTCCTGCCATAGTGTAGAGGCAGTCACTGTGTTTGGAAAGGAGTAGTTCCCAATTGTGCATTCCAGCATACAGAGCAATTGCTTAGAAAACCTAACATTTCTGCAGAACCTTGTTACCTCCTTCAGCCCTTTTGTTCCCTGCAAAACTTCCTTACAAAGACACTTTCATCCAAACCGGCACATTCCTTTCCCTTTTTCAAAGTATCTGCAGGACTTTTTCCTCACTCTGCTTAAATTTGTTAATCAGCTTATTTTTCTTCTTCTTTTCTACCCAGTAGACACTGGGAATGGCAAACTTGAATATTACTTGGACAGGACTTGATGGATGTCTTGAACTTCTTGGCACATCTCCACTGCCAGATGCAGGACAAGAACTATGTGTGGAAAGGATCCCAAACCTCCTCTCAGAGGCTGGTGGTTTCTCACACAGCACTTCCGTACAGATGCTGCACACCTTGACCTGACTGGCCTGGAAAGTAAAGGCTTTCTCCATATCAAGCACAAATGTTGCCATGCACATTATCTTGTGAGCCTTCCTCTGTTCTTGGTTGAAAAGGCGAGGCACCTGCAGCCCATGCATCTCACCCATGACCTCCTGGAGGTACAGGCAACACTCTCCCAAGTGCCACATTCCCTCCACCACGTATGGACACAGCTGCTCCCTGTCACCACAGGAGCTCACAGCTGCGAGATCTTCCAGTCCACTGCAAGTTACTTCCATGCAGTAATGGGCCTTCACTTCCAGACTGTTATTTTGGTTGTTGCAGCACAGCACAACTCTGAGAGCACTGGACTTCTGCTGCTCTTCACTCAAGCCACACAGATTTCTGTCCCTGAGCATCCTCTTACTCTGCTTGCTCCCTGTGGTGGTGGGGCCACGCTCGGGGGCTGTGGGGCACTGCCAGGGCAGCACGGTGGCTGTGGCTCCCCCCGGGGCTGTGAGCCTCATCAGATCACACGTGTACCAAGCACTGCAGGCACACTGTCCCTTCTGGTAGTTTTTGAAGACAGTGGAGGATTTGCTTGTAGGCAAATTATGTGAGAACAGACACTTGTTTGCCTCCCAACACTCTGTGCACCTAGTACCTGCACATCACCTGCTCTGTGCTCATCGTGGCAGCACTCTGCCTGGCCCCCACCCCTGACTTCTGCCTGTTGAACACAGAGTCCAGAGGACAGAGGCAAGAACAGCCAGAGGTACAGCAAATGAGCCCTGCAAAGCGGTACAGAAAAAAATGACTTGATTTAGTCTGGGGAAGTGGAAGAGATGCATGATAATACCCTTCAAAAAGGTAAAAGTGCAGTATAGAAGGAAATAAACTATTATCTGTGTCTGCCAGGAGACAAGAAGTGATAGGCTGCAGTAAGGGAGATTTATTGGTTCAATTAGGAAGGGCTCACATTAGACTGTGTGGGGAGCAGATGAAACCACCATCACAGGAGCCTTGGAAGAGGTGAGACAGCCTGTGATCAGGAATGGTTTAGCCAAAGAAGTTCCATCTCCCTCACATTTATTTCCCATGATCTTTTCTTATACAATAAGAAAATACTCCATAACTTTTTCCCACTCTCTGGGAGACCTGTGAGCAGTGCTTTAATAGCTGTGTCCCAGAGACAGTTCTAGCTGCCTGGGTTCCAGTGAGATTAGCTCATGTCCTTTTAATGACGTAATTAGAAAAAACAGGATTCCAAATGAACTACTGAGTATTAACAACCCAACTGTCATTGATTTTACATGAAGCCAACTGGAATTTCACAGCAAAGACTGCAGTGCCAGGCAGACCTTACAAGAACCACAGTAAGACATCTTTGCCACTTTAGAAATCTCGTCTTGCTGTGCTCCTTGAAGCAATAAACCATTTCAATCAGTTCCTGCCATGGTAGTTATGTTATCTTACTTTTACATAATTGGTTAATGCAGGGTTGTCTTGGAGACTTAAGATATGCTCTTTGAAACCACTGGATTCTTATATGCAACCTAGGAAAGAGAAATGGGATTTTACACAGCAAAGTTGTCAGTAACAGAACTGGACCAAAAAATGCTGAGCCACTGCATAAATGCGTTATCTGGTGTCCAGCAACACAGCCATCTGCTGAGCTCAACCTTGGAGGCCCTAAATTATTATTTTAATAATCATGTCTGAATTCTTGTCTGAAGTCATCTGCCACTGCAGAGGGCAAGCCAAACTTTACCCTGGCCTCATTGCCTGGGTTTGCTATCTCTGCGTGCACACTCACCAGCCCTCAGGTTTGATTGCCCCCTCCCCAGTTTTCACATGCAGATCTCTTGCTGATTCCTCTTTTGAAGCTTTTTGTTTCTGGTGCTCAAATCTTGGCTGACAGGAGTGCAGCCATGCTGAGTGCTGATTACAGCTGGCAGGTGGATTAGAGCCCATTCAGATGGCTGTGAAATGCCTCTGCGGTACAGAAATGGCAGAACAATGGATTATTTCACCATGAAGAGCCCAGAAACTGATTCAGACAGTCACGTTGAGGAGACAAGCTGAGGAGCAGGAAGATGTAAAGCAATTTTTTCTTCCACAAGCCCCACGAGATCTTTCCAGCTCAAAGTTTTGGAGATCTGCTGCCAGCTCCCTTCCTCCTCACCTAAGCTGGTTGATTTCTCTGAGGTACAGGATGTTCTCAGTTTTTTCCAAAATATGTGGGAGCTACAGTTGCCAAGTAACAAAACCTCATCACTCTTTTCCTGAAATGCATAATTCCTCATTTCTCAGTTTCATGGAATGGGCAGATGAAGCTGTGATCTACACTTGTTCAGTATCAGGATCATTTAAACTCCAGTCTTGCCCCTGGATAAATCTATTGGATACAGAGTTCAGGGTGAGGAGGGATCTGACTGCCCTTTTGTCTCTCATCTTCAAAAAAAAAACTGGGGATGCATTTCACGATTCACTGAACTGCCTCAGTGACCAGTGTAATGAGATTTCATTAGAATACAGCGACACTGCAGCCAGAGAGAGGCAGCCTGACATTTTTTTCAAGAGGTGTTCTTCCTCCTCACCTACTGAAAAGCATTCCTATGGGTGATCCCAAGCAAGGTCAGAACAAAGCTGATAGATCCCACTCCTTCACAGGAATTAGGAGCAAAATTCAATTCATTGTCGTATTTGTGGAACTAAAGGAGGTCCATGGAAGGACAAAGATGAAGAGGGATGAAGAAACTGTCTTAGGAGATGTGAATTGAACCAGCAGAGAAGAATGCTGAAAAATGAGGACAGCACCAAGATTTGTAAAATTAAGAGGGTGTTTATTAAACCAGAACAAAGGGCTAGAGTTCTTAGGTAAACTCAAGTTCAGCTGCTGTTCAGGAAGTCCTGGAACCATCAGGCATTTGCTGAATGTAAAAGGGTGTTTGTTTTAACAGATAAAAGGAAGTGCTTTTTTACAATGTGCAAGTGAAATTCTGGAACTGGCTGCCCTGGGAAGCAGACAGAATTGCCAGAATCAGGCAGCAATTAGAAAGAATCACAAGCAAAAAGTCTAGACGTGGACACTAAATGTCCTAGGCAGATGTGTCCACTTTAACATAGCTAATACAACAATTGTGGCTGCTGTTAGAGGAATGAGGGGAATGGACCACTAAAGTGGCCAAGCAAGTGTACTTTCCCTAAATAGCATCTTTTTTGCCTCAATCTACAACGGAGTGCTGGACATTATGGATCCAGGTTTGCTGTTATTTCTTACTTGTCCCTAATTTGATAGAGGCTCTGTTCTTCACCGGGGTTCTTTCCCCTTTGATCCTGCTCCCAGTAGAGCTAACAATCTACCCCGGGGTACATAAAGAACCATATAACCTCCAGATTCCATCCAAGTGTTCATCTTCTTCTGAATATCTTGAAATCTTGTTCTGTCCCCTAAATTCAGTGTCTGAAAGTTTGTGACACATTAGCAGAGTGACACAGTGACAACTCCATGCCTGTGCACTTCAATAAGCTAGTTATAAACAAGAGGGTTTCTCCTCTAATGTTCCCAGTCCTTGCTGCCACACTGGAGAGGACTGGACTAATGAAGATTTCCTCCTGTGAGCTCCATGAGGCATCTGCACTATTCCTTCTGAACTCATTACAGTGAACAGAACAGAGACCAGAAAAAGCATTCTTTGCTGGCTATAAATCATGAGTGACACTAAGGTATTGCTATT
Organism: Sitta carolinensis; assembly: GCA_032173965.1. Taxonomy (NCBI): domain Eukaryota; kingdom Metazoa; phylum Chordata; class Aves; order Passeriformes; family Sittidae; genus Sitta; species Sitta carolinensis. Next base: position 12,800,872 of record CM063294.1, read on the forward strand.
AGCAGCAGAAAAATGCTTTCCTCCCCCAACCTCATCCACCCATGTACACACAACACTTTGGCAAAGGGTGATGGGGTGCCTGGATGGAAAATTAAATAGAGGTTGTGTTGTCTGAAGATAAATTGGTACCTCCCTCGGCGTGAGTGACTTTGTCTTTTTCTGATTTGTCTTTTAACTTAAAAAACACTGAGACTTGCGATAAGGATGAGCTTTAAAACCCTAGCCTTTGTCCCCTCCCAGGCTCTCCTGTCTTTGAAATGAGCTCAAAACAAAGATAAATGTTCTGGCAGTAATATGCAATATTATTTTGGCACTTGAAGAATCTCAAGCTAGATAAGGGAAAACTGAAAGGAAAACAAAGCTCTGGTTTTTTTTTCACATGCAAGGGACCAAATTTTGCTTGCCCATATGAACACAGAATCCTTTCTCTTTTTTTCCAGATTATAGCAATAATTCCTGATTTTCACCAGAGTAGCTGATTATAGGGCCTTGTTTAAAACCCAGCATATTCAGAGACCCTGGTGGAATCACACAATAATAGAACTGAAAGACAAAGGCGTGAGAAGACAGAGCCAACTCCCCAGCTCCTGCTCAAAGGCTAATTTGGTTTTGGACCATGTTAGCTGCAACAATGATAAGATTAACACCTGATACCAAGGGAAAGACTGAACTGTCTGAGACCTCCTTCAGCAGAACAGAACTCACTCCAGCCCCTCTGGCATATTAGCATATGTTAGAGGAATAGCCTCTTTCTTGGACTGTATGAATTTCTCTATAGAGCCTTTGTGCAAAGCTCTGAGCAGTGTTTCTGCTGATACATTTGTGGGTATGTTGAATAAAACATGTGGCATTTGACATTGTTTGCTTGGGCTTCCATGGAGAGTGGGAGAGGACACCTATTACTGAAGGGCAGAGAGCCATGAGAGGCTGAATCTGGCCTTTCAAGGAGCAGGATGAAGCACAAGCAAATGCAGGAGCATGTCATATTTTTGATTCTGATAGAGCCCTGACCAAAGGACCTAGCTCACCCTGCATTGATTGAAGTGCCATCTGTATATATTGTCTTAAGACAAGGAAGAGTAAAAAGCCCAAACCTTTGCTCTGTCTACATGCATTACCTCATCACAGACGTGTATGCTTTGGAAATTAAATGGGAAGGGATTTTCAGAAAAAGCTAAGTGTTTTAGAGGCAGAATTTCTAGCGCTTCAGAAAGGCTCCTGTGTCCAAAGCACAGCCCGTGCTCTGCAAATTTCAATGTGCTTTGTCAAGGCTGGATGTTTGATAAGAGATTCTGGTTCTCAAGAGCTCTTAGAGCATCCTGTTCTAGGGAACAACAGTTATCAATGCTGCTGGTTTTAAACTAAGAAGTTGTCACATCTCAGCTGTTCTTGGATTTGACTGGCATGTGAGGAGTGATTGCGTGGAATAGCTAGAGGCATTGCCACCTGTTGTGTCTATTAAAAGTTAATAATTTTCTAGGAAGTTAAGAACTGTTCAGTGGCATATTTTATAATACAAGATTTGTATGATGTGACCAGAAGGAGAGTCCTAGCATAAGAAATAGGATGTTTCTAAAGGAATTCAGAAACTCCCTCCTAAAAGCTGTGAAATATCCTCAGGTCTGTTCAGAGAAGCAGCATATTGAGAAGGCTGTCAGCAAGAATCAGGAAGAGCCCTAGAGGAAATTCGTTTGGCCAGCAGGTACAACACTGTCTTCCAGATAAGCTTTGATGAAACACTTGTTCATTTTCATTTCTGTCACTGTGTTTCCAGCCGTGTAATGAAATGCCTCATCCCTGTCAGCTGTTGTGCCAGTGACAGGAATCGTTCTGTCCCACGTCAGTAACACCAAGACCAGCTCTGCAGAGAGGGACCCGGCTGGCCTGGCAGTCACGGATGTGCCTTTGGCAAGGAACAGGCAGAGATGACTCCAAGATTATCTGTAACTACTATAGAATATGCCCTTGACACCCATAGAGCAGGGTCATACCTTGTCCTGACCTCTAAATAGTTCAAAAGCTTAAAAAGCTGCAGGTCTTTGGTTTCATGGTCATGGCAGTAAGGCCATCTTTAGCAGAACCTTCATCTCCAAGAGATTTCTGTTCATTGGAAACAAATTAATTCTTGTCTTCTATGCAGTCACAATAGTAAAACCATACTCTTTATCTGATCACCCTTTGTTAAATAGCTGTGCTTCTTTGCTCCCCATCTTCTCATGTTCTCTTTGGTACTGGACACTAAGACCCCTTTCTCTCAACAGAGGCATGATAGTTTTCCACAGGAACATGTATGCACAACTAAGAGCTTTCCTTGCCAACAGTGGGCGTGGAAGGTTGTAACTTTTTCCAATGGCAAGGAAAAACCAGCAAGCTCACTCTCACAAATCTATCAGTGAAGCTGCACAAGTGTATTAAACAGAGCAAACAAGAACTTTGCTATTACCTTTCAAGTAAATAGTTTCTCCTTCTCGGTTTGCTCCAGCATAAAAATCCCTCTGCCCTGTATATGCCACTGCCAGTATTTATTTTTGAAGAACTTAGATATGTTTATTTATTTATCCATATTTAGTTTAAAAGTCTGGGCTCAAAATTAAACAGTCATTCATAATGTCATTATCTGCCTTGCTCTGCAAGACAGATACTGTGTGTGGTGTCACAGGACAAAACCTTTGGCAAGGTCTGTAGGAGAGCAATTTAGCTCCTCATCCATCTTGCCTGGCAGCATGATTGGCTTGCAAGCTTGCACTGCTAAATTTGTTATTTTACTCTGACTTATATTATTGAGTGTTAAATCACTTTCTGAAGTGTTTATTGGTAATAGTTGAATTCTTTCCACCCATTTGAGCTACTTTTGAAACATAAACATTTCCTTATATCTTGGAGCTTGATGGAAACGTGGGGAGAGTTCCTTAGGAGGATGGATTGTAAAAATGACCAGCTCATTAAGTAGGGACAGAATTTAGCAGAGCTGTGGAGGAGAATATCCTTCCCCTTCCATCAGGATGAAACAGCAAACTCCCACTGCCACTCCACAGCACTCACACGAGGAAGGTTAACTTGTGCCTTGGTTCTCCCATCGTGTCTTGGCCTGTCAGGAGGCAGATGACCTGTTTACTGGAACACCAATGACTTCCTGACAGGACCTTCATAGATTTGAATGTCCCTGGATAGAAAGCCAGGCTGTGATCTGCAGGGTCAGGTGCTGAGGAGGTTATCAGGCATCAACATGACCATGCTTCCAAGTGTGAAGTGTGGTCCACAGCCCCTCCCTGGCACTGATGTCTCTTGGGAAAGAACCAGAAACTTTCTTATACCTATTTAGGAAAATGGAGGAGAGGATCAGGGAGCAGAAATAAACAAAGAGCTTAAAATCTAGTGTGGCAGTTAGAAGCAGAGCTGGAGAACAAAGACCAGAGGCAGGTCAAGCTGGAGAGAAGGCAGAATTTCAAATAAGCCCTTTGGCAATTGATCTCTTGAGGACCCAGATGTGACAGCCCAGCAGCCTGATCCAGGCCAGTGTACTCAGTACTGCAGGTCCTCTCCTCTTGCCCTTGCTTCAGTGAAGACCTACAAATCAAAGGTTTTCCTTCCATTTTATTTTTAATGAGGAGGTCTCTTTCCTGCATCTGGGAGTTACTTTCCAATCTGATGAACACTGAGATGACACCAAGATCACAGTAGCAATCAAGGCTCCTTTGATAGCAGAGCTAAAAATACACTCCCAGCTGACACAAGCCTTCAGGAGGAGAACATAGAGTTTGGTTTGAAAGAATACATCTTCCTTAGTCTCCATGTCTTCTGCCAGAGGACTCCACATCTGTGACAACCATGCAAGCAGGTTACATTTGTCTTCTGAAATGAAGCACCCATACTACCTTCAGCCTCAGCAAGGCTCTTAAACCCTCTGAGTGCCTTGGAGAATGGTTTCATTGGCAGTTTTTTTCCTCTCTGGTCATGTTGGCATATGTCAAGTTATCGAATGGCTGGAGCCACACTTAAGGTCTTTAGCAGCTTGCCTTTGCCAATCCCTTAGGAAAGGAAAGAGCTGGGGTGGCTGATCAATAGGACTGAAATTGAACTTATCTGCGTCCCTTCCTGCCCTCCTCCTTGCTAATTCCAGGGTGGTGGCACACAAGTCCGGGCTAATGAGGTATTCTCAAAGCCCTGCTTCTGCACTTGTAAAGGAGACTGTGGTAAGTAGTGCCACTGCCACCTCCTGGGCTTTCTGAGGACTTGAGCGCATCCCGTGGGCTGCAAATGGAGATTTATGCAAATTTTGGGCAAGAGAGCATGGATTGCCCAGCTTCAATCTGTGCCAGCCCACTCTCTCCCCGGGTCAGAGGAGTGATGGCACTAATAAGCAGGTGTTTACAGAACAGAATGCAGACTCCCTCCCCTTGGAGGCATTAGCTAAAGATGGATCATTAAGGCTTTTGGGTAGGAGATGTACAGATGAACAAACACACACAGTATCAGCTCCACATTTGTAATGTGTAATGTGTCAGGGGGTAAAAGGTTGAGCAACCCACTTTGGCAAATGGAAATAGCAGGAAGGGTGTATTTTTCTGGCTGAATGAAAGCCTTCTCTGTCTGTTATTTTTTCACGTGTCTCCATGCATAACTTGAACACAGCAAAAGTAAAAATTAGTTTCTTTGGTCAGACAAAAATACACCAATTTATTGTTTTGAGAGATACAGGGGGTATTTAATATTTCTACATGGCTGCTGTAGCTATAATTGGCAACACAATGTTCCTTCAAAAAAAGGCATTCACCCAAGAATGTCTCTGGGCCCAGCCAGCCTCAATCCTGGAGGTGGATGTCCCCTCCCTAAACCTCTGTGGGCAGTGCCCCATTGCCAGGAGTCTGTTTGATGCTCCCATTTAAGGTGTTTGCCCTGAAGATGTAAGACCTCCCTCTAACTGAGCCTTCAGTGTGAATGCTTTCAGGCTTGTTCTGGCAACGGAAGAACATAAGGAAACCATTCCTGTAGTTCTTGTTCATCCATCCATAGAGCAAGGGGTTGACAAATGTAGAGCACATGGCCCCAACATGGAAGACAGTGTACAGGAGTTTGTACTCATGGAAGATTAGAACCAGATCAAGATCGATGGCGAGCTGGAATATGTGGAAGGGGAGCCAGCAGACTGCGAATACCACAACAACCATCACAAGCATTTTGGTTGTCTTCCTCCTCCGGCACTGGTTTTCATTCCTAGAAGTGGGACTGACGTGGTTTTTCAGCTTGAACCAGATCCTGGTGTAGGCATAACAAATAATTGCAAGAGGGAGAACATACTGCAGGAGGAGCATGGACAGACTGTAGATGGTGGCATCTCTGTTGTTACCAGAGGGCCATTTTTCTGAGCAAACAGCCATTTTGAGGTTAATGGACGGGATTTCCTCGTATCGGTACTCCCTGAAGATGGCCAGAGGCCCTGCTAGGACAGCTGCTGCCAGCCACATGACAGCTATGATGGTGAAGCTGAGCCTCTTGGAAATCCTGCTGTCCAGGTGGAAAACAATACAGCGGTACCTATCCAGGCAATCACAGTCAGGGTGAGAGTGGACACATGGACACTCAGAGCTTGAGCATAAGGAACCAGGTGACAAAGGACAGCTCCAAACTTCCACTCGTCCAGCAGGGTGTACACTAGGGTGAAAGGCAGACAGAGTGTGTCCACCATCAGGTCTGCCAGGGCCAGGTTAGCTATGAAGAAGTTGGTGACAGTCCTCATGGTCTTGTACTTCACTATGATGTAGATGACCAGGGAGTTTCCGATGAAGCCCAGCAGAATGATGAGGGAGTAGGCAGCAATCAGGATAACCTGGACCCCCAGGATCTTGGTGCTGTCCATCATGACACTGCGGGACCCAGAGAGACCCTGGGTAGGAGTGACAAAGTCCTTGGCATGCCAGCTGTGTGGCAGCTTCTCATCTAATGCTGTCTTCTCCATGGTCAATGTGCTGTTGGCTCCCTCCAATGGTCCCATGCCTGGCCTGAGACTTTCCATAAGGAGGAGAAGGAGGTCTGGAAGACAGACATAGCAGAAGTGAGAGCACAGGTTACACTCATCTTTGATGAGATCTACTTGCCTACGAAAATTCTCTAATGCCTTAAGAACTACGAAAAGAGACAAACAAGGCACTCTCAAAGTCAAGGTGTTCTTATCCACCTCCCCATAACAATTTATTTATTTCCAGATTGCACACAAGGTTTTTTTCTTATTTCTTATTTCTCACTTCTCCAGGTGAAAATATCTGTCCCCCTGCCTCTGCATAAGTCTCTGCCACTGCTCCTGATGCTACCACCCAATCCACCCAGTACTGTGTGCTCTTCCTCCCAATAATGTGGGTAGCACAACTAATGCCACTTTATGAGCCACTCTCTGTGATCAAATGTGTCACATAGTCATTCCCTGGCCCTCATTATCAGGCCCTCAAGGTCCTGTGAACCATCTAGACAAACCAGCTTTCTTCTTCCTTCCTTCTCCTGCCAGTCTCAGGGTTCCCAGACATCAGGCAATCATTGCCTTCCTTGCTGGCTTTGAAGGTACCCAGCCAGGCAGGTGTTGATTGCTTCCCCATCACAGAAGAGAGAAGAGTGACAGCACACAGAAAACAATTACAAATCCTAAGGAACTACTGGACAGTGAGACCCATGGACCCTATAGCCTGGAGTTACTTCCACTATCCTCTGCTTTCCTCCAGGATTGTGAGTGGCTCATATTCTTTTACAGAATTTTTGAGCCTAGGTTATGATTGTTACAATGATACAACAAACCATGTATTAGGATTTGGCCCAATCTGAAGAGGGTCCAGGTGATTATAAATTGTAGTTGTATTATAAATTCCATATTTCTTAGGTGATTAGAAATCATAAATTATTTATAAATTCTGTATTTTGCTATTTGTATATTGTACTATGTTGATTCTGCTTGCAGAAATTCTGTGCTGTTTCAATCATAAATTCTGTTCTACACTAATCATAATAGCCTGATAATGAAACTTTATAAAAAATAAAGCTTTAAATGTCACCATGATTTAGTGCCATCTTCATTCTGCTAAGGATCCCTGAAAGAACCTCTCTGTCCTCTCAGTGTTGGTGACACCCACTGGCTTTGCAGAGGAGGGAGCTCCTGCAGGGACATGCACGTGCAGGGCATAAACCACTGAAGCTGTGAACAAGCCTCCCATGGAGCTGCTGCTGAGCATCCAGGCACAGAGAGCGGAGAGCCAGAGCCCCAGTGCCCATCAGCCTCCTGCCACGTGGGGCTGCACAGCCTGCGTGGGATGGCTTTGGGAGCAGGGAGCCCCAGGGGCCAGAGCTGACGCAGCCTGGAACCCCTGCTGGCATTAGGTGCCACTGGAACAGCAGAGCGTTGTCACAGGAGGGTGTTCATTGAATCCAAACATGGCAGGAGAAAAGCCAGCTCTGCCACTGGCTCCTCCTCAGCTCCGTGCTTCACAATTGCTGTGGCTATGTGGAGAAGGGTGGACCTGGCCCCTCACATATCCACTCTCCCCAGCACTGTGAGTGGGGCCCCACTCCCACTGCTCACTTAAACATAAGAGAGCAAAAGTCATCCCTCTGCCCATCACTCTTTGCAGGGAGGTCTGCAAAGCATTGTGTTTTCTCTGACCTGCAGAAAGGGGGGAAAATGCCCTTTCTCTAAGGGAGGAGGCAAAGGGCTTAAATGAAGTGGGAATTAGAGGCAGACTGCAGGCTCCTCGAGGAAGGAACTGGGTTTGTCCCAGGAAAGGTGTGAGCACTGCTGACTGTGTGCTGGTGGGCTTCCTGCAAGTCCCATGCAAGGCAGAGGTTTAAGGACAGCCTGTCCTTAGGAAGGGAGAATGCTTTACAATTACATTGCATCCTTAACTAAAACCTCTACTTGTCCTGTCATCCCTCCTCAGAGCAAGGGTTGTGATTCCCTCTCAGGAGCTGCTCTCAGGAATCTGCCTGGCTGGCTTAAAAGCCAGGACCCTGCAGAGGCCCAGCAGAAGAGCTGCCTGCAGGAAAATCACCCTGCTGTCATCCTTTCTTCTTCCATCTCCGTATCCAATGGCCTGCCTAACATCTCACTCTGCAGACTGATTTATGCCAGTGGCTCTGTAAATGAGATTGTTGGGCTCAGACACTGTGAGCAACATGTAGCTACTGCTAGGAGGGTAGGAAGCAGAGGCAAAAATGGGTGGATCTGCTAGGGTCAGGGTTTGTTTAAGGGTGATCTCAGACCTCCACAATACCCCTGCCCGAGGAAAGATCAAGGGAAGATCCAGCTTCTAAGACAGAAAAGAGGAGCTCAGAGCCATGCCATACAGTGGGCACAGTGGAAAGCAGAGCAGGGAAGAGGCAAGGCCCTGGGAAGGTGGCACAGCCACAGCCTCTTTGGCAGAGCCTGACCCCCTGGCAGACACCTGTGCTACAGCTGGCCCTGAGCAAACCCCACTGCCAGGAGAGCAAGGTCAGCCAAGGAAACAGAGCAAGTTCTAGGAACACTGTCAGTGACTGTACTTTTCCTGCTTGCCACCCTTCTGGGATTTAAACCTTATGGATTGTCCAGCATTACTTTATCACTTGCATTGACTTTTCTGTGGCTTGCCTGTTCCATTTATCTTCAGTACCCAACTCCTGGCACCACACCAGTGGACACTCCCTTCTCTTTTTCTCCATCTCATCCACCAACTGGCTGCCAGTTCTCATGCTCACATCTCAGCCTGTTTCCTTTTGCTGGAGACTGGCAGCTACCCACCATCTGAGAGGAGCCAGGAACATCATGGTTACTGGAGCTGCTTTACTTCCTAACAAAATGGCCTTAATGGAGTTACTATTTGATTTTGTTTGTTTTGTTTTGACTCCAAAGGGGAACTATTACAAATCAATTAAGACATTTAAATTAAGAGACAAAGTGATTATAATAAATGTTCCCACTCCAGGGGCTGCCTGGAGGTCACTGGGACGCTGCTGGGAGTGGACTGAGGTCTGTTTCAGCAAGTAATGGAAGTGCTGGCATATGTGTAGGCTGCTGTCAGGCCCCTTGCCTAACGGGCCTGCCAGACTAGATGAAAAAATCCTTGGAGCTGAGAGCCAACTGCTTTTGGGACAAGAAAGCAGCAGGAGAGACCAGGAGGAGGCAGAAATACTATCCAGGTCCTTTCCTCTGTGCTGAGTTGTCATGAAGGGGTGCAGAAACAGGGTGCTGCCCGTATCAAGAATTACCTTAACCCTCTGCTCCAGCTGAGGTTCAGCCTGAGGCAGGGCTGGGACCCAGGGGTGGCTCCCAGTGAGAAAGAGCTGTTCCCTGTGCCAGCAGGCTTCAGGGAAGTACAGAGGAGCCCTTCACTCAGCACACTGCTGTCAATGACTGGGACAATGACCAAAGTGACAGCTCCAAAATCCATTCCTACAGAGGGCCTAGACCAGGTGCCCTGGGGACTCATTCACTGCTTCCTGGGTGCCCCAGCTCCCTCCATGTCCCTGCTTCAGCCCCAGGCATTCAGCCAGACTGGAAGAGGCACATCTAGACCTGGAAGAGCCATCTGTAAAGCCTGGCAGGGTTCAGAAAGCAGAGTTGAAGGGGTGGGCAGAGGGCTGGAGAAAACAGAGCTTGTTAATTAGAATTTCTCTTTTTGTCCAAGCAGCGAGACAGGAGTCCATGGAATCAAAAGGAGGGAGTGAAGGGACTTGGGCCAGTCTCTGCTCTGTGGTTAATGACAAACTCTTTCTACAGCAGTGCTGGAGTGTGAGGGCTGAGGCTGATGGATACTTCCATGGCTTGGCTCACTGATTTATTCCACGCTTGTCCTTCCTCCAAAGCAGCTCAACCCACCAAATCCCTTAATCTCCAGCAGCCCAGTCAGGAGCACTGACTCATCTCATCCCCAGACCCATATCCAGGCACACATCCATGACAGGGAGGTCTGAGACCATCCCTCAACACGAGAAGCTGGTGGTCACCCTGGGACAAGCCACCTTCTACCACCTTCATGTTCCCTTCCCACACTCAAGAAGCAGCAGTGTTCAGTGTCCCTGCAGCCCACAGCACAACACTTAAGGGAGGACAACATAATAAATGGGGATATGGAGTTTAACCAGCCTGCCAGAAACCACACAGCACATCCATGGCAGGCCTTGGGCAGAGCCCAAGTTTTCTAACTCCAGCCTCCTGTATTCATCACCAGAGAGGACTCTGCATCTCAGCATAAAACCTGAACATACACCTCAGGAACTGCATGAAAATGCAAACTGTGACTGATGGAGGGGAACAAATTATATCTTCTTTGCGCTATGGGCAAGTTTCAGGACAAACAGCAGCTCTGGATGATTTCCTGAAGCCAGAGGATAGATAAAAATTATCCCAGCTCCTTCCATCTCCAGTGAAGGGATGATTGCCTTGGTATGATACTCCAACAAAAGGGAAGACCCTCTGACCTGCCCACCATCTGCTGCAGCTTTGCCAGTTATCTATCTAACTCAGGGCCACTGGTGTAGAAACCTCATGGTATCAGACACTCATTGCCACCAGAAATGCTCCTGGGGCACCCAGCGTAGAACTGGCACTGGGAGACAAAGTGCAAGGATGAGGAGATACACCAGGGATTTCTTGGGTTTCCTCACACTAAATATTTTTGTGTCTCTGCCTAGGCTGGAGCCATAGAGGACTCTGAAGAGGACAAGGTAATGAGGATGCCATAATGACACAGCTCAGGACAGGATGAAAAAAGAGGTGGTGAGAAGAGATCTGTTTGGCAGGGATACTAGCTTTCTCATGGGAATTTATCCTACAAAAAGGAGGGGGGAGCAGTGCTGGGCCCTCTGCCCTGTGGGATGTGCCATGGGAGCAGAGCAAGGCTGGCTGGGACATAGGGATCAATGGGTGACACTGAGATGGAGACACACCAGTTGCTGGGGCTGCAGAAAGGAAGAGATAGTGTGCTGGATAGATCCTGCTTAACCTGGGGAATCTGTTACCTCTAAATTTACGGAGTCTGGGATAGGTGAGGCAGTGGAACAGAGAGAAATAACAAGTCACTGACAGAACAGGGAGAAAATACAGCATCCTGCTTTGGGACAGACCAGAAACTCTGTGGGTGAAATGCATCTGCAGCAGGACTAAAAGGATTTCTCTGTTCCAGGACTGACATGCAATGGGTGCTAAGAGAAAGCAAGCACTGATTTTCTTCCTGTATCCCATATCTCCCTTTGCATCTCCCTCTCATAGGACACTGATCTGTGGCACAGAGTCGAGTGCCAGCAGCGTGTGCAGCCCCAGCACGGAGGAGCTGAGGGAGGTTTGTACCAAGCCACGAGGAGGCAGACTGCAGGAGAGATCAGGATTTCTCAGTCAGCCGTGCACCTCAGCCTCACACCTGCACCTCTGGAGCTGTATGTGCCCGGGTTCTGCAGCACCCTGGAGCAACCTGCTCTCCTGACTGCTCTCACTCAGCATTCTGCTTCCCACACTCTCTGCTTCTGCTCAGGGACCTTTTGAAACTCTCCTGCCAGTATCTCGTTTGCTTTCTCTATTCCAGCTCTCAGGGCTGTCAGCCCCAAATCCAGTTTCCCAAAGATGCTTGGATATTTTCTTTGCCTGAACTATGTGGCATGGACAAGACCTGGCCCCATCTCAGCCCTGCTGCTCAGATGAGCCCTCCTTGACCCACCTGCAAAGGCCAGAGCGTCCTCCTCCTGCAGGAACCGAGCCGCTCACCTCAGTCACTGTCTCATCGCTGGCCGGGACGGAGCGCTTGGTCCTCTCCACTCTTTGGAAGAAAACCTGTGTCAGAGGAGTGGAAAGCACTTTTCTGCAACTGTCCTCGGAAAAGAGAGGAAGTCAGGTGAGGATCTGAGCTGCTGGAGAGTGTTTCATCGCCAGGAGTAGCTTTGGAACCCCTCCCTGAGCCCCCGGAGAGCCCCCCTCTCGCAGGGTGACTGACAGCCCGTCTCACGAAGCTGGATGCTGTCTTCTCTCCTGAATGAGAGAAAGGCAGAGAGCGTGTGTTTAACAAACAGCAATGGAAAGGGGGAGGGAGCCTGCCGCTGCTGTTTATACAGTGTTCAGCCACTGAGGGGCTTCTTGCATCGAGCAGAGAGAAGCTTTTCCACCACATCCAGTTTCCTCTCCAGGGAGAAGTGGTGGGAGCTGGAGTTCTGCAGGCTCCCCATCCACACCACAGACGTGGGCAAGCATTATCTGCCCTCACTCCACAGCTGTCCCATCTCCTCAAGCTTTAAACTCACTGGGCCTGGCACAGACATGTCCAGAGGGGGATGTCCCCTGCAGAGGTCTGCAGGTCCTGCAGCTCAGCAGAGCTTCCACAGACCTCCCTCCTCTGTCTCAGTGTTTGCACAGTGCACAGAGCAACCTGCAGCTGTGGGACAGGACTTCAGGGACTCCTGAGATACAAACAGAAGTAATGCTGAAAAGTTTTAGCCACTTGGCAGTGTCTTGGTCTGCTCCAGAGCAGGATTCATTGTGGACATGGAAACTGAGTGACTTTCAATTTTAGGATGCTCAGCACTGTCCACACACCTGAAGCAAGAAAGAGGGAGAGACAGAAAAGCAGCATCCAAAATCCAAGCTTGCTGGGGCCCAGGAAAGCACTCTAAAGGCAACACAGGGAAGCAGATAAGCACAGATAAGTCCCACCTGTTCAAAGATTTTGCCCTCAAGAAGTCATGTGTGTCCTTAGCATAGGATTTCCAACTCAGGCAATGTGTGAATTTGCAGCTCACCTAGTCTAGGAGATGCAACCACAGTCTGAGGAGGATGCCTCTCGTTGACTTTGAGTACCTACAGCTGGAATTTTATCAGAGAAGTCTTGCTCTTTACCCCCACAGTGAACTTCAGTCTTCTTTTCTTTGTGAGAACAGAAACATGGAGGCTTTTCAACCACCCCTTCATGCCAAAAAGTCACAACACACCAGGAAAAAGAAAACACTCTAATGGCTCAGCAGAAAAAGAGGAATGAGAACATTCTTGAAATCACACAGAAAGTGACACTTAAACCCAAGACTGGGACAAGAGTCCTCATAAGTCCCATCCCTCCCCCTCCTCTCTCTGTCTCCCCTTCAGAAAGGAAAGGACTAGGCATGAAATCTATGTCAGCTGTGAAACTGGATTTTTATGGGAGTTTCATGTCTTCTCCCCCTTCCTTTTCCCTGAGGCTGTTGGTTTAGCTGCTCAGGAAAGCTGGGAGTGGAGGGAAGCAGGACAAGACAAACTGCTTGGAAAAGGCCATTGCTGTCTCCCAGTGGTCTTCAGAGAGAGGTGAAGAGCAGCTGACACAAAGGGAGTGGTGCTTGCTATTCCCCCTGTTCCTAGTGGATGGATACTCCTCCTCTCCAGGGTCCTCAGCAGTGGATGAATTATTTCAGCTCAAGATTATTTTTCTCCTCCCTTGTCTTCTGTGTGAGATTTTTCTTGCTTGCCCCCCAGATTCTTTTGCTCCCCCTCTCCACTCCTCTCTTCCCAGGGCTGAAATAAGATGCCTGGGGAGAAGACAGTGATTGGCAGGAGAGAAATTTGTGCAGCCTGAAGCTGTGAACCTTCGTCAGGACCATGGGGTGAATTCCAGTCATTTTTGGCATGTGGTGTTTTGCTGGATAACAGCAAATGCAAACTCTTAAATCATGGATTAGTCAGTGCAAGTCCCCAAGATGTCCTCTCCCACGGTCTAAGGGGTCCAGTGGAGCACCAAAACCTGCTGTGCTCCAAAACATCACCTCAGCTCTTCCACCAGACAGAGCAGTGCAAAAAGGTGCAGTTGAGCTCTCAGCACACGGGACTGTCTTCCCAAATGGCACCCACGCATCTGAAGTTTGGTCCCCATTCCCTGGGTGCTCTTCTCACAGCACCACAGACACAGCTGCCTGCCAGTCTGCCTAATCTCACCCAGCTACCACAGACTTACAGCCAGCAGTGGGTGCAGCACAGCCTTGGCTTCTCCACGGGGAAAGGACACCTGGGGGCTGCAGTGCCAGCCTCCTCACACTCCTGCTGGGTTCAGAGGAGCAGTCATGGCACAAACTGCAGCAGCATGAACACTGAGGTGCAAAACAACCTCCCCTCACAGCTTACAGATCCCAAAGCAGCTGAGAGTCTTCCAAGCCCCAGCCAGCAACACTCTGAAGGAGGGGGGTGGGGGAATACAGAGATGGTGCCGTGCAGTGTCCTGGGGTGTGGAAGGCTGTGCAGCCCCGAGCAGAGATGCCAGGGTCCACTGCATGTTGTACCCTCAAGCCTGGGATATTTTCACACGCAGGCTGGATCCTCACAAAGGCCTGCACGGGTGTCCCAGGAGCCTCATGTCCTTCCAGACATGAGGGGATCGTTGAAAGGATCTTTGCAGCTCAAAAGCCTTTCCCAGTGGTTGGGCTTTCATTAGGCCAAAGCGAGTCTGCTCAGCCGTGCTTCTGAGAAATGCAACAATGAATTTTGTACTCCGGGGAGCAAAAATTATGTCAAAAGGCTGAGAAATGGAGCAGAGAAGAGGGCTGTCTTTTGGCCTATAATCTGCTCTGCCTCAGTGAGCAGGCAGGTCCTCAGTCTAACCACCTTGCAGCTGTAAGCCATCTGCTGTAGCTTAACTTCTGTCAGAAAAAGAAGGTGGATTATCTGTTCACTCCCTGGGAGGAATCTCTAAGAAAACTGTTACCAAGGCTTCCAGATGCTCTGGTTCATCCTGCTTCATCTGGAGCAGCAACAGTGACATACTTTGAAAAGCAGCTTTTCATTTTTTAATCATCTGTTTAATTCCACCTGCATGTAACCAAAATATTTCCACTGCTCCTTCCTGAGGTGTCATGCCAGTATTTTCCTGAGCAGCCTCCAAGTATCAGCAAGTTTTGGTAACACAAAAGCCCCTTTTCCATTTGGACCCCGGAGTTCACGGATGCAGCGGATTTGGGAGTCTGATGCATTTGGGAATTAAATTAGCCACAAAGAGACTCAGGGGTGGGAGGGCAGATAGAGAGCTGTCTGTATCCTCTCTGAATTTAAAAACAGATTCTCATTTTGTAACAGCTTTTTGTCCCCATGTGAACATTCCTGGAATTAGTGAAGGAGAAGAGACACCATCAGGGACAAAGTTTGGCTAAAATATCTGAGCAATCTGACACTGGTAGTGAGTGTCAGTGAGAGGCATTGGAGAAGCAGGAGGAGAGATGGACCATGGGTTGGCCTGGGACTGGCCTGGGTCTGCCCCAGCTCTGCTCACCTTCAGGGCAGGCAGAAGTCAGGGATGCTGAGTGTGTTTGCAGGATGAGGATCAGTGAGTCAGGAAGGAGATGATCATATGGGAAAAGATTAATGGGATTTGTCCTGCTGAACACATCACCACACCTCAGCTCCTGCCCCACTAGGGGCAAACCCACAGGACTCCCTTGTTTAAGTCAATTAATACAAAGGAGGGTTTACCCCTTCCATCCCCTTCCTACCCCTGGATCTCACTCTGACACACAAAATCCCCTTGATCATCCTCACATCAGGACAGAAGGACTCCAGGCAGTTTCTCCAGGCAGACATCAGCACTGCTGAGCCCAGAGCTGGCCCCTGCATTTAGCTGCCATTTCTGCAAGTCACTGCACTCAAAGCTTTGTTAATTTATTAGAGGGTTGCTTGTTGTTTGTGTACTGAGCCAGGTAGAAAACAGCTTCTGCAGAAGAGGATAATTGCAGTCAGATAAGCTCTTCAGAGCTGGGATTGCAAAAATACGATACGATGTAGACCAGCAGTTGGCTGGGTAAAATAGAAACATGGATGAGTTTTTGGGTTGGAACGTATTTCCCCCATCTATCACAGACTCCCTGTCTGCCTTTGGGCAAATCATTTGATGTATCTCAGTTCTCTGTACATAAAAAACGTGATAAAAATGCTTCACTCTGGCAAACTCACCCCTGGAGCAGAGGACCTGGTGTTTGGATGTGCAGTGGTGGCAGCTGTTTCCCACTTTGTCCTATGGTATTTCTTTCTAAGTTGCCCAGCTCATTTAGGCAGCATGTTCTGTCATCAGGGTCTTGCTCTGCCAGACTGGATATTCCTGCTTCACAGTCCTACAAAGAAATTTCTGCCCATGCCGTCACTCCTGAGATGACAAAGAGCACCATAAATGCTGGATTGTGTGATGAGAACAGGCAGAGCTGGATGGGCTGATGGCAGCCCCAGCCTAAACTCTTCCAAAGTGTCAAGACTGAAAGTGATTCAAGTGGCTGGAAAATTCAGAGCATGACTTGTCTTCTATGGGCTTGCTCTTGCCAAACGGCACCAGGTATCCAGGAGCTGGGATCCAGTGCTCAGCACCACCGTAGCAGCAGCAGGATCATGTTTGCTGCTTCACAGCCTCCTTCCATCTTTTCTGGTCCTGCAGGGACCCACATCAGCTGTGAGCAGGGAGCAGGTTACCCATGCCCTGCTCAGCACTGCTGGGCTGGGCTGGCAGCAGTATCTGAGCACAGAAGGGTCAGAACCACTCCTGATAGTAACTGGGGATTTGGCTGAAAATCCATTTGGCTCTGTGTTCCCTAGAAACATGACTCACAAGCCAGTGTCTGACACTGAGAGATAGGTATGACACCGAGTGCCCCATGGAGAAGAGCTGTGTCCCCAGGGGCTGAGCAGAGCATGCACGAGCTGAGCAGAGAGTGTGCTGGAAAGCACAAAGCCTTATAAAGGCAGTGCTCTGGGTTTGTCCTTCTCTCAGCTCTTCAGGCGATGAAAAGGACGACTCACAGCCCTAATTAACTAGAACATGCTAATACCACTGAGCTTCCCTGGCCAGAAAATTTGGCACAAGACATATGGGACATTTTCCAAACAACTGCTCAGGGGAGCTCGTGTCTGCAATTTATTATTTGATGAGCAGTTTCCTCTCTGCCTTCGCTGAAGAGCTCACACCAGACACGAGGGAGGTGAGTCTAGAGCCTGCAAATCTACTTTGAAAGCCATTTCATGCTGAACAGAGAAGAGACTTATTTCTCCCCAGGCATTTAAGATATTTAAGGTATCAGGGGAAATATAGCTTTGCACAGGATTACCTCTGGGAGCACTCAGTGCCTTCGAACGGTGCAGCTCGTAGTGCTCAGCTTCCCATGGGGAAAACACGCTCCTTCAGGGTGACATTCACTCTGGGCAGAAGACGCAGGACCAGAGAGTGTGCATTGTTATTTTGCAGAGTAAAACAGAGGAGCACAGCCAGCTCAGGCATCTGGAGAAAGGGGAAAGGTAGAAGGGGCCCTGGTGCTGTGTCTTCATGATGTGTCTCCCTCTTTTGACAGCTGTGCTGAGCAAGGCAGTACCCCAGCTTATTGCCCTGAAAAAGGAGCAGGAAGAACCCTCCTTATTTCCTATTACTAACAAATCAGTTTGTGAGCTTCGGATTGGAAGCAAAGGGCAGGACTTTGAAAAGGATCAATTCATTCCTGTGGTAAGATCATCACTTTCAGTATTTGCTGTACTGCCAAGCCCAGAGGCAGGAGCTGCAGCCTCCTGAAGGCCACAACCTGCCCCTGGCCTTGCCTTCAGCCTGGTTCCCATGGCAGCCCTTGCCCCAGGACTGTTCAGGGCAGCTCTGACACAGGGTTTGGGTGGCAGTGAGCTACCCGACCAAGCACTGCCCCAACCTCACCAGTACAGACACTGGGAAGAGCTCAGGTTTGTGCAATATTCCCAGGACTACGCTGGTTTGACCTGCCCCTCATCCTTGGCATCACCTGTGGCCACCAGCTGTGGGGCTGGGCAGGACACCCTGTGCTTACCAAGGGCACAGCTCTCCCTTCTCCCTCCCATTGCATCCTCTGCAAACATTCGTTGTTATGGTGACAGCTCCAGAAGGAAAATCTTTCTGAGGATCTTTCAGGTATTTTAACAATGGTACAACCACTTCAATTATTTTCTTTAAGGGAGATGGTTATTTTGCTCAACAGCAACTGAATTTCTTTAATTTTGTTTGTGGTGACCACTTGAGTGATTCTTGGGCTCCAGCCCTCAGTGCGTGGCTGTAAGAAAGTGGAAGGGGGAGAAGTAGAGCCAGGTTTTAAAAAGCTGCTTTTAAATCCTCTTGGGAGCACAGGAGGTGCCTGCAGGCTGAGGCTGCTGAGCTGCAGGCAGTGGAGAGTCTGAGTTTCTCCAAAATTAATGAGATTTTGGGGAAAATCTGCATCTTTCTCGGATAGCAAAGGGCAAAATAAATAGCAAGGGGGGACATTTATGTCCAATAACCCGTGCTCTGTGTGAAATGCTGCACTGTGAAATACTGTTCTTGTGGAATCTCCTGCAGAAACGTCCCTTGGCTTTTGAAGGCTGTGTGATGGTAAACGAATTCTCTCCATTTCCACTGAACGGACTGAAGACTTTCATATGTGACATCAGGGAGAGAACTGTTCTCTGCAGATATCTCTAATGAAAGTAATGAATATAACAAACAGCCTCAGCCCAGCCAGGAGAAAACAATCTGGGTTTGTGATATGACCACAGGTGTGGATTTCATGGCTACTGTGTTCTGACCCTGGGATGTGGATTCTAATGAACAAGACTCCAGCATCCTGAGCAGCCAAGCCTGCCCAGCCCATTTTTGTAACATGAGGTCATGAAGACCTTTCCCACACCCCTTCTATAGAGAGCTGAGGTCAGAAACCTAAATAAAACATTAAAAATCAAAACCTGCAAATGCTTCAGGCTCTGAAGGGACAGCTTAGCACATCTTTGAATGCTCAGCACCCTGAACCAGAGATCCAAATGAAGGGGAAGAGCATTCTGGGCATCCTACATGCAGTAACCAGCAGGTTGGCTGGGGGCTGACACACAACCCATCACAGGGAGGGCTGAGAGAACAAAGCTGTTCTGGCCAAGCCCATACTTCATGTGGAGTATCAGAGAGGTTTCATGCACAGCTCAGAGTAAACAGGCAAACAAACGGCAGCCAGAAATGTTAATATTTGCAGAAATCTCCTGGTTTTGGCGCCTGGGTGTGGGGAGCTGAAGGATGCTGGTGGAATGCAAATGTGATGGATTCTTGGCTGCCCAGAGTGGTGGCATGGGGAATCTCACAGGGCAGGACATCTGCCTGACAGGCCTGCTCATGATGGTTCACACAAGGACTCCCGGGAAGGGAGACTGGGCTGAGAAGTTCAGTAGCACATGAAACTGGTCCCCTGGGATTGAGTTATTTGAGTATCCCTGGGGAAAAAAAAAACAGACAACAAAATGTTCATCCTCCTTTGCCTGTTTCAGACTGTGTTTCTCTCCCTCCATGCAGAAGGAGATGGATTTGTCCATGCTGATCCCCAACCCTTCTCCTGTATATGTGAGGGGAAAAATAACACAAGCCTTTCAGACTCCTGCCCTCACTTCACCTGGGTCCTTTCATGGCATGTTTAGGATGGTTTGAACCTGCTCAATGCCTCTTGCAGTCTCTACAGGGATTTCACCTGGACCATGGCTGCCAGTTCATAGACAACTTCAGAGGCTCCAAAGCCTTGAAGGCTCTGGCTTTAGCAAAACAGCAATATCATTTGGGACTGGGAAGAAGATATTGGCAAATAATGGCCACCTCTGGTCACCTTCCTCCTACAGCTATTTATCCAAAGATACCATATCTTGGAGCATTGCTTCATTTCCTGCTTGCCTTTCTAACCGAAGCCTCTAAATCATGTCCCTGCAGCTGAGATCACGGAGGGAAGTGTAATATCCATTAGCAGTGATGCTGCTATTACCTTGATTTACCTCATCCCTTCTTCTTTCACTCTTTTCTTTCTGTTTACAGCAATCCCTTTCCACTTCTTCCCCCTCCTGGTCTCAGTGCAGGAAAGAACTGGCAGGAGCCCACAGAAGCAAAACTTCCTGGGATGCAGCCTGCTTTTGGAGACACCCATGTCTGGTGTGGAAATCTGGGGATTTCTGCTGGACCAACAGCACCCCACTCCTTCCTGACCAGAAATGCCAACAGCAGTGGGAAAGGCTGGCTTCAAGCGACCCCATCCTCACCCTGATAGAGTTTTTCACCTGGGGCTTGTCCAGGTCAGCACATGGAAAAGACCAACCCCAATTTACCCCTCTGCCCCTCTCCTGTCCCACAGCTGGGCACTGCTCAGGGAGAGTCACAGGATCCTTTGGGAGAGACTCCAGGAGAGCAGGATCCAGAGGAATCAAAGTCCTCAGAGTGTATTTGCACTCAAACCAAAGTAAAACAGGGAAATCAAAATGCAAAGCTTCTTGTCCCCTGTAGAATTTCCCTGCCTGCATCTGGAGAGTTGACACAAGAGACTGACACTGGGATCAGCAGTTGCTTCCCCTCGTGTTTCACTGACACCCCAGGGAAGCTCCCCGGCAGCAGGACCCACTACACTTCCCACTTCATCCCCCCCCTCCTGCAAGGCCAAACTGTTCCTCTGACACCCATCTCCAAGAATACATATTTACTGCATGGAACAGAGAACAGTGAAGGGTTTTGGATCCAACCCATGTGCTTTGAGCCAAACCCTTCTCAAACCATGTTATCCTTCGCCTCCCCAGTGCATAATCAAACTCTCCAAACACAGCATTCTCAGGTCCCAGCCCAGAGCTTGGAGCCTCCCGAGAGGGATATGCTAAAAAAAGAAAGAAAAATACTACATTGCCAACTGAAGTGAGTGCTGAAAGGAAGGAGATGCCAGGAGCACTTAAACAGGAATCCGAGACCGGGGGACGCTCGGATGTGTGTTTTCAATCCCCAGAAGGGAGACGTGTTCATTGGGAAGTGACTGCCACTCTCTGCTGGTTTTAGACCTTGTAGTTGATGTCCCAGAAAGTGAAATGGCCATGACAAGGACATTCCCATCTGTTTTAGAACTTTCTTCTTGGATTGATGGATTAGTGCAGTGCATGATAAAATCGTGCCACTCCTCCTTTGGCTCCAAACCTGCATTTGCAGCTCAAACCTGCAAAGATGGAAATAAGCAATTTTACATGAGGTTGTCTTGGCAGCAAGGGGAGTTATTTGAGAAAACCTATACAGCAGGGGGTCCAGGACTCTGTTGGGTGCTGAAGGATGTCCTGCAGCACCTGAACCCAAGCTGGCGGCTCCACACCCTGGGGCAGAGCATCTCTTCCAGGAGAGCAGCATCCCACAGCCCCCTGCCAGTCCTGGGCAGGGTATGTGCTGGCACTTCCCAGCCTGGTATTGTGCCAGGGGGATGCTCCTGCTGTTCACACTGCACAGAAGGACCAGGACTAGGCTCCAGCTGGGGCTAAAAGGGGAGCTTGATGGAGAAGTTCAACATTTGCTGAGCTAACCCAAATTCTGCTGTTTCAGGGTGAAGCTTCAGTTCTCCAGCTACAATGGGCCTACAGGTACCCCAGGGAGGCTGTCACCTCCTTGGCTCCATAACAGGGAGAGTTGAGCTCTGACCACAGCACAGATCCTGATTCACAGGGACATCTCCCAGCACTGTTGGCTTGGGCTGCTAGGAGAACATAACCTTTCACAGCACATTCCAGATCTCTGCTAAAAACCAATTACTGATGCTTTTACCTCTCTGCAGAGCCTCACAAATAAAGGATCATGGTGCTGCAACAGGTGAGGGAGCAGCATCCTGGTTCACTCTAGGCTGTGTGTCCTGTGCTGGAGTCTTGTCTGTGTTTCTGTGCATAATTTATAATGTCTCCTGGAGGAACAGTGGCAAAGCCAGGAGGCTGGACACAGATGACAAAGCCATTTCCCTCTCAAAAGGATGCACCTAAGCAGATGATTCAGCTCCCATCCAAAATCCACGAGTTCAAAGCCAGCTGTTTCTCAGGATTGCTGGCACGTGGCAGGAGGATGGGAGGTAACAGCAGCCACTGTCCTGCTGTGATGGGCTGGCACTGGCACTGCTCCCATTCAGCCCTGGCATGTTCACAGGGAGAGAGCCAGCTTAGTGGAAGCACAGGGATCTAAATGTGGGGACTGAGGGGTTTTTGCACGAAGCCACAGCTGAGAGGATATTGTTCAGGCATCCCTGGATCCTTGTGTCATCCCTAGGTCCTGGTGTCATCATCCCAGAGATATTCCCAGGGGCACTTTTCCGTGTTGTGCAGTGGAAAGGAAAAATGGCAGCAATAGGAGCAGGTTCAGCCTGCTGGAAACAATACCTGCCCAGTGAGTTCTTGTCCCCCAGTGCCCAGTGAGCAGTGGGCACTGAGCATCCCTGTCCCAAAGCCACCATGGGTACTGGAGCAGGAGGGTGCAGCCAACGCCCACCTTGCTCAGAGACCTGGAGCAGTCCTGAGCCCCCACAATAACCCTGTGGGGGCCACCAGCCCATTTGGCCATGGCCTGACCTTGTTGGTGTCCATGGATTTCACTTGCTTGGCCAACCAGAGGCCAAGGGGGGCATCTCACTTGCCCATGGCCAGCATCCCCCAGGACTGATTGCTCCTCCTGCATGCAGTGATGTTCCAAGTCCAAGCATCAGCAGGGGGCTGTGGCTGAGCGTGTGAGCCCGAGGGGCTGCTGGGGACAAGGCAGAGGCCTGTGCCTGCAGGCTGGGCTGCTGTGGCCCCATGCCAGTGACCAAGCACACCCAGTGAGAGAGATGGCCTGGGAAAATCCCTCAGACAAGCAAATGAAGATGGGCAGAAATGCTTTCTGCACTAATTGTACTGCAGTAATGAGAAAACAGAGCACCAGGAGGAGGAGAGCAGTAGCTGGACAGTGCCTGGCACATGGCCCTTTTGGGGCACACTCTGGTTTTAATGGTGGTTAGGAAGGAGACAGGTGGTCTGTGCAGCTCTCATGAGTCCCTGTATCCCCTAGCTCCTTTTAATTTTATTTGCTTTTACTTCCAGTGTTGAAAGTTCTTGTGATTTTTCTCACATGTCCACCAGTGTCTGCCGCTTCCCACAACATCACAGAGCCCATCATCAGATGACCACACAGGGATGAAAACTCTTCCTTATTTCTTTCTTGTGCTAACTAGCCCACAGTCCTCGTGATTTCTGAGGTAACCCAAAGCTGTGACCCCAAAATGTTGGCCAGAGATGTGTTCTGAAGTTACTGTGAGCAGGGCAGAGAGAAGGAGGCTTTGGCCTGGAGCTCGTTTCTGTGCTATACTGCACAGATAGAGGATACAGCAGTGGAGCTGCAGTGGTGCAGCGCTTGGCAGTGCAGGACAATGTAAGCCCAGTGCAGGGGAGATGCAGGGGCAGTAAAGTGGCAGCATACGGGCAGCAAGGGGACAGCGCAGGCACAGTCCAGTCCAGTCCAGTGCACTCCGGTCCAGTGCACTCCAGTCCAGCCCAGTGCACTCCAGTCCAGTCCGGTCCAGTCCGGTCCAGCCCAGTTCAGTGCACTCCAGTACAGTACAGTCCGGTCCAGCCCAGGTCAGTGCACTCCAGTCCGGTCCGGTCCAGTCCAGCCCAGGTCAGTGCACTCCAGTCCGGTCCGGTCCGGTCCAGCCCAGGTCAGTGCACTCCAGTCCGGTCCGGTCCGGTCCAGCCCAGGTCAGTGCACTCCAGTCCGGTCCGTCCAGTCCACCCAGGTCAGTGCACTCCAGTCCGGCCGGTCCATCCAGCCCAGGTCAGTGCACTCCAGTCCGGTCCGGTCCGGTCCAGCCCAGGTCAGTGCACTCCAGTCCGGTCCGGTCCGGTCCAGCCCAGGTCAGTGCACTCCAGTCCGGTCCGGTCCAGTCCAGCCCAGGTCAGTGCACTCCAGTCGGTCCGGTCCAGTCCAGGCCAGGTCAGTGCACTCCAGTCCGGCCCGGTCCAGTCCAGCCCAGGTCAGTGCACTCCAGTCCGGCCCGGTCCAGTCCAGCCCAGGTCAGTGCACTCCGGCCTCGCACGCGCCTTCCCGCGGGCGGCGCGTGAAGCCCCCAGCCGGCCCGGCGCGCTCCGACGTGACCGCGTCGTATGCCGGGACCTCGCCCCGCCCCCTCCGCGGGATTGCACCCAATGAGTTGGCGGGCACGCGGCGTATCTGCGCCGTGATTGGTCAGGGCGGGTGTCAGTCGCCGTGAGGGGCGGGGCGTGGCGAACCCCCGGGTTCGGAGGGTCGGAGGTGGGAGAGCGGCGGGACAGAAGGGGAGCGGACCGGACCGGATAGTGCGGACTAGACTAGACTAGGTTAGACCGGACTAAACTAGGTTAGACCGGACCGGACTAAACTAAGCGGTGTCAGCGCGGTGGGGTGGCGGGGGCTGCGCCCAGGGGAGCGGGCGGTGCGCACGGCGGGACTCGAGCCGGAGGGCAGCGCGCACGGCAGCGGCGGTGCCGCGCCGGCCCCGGCGCTCCTCCCGGTGTGGGTGGGTGCTGGCAGCGCTCGGCCCGGGTGGCCGCTGCGCTGGGGGCCTGTGCGACACAGGGCCGGGCCCGCTCAGACGCGCTGAGCGGTTCTGCCGAAGTGACGGGAAACTGAAAGTTGTGGCCGTGCAAAGGGATGACCCTCCGCCAGGGCCGCTCTGTAACTCGGGGCTTTCCAGTGCTGCACCACCCCGGGCAGCAGCTGGGCGGGCCCGAGCTCTGGTACCAGACCCTGCCCCAGAGCGCAGGAGCGGCAGAAGTCGGGCGCACTCCGGAGTGCCGGGGCTGTGCGTGCGGGGGTGGCAGCAGGCTCAGGGTGGGACCCGTGTGCCAGCAGGGATGGCCAGCAGGAGCCAGGACCGGAGCCTGCGGGAGGAGCTGACCTGTGCCATCTGCTGCGAGCTGTTCAGCGAGCCCGTCATGCTGGACTGCATGCACCACTTCTGCAAGGGCTGCATCCAGGAGTACTGGGAGAGCTGCGCCCAGGTCCCCTCCTGCCCGCAGTGCCGCCGCAGGTTCCCCAGCCGCGCTTTCCGCACGCACTACCTGCTGGCGGGGCTGGTGGAGAAGGTGCGGCGCTGCGGCTCCGAGGAGCACCAGCAGAAGATGCAGGTGAGTGGCTTCTGCCGAGCTGGGCAGAAGGGGACAGGTGCCACATGAGTTCTGAGCAGCCACCATCTCTCCTGCCACAGGCAGTTCCCCCACTTCGAACCCTTATCTGATCCAAGTGCAGTGACATTTGTGTCTCTTCCTGATTATCCCTCTCCCTATTTCCTTACAGCTCTCTATATTTTGGACACTTTCCTTTTGCATTTGTTTCGCTCACTGCTGTGTCTGATTCCAACCACATTTCTCATTTAAGGACATAGTCCCTATGTGAGAGGGGAGTGAGGGCTGCTGTGCCAGGTGTTCTGCTTGAGGAGACAGTCTCTTCACAACATGCAACATTTAAAGCTTGTGCAAACAGATATCCTAGAACTCCCGGTGTTAAAAGTAAATTGGATTCATTACATGCACAGATACTTAATTCTCTAAGCTATTCATCAGGTGCTTGCTTCTTCCTTACAGCCTTTATTTGAGCTCCTGTTGCAGTCTCCTTCTAATGCTGACCATAGGAACTGGGAGTGTTCCTGAATCACAGTAGAGTGGTGAAATGGCCTCCTTACCTTCTTTTCCTTGCTCCTGCAGAAGCACCTGGAAGATGCTTTGCAAGCTCGTGAGAAGGAGATGGAGAACTTGCTGCAGAGGAAGCGTGTGGCACAGGAGGACATCTGCAGCCTGACGGTAACACACTGTGGGAGCTGCTCTTCAGGCAGTTTCTGGGGCAGTGTTCACAGAGGATGTGTGCATCACTTCAGTTGAGGTTTAGCTCAGCTTCCTGTAAAAATCTAGATGAGTAACAGTGGGTATCTACAAACTCCCCTGCATGTAGGCCCAAGCTCATCACTGCTGGTTATTCAGCAGAGCAGTAGCATTAATGCAGTGTTTACAAAATGCATTGGTGCAGAAGAGCTGAGACTTGGTGAGTGGTGAGAGCTGTGGGCAGCCTGCTCTGGCCCTGCAGTGCTGCCTTTTTGGAGAACATTAACTCTTGGCAGCTCTAAAATCCTCTCGTGTCAGAAGGGATGGCAGCAAAGCTGAAGGAACTGGGTCAGTGGCAGGGTTGGCACTGCAAGAGTGGTGGCCTTGTCACAAGGACAGTGTTGGGATTCACTGCAAAGCTCCAAGGTGAATGAGGAGCCTGAGTGCTCTCCATGGGCTTGAGAGGGACCAGGCTCCCTGTTGGTACAGATCTGTGAAGTGAGAACAGCCACAGGCTGACTGTGCTGCTTTCTTGGGTGGCATAAAAGCGTTAAAACCAAGGAAGGGGAGTTAAAGGAAAATGGAAGTAGTTCAGAGATGAGATAGAAATGAGAGGGGAAAAAAACACCTGTCTTCTGACTGAAGCCTCTGATCTGCCAGCCTGCACCATTTCAAATCTCTGTCCTCTTGCCAGGTGTGGAATAGACCTTTGAGATTAATGAAGAAGTATTAGCAAATAAGCACGTGCTTTCCTGTTGCTGCGCAAGAGCCAAGCGGTGTCTCGAGTCATGGAGCAAATTGCTGATCTGAACAGGGAGGCCCTGCACCTCCTCTGTGGTTCTGGTGTGTCAGCACAAACACCTGCTAGAGCAAGAGGAGGCTGGTGAAGCTTCAGATCTCTGAGGGAGATGGGTTTCCTGTGGGGAGAAAGGGATGTGCACTTCAGGAAGCACTCCTCGAGAAAGTAATGAGGGCTAAGGTTGCACTTGGAGATTAAAAGCTTAAAGATTTAAGGAAAATAAAAAGTCATTGGCTGTCTCTTGTAAACAGGCAGGAAGGCAGCGAGAACACAACAAGGTTGGCTGGTGAGTAAACAACTGGAAAAAAGTGACCTCTGGATAGAGCTGAATGGGATTTTATCAGCCTTAATGACAGAGATTAGTTTGTGCAGCTTGCCTGTCAGGCAGCTCTGCTCAGGGTCTGGAACAATGTGAAATAAATGCCAACTAACCTGAACAGCTGAGTCTGCAGCTCCACAAAATTTAAGGAGTTCCAGTCTTGCCCACAGGCAGATTCCTGTTGGTGTGGGAGAGGGCTTTGGCTGTGTGTGGGGATTTCTAGTTACAGTGACCAGGGCTTTGGTGGAGTTGGTTTTTTGGGTTTGTTGGGTTTTTTCCCCTTTGGCTCTGCAGCCTTGAAGATTGTCCTTGTGTCCTGTTCTCCATGCAAAAAGTCATTTCTATATCTAAACCTCAGATTTCCAGGGCTCTGTATGCAGAGGAACAGGCACAGCCATCCTGTGCATCCGCTTGTGTGTTTTAGCTGTCTGACTCACTTTCTCCCCTTCCCTCTGCTCAGAAATTGTCTGGGGAGCTGAACTTCAAGATTCGGGCTGAGTTTGCTCGCCTTCATCAGATCTTGGAGGAAGAGGAGAGAGCTGTGCTGGCAGAGCTAGGTGAGAAGGAGGAGCAGTCACTGGCCCAGCTGCATGGGCACGTTGGCCAGCTGGAAGAGGGGATGGCTGTGCTGCAGAGGGACATCGAGCACGTCAAGCAGACCCTGAGCAAGATGGAAGATGTGTCACTGCTGGAGGTGAGATGCTTTGCTGACTGCCAGGAGGCTGAGGGATATTTCAGAATCTCAAATTGGGATGGGAGAGTCTTAAATGACAGCACTAGGCTGTACCCCAAAGTTGTTCTCACTGCCATCCCTCTGGATTATCTACCCAATCCCTTGGAGTCTGGAGACTTAAGCTGCAAGGGATACAATGACATCAGATGTGATGGGTCTTGGGAACCTTCCTCATTCTCCATCCAAGTGCCCAGACAGGTTTCCCCAAAGTGCAGGTCCTGGTAGCTTGGTTTCCTCTCTCTGTGCTGTGTGGCAGCAGGAGGCAGGACAAGGAACTTACTTGTGCAGCTGCATGAGTTAGAGTGACTGCTAATTCTCTCTGCTTCTCACTGCAGGTGGAAAGCCTGGATATCAGGTACGTGTCTGGCATGAAAGAAGCTGATTCTCTTTTCTGGAGCTTATCTTAGTCCCTGGCTGGGACCACATGGGAAAGGCACTTTATCTCAAGTTTTAAAAGCATCACAAATTGCTCAGGAAGTCGCTGGTGCTGTGCAAGGTGGAGGCTGGTTCCCAGCATACACTGGATGCTCTTCCCAGGGAGCATCCTATATGTTGATGTGGCTGGCAGAGTGGGTAGAGGACACAGTGGTTTGGAATGGGTGCAAGAGCCATGTGTGCTGCAAGCGGGAAGAGACTTTGGGTGCTTCATCTTCTCCCTGCCCTTCCTCAGCTTCTTACTACTCATGAGGCTGCAAAAGTGACCCTGAAGTGCAGGTTTGTCTGAGGCTGGGAGTAGCTGAGGGCCATAATTGCCATAGGGGACTGTGTCCCTGTCCCCTTCCTCCCTGGGATGCAGCCTAACTCCACAGGCCTGACCTGCTGGGCCATGAAGAAATCCTGTTGGGTGTGCTGGGTTTGCCAGGAGTCACTGCTCCACAAGCAGTGCTGCTGGCTCTGTCTTAGACACCTCTGCCCTGAGCCACTCACTGCTCTGGGGGCAGAGCTGCATCAGGCAGAGCAAGCAGAGATATTTGTGTCCTGTCTTTACCAAATCTGTCACATGCAGCACTGTCCTGCAGCCCTGCCCGTGCTTTTCCTGTGTGCATTGGCAGTGGTTCAGCAGGGGGATTGACCCTGCCTGCCTCTCTCTGCCCCAGGCCCTCGGTGCATGTTAAGACCCAGCCTGCCCTGGACCTGCAGCACTACAGGGACAGCCACAGTGGTCCCTTGCAGTACATCTTCTGGAGGCAGATGCTGCGCTCCATCAGCCCTGGTGAGCACATTGCCGTGAGGGATGGGTGTGGTGGGCCAGGGGTGCTCTGCAGAGGGAGTGTACAGCTGGTAAAATGTCATGCTTGATGTCTCTGCAGCTCCTGCCCCACTCACCTTTGACCCTGAGTCAGCCCACCCCAACCTGGTCTTCTCCAGAGATCTGACAGCAGTGACAGAGAGGAATGGAGCCCAGCCCGTCCCCATCAGCCCCCGGCGCTTCCGTCAGTGCGTCAACGTCCTGGGCTCGCAGGCCTTCGACAGCGGCCAGCACTACTGGGAGGTCTGGGTGGGCAGCAAAACCAAGTGGGACCTGGGGGTGGCTGCTGAGACTGTGGACAGGGCAGCCAAGGTGAAGCTGTGCCCAGAGAACGGCTACTGGACACTTCGCCTGCGGAACAGGACAGAGTACTGGGCCACCGCCACCCCCTGGGTGCGCCTGACACCCCGCCAGCCCCCACGGAAAGTGGGTGTCTTCCTGGACTGCCAGGAGGGCACTGTCACCTTCTTTGATGCTGGGGACATGTCCCACCTCTTCACCTTCCACCAGGTCTCTGCCCAGAGATACTGCCCCTTCTTCAGCACCTGCTTCAGTGATGGGAGGGAGAACGAAGAGCCCATGCGCCTCTGTCACCTGGCCCTGTGAGGGACCAGGGTGCTCTGGGGACGTCAGCCTGGCTCCTGCCTGCGGCTGTGCTGGAGGCTTGTTCTTCACACACAAGCCTGTTGGGTGTTGGGGGAGCTTTTTTGATTTCAGTTTTAGGAGGAAGGAGGGGATGAGTCTCTTTCCAGGTCCTGTCTGCCCTCCCTTCCCGGTGCCGTGGCTGTGGTTGTCACAAGGTGTTCACAGGTGTTCCTGGCACCCCTGGGACAACCTTCCATTCCTGAGCGCGGCACGGTTCAGTACCAGCCCCGGCGCTGCAGGGGAGCTGGCTGTGGGTTGCTGGCACCTCCTGCCGCTCTGTGCTTCCCCCGTAGGCCCCGTGGAGGAGGGCAGCGGTCCCGGGGCGCCATCGGGTTCCTCTCAACGCTACATCCCGACCGTGGGCATCCTCTGCTGGAAGAGCTTCCCTGGGCAGGGCTCCGGGCCGGCAGCAGAGGGAGCTCGGTGCGCAGCCCAGGCGCTGCGGCGCGGCTCCGGTCACCATTAAAGCTCGTTAGAAAGCCGGTGGTGCCTGCTGGGCCTGCTCGGGGCTTGTGTGCTGGGGAATCTGCTGCCCTGGGGTGTGGGCACCAGCCTGGGGGCACCGAGCAGCTCCCGGAGTCCTGCTCCAGACCGGCTCTTCCGTGCCTGCAGCACAGGAGGCTCGAAAGAGCCGCTGCTCCCACGTAGTGCCTTGGAGCACTCCCTGCACATCTTGCAGTGGCTTTTCATCATTTGCTGTTTGAGAACAAGGGAGAGAGGTCCTCTGAGATTAGCCCCGATTTTGGGCTACAGTGTTTTAAGATCTGTCCATCTCTGGCCTGGCTGGATTTGTACATGTGAAAAAGGCCAAGTCCCAATTCTTTCTAAATTCAGCAAGAATGTGGCTCTTTTCCTGTCAGCTCCCCGTGGCCCTGCTTGCAGTGCTGCACCTGCAGGAGGGCAGGCAGGGGTCCCTGGTGGGGCAAGTCAAGGGGGTTTGGCTGCTGTGGTTTGTGCCCAGGAGGTGCTGGCAGTGTCTGTGCCTCACAAGTCAGCAGAAGTGCTGGGATGGGTCCAAGCCTGGCTGCTGGAAGTGGTGGGTGGGAGGGAGGACAGCAGTGCCTGGGGTGGGTGGAAATGTCATGTTTTTCCCACCCAAACCCATTCCAGGCTCAAAGCAGAGGCCAGAACTTCCCAGTACTGCATAGCCAGTGCTGGCTGGAACCAGGCGCCTCTGGCAGAGGCTCAGCTTTCCGTGGTGTGGGAAGGGCCAGGTGTGAGGCTTTCCCGTTCCCACAGCTGGGCACAGGGACACTTGCCAAAGCAAGGCCTTCACTGGCCATCTGCCTGCCCAGGGGGGATGGCACAGGGGCCCTGTTCACAGGGAGATTGCCTCTCCTGTGCACCACAGGGCTGAGAGTGCCTAATTCCTGTGCCAGGGCAGGAGAAGAAGCCAGAGTTGAGGACGTCCTGGACAAGGTTCAGCAGATGTGTCCTGTGCAGGAGCATTGAGCACAGAGGCTGCTCCCAGTGCCTGGGAAGCCTCTTCTCTGTGCAGCCGTGCTCAGGGATCGGGTGTGGAGGGGATGCTGGGGGTTTGTGCTTTCTCCTGGCCCCCAGTGGCCTTCAGCCAGTGAGTGCTGAGCCCATGAGCTGGTTTTAGCCTCCTCTCCCAGCTCTCTTCCTCTCACTGCCCCACAGCCTCAGCTGAAACAAGAAGAGCGAGCTGTTGGCTTGGAAGTGGTGCTTCGAGCAGGGCTGTGCTGCCCCCTGCAAGGGCTGGGAGCGTCTGGAAAGGCGAGGCTGGTCACAGCAGGGAGTTCTGCTGGGGAAAGGTAAAACCCCTGAGCTCCCCGCACTGCGGCCGGGTACGACTGGGCAGCAGCAGGCAGCACCCGGCGGAGCGAGGGCAGCGGATCCGCCGGCGCCTGCAGGGCGAGCACAGCCGGGCGCTGCTGTGTGCCAGCTCCCGCTGCGGGGGCCAGCGTGATGGCCAGCGTGTGCCACTGCTGCCACCTCCGACACCCTCCCCGTGCCCGAGGCGCAGCTGGAGAGCAGCCAAACCCGCTTGTCCCAAATGCTCCAGAGGGAGCACGTCCTTCCTTCTCCTGCCGGGCTGTGGGTGCTGGCCGTGGCGCGCTGCTCCCAGGCAGAGCCACGTTTTGGGGTGTGGTGTCCTTGCCTGGCCCTGCTGGTGGGGCAGGGCTCGGGAGGCAGAGAAGCTCCGCCATCCAGGGAAAATCCTGCTCCGGGCTGCCGTGCATGCAGCGTTAGCCCAGTGAGGAAATGCAGTCTGCCACTAAATGCTGACTGAAAAACACATTTCTCTGACAAACCAGAGCACCGTGGAGTAGGAACCACAGGCGTGAATATAGTGATGACCTGAGCTTGGCCTGGGTTCAGACAGGAGGGGATAGGGATGGGAGAGAGGGAACCATGGGATTAAAGCATCCCTCATCCCAGCATCCAGATTCTGCACCTGCCAGGGCTGGCTCTTGCCATCTTCTCCCAGGGCGGGCTGTATTTTCCTAGTGGGTTACCTCATTGCTTTGTCCCTGGGTGTTCCCAGAGCCACCCCAGCGTCCTTTTCCCATAGTTATGCTAGGGCTGGGCAGTGTCCAGCAGCTCCTCCCTTGGCAGCCTTCTGTGATCTGTGTGTGTCTTTACCCAGTGCTTTGGGGAAGCCTTTGCTTCCTCGGGTCCCCCCACGTGCTGGAAAGGGGACAAGATTTTAAAATAAGATCTTTTTGTTTACCGGGGCCGCAACAATGGAAAGGTCCCATCGGTCCCACAGTCGCCCTACGTTCGCGATGGAAAATTCCCCGCCGTGGCGGGGCGAGCCCTCCCGGTGTCCCGCCGTTCCTGCCGTTAGATGGCAGCATGGACGGGCCGGTCCCGGCCACCGCCGCCCGCCCCGGGACACGCTCGGGCTGCAGCGGGTGCAGGATGCCAAAATCCCTTGACTTTTGGGGTGCCCAAAGATGCCTCTCCCCTCAATCCCGGGTCAGACCCTCTGCTCCTCTCGCACTCAGCTTCTTTGGGCACCCTCTGACTGTGCACTTCGGCCAGCAGCTCAGTGGGGCCGTGTGATTTATTCCCTGTCACTGTCCACCCCTCAGCACCTCACCGCTCACCTCTCGAGGGCACTGACCCCGATGCTGTCCCCAGCGTGGGTGCTCTGCGTGGCTGCCCCGTCTGTCACTGGGGAGGGGTCTGATCCCGCAGCTTCAGCTCTTCACTCCTTAGTGCTGGGCAGTGACAACCGTCTGTGACATTCCAGCTCTCCCTTATCACGGAAAGTTTTGGAAGTCTCTCCTCAAACTTGTGGGGGCTTGGACACGCACCTGGGGTGAAGGGACATGGCCGCTTTCTGCTCTGCTGAAATCCAGGAGGGAGGCGATCCAAGATGAGTGTGCTGAAGAGTGATGGAGTTGGCACTCTCCGGGTTTAAAAACTCACTGATCAGGATGGGGGGAGTCGGATAGAATTAATTCTGTGACTTAGAGTCCCTCTGAGGGTTCCAGGAGAGGGACGGGGTGATTTCTTCTGCGGGTTTGGCAACGTGAGCAGTTGAGTGCACCAGAAGTTTTCCTGCCTTTTTGAAGCCATGAGCACATGGCTTTCATTCAGACTCTTTCTTCACTGCCCACAAGTGAGCCTAATTAACAATCCTCTGTGGCTCAGCGCGGGCCGTGTTGAGTTATCCGCTGAGCCCTCGTTGGGTGCCCAGGCAGCTGGCCAGGGCGGTGCCATCGCTCTCCCAGAGCTCTGCCATCGCCTCCGTCTGCGGCGCGTTCGCAGCCCGCTCGCTCCGAGCCAGAGCCGCCGTCGCTGGCAGCGGCAGCGCTGTGGGGGCAGCGCCGCTGGCACCGGCGGGGCGGCACCGCTCGTCTGCCAGCGCCACGGGCGTGCGGGGGTTGGTGTGTACCTGCCAGAGAACCGTGCGGGTCCACTGAGCGGTGCTGAGGGACAACGTGGCTGTTCCACGCTGCTGGCACTGGGCGCGCACGGGCGGCGTGAGTGGGGGGCCCTGCTGCACCCCCGAAGAATAAGGGTGCAAGTGTGAGCACAGACAAGTGCGTGTGTGTCTTTGCGTGCCCCAGGGAGTGCGGGAGGTTCAAGGGCTTTGTGCAGGACTGTGTGCCTGGGTGTGTGCGTGCAGGTGTGAGGTGTGGAACGGAGGGGGTGCACAGGGATGAAGGGGTGTGTGCAGGCAGGTGCGGGATGTGTTCCATCGCATGAGGTGCGTGTGCGCTGTTGTTGAGAGCGTTTATGTGCATCTCTTCTGCTTCGAGAGGCCGGGATGTGCACCCCGGCACAGACAAGAAATGGGCGATGTGCGGGCATTCTCACACAAGCGCAGGGAGATACACGGGGTGCACACAGGTGTGAAAACACACGCAGATGTGGGGGTGCTCATGTGCCCATGGGTCAGGGATGATGCAGAACCACGCACATAGGTGGAGACACCCAGGTGCGAAGGGATGCGGGCACCCCCGCTGGTGCGGGGGGCGCGGATTCCCCGGCAGTGCCCGTGGCTGCAGGTGCGCTCCCCCAGCCCCCTCTGCTCCCCGCCCGCCCCTCCCCGTCCCGCCCCGCCCGCCCGGCGCCCCGAGGCTCGGCGGAGGGCGGCGGGCGGCCCGGGCGGGCGGAGGAAAAGGAAGCGGCCCCGGTGCTCCCCGCCCGCCGCCGCCGCGCGTCGCCGCAGCTGGGGCGCGGCGGGAGCAGAGCTCGGGCGCGGGGCGCTCGCACCGCTCCGCATCGCACGGACCTGCCGGCAGCCCCGGAGATGAGGAGAGTTTGCACGCTGCCCCTCTGGCTCTGGCTCGGCATTGTCTCGGAGGCAGGTGAGCTGCCGGGGCTGCGGGCTGCCCTGCCCGCTCCGATGCCCGCTCCGCACCTGCGGGCGCGCTGGGGATGGGGCTGCTCCGGCGGGACGGGACGGGACGGGACGGACGGGACGGACTCGGCGCCTCTGCTCGCTTGTCCCCCAAACGCCGCAGGGACCCGCACTGCCCGCGGCGGCGTCGCTCACCCAGGACGGGGATGTGCCGTGCTTTGGCGCTGCCTGTCCCGGGCTCCCCCATTCCGGTGGGAACCGGCGCTCCCGGGCCCGGCGACCCCAATCCCCGACGGGGACCGGCGCAGTCCGCCCTGGGGTGCCGCGTCTCCAACCCATCCCCGACCAGGACGTGCCGTCGTGCCCGCCCGGGTGTCCCCGACGGCGGTGACAGTGTGTCTGCAGCGACAGGACGGGTCGGGAGGACCCTGCGGGGACCCTGCGGGGACCGGGACCGCGGGGAGCCCACGCCGCGCTCCTGCCGCGGATCTCCCGCTGTGAGCGGGCAGAAACCCCACGGGACCCTCGCGGGAGGGATGTCGCTGCGCATGGACGCGCCCGGCTGGAGGGTAGGCTGGAGGCCAGTCCCGGCTCTGTTTATTTATTTCTTCACACACAGAGTCATTAATTTGTGCGTGCCGGGGAGGAAGGCGCGAGGAGGCGGGGGTCCATGCGAAGCTGTCCAGCCTGCCTGTCCCAGCTCTGGTCCGCCTCGGAAGTCACCCGAGGCAGATCCCAGAGAAATGCTTTCCCTTTCCATAGCGCTTCTGTGGCAAAAGGCTGTTGGGCTGAGAGTGCAGAACCACGGCAGAGATGGGGCTGCAATGCCGTTCTAGCAAGCAGAGCCCGTGAGACAGGTCAGAGCTGGGTGGGCACTGCTGGATGGGAGTGGGGACAGGACACCTCTCCAGATACCCCCAGAGGAGCTCTTTCTTGCACGAATTAAGCATTTATAGCCCAGCTCAGAGCAAGACTGAAAGAAAGTTAGAAATGGTGAAGGTTGTGAGGTGGGGAGATGAATTTTGGGTGCATAAATAGAATTTTTTGTAGCATCAGCTCAGTGACTCGCTATCACCAGTGGCATTTGCTGCTATTGTTGGAGCAAGCTCACGGGAGAGCTGCAGGTGTGGCATGAACAGCATCACCAGCAGTGTCACTATCAGCCCACTCTGCCCAAAAAGCTACTGATGGCTCTGGTATCATGGGGCCAAAGGACACAACGGGTGGCCGGAGCTCAGGCGATGCTCAAGGAGGCTGGGCAGAAAGGAACCTGCTGCTGGTGGCATTGCAGTGGGAGCAGCTGCTCAAAGCTCTCTTGTTAGCAGTTTGTAAAGCATGGTGTAGCTGCTCCCGGGTTTTTTCATCTCCTGGAGGTGCAGGAGCAGTGCCTGGGAGGCTCTGGCCAGCGCAGCTGTGTGGCCCCGTCGGCGCAGGGCTGAGCAGAGCTTTGAAGCTCTCGCTGCTGCCTGATTAGTGCAGTGATGAAGGGCAATGTGGAACTCAACTGGGGGATGGTACCATGGGGATTTGCTTCCCCTCCTTCCATTCTGTCAATGAGGACAATTTGTCAGTGCATAAAGGACCCACGAATTTCTCATTAACCATAATCCCAATGGGGTGCAAATATTTGCTCCGTTTGGAAGCAGGGATGTGTGTGTGAGACTGTTCCACCTGTGAAGGATGAAATAATCATCTCAAGATCATGAAAGGTCTGTTCTGACACCACAGTGCCTGTTTAAATGGGCCAGCCTCAGAGAATGCTGTGTGTAAGAGCACTAAACACACATTCCAGCTCCATGGTTCTCCCAGGATGGATTGGCAATGGGAAGCTGCCCTGTGCAGGCAGTGAGATGGGGGAGCAGGCAGAGGTTCAGCTCCAGAATTCCATCTTGGCCTCTCAGGGTAACCCTTTGTGAATGGTGATGAGACCATGTGCTCCCTGAGCCACCCTCTTCTGGACTGAGAGCAGCACTGAGGCCCCCACAGCCAAACAATCCCGTTGGGGACCCTGGCTTGCTGCTTCCAAGGGCGTGTGCCCATTGTGTGAGGGAAGGCCCGTGCTCATGTGGGACCCGAGCCGACCGCGTTGGCTGCCGCTGCCTGCTCCCCTCTCGGATCACACAGGATTCCCGGCCGGGTGCTCCCACAGCCCCGCGCTGACCGTGCCAGCAGCAACAGTTGCCTGTGCAGCTGGGATTTGAAGCAGATGCTTTATTGCAAGTAATAAACATGGGCCGTTTCAGCAACACCCTTTCATTCAACAGCCCCGACTGCACAGCAACCCCACCAGGCTCAACCCACAGTGACGAGCCAGGGCCGCCCAGGGGAGTGGGTGTTTGCAGGGATGCAGCCCGTGGTCCCTGGGGGCTGCCAGGGAGGGGACAGCTACGGCTCCTGTGCCCTGCTTAAGGGTGATTTCAGATGAGTGAGCTGTAACTACCGCCCTGGGATTTGGCTTGGGCACGCGAGCCCGCGGCTCACTGCCTGCACAAACACCCACCAGGGCGTCACTGAGCTCACACTGACGTCTGGTCAGAGGGACACTCCCCCAGCAGCACAATGTGCCCAGCCAGTGCAGGCAGGGTGGACGGGACTCCAGTGTATCCTATTCCACCCTGCTGCCTCTGTCCCATGGGCTTGCTCCACGCAGGGTCGCTGTCCCCAGGGTTTCTCTTGGCCCTGCGTTGTTGCGGTGTTTTCCGGGGCAGGCGTGGGAAGGGCAGGTGCTCCCAGCCAGCCAGGAGGGAACAGGCTGTTCCCGGCATCCCGAGGCAGTTCCTGGAGAAAGAAGGGGAGAGCGGGATCCCACGGGAACGGTAGCAGGAGGGAGGGGACCGTGGCCAGGGAGCAGTTTCTCCAAAGCCGTAGGGGACATCCACCCCACTCAGGAGGTTGCCTTGCAGAGCAGCAGGGGGCTCTCGGTGGGTGCCCAGGTCTGTCCAGCTCTCAGCAGCTTTG
The DNA here is from genome assembly GCA_032173965.1 of Sitta carolinensis. NCBI lineage: Eukaryota > Metazoa > Chordata > Aves > Passeriformes > Sittidae > Sitta > Sitta carolinensis. The sequence goes on from CM063294.1 coordinate 12,837,910, forward strand.
GGGAGCAAGGTGAGCCCTGGGCGTAGCATCTATCTCAGCCACTCCAGCTGGCACGGCAGAGGTGACTTTGCATTCAGCCTGCTGGACTGAAACAGCCCCAAAACAATGGGTGCAAGGTAGAGGACTCCTCACGCCCACTTGGGGGTCTGTGCATTTAAACCAGGTGTGGGGAGGGGGAAAGCTGCAATAAGCTGGGGATGATGGGGAGGTCCTGCAGGTGCAGGGAGAAGCAGAAAGCCCTGTGATGGCCAGACCCCGCAGGCTCCACTGCCCATGGAAAGTGGGGGCCAGCAGTGCTGGTGGTTTCCGTGTGAGGAATGACTAAAGCCGCAGGGCTCTTCCGCTGGGAAAGACAGGCTGGGGCATTGTGACTGAGGGCTGCAAAATCACGGCTCGCCTGGAGAAGGCAGTTCCTGGTGGATTCCCGTGCTGGGAGCATGGTGGGAGGCTGGTGGCTTGTTGCACACTGCCAAGCAGCAGCAGAGCTCACCTTCAGGGTCTTGTGAGTGTGAGATGTTTGCCTGGGTCCACGGGCAGTTGTGCATGGAAATACACATGGGTTTGCAAGGAGAAAATCCACGGGTGGCTAGTTCAAGCTGAAAGCCTCCTGTTCCACCTTGGACTGTGAGCCAGAGGTGCCCAGTGCCGTGTTTTGCCTTGACCTGCCCCAGCTTCCCCTGCAGCTCCTACAGCTCTCCAGCTGGGCAAGGGGCAGCAGTCAGGTACATGTCCCACTCCTGCTGGGGGCTGTGGAGGGATCGTGACCTCCTGGTGCATGCCACAGTTTTCCGGGGAGACCAGAGCTGAGCCTTACCCTGGGCCGGAGCTTTTGTCCTTCATTAGGAAAAGAAATACTGCTGCAGCTGCACTGGCATCTAGTGACTGGTTAAATGAATTCCAGGGGTTTTATTGCCTCTGGCTATCCCAGACCTTTGTTTCTCGTTTCACGTTGTTAAAAGAGGGGGTTAGCCAGGTCCCAGGGGGCTTTTTCTCTTTGGTCAGAATAGTTCTGATGTTTTCGGCACAGCATTATTGCCCATCTGCGGTGCCTCATTGTTAAGGCAGAATAGTGGAAGCGGAGGTGGCCTGTGGTCAAGTCGGCGAGGAGGCACAAGCCTGAGCCCAGCGTGGTCACTCCTTTTGTCAAGCAAATCGCTCCATCTCTAGGTGCAAGTTCAGCAGAAGGAGGGTGAAAAAGCTGGCCCTGCAGCAGCCAGTGCTGAAACTCCCACTAAGTTTTATAAGCTGAGGATATTAAGTGGGGAGTCTTGGAGTCTCTCCTGGAGTCGTTTCCCTGCTGAGGTAGCAGAAACAGGTTTCAGCCAGTGACTTGTATTTCACCTTACAACTTCTCCCACGAGTGAATTGTTTTTCTTGCTGTGTTTCTGCCCCCTCCTTCCAGGGCAAGGATCCCTCACGCAGCCTCTGCGGCCAACCCTGGAGGTGCCGTGGGACGGACGTCATGTGCTAATGAGGGAGGATCGGTTTAGGGGGTCAGGAAAAGGCTCTCACTGGGCAAACAGGGAGGACAGGGTAATGGGGGAAGGCAGGCTTAAGTGCTGTGGTCTCCTGTATCTGAGCACATAATAACCAGGCAGCTGCTGCTCCTCTGCTTGGGTTCTATGCAGTAAAAGGCAGCAAGGGCCCCAGGGCTTTCACAGGAAGGACTATGAGAAAGGGGCAAGTGGATTGCAGACTGTCCTCATCCTTGTTACTGATGGGCAGAGCCCTGGAGTGAACAGAGAGAAAAAGGAGATGAAATTTTACCTGTCAGCAGCAGCCAGCCCAGGGCTGGTTACAACTTCTGGCAGAGCCTGGAAAACCCCAGTTCTGTTTCAGAGGAATTTGTGTAAGAATAATCTTGACTCTGCTCCTGGTGTGGGTGCATGTGAGGAGGGAAGTGATGGAGAAGCTCACTGAAATTTTTGGGACCAATTGTCTCAGTGTGAGGTGTAGCTGCCCACCCATGTGCAGGTGTGGAGGGGTTAAGCCTTCTCCTGGCTGTGGCTCCAGCTGTCTGGGCAAATGCCAGCCAGGGCACTGAGTCTGCCTGCCTTGGTCTGCAGTGCCAGCAAGTAACACAACTCTGTCCCACCACGGCCACATCACCCTGCCTGGTGAGACCACCTGCTCAGCAGACTCCAGGGGCCAGGGTGTCCCCCAGGGAAGGGTTAAGCAAAGAGGAGCAGTGCCAATGCCAGGCTGGGTGTCCAGGTTCTCCCTTGGCGGAGGTCAGTGGTGGTTCATGGGAAAGGAAAAATTGGCAGCTGGGCCGGATGTCCCTGCATTTCCCCTCTTCCTGCAGCCGCCTGAACGATGTTCCTTATTTAGCTTTCCTGACGGACAGGAGGAATCTGATGGCGGAAACTGTCACTGCCTGATAACAGTTCAGGGACCCCTTTATGATGGGCGGCACGGCAGGGAGCAGGGCAGCGCTGCCCTGGCTGGGAGGGGACAGCCAGGGCTGCCCTTTGCTCTGGGATCTCGGGGACGGCCAGGCAGGGCGGGAAGGGCACTCACAGCCTTTCCCTTTATGCTGCTCTGTGTACAAACCCCCTCAGTGCTGCTTAAAAGACTTTCAAGACCAAGAAGTGATGGTGTGTGTCTATACATCTGTAATATTGGCTTTTTGTCCTTCTTTTTGGTAAGGCATCTGGTCTGGTGGAAAGGGCCATGGATGGGCAGAAGGGAGGCATGGAGCAAAGCCACCCTGCCAAGGTCTGAGACCAGGTGAGGCTTTGTACTCACTGGCAATGAGGATGTGAAGAGCAGCCAGGGCTGGGATGCTCCAGCAGGAGCTGGCAGTGATGACCAGTGCCACAAGTTCAGGACACACATCAGTACTGGGAGTGGATCCCATACAAGAGTGTGCTGCACAAGAAGATGAACACAGCAAAGGAGATGTTCCTCCGTGTTTTGTCCCCAGTTTTGTCCTCCGTGGAAGATGGTATCTTCTTAGTGTCTGAGCCATTCTTTCATACGTGCCCATGGTGACCAGCCTCAAAACCACAAAAAGTCCTGAAACACAGCTTGTGTGTCAATGTATCCATTGATTTTTGCCTTGCATCTGTGGAGGCCACCAGGTTGCTGCCATACCAGTAACAGCATTGTTTCCATGGCAATTAATGTACTTTAAAAGGGCAGAATGTACTGTAAGACTGTATTTACTCAAGAGCAAGCCCTAAGCAAAGCAGCCCTTGCCAAAGCCCAGGGCATGGTATTCTCAGTCTGTGGAATGCCCAGGCTGGCATTGCTGTGTTTTGCACTAGGATGCAGGATGTGGTGAGCTGGTTCAGCCAGGCTGGATGGCACAGGGCTCCCACAGACCTGTGCAAAGGCTGTGCCACAGCCTTGCACCTTGAGACCACCATTCCTCTGCTGCTCAGAGTCCTGTGCTCCCTAGGGTGGTTAGAGCTGCACACTGCAACGTGCGCCTCTGTTTCAGTCTTAGCTGAGGAATGTTAAAAATCTCACTGCAAGATGCAAAACCTCAGCAGGAACCCAGAGGGGTTGTGTCAATTCTCTCTGAGCCATCCAGTGACCAGGTCACCCATAGGAGCATCCATGAGGTTTAGGCCAACAAACTATGGTGGTACCTCAGGACCAAATGCTTCTCACTTCAGCTGAGTTCACATTTTGTGTTTGCTTTCTGTCACCAAGCAGCACAGGCAGGGAGACTGGTGCAAAGGGAATTGTTGTATCTGTCTGTGTCACGGGTGTGTGCAAGGCTGGTGGACATGGGAAGGAAGCAGGAGCTCCTTCTCCAAACCCCAGTGCACATTTCAGATGGTCATGCTGAGAATGAGGTACCCTTGGGGAATGACAGGGATTTGCATCCTCCTGGCTATTTTGAGGCAGAAAAAGCAGCAAAATTCATTTTGCAAGTTATTTGTTTAAAGTTATATGTGTTTCTTATGGTGTCACTTTCCAGCATGTGTCATTGCAGTGAGATGAGTTAACTTCCTGCTGTACTTTCTGGGCAGGAGTCATCTCACCCATTCCCTCACATAAAAGTTTGGTGTAGAGCCCAAGGCATTCGCTCTACGCTCAGCAGGGGGGAGAAAGGCTTTTTTGGAGATGCTCCAACCTGTCCTCAAGGAGGCGTGTAAGGAATTGGGGAGGTGATGGCTCAGCCAGCTCCTAGCCTGCATGGTGTCCGTGTGCATCCATGTTCCCAAGACTGGCTCTGTGCCTCAGCCAGGTTGTATTTAACCCCACAATTTCCCCCTCTTCCTCACTGGCCACCCCAGCTCCCTCCACCTCAGCAGCTCACAGCTGCACGAGAGGACTGGCACGGTCTGGCTGAGGGTAAAATGAAAGAGCAACATCAAAACAACTGACGGCTCCAGCCTCGGGAGACGAGGCCAGGAGGAGGCTGGGAGGCAGTGGGATCATGTGGAGTGAGAAGTAGACAAAGGAAGGAAGTTTTTATTACTGGGCCAAATCCTGAACTCCTTCAGTTGTATTTAGGCCAATGTCTCAGTGACTTCAGTGGAGTTTGGACTGAGTAAAGAGAGAAGGAAGAGCTTCAGGATCTGGCCCCTGAGTAATTGTGTCATGTGGGAAGTTTATAAAGAATTTGCAAGCTCACGGTGGCTCTGCTGAGCAGCCGGTGGTAGCCAGGCCTCCCCCTGGGTCTGTCCCCTTCCTCTCTGGGTCCTTCCCCGTCCTGCAGCATGTTCTCCATTCCAGCTGCTGGCAGGGCCAGCTGGGGCTGGGCAGACCTTGCAGGGCACGAGCTGGGCAGTGGCTCTACAGGTTTATGAAGGTCTGTCTGCACCTTCACAAGACTCATGAGACCCATGGAGGGTTTTGGGGGTCCTCCATCATCCTTCTGAGTTACAGAGGCACTTGAGACCTCCATGTAGCAGGGAAATTGGTAGAAGGTTTATTGGTTTTATTTATCCCACAAAAATGCATAGGGCTGCATAGCAGAGCCTGGAAATTCCTCCACTAATTTCCCAAATTGATTGGGGGCACCCTGTATGTGTCTGCACAGACGTGTGTGCTGACAGTGGGGTTCAGCTCCAGGCTAAGCTCTCCATCTGTAGCTTGTTTTCCCCATTTCTGAAGTACTGGTGTCCACTGAGATGGATGTTAGATGTAGTGACCTAAAAAATAAATACTGACAGAAGTGTGGGTCAAGCCAGTAGTTTCCATGAATGACAGTAAATCTTGACATTTACTGAGGCAGGAAGGTTGGGCACGAGTGGTGGTTTATACTCGGATTTGGAAACTGCCAGCTCAGAGCAACAGCAGCAAGTGAAATCACACCCAGCAGAGGTGACGGCATGCAGCGCCCACAGAAATCCATCACTCACACCCTGCACAGTCCCAGCCCCAGCAGAGTCCCCAGAGGGGCATAACTGGGTCTGAGTGGCCATCAATCCCTTCCCCTCACTGCAGCCCCTGGCCCTCGGGAAGCAAAGGGCAGAGGTTTATCAGCAGGCCCCAGAGTGTGGCAGCCAGCTGCAGAGTGGGATGCTCCCATGGGAGATGCACACATCCACACCAAGGAGATCACTCACTGCTGGGCCAGCAGTGCATGGTCCTTGTGCTGGGATGAAGCATGGGGGAAGAAACTGCCTTTCCTCCAAAAGCAGTTACCTGGTAATGCCTTGTAAAGCAGTTTAGTTAACAGAGTGTGCATCTGGGCCTGGTGCCTGCTTGCGGGTTTTGTTGGGTGTTGCCAAACTGTGAGACTTGGCAGATCTCAGGCTGTAAGTGCTGGCTCTGGCAGCACTGCTGATGCTGGGATGGGATCAGGGCATATCTGGTCTTTCTTCTCCTCTCTGTGCCATAACATCCCAGAGTGCAAGGGAAGGGCAGCTGCAGCATATCCCCCAGTGCCCTGTTCTGGGCAGGCAGACTCAGACCCAGGATGTGTCCCCTTGGGTGGCAGTGTTAAAGTGGGGATTTTCCTCACCATGTTTGCTTACTCCTGTGCTACAAGGACTGACAGAGGCACCACTGTGCTGGTGCTGCACTGGGTATAGCATGGTGACCACAGTTTAAACATGAGGATGGAGTTTGATGTTCCTTGAAGCCCCTGTATTGTAGGGAAGCAGAAACCTTTCCAATGATGTCGGTCACACCAGGATTGTGTCCAGCCCAAGATGCAATTCCTGCTGCCAAGGTGCCTGTGTTGCCCAATGTTGCCCCTCCACAACACACAACATTCAGCATTTCACAATATTTATGGCTGTTCCTCACCCTTGGCTGCTTAGACAAATAAAGCTTGGTGCAGCCTGAGGCAGTTAATCCCTGGCTTTCCAGCCTCCCAGCAATAACAAGGAGTGGGTGGCATTTGAAAGAATGCACTGGGGGAGAGGGGGAGTGCTGGGATCTATTTTTTGTACGGAGGGGGAAATCCAAGCCTGCCTTCATTGAAGATAAGCAACATGGCTGGGCTGAGCTCTGGCTCAGAGGTTTTAGTGGTGATAGAAGGCAGGAGACTCCGCACAGTGTTGGCCCCACGGTAACCTTTGCCAAAAGAAAAACACTTCTTAATACAATAGTGATTAAAAAAAAAAAGAAGAAAAATAAACAGGACCCCACATGAATTTAGGAAACCTGTTCTGGCATGAAGAGAGATGTGTATGATGAAATAAACCTGAATGGCACTTGGAAGGACTCTGGCCTCCAGATCCACATCTGTCCTGGCCCCCTTGGTCCAGTATGATGCCAAAACACCCCTACTCCCAAACAGCTTCTCCTGCATTTGTGGACCAAGCCAGTGTGTCTTTCCTTCATCCACACCTAGAATTCCCAGGGGGCTGGATTGGCCATCACCAGCCTTGCCTCAGGGCTCTGAGCATCAAGTACCTCATGGTGACCAAACAGGGAGAGTCGGGGAAGTGATGTGTTGTTTCTTTAGCACCGTTTCCCTGTTGGTACTTGTGCTCCTTGGCTGGAAGTCATTAGCATGTGTAAACGCTTCCTTCCCACCGTGTCCGCTTGCGTGCTCTTCCCACTGCGCTGCGTGGCAAGGGAAGCACCTTGGAGCAGGAAAACAACAGTCAGCCTCTGCGCACTAACAGAGAGCAACTGCGTGTTTATGGAACTTGGCCACCCTGTCGTAAGCTATTTTTAAAAAGCAGAAGAAGGTTTAGCTTATTGGCCTTCAAATAACGCCAGTCCTATACCGCCTTTTAGGCTGGGCCTTTCATTGTAGGAATTGTGCTGTGATATACAAAGTGTGACATTTCCAACTCAGCCTTTCTTGGAAGGGAATTAAATTAGTTTCATAGCTGCACGAGGGGTGTTATGTGGAGGTGGAAGAGAAATCTGTGCAGATGTTAAACAGCCAGCTAATCTCAAGTGACGTGAATGCCCCAATACACTTTGGCTCTCAGAGATGATGATTATCATCTCCTGCTGCAGCTTGTGGTCACAGCTCTGTGCCAAGAGAAACTGAGAGCATGTGCATCTGTAATTTGCCATCAATGCCCTGGACAGCCCCACAGGGCCAGACTTCCTCCCACTGCCCTGGGTCTCTGCATCTTCAAGTCTCTTTGCCCAGCAGGGAGCAGATAGGATCACTGACCCAGAGCTGAGGTGCAGCCCAGCAAAGTCCTGTCGGGGGGAGAGCTTTGCTGTGCTCTTTAGAGCCCATCCCTCCTGAGGATTCTGCAGAGAACAGAGTAAGATTCCATAAACCACATCAGGGAAAGCTCTGGGTTTGGGCAGCTCTGGCTGCTTTCAGGAATGGCAGAAAGCCAAGCTGAGCTGTGCAGCGGAGGGCTGAAATTTCTTATCTCCTACTTGCTGTAGGTGCATTTACCCCAGGGATCCCACCTCCCGTCCTGCTTGCACCGAGGGCTCTTAGATCTGCAGCGAGCGCTCAGAACTCCCCCATCAGCCCTCACTGCTTGTGTCTGACCTCGTACCTGAGCCTTCCTTCCTCTGCTGCTACCTCTGATGACTAACTCTCCTTTGAAGAGTGTGTGCCTGTGATCTTCCTGGCTCCCCTCGTGCCCACCCCACCCAGGGTCGTGCCGATGCTCGTGTGTGCACGTGCAGGTGTGCATGGAGAGGCTGCGCAGGGAGGAGGGCTCGTGCTCCCCAGGCAGCAGCTCACTCTATGCCCCTGATCACTCTTCCCTTTGCTTTATTATTATTATTTTTAGATTATACTCAGTGCTTGAAGCCTCCTCTTTGATAATCAGGAAGTTTAAAATCCTCCTGCATTTTGCTTATGCTTCCTACTTTCTGCACCCATCCTCATCTAATGTAGCTTTTTCATGTTGCTTTCCCTCTGGGCTAAATTAATTTCTTTGTTCCCTGTGTACCTTTAATTAGAAGGAATAAGGATTCCTCCTTTCTTGCACAAGTATATGTTTTTCCAAGCCAGAGCAGCCCAGTTTCTGCTGCCCTACCCTCTGTGGCTCAAGCAGAGATGGAGGTACATGGAAGCTGTATGATGGCCTTTCAGGGAGCCTAGACAGATGGGGAGTTGAATGCAGGTTTTCCAAGGCCAAGATAATCATCTAATTGCAAAACTATTTTGTCCCCACTTACCCTGTTTATCAATCAGCTTCTCTTGCACCCTGCAGCTGGAGATCAACTTGAGGGTGGGTTGTGCTGCAGAGCACAGGCACTGCCAGCTCCAGGGCAGCTGTTTGGTTTGAGGGCTCTGAGTTGATTTCAGTTCACAGCTAAGTAGCAAACATCTGGATGCACTCTCCAGGGACATGAAGATGGAGGAGCAGGTCTTTTCCACTTGGTACATTGTCCCCCAATGCAGCTAGAGGGCTTGTAGACCCCTGAAAAAGCCCAGCACAGTCAGTCTGGCTGGGCAGGAGGCAGGCAGGGCAGCCAGGCTTTGCTCACATGGGGGAAGCCTTCCCTGAGTGGTGTACAGGGCTTTTGCAGTGTCCTGCATAAGCCATAAGCCAACAGTCTTGGGAAGAGTTAAACTTCAAAGGCCAACAATTAAGCCCACACACATCAATGAAGAAACAAACCTGTGACTTGTTTTTTTCTTTCCAAATGCTACTGCCCTTTTCTCTCTGTGCTCAGTGCCGACCCTCAGGCTCTGTCTGACTTCCCGGACAGCTCCTCTGCCCCCTCATCTCCCAGTGAGAGTTGGATGCTGAGGCCTCATGTGGCTTGAACTCCACCTTCCCCCAACAGCACACCTGCAGTTTGCTTCAGCAGGAGTTCACCTGAGCCTCTGGAAATGGCTCATGATGGAGCTGTAGTTGATGATGTTGAATCTGAGGGTCTCTCTCCACAATTTCTCAGGCTTTTCCCTTCCTCTGTGTTCATGCAGCAAGTGCAGGTGCTGTGGGTGAAAGCCTCTGCCCACGTGCTGAAACTGGTCTTGGCTTTGCCTGGACTGCCAGCAGCTTCAGCATAGGCAGCTGGAGCTCTGGGAAAGGGGATGATGCCCTGGCATAGACAGCAGGATCCTGGATGTACCCACTCTGTTATGGCAGTGGGTGGTTTAGAGACTCCTGCACCTGGATGTCTCACCTGGGTCATGGTGTGTAAGAGCTCATAGTGACTTGTCCTCTGGGAGCTTGTGTCTCTTTGGAAATCTCTCTGTGGGTATCCCACAGTGCAAAAATCCATAATTCAGCTGAGTTGCAAGAAGAGGTACTTTGTTATCTGTCTCGTAACTCCATCAGGTACAGTGTTAGAAGCAGTGAATTGTAATTTCATTCCATCATTTCCCTCTAATCACTGATGGGCTTCCATTTCTTCTCAGTGGCCAAAGATGTGTCCTTACGGTTCCATGGGTTTGTACCCGCTACTTCCAGAGGTACCTCAGCCCAGCAAAGCCCCTGGGGTTACACCTGGACAGTCACAGGGTGGAATTAACCTTTGAATCCTGAAATGGTCAGGCAACTCCTGAGCAATCCCAAACAGATGAACTGGAGGGAGCAGCAGTACAAGCCTTTCCCAAGACACTTGCCAGAGATCACAGACCCACAGGCCCACAGGGAGATGTCCCTAGCCCATCCTGCCCATGCATTTGTGCTGGCAATACCTTATGCCAAGTAGTGGACTTGGAGCAACACTCGTTTCACATGAGCCGTGGACCATCCTTTGCATCCCTTCAAGTTAGAGATGTAATGAGCAGTGTTAATTGCTGATATCAGTCCCCCAAAGCCACCCGATCCCTCTGCTCCTTCTGTGCCACGTTAATCACACCCTGCTGGGGCACAGAATGTGAGCAGGGCAAGATGTTGAAAGAAGTAAATTAAAACAGGAAGAGAAGCAACCTGACAGTCCTTAAGATGTGAGAGGATAATTTTAATTGAGTTTTGCAAGGGTTTAGCCGTGCAGTTAATAGGGGCCACTGGAAGAGGGGTGGTTATGTATGCTAAGCAGGACAGCTCACCCAGGACAGCCATGGCTGTGGCAGAGTGGGAGCTGCCACAGGCATTTGGGCAGGTCTGAGGATTTCTGCCCCTTAGGGAGTGAATCCTGTGGACAGAATAGATCCCGTTCCTGTCTGAAGGCGCTGGGCTCTCACTCCCCTCCCTGCGCATCCCGCTGAGCCGGAGCTGCCCTCTGAAATGTCAGGGAGAGGAAGCAATCCTTGGCTTGTTAGTTTCTACAAGGAAATAAAACACACAGATGGCTCGAGCATCCTCTATCTCAAAGGCAGGAAAAGGATTCTCCGGGCAGGAGCAGGCAGCCAACAAACGCGCAGCGATCCAGGGAATGGAGGACCAAACAAAGCAGCGTCTGGCCAGCTCTGGCCCGCAGCAGAAAGGGTGGGCCGGCGGCCACCGAGGGGAAACCAGCCCTCTGATGTGCCGGAGCATCCCTCGCTGGAGCGAGGGCAGCGAGCAGGCGCTCCCCTGGGGCCCGGGGAGGCTGCTGACAGCAGAGATCCTGGAGGAGGTCTGCAGGGTGGCCCCGGCTGACCCGCTGCCCCCGGCCGGACATGTGGCTACCTGACACAGGCTAACTTTGGCTCAGGACGGAGCCTCTCGGGGAGGATGGAGAGGGGAGCGAGCGCGGGGGGGCACGGGCAGGGAGAGGAAAGACGGCAGGAGACAGAAATGCAAACATGGCCTGACAGCCGTGGGGCAGGGGGAGGGGAGGAGGAAAAAGCAGGGTAAACCTGGCAGGATGGAGCAGGAAACCGGGCTGGAGCGAGCAGGGCGATGGTGAGATAGTGCTTCCTGCCAAGGGAGAACGGCAGACAGATAAACACTCCCAGACAGGCGCTCGCTGACCCCTCTTTGGGATGCTTTGGGATGACGTGGTGGCAGGACCCTGGGGCAGAGCAGAGTCCAAAAACAGGTGAGAGCGTGGCCAGGCATTGGGTGTAGCCGTGCTTTGCTGCCCAGGGCAGCTGGCTCAGAAAAAACCTGATATAAATCCCTGCCTGAAGGCACCAAGGGACTACATGGGTAGCTTTGCTCCTCAGGACAGCCCATCTCTCTTGAAAGTGGCTTCTGCTTTCGAGCTGCTCTGTTTCTCTTCCTTGACAGATGCCCAGCTTGGAAGAAGAAATGTTGAAGGAGCCCAGAGAGCTTGTGCCCTTTTTTTGCCTCGTTACCCATCAGTGCAGGTGGTTATGAGATACCAGAAAAGAACCAGTTAATTAAAGCTTGTCAGCCATGAGAGACTAAAGAGACCTGTTGGGGCGCATGTACTGAGGCCAAGAAGCTTTTCAGATTGAGGCTTGTTTGGCCAGAGCCACAGGCACTGGATGTGCAGCTGTGGAGTGCCAGGGACTGGGGGAGCAGGGTGGAATGCCCAGCCTCAGGGTGCTGCTGCTCTGGCTGTGGCTTCTGTTTGTGTTGTGACCATGCTGCAGTCATGTAATGTGCTACTTATGTCTCTGCCCACCCCATCCCACTCCCACTTGGCTGCCAGGCAGGGGGATGCTTTGGCTGGGGTCTCCTGGTTGCAGGTGCTGAGCTGTTCCTTCAATCCCCAATTGCCCTGTGTGTTTGGACACATGTCCTTCCTTCTCACCTGGCATCGCTGCAGACACAGGATGCTTAGGAAATCTCTGAGTCTGGTGTCAAGAGAAAAACATTTCCACCAGCTCTGGTGGTCCTCTGGTGACCCCTTCCTCAGCCCTCCTGTTGTTCCTGCTCAGGGGCTCCCACCTCCACACACCAACTTGCCCACAGGTGTTTTGAGGCAAAGATGATGTCTCACACTTCTGGTGGAGGACAGGAACGATCAGCCACCCAATAATGATGGTCACGTCTGTGTTTGTATTGACTGAGTTTCTATAATTATTTCTCCTTTCTGTCCCTGAGAAAGGACACGTCCTAATTGAAGCAACGGACCATCTTATGCTTTGGGAACATCCTCACAAACTGGTGAGGATACGAACCTGCCCCATTTTGATTTGGTGTTGTTTCTGGGCTTTGAAATCCACGGACAAAAGTTTGTAGACCAAACGACCAATGCCTTGCCACTGGCACTGCCCACAGTGAGAAGGGGAAAGGGGCTGCCCAAGGCCTGGGTGAGCTCCCTGGTGTGTGGGTTCAGTTGTGTGACTGGGACTGTGATGCTGCTGTAGCACAACACCAGGATCAGAGGGGCTGGTCCTGCACTGAGACACACAGCCTCCCTGTTTAACCTCTGAACTGAGGGTCAGCCCTGAGTTATGGGACAGGGAATATCCTCCATGAACCCCTAAAAGAAGGGGTCTGCTCTGTTTGTCCTTGTGCTCATGCATAGTTTGGGAGTGATTTTCAGTGTTCTATCATTATCATTTCTCATTTGTGCATTGCTTGCTCCTTAGCCTGTTTCCATCTCTGCTTTCCTCCCAGCTTCACTGTGGACCTGGGTGGCTGTCACCCTGCCCTGGCAGCCCTCAGACACAGGCTGCTGGGCAGAATCTGCTCTATTTTGGTGTCAGTTCCCACCATGGTTTGGGGCTCTCTCTGCCCACTGTGAGGCTGGAGAGAAGACACCTGGTGTTTCATCCCTACATCACCTGGAGCCTGACGTTTATTCTCAGCCTCGTGTGATATCTCACCTTTCTGCAAAACAAGCCTTCCTCCCTGCTGGAGAGCACTGCGAGGAGGAAGAGGAGGAGCTGACAGCCCTACTTCAAATTTCCCCTGCTGCTCTGCCAGCTGCCTGCTCCTTGTGTGACGTGACACTCACGCTTTGCCGCTCCAACCCACAGTTGGATGCTTGCCCCGTGCATGAGAACAAGTCGCTCTATGGGGGAACTTCAGCCCTGTAGCTGGGAATTTGGCCTGGCTCTGCCTCTGGCACATGGACTTCCCACATGTCTGTGGGCAACCAGAGGTCCTTCAGCATGAGGGCAGTGAGTTATACCAGGACAGGGCAGGTGGGGAATTGTAACTGGAGCAGGAAGGGGAGGGGGAAAATTGCACTAAGGTGCCAGAGTTAGTTCCTGTGGGGCACATGCAGTTTTGCCAGAAAATGCTGCTAATTCAGACAAGTCCAGCCTGGAAAGCAGGAAGAGAAGTTTGCAGAAAGAGCAGAGCAAAGCTTCTCCTCCCTCTGCCTCAGTGCTAGCTACTGCTGCTTTTTTTGAATAGTCCCTCTTGGCCAGAAAGGTTGGCTGTTCGGGAGCAGAGCTTTGCTCACATAGTAACTGGTGCAAACAAAATTTTCCTTTTTAGAAAGTGTCCAAATCTTGAGTTCCTGCGTTGCTTTGTTGGACAGATGCTCATTGACTGGAAGTATTTGTCTGAAAACAGCCAAGTAGAGGTGGGGCTATAGTAGGGTCAGGGGAACTTTGCTGGGGGAAAGGACACTCTTTTTTTCCCTTTCAGCTTATCTTTTGCCCTAGTACAGCACTGAGGTGGGCAGGCTGGGCTGGGTGAGCAAGGTGCAGAGAGACAGGCCTCACCTGGACCAGCTTTGCTTTGTGCATGATATGCTGTAGCTCTTTTCACAGGACCCCAAGGTGTGGTGGCAGGAGCCAGGCCGGTTAGCTGGGGACATGTGATGGCTGTGGCCAGAGCAATCCAGCCCAGTGCTGGGGAAGGAAGTCAGGGAGAAGGACAGAGTGTGAACAAAATCCCTCTCCGGAAAGGCGCCCCGTTAATCAGTCAGCGGGGCCAGCTCAGCAGAGAGAGAGGGAAGGGGAAGCAGAGAGGGGCTGAGGTGGTGTGTGGGGGCTTGGGGGAGGATCCGGTGCAGGGCTTCCTGTGAGTGGAAGCAGACGGAGAGCAGGAGCTGTGAGGTGCCATACTGTACCATACCACGTGCCTTGTCCCAGAGTAGCTCTGTTCCCAAAGCCATAGCATGCTGTGGCAGAGCTGGCTCTGGCACTGATGCCACTCTGCAGGGATTTAGCATCTGCAGCCATCGCAAGGCAAAACCAAGCCCCATGTGGGGCTTTCCCACATGCCCAAGGGTGGAGAGAAGAGGTCAGGCTGTGAGATGCCCTGGGGTGGATAGCCACTTTCCAGGGTGAATGTGGCTTCCCTGCGAAGCAGGCAGAGCCCTGGATGCTGGATGCAACTGAGAGCAGCAGTGGTGTAAGGGAGCATAAAGAGGTAAAGGGGCCTGAGAATGAAGCAGCCGCCAGCGATATGAAGAAGGTCCTAAATGCAGCCTGGCCCCTTTTCAGAGCCACACACTGCAAGATCAAGGCAAGGAAAACTGCTGGGAAACGTGCTTCTCTGGAAATAGACAAGGTGTGACTGGCTGTGGGATCCTGCTTCCTCTCACCGCATCCCATCAATCCCCCTCTGTTTATTTTAATATCCTGCTGCCAACTTGCTTGAAAAAGCTACAACCATCTTGAAAAAACAAAGCCAGAGCTGCTGCATGCCTTTTTAATTACATTAATGCTCTCCCTGTGTAAGGGCACAATTGGGTGTGCAGGAGAAAGCTGGAGCTGCTTGGAGGGCTGAGGAGATAAAGCATCAGAAGGGTTGGAGGTGGGGAAGGAGGGACTCAGAGGAGAGGAGACACTCCATGCTCTGGAGACATCTCCCTCGCACCCTGGGATTTGCCAGAGACACAAACCATCTGTGTGTCGGTTAGCAGAGATTTAATGGCCAAACCCAGCACCAAGTTCAGTGCTGGGGAGAGCAAAACACAGGAGAGAGCCATGGCAGGGCACACACTCCCTCAGGGAGAGAAAGGGCAAGGCCAGCAATGGGGTGGATCTATCTGGCAAGCATGAGTGATAGAGAATTTTTGCTGAGGGCTTTGAAGATGATTTTGCAGGCTGGGAATGGGTCTGTGCATCCCTTTGCCTGTGCTGGATGCCATGGGTGTCTCTGGGCATCGGCATGCCAAGATGCCAGGCTTAGTGCAGGGCATCAGCGTGAGCAGTGGGCCCCCAGCGTGAGCCAGTGCAGGGAGTTCCAAAGCTCCCAGCAATCCAGGGCCAGTGAAGAGGCTGGATGGCCACGAGAGCTGGCCCAGCAGTGCTGCCAGCAGCAGGAGTGTCCCCAGCCCCGCGCCACGGTGCTTTCGGAGCGAGCAGTGGTTCCTTTTCCTGTTGTACTCATGGAGGGCCATGGACAGGATGCATCTGCAGGAATCCCACAGCCCCAACCTGCACAGATCGTACTTTTCCTTTCTTCCCCTCCACCCCCTGGTGTTGTTTGCTAACAGGTCACCAGGCAGCACGTGAAAGGAGGCAGGGGGTTATTTCTGCTGACATCCTTCTCCCCCAGCCCCAGTAATGGGGCACAGCATTAGACAAGAGATTTCTGCCACCTTGGCATTTATTTAGTGGTTCAAACATACAGCTCATGCCAGTTTTAATACCTAATTCAGTGCCTATTGCAGCCAGCCCTGGAGCTGGCCATGCCAGAGTTTTGGGGATTACCTTTCTGCTTGCTACCCCAGAGCATAGGCAGGATGAGAGGGTTTGCTGTCCCCAGCCAGCCCCATGCAAGCCATTATCTTCTGCATTTTGGGCTGAGCACTATGGGGGTGGCAGGCACCCCCAGCTGCTCCCTGGGACGATGGACAGGGAAGCTGTGGCCATCTGGAGAGCAGTGTTTGCACTGGGATAAGTGTGTCCGGCATTAATAGGAAACGCAGCTTAGCAGAGAGATTCCTTCCCCCGCCTCCTTTTTTTTAATAAACCTTGTTACATTTTGAAGGGATTTTACAAAAAATGCGGTCATTTATTTTCACAGCCCCAGGGCACATTTTTTCTGTGTGACATCTGACGTGCCCTCCATCGGGGCAGGGGAGGTTGGAGGCACAAGGCGGGGTGGTGGCCGAGCACCGCGCAGCCCCGGGGACCAAGTGACACCGACCCGTGCGTTGAGTGACAAGTGATGGCTGCTGCTGCTGCTGCTCTTGTTGGGGGAGAGGTGTCTGTAGGACAGTCTGTGGCAGCGGGACACACCACAGGAGGTGGGCCAGGACTGCCCCTGGGCTGACGCTCCTTCGTGCGGGCAAGTGGAGGCGAGGCGGGAGGTGGCGGAGGGAGAGGGCTGCCGCCCTGCTGTTGCCATGGGGGCAGCCATGGGGACAGCACCTCAGAGCCACGCACAGGCGGGAAGGAAGTGGAGAACAATCG
The DNA here is from genome assembly GCA_032173965.1 of Sitta carolinensis. Classification (NCBI taxonomy): domain Eukaryota; kingdom Metazoa; phylum Chordata; class Aves; order Passeriformes; family Sittidae; genus Sitta; species Sitta carolinensis. Next base: position 12,854,369 of record CM063294.1, read on the forward strand.
GGGAGAAGGAGGCCGGCAGCCCGGGGCTGGCAGTGCCGGCGGTGCCGCGCCGCACGTCCCCCAGTGCCGCGGCCCCGCAGCAGCCCCGGGGCACTGCGGCTCCTCCAGCAGCCTGGATCCCCAGGACACCCGTGTCTGAGAGGCTGGTGGCCTTTTGTTGTCTCCTGGGTCAGGATTCCCCGTAGAGAAACATTCCTAGAATCATTGGATGATTAAAGTTGGAAAGATCTTCTAAGATCATCAAGTTCAGCCATTAACCCAGCACCACTGTGTTCACCCCTAAATCCTGTCCCCAAGTGCCACATACACGTGTCTTTTGAACATTTCCAGGGATGGTGGCTCTACCACTACCCTGGGAAGCCTGTTCCAATGCCTAACCACCTTTTCAGTGTAGAAATTTTTCCTAATATCCAATGTTAACTTCCCCTGGTGCAACCTATGACCATTTCCTCTCATCCTGAGGCTCTCGACCTGTAGTCCTCAGGTCACAGTTTTGGAGGAAAGGTGTTGCAGCTGCTTGCGAAAAGCATGGAAACACCACATTCTTGAGACCTCTCCAACCCTGCCAGATCCCTCTGATACCTGCATTTGAATGTTACAAGGGAAGGAAAGAGACATACACAGAACACAGTTGCAAAAAGCCTCATGTTTTTGTAGAAAGTCAAGCTAGCAGCATATTTTTGCATTCTTTTCTTCCTTAACATTTAGCACCTACCTGAGTCACAGCCTCACATTCCATAACATTTTCCCCCTCTCAATTTCTTGTTAGTTTGCTTGTTTTTGCAGTCAACGAGACTTCTTTTGAATTATCTCACATCTCCAGAAGCTGGAGTCTTAAGATAAAGATCATGAAGTAATGACAGTTGGTAACACTGTGCTGATGAAAAACAACAGTAGTCTCTGAGGGTAACCGGTACTTCGAGATGTTTTGCCCATGAGGAGCTCACTTAGGGTGCGTGTCTGGCATGCCAGAGATGCAAACACACAAAAAGTGGGACTCTCCCTGAAAAAAGCTGGAAGAAGAGCATGATAATGTTTAACTGAGCCTGGATAATTTCACTCCTGGAATGCCTGTCTGGTGGTACAGGGAAAGGGACTGCTGCAACCCACCAAGGTTGGTCCTAGTCAGGTGACTGCACCTGAGAGTGCGCCACAGGAGAAGGGCATTCCACGAATGCCTCTCAGCTCTGGAGAGCATCTCAGTACAAACACATTTGTGGTATTTGAGCATCCCTGATTACAGAAAGATACATGTGTATGGGAAAATCTGCCCGACTCCCTCTGGTTAGCAGAGGAGATCATTTCAGAGCCCTAGTCCAAGCAAGCCCAATATCATTCACCTGGTGAGGAATGGCCACGGTTGAATTCTCCAGTTTCTGGTCTTCCATTCCTTTTCTGGCCCTCATCTGTGCTAGGCTGTCTATCAGAGCCCAGGGGCTGTCTGGCCCTGGCCCAAGAGCTGAAGAGCTGCTCACTGGAGCCAGGAGGGCCACAGGCAAACCTCTTGTGTCCCACTGAGCCAGCAGTAAGTACCTTGTAGGAGCAGACCCCAAGGAGATGTTCCCTTAAAGAGCCTTTTCCCTCTCTGGGTTTGCGCCACCAGGATAGCTGCTGCCCACAGCACTGGGCCCAGGCTTGTGGATCTGTGCATCATCCCCTCTCTCCTTTGTCTCCACAGATCTGGTGAGCAGCTATTCTATGACCCCTCCTACTCTGAGCATCACCGAGGAGGAGCACGTCATCAACGCCAAGGACACGCTGACCATCACCTGCAGGTAGGCACCAGCAAGCGTGGCTCTGTCTAGACTACTCTTACCTGGGTGAGTGCTGGAGGACCAGGCAAGGAGAGCCCACCAGGGACACCTTGGCTGCAGTACTCCTGCAAATTAGCATGTCTGACTACAAGTCCATATTCCCCAAGTGTGAATTCATCTAATTAATTGAAAAAGAAGCAAGATGTCTCAGAGGATTCAGTGATAACCTCTGCTGTAGTCTTTCAGAGAAGAAGAAAGATAGAGAAATATTTTGTGTGATTTGATAGCTTTGTTGTAAGCTCTTGAGGGAAACTGGTCTTCCTGACTCTCCTTGTCTTTCTCTGACGTTGCTTATTCTCACCTCACCGGAGGCACTGAGATTGAAGTTCTGGTTCCTAAATCTAGTGGGACATTTGGGGGACACTGAGAAATATCCATGGGAGAAGTCAAGGCTGCTCTTAGTGATGGCTATGAGAGGCCTCCAGCTTTTCTAGGAAGATGGGATTTAATGCTCTCCCTTTATATATATGGGTGAAAAAAAGCCTCAGCCAGGCCAGGTGAATAACTATGAGAGGAGCTGAAAAACCTCTGGTTGTTTGGACACTGTGGTTCTGCGAAGGTGGTATGTCTGAACTGATTTATTTATGCTGGGACACTTGGCTGTGCATGTCTTCTGGACTGCCTCCTGCCTCAGAAAGCAGGAAAAAAAAAACATAAACAAGTGGGAGAATTGCCCAAGGTCAATTTTCCTGGAGTTTCCCTTCAGCAGCTGAAAACAGATCCATGCTGGGATCTGAATGCTGGGTCCAATGGGGATCTAAATTCAGCGTGGGCCTCAAAAGGGTGTTTCTCAGTGTTATATATAACCACAGAGCAATTACTGCAAACACTTGGCTGGCATTGTGCTCATGTCTTGTCACAAACATATTTAACTTTTCCTGGAACAGATGGCATTGCTTTTCCTTTGTGAATCAGTTCATAACCAAGGGAGAAGGACAGAGGAAAGGTTGTTGATATTAATTACTGAACTGATTTCACTCTGTCTGGGAAGCTGAGGGGTTGTGGGCTTGTTTTCATCTGGTGACTTGAAGAGCCGTCATGTGTGCTGAGATGTAGGAAATGTGTGAGTTGGAGGTCTGTCCCCATGGCTGTCCAAGGGGGGGATTCCAGTGCTCTTCCATGGTACTTTTCTCCACAGAGGGTTATGGGAACTGACACTCTAATAAAACCTTGGAAGAGGTGAGATTCAGTGAGGATATTCTGAATGAGCTTAGAATCAGAGCAGACCCTTTCTCCACAAGCGTCCAGAAAGGGACACAGAAAGCTCTTTGAAGACTTGTCTATAGATTGAGCCAAGGTTAAAGGACATACTGAAGTTAGAGGTGTGGTAAAAGAAAGTGTCTTCTGCAGCTGTGAAAGACTGAACTGGCCATCCAAAGAGCAGAGGATCATCTGCAAACAGCAGTAAACCCCACGTACCCTCTGCCCATATTGCTCTTTGGCTGCTCCTTGCCTCTGCATCCTGCTGTCCCAGATGTGTTCCTTGGGGCTGTGCAGGGTCCTTCACACCACCTGCAGATAGATAAGTCTCAGTATTTCCGACATGGCTCAGAGTGTTTCACTTTACCTTAAGAACTCTCAGTCCTGTGTCTGTCTTGAGGAGACAACTTTGACTGCAGGACACTTACTTCATTTGAATGAAGGGTAAATCTTTCCTGGTCCCTGGATCTCTAATTACACCCAGCTGCTTCTCCAACCTCTTCTCTGGACCATGGCCCACCCTGGGAAGACCTGGCTTGTGTTAATGGGAGCTGAAGGAAAAACATGCAGACCACCAAGAGAACAGGCAAAGGAGAGGGTGCTGGGGCAGGGTAGGGCAGAAACAAATACGAAATCAAATCCAGAATCCAGGGATTTCCTGCTGAGCATCGTGTTGGAGGTGACTTCAGTTTGACCCTGGTCTTCCCTTGAGAGCGATGTCCTCTGGCTGCTCTTCGAGCTGCCCTGGAGCCAGGAGTACAGGCTTGCTTGAAGCAGTGCTTCAGCAGAAAGATGAGCTCAAAACTCCTGTGTGAGACTCCCTGGAGATCTTTCAAGCTTCACCCACCGAGCGTGAGAGTCCTGCAGCCAACTGTGCTCTCAGGCTCCCTCGCAGCAGCCTGGATCTCAGACAGCCACAGCTCTGCAGCGCTGCTCCTGCTCCACAGCCCACCAAGCCTCATCAGTGACCAGAGTCCACGTCAGGCCATGGGATAAGCAACGCCTCTGGAGCTTAACAATACCCAACACACACACAAGGAGCCACCAGATGCCAGGGCTCTTCTTTTGCAAATGTCATCACATGCAGTCCTGTTTCCTTGTCACCCAGCACAAGGCACCCTTGAGAGGCCCAGACAGAGCAGGAGACCAGTGCAGGAACATCCCCTAAAAGAGAGATTGTGCCAGGGCTGGCTGAGAGTCCCAGCAACATTTTGATCCAAGCATGTGGCAGAACAGGGGAAGGGGCTGATGCCCAAATGGACAGTGCAGCTTTTATTAGCTCCCATTCCTAGAAGGAAGGAAAGAACATTGTGAATCTCTGCATTCATGCCCTCAGCAGCCTGTGTGGGGGGAAAGCAGGGAGTTTGTGCTGTTCCAGCTCATGAGTATTGGAGCAAATCCCACAGGAGCCAGCTGCACAACATCAGAAACCTCTGAAAGAATCAACTTGGTCCTGGCTGTGCCATCTCATTTCATCTCATCTCATCCATCCATCCCATCCCATCCCATCCCATCCCATCCATCCCATCCCATCCCATCCATCCCGTCCCGTCCCGTCCCGTCCAATCCCACAGGTGCTGGGGACACAGCTGGGGAGCAAACCAAGAAAAAGAAGGGCCAGGATGTCCTTTGCTGCCCAGTGACCTGTTACCAGAGCTGACTTGCAGATGTGCAAACCCATCTGTGGCAGAGAGGAAATATTTGACCCCAGAGCCCTCTTGGCTCCTGTGGAGGAAACGAGCAGTATGACAGGGCTGAAGGAGCCTGAGGATAACGTGAAGCCCCACAACCACTGCTCTGGAGCAATGTCCAGGAACACACAACACCTGCTGCTCTCTCCTACACATGTGTGGCTGCTGTGAACATCCTCCGTAGTGCTGAGGGGAATCTGGTTTATCCCAGCCAAGCCACAAAGCCACAGCCAAGCTTTTCCCATCATAGCACACATGGAAGTTTCAAAGAGGATTGAAGAAGAGGGGTGCCAGTTGCAACATCTCCCTTGAAGAGCATCTATCCTGAAAAGATTGAGGAAAACAGCTGTGGAGAAGACTACAGTGCATTTGTATTCCAGCTGGCATCAGCAGGCTCCATGGCCAAGAGGCACTTATAACCAAGCTGAAAGAAAACAGCTTTGGAATAAATCTTGGAAGGTGATAGATAGGAGAGAGGATCTATCCAAAACTGCTGCTTGGACCCTTCCCCAAATGTAGAGGGTAGATTCAGAAATAAATCCACGTGAGCCTGACCTGCCCTCATTCCTGCCTTCTTCTGGTCCTCTTAACACACTAGTGACCTGAACTTGGGCTCACAATAATGCCCACACCTTCTGTGTCCCCACCAAGCCTATGGACATATGAAAGGAAATGAAAGCACGTTTGAAAGGAATGCCTGGGAAGAGCCACCCAGGGGCTGGTCAGCATGTCTGTGTGCACTGGCCTATCCATGTTTATGTAAATACATGTCACTCAGCTACTGCAGGCCTTGATGGTTAATGAAAACAAGTGGATCTGATAATGTGTGAAAATCCCAGTAGGTAAACAAACAGAAAGCGGAAACACTGGAGACTCTTACAATTACCCTTCTCCAAGTGGAGTGCCAAAAATGCCTGGTCTGAAGCTCTCAGCTCTGGCTGAAAGCAGGGACAGCCCCATGGTCTGTGCCAGTGCAGTGGGACTGTGGACACAGCAGCAACAGCTATGGCAGAGGCCACCAGGTGTTCCTGGTGATCAGTTTTACTGTTATTTTCCATGTGCATGAGTAGGATGGGAAAAACTCAAAATTCAGTTCTTATTTTTATAGAAGTGTTCATGAGACTCTGGTACTTGGGAGAAGCTTGCCTGTGCTTCATGAACACAAGCTGCCAGAGTTGTACTTTCAGTCCTGCCTCAGGCACTGATGGCATTTTTAGTGAAAACAGAAGTTTGAGCTGGGTAAGAGGGGCTGTGTGGCTGTCCCCAAGGGCTCATCACTGCTTCCAGAGCTCTTGTGCTTGGCAACATGGGAAGAGTGCAGCACACTCTCTCCAAACTCATCTGCAGTGAGCTGGAAAAGAGCAAAGTCTGCAGGAAGGTAAATCAGCTGCTGAAGACAAACACAAAGGGGCAGGTCTTTCCCCCATGCTTGGACAGAAATCCTGTCCTTGTGGTGTCTGAGCCATTGTGCCTTCCAATGGCAGGCACCTTATCTTGCTTCCTCCTCGCTGTCCCTTGCTCTCTGGTGATGGTCACAGTCTGCCTGTGCTTAGAAGTATCTGCCCACCGAGCTGCCCTGGCAGAGGAGCTGTGTGTGCCAACATGTCTATTCCCAACTTGCATAATAGATGAACCCAGTTTCCCCTCATAGAGCCAATGGTGCTGACAAAAGGCCATTTTTACCCCACAGCTGTCTCTTATGATGGCTTCTTTTTTCCCCTTTCTCTCTTTTTTTTGCACGTACTTAAGTGACTTTCAGCTATTTGGCAAACTTCCAAGTGGAGGTTAGGCCTTCCTCTGAAAGGGGCTCTGATTTCACAGAAGGAAACTTCCAGTGTGGAATAAAAGCTTGTTTTGTTTGTAGTAAACAAGTGCAGTTATAACAAGCTACAGTGGCACGTGTGTGCACATGCAAGCTCCCACTCTGGAGATCCTCAGCTATATATAAATACACACGTGCACGTTCTGTCTGGGGGTTTCTCGAGTTCCTGGACTTTTCTGTCTGTCTCCAGGCTGCTGGTGAACAGGCTTTGTGGTCATGCCATCAGAGAGGCATCTGCAGCTCAGTGTCTCTGCAGAGGTGGGAAGGGACAGCAGCCCAAGGCCAGCTGTGGTTTTGAGGGGCTGCAGGGTGCAGAGCAAGGGAAACCCCCTCCCACAGCAGCAGGGAAGGAAACAGCTGGCAGCTGGCCAGAAGGCAGTCAGCTGAGCCTCCCCTTGTTTTCCCCTTGCTGTCTTTTATCCCTGACTCCCTCCTGCTTTTCTTTCTTGCTTTCTTTCCAGTCTGCTCTCCTTCCCCCATTCTTCTTCCCACTCCATTCATCACACAATGAGCCCCAGCCAGGAGCTACACTGAGCCAAGGGAAATCATCACATCCATGTGTTTCCCTAATAGCTCTGGACCCTTTTAATAGTGAGAGGGAATAGAAAATGAATGGATCCTTTCCCTCAGGGTCCTGTTTGTTTCCCTGTCCTGGCATTCATGCCAGTAGGACAGTGCCATGGGACAGAGGGGCCTGCTGATATCTTACAGCTTAGCATGGCCAGAGAGGTGGCCAGGGGAAGGAGATGAACCTTTGCTTGTCCAGCACTTAGGGAGTCTCGTTGCCATTTCCTTGTGCCTGTTTTTTCCCTTGGAGGCTGGCCATTCCTCCATGCCTCAGCCCCAAACTGGTGGCTGGCTGGGCCAAGTGCAGGTGTGCCCAGAGTCACACAGAGCAACAAAACCGTGCCCAGCCCAAAGCTAATGCTGCTTTTTGCCCATGTCTAGAGGCCAGCACCCTTTGGAGTGGTCGTGGCCAGGGGGCAAGGTGGATCCTGCTGGGAAGGAGGAGACTGAGTTGGTGGCCTCAGCAGCCCCCAGCAGCAGCTGGGCAATCCAAGAAGAAGACTGTGAGGGGACTGGCACGAAGCCCTACTGCAAAGTGCTGGTGCTGACGGAGGCGCAGGCGAACCACACAGGTTACTACCGCTGCTACTACAAGTACATCGACGCCAAAATCGAGGGCACCACAGCAGTCAGCACCTACGTGTTCGTGAGAGGTAAGAGCTGCAGGGGCTCTGCACCTGCAGGCGGCGGCCTCGGGGCAGCCAACGAGCCGACACAATAGCTGAGAGATGAAACATCTCAGTGTGCCTCCCAGGGCAGACCGTGGCTGCTGCAGCCTCGGGGAGGAGGCCAAGGGCTGGTTCCCTGGAAGTGCAGGGGACCAATATCCGTCCCTGGCAGCAGCGTCTGGGATGCAATTATGTCCCATCCCGGGGGCATCACTGCAGCCGGGCTGGAATGCAGGAATTCAAGCAGTGAGAGCCTGGCCTCAGACACACTCCACCACTAAAAAAAGCACAGGAGTTATCTTCTGGACAGCTGAGGGCTCCCTGAGATGCTGGTGGCCAGGGGTGGTAGTGTTTCTGAGAAAACTGAGACTGAGAGGGAGAGGATGAGTGGTACAAACACTGCCTGTGCAGCCTGTTCCCAAACGTGCTGGCCTGAGCTGCCCCACAGTGACAGATGCTCTCCACACTGTACAGGGGCTGCCCGTGCAGGCAGGGTTATGAGGTGTAGTTTGGCAGAGAAGGAATGTTCACCAGGCTTGGAACCTCAGCTTAGGGAGTGGCTGTGGGGCCAGTACTCAACATCTCCATGTCCCAGGGGTTCCTCCTCTGTCGTCTCCCCCACTGCTCACAGCAGGTTCCAGCAAGATAAATGAACTGTCCCCTGGAAACAGTTGGCTGAGCTATTTCTCTTTCCGCCCCCATTTATTAGTTGGTGCAGTTGTCATGAGCAAGGCAGGTCATGACATATAAGATGCATTTTTCACAAGTCCCAGGGCAAAGCCAATTTTGCCTCTGCAACTATGCAGAGAAAAATGTAGGGGCAACTCAGAAAAGCTGGACAGCTGTTGGAGAGGAATTGAAGTATGTTTGGGCAATTGCTTCCTCTTTCCATGGGTTATGCTGCCCACACTAAAACAGGACAGAGCCTGCCTGGATTTCAGACATCTGTGAGTTGGACAGGGGTGTTCAGACACTCTAGAGGGTTGTATTAGGATGGAAGCAGAGAGCTTCTTAGATACACTGAAAATGAGTACAACCCCACAAGCTTACATGCAGGGAGTGCTTTTGCAAGAACTGATTTTCTTTGTGATCCAACAAATGTCACTTTGCCCCCTGATCCACCTCTCCCACCTCCAGCCTCTCTGCAGCACAGGAGCTCTCTCCTGTTTGCCATAGTGCACATGGTGCAGGTTAGGGGCAGTAAATCCCACACTGTCAGGGCCCCTGGGACTCCCAGTGCCTCTGGACAGCGTGTGTGTGACAGATGCTGCCAACAGCTCGCAGCACTGCTGTGCACATGGCTACACAGCACATCTTCATACTCAGCCCTGTCAGGCTGCCCCTTCTTATGGTTATCAAGCACCTAGAAAACCTCAGAATCTGCCTTTCCAGACAGGACAGGCTTTCATGCAGGAGAAGGGACATGTCAGGAAAACACAGGCATATGGTAAGCACAGCCATTGCAGAACGCTCAGATAAAGCCTGTTCCTGCTGAACTGGGCTGCAATGTGAGACTGTCCCTGGAGAGCTTGGAAGGACTGATGTAAGTGTTGGGGATGTTTGGAGACAGGATGATCAGACCACAGGTTTATCCATCAAGCTCATTTCTCATGTTAAGAGCTTGGTGAAATTGCCAGGAACAAAAATATCTGTGTTTGCCTGGAAAAGTTGGTTCTTCCGTATTTTACCTGAAATTCAGTTCTTAAATGACCTCTCCATGCATGTGTCTCCTTCCCATGTGTCTGGTTAGGTGTGTATTTTGTTACAACTACAGATAGCACTGTAAACACAGAATGCCTCATCAGGGTAGGATAGGCTTTGTGCAGTCCACATCTCATAAAGCTTAGCAAGTATTAATGAAGAAGACACAAAATTATTCCCATCTGACCCATTAAGGCAGTCTTAAGGAAATTTGTGATGTTGTCAGAGAGGGGAGTAAGTGCATGAATCACAAGCTCATTGGCAGCAGGACCAGCCCAGTAAATCAGTTCTTGGCTGCCATCTGAGCTTGAAGGGGACCTCATAGTCTCACCTCTGGCAGTTGTGCAGCTCCTCCTTCTCACATGCCCAGGGTTCAGGAGAGGAATGAGGAAAATATTCACACTGGGAAACAAATCTGTGGTTTCAGAAGCCAGCAATCCTGTGGCAGCAAAAAAAAAAAAAAAAAAAAAAAACCAGGAAATAAAGATAAGAACTCTCTGGATAATCCATATTTTCCTAAGAGGTGACCAATACAGTTTCTTGAGTGTGGGTTGTTTCACCTGCACTGTAGAAAAAGTGATTCACACAGAGGAGAGGCCTTTGCAGCATGATTGTCACTGAAGCAGCAGCTTTACAGATCAAAAATTAAAGGTTTATGCACTCACCAGTGGGAACACTGGGTTGGATTGGTTTGGGCCCAACATGATTTGAACAGAATAATTTCCAAATTCATCTTTGACTTGTCCCTTTAGATGGGTCTCTTTAGGGGTTGGGTATCAGAAGGAAAGAATCTCAGGTTGGATAAACAGATGTCCTCATGCTACACTCCCTTGAAATCAATGATTTAGCTGAAACACAGGTGTGTAAATGTAGGCCACTGGGATCATTTGGTCTGATTCCAGTGCACCAAAAGCTGTAAAATCTCCCCTAGCAGGACTCTGAGGCAGCCCAGTGTCTCCCAGATGGAGACCCATCACCCCCTTATAAAGCCCCCTTCACCCAGGGGACAATTTCCATGAACAAAGCCAATCATGACCATGTGCTGGATGGACATTTGCAGAGGAGAGATGCTGGCAACACCATGTCTTTAAGACTAGGAACCAGTCTTTATTCAGAGAGGATAAAACCCTGTGCAAAAGGCAGGCAGGGGCTGATAGTACAGAATAAATCATCTGTCACCGAGGCCACCAAGCAGCCTCACAATTCTTCATCTCTTCCAATTTTGTCTTCATCCCATTAGTCAGCCTGGGTCACTTCTGATTCTGCACTGGCTCTGCACGGAGTTTAGTGTAACATCCCTGGCCTTGCTAAGTCATTTCATAATGATTATTTCTGGGTGGTTTTGCTCTTCCTGTCAATATTTGTGCTTGCAGCAGTTGGGGGCAGTGGGGTGCAGCCCTGGGAAGCTCAGCTCCTGTGTTTATCTGCCGGCCGGGATGGCTGCAGGATGACATCTGCATTCCGCAGCACAGCCGCCGCGGCACTGCCCGCGGACACAGCCGCCAGCGCGGCAGGCGCCGAGCCCAGGGCACCACCACAGGTTTCACAAAGGGTCAGGCTCAGGCAGAGGCCTTGAGGGCTCAGGAAAGGGAGGTCATTTCCCGCGCTGCCCAAATGTCACACAAGTGCCCCGGTGTGGAGCAGCCGGCTGCCTTTGCTTTCCCCATGCTCCAGGTGTCTCCTCTGGCTGTCACATGAGGCAGATGGGGCAGAACAGCCCAACACCACTCCCTCTGCGAAGCTTGTGCTGTGTTAAGGAAATTCAGAAAGACTCCTTTTCAGCTGGTTGTTGCCTTTTCCCAGTTTTTTTCTTCTTTTTTAGTAGTTGTTCTCCTTGTATCTTTTCTACAGATTTTGAACAGCCATTTATCAACAAGCCAGAGACCCTCCTCATCAGCAAGAAGGAGAACACTTGGGTACCATGCCTCGTGTCCATCCCAGATCTTAATGTCACACTGACCTCGGTGAGTGCTCGGCTGCTGGGAGCCTCTGGACTGAGACTTACTGCATTTGTCCTGCATTTGTAATTGCCTGAGTGGAAGCATGACAAGCACTGCCAGGAAAGGAAAACGCATGGGATACATTTTCCATGGAAAGTACAAGCCACTGGCTTCCTCATTTTATTTGTTGGTTGAAGCTGTGATGTCCAGTTCCCTTGGGCAGACCCCACGGGTTTCCTGCCAACCTTGCTTCTCTTCCCTAGAGCTCTATGAAACAAAACAAGACTTTGTTTTAAACCCATTTCCCCACAGCATACCCTGTTTGCCTCATCTCTGTGATCTACACCCCTCTAGGTGGCCAGAATCCCCTCAAGGGAAGAGGCTGCAGCCCTGGGGCTCATGACTAAAAATGGCTCTCTTATCAGTTTGCTTTTGCCTTTTTTTTTTCTTTTTTTTTTTTTTTTTTTTTTTTTTTTACAATGCAAATACATCCTTCCAGGATGAGTGCTACTATTGTACAAAGGCCTCCAGGGACACTCTGGGGCCAGGGGCCTTTCTTTTGCCCGGGAAGGACACTACCCAAGGTCAGCACTCATCCCAGTGGGGCTGATGTTTGGGACATCAGCATCAGTTTCCTTAGCTATCTCTAGAAATTTCCATTCCTGGAAGTCTCTGGCCCACTCTGCAGATGGGGAGGCTCATGGTGCAGGATGCAGCTACTCAGGGTAGAGGGGAGGCCATGATTCCTAGATGGCAAACCCTTGGGGGGAAGAGGGCAGGAGGCCAGCACAGCATGATGCTGCATCATTTCTTCCCACAAAAGGGATGTCTTAGCCAGCATAAAGCCTGGGAGGGGTGGAGTGGGAATGTTGTTACACTCTGATTTCAGTTGGCAAAATGTTGATTTTTCCAGCAAAATTTCTTCATCCACCCTGATGGGAAAAGCACTTTCTGGGACAACAAGAAGGGAATGCAGGTACCCACAGATTTGATCAGGGACTTACTGTATGTCCACTGTGAGACTGTAATGACAAGAAGGTCTTCAAATCCAATTTCTTCATCATCCATATAGCAGGTGAATACTTGGGAAGGTTCAGGGGAACAATTTGGGTGGCTCTGAAGTCTATCAGTGTGTCTCATGGGATTGTTATGGTCCTCTCTAGCTACACAGACTCTGCATGGTGCTTATATCTCTTCTACTGTGTGTGGGACAGAGATACACCCTGCAGCAGGAGGTCATTCCCAAACCTCCTGTAACTGCACAGTCTGAGTCAAAGAGCTACTAGATCAGAAATGTCTTTTCATTCCCTCTTCTGCATCAGGGAGTGAACTGTATGACATCCAGCTGTATCCCAAGAAAGCCATGGAGCTGCTAGTGGGAGAGAAGCTGGTCTTGAACTGTACAGTGTGGGCTGAGTTCAACTCTGGTGTTGGCTTCCAGTGGACTTACCCTGGCAAACAGGTACCAGCAAACGGAGCAGCTCCCCATGCACTGAACTGTTACCCTCTGAGTAGCTCCCTCCTGACCCTTCACTGTTCCTCTTCACATCATTGGCAGGGCTCTGCTTCACAATCTTAACCATGCTGTGCCCTGGACATCTTGGTCGAAAGTGTTTTCCCATTTTTTTCTCCTGCAGCAGAAGGCAGAACAGAAGGAATACTCCATTTCCTGGCAGAAAGCTCCCTCCTTGCTGAGGCGTTACTGCTCTGGGATTCTTGGAAAACACTGGCTTCATTTTCACCAGTGCAAGTCCAGAGCAAACATGATTGGTTTAAAAGCTACTCTAATCATAGGGTCCCTTCCCCACTGTGTTTTCCCCTTCTTGTATTCTCTGGCTTTTTTGCATGGTGAGTCAGGGGAGTCCCTCAAGAACATCACTCAGTGCATGGGGGTCCCAGCCTGGTTCCTGGGCTACAAGAGCAAAACATGCTCTGATCTGACCCCAGCCTCAGGCAGTCAGTACAGAGAACGTGTGCCCTTCCATCCCTGAGGGTGGCAGTCCATTGTGCAGAGACCTGTCCAGGTAGAGGCAAGCACTGAGCATCAGGAATCCCAGCTGTGAAGAGCCCATCCACACAGCCCCATGCCGTTGCTGTTTTCCATCCCCTTCTCTCTGTCATCTCCCACAGATGCAGCGAGCAGTGATCGAGTCCGAGCGCCGGTCCCTGCAGACACACACGGAGCTCTCCAGTATCCTGACCCTCCACAACGTCAGCCAGCAGGACCTGGGGAAGTACACATGCACTGCCACCAATGGTGCCCAGATGCTGGAGGAGAGCACTGATGTCATTGTGCACGGTACAGCACCTGCCAGTGCCCTGCACAGCCACAGCCAGAGCCCAGCTGCAGCAACCCCAGACTGCTTGGGCAGAGTGGCTCCTGAACCTTCATCCACTCTGCTTTAGTGAAACCCAGCCTTCCTCCAGCCCCTCAGCTCTCCTGCATCCCAGCACCATGCTGGGAGAAGAGTCACATTCAACAAGGTCCCAAAAGGGAGGGAGAGAGATGCAAACACCAAATTGGCCCAAATGCAGTAGAATGGCAGGAGACACATATCTTGGAGCCCTGTGGCAAATGCATTGCCCCTGTGGCATGGCTGCCCTGAGGGGCACCAGCTGCTTTGGGTGGCTGTTTCTTGGCAGCAGAAAGTCACAGGGCAGCCCAGCCTTCCTGCACCCCCAATGGTTCCCAAGAGGGAGACAGAGACAAGCTCTTCAGCTGCCAGGTCTCAGCTGTGCTGTCATGACAGCCCACCTGTCCTTGGTCCTTGCTGTTGGGCCCTGTGGAGAGCAGCAGAGCTTTGTGGCACCCTGTCTCTTTGAGTTCTCCTCCATGGTCCCTTTTTTCCTTGCAGAAAAGCCCTTTATCACTGTGGAGTGGAGGAAGGGCCCAGTGATAGAAGCCACTGCAGGAGACGAAGCTGTGAAGCTGCCAGTGAAAGTTGTGGCTTACCCCCCACCAGACTTCCAGTGGTAACTTACCTTTCTTAGCTTGAGCCACCTTCCCCTCTCCTCCTTTCCTTTGCCAAATGGGGAAGCCTAGCCTGGCTTCCTTGCTAGGTCCCTCTGTGGCCAAGTTTATCACAAATGTCACTTTTTTCCACCCTTGGGGGTCATTTCTCCCATGTCCTGGCTCTCAGATGCACAATCTGCCTTGGCAGCTCTGCACTGTCTGGAGAGGCCGAGTGGGGTTCCCACAGGGGCTGTCCCTCTTGTCCCTCAGCTGTGGTGGTCGCAGCTGCCCAGAGGAACAAGGCAGTGGGATGGGTTGTGCACCTCATCATGCTGCACTTCCATCAGAGCTGACTGGAGATGGGAGCTTTGCACCCACTCACTACTCAGGGCAGAGCTACAACACCCCCAATCCCACACACAGTGTGCAGACCCATAACTTGGGTCCAGAGAAGGCCTGGGGGTCTCTCCAGAGAGGTCCTCAGTGCTAGCAAGGGGCACCCTGACTGCACTCTTGTGGGGACCAGCAAACCCTTTGCCCAGCTGCCAGTGGGACACTTCCTCCCCATGGCTGCATTTTCTCTCTGCCTCCCTGCAGGTACAAGGATGGAAAGCTAATTCCCAAGCAATCTCAATCTTCAATGCAGATCAAGGATGTGTCGGAGCAGCACGCTGGGACATACACGCTGGTTCTGCGGAACAGACTGGCGGGGCTGGAGAAGCACATCAGCCTCCAGTTAATCGTCAATGGTAAGGGAGGCTGGGGCTGGACCTGGGGGGAGAGTGCTGAGCCAATGGCCCCAGCCTTTGGGCTGCTCCAGACCCAGTCCCCACTGCTGTCTTAAAGCAGTTGGTACCTACATCACCTCTTCCTCCCCCATGGCACAATTTTGTTCCTGGCTCACTGACGTTGGGCAGCATACATCATTGCTCAGGAGCCACTTCCCGATTGCAGTTGGAGATGCTGCTGAGGGCGACCCTGACTGACGCAGACCTGAGAGCAGGGTAGCTGCTACACAGATGAAATCTTGATCTGGAGTAGTTTCTCTGGGTGGGAAGCCCCTGTGGAGTTTTCCCACAGAAATTGGTCCCAGTGCAGGAAACAGATGCCAGCTAAAAAAGTGCTGGAAGGGCACTGCTGCCTGGAGATGTGTCTCCAACAGGCTCTGTGGCCCTGTGCTTTGAGCTCTGCAGCATTCAGATAGTTCCACTCACTAGAGAAAGGAGAAATGATGTCACATGAATCTCCTTAAGTATGACCTGCTGTGCCTTGCAGGTCTGAGTTGCCCTGAGCGCCAGAGAGCTGTAGTGCCCAGGCTGTCTATAAAAGGCCTGGGGAGGGCTGTGCCACCCTGGGGATGCAGTGGCTGAGCCTGCAGCTGCTCACAATGTCACTCTGATCCTTGCAGTTCCTCCACGCATCCATGAGAAGGAAGCCTCTTCCCCAAGCATCTACTCTAAGAGGAGCCCCCAGGCCCTCACCTGCACTGTCTATGGCATCCCAGCACCAGAGGTGATCCAGTGGCAGTGGAGGCCATGGATGCCCTGTCGGATGTTCTCCCGACGCAGCCTGTAAGTGCCATTTCTTCCAACACTAGTATCTTGCCAGGCCACCACTGTGGTGTTATGGACTTCTTGTGACCATGGCTGTGTCCCCAACCATGTCTCACTTTTGCTTTCCTACACACAACATGGCACCTTGTGGGAAGGCAGAGTGGACACACTTGTGGGGGAGTTTTTCTCAGGCTGGCTGGCTGGTCCCAGATACCAACAGCTTCCACAGAATCCTCTGCATCCTCAGCCACCAGCATGCATCAGTGGATGTCCATGACCCAGCCACACCTCACAGCACCTGCAATGAAATCACTGATCACTGTGCTAATGGGGAAACTGAGGCAGATTGCAGGAGAAATTGTCACAGTCCCTTGGTGAGACCCCAAAACAGCAGCTGGGCCTCCATTGCTGAACTGAAGTCCCCGTGGTTTTTCTGTCCTTTGCTTCTCCTGGGAAGCAAAAGTGTTCATAGGCAGCTGCTGTTTGTGGGGAAGAACTGCTGAATCCTGGGGAAGTGCCAGATCTCTGCCAGCTGCTGGGATGATTTGCCAGCAGGGAAATAGGTAGGCAGGAAGGGTGTATGCCCACTGCCCATGCCCTGGGAAGCTGAGGCAGCATCAGGCCAGGCTGCAGTGGCATTTTTTAATGACAACCTCACCAGAAGAAGGAAAAGGGATGCTGGGGAATTGCAGCCAGAGCAGTCAGGGTGGAGGACATCAGGGTGCCTGGAGGAAGCCAGGTCCTGCAGCCCTGTGCAGGCTTTTGCCAAGCCAGGGAGGCCAGAGAGCTTTCCATCGCATGCAAGTGCACTGTGGCCCTGTCAGGAAGCAGAGGGGCCCATGAATTATGAGCACTGTCTCCCAAGGCCACCATATTTCTGCCTAGCACAGCTCCAGAGGATGCAGGAGGCTTCTTTCTAGCTTCCTGTTGTTTACACAGCTCACCAGTGTGTTTGCCCAGCCAAGTGCTCTGCCCCACACTGCCAGCACACATCTTTGCTACAGCTCCTGGGTTCTCAGCTCCCCTCTGCTTCCCTGTCACTGGAAGCCTCTCCCTTCTATCCCAACCCACATTTTTGAGGAGACCCTCACATCATCCACCCCAACCCACGTTTCAAAAGCATCCTGCAGGCTGCAGCATCCCAGTGCCCTGACAGATTTGGGCACTTCTCCCCACCTGCCTGTCTTAGCCTGAAGAGAGTCGATCATTCCCCTGTGAGACACCTGCAGCACCTCTACTTGGGAGGTCTCCCTCCAGGCTTTTGCTGAATTGGGGGCAGCAGGAGCAGCCCTGGGTGCTGTGCCCTTGGGTCTGCTCTCCAGGCCAGCACCAGCCAGTCAGTGACACCCCTGACTCTCAGTCCCAGCAGGGCTTTAAGGCCTTGGTGCTGAGCAAAATGATATCAAGAGTTGCCCTAGGCACACAAGATTCAACTTCACCCCACCTTTCTCCACCCTGAGCAAGGAAAGACGAAGCTCCAGGCCTGGGGGTGAAGACACTACTCAGGACACTTGTATCTGTTCCCTGCCTCAGTTTTCACACCTACAAATTTTTTCCTCACTAGTGGTTGCAAGGCACCCTTATAATGCACATCAGAATTGTGGAACTGAAAGACCCAAGAAATTTTTCAGAGTTATAGGACAGGGCCATCAGTTCCCTGACACAAAGCTGCTTTTGCTGCCTTTTTCCCAGCTGACCTTCTCTCTGTCTCTCTCCTCTTTCCCCTGCTGGTCCCTGGCTGCTGGATTAGCAATAGCAGGCACCGGGCAGCAAGGCGCCATCAGCGGGACCGGATGCCTGAGTGCAAGGACTGGAAAGATGTGTCACAGCAGGACGCCGTGAACCCCATCGAGAGCATTGACACCTGGGTGGAGTTCGTGGAGGGGCGGAACAAGGTGAGGCTGTATTCCAAACCCATCCTGGGACAGGGAGCTGGAGGGGCACGGGATTCCTTTGCAATCAGCCAGGAAAAGTTTCTTGGAAAGGGGCCTGGCAGAGACAGATTTGGGGAGGGCTTCACACCTCTGCTTCTAAAGTAAACCATCAGTGGCAGTTCGCAGTCCTGGGGCTCTGCAGTACCAGGCAGCCCCGGGGCAAGGGAGAGCTGTCATCTTTGAGAAATTACCCTGTGTCCAGAGAGGCTCCCACTGGGGCTGGCTGCACAGGCAGGATTTCATGGATTGTTATTGAACACAGGGCATCCAGCTAGGGAAGACATGTGGGACAGGTGATGTGGGGGATTCCATGGCCATTTCTGAACATATTGCATGAGCTATGAGAACCAAACCCTGCAGAACATCCTGGCCAGGAGAGCAGGAGTCACAAACTGACCAGGAAATCTCTGGCCCTGGGAACATGCATGTGTCTGGTGGGGCATTTCATCCAGCTGTCCCTGTCCTGGTGGAGTGAGGGTGGTTTGGAGAAGCTGGCATCCATCTTTTGCAGCTTGGTGAGTGGGAGCAATGTGTGCTCCACAAAGCCACTTCTCTATCACAGCATTTCCTCTCTGGAAGGAACGTCTCTCCCTCATTGCAGTGTGTGACCTGCTCGCTGCCTGTTTCTTTCTGTCTCCCGGGTAGCCACGAGTGTCAGGTCTGCGCCATGACGAGGTTCCTGTCCCCACTGGTGTCGGGCACCGGCCGCTCACTGGGGGATGCAGAACAAACAAATGGGCCCCTGCTTCCGAAAGTCACTTCCTGTTTTCCTACACACCTCTAAAGGCACTTCCCGTCCCCTGGCCTGGCTGGGAGTTCATCACTCTGCCAAAAGGGTGGCAAGGGCAGATGCTTCTCCTCCCAGAGCTGCTGAAGGGAGAGTGAGGGATTGGTGCTCCCCAGGGATGCAAGCAGGGGTGGTGGGAGCTCCTGGGTGAGAAGCCCTTGTGTCCCACTACGGATGTGACACTTGTACTGGTCCTTTTTGATCTTTCCCTATTTTCCCCATTTTCTTTCTCCTATTCCTCAGCTGTGTCTTTCTCATTCCATCTGTTTGGTTGTAACTGTCCTGGAGCTTCACCTTAGGTTGTGTATCCCCATAGATGTGCAAGAGCTTTGGGAGAAACGAGCTCTTCCATTTACAATGGGATGCTACATCCTAAAATCTGCTTTCTCTCTCTCTCTCTCCTTGTCCTTTCTGCCTGTCTTCTCTTACCATTCTCCTGTTTTTTATTCCATCTGTAAAGGCCAGAACAAGCCACAGGATGTGCAGTGCACAGCCATGCACCACAGGCAGCAGGATGATGTCAGATCAAGAAACCCCAACTCAAACATAACACTGCAGATTAGAAGGAAAATCCCCAAGAAACAGGAAAGGCAGCACACAAAAGTGCCAGCAAAAGGGTCACTCTGGTTGTATGAATAACCCCAAGAAACGGAAAAGGCAATGCACAAAAGTACCAGTAATAAAGTCACTTCAGCTGTATTGAGTATGCACTGAATGAATGACTGTTCCTTCTGGTTAACACAACCTCAATACATTGGCCCTCAGGACGGAAATGCTTCCCGAAGTCTATGGGATGTAAAGGCAAAGAAATTTCCCTGTAGGAACACGTTAATTTTGCATTTTAAACACTGTCTCATAAGAGGGATTTCTGCATGTGTTTAATTTGTCATTTAAACTGGAGCCTCAAACTGCAAGTCTCCTCTAAGGGGAGTGCTTGTAACACTTTTGGTAGC